>OX940725.1:2894000-4291000 GCA_954870855.1 Scutellaria minor
TCCTCGACGGAGCTGCACTCGTACTGCTCCGCTGCATTGTTAACCAGAATATCGATCCGACCATAGCTGTTCACCACTTCATCCACCACCTTCTTACAGTTCTCATCGTACCCAAGATCACACGGAATCGCAATCGGGTCCTTAGCATTCGAATGCTTCGCTTTCATCAGCATAGCAACCGTATCGTTCGCATCCTTGTCCTCTTGCCCCTTCACATACGTAAAGGCCACCGTCGCCCCTTCTAAGGCAAAACAGTGGCTCACCGCCCGCCCGATGCCTGAATCTCCTCCGGTCACCAGCGCCACCTTTCCCTACCAAAAACAATACGCATACATATATGATTATATTCATGTATACAATTTTGATCAGATACACACAATGCAGAATGTGTGCTTATTTAATATTTATCAGTTTTTCAATGTGTATCATTTTTCCACCAGTGTATATCAACTCATCCGGTTCGAATAGTCGGTTTCTGATTTGAAAATAATACAAACAGAAACCGAACCGTTTTAATACAGTTCTCGATTCCGCTTTAGAATCAAAAGCATATCAACGGCGAACTGAACTGAGGTCAACAGTTCGGTTCTAGAAATCGGAACCGGATGGGCACTACTATATTAAAAGTGTGTCTGATCAAAACTGTATATATATAATTGTATAGAGATGATCAGAAAATGTGTGTGTGAATGTATACCAGAAGCTTGTTAGATGGCTTGTAGTCTTCAGCGGAGGCTTGGGGTGTGGGGTCCATGACATGCTCCTTGCCGGGCTGAGCATTCTGCTTCTGTGGAGGGAACTGGTTGCCACCGGAAGCCATTGATCGGATCAGAAGCTTGAAAGAGTTGCTCCGATTTGCAGATGAGAAATGTGGTTTTGGAAAGTGAGGAAGAAGATGGAGAGTGGAAGATAGAAAAGTGGAGTGGAAGAAGGTGGATTTGTAGAGGGAATGCATGGCGGTGGTGGTGTGGGAGATGGAAAGGAGGATATAGGAACGGGGGGAGGGGAGTGACACGTGTCCAGTGGGCGCGTGAGCACCGGACACGTCGGCAGAATCGGACGTAAGTTGAAGTCTTCGGAAATGAATTGTTCTTATCGACTTCATGTAAATGATATTACACTACTACTTAATGTGCCACTTGTTGTCCACGTGGCAATGCCTGAAGGATAAATTATTCTCTCCTTTTCTTTTTCATTATTATAATTCTCATTTTAATTAAGTTATTTGTCATCCTAAACCCTCTTTGTAACTTATATTTTTGTTAAATGTGCTTTAACTTATGTGACACATTCACAATGTGCTAAAACGCATATGAACCAGTATTTTGCATTATAAAGGATGAGCTTAGTTTGTTTTTATTAGAAGACTTAGTGCAAGACAGAGGAAATGAATAGTGTGCTCATCTTTGAGGATAATTTTCAGTGCCTTTTGCTACATATATCTTGATTGTCTTCATCAACATTTTTGTTTATTGCTTAGTCCTGAATCCTATTCTTTTAGGTCTCATATGGATCTGAATCATTGTCCAACCTTTTGTGAGGTGGGGAAAATGACTTGTTTCAATTTATAATCCAAAATAGATGAGCAAAAAAGTGGCACTCCACTTTGTAAATAAACTAGAGGCATGAAGTGAGTGTGTAATCCTGTGTGATTTCTCCTTCTACTTGCTATCTCTTTTTCAGCCATGAAAATACTGGAGGAAGAGAGTCTTGGGAATGAAAGCCTTCAAGTTGAAGAAGTGTTTGTGTATGAGGAGGAAGAAAAAGAATTTTAGGAACGTGCAACAACAGGGCTTCATAATTGTCCGATGATTTCCATTGTTTTGAATTTAGCTAATTCAAGGAAATGATCAAGAATGATTTTCTTTTAGTGGACCATTGATTTTATGCACCAAATTTCGACAATACATAGTTTCAAAACTAATAGTGAGCTATCTTTGTTTTATCTTTGTTTTGATTTTAGGTCGTTCGTCATCTTTGTTTTGATTTTAGGTGTTTCATACTAATGACGAAGAATGATTTGGGACATGGAGACTGAGGAGTGGATTTGAAAGAATTTTGAATTGGACAAAAGTTAATCTTTCATGTTTTATTAGTTATAGGTGTAGTTTGTCATTGGAGCTATTATGTAGTACACAAATTGGTTGATAGATGATGAATGGTCCAATTTATGAGATGCTAGACATTAGTGTATTTGTTGTTAATCATATAATCATATTTGTTTTATACTATTTTGGTTCTTATAGATTTTTACTTTTAATATTTGAATTTTTTTTTGATTAAATAAGTTTAAATAGTATTGGATTTATTATAGGACATTTGAAAGTGTCCCAATATGCATTTTGACTTACCACGTTAATGGACACTTATAAGTGTCCTATTAAGCGAAGTTTCCTATTAACCCTACTATGACTCGTGCAAATAGGATACAACTTTAAAGCGTCCTATTATAAAAAGCGTCCTATTATATAACATAATAGGACACTTACAAGTGTTCTATTAGATGAATTTTGTTGCACTATAAGGTGTGCAACTATTTTTGAGGAAAAGTTCTTTAACATAGTTTTCTGTTATTAATCTTTGACCCTTTCATAAATGATATAATTATATCTAAACAAAATGGATCTGCAAATAATAATAATAATAATAAATATTACAACTCATGCATGCGCTTACAATCTTAATCAAAATTTTACTTTTCAAAGACTAGTAACTCATTCAAACTTAACTTATTATATAAAGATTAACTTATATAATGGGGTTGGTAATGAGAAAGACTTTTCAAAAATGTTGATTAAAAGGATTTATCACCTCAATTATCGTTGCTGTTGTCACCACTGCTGCTTTATCTAAACATATATATATTATAAATTATTTTATTGCAAAGGTATCAATAATTTGAGATTAATGTTTTCTAATATAATATAAATGTATGACGAGCATAACATAAAGGTCCGGGAAAAAAAAATGTGTGGATTCAAATCGGATTCTTCCCGATCCGATCCGAATGCATGGATCTAAGATCCGTGCACTAATTGCACATGAGACCTACTCAAGAATTCTGCTACTCAAGAATTTTAAGAGGCTATGATTAGTATGATATTAAAATTGCAAAGATTTCAAACTTCCAACATTTTTTTCTTTCCATTTAATATATTTACGTCCAGAATTCATGAATCGGGCAACTTTAAGTTAAATAATTTTAGTTATTACAGTAAAATTTAGGATTAATATACAAAATTAACCTCATGTATGATTTATTACACTTTGTAATCTAAATGATCACAAACCTCAAACCTCAAACTCCCCCCTCCCCCCTCCCCCCCTACATCTTAAATTTCAATATTTCTCTTCACTTTACAACTAATGATCATTTTCTCATTATATTTACAGTGGCAGAAGTTGAATTTGATGTCCCAATTGATTTAATTGAAATATATGAAACCTACATCAATATACTCCACATTCTAAACGAAACAAAATGTCAAATCAATTTTTGATTTCAATTTGATACAAGCTCACTTTGAGAATCGAACGAAAATTTTGATTCCGGCCAGAAAACGATAACAAATGACCCTAAGTCATAAAGAGAAAAACCTACGAACTTTAAATGTAATGGGGAAAAAAAATTAAGTTGGAAAGTTTTAAAAAGTGATGAAACAAAAGGTCAAATCAATTTTTTGATTTCAATTTGATACAAGTTCACTTTGAGAATCGAACGACAATTTTGATTCCGGCCAGAAAACGATCAAAATGACCCTAAGTCATAAAGAGAAAAACCTACTAACTTTAAATGTAATGGAAAAAAAAAATTAAGTTGGAAAGTTTTAAAAAAGTGATGCTCCAAATTGTTTCTTACTTTAACTCTACAAATTATATTATGGAGGCTAGCATTGTATTTAACTTTTTATAAATTTATTGATAAAAGAATTTAAAATTCAGAAATGAGATTTATTTCCTAAAAGAAATATAGCGTTAGAAGTTCTTTAAGTTGCTTCTCAAAAAAAGTGAGAAACCTCGTTATATTGCTCTAAACTCTAAACTTTTAATCACTTTTAATTAAAAGAATATCATTACTAATTTCTGAAAAGCTCTTATTTTACTCAAACTGTTCACCAAGTTACTGCCAATATAAACTTTTAGAAGTCTCAATAACATTATAATATAAGAAGACTTATATGACCATTTAACAAATTTAAAATAAGTTACAACCCACTCCTTAGACTGATCTGAAGGACCAATATTTAATTATTTACAAATTTGACCACTAATGGATCTTCAAAATTTTGACCATATATGCATGTATTAGTTGTGAGCTATAAGTTCGGATCTTCTATTATATAATTTTATAATGTTTTATTCGTGTGTTTCTATCAAATTATATATATTAAAGGGGTAATTTTAATTTTAGCCATTTATGTATGACATCTTCCATTTTTTACAATTAAGTATTCATTTTTCAATTTTTATCCTCTATATTTTTATTTTTTCCAATTTCACTTCAAACTATAATTGGAATTTTTGAAATTGGACTGAAATTTGAAAAAATTAAAATATAGATAACCAAAATTAGAAAATAAATATTTGCATGATTGTCAGAAAATTGAAAATGTCTTACATACCGCAGGACCAAAATTGAATTTAACCTTATTTTAAAATTTGAAATTATTATCATAATTTTGATAGTATCATTTGGGATTTTTCTCTTATATTCCTACCTACCACCTCTAGATCAGGGCCCCACCCCCCACCAAACCAGTCATGCATGCATACCCACACATTGTATGATATGATGATCTCTATTTAAACATATCCAATGTTTCTTAGCAAATTCAGCTTAGATAACACTTTCACCTTTGAAAATTAATCAATCAATCTTTTATGATTAACCTTTTTAAAAAAAAAAAAAAAAATCTTTTTGATTAGTCAATATATTTTACCACCACTTTGAATATCAAAAATCAAGAAATGGAAAATAGTAGCTTTTGTGTCAAATCAAATGAAGATGATCCGTTGAACTGGAAAATGGCTGCAGAGTCAGTCAAAGGCAGCCACCTTGATGAAGTGAAGCGCATGGTGGAGGACTACCGGAAGGCGGTGGTCCGGATAGGCGGCGAGATGCTGACGATATCACAGGTGGCAGCGGTGGCCACCCGACTGGCGGCGGTGGAGGTGGCAGAGGAGAGGTGCAGGGAGGGTGTGAAGGCGAGTAGTGATTGGGTGATGGAGAAAGGGATGGAAAGTTTTGGTGGCTTTGGTGCAGCAGCACATAGGACCACCAACCAACAAGCTGATCTGCAAAAGGAGCTTATTAGGTAATAATTATACACTACACTTATAAAAAATGATTTTACCCTTAAGTAATTACTTAGACTTTTTTCAACATAATTAAAAGTTATGCATTTATGTTATACGAATATAATATTTATGTTATATTAATATAACTTTTACATACATATATCATAATCTTTAAGTGATATCATATAGTTTGACTTAACCTTTATATTATAATAATTAACTTCTTTGTTGTATTAGTATAACTTTTATGTACAAATATCATAATTTTTATGTACTTAAAGAATGACATGAAAGTTATATTATTATAACATGAAGGTTATATTATTATAACATAAACGTTTAAAATGTATTATATGTCTGAAATACACCCTAAAAGGACAAACTAGCAGAAATATAAAGATTATGCGAACATAATTAAAAGGTTAGGTTCGCCAAACTAAAAGGTTAGGCGAACGTAACTGTGAAATTAGAGTTGGGTTAGGATTTAGGCGTGTAGACGCACGTGTGGATGCATGAGGTGCATGTGGAGCGCGTGAAATACACTCTTCATTGGGTGGTGCACATAAATAATTGTGCTATACTATTGTAGTGAAAAAAAGAACGTTAAAAACAATAGTTTCTAACCGTTGTTTTTGTGCTAATAAACAACAAATTTTTATCTTGCCATAATGAATTCCACTGATTAATATTATATATGACTTAGAAGTTAGAACCGTAACAATTTTAGATTGTTGTCTCTGACATTAAACACAACAATTAACAACCATTGTGATTATTAATTATTATTATTATTTTTAATTTGAAATCTAAATTTTTAAACTCAACGCTTTTTAAGAACCAGTATTGAACCAAACATAGTTTTAAAAATATCCTGAAAGACAACACTTTGTTGAAATGCGATGTTGTTAAAGAATAAAAGAAAACATTTTTCTTATTTTATGCTAAATATCGTTGTGTTATTGACGTTGTCTATTATATTTATATTTTCACTAACCTTACATGTTCCTTTTCTTTGTCATAATGAATTAGGTTTTTGAATGTTGGAATATTTGGCAAAGGATCAGATTCAAACCACACTCTGTCTCACTCAGCAACAAGAGCCTCAATGCTTGTAAGAACAAACACATTGCTACAAGGCTACTCAGGCATTAGGTTTGAACTCTTGGAAGCCATGACCAAATTCCTCAACCACAACATCACCCCATGCCTACCCCTCAGGGGCTCCATCACTGCCTCTGGTGACCTGGTCCCACTCTCCTACATCGCCGCCCTTCTCCTGGGCCGGCCCAATTCCAAGTCCATCGGGCCCAACGGACAAATCTTGAGCCCGGCCCAAGCCTTCGCCCTGGCCGGCATCAACTCGGGCTTTTTCGAGCTGCAACCCAAAGAAGGCCTTGCACTTGTCAATGGCACTGCAGTTGGATCAGGCCTAGCTTCCATTGCCCTGTTTGAAGCCAACATTCTTGCACTTTTATCCGAAGTTATATCAGCTATTTTTGCCGAGGTTATGCATGGAAATCCCGAGTTTACGGATCACATGACTCATAAGCTGAAGTACCACCCGGGCCAGATCGAAGCTGCAGCTATAATGGAACACATTCTGGATGGAAGCTCAATAGTAAAAGAAGCTGAAAAGATGAAACAAGTGAAGCCGAAAAAGGACCGTTATGCCCTCCGTACGTCTCCACAGTGGCTCGGCCCGCAGATTGAGGTCATTCGGGCCGCGACAAGGTCCATTGAAAGAGAAATCAATTCTGTCAACGACAATCCATTGATTGATGTATCAAGAAACAGGGTGTTGCAAGGAGGGAATTTCCAGGGCACGCCTATTGGAGTATCGATGGACAACGCTCGTTTAGCCGTTGCTTCGATTGGAAGACTCATGTTTGCGCAGTTTTCCGAACTCATGAATGATTCCTACAACAATGGCTTGCCATCGAACTTATCAGGAGGGCGTGATCCGAGCCTGGATTACGGATTCAAGGCCTCGGAAGTGGCAATGGCGGCTTATTGTTCTGAATTACAATTTCTAGCCAATCCGGTGACGAACCATGTGCAAAGCACGGAGCAAAACAACCAAGATGTGAACTCATTAGGCCTGATTTCTGCGAGGAAAATGGGTGAAGCAATCGACATTTTGAAGCTAATGTCTTCTACGTTCTTGGTTGCGTTATGCCAAGCTATAGACCTAAGACACTTGGAAGAAAATCTCAAGGCATCAGTGAAGAACACAGTGAGCCAAGCAGCTAAGAAAGTCTTCTCAACTTGTGAGAAAGACTTGGTTAAAGTTGTTGACAGTGAGTATGTTTTTAGCTACATTGATGATCCTTGCAGCCCGAACTATCCGTTGATGCAAAAGCTAAGGCTAGCAGTCATTGATCATGCGTTGGTGAATCATGGTGACGATGAGGAGAAGAAGAGCTTTAGCAGGTCTATAATCGACAGGATAGGTGAATTTGAGGAAGAATTGAAGGTTGTATTGCCTAAAGAAGTCGAAAGTGCTCGACTCGAGGTGGAGAATGGGAGGCCAGCCATTGAAAACAGAATCAAGAATTGCAGGTCACTTCCATTGTACAAGTTTGTGAGGGAAGAAGCAGAGACCGGTTTCCTCACGGGCGAAAAAGTTCGTTCGCCCGGTGAAGAGTTTGATAAGGTGTTCACAGCTATATGTGAAGGGAAACTCATTGATCCATTGTTGGAATGCCTCAAGGAATGGAATGGTGCTCCTCTTCCAATCAACTAAGTGTGATTCAACACTTTTTTTGGTATAAACTTTGAATAGTTTTATTTTGCTGTATCAACTTTAAATTTAATACATTTTACTGTATTGGTCGAATCCTGACGTGTATACAGTAGAATGTTTTAAATTTAAGTTCATACGGAAAAATGAAATGATTCAAGATTTATAAAGAAAGAAGGTCGAATCAAAGCCATATTTATACTTTAAACTACTTTATATGTAATGTTTTGAGTGTTTTAAGTTTGAAATCGTGGAGAATGTATGCAAAAGTTCTTAATAATGTCCCTTCTTTTCACAAATATGCAACTTGGAAAAGTTCTGTTAATTAAATCAAAGTTTTACATGCATATAATTCTACATGAATCAGAGTGACACTTATTTAATTTATACATCTATTTGGGTTGAATAAGAATCAAATGAGCACCCAAGAACATAATAACACAGAACAAATATCAATCAGCCAAGATCACCATAATTTTTTACAATGCATCAAAAAGAAAGACAGACAAGTTCAGCAATTCATACACACACATTTAGCCTCCATAGATACACATATATAACAACTTCAATACATCAATACAAGAAACATAGCACCAAGAACAGAGACCACACAAAGCAGCAAGACGAAGTCAGTACACGTCGAGACGCTTCGCTAGCAAAGCTACCTCCGGTGGTGCTCGTTGTCAGGACCAAAACGGTCCAATCATCCTCCGTCCCGATCCCTGCTCCCGTATACCTAGAGTCGTTCAAGTATCTCACATTTTGAGCCTGAGTATAGTTTGTGAGCACCAGAGTCGCGACCCGGTGAGGCACACAGACGGGGAGGATCATCCCGTCTCTGGTCGTGTTGGGGTCAACTTTGCATTTCTCTAGGACACTCGGATAGTCGGACATTAGTTGCGATTGTATGGTGGTTCCGGTGTTGGATCCACAGTTCTTGTTCTCTAATTTGTCCACAATTTCATCGGCGACACAATCGGCCTTGTCATGCTTGGCTAGGGCGGGTGCACGTACCGATTGTCGGAAGCTGTTGAGTCCTTGAAGTAGATGATCTTCTTCATCTGCAGGTGATATATATAAAGATTGATGACACTAGGGAGATAAAACATATGAATTGAATGGAAACTTAGGAATTAAAGGAAAATTAGTAGAATGTGTGTCGTTTTGATACACATATGTGCATTATTGGTCTATTTGAATCCGAAAACCTAAGCCCAGGGGCTAGGAAAGATGGTTGGAAAAACGTTCGATTGGAGATGCAAGTCCAATGCAAGAAGTTGCATTTGAATTCTAAATAAATGTGTAACTGAATATTACACAAACATATAACAATTTCTTGTAAACAGAGAGACATAATACAAAATTCCAAATATAGTTATCCAATTATAGTTATCGAACTCTCACCGTATAGGATGAGGAAAGCACCCCATTTATTAAATAGGAAATCATTCTCCGTACCACTCGATTCAAGTCTTACACAGGCCAAGTTAACTAAAGGGTGGAGCTATCCACACCCTGTAACTTGCTATACACACCCCACTTTTTGAAAAATTATAACTATAAAATTGCAATTTTTGGGGTGTGTTTAGTATATTTGGGTTGTATATAGCCTCACCCTTAACTAAAATGAAACAATGGCAAAGGTTCTCCAAATCTTTAGCAAATGGAGTTCAATTTGAACATATTATTCATTTCTTCGTTCTACCTTATCTGTAAGATTTCCCAAACTAAATAATTATGCAACAAAGTCAAACATTTTCAACATAGAACAAAACATTGTGCATTAGGTATCATATTCTCACAAATTTTCTTGAAAAGCCCTTCAATTTTCAAACTGATTAAGATCCTCATAAGCAATTTTTTTATACCCAATTCTACCTGAATGGCCAGAGTTTGAGATTACAACAAAAGCAAGCAAAATTTGCTCCTTAAATTCGAACCCATATTGTTGCAATTTCACCAATGTATATCAGTATATGTTAAAATTACATCATTTATACATAATATATATTCTTGTAATGTTAGTCTCTCTCATCAAAAAGCAGAATTGTCAATTTCCAAACAAAGACAAAATTTAAATAGCTAAATGTCTCTTAAAAAACATGCACTTCAACAGCTTCCTTCTCTCTCTTTGTAAGGAGATGACACAAATTATAAATCAATTCACATATCTAAATAATCCAAATATATCAATTCTGCACAATTCATTAAGAAAATTAATTCAATATTAGGATGCCTGAAAAGTATTCTCTAACTCACAGCCAAATTTACATGCATGATGAGATTAGATGAGAGAGAGAGAGAGAGAGAGAGAGAGAGAGAGAGTAATTACCATCAGAGTAGACAGGCATGGATAACAGCAAGAGGCTGATTGCATGAAGAAACAGCAAAAGCATAACAAAACGAGCTGCAACTGACTCCATTTTTGTATATTAATGTGGGGAAAACGAAGAAGAAGATGGATGAGATATTAATTGAAGAAGTGGAAGTTTATAATTGTGAGTGAAATCAAACTGCTGTTTTGGATGTCGGTGGAATTTAGTCTTAATCTAAAAAAAAGGTGATAAACACGTTGCAGCCATGCAAGCTACACACCTCTACGTGTGTTTCTTATTTTCCCTTTATGCAGTTAAGACATTCAAATACACCAATTAATTTCCTTTTTCTTTTTTTTTTTTCTTATACAAATATCCACATTTGTTTTGTTGCACATCGCCTTCGTTTTAAAATTTTAAAATGAATTTGGAATTTTTCGCATCAAATTCATTGGTGAGTTCATATGAATTTAGAATTTATCATTGTTATTTGAATTAAGTGTTAGTGATTGGTAAATATGGGAATCCTCTTTAATCTGTATAGATTAGAAATCTCTTAATTCATTTTAAATTTATATTTTTTCTATTTGAAATATTTTAAAAAATTTAATAGTAGTAAATTTTTCGATGATATTTATAATAATATAATTTTAAGATTTATCATTTTCATTGTAAATTAATTTTTAGGTATTTTGAATGGACTTTGAATGCACTATATTTTGGATTTGAAAAACATTCATTTCAAATTACTGAATCCAAACACAGTTTTAGGATGCAGTAGATTTTCCACCTATCTACATAGTAAATATGTTCTCTACCAACAAATATAAGAAAATATATATTTCTTAACAAAAATACTCTTCAATTCAACTTCAAAATAAAAACTAAAAAAAAAATTGAACAAAAATACTCTTCAATTTGAATTAATCAAATATAAGAAAACATCTTTATTACCCACGTTCTAGAGATATTTTGGTCTCGTAAAAGAAAATGGTGTTAAAAAGAACATGTTTTCTTACGTTAGTTGGCATTTCCTTGTATGAAAATGGCAATAACAAGTACTTCACTCACAATCTTTAAGTTATCTCAAACGTTAAATATTTTATAGTTACAAAATTAATAATTAATGTGAATTTTAAATAATACCAGCTCCAACAGCTATTCCAAAGGTGAATGCATAATTGACCTGTGATTAGTGTAAAAAAGCATTGTACCTGTGACTCCATCTTGGACAAAAATTGCAACAGTATAAAGCTTATAAACAGATTGGTGATGGAACTATAAGCATGAACGAAGCCTTTCATCATCCCATATGCTCAATTTCAACTGAAATGACCAAAATCTCCCGCCTAGACATCTTTACTTGGACTCCACCTATCAGGTCGATATGAATCTCTGTGACGCCTATAATCTCTTTCATGCCTATCCACACGAGATGATCTATCAACGTCGGATGGCCTCTTTTCATGCCGGTCAGAATGCCTATCTCGTCTGTGCTGCTTGTGATGCCGCTCTTCACTGTACCTAGACGACCTACTACTTCCACCATACGAGGGATCTGGAGTTGATGATCTTCTCTCATGCCTATGAGATGACATACCCCGTTTGTGTTGTTCATCCAACTCTTCTGTTTCGGAACTACTTCTTTTCCTTCTGGGTGGCGATGGGATCTAATTCAAGAATTAAGCACTGGTTTCTTAGTTTGCATAGAGAGGGAGCATAAAAGATTCAAGATTCAGCAAAAAGTTGCAAATTTGCATAGCGTTTCCTCAAATGTTGAGCATGTTTTGTTTGCTCACCTGAAAGCGTGTTATGTATCTTCCTTCAGGAGGATGTGGAATGCCTAGCCTCTTTAGATCTTCCGATGGAATTGGTCTCCTGTTTCCTCGAAAAAAGTAATAAGGGATGTTCGGATTTAGATAGTTTAATATAGAGAGGCAGCAAACTCCCATACACAATGTTACAGCAAGAAAGAGAACTATGAGTGTCTCTTCAAATGGACATAATTTCTCTCACCTTATTTTCCAGCAGAAATTCAATCAACATTATTTTTAATTGGAACAGGATGAGTATAGGTCTTTATAATTTATCTAGAGCTTATTAGAACATAATAACACCGTAGTTTGCTGTCAAGAATCTACATCAAAACCCCTGGTACAAGTATAAATACTGCAGCAATTACTATAACTCAACAAGCAAATACCTGTATATGGTTTACTGAGAATGACTAAAGCACAACTAGATTGTGAAGTAATTTGCTTTAGAGTTGACAAATACTAGGCTATAGACCTCTCTCTCTCTGGTGAATAAAAAATAGTTTAGATATCACAATCGCATTGAGACCAAGATTGAGACTGGTAGACATTCTCCATTCATGCCATATTTTCCAACAGAATGAAGATGTTCTAATAAAAGGATTCTAATTTCAGCCTACTATATCCAGGCTGGTAATGGAAGATAACTAAGCTTTTGTAGTTCCCTAAATTGAAGTGTTTTTTTCTCTTTGTATATATTGTATAGAACCAGAACTTTTAGCCTTGTTTCTTATTGCAAGCTGCAACGATGTTTTGCTTCCCTTAAATGTTACCGCAACATTAATATATATATCTTAAAGAAGTAAAAATGAACATACAATGGAGCTCGAAATGGTCTTTCTCGACCTCCAAATCGAAGTTGTCCTGATTCTTTCTTGCCACCCAGGCCACCACCTGTCAAACATGGTACGATCAAGCTCCCTGAGTATTGAAACAAAACAAAGGAAAAACTGTGGCTTACCTAGCCTTCTTGGAATCCAACCAGGCATTAATTGTTGCCTATTGTAATCGACTATGATTTCAGAATCATCGATGAATGTATGGTGAGCATCCTACAAATAAGCATAATAAGCAAGCATCAGTGGAGTCTTCAAAGGGAGATTGAACATATGGCATGATATTGCGACCTTAATCCTTGACCATTACGAGTTGACCACAAACATTAGCCACTTTCACAACTTAAAATTTAGTATTGAAATTTATTTCAGCCATAGATATTAAATGCTGATAATCCATGAAATCAAAAAGTTTTAGGCAATATGTTCCATTCATTCTATATGTGGACATATATTAAATAAGTAGGTCAGAAACAAAAGACATTACCATCAGAATGTTTAGTTCATCATGATACACATGCATGCAACGACATTACTTAAGTCTCCAACACTTTTTTTCCATGGACACCTGATGCAAATGCTAGAAACAGCTGAACTACAGTTTAATTGAAAAGCATCAAGATTCATTTTTTCTTTCATGTCATTCTTTCTCTTTTGTATAAACTCCTGAAATTCTGATGCTCTAGTTGCTATCCAAGATGAAGTGATGCAGAAGGGCATACTAGTGTTAGGTCACTATAATTGTGAAATATCAAAAGTTCATCCAAAATTGAAGACATTTGAACTTTTCCTAAATTCTTATAGCTGTGTTAGATATTAGCACCATTCCTCAACACTACACCCTGGTAGGTTCATGCCAGAGCAACATGGTCTTTTTCAGTATTTATTAAATAAATCCTGACTCAATAGGAAATAGAGAAAACCAATTAACAAGATTTCTTCCACCAACCAACCCATCCACAAACAATTCCAGGAACCTATGCATGAAGTAGGATATTGGCTTTTATAACAACGAAATGATATTAATGATTCAGTCCTCAGACAGGATTTCAGAGCCTCAAAGGCTCTGAAGTTTATTGTTTAACATCTCCAAATCAACCATATGAGCCAGCATAATGTATATCTGCAAGCTTGTATTATTCCTTAATCAAAAATTACTTTCTTCTACTCATCCTGATAGCGTTGAAAGATACAATACATAGCAATTATCAGTGCATTCCCTTAATATTGCACTTTAAACATGAAGGAACAAATACTTCTCAATGTCTTTCAGATGATGACAAGTCAGGGCAGACTCCATTAGACATGCCTGCAAAGAAATTACTTTGACACCACAATTCCACAAACCATCTTCAAAAAAGTAAACTCTCTCCTCTCCAAATAAACAATGACCAAGAATTTATTTTTCAAAAACTTCATTGTTGATCCCCCCACCTCGCCAATGAATTTTGGGATTTCCTGAAGTTCAGGCTTAGTAATCCTACAAACAGTTTTCAGATCTTGTTGTAATCCCAATTCCCAATCAAGGACATCCCTTCAAAATGTCAGATGACATGCTTTGAAGTAAATGAGTGGCTTATGTTGAATTTGGCTTTAGGCTTATGTTGGAACTTAGTTCTAGGAATGATTACATGTAAAAGGTTTTATACATGAAATAGCTACTAGTTATTACAGATTTACAGTGACGGAAATGATAAACATGGTTGCTAACAGAAAGCCACTAACCTAAGTAGACGCATCTCTAACAACAGCAACTCTTCAAAATTCAGACAACCATACAACAAAATGTGCATTTTAGAAGACCAAATCTATAATGATAGATATTCTCTAAGCAAGAAACTGAAGAATTTCAGGGAATGCAGTATCTAAAAAAAAAGGGAATGCATCTATCAAAGATGGAGAAGTAGGAGATGGATGTATAGCAGCAGACAGATACTGATGAATAAGAGCCAACACAGATCACCTTGTATGCTCGACGCATTTCCTTCTCTGTTTCAAACTCAACAAATGCATAACCACGTGAGGCACCAGTCACTACATGAAAATAATTTTTCTGTTAACTAGGCTTGTGAGGGAAGTAGAAAAGCACAAGCTAACAAAGGGCACTTTTACAGAATTCAAACAATTCCCAAGTCAAAAGCGAGGTATCCTGTCATTTTCACAAGTTAGGGCCATATCGGTTGGTTAAGCTCTAAAGATAGCAATGATTTGTATATAAATGTGCATTGCAATAGAAGTCATATTCTTTATTAGTTTACATGCATGTTTCCATGGGGAAATTCTATGCTAACCCCTCCTGTTGGAAATAAAACCACTAGATCAGTGGCGTATCCAGGATTTAAAATTTGGGGGTACGATAAACAATTAGAATTATATATAAATGTAATATTATTTGATATTTAAAGCTATACAACTCAAAGCTTACAAATAAATAAATAAAAATTAGATATGATCGTTTTTAGTTTTGTTTGCTTCTTTTTTAAGATTTTATTATACAAAAGCTATTATTTAATCATTTTATAAGAATTTTTTTAAATGCGTTCATCTTCATTTTAAAGATATGGGGAAAAAATAATTTATTATAATAAATTATAAAACTAATTAACCAACTATATAAATAATAATGGTTTGGAACTCATGATATGGACCAAAGATAAAAAATTGGCTACTAATATTTTATCAAGAGAACTAAAAAGAAATGTTACAAAAACTAATTAAATGTAGGACTACTACCAAATTTTATCAAGAAACAACTAAAAAGAAATATTATAAAAAGTAATTAAAAGATAAAAAATTGACTACTTATATTTTATCAAGACAATTGAATTGAATAAAAACTGATTAAATGCACTACTAGAAATATTATAAAAACTAATTAAATGCACTACTAGAAATATTATAAAAACTAATTAAATGCACTACTACTAAAATTTTATCGAGAAACAACTAAAAAGAAATAGTATTATAAAAAGTAAGTAAATTTTATCAAGAACAACTAAAAAGATAAACCATTATTAAAAGTAATTAAATGCAGCCAACGGGGTTCGAACCCCACTACCAAGACAACAAGTTTGCTATCAAACTAATTGGACACAATTCAAATGATATTTTAAGTCTGCATTATTTACTATATATACTAAATTTTAAGATATTTGGGGGTCCAGCTGTACCCCCTTGTACCCTTCTAGATACGCCGCTGCACTAGATGTGTGTGTTACATGCATCCATCTGAGAAAGGTTTAAATTTTTTTTGATTGTGGTGTTAATATACAAACAGGATGGGTAGCATGGAAACACCCGTTTCCATGATGCAAAACACTTTAGACCACTACTTTGATAGAAGTTAAGATTGTTACATGATGGCATCATATCTTCTGTATGTTGAAATTTTTCTGTAGAAACTAAACCAATCGCTGACTGTTAATCCTGCAAGTACAAAATCCTATAAGAGTAATTTTTCTTCAGTATTTACCCTTTTGGTTGCTGAATTAATCACAAACATGTCTCTATTAGTTTTAAGTTTTAACACACTAGTGTATGCAACAAAAACGAGATTAGCAATCTACATTCTATTACCATCTCTCTCTGATGCAAGAGTTTTTCTTTTAATCCATTTTGGGCTAGAACACTACCATGCGTACCCCCATACTACATTTTAGCCTTCAGCAATAAGAAATTAGGATCTCCAGCCTAGTAAAAGGGGATAATAATTTCTCTGTTTTCCTCTATCAGAAACAGAGAGATGCAGATTTCAACAATAAATTTAAAAAAAATTACATACAATGCGATTTATTAATAATGCCTTACATACAATCTAGTGGAAACGCTATGCTAGGCACTTATCAAAAAAAAAAAAAAAGGAAAACCAAGATCAATCATCTTATTAATGAGAAAAAGATTACCTATGTGTCTCACCAATCGCAAATTCTTGACCCTCCCATATTCGCTCATAGCCTGATTAAAAATTAACAGAAGAATTAAGAAGCAGAATGACAACAATTCAACGTTTCTGTTTCCAAACCAAAACACACGCAAGAACATCCATCCATGATTGTATGTATACGTGCGTACCTTGCGGAGAGAGTCTTCAGTGGTGAGATGAGAGAGACGACCGACAAAGAGAGTGCAATAAGGGTCGCCTATAACTTTCGGATCGCCGAAAGGATCATCTGCGAAATTCGACAGTAGAGTTTCATCTCAACATTGAAACCCTAATTAGAATCAATAATTTAAGTAAGGAGAAGTAGCAGTAGGAATAGTTACATAAGGAGGCATTGGAGCAAAGAAGAGCTCTATAGACGCCGCGGTCGTGGGGTAAAATGTCGGTCCCGTCGATGCTTCCGGCTTGGATTGGATGGTAACTCTCCGCATAGAACACTGAATTTACATTTTTGTTGCCACCGCCGCCGCCGCGGCTCATTTTACGGTGACGTAGTGAATAGTCTACAGTGAACAAAAAGCTACTTACACGGCGGCGTTGCTGTCACAGCCACTGCCAACCACCGGGTCGCCTTGTTTCACCTCCACAGTACTGCCAGTTTTCAACTTCAGCCACAATCCATCACCCAAACAGCCTCTAGATCATTCAGCCGAGGGAGAGAGAGAAGGGAGACTCGGAGAAGAGACAAGAAGCCCATCATGGGCTTAAACACAAATAGCCCATTATAGGCCCAAATATCCAAATTGCCTATTATATTATCAGGCCCAATATTTTTCCATTTCCAAATTTCCAAGTCCTAATTTCTTTCCAATTTCATTAGTTCTTTTATTTCATTTTAAATATTTATTTATCTTTTATTTATATAAAGGAATGACCATTAAGGGCATGTGGTACGTTTATAATGCCTCACATCTAATTGTTTTTCTTTGCTTTTATTGTTAAATACAAAAATTTAGAAAAAAATATATAGAAAATGCAATAGCTATAGAAATTATGAGCTATTAAATGACTTTAAATAGAAGAAATGTTAGTATGTTTCATTATTAAAAAAAAAATTAATCGATGATTCTAAATAATTTTAGTAAACTAAGATAGATTAAAAATATACTAATAAAAATAAAAATATAAACTAAAATATGACAAAAGAATATTAAAAATCTTAAAGGTATTTTTTAATAATTTAAAAAGCCAACAATAGAATTTATGATTCTTAATGAAATAATAACATTAAAAATTAAAAACTAAATCAATAAATATCATTTAAATTTTTATTTTAACAATACAACATATTAAATCTCAAAGTAACTTAAATTTTAAATAATCAACAAAAAGATCAAAAGACTGATAAAAATTATAATAATAACACAATATGTTCTTAATTATAGTATATGGTATACATTTGATATATATTTATGACAAGAAAAAATCTATGTATCTATCTAAAATATAATTGAAAAAAGAGTACTAAAATAGAAGGTAACATGTTAAAAGGATTTAATAATTATTACAATTTTAATTGTATAATAAATGAGAGAGTTGCCGTTTGCAAGCGTTTTGTTTTCTCTTTCCGCCAAAAAATTCGACCGTTGGAACAACATACGATACTATCCGTTAGAACAAAAGGTGAGTTACAAACAATCCTTACTAGTTGACCTTTTCCACTTCCATCTCCCAATCTCCAAACTAAACTATCTCTGTAAGAGAGAGATCTGTTTGTACACACACTCACTGTGTGAGAGAGCAAGGAAGAAAAAAACCCCACTTCTTCTCGTTGTGGAGGAAAATGGTTGCAAGAACCCCACCTAAGCAGCCGAGGAAAGTGGTGGTGGTGGCGGCGCCGCCCATCAGTCCCACTCTTCTCAGAGACACCGTCAAAAAGGTGGTTTTTTTAATCAATCACCTTTTTCCTTTTCTGGAAATGAAATTTCCCCTCTTTTATTAGGGTTTTTATTTTTATTTTTGTTGTTCAAGTTGAATTTTCTCTGTTCAATTTGGGAAAAATTGATCAATGGTAAAATGAAGTGGTTTAATTGAAATGGGTCAACAGCTTTATGATTTTGTCATTGTTTATTTTGTGGAGTAATTTGGAGAAAAATTTAGTCAATTTTTTGGGACCATTGATCATGGTGAAAATTGGGAAAGATGAATCACTGCTGATTTTCATTGAATTTTTAAATTTTTTGTTGATTTGATAGAGTAATTTGGTGAAATTTATGTCAATTTTTTGATGTTTTGTGTGTTTGATTTGAAGGTGGACAAGTGTATGGCTCGATTGCAAGAGCTTCAATACACGGTAACAAATGGAGGAAAAGTGGTCTCGAGTGTGAATTTGAGTCCTCGGAGTGGTAGAAACTATCTACGAACGAGTCTTCGTTGTAAACAGGAGTCGTTGAGGTTAATACTTTCTCCTCTTTCTAGATCATTTCACTACCCCAGCTTGCTGTGTGTGTGTGGATTCACATGACAATATTTGTCTGCTCATATGTTGAGTGTATGTTGTGTGTCTAATCAAAAAGTAGTAGTGTCACGACACGCTGTTTCTTTCTTGGCCATTTCTTGAATTAATATGAGGTTGCATAAGAAGTGGAATCTTTTGTTTCAATAGTGTTAAAGACTGCACAAGAAGTGGTGTTTTGTGTATCTAATAAAAAAAGTAATAATGTTAGGAAGTGGTATTTTCTTGGGGCATTTCTTGAATTGATATAAGATTGCATAATAAGTGGCACCTTTTGAAATCCAGATAACTGTGTTAGGGGTATTAGTTAGATGATGTCTTCAGAGAAAAAGCATTTTCCTTGCATTTTGATGGCATCCTTATGATTGTTTAACCTCATATATATTGAAATTGCATATAGTGAACAACAAAGTAATATTCACATATCGTCTTTTCATTAATTTTGAAGGCTAAAGAATGCTACTTCTCGAAGATCATCACCTCCAGGAAAGCTGCCAGTGGTGGATACAGGTTGTTCATCCTTTTCTCTATCTTCTAACAAGAACCGTTTGATCATCTCTAATTCGATACATTGTCTAACATACATGCTTGCTGTATAACCAGAGGAATGGCGAAAAATGTCACTACCAGCAATGTTGTTGGGAGAAACAATGGGAGAAATCATACAAGCAAGCCAGTTTGCAAAAATTATAGTTGAAGCAGTGTCTAATAACACCCAAAAACCAGCAAATGATGATCCCAAAACTCCACTGACAGAGAGGAGAAAACGAGAGCCAATGCTTGAGAACTCCGGGCTGCAATCAAGGAGGAGGAGAGAGAAGCAAGTAGTCCTGAAAAATATACGATCAGAGTCCAACGTGCCATCTCTGCAACGAGCTAAATCCAAAATAAACTTCAAGGTTTCGTCGCCTGTTCAGAACAGAGAATGTGACAAAGAAAATTGCAGATACATAGCTAACAGAGTTTCTCCAAGAAATAGGCCATGGGTGAAAAAGACTGTTCTTTTTCCCAACCCATTATTCCATTCATCTCCCACATCACATCATCAGAAGTTTTACAAGACAAAGTCGCCCGTGATTTCAAGAAATCGCGTCTCTCCACATAAGTTTTTGATCAAGACCCCGACTAAGTCTAAGTCGCCTGTTATTGCAAGAAATCAACGAACCCCTCATAAGTTTTTGGTCAAGTCTCCACCACGTGCTACGAAGTTACAAGTGAAGATCAAAAGCCCTCCTCTTGCTATATCCCCGATACGAGCATCTGGTTTGAGCAAGAGATCGTCACCAAAACGAGCAGCAATGTTGAGCAAGTTGCGAAGATCTTTTTCGCCATCAAGACTAGTGAACAGGTTAGCATCGCCAATGAAAAGCAGAAAATCTGTACAAAAGAATGAGGGGACGAAGATCATGAGTGGGATGAAACAGCGTCCAACGTCTTTCTCGGTCCGATTCTCACCTCGGAGAATTTGAAGAACATGATTCTTGTGTCTCCTATATGGAGATATATATAGTTTGTGTATTACTGATATGATATTTCCTCAATGTCCAGAACCAGCACGTTGTATTCTGATTTTTTCATTGATAAATAAGATATATATATATATATATTAAAATTTATTCAAGTTTCTCTCAATGTTCTGTGTGTCCCCTAATTTGCCTCTCAAGTTTAATTTTGAGTACATACATGATAATACACCTTGCTTCTGGTTCAACATTTTTCTTTTGTAAAAAAAAGCCTAAATAATACTCTATTTTCAAGTAAAATAAGAATTTTTCTGTAGACATCTAAATAGTTTCTAAATAAATATATCGTGTATAATGTGGATACCAAGGATGAATTTTCAATTTCAATAGAAATTTTAGTACCTTGATTTTACGGAAATTTCATTGAAATTTTTGATATTTCAGTGGAAATTTCGATTTCGAAAGCTAAATTTTAGTGAAATTCCGCAAAACTTTTATCCTTGGATATGACTAGGGCATTTTGGTAAGAAATTCTTAGAAATTGATAAAATTGGGGAAAAAAAGCTTTTTTATGGGCATGGGTAAAATGGTTCATTACATATATGGAAAAGAAGGTTGACAAAACTGAGATACTGTAGGAATGCTAATTTGCATGGAAAACCTCAGTATATAAACATTAATGGACTATTTGACAATTTACCCTATTTTATATATCATAAGACTTAAAAACCACAAAAACCACACGAAACTGAATCAAACTGCACATTCAACTTTTATATTAAATCCGCAGTATATTAAATCCGTAGTAACTTTACTAGTAAATCGAACTTTTACACATAATAATTCGGTTTGAAATCATGTGAAAAACCGTTCATCAAACTGCATCATTATCACCCCTAACAGCTGCCCTTTCATAAAAAACTCACCACAATTCAAACCTTTCTAAGATAAAAACTTCACAAAACAACTGACTGAGAGGGAGAGTGTGTGGTGTGTGTTACAATCACAGGGGAAGAAAATCCTCTTTTGCTTGCATACCATCCATGTCTAAAGTATATTACAACTAAAGATGATCAATGAATAAGAAAAAAAAAATGATCCAGTATGAGAGTAAGCAAGAAGCATACACTGGCAACACACAGTAAAGAAATGAGGCAACCACAAGAGGAAATTATGTATAATATGCCTGTTGATGCTATATAGTTGGTGCCGCTTCAATACAAAAGTGAATTCCTTTTATTCTTCATGTTTTTGAGCTTCAGTGGACTCCAAACCAAGTGTTTCTTTTGTAACGCTATGACCGTTGGATGCTTGGGCTTCCACGAACCAGGTGCAAGTGATGGAGGGCTTCCTCTGAACTTACTACTACTTTTGAGGCCAACAGGTGTGCCTTCAACTGTCACTTCTCTCGATTGTGGCAATGGAGAAGATACTCTCGATGTTCGCCACACCCTTTGTGGGTCCCACACAAACGACTGGCGGCCTGTCCTCAACCGTATGGATGAATTCTGAAGTGGAGTCGCCATACTCGAGTTGGGTTCAGGACGAAAAGTAGCTACGGATGCCCTCCTTTTGGGCTGAAGAAGAACCTGGCCTGTTGTTGCAGGAGATGGTCTTACTGCGATGGAACCTCGTCTTGCTTTCAGAATTGGCTTTCCTTTGTTTTCCCTCAGTAATGATGGTCTCGAGATATTCTCTTTCTGTTCATTCACAACAGGGAGGAAAGACATTCTATTTTTGTTGGGAACAGGAGATGGATTAGGCATGAAATTTGTAATTCTTCTAAGCGGCGGCCTTAATTTTGAAGGAGGAGCCAATGGTGGTTTCTTGTCTGTCGAGGCCCTCTGTGTTTGGTTCGATATCAATAATGATGAGTGAGTAGAAAGTGAGGCCAAAGCTCTGCTTTCCTGTTTTAACCTTATTTTTCTTTCCTCTGCTAACTGGTTTTCGAGATCCTTTACCTGTTGGAGTATATTTCAAGCAAACTCAAAATATAACCAAGACTCTGAACAAAAATTATCTGCATTGCATGTTGAATTTTTTGTTTGGCAACTAACTTGATTTTATTTTCAGAGATTACAAAACTGTGTAATTTTCAATTTATTTGTACCTTCTCCTGAAAATTTCTGCAGGCATGTTCTCTAGCCGCAAGCCTTAACTGCAAAGCCTGTATATTATCCTGCAACTTTTTGGTTTCCTTCTCATCTTGCTTTGCCTTTTCTGCCTGTATAATCCATTACAAAAAAAACATAAAGAGCAGAAGGTTAGTTGGAGAACTTGTTAGCTAATACTAAAGCAACAACTTGTTTGTTTCTTCATACAAGCTGTTTGTATTTCAAAAGCTCTGCATGATCAGTCTGTTTCCGAGCTGGCCCATGTTCAACTCCTCGTACACGACTCGCAAAATTCAACGAACAAAGAGTTTCTCCAAGGTCAGCCGTGTTTGGACTGATCTGAACAAACATCAAAGTCTTACAATCTCCTCCTGCATTAAAGTTCAACTTAGCATTACTGATATGTCAATGCTATAAGAAAGATGCATTCATTTTCATACAAATCAACTAAGAACTTTTTTCAGTTTTTATTCTCAATTTAATCTCATGAAATTAATTGTTTGCTACAAAGTTAATAAGTTTTTTTAGTTAAATAAAAGGTACATTCAAGTAACACACCTAGAGAACTTTGCAGCATATGAGTAAGTTTGGAGTTCCTGCTTGTCCAGAAAAAAGAAAAGAAAAAAAAAGTTGATTAGGAAACCACTTCCAAATAGTATTGAAAGCAGACAGACACATATCAGAGAGGGAAACATGAAGGGATGTATGCCTGTAAGGAATGTGAGAGGATTTGGAAGCAAGAGCAGAGATGACATCGCCAAGTGCAGCTAAGGATTTATTTATGAACTGAGACTCCTTCAATCGATCACCTTCAACTTCAATCCTGCCAACACGCTCACTTCCTGCGAGGTCAACCAGCCACAAATGGCTTTTTGTCCTTTGCCCATTTATTAGATTTTCTCCCACCACAGTTACCCGCAACAAGCTGCAGCAAAGATTTAAAGAGGAAAAAGGAAAGAAAAATCAATTCCAGTACAGTAAATGTATAGGCACAGTTCCTGTAGTAAAAAAAAAAAAAATTCCTCCTCACTTACCAGTAAGCATTTCCACTTAAGTGTTATCTTAGCTCTTAATCAGATGAATAACCACCAATACAAAAACTGAAATAAATTTATGATTCCACTAAAATAAACATTTCCACTTAGTTATTATCTTAGCTCTTAATCAGATGAATAACCATCAATACAAAAACTGAAATAAATTTATGATTCCACTAAAATAAACATAGGCATAGTTCTGTGGTCTAAGGCTCTAAGCAACCTTCCTAACTTTCCAGTAAGCACATCCAAATTAGGTGTTATCTAAGTTTTAATCAGGTGAATTATGAATGACTATAAGAAGCAACGAAGATATCAGAATAAGCTTATAATTACCAGTGAGAACGGCTACTGAACTCGTTGGCATTGGTTGATCCAACAGATCTTACTTGACTTCCTAACTTGAGCAAGTTCCAAACTTCATTTGTACCATAAACCTGAGCTTCAACTAGTCCAGGGACTTCCTGTGTACCCTCAGCTGATTGTTTTATCTCCAACCTGCAATTGCAGAGTATTAACCTCTCTGGGGAAAAGATAATGTTTGATAATAACAAAATCTACATTATTCATTTCCTTTTAAATCAGTTTTATTGTACATCAGATTGGATCTACAGATTTGAGACTTAGATATTATAAAGGCTTAGTTTTAGAAAATAAAACTGCCATAACCTATCTTGAGAGGCTTTCCTCCCCAATTAAATTAGGCAAACATCATTTAGGACTAAAAAGTTGTATGAAAACTTCAAAGTGCCTATTTAGACATATTGCAGGCCATTGGACCTCCAAGCTAAACCTCTAGTATTTATCTAGCCATGTTGAATAACATCGAACTCCTGGGTACTAGGGAAGACATTCATTAAAAGGGTAAATATACATAATCAATATCAAAGAAAGGAAATGTCCTAAAAAGATAATCTGCAAAATTAGGAAAAAAACTAAGGCATAACACAATGGAAGAACACCAAAGAGTTAGATATAACTTGGATTGTGCAGCCATTTACCTAGTAAGTTGACAAGTAATTATAACACATATTCACAATAGCGTAATCAAATGTTAGAAATTGGTATTTGACAAAATCTGCACTACATAAAGAAAGAGAAGTGCCTAGGATAAAGAGAAGGTAACAGAAGACAAATTATAAAATAAATAGCTTCCTAACACATTGCATGTCACTAGCAATTAACACCTGGGACAACCCAAATAAGCTACACCTAAATATGTCATGTCTATATTTTATTCATAAATTGCTTTCCTGGACAAAATTATAACAATACAAGAAAAGACAGAAAAAGATTGTAGAATGCTTACTTCTTCGCAGGTTGGTTCGAGGTCTCAACCAGAAGATCCCTTATCTTTTCGTTGTATACTTCCAACATGCTCACAAACAAATCATATCTCATAATACTGCTTCTTTCCCCAGATATTCTAAAAAGCTCCTCTAGAGTCCTGTAGTTAACTCCCCTATTCTCTGGTGTTCCTTCCATTGTGTATGTCTTTCCAGTGCCAGTTTGTCCATAGGCAAAGATGCACACATTGTAACCATCCAAGACAGAGGTCACTATAGGCAGAGTTTGCCCAAAGACAGCCTCTGCATATTGAAAAAAGGGTGTGGAATTAAGAAATTTATCGAGGTGTGGGGGGAAAATAAAAAATAAAAACCATAAACTGCAGATTAAACTAAGTGTAAGATTTAGCAAAATTCTTATCAATGCTATTTTATATGTTACCTTGATCAGCCTCAGGTCCGAATATGTGATCAAATTTGAATTGTTTTCTGGAAGAATCAGAGCAAAGAACCTGTAGCTCATTTTCCTGAGATGGGTCGAAATCAATGACTGAGGTGGAACCTTTTTCAATCTCATCTTGTTTCATGGGCCTGCACCTACAGAAGACCCTGATATTTCCTTTGAGTTCAATCACTTCATTGTAAAGCTTTTTCCTCTCAGAGCATTCTTCAAGATACTTCTTTTTCAATATTTCACACTCTTCATGGTACTTGTTTTTCAAAAGTTCATGTTCTGTGCCTAAAATCAAACAAATTATAGCATAAAATGTCAATCATAAACCAAAAACTTCTCCCAAAAAATTCAAGGAGACATGAGATAATTGAGAAGAGTTGACGCACTAAGATTCTGAAGAGCAGCGAAAGCTTCAGAACCAAGTAAGGAATCAACAGTGAAGTCTTTCACTTCATCGCATAGACGTCTTTGCTCCTTCCTGATAACCTGCAAGCAGAGTAATAATGATTTAGAGTCGAGATACTGAGAAACAGCATCGTAGAAATAGATGCCTCCACCATATCAAATTACCTGTAATTTGATGCTCAGATCTTCGATTTTCTGAAAAATTGGAAGAGTTTGACACCGAGAAGAAGATATTTCTTGAGTGTCATCAGAAGCAGCACTAGTATCTACTAAATTACTGTTTTCTTCATTTTGTTCTGAGCTCAATAACAAATCCAAAATATGAGTTCTCAGACAATACTTAATCCAAACAAACCAAAATTGACTTGCAATATCTCCAATTTTCTCAAAAAATAGTTTCAAGATTTTCCATATTCTAACTGGACTAAGATTCTCTTGAAGATTTACTGACACACATAAATTTCTACTGCGTTCAATTTCGATAATTGTAAAATCTGATTAAGGTTAACCACATCATACACTACTTGATTAATTTTATGAGCCCTTTGTTTAAGAGAGAGTGAGAGAGAAAGAAAGAAAAATGATAAAACACAAACCTGATTTTTTCTCTGGAGTCGCCACGGTCTGATCTGCACTAACTGTATGTAAAAAAAGAACATTGCATTAATCAACTCCACAACCACTAAATAATTGCAGATATAAAGTGAAAATGCACAAAAATGATGAAGAATTTAAAACAAACCAGAATTACAAGGAGATAGAGAAACAGCATGGTCAAAATTCGAACATAGAATTTCTAGGGTTTGATCTGCAAAAGAATTCAAAATCAACAATTATACAAAAAAAAAAACAAAAAAACACCCCAAATGTGCGTGTGTGTGAGAGAGAGGGGAAGAAGAATACCATCCATGATTAAGATGAAAAAGCTTCACTCGATCCTGCTTGACGAATAAACACCAAAGAAGTAGAACACGAACTGCAGAGCTCAGAGAGAGAGAGAGAGGGAGAAGAGAGAGGTGACGAACTGTTTAACGGTCGGGGAAGGGGCTTCTTTATTTTTGAAAACAAGTTTTGAAATTAGAGAAATCTGAACCGTTCAATTTAGGTGCTCCATATGACGGCTATGATTTCAAGGAGCGGGTTAGGGCCGTTGGGCTGTGCTCTCTCTATTGATTTTGGGGGTTTATATTTTTTAACAAAGCAAAAGGTGCAATTACAAATAAGTAACTCTCTAGAAAATGATTTATTGGTTCCAAAAAAGATATTTATTTATTTATTACCTTTAATAATATGTCATGTTATATCACACAGAATTTGCAAAAATATCAACTTACCAAAAAAGACCTTTACTTCTCTGAAAAACAAGTAATTTAAAGACTCACATCAAGTATTTAATAGTATAATATATAATATATTTACAATTATAGGCATATACATAGGATTACAGGACAACTTATATAAAAGGTTGTTGCGGTTATTGTCACCACAAGAAATGTTTCACACTTCACAATTGTTAGATACACCAATCATCATATATTGTTTACATTTATTTTCCTAAATACATCAACCAAAACTCCAATCGATTGAAAAGTCTAAAGCTCTAACTCATGTCGAGTACTATATAAGTTGTTCAACAATAATTTTGTCGAACACTTGTTATGCAACAAAATTATGTTGAAACAAAAGTTGTTTCTGACTATCGATTGTTGAGCAAATTAATTTATTAAATGGTTGAAACAATTTACAAGTAATATTCATTACAAAAATTATGCACTATACATTTCGAACATATTAAAAATTTAAAAATTGTAGTTACGAGTCCAAATTAATCATGTCAAGTCCATCAACCACACGATTGTTTCTTGGATATATTTGGATTGGGGGCAATGATGGATTTTGCAATTTTGGATTTTGAAAATCTTATATTTGTGTCAGACATTATCATATTACATTGAAAAAAAATAAAAAATGTAGATGTAATTTGTATTATTTTATTGTGAAAAATGTTAGAATAATAAGTATTTATTTATTTATTATTTGATTAAATATTAGACATGATTTACAACATTATGTCTAACACAAATTTCTAATATGTTGAGCCTGTAAAGTTTAATCAATTTGAGCTTATTGAAGGTTCTACTTCTATTTACGAAGAAGAAGAAGAAGAAATATCTAATATTAGGAAAAAGTTTGGTACAAGTTCTGAAAATTTTATGTTTCAAGCAGCTGAATGAGGACTGAATAAAAAAACTAAATCAAAAGCAAATTTCATTGTTTCTTCTCTGAATATTACTCTAAATCAACCATATTGCCAAGTATCCTAACTCATCAATTTCAGGCCCAAGCTATTAATCTAAAGTGCAATGGAAGAAGAGAAATTCAAGTCATCTATGGAATCACTGATCCCATCTTGGTTATAATTGAACGAGACGAATACACTATCCGGATCATAGCCCTCGTCTCTCATGTGTCCAAACAACATCAACAATACAGTATAAACATCTTCGCCTTGTGGATGCATTTGATCAGCAACAACAAAACTGTGAATGTTTTTCTCAATCTCAATCCAACTTACACCTATCTCTTTCACAACTCCTTTCTCCTTCATTTTCTTGATCGTTTTTGCTCTTTCTTTCCATCGTCCTTTAGAAGAGTAAATATTCGCCATGGAAATGAATGGCACCGGACTATCAGGCTCAGCCAGAGCTAGCTGATCAGCTGCATTTGTTCCCACATCAATATCTCCGTAAATACTACAAGCACCAAGCAATGCTTGCCAAACTTGTACATCAGGCTTTACTTGTAGTCCCTCTATAAAACTCTTGGCTTCTTTCAAAAGCCCTGCTCTACCTAGCATGTCTACTATACAAGAGTAGTGCTCCATTCTTGGACGCATTCCATATTCTTTCTCCATCGATTCCAAGAACTCCATACCCTCGTGCAATAATCCTACATGACTACAAGCATGAAGCAAAGACACAAATGTGACATCCGTGGGACCCACGCCGTTCAATTTCATTTCTTCGTATAACTGTAGAGCTTTCAGCCCATCCCCGTGACGAGCAAAAGCTGCAATCATGGAGTTCCAAGAAACTTGATTCTTCTGAGGCATCAAGTCAAAGACCTTAACGGATTCTTCCAACTCCCCACATTTGGAATACATGTTGATTAAGCCATTGCTAACAAAGGTATTTGAAGCGAAGCCTTTCTTGATAACCATAACATGGATTTGTGCACCTAAACCCGGAGAAGAACTATCGTTGCTGAATACCCCAAGAACGGAAGAAACCATGTTAGGATCAATATTGCTTCCCCTCTTCACCATCTTCACAAACATCCGCATAGCCTCTTCCTCAAATCCATTTTGAGCAAAACCAGTGAGTATAACAGTTATAGAGACCTCATCAAACACCTCAGCAGACTCAAATATCTTCCATGCATCCTTTACACAACCGCATTTAGAATACATATCCATCAACGCACTTTCAATGCATAAATCCGATTGAATCCCCAACTTCCAAAGAACACCATGAATTTGAGCACCCTCCTTGAGTGCTTGCAATCCAGAGCATGCTGAAAGTGCACTCAAATACGTCAAGCAGTTCGGGGACACCACACTGTGGTGGTACATTTCCACAAACAGCTCAAAGCTCCGATCATAAAACTCGTTCTGTGCTAGGCCTGAAATAGCCGCTGTCCAAGTAACAACATTCCTCTCCACCATCTCATCAAAAACACGCATACCCGATTCAAGAGATTTACATCTAAAATAGGATGTTGTCAAGGCATTCCCAACTGCCACTTCCTTCTCATAACCATTCAATATCACAACTGCATGTATCATCTTCACAATCTCAAGCGACTCCATTCCACCACAAGCCGATAGCAAGGAAGTTAAGCTCGCACGATCAAACCGTTGCAACACACAACTGAACAACAACTTGAAATAGCTGAAACCCATTTTCAAGTTCCCAACTCTCAAGAAACCCGAAATAAGCGAGTTCCAAGAAACAGTGTCTCTAAGGGGCATTTCATCGAACAGCTTAACTGCATTACGGAGATTGCCACTCTTACAGTACATATGGAGTAAACAGTTGTAAATTACATGGGCATTGCTATTCCTGAATGGCTCTCCGGGGTCAATGAATGGTGGGCTCTTGACGATGTGGGCATGGAGACAAGAACCAAGACGGAAATTGCCTTCTCTTCCACAAGAAGAGAGGAGGGCGCTGAGGTTCGATTGTGTGATGGGAATGAATGAACCTGTGGAGGCTTTCGAATAAAAGGAGATGGAGAGAGTTGGGTAGCAGCGCCATGGACGCAGCAAAGATGGTGAAGAAGGAGAGCACAGTTTTTGCAAGATGCAACTTATAGCACTCATCCATCAAAGGTAACACTGTATGAATGCTAATTTAGCCAATATCGTAGGGCTTTTGTATATAACTATAAATTTGAAATACAAATAATATAATTCAGTTTATACACTGGAAAACCTTTTTTTTTTTTAGTTAATTATTAATAGATGAGCAAGAGCAAGCAAATGCTTAATACATAGATCATACAATAGGAGAAGCATAAAAATGAGATTTTTGTTTCCAAGTATGAGCAACCTCATTTATTTGTCTCCAAGCAAAATAAATAGAGAAAGTTTGGTTTTGTCTTAAGACTACTAAACAACTGGAAATAATGGAACCAAATTCTGACAAGTCTTCCGACGAACATGAGGTGATATCCACGATAGTTTTTGCATTCATCTCGAAGATGACATTGTGATGACTCATACTACGTATCCACGATAAAACCTCAAGCAAATCAATAGAAATACAGATATGTTTAAGATAATTGTTAACCAAAATAACCTAATGCGGATATCTTGTAGCAAGATAATATACATTAGCAAATAATATAACAATTTTAACTAAATTTGTTAAAACAACTTCAAACATAGAAGTGGTTTATAAATTTAAAATTTGATTAATTTAAAGGTTTTAGAGAACATTTTAGAGGAAAATATAAATAAATAATGAAAAATTAAAATAAACGTGAAGGGTTGATTAAAAATGATTAATTATTCAAACTTTTCAAACTTATTAATTAATTAAATTGAATAGCTTTTGCAAATATGTGTTTTAAAATAAACTATGAAATTTATTTGAGAAATTTTGGCTTTCTTTCTTTTTATCAAAGAAAATTTGAGATTTGAATAATATAATAGATATAGCAAGATATACGAAATCATTAAAAAAATGTTAATGGGAAAAATATTTTAACAGTTAGATAATATATTAATCAGAATGTATTATATTTAATGTTGAATTAGACAATTGGTATTGTATATTAACCATACATGTAATTTCTTATGTAATATAATAAATAATATTTTTAATTTCACTAAGTTTCATTTAATGTTTTTTAAATTACGTGAATCAGACGAGCCCTATGGTAATAAATTATAAAACAAAGGTGAATTTTTCATCAAAAATATTTGGAAAAGAAAATGGAAAACTAGGACAGTAGTATTTATCGGGTGGGACTAAGACCATCCCCAGTCGTTCACACCACACTACAGCAAAATTCACACTACATTAAATTCATCTCCAATCGTCAACGCTATATTCTGCACTACATTTACTATTCTTATTTTTTATTGATTTAAAATTTATACAAATTTAAACTTAATAATTGCATAATATTTTTATTTTTGTTTTATATTGATTATTGAATATAATTATTTTTATTAGTTATTTTTTTAAAAAAATGTGAATATAAAAAGGCAAAAATTATAGAACAACATTAAATTAAATTTCGTGATACAATGCTACAATCATACATATTAAAAAACATAAAATTAACACAAGAAAAAACGACACATAATACAAGAAATTTCGCAGAAAAAATAACGATAATCTAAATCTCAGAATTGGAATGCTCCTCCCACATATGATCAATCAATGCATTACGAAGTGTGATGTGAGCGTCTTTGTCTCTAATTTGTCTAAATCGACCAACAAATGCTTGAAATGAAGAAGTTTCATTGCTCATTGTTTCTACATCGGGAGCTGATACCTCCGTTGTAGCTTCAATCTAAATTCTCGTATCGTACTTTTTTTAGCCTAATCATTCTCTAGATGTTTTATGTTTGTTTTAATTTATGCATTTTAGCCTAATTGTCTTGATGTATTTTGTGATTTATGTATTTTAATTTAATGTACTTTGTGATTTATGTATTTTAATTTAATGTACTTTGTGATTTAATGTATTATGTGAACTTTCATTAGCCTAAAAAATACTTTTATATTATACACATGTAGTAAATAATAATTTTTTCATAAACAATAATATTGCTTCATGAAATGATGAAATGCAACTTCTATTAAAAATAAATTGTGAAATTAAAATTGTATTAAAAAAAATCAAAAAAATAATAATAATATAGTGTGGTGCAATAGTGCCCACTACATGTGGTGGTGCACTATTCAAATTTATAATGTAGAGGGGAAATGTGGTGCATGGTTGGAGCCACATTTCACACTACATGTAGAGGTAGTGTGAAATGTGGTGTTGGGTTGGAGATGCTCTAAAGGCACCCCACCAACTTCTAAGGGTACCCCAAATTTTAATTAAAAAAAAATACCAATTTTACTACCCTTAGGGTATGTTTGTTTCGGGTTTCACAAATTCGGATTTGGGATTTTAAAATCTCAAATTCGTGTTTGTTTAAGGTATTTTGTCAAGAATTATCAAATCTACCAAAAACCTACTCTATCTAAAAAAACACTATAATTAACCCTATACTCCAACCTATTACATCAACTAATAATATAATATTACACTTACTAACTTTTCCAGCATTGATTTGACATCTACAGTAATAATCCTACCCTATAAAATCTCATAACAAACACAGATTTTAACTATTCACCTTTATTTACAAATCCCAGGATTTTAAAATTCGAATTTCTCCAATCCTACATAAACCCGAAACAAACATACCCTTAGGTTTTGTTCAACTAATTTCGTTCGGTTATTATGACCTAACATACTTCTCCGTGTTCGGCCAAGGTAGCCGAACACTCGTCTAAGTGTTCGGCCAACCGGGCCGAACGAAACTGTTTGGGTTCAATCGTTTTTTCCTACGATTTTCACACATTTAACAAATCCGTAGAGTGTTCGTCATTATGTTGACATTATATTCTTCAAAAAATTAAAAGATTTAACATTAAAAAAAAACGCAAAAAAATTGATCAAACTAGACATAATTTTTTGCGATCGGGTTTGATCGATTTTTTTGTGTTTTTTTTTTTATGTTAAATCTTTTAGCTTTTTTAAGAATGTAATGTCAACATAATGACGAACATTACACGAATTTGTTAAATATGTGAAAATCGTAGGAAAAAACGTAAAAGAACGATTGAACCCGAACAGTTTCGTTCGGCCCCTATTGGCCGAACACATAGAAAAATGTTCGGTCACCATGATCGAACGTGCCGAACAAAACTAATTGAACAAAACCTAAGAATAAAATTGATATATATATATATATATATATATATATATATATATATTAATTAAAATTTGAAGTAGAAGTTGGTGGGATGGCTTTTAATCAAATAAGCCAATTCTACAGGTCAAGACTCAAGACCCTCTTCACTATACATCCACTTTCTTGTTTTTCCCCCCTAAATTTTACTGTTTCTCATAATTTTCTCTTCAATAAACGATGATTATGAGGTTGAATCGCGCCGCGATGATTTGTCGAGGAAATGTTTCCAATTCTTCGTCTAATTCAACTACTTTTATGATTTCTTCTTTACACTATCACCTGAATAGATACTTTTCGGGCAAACCCAGATTCGATTTTGGCTGTGTTCGTGAGCCGGATGATGCTATTGCTTTGTTTCATCAAATGGTGAGAATGAAGCCTCGCCCATCTGTTGTTGATTTCTGTAAATTGTTAACTGTGGTTGTGAAAATGAAACAATACTCTGTTGCCCTCTTTCTGTTCGACAAAATGCTTCTTCATAATGCTCCTTTAGATCACTTCAGCCTGAGTATTGTGATTGATTGCTTTTGTCATGTGAATCGAGTTCATTATGGGTTTGCAATCTTAGGTAGCTTTTTCAAGCGTGGCCACACACCTGATATTGTTACCTTCAACACTCTGCTCAAAGGGCTTTTCTTGGAAGGAAAGGTCGCTGAGGCCGAGAAACTATTCAAGAAGTTGTTGACAGAAAAAATATGTGAGTTTAATGAAATTACATATCTTGTTGTGATAAATGGGTTGTGCAAAGCTGGGCATACTATCACCGCCTGTCATTTGCTCAGATTGTTCGAAAAACAAAAATGCAAACCTGCTATCACTGCTTATACAACAATAATTGATAGTCTTTTCAAGGTTCGTATGGTTGATGAGGCTATCCAACTCTTCTCGGAATTGGGCGAGAAGGGTATTTCACCCACTGTTGTAACGTATAACTCAATGATTCATGGCTTATGCTGTCACGGCAGATGGAAAGAGGCAGAGGACTTGTTAAGTAAGATGATTGCTCAAAAGATCTATCCCGATGTGTTCACTTGTAACATATTAGTGGATGCTTATTGCAAGGAAGGAAAGGTGAAAGAAGCCGAGGATGTCTTGAAAACTATGACAAACATAGATATTCAACCAGATATCATCAGTTACAATGCTTTGATTGATGGATATTGCTTGTTGGGAAAAATGAAAGAAGCGAGAAAAGTTTTCAATTCTGTAGTGGATTCAGGACTCAAGCCTAATGTTGTAACTTATTGTAGTTTGATAAACGGGTATTGCACAAAGGGAAATGTGAATGAAGCTTGGAGTCTTTTTCTTGAAATTCCTCGCAGAAGTCTAAAGCATACAGTGGTTACTTACACCACCATGCTTAAGGGATTATTTCGTGAAGGCAGATGTGCAGACGGCCTGAAACTTTTCGAAGAAATGCAAGCTCGACAATTGTCTCCTAATATAATGACTTATACTATCTTGTTAGATGGCTTATGCAGAGCTAAGAAAACAACTGAAGCATTGTCGTTTCTACACATGATGGAAGATAATGGTGTTAGTCCCAATATAGTAACATACAGTACCCTGATTGATGGGTTGTGCAAGGATAAAAAGCTTGACATGGCTAAGAATCTTTTCACCGAACTTACATCCAAAGGTTTGCAGCCAAATGTTGTTACCTTTAATATCCTCATTGGCGCACTTTGTAAAGAAGGTCAAACACAGGAGGCTCAGGAATTGCAGATGAAAATGGAAAAAAGTGGTTGCTTGCCTGATAGTGCAACCTACAATGTTTTTATTCAGGGATTACTTAGAAGAAATGGATCCCATAATGTAATTTCAGTCTTGGAGGAAATGGAGAGAAGGGGCTTCTTGCTGCATGCAACCACATTTTCATTGTTGGTTGATCAGCTGCAAGTGGAAGGTCAAGGTAGTCTTCTTTTTAATACGGTTAAGAAGCTTGTCCCAAAGAGTTAGTAGCTAGTCTGATTCAGGTGTTTCCATGTCGTTGATGAGCGTTCTCATTTGATGCCATTTATAGTACCATTGTGTTGATAAATTGGCACTGCACTTGGAACATTTATTTTGTTTATTCACTTCTTCAATTCTACAATAAACACTTCATTTTCTTATGATGACAATTTTATAAGTTGTTGAATGTTGTTTTAATATTTATTTGTTGAGAATTTTCTAAAAAAATTATAAATTTTAGCTTGTAGGAAAATAAATTTGGGGAATCCGTTTCTTGTACCAGATTCTCAAAATGAGGATGGTATTTTGGTGTGATGTTTCGGTATGGGGATGGTACTACCCGAAGCCACTCATTGTCATTCCTAAACGGTAATACTTCATGTTGGTTGTTAGTATTTAATCCTTATTTTTAAAAGGACAAAAAAAGATATATGCGATAACTTATATATTTTACTAAAACACGTGCATTTAATTACTTATACAATATGAAAACATTTTTTTAGATTGTTCTTTATAAAATTTCTTTATTCCTATCAATAAACGAGTCACACTAATATTTTATAATCATTACTTATATTAGGTTGTTATTCTTCTCATTATTACTCGTATTTCATCTATATTTTCAAGAAAAAAATAAAAAGAAATAGAGACCAAAAAAATCATTATTATATTTCATTAGTGGTAGATATTATGTTTAATTCAAAAGTTCATAAAATATTGTGCAAATAAAAGAGCTTATCAATCATCTTTTAAATCTTAGTTGCACTGAAGATTTAAATTATGTTGTGTATAGGCCGTGTCTTCTTTATTCAAAAGAAATTATATTTTTCAATATTGAATAGAGTTATAATTTGAAAAAATAATGAAATGAAACGAATAATCTCATTTTTTTTTAAAATCATTTGTTTTTTTTTATAATTAAATTTTTCATAAATAATAATGTATTCACTTTTTATATTTTACTTCCATTAAGTTTTATTTTATATTTAGAATATATTTTTAATTTTTATTCTGATAATATAAGCCAAATCCTAGCAAAATAGTCAAACTCACTGCAAATATTAAAATCATCTAAACCCATCATAGTACAATGTTTTAACTGACCATGTAATTTTATAGGGATCATGAATATGGAACTCCATTTTACAGATCATGATCGATTTCACAAAAGAGTAGCTATATATGTGTACAAGTGAATCTATTTTAAACATAATATTTAGTCTATATCATACATGATTAACTGTACAAAAAAGATTAACTAAATAGAGTATGATAGGAACTTGAACAAGAAACGAAGGTGAAAGATGGATGTGTAAAAACACCAGATTAGATCAAACTAGAAACGAATGAATTAAGATGGGGTGATGGAAATTAGAAAATAATGCTTAAGATGGCATGGAAATGCATATGAAATCCACCATGAAATGATGCAACTTTTGATTAAAGATGGATAAACATTACATACATATTCTTTTACACACCTGACTCTCCAAAGATCATTGTTTCAGGATGATCTTGGTTTCAACTGAATTTCATTAGCCATGATTCGAAACATCATTCAAAGAAAAAGAGCAAAGAGTAAAGACGAGCACCACATGTCCGCTAAAGAACAGTACGTCCCCCTTGGTAATTCCAACCGTTAATCATAACACGAGGTGTAATGCCCTTGGGAACCTCGAAGTTAAGGGTTACAGTCGTTACCTCCCCCGGTACCAGTGAGAAATAGTTGTCAGAGTAGTGAACGGGCAAAATTCGGGTGTCTTCACCATTCTTCTGATCTTTCTTTGAAGCGTGGACAGAGAAGTGAAGAAAGAAAGCGACCCCAGTTTCAGTTCCGTTGATTTCGGTAACTTGCACACCTTTGGCTTTACTCGAGAAGCTTTTCAGCACTTTGCAAAACAAGCTCTGCTCGAATATACTTTTGGAATCTGGCTTCTTTGATGTGTTTTCTACGTGCATCCTGATCTCATAGCTGGATCCTGTGATGAAAGTTAGAGAAGTGATTTTCAGGGAAATTTCCTTCTTTTTGTATGGTTCGAGGAGCTTGTAATCACCACCCGGCAGATGTAACCAGTAGAAGTTTCTGGATAATATCTTGTCGTCTGACATTTTGTAGAGTTTAAGGAGAAGAAAATAAACAGGCTTTGGATTTTCAGACTTGGGATACTTCACTTCGAAAGTAGATATTGTTCTCTTGGATGGTACAGTGAGCTTGTCAAAGACTTTGAAGTATTGGCATGCTCCTTCTAGATCCCAAACCGAAACTTCTATAGCCACATCCAATAGCTTCTCCGATGTCGTGTTCACTATCTGTATATATTACACATGTTTTTGTCTTTCAATGAATCAAGTAGTTTTAATATTCATTTGCTTATATAGCATATCTAGATTTTAGGGATTGTTTCTTAGTTCGTGATTCGCCGACTCAATGGAATCAAAGAATCAGTTGATCCATCCAAACTACAACCCAAATGGGTTGGGTATCCAAAAAAAATCATTCAATGGATTTAGTAAATTTTCATTCCAGTATGCAAATTATAAGATTAATTCTTATGATATTCATACTATAAGATCATACGGACATACAAATTTCACCGCTACGGTAAATTACCGCCTATACATTACATGCATGCAGAATGTTTCATGCCTAAACTATGTATTTATTTTTATGTCACTATTTATAATATAACTAAAAGAAGCTTGGGGATTAAAGATTCTAGATTCTAGATTCAAGCAGAAAAAGACATGCTTACCTCTACAAAGTATGTGGCCAGATTTAACTGGACATGAATTGGTTCTGCAGCACAACGGCAGCCATAGAACCCTGCTGTTTGATCGTGGAGATGATCATAGAACTGGCCCCTCAGACCTGTCCAAGGGTTTTGGGTTTTCCAGATGAGAACGCCTGTGTATTTGGTCCACATACGGGAGGTCCAACCTTCTAGGAGAGCTCTATATTGGATATAATTAGCCAGTTGCGCCTGAAATAGCTTAGTCAAGTTAACAAAAAACAAACGGACAGCAGACAATGAACTTCAGGTATTACAATATATCATGTATACCTTGAGACAAAAGTCATCAAGATCCTGTGGTGTTCCATAAAGTAAAATTTGATCATGAACCAAGCCTGGTTTTGAATACGGAATGTACGTATGGTAGACCCATATAGGATTAGGGACTTCCTCCACATAACCATTTGGCAATGTTCTGAATAATGGTATTTGCCAACCCTCTTGTGGCATTGTCGCTCTGATAGTTGCTGCCACTGGCATTCCTACTGAACCAACCTCAGGATTAAAACCATACTTGTAAAAATCATCCTTGAAAAAGTTCTCCGGATACTGAATTTCGTAAGGACCATCAGTAAAATCCCCCTTCCCATTTGCAAATCCATCCCACATGGATCCTTGGACGTAACTACGTGTTCCATCAAGATACTCAGTTGGGTCCTTCATAATTGGAAAATTCTCTTTAGTGGAATGCTTACAGTCGGTAGAGTTTTGGAAATAAGGATGGAGTTCGAGATCTTTTTTCAAAGCTGTATTGATATCATGTGGGGGGACTTGCTCGTTACCTCCTACCCATAAAGCAAGACTAGGACGATTTCTTAGCAGCTTCACAGTATCCCTAGCACATAGCAGAAAAAGATCGTGGTCCAATGGACCATTGGGATTTGATACTGGATCGCCTCGTCCATCACAGTCTCCAGTTATCCAGAATTCTTGCCAGACCTACAAGAATATCAGTAATATCATATTGGGTCTTACTTCTATCAGACTTTTTGACTCTTCAAATTTGTACTTAAACTATAAAGCAAGCGACAGTGTTTCAATAGTCATTGACTTTAAATGGCAGTTCAAATAATTTATGAAATCTTCAATGCTGGTTGAGAGGATGTTCACAAACTAAAATTCAACTTAGTAAGAAAAGAAATCAAAACTTCTACTGTTCATACTCTCGCATGCTTAACACATCAATAAATCAAAATTTGTTTCAAGGATGGAAGTAGTTTCAACTTTTGAGCATCTTTGTTACATGTAGATGGTAACATATTGACAATTCTGAAGCCCTCAAAATCAGTTATTAGATTAAGGTACATAATCCATAGTGGACTAACTTTTGGGCAACTACATTTTGCTGTTTTTCAAAACTAAATTGGTGAGTCCTCCCTGTGGGTTCTTCATGACAGAAGAAAAAAAATGGTTTTCAACTTCTCTCTTTTTTTTCCTACGCATGGTCACTTCTGAAGGTAACATACTTCAGATGTTTTTCAGACGATTTTTCTATAAGCAAGAATAATCACATTCATCCCAATATTAACAGATTAGTCTTCTTTTTCAGGTTCATGGTTGCAGCCTTGAAAACCTACAGCAAACACACCGCCATGAGCTGCGATATCTGAAGTTCATGATAACGTAATGTGGTTGGGGTTGGCTCATATAAATTATTTCACACTTGTAGTACTTAAAGGTGATGGCTCTGTTTTGTCCTATTTGGACTCAGTTCAAAGTCAATAAAACTTCACTCTTGAATAAAATCATTTAGATAGGATTTGGATAGGTCAGAAAATCTTCCCTCTTTAAGCATGCCCCTTACACGTGTCTAATGCAACATGCACATACATACAATATGGAAACGAAGAAGGGCAGAGAGAGAGAGAGAGAGATGCTGACCAGAAGACCATAAATGTCACAATAATGATAGAAATCAGGCCTTTCAGCAATTCCACCACCCCAACAGCGAATCATGTTGAAGTTCATGTCAGCATGAAATTTGATATCTGTTTTATAACGTTCCTTTGAAAGCCGTAACAATCCATCAGACAATATCCAATTACCCCCTCGGATAAATATTGGCTCTCCATTGACCTTAAATAGCCTGAAAGCAACAAGTAAAGAATATCGTGGGTTTCTCAACAATAAGTATATGCATCAACCCAGGAAATTTTGTTACCTTCCACCAGTAGTAGTATCAATATAACTCTCAATCTTACGGAACCCAAAATGCTGACTCCAAGAATCAGACTCTCCATGACCTTCCACATCAACAGTTATTTCTACATTGTAAAGAGATTGTTTTCCCATTCCATTGGGCCACCAAAGGTTGGGCTTATAAAAGAATAGCTACAAAAGAAATAATCAACCGTAGCAATCAGTAATTGTTGGTCAATGTGCACTCAGGATTAGATATAAACTCCGGAATTGTTTACTCGCTATTAGAAATCAACCATAGTAATTGTTTGCTCACTATATGTGATATATATCTTTGTACTAAACTCCGGAATGAGCAATGACCGTGTTAATGGCAGAGACAGTAAATTATAATAGGGAAGGGATAGAGAGGATAAAGAAAAATCCAACTAATGACAGACCAACATATCAATATACTACAGCATTACGGAAACTGGTATTTCATTTGTGAATCCACTTCAAGGGAGATTCTCTAGAAACAAACTAACAGATCAAATTAAATTGAATCAGATCACAAGATTAATCCATACGATTATTAGGGACCAAATGTATCTTACTCTCTAAATCTTTGAATATCTGACACCGGACATTATTTTCTCAGAAATGTGAAAACTTTTTGTGCATCTTACTCAGGTCTCAATTCAGAAGATCACTAGTAATTGTAAGGTAAAGCTTTTTATACTGAGCATGTTTAAGAGGGTTAAGTGCAAGGTACAAAAGAGCAGTAACAGGAGCGAAATTCTACCTCCTGAGCTTTATAATATTTAAGTTTGATTTCTCAGCTTATGATTGCTGGCATATGTATATTTTTATGTATTAAAAAATTATTTGAAATTTTTATTTCTCAAATTGTAGTGCTAGTCAAGCCTCAGAATGCTTTTTATATATTTCCAATTGCTAGAAGTTTCTTAAATCATAAGGAAAAAAGAAAAAGAATAACAATGTCACAAGAAAAGCCAAACAGAGAAGAATAAAAATTATTCACGGCAAACCTGGTTTCCAAGAGGATAGAAACCAACCTCAGGTAGTGTATATTGAACATGGGATCCAGCAGGTATGGACAGATGATGAGTCTGAAGATGCTCCACCAGAAATAAATTGCCGTCAAGTTCAGTACCCACTTGGATATTCACAGAGCACTCAGCAACCCAGTTACTTTTATTCACCAAATCCAACTTTGTATGAAGGTATGACCTCTCATAATCGTCAAAGAATGACGAGATTAAGTGAGGATCTACTATCTTCACTGGCTGCATAAAAGTTAGTGTTGAGTGACAAATCAGGAAAAGGGAAATAATCACTGAACAATTAAGAAGGTTTTGGTTATTAATTTATCACTAGAATTTATTCCTTACACCCACCATTTTTGGAAAAATAAATAATTTCTACTTCTAAAGTTACAGCTAAATAAAAAGGCTTAGTAAATGATTCTTTCCATATCTAGTTTTAAATATGTGAAGAAATATTAACTTCATAAAGTTTAAGAAGAGATTGATATATTGAAGTATAGAGCTTACCCCGGTAACAGAAAGAGACACCTCATCCCAGATGCCAGTGTTCCTATCCCTGAAAATTTTAAATGGAAAGTATAAATTTTTCATAAGCATCAAGAGAAACAATGGAATTATAATCTTCATTGGTCCAGAAATTAATTCTTCCAACTCGCAAAGGATTAATTGGATCTGAAACTACCATGATAAAGCTTACAAGCTTTATACAGCAGAAGCTTCCTAGTTGATTGATCTTGGGAGTTAAAATGAGCCTGGTGAAAACAAAATATCAATTCTTTGTTTACGGCACTTAAGTCATGGAAAACAAGCACCTGCTTTTATAATGGTAATTTCTTTTTAGTATTTTGTTTTTAATTGGGCTGTGTGATAAAGAAAATGTATTTGGACTAGTTAATTTTAACAGTAGATTAGTTGGGCTTATGCCTCATAGGTTGATTTGACATTAAAAAGAAAAAAGAGATAGGATGTGAAAAAATAATTTTCTCAGAATAGGATGTCGGCTTTCAAAAATAAGTAAACTAAATTTCTCATTTTTCAAATGTTTTCAGCAGAAAATGAAAATGAAACCAAACAGAGTCGAAGGTCTTTACATTCTTTGAATCAACTAATTTCTCATTAGGAAATTCAAGATTCACATATCATAAAGATAATGCTACATTTAGAAGACATGGAGCAAAATATATTCACTTTGGAAAAGACCCTGCACTACACAGGAGATACACACTAGAAGAGACATTCTCAGGATGAGCAGAAAGTGAGATATTCTTTTACTCTGTTTTCTGCAGTAGTAGTTATTTCAGACTACCTTTTTTATTATAATTATATCTAGGAAGTCCTTCATGGCATGTGCAGCATCAAAATAAGACAGATGATGCGCTCATGTCATACGCCAAATTCTCATTGATCCCATTAAAAATGTCACAATAGGAATTTGATTCCCATGGAGAAAACCATCATCAAGAATCTCCAATATATCAAGGGGGAGAGAGAGAGAGAGAGAGAGAGAACAGAAACAAAAAAAAAACTATTTAGCAAAGCTAATTAATCATGACTTCTACGCAAATATCAAACCATTTGACCAGATAAACTAGGGAAAAGCTGTAACTCACAACTCCATCTCACCCCAAAAGGCATGAAATTCATTCAAATGCGAGTAGTATTCTACTCACTTCAGCTACTGTGAAAGCAAGTCATTCATGAATTACAAATAAGAATAAAAGTAAATATGATTTAATTAATGAACACAAAGAGACACTGAGATTGATAAAGAAGTTCTAAAAAGCTACAAAAATATTACGATTTCTTGGTTTAGCCTTTGATCATATTAAGAAGTGCATGGAGTCACCAAGAAACAAAAGAAATGGTTACACTAACACAATTGCTCAATCACAGTTATGATGGACCACCAAGTGAAAGATAAACTATTCTCCAAGAAATAACTTTTCTGTGGGGCTGGGATGGGGGGGGGAGGGGTTACCAATGAGAAATTAATAATCACCTTATAGGGGCCATCCAATCCCAACCTTCTACATATTGTGCTGCAACATCTTTCCCAATCTAGATTTGACATTGAAAACAGTAAGGTAAGGATTCAATCTGAATAGTCCACATAGTAGCAGAAATTTTAGTTACAAATACTTCCAAATAGAGGAGCTCGAGTTAGCAATCTAACAAGAAAAAGGAAGAGAATTGAATTAAAATAATTGTCATACATCAGTAGATAAGTGCTAAATACCAAAATATATATATATATATATATATATATATATATATATATACACTCACTTTCGCAATTTTATAAAAACTTTTCAAGTTTGCAATTTCATACACAAAGTTCAAAATATTTGCAAGTTAATTTATTTGACGACTTTCTGGTGATTCTTTAGTTGATTTGGCTGTTGGGACTGCTGTAGTGGATGCCATGTCGGCGACCAACTTGACAAGGAGACAAATGTTTGGCGGCCGTTAGCACCTTCTACAGCCAAGTCAACAAAATGACCCGGGAGAGTCATCAAATTTAATCGAATTGCAAAAATTTTAAACTTTATGTATGAAATTGCAAAAATTCAAAAGTCATGATTAAATTGCAAAATGGGGTCGTGTTTTTTGGGGGTAATAGACACAATATATAACTATTCAAGTAGGAATGAGCAATTGTCTAATATTTTCTGGAAGTTCATCAAGAATCCTTCCATGGGGTTTGCAAAAAAAAAAAAAAGTGTTCTTCAATCAAAGTTTTATTATCAAGTCGTTAACTTCTAATATACTCTTTTAAATGAGGATACTGACTAATTCCCCAACTCCCAATCAAGTGAGTCAAGCTCATGGAGATTGTAAGGTTGAGTCTCCATTTCAACATGACGTAGCCAACAAGTTTAGCAATGTTTTCATGATTTCGTCATCGTAATTTCCAAATAGTGAAAGAATTATGTTCAGTTCTGATCAAGTTTTTGTTTGGATTTTTGGGAGAAAGCATTAAGTTGGCTCATTATAACTTTTACCGGGTAAATGAGACAATAACCCATAAATTTCCTATGTATTCATAACCTTAATACAGGACATCTATATACATGTTAATAGGTCCGGGAAAAAAAAAAGGTTGTTCTCGTTCATACCTCATGATCCCCACCTTGACCACCTTGAGGTGGAATTCTTCCAGGATGATCAGGAGGGTAAACCAGGACGGCCAGCAGATTTTCACCATTAGAATTCACAATATCAGTTACATCAATACAATGTCTTCGGAACATCCCCTTCGGCAGCACCACTTTGTGCCCATTCAAATAAACTTCAGCAGAATAATTTATAGCACGAAAATTTAGTTCCACATGGTCATTCGTTGACTGGAATCAATTTAGAAGATCAATTATTAGAAAAAAAGCCAGAGGGCATGAGGTTCAACAACCTAAATTCTGTAGCAATAGAAATATATGTTGAGTTGGGAAAAAATAATAACGATAATAAAGGTAAGACAATCATTAAGAGAAAGAATAGACATTCATATACAAGTGTAACACCATTATCAGAAAAATAAATTAATAATAACCTACCATATCTGTTCATAGTGTCATTTGCAACACAAATCTCTAGTAACTAACGCTATGCACAAAGCCTTTCGTTTCCCTTTCCCTGTTTTTAAGTATATTGAATGCATCAATGCAATTGCTGAATGCCAGAAATCATTCATGTAGATATTGCTAGATACCATTGCTATGTATATTGCAATTTCATTGAATCACCGATTCCACTGATACATAACTAACTTAGTTAGCAGTAGGTAGGACATAGATGGTGTCTAAAAACCGGTAGTGGCGTATGCATAAACAATCTTGAGAATAATATTTAGAAGGGATTTTGTCTTATAATTCTTGAAATTCAGAAGAGCAACAATACTCAATAAACTAGTTCCTTCCTGGAACACGATATTTGCAAGTATTGAGAAATGAAAAAATGAGGTTGAACAGCTCCTGAACTTTTGAGCTTTATCAAAAGGTGGTGGTACTCCATCGAAAGCACCATTTCAAGTTTTTTGAGAAAGGTGGATTCTTCTTGCAAGCATGCCTTGATGTTGGAGTAAGAAGAGATGAGGCATAAGCATGTTCTTGGGCTTTCAACGCAAAAGGATTTATATCATTTCTACACGGTTACTTAGTGATTCACTTCTTCCACTTGAAAATAAAGCAAATTATGAATTCAGGGTTTGGAATTCCAAGATAAAACCCGGTTAGATTAGTAAAGCCCTTTAAAAGATGTACCCCATATCATATACTTCAGCAATTTAATTGGCTGCTTTGTTTTTTATTTTGCATACAGGAACCTAAATCTTGGTCATATTTCCAACCAGTGCAATTTTGTTTCTTGCATATACATATCTTGGTGGAATCATATTGATTCTAAACTAAAAATCTGAACTTCATTTAAAAATTCTGCATAATTATGCAATTTCGTCCCTGGTGATATATATATATATATATATATATATATATATATATATATCTGTTATTACTTCCAGCACCAGCATACTTGAATTATTGCATAGCATTCACAAAACATTTTCAAAGTCTCAACTAACTACTTTCCTCCTGGACATTTGCATATGTCATGTTCGATATCGCTATTAATTAACTTTTAATGTCCTGAACTGTTCTCATGTAAATAAACCAAAAACTTGATCTTCTTTAACAATCATGTATGGTACATAAGCTGAAATCAGCACAGACCATTCAACAACCAAAAGTCTGACAATCATCTATGTGCCTAAACTATAATAGACTATGACCACTTACAGTTGCAGTAATTCTGTTATGCTCTAGTACAGAGTTGCTGTTCCGAAGAACTTAATAATGTGATTGGGTTTTACAGAGAATGGGTACTTCCCGTAGACATAAAATATTTAAGCAGATTGAAATGGGACTTTGCAAGCTGTATTATTCATGACTTATATGACATACATCAAATGGCTAAGGTGCAATTAAATTCCCGTCGCAGAATTTTCATATTTCACTTGGGCAGAGAAATTCGAATGAGTTTTCATCTTAGGATCTTGAGGGCACTCGATGTAAATGGAGCTTTCAGTGGTGGAGGAAGCCATGATATTGGTATACACTGACTACTAACAAATATTTGAGGGACAAATGCCTAAGTTTAAACCATTTGTAACTATGAAGTATTGAAGTCGGGGTCCTTCTTAGGCAATAGAACATGTCACCTTTATATGTGCATATAGAGTACTATTACTAGAATATTTTAATCTTCTCTTAAACACTTGAATTCTGCTAATTTTTTATCAAGATTAATTGATTTTATTAACCTTGAACAATAATATGCCATCTAATACTTCGACAAGGCAAAAGTATTGCCAATTTGTCAATCATGTCAATAACTCACACTATTATATTGTTTCATTAAACCACTGAGAGATGCATCAGTAATAATAGTATCAATTTTCTGGTACTTCATATTCAGTTTTTACGGGTGAAATGTCATGGACTTACTCCATCAGATGATGAAAACAAGAAAGGCATTCATCATGCCCCAATATTCTTCCACCAGAACATATAACAAACACCAAAACTTGCATTAAAGATCAACGTGTTATGTAAAAAAATAAAAATTAGCCAGATAAATGCAAAATTCACAAGCAGATACATTAGTCAAACCAAATATCTGAACTTATTTTCTGTGAAAGAACCACATACCAACTTGCATTCAAACGTTGTCACAAACCAGAAGGTGTAATATTCCCTTCCAGAGTCGTGAATATCCAAGATTGACTCATTTTCCAGCCCATAGAAGGGATCAGGCACGAGCTTGTTCTTCACAAGGGTTCCCAGTACACTGAGAATCAATCACCCAAAGTTAGTGGAGAATGCCTTAGGGACAACCACAAAACTAGTCAAATAGGATAAGAAATAATTTAAACTAGTCATAACATATCAAAGCAGTTTTTAAAGCCAAATTGACATTTTACCCTTAATAAAATGGGTCTTAATCCCCACCAAAGCAATACACGCGCACGCACAACATGGTAGTTCGTGTGGCACGAACCACACAAACACTCACACTAACACATGGTTCATGCATTGCAGAAACCAAACACATACGGTTGGTGCAATGCACAAACCACACAAACACACCTAGTTCGTGCATTGCACGACCCATACAAAACAACACACACGGTTTGTGCATTGCACGAACCACGCATACATACACACAGGACCCGCCTGCATTTTTAGTACTCAAGTTTTTATCGAATAACCACTGTTTCCAACTTTCTTTGACTGAGAAAACCATGTTACAGGTAATTCAAACATAGAAGGTCCTCACTCTTTTAATTTCATCATCAAATAATAAAATCACAAAAGTCTTCAAGAGATACAGCAATCAGCAAGTGCACTAGCGGGCTCTCTCTCTCTCACACACAAGTTAAAGGCCAATTCTCAATCAATTCAAAGCCAACTTGATAATCCGTTGATAGAATTCTGAACTCAGATTTTTAACAACATACTTCAGTATGTAGATAAAATCAGAGATAATTTCAAGTCAATCAAAAGCAACCACACCAGGGTATAACTAAAATCAACTAAAACAGAACAATTGAGAGAGAGAGAGAGAGAGAGAGAGTAATTACGTTCCAGGAACGGCAGCTTCCATCCATGGGGACTGATCGGAGGTAGGAGGGTGAGTGGTGGTGAGCTCAACTCCGGTGAGGTCAACCTCCGTGGACCGCGCCGCCAACCACCCCTTATCCAACACTCTCTTCCCTATCCCCTCCGCCATCTCAACAACTCGCAGAAATTCGCGAATTGGAATTTGGATTTGCAGAGAAGTGAAGTGGTGGTTGGCCGATTATCCGATGTCATGCGTATTACACAATCAACAGTACGGACAAATTTGAGAATCCGTGCAATCATTATTTGTCGGTGTATTAACCCAGGGATAATTTAAAATATTTTCATTATGATCACGGAAAAGAGAGGAAAGATTCTTATTAATTTGATAATCCCTCCTCATTAAAATATACTCCTATTAACTTTCAGATAATAATTCCCTTTATAAAACTTCTAGATATATGGGTATCATTGTCCACGGACCACACTCCTTTTTTTTTTTTAAGCACGCCCCAAAATAAAATAGAGCAGGAGCATCGAAATTATTAAAATATCCCTCTATACATATTTTTATAGGCTTAATTGTCAAAAAAAAAATTCCAAAACTTTATATTTTTTTTCTTTTTTAGCCAATTGTTTTGAAATTATCAATTTAACCATGATTTGACCAATTAATTTCAATTTTAGCCAATTTGTGATTTTTGTCAAATAAATTGATTGTGTGGTGATGTTGATATCATGTAGATAATAAATCAATCATACATCACTTAAATTAATAAACTTAATTAACTATGGATTTACTCACTTTAATCTAAACAAGTCCAAAAAAAAACACGCGCATAAGAAATGATGAAAACAACGCGACACAACAAAAAATCATTTATCAACGTTAGACGAGAAATAAAATTAAATGAAGTGTATCCTAAGGAGAAACAAGATTAGAGAACAAATAGATGTATATACTAGTTTTTGTTGTATTGCGTTCATGTTTTCTTTATTTTTTAATTTTTTTGTTTAGTTTAAAGTGGGTTAACTCACGGTTAATCAATCTTAGTTAATTTTAAGTGATGTATCATTTGTATATTATCCACATAACATCTACATCACCATACAATAATCTAATTTTGATCAAAATAATAAATTGATTAAAATTGAAATCAATTGGTCTAATTATGATCAAAATTAACAAATTTAAAACAATTGGCTAAAATAGAAAAATTATATAAAGTTTTGGATTTGTTTTACTAGTAAGCCATTTCTATATTCTTACCCTTCTTTTACCTAATCCTAAAAAGTATCACAATGACAAATGAAAATATAATTGAAATGAACAACGTAATATTTTTTATGTTTTTTATGATTTTATATGATGTAATTAAATATTTCATAAATAGATGTGTTAAATAAAAAAATCGAACGTTTGTTCGATCTGAAAAGGTCGAATACAATACCCATGGTTCATTACACCAAAATATTGTACTGAACTAAGTAGTAGTTTAGTTATTTGAATAATTGAATCGCTCCATGTGGAATTGACTTCTATTCGAGATAGAGAAAAGGAAAATTGGTCGCTTCGTAGTTTTACCAGTATATAAACTCACAAGTCCATAAACTAATTAAGAGTAAAGAGAATAAGCACTTTTTAAGTTAATGTAGAATAAGCAAGCTCAGAATGTATTTATTTAATACAAAGGTAAAGCTAATGTGCAGAAAATTCACTTGCAGGATTTTTCCATCACTCTGGCTAACATCTTTATGGCCTCAGAGGAGAGATACCAACACCAATATTCAATACCATATCATATATCACCTAACAAAACCCCATTTAAAATAGACTTTGATAATTTATGAATCACCTATTTAAATTTTAGCAATACCAAATTCGAGACAATAAAAAGCTACAAGAATCTATTATAAGAAGTCAGATGCTTGTCTAATGAAACTATTAGGAAGAAACAAATTTCATGATCATACTACAAAAAAGAAATCCAAAAGTTGGATTCACAATCACAAATCCCAGTTTTGAAGAATAAAAAATCCCACTGAATATCCATTGTGGAAAGTTAGTGTTACTACACAATGTCAATTGGTTGGGCATTATACATGTGCTCATCTCTCAATGCACATTAGAAGTATAAGACCCCAAATTACAAGTTTTTAGCTGACAGACAGTTGTCCTCAAAATGAATTAATCCATCAACTCTTCACCAGATCTCCAATGCAAAAGTCCTCAATCATGTCAAATACGCGTGTAGCATGTTGTGGCCTGCCAAAATATGAAATGGATTGCGTTTATCGTTCATCAAACTATGCAAGGTCACAACTAAAGTTCAAGAACTTCAACTCAATAGGTTATCATGCTAGGTTGAAAAGTCAGGTCATGGAACTACAATATGTTGGGTTATGATTGGACACCTCTAAATCAGAATTTGACCAATAACATCATATATGGCCCAAGAATGTAGCTTGGAGCACATTATTGATACACATGGACAGAATCGCTAAAAGTAGGTCAGAATATTGATTCATCCAAATGCCAATAACCTAAAATGATGGGTTGTCAAGTTAACAAAGACCTACCCGAAGAAGCCTTCAGTAGAATCGTCACCAGCATGATTTAGGATGGCATCACCACCGGGGTGTTCTTCTACATATGAAGTAACATCGTAAACCTGGAAGCTCAGAAAAGAAAGAAGCAATTAGAGCCCAAAGATGAGAATGAAAAGAAGAAACTCAATCATTCAGGAATATTTCACAGTTTTGAGTGCTAAAGAAACCTTCTGTTTTATAATGATCCAACAGTCAGTCCTCTTGTTGTGCAATGAAACTTCAGCTTTGCTGTATGCCTTGGATGCCTAAACAAAGTATTCAGAATAATCAGAAACAGTTGGTAAACAATAGTTACCCTCATAACAAGTGGAAATACTAGGTAGTGAACCTAATACGGTAATCCAATAGATCAAAATGTATGATAACTTTGACAAAATTAGGAATACTGTAGAAATGAATAAGTCCAATAACCTTCATATGAATAGAGTTCAAGAAATAAAAATAAAATAAAAACAAATATCTAGACCTTGAAAAATTCAAACATCAATAGGATACATCCCAAACTTCTTACATCTGTTACACTGAATGACATGTTTGACATACAAAAGTTTTTTCTTCTGTAAGTTCCTCTCTTTGACTCTTTATACCATTAAGTGTTTAACTTTGACAACTTGTGGTAAAAGTATTGTTGGTGTTGCGTCCTCAGTTTAATATCACAAACAAAAGTTTTATTGTTTATGAAACCAGGAGTATATAAATTCATTTCTTGACTAGCAAAATAGTAACCAGATGTTCCATAAATCATGGTGATTGAAATATTTGGTACGTTTAGAAAGAGGTGCAATACATTAAAAAGCTGTTGATTAGGATACTAATACAGTCACTACTGCAGCACAACCAGTTGCTGTTTTCTCCATAACAAACTTTTGGGTCTACAACTTGTAATATGCTAATCTACCACTAAACCACTTTCAAATAAATCTGTTGTAACATTTAATTCCAGTTCGACCATGGCTTGAGCATAAATTGAACTCATTGAATGAAAGAGATAGTTCGAAACCAACAATAAAAAAAACTCAAAATCATATTGAGAGAATAACTTTTTTATGTATTTTCTTTGAATTTTAGGAATAGCAACATGTCAGCCAAAATCTGAGGAGAAAATGTACAGAAAATGTACTCCTTAGCTTTTCTGAAACTCATGATTAGCAAATTAAATATGTCAGCAAACAAAATGCATATTTTTTCCTAGGAAATTACATTCTATCCCTTTCAGTAGTGTCTGCTGACCATGTGGTTCATCCGACGAAACTCAACTATCAGTAATTTTAACTTTTCCAAATTGTCTTGTGTCATACTTCCAGTGATCTATAGACTCTACCGGAAGGGGTAACATGGAATCTCCCCCGTTTCTTTTTCTCTTTTACAACTTTCTATCTAGCGACGTCAACATGTCAGCAGCATGGTTGGGAACATGTATTGAAACAATCCATTTCTAGGACAAGTAACCCTAAAAATTTAGGATTTAATACTGGTGTGTGTGTGTGTGTGAGTGAGAGAGTGGACGACACTCAAATCTCAGTATGACAATTTTAGAGTACCTTGGAACTAACAGTTGGCTGCAATCGTTTTCCTTGATCTGCACTACATCAACTTCCAATCAAATGATCAATCAATCAAAATATTAAAATACTAAGGAATGGGGGAGCACTTGCAACGTTTTCTTCATAGAGTAAAGTGTGGCTAAAACTAAAAATCAAATAAAAAAGAAAATAAAAACTAACCAGATCTACGAAGGCGAGGTATGAAAATTAGCATGCCCAATACAAGACCAATAAACATTGTCACCACAAGTAGATCCATATCTCAAGTTTTCAGCTTATCTGCTCACAAATGAAATAATTTAATGCAAACAAAACACTTAATCAATACATCTTAATGCACACAAAAAAGGCAAAGAAGAAGCATTGTACGACTGGAAAATAAGTTGACCAAGAGAAAAGGAGAAGAAAATGAAAAGGCAATTTACATGAGGTGGGAAAGAGAGTTAAGCTGAGGAGATCTGAAAGCTAGATGGCTTGGTGGTTGATGGCCGGAAAACCAAGATTGAATCTGAAGGTTTCTCTATTTTATAATATAGGTACAAATCGAAAGATGCAAGAAATTGAGGGTATTTTTGGGAGGTAAATTTGATGATTTAAAAAATTTACACAAAGAATCCTAATGGGCAAATATTTGACAACACCAGATTACCCAATGTCTCGAATCTCCTATATAGTGCCATGCTTATTTGCAGCTAACAGCAGTAATCCAATTTCACTTTTTTCTGCCTCTTACATTGGTTTGTATTTTAAAATCAAATCGAATTAGCATTTGTTACATAGAAAACTTGACCTTGGAAAAACAGAACAAGCCCAACTTATTGAGCTATAACTAATCAACTAATCCACAATTGAAAAAAAAAAATTGTTTTGCAGGGATATAGATGAGATATAAGGCTATAACCTTTGTTTTTGTTTTTCTCCAAATTTACACAATAAAAAATAACAGATTTTAGTTTCAAAGGAGTTCAGTGTTCTGATCATAACATCTTCTAGAAAAATGATATTGAAGTAGGATATGTTGCATTAGAAAGCTAAGACAACTATCTACAGCTTTTCTGTTTTAAGGTTTTCCAAATTGAATTGAAAAAAGATCAAAATTGAGTCTGAAGATGAATAAATGTTGATGTTGTAGAAATAGCCCCTTCAACTATGTACATATTAAATAATTAATCCCTACAAATTACAATGACCCTGTCTCCAACCAAACCCAGCAGACATGCTTAATCTTTCAAACCACCTCACACATGCCAGTTTCATTTCTCATAAATAAGATGTCCCAAAAAAAAAAGTTCGGGGTCTATCATTATTCCCATGCCTCTATATGCTACAATAATGGTAGACTAATCTATTCTAACCTTCTATGTTCTCCAATAATTTTTACCATACGAAAAAATAGATGTTACCCGATAAGGTCTTCAAAGCCGAGAGTAAGTTCCAAGATGAGGAAAAAGGAAATTGAGTTTAATTTTTGGCATTTCTGGCAAAGAAATCAACTGCATACAATCATGTATATACAAATTTTTGAGAGAGCAGCAATTTGAAATGAAAAAATAGCAAAAATTGAACACAGCTTAGTTACTTTCGAAACAAATTGGATATTGCCTTTCTCCCACTAATTTTTAGAGAGAGATGGTGATTCTGTAAGGACCTAAGACAAATATTGGTGAAGCCAAAGTAGTCAAAAGCATAAAGCACACCCAATGCGTAAAGGTCCAACAGTGCTTTTAGGCACAAAGCGCAAAAAAAAAAAAGGACTGCGTGTTCAACCCAAGTGAGGCGCACCTTTCAAAAAACATTATTCAATATGCTCCATTGGACATATACTTTATGGATTATAGTTTGATCCAAACATACAACTAATAAAATCATGAAACACTTAATCCATATCAAGCCTGATTTATTTATGTTTCAATATTCTAATATTGCATTCATCATGAGTGCCCAGCATGTTTATACCTAAGATGTTATATTGTACAAAAAAATGATGAGCGCTAATAAAATAAAATATACAATTACTACATGACAAAAAATATAGATTCGACATTGCAATTAACAAGCATAAGCAAGAACGTGTTTCATGATATCTATAAGTAACTAATCATTAGATTTGAAATCCCTACTCACAGAAATAACTACAACAAAAATCAAGCTCCCCTCTACGTAAAAAAACTACATCAATATTTAACAATCAGAGCATAATTTTCTTGGCATGGAAAAAACCATACAAACTATTTGACCATCGGAAATTACAAAACCGATCAGCTAAACAAACATCATCACTACAAATCAAAGCCTTAATGAAAAAAGGGGGAGCGGTATGATTCAGAGCCACTACAAACAACACTGTTTTCTGTTTGCTGTCTATTATTTTCAGTGCCTGGATATGGTTCAGAGATTTGGAGAGTTTCTCCAAGAATCTACCAAAACAAAATGATTGAAAGAACCTTTGCTTAGTCTCACTCTCTCAATCCCCTATCAACAACACAATTGGTTCCAAATTGTACCCTCTAAACACTGGAAGAAATGCAGCAAGCATTCCTGAAGATGATCTATGGAAGAACAATGGCTGGGCGATTCAGGATAGAGGAATTCATTTTTCAACAAAAATAGAGAAGAAAAATGGAAGAAAATGCAGAAACGCAGCTCTACTTCATCATTTCTCTTAACAGAAAAACAGAAGGGGGCAACGGCGTCGTTTACCGAAAAGAAGGAGAGCGCCACCGAGCGCACTCCACCGGAATCCCAGCCGGAAATTGAATAAGGAAACATAGGGCTTTCAGGCAAAGAACAAGTGACCGAAAAAGGGAGGGGATATACCTTCTTCAACTTCGAGCACGATAGTTGACGGTCAATTCAGCCCTAATTTCACTTCAGTTGACTGTCGATTCTGCCCTAATTTTTCAATATCAGAGACACGTAAATTACAAGGAACATTACCTTACAAAAGAACTTAATTAGTGGAACTAAACACCCCATTACACAGTACACACGTCCCAATTTAATAATTTTAACATAAGTTTTAATTTAAAAAAATCAAAATCAAAATATTTCATTTTGCTCTTTAAGAAAATACATATATATTTGATCGATAACTTATAATCCAAATAATTTTGATCAATAACTTATAAAATAAATTTTAAGATTTTGAACTTATATTCTAAAATACAATGACATTTTTGAGTATATAAGCATTATCTTTTAGTTGTACGAGTAATACATTACATTTCAATAACCTATAAAATAAAATAATATCTTCAAAAAAAATAAGTAATATCTTTCAATAAAATAAATAGTACATTTAAGATAAATAGGTAATATTTTTACATGTATTAAGTAATACGTTTGGGGTTTGGGGTAAACAAAACAATATTTTTTGGGTGGGACTAAAAGCACCCACACACATTACCAAGCACACCCCAATTTATAGGATTTTTAATTAAAAAAATATAATAAATAAAAAATATCAATTTTACCATTTTGAAAATTAAGAAAAAACCCTACTAGTTTCGTTCGGCCATGACGGCCGAACACGCACAATTTAATTTAGGGTGGGACTAAAGACACCCCACTCTTTTCTAAACCCACTTCAATTCATATACTTTTTAATTAAAAAAATTTTAAAAATAAATCATACCAATTTTACCCTTAGGTTTTGCTCTACTAGTTTCGTTCAGCCATTGTTCAGTCAAAGTGGCCGAACGTGCTTCTACATGTTCGGCTAAGGGTTTGGCTAACCAAGATCGAACGAAACTGCTCAAGTTCGATAATTTTTTATGTTTATTTTCTACAATTTTCACACGATTTTCACGCATTTAACAAATCTATGAAATAATCGTCATTATATTGGCATTACATTCTTCAAAAAATTAAAAAATTATTGAATGCTCTCCTGCGTGTTCGGCCAACCAGGGTCGAACGAAGATGGTCGGGTTTGATCGATTTTCTTGCATTTTTTGGTTAAATTTTCATACATTTGACTAATTCGTGAGATGTCCGTCGTCAATTTTGCATTCAATTCCTAAAAAAAATTAGAGAAACATCAAATAATTAAAAAAAATGAAAAAAAAAAGCTAAAAAGGGGATAGGGTTTCAAGAAAAAAAAAAAGATAAGGGCAACACTTATGTGTCCGGGGAACCGTGCCCCCAACATTATCCCACATTTTTCTTCTTTTCTCTCTTTTTTTTTCTCTTTTTGCTGTGACTTTTTTTTTTTTGTTTATTTCCTTTTATTGCGCTCTCTTCTTCTTCTTCTTTTTTTTCTTTTTTTCTCTCTTCCTTCTCAATTTTTTCATATAATTGCTACAAATCTAAAGTTCTTATTTTTCTAATATTCCAACAAGTTCTTTTTTTTTTAATATGTATAAAAATTTAAGGTTATTATTTTCCTATAACTTGAAATTCTGTGTATTTTGCTTCGATTCATAGCAATATACGACAAAATTGATGCAACAAACATCATAGTTGATTATTAATTGAGTAATATGAATTTACATAAATTTTGGAGAAGAATATGATAAAAATCGTGTATTTGAAATTTTAAAATTTTAAACTCACATCTAATACCTTAAGAGCATACAATTGATTCCTAAAGAGTATACAAAGTGATACCTAGAGAGTATACAAATGATATTTTTCATTGAATGAACAACCAATACATTAAAAGTAAATATGTAATACCTTATACTATAATGACATGATTGGTATGATTGAATGAGGTGAAAATGGAATCATCATTCTTACCTTCATTCATATTCCTTTGATTGGTATGTTTTATAGGTGAAAATGGTGATTCCCGCATGAATTGGTATTATCATGGATGAGAGAATGACCATTCTTTCATACCCCCATGGTATTAAGTATTCCTATCGTGAAGAAAATAAACATTTTTTTATTAATTTTGACAATTATCATATTTATTTTATGTTTTTACAAATTAACTTTCTAAAGTCGAATTATTATATAAAATTTCGTAAATAATATTAAATTATTTATAAAAAATTATAAAATAATAACTAATAATTTAAAATAAATATAAAATAAAAATATAAAAAATAGCAAAAAAAAATTAAATACATAAATAGTATAAAAATAATTAATAAATATAAAATCTTAAAAACATAATAAAATGATATGAATATAATTTTAATAATACAAATAATTTTAGTTCTGATATTGATTTATCTATATATATTTGTAAGATAAATGAATATTAGTATAGATAATAAATTATTTAAAAAAATATAAATAAATTGTAACTAAAATATTTTTTTAGAAATATAAAATAAGATATTAAGATTTTAATAATATAAAATCATATAGAATAATTAATAAAAAAATATGAAAAATATATTATTATTTAACTACTTTAAGAATATGTAAATGATACAAAAATAGTAAAGTAATAATAAGATTAAAAAATATTATATATAAATATAATATATTTTAATATTAGTACAATGATTAATTTTCTGTAAAAAGAATTATTTAAATTTAAATATGTCAAATATTTTAAATTTGAGTGATATATTGAATATGAATATTAAATAAAATTATAGTGGAAGGTAATTTGGTCAAATAAAGATTGATTTAATATTATATATTTTATTTATAGTTATCAATCATAAAATATAATTATAATAATTATTTCATTCATTCATATTCCTTTGTCATACCAATCACAGGAATCAGTATTTTTATATCATTCATTTCCCATCACCATTCCATTCTTAAGTTCATTCTATTCCCACCTAATTTCATTCCATCATACCAATCATGTCGTAAGTATTAATACCTTAAAGGTGCATATGCAATATCCTATATTATAAAAATTAATAACTTCAAGGTAAATATGTAATACCTTGAAGGTGCATATGTAATACATTATACTATAAACATTAATATCTTAAAGGTAAATATGTAATACCTGCATATTTAATACTTTATACTATAAGCATTAATACCTTAAAAGTAATATGCAATACCTAAAAATATACAATTGATACCTTAAGAGTATACAACTGATATCTTAAAAACATACAATTGATACCTAAAGAGTTGTCTTATACTATAAACACTAATATCTTAAAAGTAAATATGTAAATAAAAAGAATAAGAACAAGAAAATAGAGAAGAAGAAAAAGAATGTACAAAACAAATAAGAAGAATAACAAATCGATGAGAAAATAGATTAAGAATGAGAGAAAAAACGAAACAAAAACAACATTGTTTCTGCACTGGTACCTTAAGAGTAAACAACTGGTACCTTAAGAGCATACAACTAATATATTCACTAAAAATCTTAAGATTTCAAATGTTTAATCATCTTTTTCCTCAAAAATTTTGCAAATCACGATTTCATCATATTTTTCGTCAAATTTTATACAAATCATGATTTCATATTGTTTGAAATAAATTATTTTCAACGTTTTAAAATTACTCATAAATAAGAAGAAGAAAAAACCTCATAAATGATTTCATGACAATTTGAATAAGAATAAGAACAAGAAGATAGACAAGAAAAATAAGAATAAGAATGTGCTAAACAAATAAGAAGAATAATAAATCAATAAAAAATAGATTGAGAAGATGAAGGAGAAAGAAGAAAAAAAAAGAGGAAAAAGAAGAAAACAATACTGTTTTTGCATAATACCTTAAGGTAGATATATGATATTGAAAAGTAAATGTGTGATACCTTTAATTATATACCTTAAGGTAGATATGTTATACTCAAAAGTAAATGTGTGATACCTTCACTTTATATAATTAAGTTTGTGCGCGGTGCACAACAACTATGGTGTGGCGGCCCACGTGCCGGATCAGGTTGAGGACACGGATCTAAGATCCGTGCCCCCAGAGATATATAATTTTTTGCGAAAAGATAAAAGTTAATATGAATATTTTTTAATATTTTAATTTTGTAATTAAAAATATTAAAATTAGGGTGGGCTATGAATATTTTTTAATATTTTAATTTTTTAATATAAAGTTAATATGAATATTTTTTAATTTTTTAATTTTTTAATTAAAAATATTAAAATTAGGGTGGGCTATGAATATTTTTTAATTTTTTAATATTTAGGGTGGGCTTAAAAATTGATTGAGTGTCATTACTCCCTCCCTTAATTTATCCGAGGAACGAAAGGAACCTTTTTCCTTTTTATTATTTTCTAATGTATTTGGAGTTGGTGCACCGGTCCCAGGCTCCCAGCAGACCAATTTCATTTTGCACAATATATCCTTTTTCCTTTATCTTTTCGCCTTTTTCATTCAACAATTTTAAAACACTATGTTTCCAAAAAGAAGTAAAAAACAATTTTTTTTTATCCAACAGACAAAAAATTATCAAAATAGTTGGAAAAAAAAATTCTTTTGTTCTCTGAGTTTATGTATTGAAATTTTTTATATATTATCTTTCATCTTTTGATTTTTAATCTACTATATTTAATAAATACCATTTTTTCGTCTTCTAACTTACTATAGCAGGTAATATCATCTTAAATCTATCACTAATTTAACTATTGACATGTGCGAATCTGGATTTGGGATGGACAACAATCATATTTGTTATGGAATTAGCCGAATCCTCAACTCTAACCAACTTTTTTTATTTTTTTTATAATTTCCAATAAAACCATTTGTTTTTTCAAAATAAAATAATACAACATCATCTATTTTTCCTATAATTTCTAATATTATATGATATTTTAATTATATGATATTTATAAAATCTCAAAATAAACAAAACATTATGAATCCACTAAACCTCAAAATCAAATTTACAAAATCTATGTATGGGTAACATACCCTGGAGATGAATATTTTGTCATAAAAACTCACGTGAGACGGTCTCACGGATAGTTTCCGTGAGACGGAGCCCCATTACTCACAAACAACATGTGAATTGTAGGGTTTTGATGGTAGATAATTAAGTTGTGGGTTGACTCATCTCACAAAATGCATTAAAATTCTAATGGACATGGATTTTTCCATCTTTAAAGTGAAAGTACAAAAGGGAAAAGAAAGTACAGATGAAATAGGAACTAGCATGAAAAAAAAAGAAAAAAAGAAAAAAAAAAAAAGGTAAATCAAACTATGCACGGTACGCCACCGGCGGACGATAGACCCAGCCCCCCCATCTTGCACGGATAATAGATATATTTTGGTCTTAATATGATAAAAAGTGGTATAGTGTACATCAGCAGCCAAAATAACGACCCTTATCCTACACCCCTCTGCTGTTTATCCTCCGCTTCGTCATCATCTTTGGGAAGTGTGCCCACGTAATGATTCAACCTCTCCATATATAACCAAATACCTATATAAATATCTCCATTAATCACAATCATTATATTATTGTTACTGATTTCTTGGTATTGTTACTATAATTGTCACATCCGATATTTATCGCATCCATTTCGCGTTCACAATCCCAAAAACCTCTGTGTTTTGACGCCTCTTTGAAGATTTTGGACTTCCAGTTTTTCTGATTTACTTCAGGAATTTTTTTAATGGAATCGAGCGCTGAGCGGCGGCTGAGGTTGATTCAGGCGCATCTGATCGCCGGCGCCGATGAGTCGTCGTTGCCGGTTTCTGCGAACCCCACCGCTGGTGAATTCGTTCATGGTATTATGTTGTTATTGAGTATATTCTGTGGATTCTGAATGTTTGGAAACTTTATTGCAGCTGAGTTGGTGCTTTGCCTTTTGCCCCTTTTGGCTTTTACCTTTTATTTATTTGTTTAATGGGGCCTTGTTCTACTGTTGAACTCAATTTTTTTCTTGGAAAGTTGATTGGTTTGATTTTGGGAATTTAGTTCTTATTCGGGAATATGCTGAAATTTGGAAATCGTTATCTGAGTAATTACTCAGTGAAGTAGAATTTCCGAGGAGTTGTGAGTTATGTTGGCATGAAATCCAGTAATTGAGAGTCGGATCTTTTTTTGTCCTGTCAATTCAGTTTGACTTTCTCTTTTTTTTTAAAAAATTAATATCGACCCGTATTCATGCTGTTCAATTGAATGAGCAGAAGTTGATCAAATATGGGTTTCCTTTTCAGTGTTCAAGATCAGGAATTCCCTCAAAATGGACTAAAACCCCAAAATATCTAGATTCAGCAGTAACTGGTTTTTTATATTAATGTTGTTTGTGATACCAAATTTTCATTGTTCGATTTGAACTCTTATTCTCTAATATGGCTGTAAAAGCTTCCAAAAGGGCGTTCTCACATGGAAAGTGGAACCTATTTTAGTAAGGTTTTCAGTTGTCCTTTAATTCTTCTAGTTGTGGAAGATGTACATTTACAAAAGAAGTTATTGGAAGCAGCCAACTTTTCATGACCAACTTGTTTCAAATTTAGGGAATAGTTAGTATGCAATGGATAATAGTTAGTTTCAAAAGAAGTTATTGGAAGCAGCCAACTTTTCATGACCAACTTGTCACATATTCAGTATGCAATGGATAATTGTGAAACATCTGCCCAGGTGGGAATTAATGAAGCTTGAATTTTTATAAATATGCTGACATATACGGTAAAATTTTTGCACGAGCACACAAACATGAATGGACCAGCAGATAGGTTATATGATTGCAAGTGGATTTTGAGGGCCAGATATTGGGTTAAATTTATTTCTCTAGGATGCTGGCATGCTGTGGCTGCTATTGACAAAATCTGTCTGTCTGTCTGTCTGTCTGTCTCTCTCTCTCTCAATATGTGTATATATATATCATATGACTTACATATGCACAGACGTGTCTAACAAATTTATATGTTCTTAATTGGAAGTGTCATTTTCCATAGAACTTTGCAGTTTGTAAATTAAGTTGGTTATAATGTAATGTGAGCATAGTGATGTTTGATGTTTCCTGTTGCTCAAAGCCTATTGCATAAGGTTAATATAAGGAAGAGATTTTCTTATTTCTATAGGCTTAGACTATATACATGGACATGCATTCTTACTAATCTGTTTACTTATCGAGTGTCACATTTTTTTATTCCATTTTTTTAATGAGAAGACTTCATACAAATTATACCTTCACGAACTTCTTGGTAATGTAAAGAAATTCAAAGAAACTTCCCTAGAAACCTGTTGTGTGAATATCTTATTCAAGCAAAAAATACATAAGGATAAAGCTATAGGGATTTCACAATTTCAAAATTTCGATTCTAGTATCTCTACGTAACGGAAGTACTCAGCGCTTTACACGTTTATCTAAGTTCTGCAAAAGTTTCCTTTTTCTGGCCGCTCAGGTTATGTAATGTCTCCTATGGATAATCTCTGCTGCAAAGTACATTCCCCCACTTTGCTTACAATAAGCTTAGCTGGTCTTGAATTCCTGGGATGCTCATACATCTGTATAGCCATCAGCTTTTACATGATCAAGAATTTGCTCAAATAACTTCTCTCTTATACCTAACCTTCCACTCTTAAGGGCAAGATCATTGTGTAGCAATTTTTTTTTTTTTCTGTTCTGATTCTTGATACTTGATTCTTTTTAGCCAGAGATGTTACTAATACACCTGATGGTTTATTGGAGCATAACCTTTTCCTGATCGATTCTTGAATTTTTTTTTCTTTGGGATATTATTAGAATATATCTTATAGCATTTCTCACACAAACATGATTAAGAGTGATGTCACACAACAGGCTTTTGAAATCATCTTATCTACGCCCGGCATGGATGAATTGATGCTAGACATTTTAATTTTTATGAGCGTTTGATATTTCTCAAAGCAATGTAAATTTCCCAATATAGTGAGTTATAACGGTTGGTTTTTACTATTGAGCAGGCCAGGGATATAGCGTAGTTCTTCCTGAGAAACTACAAACAGGAAAATGGAATGTGTACAGGTGGAACATTTACTCTTGTGCATGCTGCTTCATATATGTTATTATTTGGCACGTTTCTGCTTTGTCTCCTGGACAAACTCTTACATCTTCATAATATTTGTTACATACAGATCTGCACGTTCCCCATTGAAGCTTATTGACAGATTCCCTGATCATCCAGAGATTGGCACATTGCATGATAACTTTGTGTGAGAATGATTACCTTTTTCCCTCACACTACTCTGATACATATGTTTTCCCTTGATATTACTCTTATCATTTCTATTATGTGGCTAAATACACAAATGGTCAGTTTATATTTTCACCATTTTCAAATTCTGATATTATCCACTAAAATATTTATCTTTATTAGATCAGATTGGCAAGATGTATTTCCTTTATAATGTGTTGGTGCTTTCAGACATGCAGTTGAAAATTTCCAAGACTACAAATATTTGGGTACACGTATGCGGATAGATGGGACTGTTGGAGAGTAAGTTTATTGGTGAAATCATATATTTGGAGATTGAAGAAAAAATTTTATATGTCCTTTTTTCACAATGTGCAGGTACAAATGGATGACATACGGAGAGGCAGGTACTGCTCGTTCAGCGATAGGTTCGGGACTCCGCCATCATGGACTACAATCAGTAAGTTAACTTCATTTTTCCTGGTTGATTTCTGGTGGATATCCATATATTCATCACTCTCAAATATTAGTTTATATTGAAATACCTTAATGTACAATAAATATAAATTAGTAGCCGCTGGACTTCGTTTTGAAAATATAGTACTAAAACCTGGGGATCCTTTTCAAATGTACCTGATTTTATTAATATCAAATTAGTTTCTTCTTATATGGCTAATATCAATTTCTTTAGACAATGACATGTTGTCTTTCTTCGTTGAGCAGGGAGCTTGTGTCGGACTTTATTTTATCAATACACCAGAATGGGCGATTGTAGATCATGCCTGTTCAGCATATTCGTTTATATCAGTCCCTTTATATGATACCCTTGGTGTGTATGTGTCATTCAGTGGAGCCTTCTTTGGTCTAGTCAAAATCCACTAATTTCTTATCATCTGGCGCACCTGCAGGTCCCGATGCTGTTAAGTATATTGCTAATCATGCTGGGATACAGGCTATTTTTTGTGTCCCGAGTACCTTAAACACTGTGAGTCTTTCTTACTTTTTACCCAGTTATAAATCTTTGTAGGCTTATTATTTTTAGGAGGGGCATGACACACCAATGAGCTTATCACTATACATTTGTCAATGGTGTCATTTTCTACTATTCTTTTGAGCATGAAAAAAGGTGTAAAGTATTCTGTCGGTGTTGTAAATGAATCCTCTAAATTATTGTATTGAGTGGAAAATGAAATAGAAAGACGAATGGTGTGAGTTTGCATGTGTGTGGATTGTTCTATTGATTATGAGTTTGTAATCTCATGAATTTTATGGCTTGTGTTTCCTCTCATTTTCCTTATGTTGCAGTAAGAGAAGAAATATCATGCATGTGTAAGTTTGATGTAGTGAATAGTTTGTTTACATGTACCTTCTGACATTCAATTTTCTGTCTAAAACTTGCAGCTGCTGAGCTTTCTATCAGAGATTCCCTCTGTCCATGTAATAGTGGTATGTCTTCATACAGCTTCCACTTAACTTTATTGATTTAGTATATCTTGGGCCTAATTCCACTCTTTGCTGTTCTTTTGACTTATAATTCTTGTTTCATGATATAGGTAGTGGGAGGGGTGGATGAACATCTCCCATCTCTACCCTCCACTTCAGGAGTCAAGCTTTTATCATACACAAGATTACTTAGTCAGGTACTTTTAATTCCTATGAGCAGCATATGATTTTTTTTCCTAACATTATGTGTTACCACAACCAGTTTGATTCGATAAATTTTTTGGAGTATGTCATACAAGTAGCAGCGGATTTTTCATTTGTAAAACTAATTGTTTGCGTGCCCATTCCACAGTTGATTGCATGTACAGAGTTGCAGATCTTCTATTTACCTAGTATTAAAATTTAGCTTCAATTTAAATTATCTTCAGAGTCTTGTTTCCTTACCTTCAAAGTTCAGATCTTCCCTGATGTTTAGTACACATGATTATAAGAACCAGTGATTGTGCTATTTCTTACAACTCCCGCCGCCTCCTCTTTTAGAGAGGTGCTCAGGGGTTCAAATCCTTTCTGTATCCCACTTCACATTTGAGAAAAAGAGTTCGAGCTTAAAATAATACAGAAGAATAAGAAGAAGCTGTTCTTGAAATTAGAAACAGAACCATAATGCCCAGTAGTCACAAATATAGAATATAGTAACTGATGCTCAATTTTAGATTGGAGTAATGTAGTCACAAATATAGAATATTGTAACTGATGCTCAATTTTAGATTGGAGTAATACCATATTGTCATTTGTTCTAATAGTGTGATCTCCACATCACCACAGTAATTAAGTCTTTTCATAATCTTTATTTCTGTTTCCTGACATGTTATATTATAGCCAATAGATAAAAGGTCAAGTATTTGATATGCTCAAATCATTTTCCATTCAGGGTCGCAGTAACTTGCAACCATTCTGCCCTCCTAAACCTGCAGATGTAGCCACTATATGCTACACTAGTGGAACCACTGGGACTCCAAAGGTCGCGATCTCAGTTTCCATCTTCAATTGTAATTGAAGACCTATTAAAGGCTTGGTCTAACAAAATATCTTTTCTTTCCACTTCCTTTCTTTCAATAGGGAGTCGTACTATCACATGGAAACTTGATAGCAAGTGTTGCTGGTGTGAGCCTTAATGTCAAATTTTATTCCTCAGACGTGTGAGTTTTGTTTTGGATAATGATGAGTTTTTTATTTTAATTTACATCCAAATTATGGGCTGACATTACTCATTAAGCAGTTACATATCCTATCTTCCCTTGGCGCACATCTATGAACGAGCTAATCAGATCTTGTCAGTTTACTATGGTGTTGCTATTGGCTTCTACCAGGGGGTATGTCATTCCTCAATGGAAATAAGTGAATTTATTGTTCTTTCTGTTATACCAGGATTTACTGTTTAGCTTCCTTATGGTCGACATTTTTGCCTGTCTTCATTTTGCTCTGGGTTGTAATCACTAATGTAAATATGCAGTGTTTCTTTGCTATTTAGTTATTTTATTGTGCCTTACATTAAAAAATCTAAAGATACTTGTTTGAAAGATGAATTGTGTTCTTGCATCCCACCGTCAGGCTCCCACCTTACAGTAGGATATTCCAGGTATGCCTTGTGAATCAATGTGGTTGTTGAGGGTGAATATGTAGAAAATATTTAGGAGTGATATGACCCGAATATTCTTGTACTGCTATGCATGCGAAGGTCTGAAATGCAAGCTTGTCCACATTTGGGCACATTTGGGCTGTTTCTGAATTCAATTTACTTTTTTATACTTGTTTACTGTGGGATAAAGGTTATGTGCAATCTCTTAAATCTTCTGCTGAGTGAATTCATGCAAAATTTTGTTTCCTTGTCTTCAATTATTTGGCCTTATATCTACTGATTGTCTTTGGGTACTGTCCATGAACAAAAATTGAAGGACAAAGTTTAGTTCAGGTTACAAGCAATAAGCTAACAAAATAAAGAAGAAATTTGAGCATCATTCAGTGATGTTTAGTGCTATTAATTGGAAGGATTTTGGATCCCTTCCATTACATAATGGATTTTAGTATGAAAGATGAGCATGATGTTTGCCCTTGTTCAATTGCTTTTATCATTCAAGATGTTTACATATGAAGTTGCGTTGTAATCTGCAGGATAACATGAAGTTGATGGATGACTTAGCAGCTTTAAGACCCACAATATTTTCTAGTGTTCCTCGTCTATACAACAGAATATATGCTGGGTACTTCAACACTTAACTCCCCACCAATGATAGTTTGTAACTCCTTTGTTAGGTCTCTAGGTGTTATAATTTTTTGTTTTCGTGTTTCCTGCAGGATAACTAATGCTGTAAAAACTTCTGGTGTTCTGAAAGAAAGGTTATTCAATGCAGCCTACAATTCCAAGAAGCAAGCTGTAATGAGTGGTATGATTGGCTACAATCTGAAGCTGTTTTTGTTTTCCTTTATATGGGACACCCCAAATAACAAAAAATTGAAGATAATAATCTTGCTTAATTTTGTTGAGTGAATTCATGCAAAATTTTGTAGCAAAATTCTGTTGCTAAGGAACCATCTACTCAAACGTAAAGGTGGACATTCATCACTCATTAGATTGCAATGTGGTACCATTGAATTTTTATTAGACTAATAGCCTGATACTTAACTCAATCTGAGGCTGTCTTACGCACAAAGAACACTGGTTTTGTGTCCATGGTTTAAAGTTCTGGCTGCTGATATACTGATCATTTTAATTATCATACTTCACGGTTGTACTAACAGGCCAAGGCCATAGCAGTAAAACTCCTTGGTATTTTGAGGCCATCACATCAAAGCAATATGTTGTAAAGTATGTCTCAAAATGTTCTCCTTGCAAATTGCTGTTAGCTGTAAAGCATTTCAAAAGTCTAACCAAATGTTTTAACACATTTAAACCAATACCAAAAGATTTCTGGCATGCTAATTAATAAAAATAACCAAAATCAAGTCTCTTAAATGTAATCATTAATTTAGTCTAGTCCCAAACAAAAGGTTTGACAAGATTCTCTTGAGTACAGACCCTTGCTTTAGTGTTCCTCTTGATCATTCATGGAGCATTTCTTTCTTCTCAAACAGTCGTAGATATCATTTTCTTCAGGTTAAATATAATAGTGTTGTGTACATTTAGATACTGCATTAGGATTGAATTACCCGCCCTTCATCAACAAAACTTTGAATCCCAATTCCATCATATCTAGCATTTTATACTCTTCCTTAATTGTTTATGTAGCTCAGCAACCTGCTGTGCTTGTCATTCTATTTTTCTTTCATTCGAAGTGTGTTAAGAGGATTAGTCAATATATTGTGCACTTTCATGAACCTATTTCTAGTGAATATCTTATTTGATGTCTGTATCTTAGTACACTTTCTCTTTAATTGTGATTTCTTATGTTGTGAATCTCCTTCTCTTCTGGAGTTCAATTGTGGTTTCCACCTTAATAAAATTGAGTCATAGTATCTAATATTTGCTGATTTTAGTTTAGTTGTCTTATACCTATTTTCTTGAACTGTTATTTCAGGTTTTCCAGCTGTCATTTTTCTATCTTTTCATTCCATTATGCCTTAAATCTTGCTTCTCAAGTCTCTCTTTTTTAAATTACCTTTTTTTTTCATTCAAAGGGTATCATTTCATTTCTTCTTTCTTTTTTACAGTCTGTTTCTAAATGCTTTCTGTATTTGTGCCATTTTTGTGGGATAGGCCGGAAACCATCACCTATGTGGGATAGGTTGGTATTCAATAAGATAAAGGACAAACTTGGTGGCCGTGTTCGTTATATGACTTCAGGTGCTTCACCATTGTCTCCTGACGTAATGGAGTTTTTGATGGTGTAAGTTGGTTTATATATTTACTTTAATAGTCAGTATTACCAGAGATAGCCGTTAGTATGTGTTCTACTAAGATATGAGATCTATATGTAGGTGTTTTGGCTGTCAAGTAATTGAAGGTTATGGCATGACAGAGACTTCATGTGTCATCAGCTCTATGGATGAAGGTGACATCTTAACTGGTCATGTTGGTTCCCCTAGTCCTGCTTGTGGTAAGTACTCTTATAAATTAATTACTTATTTATCGTCATTACATGTTATCATCTTTAGAAAGAATATTCAGAAAAAAAGGGGGAACAAGACAATGTGTTGGAAAACTTGCTTTGTTATGATATTATGATCAATTTATTCTAGAACTGAAACATAGTGTATCAAACCGTGTTTTTGATGCGTCCAGAAATAAAGCTTGTGGATGTTCCGGAGATGAATTATACCTCAGAGGATCAACCTTATCCTCGTGGTGAGATCTGTGTCAGAGGACCCATCATTTTCCAAGGCTACTACAAAGATGAAGTCCAAACGTACTTACCTAACCGATTTCAAAATTATAATTGCCAGGATAGTTTTGGATGAATGTTACTTGATGTTGATTAAAATTTATAGGAGAGAAGTTACCGACAATGAAGGTTGGCTGCAAACAGGAGATATTGGATTATGGCTACCAGGAGGCCGCCTGAAAATCATTGACAGGTTAGTTATCATCTGTTGAACCACCCCCAATCCACCCTCCCCCTCCACTCCAATAAAAAAAGAAACACAGAAAATCGAAACGAAATGGAAGAGTTCTATTACCGGCTTGCAAATATCTTAAATTTGAAATTTGAAAACGAATTCATTCGAATTTTAGATATTTGGACGCCGTGGTTTCTGTATTCACTTTACCTGTCAATGCTTCTTGACGAGTTTCTTCTCTTTGCTTTCATTGTTTGGGGATTTTAGAGGGGTTCCAATAGTTTTTAAAATGATATACAGGAAAAAGAACATTTTCAAGTTGGCTCAAGGTGAATACATAGCACCAGAGAAGATTGAGAATGTGTATGCAAAGTGTAAATTTGTCGCACAGTGCTTTGTATATGGTAAGAAGAATATTTTTTTATTTAGTCAAACCTCACCTATTCTTTCTGCTGACAACCTTCGTGTTTATAGGTGATAGCTTGAACTCCTGTCTAGTTGCTGTTGTCTGTGTAGAGCCAGATGTGTTGAAGGATTGGGCAGCATCAGAAAATATCAAGGTAATACAGATACTTCCACTGGATTGGTTGTAAGATAAACTTATAGTTCCCTGCATTCTGAAACTATTTACTTACTTTTGGTTCTGTTTTTTACCTTCTGTGGGTTCTGCTACTATCAATGTCAGGCTGCATCTTTTTCCTCTTCCAGTGCATCATGTTTTATATAGTTTTGCCCTGTTGGTCCCAAAGTCGGTCGAATTTGATCCCTTAAACTTGACAATAGGGCGTCCATTCTTGGTTCTTATTTATGTTTGGCATTCTTTTTTCTTCAGCTCTTGGAATTATCATTCATTAGTAACTGAACAATCTTGCAAAACCGTAGCTTTTTTTTTTTTTTACCAGCATGTGGATACCAAATTGAGCAAAACTTTCTAGAGGCTCTTTATCATGTCCTCCAAGGAATCACTGTAATTTAAGAATTCTAGGTTTGTTATCTACATTTTTGGTGTCTCACGGAAATCCATTATGAGAATTTCTTATATGGGATCTTTGTTGAATGTGGCTCTTATTAGATTCAAGAAAATTTGCATGGACCTGAAAGTGTTCAATTCTCCCTAGATATCTTCTCCTTTAGTAAATCTGTAATTTATCTTAGCTTGTACTTTAAATCTTCCAATTTGAATGAGGACCAAGTCACAAGCACCATTAACGTCTAGAAACTCAACATATCAGGCATGATGTTGAATGTTTACTTCTCAACAGAGCTTCACTTTTCTTGTGCAATGTGAAGAAGCTTCGGGTGTTATTATAATGAGAAACATGTCAATTTACAAGTATATTTTTCCTTCATTCTTTTTTAGCACTTCTTTCACTCAATGTGATCCAAACGGAGTATTTGTGAAGATATCTGACTATTTGATTGCGCTCCAGGGAGTCATATTATGTAAACCTTATCCCTCCTGTTAAGGAAAAAAGAATACGGAATGAAATTATTTTCATCTGGAAAAGATGCTTTAGCACATAGGATTTTTCATTCTCACTTAGGGAACTGTGTCACCATGTCTGTTGCTTCCTGCGCAGTATGAAGATTTGGGACAACTATGTGCTGATCCAAGAGCAAAGGCTGCTGTACTTGCCGAGATGGATGTCCTTGGAAGGGAAGCTCAGGTAATGTTATCCTTCGATGGTGATATCTGTTTTCCATTCAAGGTTTTACTATTACTATATCTTGTTTTGACTTCAACTTTGGTTTATAATATCTGTTCTTGTTGATGCAGTTGAGAGGTTTTGAATTTGTGAAAGCTGTAACATTGGTGGTTGAGCCGTTCACTGTGGAGAATGGCTTGTTGACTCCAACATTCAAGGTAAATATGCTCTTAAGTTCTATACATAATAACAAATTCATTATTTCTTAGACTTCTTATTTTAAGTGAAATCCAAACTAATCCTAGATAAATTAATGATGTATGTTTTTCATATCTTTTATATGATAATCTTAAGTTGGGAGTTAGCTTGTTTGATACTGTTTAATAGTAAAATATATATATAGTTCTGCAATTTATTTACACACGTCAATATATATGTATATCTGCATTTGTATAAATGAACTATAGATACTTAGACTTTCATTACATGTTACATTTAGAAAATTGTAATTATATCTTTGTTTTGGGCAACATTCAGGTAAAGCGACCTCAAGCGAAGGCATATTTTGCACAAGCAATAGCTCAAATGTATTCAGAGCTTTCAGCAACCGATCCCACCGGGGCTCCACAAAAGTTTTTGTAACGACCCAGCAAGAGTCCCCCTCTATACCAGAAAGCATTCTAATATTCAATAATTGTTGAGCTCTTTATATGTCTGGAAAATGCTGTATAATGTCAAATTTTAAGCATTTTTTCTTTAGATTTTATTCGTCTATTTGATACCGTGTAGGGATATAGAATAATTTAAGTGTTGCAATAAATGAATCTTGATTTGTGTCCCACATAATCTCTAATGTGTGATGATATATATTATTTGTCATTTACACAACTCTTGGGGATGATAAATGTTCTTTGTGACGAGGATAATGCAACTTCTATAACACAAATAAGAGAGGGATGCACATGTAGTGATGGGTGTAAGCATCATTTTTCATTTACGTGAACTTATAAGATAAATGAAGAGACTACTACTACTACTACTATTTGTACATATTATATATAAAATTGGATCTATAAAATCATTTCAGAAGTCATGCTTTTAATATTTCACTTATGTTACCTGTGAAACTATCCTTGTATACAAGTTATTTTATCTTGAAACCCGTCAGTTATTTCAAAGGGGACCAAAATCATGAACAGTTGATCAATTTCACCAAATTAAATTTGTGAAAGTCATATAGTCCTACTCATCTATCTACTAATATTCTGCTTCATATGAAGATCCAATTTTGATATTTCGCATTCCTGCATGGACGATTTTTAGGTATCCAACTTGGCTTTCTTAATCGGAGAGAAAGTTGAGCTAGAATGCAAATGCTTTCCCAACCCTTCAAAGGATTCGAAATTTCATTGAAAAAGAGAACCACCCCCCCCTCCCCAATTCTCACCAACGATACAAATAGCAGAGAAGTTAATATATATATATATATATATATATATATATATATATATATATATATATAAACTAAAATAAATTTTGGACAAACATATATGCAACAAAGTATCACTTCCTACTAGAATTATTTATCAATCCCCATAGTTTTCAGCCTTGAGCTCCATTTGCAGATAACAAGATATCCTCACTATACAGATTCAGCTAATTACAAGTTCTTCAGTGCATTTCGTCTAATTTGCTTCCACCAACATAATCTGATGATCACTCTCATGATCATCGAAGTGATTAATCGAAATTTCTTTAGAATAGCAGGCATGTAAACGTTCACTTCAGTCTCCTTTTGCAATCACCAAGCCATATTATACATAAAACAGCAAACCTGTTTAGCTTACTTCTTTGAGGAGTACGTTCAACACCATCATCGGCAAGGCAAGTCATGGCCTTTACTATAACAGCAAACCATCCACATTTTTACAAGCAATTGGAAATGGAGAACTAGTTGTATTAAGGCTTCACGAGTGGCCTTGTATTATCCCAGAGCCACTGAGTCGATGACGAACCATCCAGCAACGGGGAAACCTGTGGATGGAAATTAGGTAAATGTTGAAAGGGCCATGCATAAGTGGAAGCCTCTGAGCAGTTCAAATGAAAATTTTAATTTTTAGGGTTTCACTTGTCTACATCAGATAATGTAACGTCTATTAACACCAGGGATTAAGAGGACTTGCTTGTTTGATTTTGAGAAGAAGGGCTAGCTAGTTCAACTTGGAAAAGATAAAGGGCCTAATATGACCTGAAAAGGAATTGCTTATTTGATCTTGAGACAAAAGTTCAAAAGCACCCTTTCCCTTTTTTTTATTTTGGTAAAAGTGCACTATTTGATCACAAAGGAATGTGTGCATAACAGGTCCACATCTGGACATTATACAATTAAGCAACTCCCCTTCCTTGTGAATTGATAAAATACTCAAAGGGAAGTCATGAAATGATGATTTTGCGCTAGACTTAAAAACTACAAAATAGTTAAAAATCAATTTAATTAAAACAGTTCTACACTTGCATGTTTTAGTACTTTTCATATGAGAAAGAGATATATTTATAATGTTTTTTGTCTCTAAAAGGATGTCTTCTTAATATCCCTTGCTAAGTTCTAACTAGAAAATTCGAAGTATCCAAAACACAAAATCGCTTTCGCACCAGATTATATAAAGAATGTTAAGGTAGTCAAATTGAGCACTCTGATGAACTTAATCCAAATTCGTTCTCTGGACCCAATTTAAAGCAGAACAATCCCATGAAATCCTAGCAGACATTGTTTGCCCCTATTTCCCTCCATCCCCCTCTCTCACAACTTAAAAATAGGAAAGGAAGAAAAGAAACAAAAAAGTAAATATTTAATTATCTATAAATAAATTTAAATCCATTATTTTCCGTGGGTTTTTTTATATGTCAATATCTAGCAGATTCAGTTCCTGAAATCTTGGTTTGACCCAAAGTTTCTGATATCTTGCGCAGATTTTGGGACAATTAATAGCAATTTAAGGGGCTTATCTCATATACACTTGGATATAATTTTTAAAAAAAACCAATATTTATAGCAGAACTAAGACTAGATGAGATATGCACACTAGCGAAGAATGATTGTCAAGACCAGATTACCTAACGGAATGTAGTATAAACAAGGTTACATTCGTACAGTCACAAGGTATATAGAAGAGAAACAATGACTTGAACTATTAGATTGACATTGTATTTTACATGTACATGTTAAAAAGACAAACATAATGATTGGAGTAAAACTTAAACATCTACTTACCTTCTCCCAGACTTGCTTGTGGTAATCATTGAGCCAATCTATCTCAGTGGTAGAGAGTAATGACAAGTCAACCAACTTGGCCTGCATGATCCGAAAGAAGAACCATAGATCAATTGCAGGATTTTAGAATTATATTCCATTCATTCATTTCTGTACAAACATACATATATATGCAATTGTTTGCAGAATCAAAACAGATTATATGCAATTGGTGGGTGTATCTCGTACATTCTTAACTTTATTTACAGTTTGAAGCATGATATTAATTCAACTAGCTATCTTCATTGAATTGCAGCCTATGCCTTGGGTGAAATCTCTGATCACTTGTCTGCTCTATCTAGGTTAACTCCACCTGCCTATATAATCCAACCACAGGTTCCATCTTTTAGTTGGGGCTTAAAGTAAAATTTGGAGTGGGTAGATGAGTTGTCTGGAGGAGTTCAGTAAAGAATACAATTGGAGGGCATCAACGACTCGGAGGTGACTGGTCGAAGTGCAGGCAGAGTGGGATTACAGGTATACCTGAATAGGAACAAATGTGAGCTTTTCAAATCCCAAATATTCCACTCCTCCGAAGCGATTTGGTGTGTTGACCTCTTTTACATAAAGAAGATTCTGAAAAACAAGGATGAAAAAGAAAATGTACAAGTACATGTTAGGACTAAATAAAAGATTTGCAGTTTTAACCAACAAAAATTGCATTTATAATTATTTAAGAATATAATACTTTGATACTAATGCTATTTAAACGTAATTATAGATTTTCAGAAGGATATGTACACACTTCAATCCTAATGCCAAATGCATGATCTTCATAGTATCCAGGTTCATTGCTGACAACCATGCCCTTCAGCAATGGGGTCATATTTCCAAATCGGAAGCTGATACTTTGAGGGCCTTCGTGAACATTCAGTGCAGCTCCTACACCATGACCAGTGCCTGAAGTTCGGATAAAACAGAGTTTCATTAAATTAGTTGATCTCATCTAATCTCAATCAAAACAAGAATTTAAAGATAATGCAATAAGTATACAGAAAAGAATGACAAATACCATGACGATAATCAAGACCAATCTTCCATAGTGACAATCTTGCAAAGGCATCTAACACAAAACCTGGATTATTTTCAGGGAAAATAGCCTGATCAAGCGCTATATGACCCTGACAAAAGCATAGATCATTGTTAGTATATTTTCTTCTAACCTCAGTCTATATAGAAGAGATATAGTTAAGCAGCAAAGATTTCTTAAATGAGTTTAGGGCTATAGAAGACTATACAGCTAAGATGTAGCATTAACTGCTATTTAAAAGATACTACGTCTAAAATCTGGAAGGATGAGCAATGAAATGTGCTCCATACTGCTATTAAACTAGTTTGATTGAACTTCCTTTAAAGCCATTAAAATGTCTACATGTTCAAAACTTTAGTGGGTGTGGTACATTGACAAAATTTCCTCCCTTTATATGCAACTCAAAGAATCATCAGGTTAACAGCGTTTGCAATAGCTGATACTTGATTTTGGCAAGGATAAATAACCATCAAAACAATGAGGAAAGCTTGCTGGCCTATAGTGGATCAACCAAAAAAAGCCACCTCAAACTCATGATGAATCTAAGAGTAAAAAAATAGGATTTTCCTATAGGAAGGCAAAATTCCATTACTTATCTTACATACTTCAAGTATTGACAATGCGTTTGATGTTGGACAACCTAGCCTTATTCTTTCCTTTTAACAACTATGGATGTCTAAAAACCTCATAATTTCAAAGGAATCTTACGTTTTTCAAACTAAGAAAATATACAAAAAAGATTTATTTGTAGGCATGAAAATTAGATCCTCATACTCCTAAAAGGTTTCAATAGCATCACATAACTCAAGGAAAAGCATAGATTCTTGAATATCCCAAACATGATTATCTAGTCATTAAGTAGGTTGATAGGCTCCAACAACTCCTAGATATAGGATGCTTCTAAAATTTCATGCATAAAATAAATAAGTGTAATAATGGGCCAATTGAAGAACAAGTTCCTAAAGCTTGTAATTTATAGCATCAATGTCTTCCTCACATGAATGGCAGTTTATTGGTATCATCTCAATGGTGTGGCTGCTTCTTATTCGATTCCTTTTCTTCAAATATTAATTTTCATCTTGACTACAATTATTAGGCCCTGTAAGTAGGAGTTCTTTACAGTTTGTTTAAGTCCACTGTTCACATACAAGTGAGCTTGGTCCATCTGGATCAGATAAGATAAAGATCACATGCTCAAAACTCCTTTTTTGGTCTGAGTAAGCAAGCGGTAGTAACTGGGGAAGAGACAAAGACATACAGTATTGAAATCAATGATTAATAGAATAACTGAGGACATCCTGTCTCAACATTTGTATATCTTTCCTGTCATTAACAAATTTTAAATTGTTAAAATGTGAAGAATAACTCCCATCTTATCGTTGCTCTGTGAACTGAGTTTTGATTTTACGAATAAATATCACTGAGAAAACTCCAAGCAATAGCAACTTGCTCCAGCCATTTCACACGCAATGTGTCTGATTTCTTTTCCAAGAAGTCACTGAATCTAAATAAACAATTTTATTGATTTATACAATTTCCAAACACCTAGACATTGTCAATCCATATTTGAGCATCATCAACAAAGACCTTTTGAGGGGAAAAACCTTTACATCCCATGAGCCATGGAGTTAGGAGAATTATAGAACTTGACATACACACACACACACACAAACATATATTTATTTATTTATATTAACAGTGAATGGTAATAAAGTATACAATAACCATAAACTGAAGAATACCTGAAGAACTCTGGTAAAACACTCTTTTTGCCATGAAGAAGGTTGACCAAAATGTACTGTCCGAGTAATGTCAGTTGTTCCATCAATATATTGAGCTCCACTGTCCAGTAGGAAGAGTTTCTCAGGATCCACTATGCTACAGCTGTTAGGCTCTGGTTTATAATGTATGATTGCACCATTTGCGCCAGAACCTGACGATAACATTTTGGCTTAGTAAGACACAAATTAGATAATAATTACAAAAATTAAAACAGCAGGAGAAAACTGAAGCTTATAATGCAACCCATTCAATTGAAAGAATCCTGCTATAAATTTCAAACAGAAACCTAGGAGTTTAACTGGGAACCTATTTATGAGAAAGTATAAAATTACCACAGTCCACAGACTACATAATTTACATTATTCAGTATCAAAATTTCAGATTTATAGAGGAATTTTTTTCTCCCATCATTTCAAGGATCTGACTGAGTTAGAGTTCTATTTTGAGCTAGCAAGAGGAAAAAAAAAAAAGAAGGAAATATAATAAGGATTTAACAATTCACGAACTTGTCCCAGTTTGAAGAACAATTCACCTAAATGTGCTCTAGCTACAAGAGGGTAATATACCACTTCGGCAGTCATCAAGAATAGGCCCCAAAACTAGGACCGCTAACACACTCAAGTGATGCAGCTAATACACTCCAGCACAAAGTTCTAGGTCTACTTGCTATATTTTACTACATAATTCCAAAGTTGTTTAGAGACAAAAGGGAAGCATTTTATTTGTTATCCCATCCAAAAAGTAAAGTATCCTCATGTCTCCTTGACAGGTTGGTGAAAGTTGATTTCTTAAAATGGGAAGTATCTGCGACCATACCAGAGTGCCCTGCCAATGGAAAGACAAGCAAAAATCTAACAAAAAACGAGATTATATACCACTTATAGTATCGAAACTTGTGCCCACAAAACCATCTTGCTTTGCACGGAATTCAAGAAGTTGCTCTGCAACATCTACTTCTGTTAAAATGACACCATCACTGATTTCCTTCTCCAGCCATGCCCAGAAATGTGCTAGAGCTGCTGCATCCCTGCAGAAGGTCATTCACAACAAATCCAAATTTTCAGTAATAACATTATGTTACATAAAATGCAATGAAATGATATTAGTACTGCCAACTGGGGGGGAGGGGGAGGCATAAGCGCATAATAATTTTTCTGAATGTGATATATATATATATATATATATATATATAATGGTTTCATTTTGTCTATATTCATATCCACACATTACTTGAATAGACTGAAACAAAAGTTATTCAAGCCAGGTGTAAGCACCGTTTAGACGAGTGGGATGCAAAAAACAAGAGACACTTCAAGCTAGATGCACTAGAAATGGAAGGTTAACTTGATTCGACAATAATACATGATGTGAGATAACATGCTGAATGCGATGGCTTTCATTACTTCACAAATATCTAATCAATCCTTATTCAACTTAAGGAAAGAATCAGCAATAAGTTAAATTATTTGTGAGAAAAATAATACAAGCTGCCTCATGTCATCAATAAACTACAGAAAGCAATTTTATGCGTATATCCCCTTCTCCCACCCATTGAAAGAACCACACTAATGTTTTGCACATCAACAGAATCATGCAGTTGCAGCCCGTTCAGGAGGGCCTTTCTACCCTAAAACTTCTTGCAATTATAAGATATTGCCTTTTGTTATAATTGAAAAGAAATCACTGAAGCTGACAGCCCCCTTCAGTGTTCACGCAGATGTTTCAAATGCAATCATATTAAATCTATTAAAAAAATAAGTATAACATTAGTGCCCCAGAGACGCCATGCCAAACTCAATTTATCATACATTGACAACTCCACTTTAGTACTAGGATCTTTAGGGTAAGTAGGATTGAGACCACTGAATGAAAGATACAAAATCAACACAATAAATATTAGGAACTAACTCATTTTAAATATTTAACCAAGTCAAGTTTTAGAAAATGAAACGGATGATTGTAGCAGAACTTCGAATAGAAGCAACGAAGGCTGTTGGAGAGAGATATATAATGGATATGAGTAATAAAGTCCCTGTGGAATTGGAAGCTTGAGGATAAAGGGCAAGAAAGAGAGGAATGTAGTAAAGGTGGAAAATTTTGCTGTTGTCAACTCCACTAGCATAATAAACTTTGATTATAAGAATGGAAAGAGGATAAAGAAAACAAGTCATTCGACCATTTGGACAACATCCATGTATAAAGTGCCAAAATAAACTATAATAAGATATATATTTCTCTCTTATGATCATAGCTACAAAATCACCTATACATAAGTGTAACAGACATGTGAAATATATAATAATGAGACAAATCAGACATATAGTCAACATAAAATCAAATATCAATAGTATCTCAATAATGGTGCAGAATTCATAATAAAATCTATTTTGATTTGATATTGATTTTCCACGTTTACTAGCGGAAACCATTATGTTAAGAGTTGCGCTATCCAGGATTGATTGTTGAGGAACGGTTTAATAAGCAATCATAGACTTCATTAGAAACTAGGGATATTGTTTTCCACAATGCAAAGGCAAGTTCTTAGTGAACGCTAGCAGAGCTATTACGTCTCACTTGCAGCCCCTACATTGTGGGCTTGACCAAAGACATGGCATGATTTGAAGTGTCAGTTGCAAAAGTGAAGTGCCACTGCCTTCAGTATCAGTATCTAAATAAAGGGAATTTCGCAGCAGCTACCTTAGATGAGAATTACGCATTCCGTCTAATTCAGCTTCATTTTTCACAGCTTTAGCTAGAGAAATAGGTGAGTTCTTATACACCTTCGTTGGTACACAAGATTGGTTGTCTGGACCATTTCCCACTGCCTTCTTGTTTTTACTAACACTTCCAGCAGTGGCAAAATACTTTTCACAGGCAGATTTATAAGTGTTCACGATAGCAGCACTGACAGATGATGTGTCCAACCAAAAGCACGCTCCCTTTGCAGCCAAACTGCAAGAAAAAAATACAGTCAAGTGAACAGATGTGGTCTACAAGAGACAAAATGAGTTCTATAAATTATATGTGAAGTAACTGCCTTTTTAGTTTCTCTTTTCTTGTTATTCAAGCAGAGCACCTCCAACATTTCGTAAAGTAACAACTACCAAATAGGTTAAAGGAATTTATTACAGAACTGCCAAGCCACATGTAATATTACATAGGTCAGAATCCTAGGCAATTAACTACAAGTCTACAACTATCACACATATAGTATGGTATATATAAAACTTAGATGGATTTGCAGTAAAGCAGTAGATTGAATATAAATGATGCGGACATCATCAGAATGGTTTAGAAATCTCCAGCCACACTGACACCAGATGAATGGATTAGGGAAGTTGGACCCGTGATTAAACTGAAATGGTCGGGGAGTCAGACTGTCAAGAAAACATCCTGAATATTTCTGGACTAAGTTGGAAGATGGTACTTAATGGAGTGGAATGACAAAAGAAGATCCATATAGCTAAACCCGAACTATATAATGTTTTCTTGTGTTGAGTTCAGTTCTTTTTCTGTTTTTTGGAGTAGGTACTTAGTACTCAAATGACTCTTCTAATGCAAAACAATGGAAGAGTTCACCTGAGGGCCACACTCCACTAATTTTCTATGTTGATATCTACAATCACCTTTTTCCTAAATGAGAAACAGAAGTTTTATAGATTAAAGTTATGAAAAGTACAAAGGAATGAAAAATCTTTTAGGTGATAAAGGTGCTATCTAAAGTACAATGCTCCAATCTCAAGTAATATCAAATAAATAAAATAAAAAACTTTGTGGATTGAAGGCCACCATGCAAGCCTAATTTTAATCCTATCAGAAAACTCATGTAAGGACTCCTGAACATCTTCAAACAATCCTTTCTAGCCATAGCGAACAACATAAGACTTGAACGATGAACCCACTGAAACACTTGACCCCTTTTGCTAATGAGACATCCCATATTTGATAGGGATAATTCCTCGATAGACAAACCTTTCACCTTAAGCACCATGTGCCACATGCCCCCCCCCCCCCCCCCCCACAACTATAGTAGAGTATAAAATTTTATCCTGCTGAAAAAATAAAGAGGAAATGAAACAATCAAATAAGAGAGTAAGAGCAAAAGGACAGCACCTTTCAACTTCAGAAAGAATGGATTCATATGGTCTCAGCTCTATTCCAGCACTCTTCAAATAATGCATCACATCGGAATTGATTTTGACATCATCTATAAATAATTTTGCTCCATCAATCTCCACAACTAAATAAGCATACATGACTGGCGAATGTGGTATGTCGCTACCTCTCTGTTAACATAAAATTGAGTGTTGACAGATAAATAAGACGTTATAGAGATATATACTCAGATATATTTTCAGACTTATCTGTTAAATCTAGCATTCAGTGAAAGAAGAACAAGCTTTTCAATATCATGAATCAGTTAAAATAAAAGAATCCAATATGTAATTGATGTATGAAGTCAAAAGGTTCAAATGACAAAGTGATGCCTGAAGGCTGTGTCCTGAGATGACAAATAAAAGAGAACACCATACAGCTTTGACAATGTGTTTTTTTTTTAATATTAAATAAGAAACTCACTTTATTAATTAAGAGAAAAAATTAATAAAGAAAAAAGAGACAAAAGGATGAGGAATCCCTTAAAACACTGACAACCAAAATCTAAAAATTGTTTCTCCGATATGGAACAATGCCCGACAGAAGAACAGCTTTGAATTCTCTATGATTGACACTCACTACGCAACTATAAACAGTCCTATCTAACCCACACTTTATAAAGGTTTCTTCATAATCCTCAAAATTCTTATCATAACCAAATTGACAAACACAGAGGAATAATCACCCCCCACAACACTTGACCTCAATTGTTTATGAATGTAACAAAATTACAATGAAAGAAAATTCAAAGTAGTCATCATATATTAGATGATCTGCTGCTGCCATTCAATATCATATCATTTTGGACCAGGTCCACAATTTCATATTACCCCTCAGGGAAGCTAATTGAAATGGGATCCCATTCTTTAAGAACTATCATTCTATTGTGGGAAAACATGCTCATGGATCTAGCACCGTTAAGCAGCAACATCAAAGAGCATAATATAATCAAAGAAAAGGTGAATTTGATCTAAAATAGCTAAAATAGGATTGACTCGTTTTTTCTTGACAGACAAGTAATTGGTAGAATAAGAATGGGTTTCATGTCAGGAATGTCTTTATTAGCCATTCAACAATTCACAATACAGACATCTAACATTCATCCCAATTCCCTTTTACTCACATCTTTAGAAAATTGTGAGAAATAATGCTAAATTGACCACAATGAGATTAATTAGAAAGTACATTATAAGAAGACTAGAAAATCAGTTTTCTATCAGATATTAGACTTCAATTTTAAAGGAAATCAGAACATTCTTCTTTAATTTCAAATCATTTCTAAGCCAAAAATGATAAATGAAGTATCGTTGTCTTTAGTTAAGATGCAAAATGTGAGAGATAAATAGAACTATCTCACCTATAAGTGAACATTATTTGGATCTATTAAGTATTGATTTCACTATAATCTCAAGCACAACACTACCTGCTCAGTTGGATCTTCATGATATTTCTCAAACATAGCACCTCACATAACAGCATGTGTTCTCTTATGAAGGTTTGACTTATCATATTTTCATTTAAATATGTATAACCACAAAACACAGAGCTACAGACTTGGTGCACCATATGGAAAGCTTTTATTTTTATTTTTTTTACAGCTCTTGTTTTTCTGAGTTGTAGCGGCAGTGTAGTTACTTCTTTCATAATTCTAATAAACAAAATTAGGTTTCCTAAAGCCCAAAGATATGCATAGCTGAGCAATTTACCAAGTTCAACAGCCAAGCAATCTCATCCAGCACCGAAATAACAATTGCAGATGAACCAGCACTAGTTAGTTCAGATCTCAAAGAGTACAGTTTGGATGCCACATCTACACCAGCATATTTCAGGTCATGAATTCTGACATGTCTGTTTGGAGGCTTTGGTCTGGATTCTTTCCAAATCTCATCCACAAGATTGACATCATACAAGTAAACCAACTCATGATTCTTCTGAGATATGGCCTCTTTCAGTTCTGCAGCAGAATCGGAAGAAAACAGGAACTGAATCCTTCACAAAAACCAAGAGAAGATGGAATACTGCGATCAGATAGATGCAACTGCAGAAAAATGAGTCATAGTTGCAAACATGCACAGATAGATGTCAAGATGGTAAGAAAAAAGAATTAAACCAAGAACCTATTGTAAGAAAGAGTACGTGAAAAATACAAAGAAATAGTGAGAAAAGAAAAAAAAAACTAGCAGGTGAAGTTTAGGAAGCACCTTCTTAGAATCATGTGTAACCATCTTGGTTTAAATTGACTTAGATATAAAAAGAAGGCACATCCATGTTCATTTATCACAATTATCCCAAAGGGGAATAGTATGTTTTACATGGAACAGATAAAATGTCCCAACCCCCAAACACAATTTAAGCATTTGTTGCTAGATTTGTGGAAGCCAGCAGAAATCCTAAGGAACCTAGGTTTATCAGTTAGACTTGAAGAGGCAAACTTAGAGTGGATCAAGCTCAAAGATAATTGATGTTAATGATCCAGGACTCATTATCGATGCATTTAAATATTTCTTGTTGATATTAGGTTAACTCACATTATAAAATATATACTGTGAGAAAAGAGAAAAAGTGAAAATTCTTCTGAAGAATAGTGTAATGGGAAAAGCAATAAGCAGCAGCCTTAAAGAGAAAAGTGAAGCTACAAAGACTATAAAAGAACTACAAAAGCTAGTCAATAGGCAAACGTAGAATTTCCTACATCTTCAAATGGTCACTGCCCAAAAACCACCAAATTTGGGCAGCCAAAAAACATTAAAGTGGGCATTCTCTGGGTACTATTTATGGGGCTTAAGTCGTGTAATTTGGTAAAAATATCAAGATAATTCAAAAATAACTTATATACCATTTACTTTGGATACGCAGTGCCCATTTCACTTAGGGTGCTACAACACACGAATTGATTGGAGAAAAATTGGGACTCAACTTTTTGTTAAATCTTATTTGGATTGGTTAAAATATATGTTGACCTGCAAGCAGATCCTGGTAACATCACTTGATTGGCATTAATAGTAAGAAGACTTCTCGTCCTCGGTCCTCCTCAATGGACCATTAATTTTTAATATTATAAACACACATACGCACAAAGTCAAATGCTACCCATTGTACCAAAATTCATGCTTCACTGATGGCCAAATATGGCAAAGTGGGAACACCTTATCAGCTCTAGCCACCTCAACCAGAGGGAGGGTGTGGCAAAGATGGGTTGATGCAAAAGTATGGGATTAAATTTCAGAAAAACAATCAAAGAGACACACATATACATCAAAAAACAAAATGTACTAGGACATTTTCAGTTCTTACACAATGCAAGATAACTATGCACAACTCAACAGAACAGATGTTATTGAATTCTACTGCTATTGGCTAGTTTCTAAAGCAATATTAAAAAATCAATTTGAGCATTCCAGAAAAATCATACCATCATATGGAAAGAATGACTGCATATAACTCATTTTGGTCATTTTTTATGTGAAAATTTGTTATTCAACTTCGAAATTCAAAGCAATACGGCAATACCTGACGAAGGTGAAATCATCAAACCACCAAGACTAAGCAGGCCACAGCATGTGGTCTGCTCCATAGGTATCCAGACATCATTTCAGAACTCAAACAAGCAACACCACTGACACTTCACACTCTAACCAAACCCACCCATGTCAAGAAAAATCTGGGACCCATAAAATTTCAAAACTCAATTGTTTAGAGCTGTTGTAGAATTTCATGATTCGGCCATAAAAAATCAGGCACGCTCTAAAACCATCATTCAGCCAACTCATATCAGTAACACTCGAAACAAGTGGATTTCTAATTCAATTCTTGAAAAGTAAAATCTCATGGAAAATATTGAGCTTAAATGAATACAACATTCAATGACATATTCAACTGGTTTATCCAAATCCAGAAAGCCAGTATTTTATAGTTAGAAAAAATGAAATTGAAATAATCTGATAAAACATGGTATGAGAAGTAGACTAATTTACTCACAGGATCTATCCCAACTCTGCTACCAGGGGCCAAGACTCCATTAAGCCACTCGCTTGTTGTAGGTACTCCAAGATTTCCGGCCTTCATCAGAATCCAGCTGGACGTTAACTGCTGCTCAGCCTTTTAACAACAAGAGGAGAACATCATTAGAAATAAAAGCACATCCTAGAAAAAATTGATGAAGTGAAATAGAGAGATGTTGATTGTCCACATGTCAGACCTGGAGAAAGTATCGTCCATCCGTCCAAAGAGCTGCTTTATCTTTGGTGACAACGGCAGTGCCTGCACTACCAGTAAAACCTGATATGTATGCTCTCCTGGTATAACACTCAGCAATGAATTCGCTCTGAAATGAAGCATGACTGTATTAATAAATTGCAACTGCAGGCAAAATTTCACATGAAAAATTAAGATGCTTTGAGTCTATGACAATGGAAGTTGGAACAGATGTCTTGAACATAAGACCCAAATCTTTAAACAGGTTCAGATGTTAGACAAACTGAGTGAATTTTGATAAACGTCAGATATTGCTATTGAATTTCACACACGACATTATAAGAAGTTCTTTTACTGCAAAACCTGATACTTCAAAAGCAAAGGCGGTCACTCTCCCAATCATTTCTTTATTTCACAATACAATTTGATGACATAGAACAAACAAAAAATGTTTGAGCATATCTCAATTCAAAATACTCGAATATATTAGTTTTCCGTCAAAAAGAAGACACCATTCCAACAGCAACAGAATTGAATACAATCAACTAAGTTGCTTAATCTTTTTTTTTTTCCTTATGACAACGGAAACCAAAATTACAGTTATTTAGGAGGAATCAAGTGAAAATACTGAGGTAAAACCACGACACAATGCAGCAAACCTGATGAGCATCCTGCGAGGGAATGATATAGGCATCAATATTGATGTTGGGCCTGGTGAAAAGCTCACGAAGGGCGACGAGCTTCTCGTCGGGCTCAGAGCTTTTGGGCTTCTTCCTGAGCTCCGATGAAGGCTTGGCAGATATGGAGGCTGATATTTGGAGCATTCTGGGGCGTCTGAGTAATTTGGTGGGAAATTTAGGGAGGTAACTGATATTACGGCGAAATTGGGGATAAAGGGATAGGAGGCTGAAGCGGCAGCGACAGTGGAGATGAAAGGGGGAGCGAGAAAGCATTTTCGCCGTGGAAAAAGATACCACTGCGGATTCCATTGAAACTTGAATTCTGGTTAGAGAGAGAGAGAGAGAGAGAGAGAGAGAAGGATAAGGCTTGGCTTCTCTTCTTCACTCTTTGCTGCTGTGTTTTTGTTTGTTTTGAAGCACGCAATGAAGAGAAATACGCAACGGTGGTTTGCTTTGCGGTTACTCCAGTTTTCTAGGACTTGTTTGGATTAGATTGCAATTTTGTAACATCACACTTGTTAAATTTAGGTAAATGGTATCTTCGATTTCATACTCTTGTGTTGAACTTTTTTTTTTGAAATTACAATTGGAGGTGGGGGATTCCAATTTGAGACATTGATTAAGATGAGCCTATTGATACTCTTGTGTTGCACTTGAAATCCACTAATTTTGTAATGAAATGGTGAAATTGAGCTAGTACTTAATTTCAAATACATATAATAAATTCATTAATATTGTTCGAATTGTTCTTTTAACAATAAATTTGAAACTCATCCCTCTCATTTGAAGTAATTTGAACACGACCCCCAACAGCCCGTGAGGACCGTTGGGTGCAACGGTCAGCCGCGCAAGCTTCCCATCAAGAGTAATCGCTAACTTCATGCGGGATCGCCCTAAAGACTGGATACTCGTGATAAATAAAAATTATCACTTAAAACCTATAAAAGTAAGATGTTTGATATCTCTAAATTTTAGTATCATTGTTAAGTATAATTTTTTTTTTTTATACATGTGAAGTTCATTAATCATATTTTAGCATTATTATTTTAAAAATCTTTTAAATAAATAGGAATCAAAACATGTCAAACATAACCTTAAAATTTATGAGTCTTCAATAATGACAATTGATAATCAATTATATTACAAGCTCTAAATTAATAAATATCATCCTTTACATGATTTTTATGGACTTAAAATTAATCTTATATTGAATCGTTTGAATCTTCTTCTACCTGAGTTCCTCAAGCTTAAGCAATCTACAATCATAAATAAAAACAAAAAATAAATATCCAAATAATAGTTCGCAACTGTAGTGATGGATTTCAAAATATCAATATAATTATTTATGTGCATCAGGTTTACGGATCCTAGATTCGTGTTACTGGATCGATTCTGGTTCATGGATTCTAAATTCATGCAATTGGGTTGACCCGATTCGGGATGCATTTCATGCGTCCCACGCGCGCCTCACGCTCCCACACGCCCAAACCCTAGTTTCGCAATTATATTGGTCGAACCTTTTAATTTGACGAACCTAACCTTTTAGTTATATTCGCATAATATTTATGTTTTGTTCGCATAACTTTTTGTGTTATTTATACTCGAAAAAAGTCTAAATAATATCATTTAAGGGTTATGGAATTTGTATATAAAGATTATATTGATATAACATAAAAATTATACTCGTATAATGTTACATAATATTTAATTTTTTTATGAGATTGGAAAAACTTATGTAACTTTTATGAGATCAAGATCTTAACTTGTGGGATGGATCACCATATAAATGTGTCGGTGAATATGGTTAATAAGTGGGTTAATATAAACTCAAACCAAATCCCACATTTTTTTATCTACTTAAAGTAATATTAGTTTTGACTTAAAAGGTACTATCTTCATTTCAAAGAGTCGTTTGAAATTTTTATCATTGATTAAGAAATTTAAAAATTGAGCAAATATACCTTTAACTATTCAAACAATTTAGGATTCAAAGTAGGAAAGTTAATCAAATTAGTTTCATAATAAAGTATCACATTAAATTTCTAAAAATTTTAGCTAAGAAATAATAATGTATAGGGATAATTTTGAAATTAAATTGCTTAAAAGTCTAAAACGATACTTAATTTGATACAAAATTAAAACTCTAGAATGACACTTAATTTGAAATGGAGGGGATATTATTTTTACATCAAAAAATTATTACTTTTAATTTGAAAAGTATCACCTTTTTAAATATTACTTACTATTATTTTTAAAACTAATTCAAAATATTAGTTTATTTGATTTTTTTTTACTTAGTGTTACTTTTTTTTTAAAGCATATTCACAGTACTATTTTTACCAATTGTTTGTATATCAATGATGAACAAATCTTAACATTTTCATTACTGATGTTTTATTATTTTTATATTATAAGATTTAAGATGTGATTTTTACATATGAACAGTAAACACATTAAAAATATAATTATAGTGAACACATGTGACTTTATTGTACATGAAAACTAGTATTTTTTTACTTAAAAGTATTGCCGTGTAGATCCACCTGCCTGGTCAAACAACGAAAAGGGCTATGAGGTGCACAAGGTAAACAAAAATGCAATGAATGTGGTCATTAATCCTGGCTATCCAAGTCTGATCGGAGCAGGAGTGATTGCTAATTTGCTATTATAGAGAGAGATATTTTGGCTTACAATGCATGAATAATGTTCCAACCATTTTTTGTTTTACATGTCCATTTAGATTTTATTGTGATATATTATTGATTTGTGTTATAACTATCTTCTATACCTCTTGAAAGTTTGTGTTAAAATGTAGTTAATATGATCGCTTGAGTTCATTCTCTTACGGCAATTACTCGACCAACTAGACCCGAGTTGCCAGGAAAATGGTATGTCTGGTCATTTTGTGCTCATGGACGATCTAATCATGATCTAGTCTTCTATACTGATAACTTAATAAACTTTTAATTGGCTCTATTGCTCCTAGTTAACTTAGTTGCTTGGTCGGAGAAAGATAGAACTATCCCTAATTAGATCGATTGTCATGGTTGGATATTGGTGCTAGTCGGCCACCCCTGACTGATCACGATTACTCCTACACGGGGTGGTATGGCTCGATCTTTTTTAGACTTCTCGATTTATTATGTGAGGCTTGGTTTGACTTAATCAGATTTGAGTGTTTGACACAATAAATAGTATTATTTACCTTTTATTTGAAAATGATTTTCACTAAAAAAAAAAAAAAATAGATTGTACAGTTGTAAATAATTACGATAACTATAAAATAAACTTGAAGTAGAACAGATGAAAAAAGTACGAAAGCAATACGTAAATAAAAGACGAGACAAGAAGAGAATTGTATATGAGATAAGAGAATTTTTGGTGTAATTTCATTCCATACATTACATGTATTTATAGGAGAAAAATCGCCTTGATCACCAAGTAAACTTAATCACTAAGCTATATCCAAAACTTCTAACATAAGCTATATTCAAAGCTTCTAATGAAAGCTTATATTATAATACCATATTTTTTAATCTATATCATTGAATATAAAATGGGGAGAGACTAAAGACACAACTCCCTTTTCTGAGAGCACAACACCAATTTTTAATATAATTTAATAAAATTTTAAAAGACTAAAATACCTTCCATGCATATATTATATAAAAAAAACCCCAACCCTTCTTCTACACTTCTCAAGCTCTTCACCAATTACTACAACACTTAAAAAAATTTCACCATTTGCCCCCTCATTTAGTGAAGAAAAGTACAATGACTAATGAAGATTCATTCAGGACAAATAATGTATGACTTCGCTTAAATGTAAATGGATTTTATGTTTCGTTTTTTCAATTTCGTGAAATCGCGCAGAACTTAAGCGTTCGGCCAGCACAGATCGAACATAACCACGCACGTTCGGTCAAGGCAGTCGAGCCTTGTGTGCGCTGTTCGGTTGTCTTGACCACATGCTTTCATAACCGTTCGGTCGAACTTGAACGAACTTTGGATTCTTGAAGAACCGAACTTGTGGAAGAAAATGGATGTGGAAGAACCGAACAAGATGTTTCTTTGCTGTTTTTTTTCTCTTTTTTTGTTTTTTTTTTTAATACGTTAGGTAATATGGGAAATGAGTGTTGTGCCCATGGAAATAATTTTAAATGTTGTTTTAATGTGTGTTGTGCTCTTAGAAATGAGTGTTGTGCCTTTAGTCCCTCTCTTAAAAAATGATATAATTACTCAAAATAACAAAAAAAAAAAATTAACAAGGCAATGAAAAGAATATTTCTCAAAAAATGTTGCCTAAGAATCGAGTAAGGGCCCGGCTATCCGCACCCCCATAATTACTAAACACACCCTAACTCAAGTATTATTGTTCACAAAGTCTTGTGAACAGTAACACTTGAATTGAGGTATGTTTAGTAATTATGGGGGTGCGGATAGCCGCATCCATCGAGTAATTCATAAAATTAAATGTAGATATTATACTTCTCTACTTGAGAAAGCGTGTATGAATTTAAGAACACATATACCTAATCCCCAACTGAGCTAACGATGGGCTGCTGTGGCGACGAACCCGACGACGCCGAAGCTCCGCCGCCACCTCCGCTGTTTCCGCCGTCAGACCTCCTCGAGCCGCTCAATCTCCAAACCTCACCGTCCTCCTCTGCCGCCGACGTCACTATTTCCCCAATGAATTCAAATTTCTCGGCTCTCTTATGCAAGGACACACTCTGTACCATCCTCGAGAAGCTGTCGCTTTCCGACCTCGCTCGAGCCGCCTGCGTTTGTCGCATCTGGCGATCGGTGGCCTCCAATAGAGAGATGCAGATTCGTGCGTTCATGTTGCCGTGGAAGCTTCAAGATATCATCGGAAAACCTAGCTCTAGCGGCTTCTGGAGAGACAATTCGCTTTCGAAATTCGCCGTATCTCACCGTATTTCGCGCAGCGACTCCATCGCTAGCCTCGCCGTTAAGTACTCCGTTCAGGTAACTCTCTGGATATTAAATCATTAGAGTTTGCTTTCACATAATGGATTTAGCGGTAGATTCAATTAAGTGTTTGTTACTTTATTTAGTTGAATTTAAAATATTCGTAAGTTGTATTCAGGAATTTCTTAGACTGAATTGTGTTTGTGGATCCAGTGCGCTTTTCTTGCAAAATTGGAATTTGTCTAAAATCCGCTTGAAGTTTATTTCAACTTTAGGTTAACAGTACCTAAATTAAACAGTATCACGAGTAATATGCTTTGTTGTTTAGTTTGAAGGCTTTCAAGCTTATGGTGGTAATCTATGAAGCGATTTTTTTTCATCTTGCTGATAATGGGGGTATTAGTTCAGTTTTGTTTCAATGCACATTTGGATCCCTATATTAGTTTTGTGGCTTAAGATTATTTCAAACTCCTGAAATCTTGAATTCACCAATTCATCAAAGGAGCAAATGCATGAGATACTTCACTTTTGATACATTATCTCCAAAAATGAGTTCATCATTTTTCGCAATTGAAAATATCTTGAATATGTCGAAATATAGTTCAAGCTTCTTGCCAATGATAGTTAACATCTGTGAATGTTTCTGAACTGTGAAAATTTTCATGTGATGCTCCTATTTTCTTGTATCTTTGAAAGGAAGAATACCTGTGAAATTTCAGTTCTCATTATTTTGAGTGATATATAAGAATATAAGATTTTAGATTGATTTAATGCTTGTATTGTTCTATGTTCTGAGGCATGTAATGTTGGCCGAATTTGTTTAAAATGAAAAAGAAAAAAAAATTCAATGAGAGAGAGAGAGAGATGATGACATGACGTTCTGTGAAAAGGTTGCCCTGAACACAAGTGCAGCAAGTCTAAACTTGATCCTCTTCACTTGTATTGTTGATCTTTAGTTTATTTTCAGAGATTTTGTTTGCTAAGTAGAAGTTAACATTGTTGTAGTTAAATTAATGATGCTTGACTATAATGATAAGTTTGTTGATTGCTGTTGAATCATGCCCATATCAATCCATAAAGGTGTGCCTTTATTACTCTCTTGGTTCAGTTGCATTGACATGTTACGAAAACTTATAATAATTACTAAAAAAAAATATCTTCTATGAAGACATTACACACAATGTGCATAGTTAAATTTCCATCTTTGACAGGTTACGGACATAAAGCGCTTAAACAACATGATGAGCGACCACGGGATATACTCAAGGGAGCGGCTGCTAATCCCTGTGGGCAAATCTGAAATGCTCATAAACTCCACATGCTACATAGAGGTGGATACACATGCAAAGAGAGAGGTTGCAGTACTGTATCTTGAGGGTGGGCCCGACAAAAATCTCAATACCCTTTTGAATAGGCTGACCACTGAACGAGGCAGAAGAAGGGTAATCGACTCTTTGAAGAGAAGCATGAATGTTGATGATGCTACCGCTCAATATTACTTATCTATATCAAACGACAATCCTCGAGCCGCTCTTACACAATTCTCTGAAGATCTGAGCTGGGAGACGCAGGTTAGTTTAGCCTAAGTGATCCCATTTGATCGACTTCACAATATTGGGTTAATTGTTTATATGAACTCTATATCTCCGTAATTGGGGAAATCTCTTTCTTGTTTTTCCCCTCAACTAAGAAGCTTAGGGTGATTGGTGATAGCTATGTATATGTATTCCTGCTGTTGTTCCTTGTTCTAAGATGCATTCTCTGTGGAAATAGTATGAGAATTGAGCTTTGTCATATGCTTGCCTCTGTCTTGTACACACACTTTGTTGCTTGTATACCGATTTGTATATTGAATTCAACACTCAGCTTTCTCTACCAATAAACTATAATGTTACTTCACCAACACATGTGAAATTCTTCGTTTGGGCCTTGAAACCGCCCATTCATGTTACTTACTCGATGATTATTATTATTATTATTTTAGGATTTCATTTTAAGCTTTATTTTTGTACTTACACTTTTAATCCCGTTTTCACGCTCTCGAAGAGAGAGAGAGAGAGAGAGAGAGAGAGAGAGAGAGAGAGAGAGAGAGAGAGAGAGAGTGAGAGAGAGTGAGAGAGATGTACTCATGTACACACTAACACCAATCTAATTCAGGACATAAAGAAAATTAAACTACATTAGTATATCAGATATATACTCCCTGTGAATGATATCACCATTCTTATCTGAAAATGTTAAAATATTCATCATGGACAATTTTTAATGTAATGATCACACCCCTTAAATTATGGAATGTGAAATTACAAGATATGTTATACTTTTATCAATTTTGTAATTTGTGAAATACACTAAAAAAATTGTTCAGTTGGGATCCTTCGCCTGACTACTCTCCATTTAAAAGAAGAAAAAGAAAAAAAGAAAAATTCAAGATGGTTTGAACCAAAATTCAGTTGGGGTCCTTCGCCTGACTACTCTCCATTTTAGTTCGATTTTCAATAAATTTAGATAATCTTCAACCATTTGCACTCACACACCTCTCTCTCTCTCTCTCTCTCTCTCTCTCTCTCTCTCTCTCTCTCTCTCTCTATATATATATATATATATATATATATGTATGTATATGTATCCCTTGGCCTTGCATGAATGATTCCCTACAATTCCTCTATCTTCTTGTTTGTTTGCCGCCAAAAGCTATATAGCAATTGTCTCTTCATTCTTTACCTTGAATTGTTGGAAGAATAAATATGAAATTAGGCAGTAATATTAGTTCCAAGTTGATGATAGGAGCAACTATAGCAATGGTGGCCATAGTATTAGTCCTCTTTCTGCTTCTCTTTGCTCAGCTCTTCTGCTCCCTCTTCCTCCGCCGCCGCCGCACCACCAGGTCCACCACCACCTCCGCCGCCCAACAGCCGCCGCAACAACCCAACACTCAATCTCTTTGCAGTTTCTACTCCCATGGCGTTGTTGATCCTCCACCTCAACAACAGTTAGCATCTGATCTCCAACACCTCATGATGATGTACATCTCCAATCCCGTCTACGACCAAGATGCCCGTGTTGTTAGCACGACAATATCGAGCAATGCTGATAATAGTTCTGAAACATTTCCTGCTTCATCACCGCCGATATCTCCGATGAAAAAGCTTCCACCGGAGTGCCCTTCCGCTCGATCCATTTGCACGACTAGTCCTATCGTATCCAATTACGGTGACATTTCGTCCTCCTCGTCTCCTTCTCCCTCCTCTTCCCCATCTTGGTGAACAATTCCCTCATGTTGTGTTCGGATAAGTGGATTTGAGGAAAAATGTGAAATTCACGGTAGTAAATCCATTGTTAGTGTTTGGATTGATATAACTTTGATGTTCCTTTTTTATTTTGAACCAACTTTTTAGCAATACGGGTGAATTTCAAATCCACGTATTCAAACACAACCTCAGGTCCTCAGTACCTTGTGAAATTTTGAAGAAAGAAAGCATATAGAGGCTCGGGGTTTTTGTTGTTTTCCTATGGTCATATGCTGGTGATTTCATGTTATCTCATCGATTATGTATTAATAATAATAAATGTGTGATATATGTGTCAACTTAAAATAATTCAATAGTCATTTTTTTCCATATTGACACGTACATATCACACATCTAATGATATTAATATACAATTGGTACTAAAATGCAACATGGAATCATTCAATTTTGTAAGCACAATAGGGTCAGGCTTTTGCTTGCTTTGTTGGGAGTGGGTAAGGCTCATCCACCTAAGCCACGCTTGTCATTTGTTCTCCAACTTCTAGCAACTGTAATCTACTTAACTTTTTCTTCTAACATTATAAAATGGATTTGGATTCTCCACTGTTCAACAACTACTCTCGTGTGTTTACTACACAAATTGTACAAAGTACAATATTTGTTTTTTGAGTCATACTATAAATATTGTAAACAAATGTTGTACACAAAGAAGAGAAGAGATCAATGAAACACTTTTATTTTTTTGTAATTATTACGGAATTATGAGGGGTGTATTTAATTATAAATTTTTCAAGTGTCAATTCATGATTAGTCATGTCTTTACAGTTGAATCAATTTAAATCATTGAATCACATTTCTTAATCTATCCACAATATGCATTTATTCATAAAACACCTATCTTGATCAAAATTATACACTTAATTAATCTAACAAACACTAATTTAAAAATAGGTGTTATATGAAACCGTCTCACAGATCATGTTATATGAGATGGGGTCAACCCATGACCAAATGTATATTGTTTGGGATAATTCTAAATTACCATCCGAACTTTGAAGTCTCGAAATAGGCAAAACCACAAAATTTTGATTACCAAATGTAATTATTAATTCTCTATACGTACATCGTATATCATGAATCATACATACGATTATATGTGTGTGGGTGTGTGTGAGAGAAAAAAAATATTATTATATTTTCATACTTTATTTTGATGGGGGAGACTAAGAATAGTCAAAAGAAAAAGTCACTGTTTTTTATGCCCTCTTACCGATCTCTGTGCATTTGCACCAACAACTAAAACCATTCGTGAGATTTTCTGAAACTAATTCCAAATTTTTTATTTATTAAATTTGGTATTAAAATGACTAAATGAGTCCACTATAGGGCATCCAATGCTTTTGGTTACATTCACGAGTAGTACTGATTTTATATAATTCAAATCAATTTATTTGTATTCGACAACATAATTTGTAATTTGTTGTAATTTGCAAGTTAAAATATATGAATTTGTCATAGTTTGAGAAAAATATACAATGTTTTTTTCGGTTTGTAATCTAATAATAGCTAATATGACCCATTTTAATTTCTGGAATCCTATTATGTTTATTGCATACGATTTTAAGGGACTTTTTAGTAGAATTAATTAATTAGGCAAGATCGTTCAAAACTTTAAATTTTAATTGAAACGTGAATTTTTTATCAACTGTCTAAATGACTAATTTATTGACAAGTATTAAAAAGATATAAAAATCTTTAAATGCACTTATTAATCTAAAATTAGTTATGTGATCGATCTAAACCCTATTGAATAGATTTTTGATGCTTCTTTTTTTTTTTTTTTTTTTGGTGCTTCTTAAACAATAAATAATATTTATTTCACTAATAATACATAAAGTATGTTATGTTATTCAAATTCTTTAGAATTAATATTAAGTAGAGATCATTAAAAAGGCTAACTTATTCAAAATGATCTCACTTCAAAGTTCTGTTCTACAGAAATAATGCTTATATTCGAAAACAAATTTATTTTTAAAATTTTAATAAAAATAAAAATCTTGAAGGGTTGGTCCATGCCCGATTTTATTTGATTGGATGGGTCCAAGTTTCCCAAAAGCCTTAAGATTGGCCCACTACTTTTCTTAGACAATATTTATCCATACCCAATCATATCCATGACCAACTAATAAATAATTCATTTCTCTCTCCTCCACATATACATTCTACACTACAATCTAATCTCATCTTTTTCATACTTTATCAATAACCACCCACAACCACAACCAACTTTTAATAAATTATTTCTTTTATAATTTAACAATTATATCTATAATTAATTTTTATTATATTTTAAATATTTAAGAAATATATACAATTATTTGATATTAAAAACATCGTAATTATAATAAAAAAATTTACCATACAGTTAAAAATTACCATACAGTTATAATAATTATAATATTCAATATTTTGATCATTTTGAGAATCTGGATGGTTTGGGGAGTAGTGAGAATAATTGGGATGATTTGGATCCATGTAGAAAATGATAAAAATTAGGAAATTTGGCACAAGTTAGAAGAGAAAGTGATTTGGCACAAGTTATAAGAGAAAAGAGAGTGTATGAGATTGTGATCCAAAATATATCAATATTGATATCTATTTATAGAGAATTTTATTTTATGAATTTTGCTGTATAAATTAATTTTTTTTAAGTGAATAGATCAAAATCTACAATTATCTAAATAAAATATACTCGACGAATCATATAATGACATGTGTTATCATAATTGATTAAAGAAAATGTCATGACCATGGTCATTAAACAAACTTGGTCATGAAAATTAATTACATTTTTCTTTTTTTTTTGGCATCTTCCTATGACTTGGGCATCGCCATGGCCGATAAACATGGTCTTATAGTCCAATTCATTCATATTGATGACAATAAACATTGAAAATATAAATTGCCCAAAAACATGTCCAAACTCGATTATTAGTTCTTTGAAATCGTTTCATGGATATAATTCCATAAATTGTCAACCCACAACCTATAAATAAATTTGTGAAACGAGTTTGGTTTGTGTTTAAAGAAAATCTGTATTCTTAAAACCGTTTCATGTGAGATTTTATATTCACAAGGAATAACAAACAAACACAAAAAAAAAAAAAAAAAATCAATATTCAACTTTAGTGAACACAAGACTAAGCTCAAAATCTTTCCATAACCTTCTTGGTATTTGGGGATTTCTTGAAACATATATACTTCAACAAAAGAAAAATGTTTATGAGATTATGATCACATATATAATTTAACATATTATTAGTTTAAAATGATATCTCACCTTTATAAATATTTAAATTATGATGATCAGAGTACGAACTTGAATCACCCAAATCTTCTAGTCATTATTTCCTCCCTTTCAATCCGTCTAACTCGATAAAAAAACATTTTATTAGTTTAAATATGTTTCTTACCCATTTTTATGAGAATTTTTTTTCAATATGATGCATAAGGTTAGAGACATACATGTATGTATTTTAAAAGATGAAGCCTTATACTTCAAGTGATATCTCATCTTTATAAATGTTCAAATTGTGATGATCTGTGTTCGAACCTTAATTACACTAGTTTTCTATTTTTACTGTTCTCCTCCCTTTTACTCCTCCAAACTCATTAAAAAATGATGATGAAATGTTGGAAAGGGTATTTTAGTCTTTGCAGGTAATGATTGTGTTTTTAGGTTCAGTTCCAGCCAGCCTGTGCAGGGGAATTTTTTTTTCACATGGTTGATAATTGTGGAAATATTTATGATCTTCAACTACTTCATAACGAGGTTTTGAAAGTGAAATTAAGGAATTAATGCTTGGGACCATATATTATTACATTGCTATTATTTCTCTCATTTTTAAACAGTATGAAGATCTAAAACAATGGTTGATGGGGAAATCTGATCTCTTAGATACTATACCTAATTAGATATATTGTTGAATTATGTTTCAGTTGTTGGTTTATAATTAAATACCAAACAATGACAATTATAACATGTAAAAATATTATAATAAAATAATTTCTTATTGAGTCTTTAGAAAGCCTTCGTGATTTATTCAGATTGATCCTGATTCGATTCCGGTTTTTCCGAGCAGATGGCACCACTATCCTAATGATAATAAATGGATTGTGTACGTGTATATATTTCTCACTACTTCATTTTTTATTTTGCAAGGAAGATCTGGAAAAGGTAATGATGACATAAAGATTAGTTAAAAAGTTGATATAATTGTATTATTATTTTATTATGAAAATTTGTTTAAAATAATAATTTGTGGACCTCACGTATCAAATCACTCTCTCCATTAACATCTCATTCTGTATCCACATTATTTTTAATATTAGTGTTTATTACTTGTGGATCTCATTATTTATCAACTTATTTTCATTTATATTTATGTCAAATATTTTTTTGATTGTAAGTTAAAATAGTTAAAGAAAAATGAACTAAATTAGTAAAATAAATTATTATACACTAAAATAGTACATTTAATGTTAAAAAATGGTAACAAATTAAATTAGTAACAAAATCGCAACACGTTAAATTGATGTAAAGATGGGAACGGATTTAATGTCACAAACTGTAACAAATTAAATGATAACAAAATAAAGTTGTACATTTAATGTAAAAAACTAAAAAGAGTACGAAGTTAAAAAGAAGGGTCAACAACGAATTTAACGAAGAAAGTGAAAAGTATTTAAAAATGGAAAATTTAGCTTTTGCAGGTGTGGGCCATCCCTATAGTAACTGGTCTCACTCTCCTTGCCTAGAGCGTGAACTGCACGCACTCATTCATTGAGCGGTAGAAGATTTAACAATTCCTGAGGCTTAGGTGTTGTTTGTTTCGAGTTTGATGAGTTGAGATTTAAAAATTGCAATTTTTTTTTGTTTTTGTTAAGATCTTCAAATTAGGATTATGATATTTATTCATAAAAACCACTATAGTAATATACCTTATTTTATTAAAAAAAAAAAACACTGTAATAATTTTACACTCTAATCTAATAATTTTGACATTCTTGAAACACAAATACAGTAAAACCTCTATAAATTAATATTGTTGGGATTGGAGAATTTTATTAATTTAGAGATATATTATATAATCGATAAATTAATAATTTATTAATTTAGAGAGGTTTTAATGTATATACATAACTGACCTTCAAAATTTCGGGGTTGTATAATTCACTTACAATGTACATTAGTTATTGATGACAAATGAATTAAAACACAAGTTTTAATTACTATTCAAAGAATGCAACCAGACACTCGAAAAGAAGCATTGCAAGAGCAAACGACTCTTCATAACTTTTTATTGCAATACGAGAAGACAACGACGCAACTTTTGGGTGCAATTGGGAGATTTAAAGATGAGATCAATGCAGATTTGAAGTTCAACAAAAAACAAGTAACTGTAGATTCATATTTTACTAAATTGTCTTAGAATGTTCAAATTGATAACATATATATTGTATCTGGGAATTTTTTAATAATTATTAATTTATAGTTTCGTCGGGACCTTAAATATACACTAGGATTTCCAAAAAAAATATTATCTTATTATTTAATTGATTGGTGTCCAAATTTGAACTGGTCCCAAGTTGGGACCAGACAAATTATTAATTTTATCGAGGTTATTAATTTATCGAGTATTATTTTATGGAGGTTTTACTGTATACCCTTTACTAATCAAGAAATTTAGAATTTAAAATTGGAAAAAGAGTCAAATTAATTTCATAAATATATTATATAAAATCCCTAAATTTTAGTTAAGAAATAATAATAGAGATAATTTGGAAATAAAATTGCAAAAAAATGCATAACGACACTTAATATGAAACAAAATTTAAATTTGAAAACAACACTTATTTTGAAATAGGAGAGTATTATTTAACATTATAAAGATGAATTAATATAGTTTTATTTTGTTTTCTTTATTTTTCACTACTTCTCTATTCTGCATAAATGACAAATGTGTGACAATTCTGTTATATATATATATATATATATATATTGAGTCAAGCTTATGTTTTTTGAAAATCTACATTTTGTAATGTATTCACACTTATAACCATTTTTTTATTTATTAAATCCAACATTCAAAATTTGTTAGTACTAATCGAAGATGTATTTCAAGTTTTCCAAATAAAAAGTTGTTATATCTAATTACAAGTTAATTATAATAAAATTATAGAATTTTCTAATCAAATCTTGTGAAATATGACCTTTTCTTTTTGGACAAAGCTTTTTTTGAAATATGATTCTTTGTATGAAAGGGGGAAATATAAAAATTTCCACTTGACTTGATTTCTTCAACCAGTAATTTTAAAATATTATTCTCGAACACTTGGATTAAATTTATATGGATGTTAAAAAATGTCAAAACTCACCAATCCTAACAATATTAAAATGGACTGTGTGAACAAAGAATATAGAACAGAGGAGGCAGGACAAGTGGTCAAGTCACGAACCTTCACCCCACCCCTATTATATATGGTCAAATATTAGATTTTTTTTTTAATTAATAATATATTCAACACAAGTCATTAATAATATGCATGTACCGTATTATTAGTGATTTTGCTAGTTAAAGTAAAAAAATTATATGAGAACGTTTTATAAATATAATTTTGTGAGACGTAGTCTTGTTACCGATAACTCAAATTCATTTTCACAAATCAATCTCTATTTCTTGAGTTATGAGTTGTGTTAACTCATCTTATATAATTAAATTTGTGGGACTGTCTTATGAGAGTCTCACTCGTAATTATAAAGAGGAAGAGATAAATATGATGTTCTATACATAACGATATATTTTTTGAATTTTATTTTTATTTTTGAAAATTATGGTAAAAAAATATGAAAATGAATAGCATAATACAAATTTATGAAGGAACAAATATAATACAAACATCGATGATGATTTACACGGGAGTTGAATTGCAGCTTACTTCAATATGTTGGTATGTATTATGTTTGTACTTGTTATTATATTATCTAAAAATTATGTTATAATTGTTGATAAATTATTTGATTTCAAAATAATAGAAAAATACTTTTTGATGATCTTATATACTTTTAAAATTTTAACTAAATACGTCTTTTTTATTTCATTTTGCAGAAAACAATGGTATAAATGTGATTAAATTGTAGCTTATAATTCACAAACCCTTCATATTATTCAGTGTATATTTACCTCACATATAGGGAGTATTTAATTTAATTATATTTTACATTAAAGCAGGCAGCCTACACTTTTACTTTTACAAAAGATAAATGTCAAGAATCTTGAATGATGCTTATTCTTTACTCTTATCTTCTTAATTCCTAGATTGTGAAAAATCCTTTTAAGACATGGATAGTGTTTTCAACGCAACTTATGTCGAATTTGGTTCTATACTTCTATATTCCCTATTATTTAACTTTATATACAGGAACTACCATATTTTAATTATTATACTCCCCATGAATTGAAAATTCTTATATTTAGAGTCCTTGAAAATAAATAAAGATTTCACATGGCAGCTTCCCTGCAATAATACAGGTCAACCAAGTAAACCATTTATTATTTACCACTGCCAATATAAGCACCAACTCACTGCCTTCCACTCTTCATTCTTCACTGCTTTTCTTTTCTCTCAAAGCTGTTAGAAAAGAAAAAAAAGGAAGAAAATTCTGTTAATCACAATCAAATTAGCAGCTGATCTCTATAGAGATACTTGATAGCATGGGTGATCCAAATTCACATAAGAAAACAAAGTATGATGATGAAGAAATCAGCAAGATCAAGGGTGTGGTGGTGCTGACGAAGAAGACCTTCATGGGATTGAAAAATGTTGCTGCCTCGACTGTCGATCGACTCGACGAAATTTTGGGAAGGAAGGTTGCTCTGCAGCTCATCAGCAGTACCACCACTGCCAATCACCAACAATATGGTATGTATGAGACTTCATTTATGGAGCTTTAACTCTTGTCTCTGAGTTGTTATCTGTTTTGTTAGTTGATCTTGGGATATCATCTGGGCCGTTGATTAGTGTGGCCCACCTGATGAAACTGAGGATCTGATGGTCTAGATGTCTCATTGAAAAGAGTTTCAATTGGTGGGCTTTTTTCTGGGGTGGTTTTGGAAGAAAATAGTTTTTAATGCAAAACCAATCATCTTTAGTTGACTTGATAGTGCATACCTTTTGCTGTGGTTCATGTGCTGACTTTGGTTTTCTCCACTCCTTTTTTGACGTCATGGAAATATAATGTCATAAAAGATAGCCTGTTGATGTTATAAAATATTTGTCACGACATAGGTGATTATGAAGGTGCCATATTTGATATATTCCTCATCATGAATTAGTATAATAATCTCAATAGCCATTCTTGAATTACTTTTCTTTAAAATGCAGCAATCTGGATAACTTGAAGTCAATATTGCATATACTACTGAAAGTTTTCTGCTAATTTCATAACCTGCATACAACAATGTTAACTTCAAATATAAAGATAAAAACTTTGTACTATGACACCAATTTCTTTTACAGAAGAAAGTCGGAGAGGGAAAACTGGAAAGAAAGCATACTTGGAAGACTGGATATCAGAAATCTCCCTTTCAACGGAAGCTGCAACGTACAATGTCACGTTCGAGTGGAGTGTGGAGATGGGTATTCCTGGGGCATTCACGATAGCAAATTTTCACCACAGTGAATTCTATCTCAAGACGCTCACTCTTGAAGACGTCCCTGGTCATGGTCGTGTCCATTTCATCTGCAATTCATGGGTTTACCCTGCTGAAAACTACGAAAAAGACCGCATCTTTTTTGCTAATCAGGTATTAATTTTTTCCTCTAGCATGTGAGAGATTATAAAGTAGATATCTAACAGCATTTCATGACAGAAAATCACAAGGGAAAACACACTTTCTGGGTTTATTCGAGTTGCTAATATACAAACTTTAGTATCAATCCAAATCCCTGTTCTTGTGCTCACTAACATGTTTAAGAAAGCAAGCTAGTTTTACAATAGCTTCCATATGCCTAATCAAACAGAAAATTTGCATATCATGAGCTACCAGCTAGGGAAGATGAATAATTACGCGTCATAAAGAGCGTTTTATGCTTACATGATATGAAATATATAAATATGAATATACCTTTATGTCACAGACATATCTCCCCAGCCAAACACCAGCACCACTTCGTCATTACAGAGAAGAAGAATTGGAGAACCTGAGGGGAAATGGAACTGGGAAGCGTGAGGAATGGGATAGAATCTACGATTATGACATCTACAATGATTTAGGTGATCCAGATAAAGGTCCACAGCACGTGCGTCAAATTCTTGGGGGTTCATCGGAATTTCCATATCCTCGCAGAGGAAGAACAGGCCGACCTCCAGCTTCATCAGGTAAGAGGTTTATCATGAAACTTACAAGAGGCTATTATGTACTCATAGAAAGATGCTATTATTTAAGGATTTATGTATTTTCACAAGTGTTTAATCACATATTCATATACTTTTCTGTAGATCCTAAAACTGAAAGCAGGCTACCACTATATCAGACTTTGGATATCTATGTTCCAAGGGATGAAAAATTTAGTCATCTAAAGATGTCAGATTTCGTAGCATATGCACTGAAGTCGATATTTCAGTTCCTTGCACCTGAGTTTCAGGCTCTATTTGACAAAACTCCCAAAGAGTTTGATTCATTTGAGGACGTGCTACAGCTCTATGAAGATGGAATCAAGGTATCAGATGAATCTTTGTTGCAGAGAATTAGAGAACACATACCTTTCGAGATGATAAAGGAGTTGCTTAGATCAGATGGAGAGAAGTCATTCAATTTTTCACTACCACAGGTTATTCAAGGTAATATCAGCGAAAACAATATGTTGAATTCATAAATTTTGACATAGACATTTATAATTAAAAGAAAGAACAGACGGTTACACTTCTATGTCACTTAATTTCTCATCTATTTATGAAACAGAGGACAAAACTGCATGGCGATCCGATGAAGAATTTGCTAGAGAAATGCTGGCTGGAATCAATCCTGTTGTTATCTGTCGTCTCCAAGTAAATAAAGTTTTCTGCTCTTAATCTCTATTTACATATGGTTTTCTTGAATAAGTGGCCAAACTGCTAATTTATCTCTGAGTAATAGAACCAGAAACAACACAAAGAACTTGCTATAAAATTTTCATACGCTAATGCTGCTACAGAAAGAGAAGAACATATCACATATGCTGCTCATGAAATTTGTTTTATCAAGCATTATGATACTAAGGTTTCAGATATTGAACTGGTAATACTTCTGTACTCATAGGAATTCCCTCCAACAAGCAAGCTAGATCCGAAGCTATATGGAAATCAATCCAGCACAATCTCTGAAGAGCATATAATAAACAGTCTAGATGGCTTGACTATAACTGAGGTAGAACTCACCTAAACTCCTACAGATGTATGACTCTTAAGGTAGAGAGAGACAATTAGTTGGTATAGCAAAGCTAAGTATTTGTGGTGATCATAATACAGGCAATCAAGAACAATAAGCTGTACATATTAGACCATCATGAGAGCTTGATGCCATACCTGAGAAGGGTAAATACAACATCAACAAAGACGTATGCAACAAGAACAATCCTCTTCTTGAAAAGAGATGGAACGCTGAAGCCATTAGCAATTGAATTAAGCTTACCACATCCGGATGGGGACCATCATGGAGCAGTAAGTTTTGTATGCACTCCAGCAGAAGATGGAGTTGAAGGTACTATCTGGCAGTTGGCGAAGGCTTATGTTGCAGTAAATGACTCTGGCTATCATCAGCTCGTGTGTCACTGGTAAAAGCTGTGAAATGGAGTTGCACAAGAATCAGGCATGGCATAATGTTTTCTTTTAAAGTTTGAAGTTTGCTGTCTTTTCAATGCAGGTTAGACACTCATGCAGCAATGGAGCCCTTCATTATTGCCACCAACAGGCAGCTGAGCATTCTTCACCCAATTCATAAGCTTTTGCAGCCTCACTTTCGCGATACAATGAATATAAACGCACTGGCTCGGCAAACCCTCATAAATGCTGGAGGGTTTCTTGAAATAACTGTTTTTCCAGGAAAATATTCCTTGGAATGGTCATCCACCATATATAAGAACTGGGTTTTCCCAGAGCAGGCACTCCCTGCGGATCTTATTAAGAGGTACATGCATATTGAACTCTACACCATGATATGATTTTTGCTATAGAATTGCAAGTATAAAACAGCAGCCAGATAAAAAATTGAGTACACAAGACAAGAAAATCAATTCCAGTTAAAATCTTAGAGCAGAGTTTCCCAGAAAAACTGAATGAAAATAACACTATAAAGCTTTCTCAAATGTTTGGACTATGTTTTGCTGACTGAATGATACCTTCCTACCTTTTTTAGAGGGGTAGCAGTTGAAGACTCTAGCTCCCCACATGGTGTTCAATTACTGATTGAAGACTATCCGTACGCTGTTGATGGACTTGAGATCTGGGGGGCAATCAAAACATGGGTTGAGGACTACTGCACCATTTACTATAAGACTGATGAAATGGTTCAGAAAGATGTTGAGCTTCAGGCATGGTGGAAAGAACTACGAGAGAAGGGACATGAAGACAAGAAAGACGAGCCCTGGTGGCCGAAAATGCAAACACTAAAAGAGCTAATAGACTCCTGCACCATTATCATATGGGTGGCATCTGCCCTTCATGCAGCAGTGAACTTTGGGCAGTACCCTTATGGAGGCTACCTGCCAAACCGTCCCTCGACCAGCCGACGGTTCATTCCAGAGATTGGCACTCCTGAGTATGAAGAACTAAAGTCAAATCCCGAAAAGGCTTACTTGAAGACCATCACTTCCCAGTTGCTTAGCGTGCTTGGCATTACCCTGGTAGAAATATTGTCAAGGCATTCTTCTGATGAGGTTTTTCTAGGACAGAGAGACTCTCCTGAATGGACAGCAGATGCAGAGGCACTCAAAGCATTCAAAATGTTTGGGAACAGGCTCACAGAAATAGAGCAGAAAATCATCGATATGAACAATGATGAAAGATTGAAGAATAGGACGGGGCCAGTGAAGATGCCTTACACTTTGCTATGCCCCAGCAGTGATATTGGACTAACAGGCAGAGGAATTCCCAACAGCGTTTCAATATAAAGATTCTCCAAGTAAATGTTAGTAGTATTTCATTTCCTAAGTCTTGTTAGGATTTTCCAATAAGATTATTTGTAAGAAAAAACTCCAGTCCAACTATATGGTGAGTGTTCTCTAGTTCTGGTCTGAATAGAGAGAATATGCATTTGAAAATGTCAAATCTTCATGCATTGGCAGGCTAATTGCACCATACTTCCATAAAGTAATTCATAGTAAATTTGATATCTTTAATATAGCTATGTCATAAAATGTTTCACTCCGCCAGAATATCCATTTTAACTATTAACTTATAGTCCACAGTACCTTCTTTCTATAATCTTTGCATATATAGATAGATATTTGATTAGTGTTAAGTAATACATAATTAAATCTAACACATAATAAAGCAACGTTTTATCAAAGTTATGGACAATATTCTTTCTTAAGGTCATAAAAATTCATCTACATTTTAATTAGCAATTTTTTCTACAATTATTGTTGTAAAGTATCAAACTATCTGCATGATAGGTTATTTGTAACAATGCATTCTTAATTTACAAAAGCAGTCTTCATTACTCATAAGTCATAACTATGACTCTGTGCCCCCCCCACCCCCATTTTTTTTTTTTTTTAAACCTTCATGAAATTTTTTGTAAAGAGCTTTCTGAATGATCATGCAAAACCTATTAGAATTGACCTTTAGAGGACGAACTAGTAAAAAGAACAAGAAATGGTTACCTACTCTCGCAATTGAGAAAAATGCAATTTCTTGAATTGCTCCCTGCTTGGGGTGTGTTTTAAGCTTTTATGTCGCCACATAATATGACACAAACATAAGTAGGGACAAAACTTCGCTTAGTCCCTCTTCTATTGAAAAATGATAAAACACAGTACATACATCAGATGTTGAGTTAACTAAGCTACTAAGAAGATCCTAATCTAACACCTGGTAACATGTAATATATAACGATCAAAATACTAATAAATATTATTCCTCAATTATACAATAAACAAAATTATACAATAAACTAACTCTACCAGAAATGAAATTGCTAGTTGTGTGAGAGCCAGTACTTGAAAAAGAAACTGTGATGCCCTTAGATTTCCCAATCAAGTTGGTGATGCCAGCTGCTTATGACTTCACTCAAATGGGTTTTTCTTTCATTTCAGCTCCTGTTTTCCATGTCAAAAAAACTTTAAAAATAAAAAAGGAAATCCATCTGAAACATAGAATAATGAAGTCAAGCTAGTGTCCATGAAAAGAAATTTGAAGCCCTACAAAATTATGGAGAAATAGCTTCCGTAGGAGGAGGTACTTATCAAGATTCATTCAACTCCATATCTATAGGAGGAGGTTACTTACCAGGTAGTACTGTACTTTCAGGCTCTGGAACAGCTACAACTAACACTCAGCTTCCAACTCCTACCTCACTAATAAGACTGAGAGGATCCCTGGTATGAATACCTGCTGAGTTTAGAGAGAAGTGAGAGACTGTTGTGGTTGCTAAAGCAGAAAACCTCATAAAATTGGTGAAAAAATCTAAGATGATGTAGCCAATAATTCACATCGCCTCACAAACCAGTAAATCTTCATAAGAGTTTAACATAGACAATCTACATTGTTCTAATCTAGACAAATTCAATAGTGCAATTCTAAGACATACGACAACCACTCTCTACATCACAGTGCATTGTGGAAGATAGAGCACAAATCAATGCATTACTCATCTTTGAATTTATAGAAGTCATATAACACTACACATTGAAAGAGAGTCACTGACTCAAAAGAGAAAATAGGGTCATATCACCACAGCATCAAGTATGAGCTTTCAGAATCATAGAAATTATGAAGGACCACCGCATCTGTAGTTAGCATTACTGATAGATCCCAAGACTCAACCTGCCACAAAACAATTAAGAAGAATCTTGTAAATGCTCTTCAACACACAAAGCATTACTGATAGATCCCAAGACTCAACCTTCTGTCCAGAAGAAAATTTGAATTTCACGTTACATAAAATGGTATTATTAGCAGTGTAACAAAATTTATGCATTTAAAATTTGTGGTCTGATCAGCATTCCAAAAGTAAGATGTTGAATGTTTAACAATCTTATGACTGAAAAGGTAAAATAAAGAAGAAATTTCAGTTTCACTTGTGGAAATGTGAAAATAGATATAGACATATGAGCTGTCCAAGAATGTTCAACATATGAATTCATATCTAATCAGAGGTTTCAATGGACAGCCAATCTACAGAGGAGAGGAAACTGTTCATAGATAAGAGACTCAGTTACTTATGATTTCTAAAATGACCAAGAGATATCCTAGGATAGGGTAATAAGCTGCAGTTAATTGTACCTTGGATAACCATGGTGGATCATTAATTATCTGCAGAAATAAGGAATGTAATTGGTAAAGGCAAAAACTGATACTAAGGTTTGAAATTCCAATCTTTAAGGGGAAATACTTACATAGTCAGATAGGCAGCAAACCATGCTTGGTAAATGAAAATATTTTGCTAAAGCCTCTCTATACTTCATCCAGTGAAGTTAAAGATCTATATGTTCAAATACTGAAGAAGCACATCCTAGTCAGTAATCAGTATGGAGAATGAAAGAAGATAGCAAGATCTATCGCCCAAGGTTTCACCATATAAAACTGTAATTTGTTAGTTCATTGTCCTTGCCATCAAATATGAGAAGACTTATATAGATCTTTGATCTGTTTATCCAACTGACTCAGCACGCTGTAAATGAGGCTCCTTTCTGGGTGAGAATAATCTCCAGCTACAAATATATTTTTACTCCTTCCAACTTCAATCCAACTACAACCAGCTGGCTTTTTCAGGTCTCTAGTCTTCATCAACCTTCTCATCTCCAATACCCCATCCCATCTAGCATCTGCAGCATACAGATTTGATAAAACCACATAGTTTCCAATGTCACTAGTTTCAATTTTTAAAAGGTGATCAGCCACAACATGAGCCATATCCACATCATGGTGGGTTTTGCAGGCATTGAGAAGTGTACCCCATATGTTTTCAGAAGCTGCAATAGGCATTTGATTTACAAAGGAAAAGGCTTCCTTAATTCGACCACCTCGACCAAGGAGATCTACCACACAAGCATACTGCTCCATGGTTGGTTTCATATGATGCACCTGTTCTATTGAATTAAAAATCAATAATCCTTCATTGATAAGGCCAGCATGACGGCATGCAGATAAAACCGCCGTTATTACAACATGATCAGGTTTGATACCACACTCGAGCATATAATCAAAGACCTCAATAGCTTCTTTTCCCATTCCATGCATGGCAAATCCTCCAAGCATAGCCGTGATTCCAACAAGGTCTTTCTGAGGTGTCGATTGGTAGAGCTTATATGCACTGTTTAAGCTTCCACATTTTGAGTAAACATCTAAAAGAGCTGCCTTTAAATGGGCATCCTCAAAGCAGGCCCTAACTATGTAACCATGACACTGTCTCAGCAAATCAACTGAAGCCAGTTGACCGCAAACTGGAAGAATACTGGTAACAGTCATGGCATCAGGCCTCATTCCGTGACACTGTAACTCATGAAGAAAATTGAGAGCTTCACCAGGAAACTCATTTTGGGCATAGCCCCGCATCATGAGACTCCAAGTAGTAATGTCCCTCTCAGACATACTCTGGAAAATAATCTGTGCATCATAATGTGAACCATGTTTCAAATATCCCGAAATCATTGAATTGCATGTAACCACGTTCCTCTTTCCGGATAAGGTGTCAAATATTTTTGATGCATACTCTATATTCCCACATTTGGCATATGCATCAAGCAGGGCATTTTCAAGAGTGGGTTCAGGATTTCCATGTAAAATACAGGATCTCAATAAATACCCATGAGTTTCTTTAACATTTTTTGTTCTGGAAAGAGTAGCACAGAAATGCACCACAGTTAAGATAGTAACTGCATCAGGTTTTACTCCATCCATTAACATCAAATGTAAGAGATCAGCAAACTGATTTTCAAGCAAATTTACTCCAAATGCATCGAGCATAGTATTCCATGATATCAAATCTTTTCGAGGAATCAGTGAAAATGTGCTGAATGCGGCTTCAGCGCAGCAACATTTTGCATAAAAGTTTATCAGGGCATTTCCAATGGATGTATCCTCGTACAAGGCAGGATGCCTGAACACATAACCATGTATCTCCTTTCCCACTTGCAGATCATATAACTGGGCACAAACAGGAAGAATGCTGATCACAGTGATAGCATCCAGTCCAAACATCTCCATATCGACAAACTCACGAAAAGCCTCCAATGCTTTCGACCATTGGCCATTTGAAGCATACCCAGCAATTATTGAATTCCAGGAAACCAAATCTCTGGATTTCATTCTTTTAAATAAATATTGTGCTTCTTGTATTCGCCCAATTTTCAAATAGAAGCTCAATAGAGCATTAATTACAATAACTTCATTTTCCAAATCAGTACGTCGCAATACATAACAATGAATTTCTTTCCCCAACATGTCGCCTACAGTATTTCCTAAAGCAGCACAGCTAGGCAGAATATTTGCAATGGTGGCACAATTAGGCGTCGCTGACCCTTTAATCATCTCAGTGAAGAGTTGCAAAGCATCTTTAACAAGCTTATTTTCAGCTAAGCCTGCAATCGCTGCATTATACGAAACAACATCTTTATCATCAATTCCAGAAAAAACAGCAGCCGCATCTAAAACAAGTCCACATTTTGCGTACATTGACACCAACGCATTTCCTACCAGCGTCTGTGATTCCATCCCAGACTTTATAGCAAACGCATGCACACTCCATCTTACACCATCAATACCAGAGCGCGTGCATACAGGAATTACAATAGCCAGAGTGACAGAACTCGGTTTGGGATCCCCAGAAGCATGAAGCATACTAAAAAACCTCATCACCTTGTGATCATGACGACCTGAAGCGGAAAACCCGGACAACAGAGTGTTCCAAGTGACAGTATCTCGAAAAGTAATTTCATCAAACAGTTTCTGGGCATCTTCTAAAGCTCTGCATTTGGCATACATGTTGAGCAAAGCTTTCAAAATCAACGAGCAGCAGCCATGCCCTTGTTTGATAACATGAGTATGCAAAGATTTGCCGGATTTGATATCTGATATTGACGCACATGATCTTAAAACATCGGCGAAAACTTGATAACTGGATTTGTAAGTTGCTAGATTGTTCGTCCTCTGAAGTAAGAGCGTAAAGGCCTCACTCATGCTACTCATTCCGTCAAAACGCGACAAATGGTTGCCTTATTCAGAATCCCAAATCCGTGTTGAAGCTAATGAAATATCGGAACCTACCAATGGTAAGCCCAACCAGTCGCCGGCGGCGGAGCCACCTTCTTTTCCTTGTTTATTTCAGTTATTTTCCCTTGTCCTCTTCTACTTCACAATCCTTTTCTTAATATTTGAAATTTTAAATTGATAACGAGGGAAATTCGTATGAGATGAAAACAACGAATTCAAGCAACCGCAAGTTTAAATAGTTTGCGAAAGTTGTGAAACTGTGATTTAGATGGATTCATTGAGTCTTGAATTTGAGAATTAAGTAGATTTTAATAATTTTATTTTTATTTTGAAATTTTATAGAATATAATTGTATTGAGAATTGTAATTTGAGAATTAAGTAGATTTTAATAATTTTATTTTTATTTTGAAATTTTGTAGAATATAATTGTATTGAGAATTGTAGATAAAAATATATATGTAAAAATATATATTATAAAAATAATAAAATTAAAAAATAATATTTTATTAATATTCCTAAATTCAGAATGATTGAGTTATTAATATTCATAATTAATTACAAAACTCTAACCAAGTATTGAGATAAAAAATAATTTTTTAATTATTAAAATTAATTTAGACATATTAAATGAAGAATACAAATTTATGATAAAAAAAAAAAATTATGTTATCTCAGTTAAAAAAAATTGATGTTAAAATTAAATGTCAATTAAAAATAAAAGTTCTCTACTATAGTCTATAGCAAGTTAGATGACTAAAAAGTAGTATTTTTTAAATATAGATGACTAAAAATTAAAAGGTGAAAAATAAATGATGAAAAATCAATAAGGTAAACTTAAAGGATAAAAAATCTTTCTTCCCATACATTTATGCCTTCATTAATTTTTAATGGAGTGTGATTTTTTTTTTTTAAAGGTAAATGTGGATTTATTTCATTGAGTATAAGAGGTACTCATAAGGGCATCTCCAACAATATTCTTCATTTTAGAGTACTCTATCCTCCATTATAGAGTATGGAGTACTCTATATCATAAATCTTCTCCAACAATAAATACTCTATATCATTAAAATATTTATTTATAATTTTTTTTTGTGAAATTAAAGAATTTAAATAATTAAAGATTTATGTAATATATTATTAATTGTAAAATTAGTATACACGAATCAATTAATTGATACTGAGATATTTTTTTCAAAGTAATTTTATTTATTTTAATGAGTTATCACGGGTTCATGGGTGTGTGACCGACACTCCTCTAGAACCATATTCATTTTATTTTGGAACCATATTGGAGTTCATTTCCCAACCTTCAATAATGGATTCATATTCGTTTCTATTAAATTCATATTCATTTCCATTTTACTATGCTCTCTGCAAAGTTCACGGGTGTGTTTGACATTTATTCTGGAACCATATTGAGGTTCATTTCCCAACCTTCAATAATGGAATCATATTCACCTACTTTTTACTATGCTCTCTGCAAAGTTCACGAGTATATTTGACATTTATTTTGGAACCATATTAGGGTTCATTTCCCAACCTTCCATAATGGAATCATTTCCTTCAACCATATTGGAACCATATTTATTTCATTGAGTACAAGAGGTACTCACAAGTCATAACTTAGTCAAAAGAAAAAAAATAGAACAATAAGATTACAATTTAGAGGGAAAACACTCACAGTCATCTAAAGAGAAAACAAATACAAATGGAAAATGTGCTCTCAACCATTTCCAATGACTAAATTTGATGACGTCGGTGATCTTTTTTGTAGGCAAGACCGTTCTATTAAAAATGATATCATTCTTGACCTTCCACAGCTTCCAAAACATACATTGCCATAACAATCCAAAGATTTTCCTAGTAGTAGAGTTCTTACCAAAATTGATAAATTCAAAGAAATGCTATTTTAGAGAGGTAGAATATGAGAGTGCAACCAATCCAATTGCTTACAACAGTCCACACGAGAAGAGAGACACAATAGGAGGTGAATAAATGAACAATCAACTTGGGAGGAACAACCCTGCATAACGAGCAACAACTCACACCATTTCGAATTGAGATGTCTCTTCTAATTAGATAATTCGATGTTGTAAGTCTTCCACGTAAAGCCTTCCAAGCATGGGCAGACACTTTGGAAGGAATAGCTTTCCACAAAAGTTTCAGCCAAGGAAAATTTGTGTCTTCAATTGTTGTCTCATAGTTGGTAAGAGATTGATACATCAAATTTGTCTTAAAAACGCGTTCATTCAATCTCTTATAATATAAGAAATCAGGAGTCGAAAGCTTATGTTTCGTCTTGCTAATACAAAACCACATATCCAGAAAATCAATAAGTTCAATATGATTAAAGAATCTAGTCCAATGAACACCCATGACTCCACATTCAAAGAGAAAATTCACAAACAACAACATCCTTATGGGTTGATATTTCGATAACCTGTGGAATCTGCTTTTAAGACACAACTCATAATCAAGTCAAAGGTCATGCCAAAAGCGAGCAAATTCACCACTCCTAATGAAAAACCCAAAATTTCAAGAAAGACCCTTTCACCAACTCTGTTGAATCTCTCCACCAAAGAGACCCACAAGAAACTACATCCGAGCTAGACGAAACAAAATTCAATGACCCATACCTATACCTAACCACTTTAACAAATAACGAATTCTCCTCTTTGACCCATCTCCAAACCCAATTTAATAGCAAAACTTTGTTAAATGAACAAATATCTCTAACACCCAAGCCCCCACATATTTACCCAACACACGCATTCCCACTTGACACATAATGAAGCGTGTTTAGTAGAGGGTGAGGTGTGTATAATCCCTATCCATTATTTAATATTAGGGTGAGACTAAAGATACCTCACCCTTTAGTAGCACATCCCAATTAAAAAACACAAAAACTTATATACATCATTTACATGGATCTAGGGTTCATGACCACTTCTGACCCGACCCGTCACGCGCTCAGACGCGTCCGCACGCGCCTCTAGGTCGTGGATGAAATCCGCCCAAATATGCTCCCAGGTGTCTGATCTTTATGTTATGTTAAACATATCTTTTAATAGTGTTAGACATACCATTTAGTTATGTTAGACATACCTTTTATGTTATGTTAACTATATTTTTTAGTTGTGTTAGACATACCTTTTAATTATGTTAGTCATACCTTTAGTGTTATGTTAAACATACCTTTTAGTAGTGTTAGACATACCTTGTTACTTATGTTAGACATACCTTTTGTAAGGTTAGTTGTACCCTAACATTTTTTTTAAACTGACATATTAATACATTTCATACCTTTTAGTTATATTAGGCATACCTTTAGTTATGTTAGTCATACCTTTTTTATTATGTTCGTTGTACCTTTATATATATTACATAAATGTATGTTTATGTTGATATAAATGTATAAATAATCTTATATAAATGTATAAGTAATATCACATAAATGTAAATATCTACAACTTGTGCCAAATTAGGGTTTATTGTGCCGAAATTAGAGTTTAGGGTTTAGAGTTAAAGTATGAAATTTGGAAACATAAACATACATTTATGTAATATATATAAAGGTAATATAACATAAAGGTATGACTAATATAATATAAATGTATGTCTAACACAACATAAAGGTCAGAGTCAAAAAAAAAAATATGCGTGGAAAAAAAGAAAAAAATGCACTGGGTCAAATAGTGGTGCACGGATCTTAAGATCCGTGGAAATGGTGTACACCAGCCCCACTCATTAAAAAAACATTTCAATTGAAAAAATTAAATAAGATTGAAATACCATTTTACCTTTCAAAAAAAAAAAAAAACTAATCTCTCTCTTCCTCCTTTATTTTTCTCCATTTTTCATCTTTCTTGCTTCTTTAATATTATATCTTTTAATTTATTGAGGAATGTAATGCCATTTAATGAATTAATTGAATGTATAAAAATCGTATGAAAAAAATACGAAAAATTGAACAAAACATGATTAGCTCCGTTCGGTCCTAGTTAGCTGAACACGTAAAAAAGTGTTTGGTCATAGGACAAAACACATAGAAGGATATTTAACCATCATGACCGAATACGTAGAAGGGTGTTCGGCAATTATGACCGAATAAAATTAGTAGGGTTTGATCTAATGGTAAAATTGGTATTTTCATGTTTTTTAATATTTTTAATTGAAATATATGAATTGAGGTGTGTTAAGTAATTGATGTAATGTTTTTAGTCCCATCCTTAATATTAACGTTATTAATTGTTCAAAGCTTCCAATACACCATTTCTTGTGCAGTCAAATATGAAAATATAAATTCCAACTGGCTCCGCTGTTTGGTGTCAAATCCCTCTCATTTATGCTTTGGTAAAGGAAAAACTATTTTGGAGGGTTACACGAATGCTGACTTGGCTGAAACATTGATTCAAGAAAATCAATCTCGGGATGAAGTTTGCAATGGTGTTAAGGATTGAGGAAGAAGGAGAGATATATATAAATATATATATTGATAATAAAAATATAATTATCTTTATTTATATAATTAGGGAAAATATGTGTTTTGGTACTCTAAGTTAGTCTCATTAGAATTTTTAGTTTTACTTTTTACCTTTTGATTTTTAATCCGCTATGTTTAAAAATTACTATTTTTTTGTTCTCTAACATGCTATAACAAGTAATTTTTTGTAATTAAAGTTTTAATTTAACACTGAAAAAGTTTTTTTTTGGTTAACTGAGAGACCACTAATTTTTTTTTTTTTTATCACAAATTTGCATCTTCATCTAACATACCTAAAATAATATTAATAATCAAAAAATATTTTTTTTATTAACATGTCTAAATTATTGATATAAATAATTAATTACAAAACTCTAACCATGTATCAGGATGGAAAAATAATTTTTTTAATTATTAATATTAATTTAGGCATGTTAGACGAAGAATACAAATTTATGAAGACAAAATAGTGTTCTCTCAATTACAAAAAAATGTTATTTTTTGATGTTAAAATTAAATTTTAATTAAAAAAAAGTTACATATTACAACATGTTAGATTACTAAAAGATAATATTTTTTAAATATTGATGACTAAACATAAAAATAAAATATAAAAGATAAAAAATCCAGATAAATTTAGAGTACCAATATTTTTTTTTCCATATAATTATATCTCCACTAGAAATCCATTATTTAATGTTAACGTCATTTAATTATTCAAAGCTTCCGATACACGAGTCAAATATGAAAATATAAATTCCCACCGGCTCCGCTGTTCGGCGCCAAATCCCTCTCTCTCTTCAACGCTCAAATGGTGGAAATCCACTGTAACAATTTCATTTCATAGAAAGGAAGCAATGGGAAGTTCTCAGCCCCAAGTATTTAGCGTTAGAATAGTTTCGATCGATCACTACATGGCGCCTCCAATTCCTGGCTTCGACATTTCTTATAGCTCTTTCCATGGTAAAACCTCTATCTTTTGACTTAATTCTCGAATTGGAGGATTTTTCTCCCCCTCTTTCTTAGACTTTCTATTTTTCTGCCTCTCTTTGCTGTTGTCCCTTCAAATCTTTGCTTCTGGTTTTCTTTATGATTTTTGTTTTTCTTCTGTAGTTTGACGTTGTGTGAAATTACCATGTTTAGGTGGGAAGGTGAACGAAGTTCCAGTGATAAGGATATACGGTTCAACTCCGTCTGGTCAAAAGACTTGTTTGCACGTTCATCAAGTATGGCTATTAATGCTCAAATGTTTGTTTGATCCCAATTTTTTTTGCATATGCTGACATTTGCGAGTTGAAGTATGAGTGTAATGGGTAATAATTTCGAAATTGGTATTTAGTATTTCAAGATAGTCCAAATTCTCTCTTCCTTGATTAGAGTGGCTAAGGTCTATGTACTATTATGTACCTGGAATCTTGTTATCGTCAATGCCAATGACAGTTATAATGCCAATTCCAATGATGTTTTCAGTTTTGCCACTAGATTAATTTTATTAGTGGTTATTATTTTAAGTTGTATCTGAAATGGCCAAAATCATGTGTTGTTTATATGATATAAGGTTAGCATCATGGATTAGATTGTTGATGATATGTATTCCATGGGTTGTAGCTTAAGTTACCTTTTGTTTGATGCAGGTTTTACCTTATCTTTACATTCCCACCTCTGATCTGGGACCCATAGCTAATGATGAAGGTACATAATAGCTGGAATTTCACTGGAAGTATAGAAAACAATTATTCCTGTCGTTAAATCTATTTAATAACCTAATCTCGGAATGGAGAAGACCAAATCAGTAAAGTTTCTTACTCTTATTCATTCCCTTCTCCACTCCACTGGGAGTTTTAGTCGGTCATATGTGGCCGATGGGCTGTACACGTAAGGGTTAAAAATTGATCGCCCGAAGTCTTTTCTTTTCTTTATTAATCACATAGCAATTCACAAGATCATTGCAAATCTTATGGGACTGCTCTTTGGTGTAGGTTGTTATCCCACAGTGATAACTATAAAATGTTTGTTTATAATTGAATATAAGGTATTCCATTTAAACATGCAATCAGACTTGGGCTCAAGATCGAGCTCCTTAAAAAAAGTGCAATTGAACTCGAGCTCGAGAGATTGTCAAGAAAGTTTCATTTTTAAATTTTCATAAACAATTGATCATTAAAAAACAACAGATTGTTAAGTAATCAGTCTAACAAACAGTTTTGCTCGGGATTGCAGCCGAGCTCGCTAGCATATAGACAAATTGGCTTGCAAATATGTTTGTTTATATGTGTGTAAGCACACAACTAATGTCTTTGTGAGCTCTCGAGCTCAGCTCGATAAAATTATTGAGCTCGAATTCAAGCCGGAGCTTGATTTGTTTATGCTAACAAACAATTTCTAATAAACATAATTTGAACTGAGACTTGAATTGCTCGCAAATGGCCCGATTCATTTGCATCCCTCCTTAACTTAGTATTTTTTGGTACCTCTGAGTTGTCAGTGTGCAGTCCTACTTATCCCCATCACAATGGATAGCCATTATCTTAAAAAATTGGAACTAAATTTAGTTTTGCACTGGTAATCTTACCCTTCTTTCTTTCTTGTGATTGAGCAGCTGATTCATGCGCACATTCTATATGCCTTGCTCTTGAGAAGTCTCTGAAGGTTGCTCATTGTTGTCAGTTTCCTTCTTCCTTTTTCTTTCTGTGGCTTAACCAAACAGCATGCAATTAGAATTTGTTTTTTATTTGAACAGCTTAAAGGTAATGCTGGCTCAAAACGTCAGCATGTGCATGGTTGCGATCTTGTTCGGGCAAAGAAGTTTTATGGCTATCATTCTTCAGAGGATCTTTTTGTGAAGATATATTTGTATCCTAATGCTTGATTTATTTTATTCTAGCCAGCTTTACATGCCATTGTGGATCAATCATTGTTCTAAAAAATAATAATTTATAAACTAGCTAGCATGGAGGTGGTGATGCTGAAATGGTGGTTTGCCTTCTGAAGTTTAGGGGCAATAGGAATTATCCCCCAATTTCCATATTTGGCAAGTTCATGTTTTATCAGAAGTATTGATACTTTTTTCTCTTAGTTCTTGAAGTTTGATATTGCAATCATTGGGATTTGATTCCTTTTTGATTCTTCCTCTTGTTCAACTGTTTATGGGATTTTTTTTTGTCTCTGCATGTTTTGATTTTCAATAATCCTGTTTGTTGAAGCCTGGGCTCCATGACAAAGTTTGTTGCTTCTTTAATTTATTCAGCAATTGGTCAGGGTCCTTAAAGACCTAGTTAATGTGAAACTTCTCAGTATGATTCGGATAGTGTACTATGTGAACACATCGCTCATGGTAATATTTTATCAATAAGAGTATGAAGAACTTCAAAAAGAATGGCATATAGAATACATGCATTGCTCATGAAAGAGTTTTAAAATATTTCTATCTTTTTTTGTTAGTGATATTTTCTCTCGTGTTAGTTTAGTCTTCTCTATGTTATTAATTTTTTATGCCTTTAGCCTTAATTTTGTTTCTACCTTTTTTAGATTTTACTAGCACATAAATGTTTTTTTTTTTTATTTGTATAATTTTACTTGGATTAACCAATAATTATATTTACTATCTACCTCTTTAATTTTGAAGATTTCAACTTTAAATTTCTGTAAGGAAGACCTTGACTTAAAAGATCAGTTATTATCCACAGGATGTTTCTCGTGCAGCAAATCTTCTTCTGGTATCATTTCTATTCTTCTTTATTTCTGTCAGTCTATGTTTATTCAATAAATCGGAGATTTCTGTGATTTGTCTCTTTTGTGTGTTGTGTACTATGAACAGTAAGTCCTGGATATATATTATAGCGGGAAAATTACATTTTCGGTACCCAAACTATACCCCAATTTCACTTTTGGTACCCCTGTTTTCGCGAGTTACAACAGTGGTACCCAATGTTTCAAAAAAATCATACATTTGGTACATTCCGTCAAGTTTCCGTCCAAACTTTATGGAAGTTTGCGAACCCTCATAATTTGGAGCGAAAATTGCATCTTTTTCCCAAATTTCATTCTGCAACTCCGAAGTGACCTAATTTCTTCTTCATTTCTTAAATCTTCAATAGATTTAACCCAACATTTTTGTTCTTAATGCCATTAGGCCCATCACCATTTGCTAAATTGTGGATTTTGTTGAACGAAATCTCTCACTTTTTAAGGTCATTGTATGTAGAGGTTTTAGTTTTCGCCCAATTCTTGTGCGTGGGTGAGAATTAGAATCAAGATCTTGACTAGTGGTGAAACTTGTTTTTAAGCTGATATACTGAATCATTGATTGAATGTCTAATATTTGGAGAGGGATCCATTTCCTCTTATCTGAAGAAGTGGGAATTTTGAATTCTAGGGCCTTCATTTGGTGTTTTGATTGGGTAAATGAAAAAGTTAAATTCTGATTATTCAAGTTCAAGGATTGGGTATATGGAGCATAGTAGGAAGGAAAACGCATTATTTTGTTATAATTTAAATGAGTTTTTGTTTATTAGGGTTGCAGATGAAATTGGGGACGAAGACAACCAATTTTCGCCCCAAATTGTTAGGGTTCGCAAACTTCCGTCAAGTTTGGATGGAAACTTATCGGAAGGTACCAAATGTGTGATTTTTTGAAACATTGGGTACCAATGTTGCAACTCGCGAAAACAGGGGTACCAAAAGTGAAATTGGGGTATAGTTTGGGTATCGAAAATGTAATTTACCCTATTATAGCTGACAAAGGATATCACTTAGTTCCAATTGTGTGGAGTGATAGTTGGACTGTACAAATATTTTTTCTATTATATGTGGTTCCTTTTCTTTTTCCCCTGTTTATTCTTTTGTTGATTTGTCCATTTACTCCTCTCCCTTTATGTTATTAACATAACATATATAGAATTACATGTATATATATGGATGGGGTGGGAGGGAGTTTTTTTTCTGTAGATTAAAACATATTTATCTCCCTTCTTTCGATGATATTTGAGTGGAAAACTTCTCCTTGGTGCAATGCTTTTAGATATCTTGCACTTTCTATTATATTTTGACACGTGCATATGTGATCTAAAACTACTTCAGTGATTGTCCAAGGAAAATATTGTCTCAGTAAGTGTTTTTTCTTTTATTCTTTTCTCTAATAATTTCCAAGCTTGGGAGTTTCTAAACTTTTTAGCGTCTTGTGTAGGCAGGCACAATATTGGATAAGATGTTGCAGCCTTATGAATCACATATACCTTTTCTTCTGCAGTTCTTGGTATGTATACCTTTGCATAGGCATGCATTTCTGTTTATGTCAGTTCCCGGGCTTAGCTTACTATCATGGTCCTCATGCATAGCATTTGCCTGCAAATTATTTTGCCATCATGATTCTTGCTATTGTGCATATGCATGCTTATTCTCCCATTGTCCTTTTGAATTATTTTGTTTGTTTTGTGTCTTTCTTTTCATATCTATTGTAGTCAGATTCCTTCAGTGACTATTAAAGTATTGTGCCTTTTCTGATGCTTAAAACTATGTACGTTATGAAATTTTTAAAGAAAAGTTATGTTGAAAAGTTATTTCCATATATATATTTATGTATATATATAACTTTGCCTCCTTAGATTTTTTAGTCCTTTATGTATTTCACTTTTTTATTATAATCCTCTAAATTTTTTATTTAAGTTTTTTAGTGCAGTTACCTATCACAACAACAACAATCTATAATAAGTTTAGGTCAATAAAGCTGGGAAAAACACATCTGCATTTCTTCTCTGTTAGATTTGTAGTTTAAGCTTTGGATGATGCTTGTAACATGATCTTGATCCTTCTTAGTGTCTCTCTGAAAAATACCCCTACTTTACTTCAATATAAAGATACATAAATTCTTCTGATCCTTTTCTGAAAATAGCATATAGCCATAGAATAATGAGATATTAACATATGTACATGGGTGTGTGTGTCTATGTTTGTGTGTGTGTGTATGTGCTTTTAATTAGTTGTAGTTTATTTTTCGTTTTATAAGGAGTTCAAGTACTTCTATTTATTATGGGCATAGAAACAATGTTATGCAACAGGTTAAAGTATAGCTTGTAGAGATCTGAATCACGCAAGCAGTTACCAAATATATAAAGTTTGTTTGATACTCTGTTTGGTTTCTTATCAACCAAAGAATACATAGTATTGATTATTGAATCAACTAAAATGTGTAATTGATCATTCTGCATTGGTGCTGAAACTTTCTTTGGTGCCACACACCCTGTCTGCCCTAAAAAGAGTATAGTTACATTTACCTTACAAAAACTTGATTTCTACATGTATATGATTTTCAGGTTGACTATAATTTGTATGGAATGGGCCACTTACATGTTTCAAAGATGAAGTTTCGTCATCCTGTTCCAGATGCTTACTCTCATCGGAAAGTTAAGCACAATGGTAAACTGAGACAGCCAGCAGATGACTCCACTCAGATGGATTTTCAGGTTTCTGTGGTGTTGTTTTTTCTGAGTCCTAATGAGTGGATTTCAAGATTTGATTCACCCTATACTGCAATTTCTTATATTAGGTAGATTTGGGTATTGATTTATGTTTGGATACACAGATATGGATATCTTCTACGATTCCGGATGAGTGGATCTTTCCATTTTCATCTCAACTTAGTTCTTCAGAAAGTGAAGATATTCCACTCTTCAAGCGCCAGAGTACCTCTGAGTTGGAAGCTGACGCTGTAGCACATGGTTGTTGGTTGGCTTATAGTTTTGTGAATGTTGATTCCGTCCTTCCTTGATCTTTCAGCTAATTATCTTTCTTTCCTCTGTTTTTCTTTTTTCTTTCCCTCACACATTAACATGCAGATATCGTAAATCAGCAGTTTATATCATATGCACCTCTCTCTCAAACCCATTCTGACATGAAAATGGTGCAGTCACTTATACCAATATGGGAGGTTTGCTTTTTAATAACCTGTCTCCATTGGAAGCATATTTTAATCGAATGTTTATCACTGATCAGTTTTTTCCTTATACTAGGAAGAATATGAGAGGAATGGAGTAACTGAGTTCATGCTTCTTGATCCTGAGAAACCATTACCACAAGATGTATTGAGGAATCTGTCAGATGGAATTGAGTTTGAAAAATTTATGGAAGTGAGAAATAATTCAGAAAACTACTCACTTTCAATACCAGAATCCGTCGAGTCTTCAACTGTTTGTGGTGATTTAATTGATTCTGGGGTTGGTAACCTTGAAGAAATCAGTCATTTGCCTTCTAATTATTTAAAAGCAAGTGACAAAATCGGATCTCTAATATCATCAGATTCACCATTTCAGAAGGTTGTCACAGCAGAAACTAATGAGATTGATGTAGCTGATCAACTGAAAATGTCTGGCTCTGTGGAACCATCAACTCCAAAGGTAATCATGGCTCAAATGCCTGAGTGATAGAACAAAACATAAATGCAGATGAAATACACCCCTACCCTTCATTGACTTGAAACTCTGATTTTTTTTTTTAATATGACACCATACAAAAAATCCTATAATGTATGTCACTGTGCTTCTTTAACTAAGTTACTTAGTATAAACAGAGAACACCGCACTTTGAAGTGCCCTGAGTAGTCCTTTTAGATTCAGATCTTCCAGGATCCTCTATGTCATTCATTTGATGTGCCTACCCTTTCCCTCGAAGATTTTGTTATGATGTCATGGACTTTCATCAACACTATCTGCACCTGAGACATAAAATCAAAAACCTTTGCTAACAGAATTTAAATCATGTAGTTGGTTTTTTGCTGTGCCCTAGTATGCATTGTATGGGGGTGAAAGGCTAATTGCACTATCTAATAGTTGGTTCGATCTACATTTCTACTCAGGATAGATATGGATAGGCTGTGAGTTGTTTTAGTATAGCTAGATGTAAGAGGCATTAGGTGCTGAACACCCTCAACCTATTCCCAGAACTTTGAAATAGTAGGTCAGTGTGGCTGCTCAGTTGCACTGGGCTAATTGAGAGCCATAAGTAGGACATTTTGGGGAAGCTGATTTGATAATTTGGTCACCACATTTTTGTGGTACAATTAATTTTGTCTTCTGATTTCTATATTTTTTTGGTTTGTCACTTTTGCTAAGTGGCAGTATAATTTTTCATTTTTTATGCCTATTTTCCACTCTATTGGATTAGTGAAATGATGCTTTCTTTTGTTACATTTGTTTGGAACCGAGAAGGGGAAGTTTCGTTATAAGGGTTTATAATATTTATTTACTATATTATTCAAAATATAACTTCCATTTCTGTAAAGAATTAACATTGCTATAAATAGATCATATACCTCTGAATTACATACATGATGAGTTAGCTTTCGAATATGCATCAATATCCAATTTCTTTTGATCTGACTTTCTTCAAATTTTGTTGCACAGTCTAAAATTTGACTCCAATATATACACAGCATGTGTGAGATAGGATTAAGTTTATAGGTGCCTATTGGTTATCACTTCATAAAAACTTTAAGGCTATTCACACAATGAATCTAGTTAGAAATTGGGGCTATGTCTTATAATAGCTCTGCATATGAGAAAAGGGGGTTTCTCATCCCTTATACTTTCTTCTAATTCATTAATAAAATGTTTGTTTCTCATCAATAAATAAAAAACAAAATAAAAAACACAGCTTGTGTAACCCCTATGATACCTGCTGAAGTGCTATGCTTCAAATGCATTGAACTAATGCACATCCAATCGTGAGTGGTGGGGACTTTTAAGAGTTTAAAATCTTAGTCATATGGCACAATACACAATTTATGTATGAACTTCTCTAGCAATTGAAAGATTAAGTAACCTACTATCAGTTTATCTTTCCAAGGCTGAAAGGTTACCTTGATATGGAAAAGCATCACGCTACCTGTATCCTGGTTGTAAACTTCAGTTCTCATGTATAATGTTAAATTTGACTAGTAGTTTGAATTCGCCATAATTTGCATTGATTTGGTCTCCTTTACACGTGACAGAATGTGGAGTTAAATATATAATAATATATAATATATATATATATATTTTCTTTGGTGTTAGTTCTTTGGAGGTACATTTGTAGTATTCTTGTATTTATGAAGTGTGTTCAATAGGATGAAGATGCCTTAAGGCTTTTAAAGTGGCTTGCATCTTCTCAAGCTGCAGATGATATCAACTCTGATGATGAACTTGCTCACGAGATAATTTTGAGTCCCTTACTACCTTCAAAGGACATTGACAAGGTTTTAGAGAGAGCCAATGTGGATTATGAGAGTGAATCTCAGAAAGAGTGTCAAGACATTCTTGATTCTATTGATATGTTCAACTTTGAAGAACCGAACAGCAGAGCCTTTAAGCCTTCTGATGGTTCTAGCAAACTATTGTCAAATAAAGTTATACCACAAGTGGATGGCTCCAGTGATGATCTACATTCAACTCCCTTCTCCAGTGAGTCACTCAAAACAGAAAACAGGGAAGCAAAGTCATACGTGGAAGCCCAACAATTGCCTGTATCAGACTCAAACTTGATCAACAAGCACCAAAGTAAAAGACCTAGATGGGGTTCTTTACCTGTTTTCAGTCAGAAAGTGAGTGATGTTTCACATTCTGATGCGTTCTGCAATTTGAGTGAATGTAATGATGAGGAAGAAGAAGGTTTAGGAACTTCTTGGATTGGGAATGACTCAGAAACATTTCCACTCATTGACAAGAAGAAACACACGAGTAACTTCGGGCAATCTAGTGTAATAGTTGAATGCTCTACACGGGATTTGATGAGGAGAAAAAGATCTGGTCGAATTGAAAAGTCTGGATGTAGGAGCCCAGCGAAAGATCGAAAAGCACAATTAGACTCTGATGCTGAGTGTGGGAGAGGAGACATAAATCTTGACTCAAAAATATGGAATTATCGTGAAGACAAAAAGGCTCTTATTTCACTACATAAACCTCCAGTTAACAATGAGGAGACAAAGTTTCATGCAAGGAACATAAATTCTACTGGGGAGTTCAATGAGGCTCTTGATATTAAACCCACCAGTTCTTGTTTTCCTGTTCCCGGGGAATTGCATCTAGCGTCCAGTAAAGATGACATAGATGCAGAAATTCTGCCGAATAATGGGAATCCTGAGTGTGTGGTTCGTGTTGATCGTAATGATAGCTGTTGTGGTGAATATTTGCACAGAGATGTGGATTATAATATAAGAGTTCCTGTCAGTTCTTGTAAGCCTGAAAGTTCTCATGTTTCAAAATCTGAAACTATTGGTGTAGATTTTGGTTGTGGGGTGCTGCAATCAGGTGCCATTGGATCATTTACTGTGCCTTCAAATTTAGCTCCAAATGACCTTGCATCCAACACTGACTGCACTAGTGAAAGAGGAAGTCAGGCCTCAATTTCTAAGTTGCCTGACAGTCTTGCTGATGATTTGAATGGTGTGGAAAGTGAAACAACACAAGTTCAGCATGAGAATTTACTATCTCATGGAAGAGATCCTGGTATAAACAAAGCTTATGACACATCAAAAAGTGTAAACAAGGAAAGTAAAACTGTAAAACTGATTGATATGACTATTTCTAAGAAACCTCCAACTATAGATTGGAAAGACGAGTGCAAAATTCAAGCTCCCGTGTTGCTCGGGAATGGGGGTAGCGACACAGGAACATCTTTTCAGGGAAGATTTGCAGATGATTGCCCCCCTTGTTTTGTGAGAAACTGCATGGAAAAAGAAGAACAGCTTCAGGGTGTTAGCCCTAGAAAATCCGAGGATGTTGATAATCATGAACCAGCAATGGGTGTTCCTGTCCTTTATCAGAATGATGGGTCATATTTATACATGCTGACTCCTGCAGTATCACCTCCATCAAGGGAATGCGTTGATAGATGGCTGTCGTTTGATTGCTCAGATAGGCAAAATATAGATTCACCATTTCCTTCAATATCGAAGGGATCCTCTGGTGATATGACGGATTCCCAGGGTTCTCAGGCTGATGACAGTAATTGCTCTTTGCCTGAGTTTGCTTCTTTGTCCAATGAAAAGCCTAAGCTTAATCAACTACCAGCGCACAATCTAGAAAACTACAGAATTAAAGGTAAGAATCCTGCTGAGACTAAGAAAAAACTATCAGCTGGCTACTCGCAAGATACCTCTCAGATATCAGGTCCTGATAAAAAGATGAGACTGACTCCATTGAGTCAAATTGGTTTTCGAGATCCAGCAAGTGTTGGTCAAGGGCAGCAGTTAACACTGCTTAGTATAGAGGTCCAGGCTGAATCTAGAGGAGATTTAAGACCTGACCCTCGATTTGATGCCATCAATGTCATTGTTCTTGTTTTTCAAGAGGATGATGAATCTACTTTTGACACTTGTGTGCTTCTACGACATGGTTCTGCTTATGTGGAAAAAGACCTTGATGCAATCTCAGACACAAAGGTATTTGTTTTTGCGGAAGAACTACATATGTTTAACCATTTCACAAAGCTCATACGTGCTTCTGAGCCAGATGTTCTAATGGGCTGGGATGTTCAATGTGGTTCCCTTGGATTTTTGGCCGAAAGGGCTGCACATCTTGGTGTTGGTTTGCTGAATAATATATCAAGGACACCATCTCAAATCCCTGTAGCTTCTAGAGATTCTAGAGCTTCTGAAAAACAGATGGTTAAAGAAATATTTTCTGAACTTGTAACTTCAGAAGCAGTCAATCTTGATAACACATTTATTGAGGATGAGTGGGGCAGAACACATGCCAGTGGTGTTCATGTAGGTGGTAGAATTGTGCTTAATATTTGGAGACTGATGCGTAATGAAGTTAAACTTAATATGTACACGGTGGAAGCTGTTGCTGAAAAAGTTCTGAGGCGAAAAGTTCCATGTATCCCTTGGAGAGTACTAGCAAAATGGTTTTCAAGTGGCCCTGGACGAGCAAGATATAGATCTATTGACTATACATTCGAGAGAGCAAAGTTGAATTTGCAGATTATGAACCAACTCGATATGATAAACCGAACATCAGAACTAGCTCGAGTATTTGGCATAGACTTTTTCTCAGTACTATCACGAGGTTCACAGTATCGTGTTGAATCAATGTTTCTGCGATTAGCACATACACAGAACTATCTTGCCATTTCCCCTGGAAGCCAACAGGTTGCCAATCAACCAGCAATGGAATGCATACCTCTTGTTATGGAGCCGGAATCTAGATTTTATGCAGATCCTGTCATTGTTTTGGATTTTCAGTCTCTTTATCCATCAATGATGATTGCGTATAACCTTTGCTTTTGCACATGCCTGGGAAAGATTACACCTCCAAAGGCACATACTCTTGGTGTCAGTTCATATTTACCTGATTTACATACTTTACGCAATTTGAAACATGAACTACTGGTAGCACCTAATGGTGTTGTCTATGTTACTTCCAAAGTTCGGAAGGGGATACTGCCTAGGCTGTTAGAAGAGATATTATCAACCAGAATTATGGTGAAACAAGCAATGAAAAAATTAGCTCCATCTCAGCTAGTTCTTCACAGGATATTAAATGCTCGCCAGCTTGCTTTGAAGCTTATAGCAAATGTTACTTATGGCTATACAGCTGCTGGGTTTAGTGGACGCATGCCTTGTGCTGAGCTTGCTGACAGCATCGTGCAGTGTGGCCGCAGAACTCTGGAAGCTGCAATTTCTTTTGTAAACTCAAATGACAAGTGGAAAGCTAGAGTTATTTATGGTGATACTGACAGGTGTGTACTTATATTCATCAATTACTTATAAAGAGATCATTGGAAATAGACAAAAACTTGTGGTATAATTGTTTATGCTTTGCAGTGTTGGTCTTTCATGTGTGATTGTAAGAAAAATAAATCTGATCATATTTAGACATCTGCATCTAGTTTTTTCTGGGACTGAGAAATACTATCTTATTGGTGCAGCATGTTTGTACTCCTTAAAGGGCGTTCTCTTCAAGAGGCTTTCGCAGTTGGACGAGAAATTGCAACAGAAATAACCAAAATGAATCCAAGTCCTGTCACTTTAAAAATGGAAAAAGTTTACCACCCTTGCTTCCTCCTTACAAAGAAGCGGTATGTTGGTTATAGCTATGAGAGTCCTGATCAGGCCAAGCCGATCTTTGATGCTAAGGGTATTGAGACAATTAGGAGAGATACATGTGCAGCTGTATCTAAAACTATGGAGCAGTCATTAAGGGTCTACTTTGAGAGTCAGGATATTGATAAGGTAAGGAGTAATATCTATGGTTCTACACTATCTTTAAAGTTGAGTTAGAGGTCTAAACATTCTTAATGGTCCATCTTGATTCAGTTATTTGTTTTTATGAATTTAAGATGCTCATGGTTTAGGGCGATCTCTTGCAGAAAGGACTGAAGCAGTACATATAAATCTTCATTTGTTCTGTACCATCTTTGTTTTTTGAAACTTACTGCCTGGTCAACTGACTTATTTTTGCAAATATAGGGTAAATCTTAAAGCGTATAGGCAATATAGAAACTCAATATGTTTAGAAAATTTAAAATGCAAGCCTTTCTTTATTTTTTCCTTAAATTTTCATGGTTCAGGTCAAATCGTATGTGCTGCGTCAGTGGACAAAGATAATATCTGGGAGGGTCTCTCTCAAGGACTTTGTTTTCGCAAAGGAAGTTCGCTTGGGTACTTATGCTGCACGGGCTTCTTCACTTCCACCAGCTGCAATTGTGGCTACTAAATCAATGCGGAAAGACCCACGAGCAGAACCTCGCTATGCTGAGCGGGTCCCTTATATAGTGATTCATGGTGAACCCGGAGCCCGTTTGGTGGATATGGTGGTGGATCCACTCGAACTTCTGACTGTCAATTCCCCTTTCAGATTAAATGATATTTATTACATTAGGAAACAGATAATCCCAGCTTTACAGAGAGTATTCGGGCTTGTTGGAGCTGATCTGAACCAGTGGTTTCTGGACATGCCTCGGCCAGCCCGTGAAGCTGTGGGAAAACGCCACTCTGTTGTACCGAATCCACAGAGGATGAGAATCGATTATTATTATGTATCGAAACATTGTATCCTCTGTGGTGAATTGGTACAGGGATCAGCACATCTGTGTCATAACTGTTCTAAGAATGAAACAACCGTTGCTCTAGCCTTGACAGGAAGAACTTCAAAACTGGAAAAGGATATGCAACATCTTGCTGCTGTAAGTACTACACTGGCTACACAATTTTTTTTAATCTGTATATGGAATGTCTCATGTCTATGCTTTGCTATTATAGTTATTCTTTAAGTCTATGCACTCTACGAAGCTCAGAAGATGCATGCTATTTTCTACTTTAAACACACAGAATCATTATTAGACAGAACCTTGTGCTTTCTCAATATTAGCTCAGTAGCAATCCATTGATGGGCTCTCACATAGCGTGCTTTTTGTCATTTACTAGAACTGCTAATGCCTTCTCTTTGAATATTTTTCGTGTGATAGTATTCATATCTCTTTCTTCACACATTGTGACAGCTTTGATCAGTAGATAGATGGATTATTTGCACCAATATATGCAGAAAGCTTTATCTTTTCTTGCAACGATATAATGGGTGAAACTGATTCTTGTTAATAACGAAATGCAGATATGTCGTCACTGTGGGGGTGGGGATTGGCTCGTTGAAAGCGGAGTGAAGTGCACTTCACTTGCATGCTCAGTTTTCTATGAGAGAGTGAAAGTTCAGAAAGAATTACAGTCTCTCTCTGAAGTTGCTACAACGACTGGTTTCTACCCAAAATGCATGGTAGAGTGGTTCTAACTCTTTTCTATGCCATTGCAGTTTTATACAGATATATGTACCTAAATATACATACTATATATATATATATGTATCTATACATACGAGTTTTGTGAGTGAGAAGAGTTGTTTGTGCTTATATATTTTAAAGAAAGAAAATTCGTTGGTTCATGTTAAAAGCCTAGTATATGCTTTAGCTATATTAGGGTGGGTGTTACTCTTGTTGAGAAAGCTAATAAAAAAATAAGACAATGTAGAAATCAAACAGAACAAAAATTTGATGAAAGGAAACAAAAAACATGAGAAAATGACTTAACAATTTAAAAGAGAATTGAAAATGCAGACACACACACATATATATATATATATATATATATATATATACACACACACACACTAGTTGGGAACAAGTGCGTTGCATATGGTGAGACAAACTTTTGAGATTTATACTTGTTCTTTAATATTTTGTTAAAGTTTATTTAAATTATTTAACATTTGATTTTTAAAAGTTAATGTTTTTCAATTTACTATAGGTATCATAATAACAATAACCTATTAAGAAAAACATCATGAGATCATGGAAACTATGTGTAGTTAAGTTTGAGTATAATTCAATGTGAAATATAAATATACCTATAATATTGTTTTGGGAGTTATCAAAAAAATGTTAAAAAATATTATAGTATTCGATTAAAAAATTCTAGTTCCTCTATTTTTAAAAATTAAAATATTAAAAAAAAAGAATACTAAGTATCAAAATTTTGAAACGAAATAGTTAGTAAAAAGAACACTGATTAATTAAATATTCAAAAAAATAAGATTTTGTTTTATGTTTTAAATTTTCAAATATTTTCAAATAATGTCACTACTAAGCTGATTTATTATATAATGCTTTTCTAAGTACTGCAAGGAAAAATAAAATTAATGATGAAAATGCATCAGCTACATTGAAGGGTAATTTCACCCTATTTATTATTCTCTATATTGTTAAATTTAGGCAATTTCAAATATTTTTACCATAACTTACAATTTCAAATTTAAAACTTCAATCTTTAATTACTCGTCGTATTCTGCTCGAACTGTTGCCATATAATCCTAACGATTTTCACACTGATCATAAAAATATTAAACAGATTTGAAGGCAATAATATTGAATTAAAATCTTAATAAATTTCTAAAGAAATTAGATATAAAGAGTTTTCTTTCATTAGAACTTTAAATTAGAGTCCTAATAAATTTCTAATTAAATTAGATATAGAGAGAGTTTTCTTTAATTAAGAACTTAATTTTGGCTCAAGAAAATTAAAAAAAAAAAACCACCCACCTGCTTCTAAAAGAAAAAAGAATGAGAGAAGCTGGAGGCGTAAACCAAATTTTGGGCCTTAGCCCTTAATTCGTTTGTAGGCTAATGGGCAAGTGTCGTATATCTTATACTCCCTCCGTCCTGGCTCAACTTGCCTACGTTGACCGGACACGGAAATTAAGAAAATGCAGTTGACTCAAGTGGATATGCACTTTTTGATGACATTTTTGTAATAATATGCACATCAAATCAAGTGGATATGCACTTTTTGATGGCATTTTTGTAATAATGTTGAAATATAGGGATATTAATGTAAATTTTTTTTTGCCATTTATGGGTTGACAAGTTGAGTTGGGACAAACAAAAATGGCAAGTAGGCAAGTTGAGCTGGGACGGAGGGAGTATATTTTATTAGAAATATGAGTTAGTCTTGTATGCACTTGGTGCACATGCAATTCGGGTCGACCCAGTTTTTGACCCGGATCCGCGTGTTTTTGAATTTTACCTTTTTTTTTTTTCCGTATATCTTATATATTTTATTTGAAATATGAGTTAGTCTTGTATGCACTTGGTGCACATGCAATTCGGGTCGACCCAGTTTTTGACCCGGATCCGCGTGTTTTTGAATTTTACCTTTTTTTTTTTTTTTTTGCTTCAGGTTGTGACCTTTATGTTGTAAATATGTGACCTTTATGTTATAAATGTGTGACCTTTATATACAACTATTATGACCTTTATGTACTGTAACTTAGAAAAAAATGAAGATTTTCAATATAATTTGAACTGTACACATTTATGTGATATTAATGCGACTTTTATGTTATATTATGTCACCTTTATGTACAAATATTCTAACCTTTATATAATATATAAAGATGCATAAATGTCAGAATATTTGTACATAAAGGTGATATAATATAACATAAAGATCACATTAATATCATATACATGATATACATAAAAATATTACATGATGTTTTATTCTCATAATGTAATATTTTTATTTTCACAACATAATACATTTATGTGTATCATGTGATACTTTCAAACAGTATTATATGGTACACATAAAAGTATTACGTGATATATATATAAGTATAAGTATTACATGATATATATAAGTATTACATGGTGTTTTATTCATAATATAATACTTTTATTCTCACAACGTAATATTTTTATGTGTATCATATAATACTTTCAAATAGTATTATGTGGTACATATAAAATTATTACATGATACACATAAAAATATTATATGATATATGATACTTTCAAAAGTATTATATAATATATATAAAAATACTACATTATGATAATAAAAATATTACTTATTAAATTACATAGATTTGAAGTTATAGAATCAAAAGTAGTACTTGTTACTTATTACAGTATTACCTTATACAAAAAAAAAGTATTACATATATTTATCAAAATATAATTTTTCGAAAGTATTACATATTATACACAAAAACTTGCGTGAGACGGTCTCACGAATAATTTTCATGAGACAGATCCTTTTGACCCACAAATCAAACTCATTTTCACTAATTAATATGTGAATTGTGAAGTGTGGGTTGTGGATTGATCCGTCTCACATAAGATGATCCATGAGACGGTCTCACATAAGACTCACCCCATATTATATATAAAAGTATCACATTATAATAATAAATGTATTATTTATCAAATTAAATTTTTTTAAATTAATTATGGTTTAGAATCTTGAAAACAAATGTATTTCATGATACACATGAAAGTATTATATGATACAAATAAAAGTTTTACATAATATAAACAAGGATTAATTGCAGTAACCACACCAAACTATGAACGATTTTGCACATAAACCACTTAACTATTTTTTGTGGCATCAATATATATATATAAACATTTAATCCACCAAACTAATTTTCCGGTCACTTCTCACCTGATTTTGATACGTGACTTACTTGTGACATCAAGTTGATTGCAGCAACCCAACCAAACTATCATCGATTTTGCATATAAACCACCGAAAAATGAGTGTATAGTTTAAGTGACATTTTGTAAAATTAATTTTATCCTTGTCTTTCTTTGCCCCACCAAAATGTTGCATGTAAAATTAATTTTATCCTGGTCTTTCTTTGAAGACTAGCATTAAATTAATTTTTTTTTCAACTTTCTTTGAAGACTAGCATTAAATTAATTTTTTTTTCATAAAACAAATAAAAAGTTGAAGTGTGGTGATTCAATATATATTTTAATTAAGGGTATATATATAGAATTACAAATTAAAAATCATATTAATATAGTAAATAGTCTATCTTTGTGGGACATGCAAAAATAATATACAAGTCCATCTTTGTGGGAAGGAGAGATGATATAATACGAAAATATTACCTAATATATATAAAAATATTGTCTTTGACTTTGTTGACTAGGTGGTGACTGTTGACCATGACCGTTGACTTTGACACTTTTTGACAGGGTCAAACTCGACCCATCTCATGAAATGAGATCCGTGAGACCGTCCTACACAGAAGTTGTCCTATATATATTATAATCTTCACAATTATTTATGTGCACCAGTTGCACGAGTCGGGAACCGTGCAATTAGGTCGATTCGACCCAATGATACTTTTCACGTGCGTCACGAGCCTCAGATCCGCTTTCTGCGCGCCTAACCTTTTAGTATGTAATTCACATAACCTTTTAGTTATGTTCGCTAATTCTTTTATTAATGTTTGTGTAACCTTTATGTTATGTTTGCATAACCTTTATGTTTATACCAATTTAACCTTTTATTGTGTGTTATACACCTATAATACCTTTTAAACCTTTATGTAATAATAATATAACATTTATATTATTCTTAAAGTACATAATGTTATGATATTTGTATATAAATGTTATATTAAAATAAATGTTAAATTATTATAACATAAATGTTCAGTTGTACTACATGAATTTTTATACTAAAAAGAGTTTAAATAATATTACTTAGAGGTTATGATATTTACACATAAATGTTATACTAATATAACATAAATATTATACTCATATAACATAAATGTTACCACATAAATTTAAAAATAAAAATTAATTTGGGCGTAGATCCAAGTTGGGTCGAACCTGGCTCGATCTGCGCGCCCAATTGCACGGATCTAATCCGTGCACATGGTTCACAAGAACACTATTCTATACTCTTTGGTATTAACTAATCTTATGAGATCATCTCACAAATTTAATTTTATGGGATAATTTAATTTTATGGGATGACACACAAAATATATATTGACTTGTGAAAATAATTTTGAGTTATGGATACAATGAAATTCCGTCTCATAAAATTATATCCATGAGATAGTTTTATATATAAGTTTTTGTATGTGTCAATATATATATATATTATATTGTTATTAATAATCCCTCGATCTCATAAATATAAATTCTTTTTCTTTTTTAATCTCAAATACATCGTTGAATTTTCGTATAGAACTATTTTCTTAGACAAAAAATGTTTCTGAAAACACTCTTTTTCTGCGAAGAAGATGGTAGTAATTATTCAATTACTTAAATAAATTAATTTATTGTACCTCGTAGAAACAGGGTTTAAGCCTCTCCCTCTCTCTCTCAGTCTCCCTCCCATGGCGGGGTTTTAGTTTCTTGTTCCACCTCTCAAAGCAAGCAAAAATGGCACTCTCTCATCTTCTTCTCAGGCGCCTCAAATCTGCAAAACCTCTCTCCATTTCTCTCCGCTCCCTAATTCCTAAATCAGTATATTTCTCATCGCTCTCCACTGCACCCGACTCAGCAAACCAATCTCCGCCCACCCCCAAACCCACTTCTCTCTCCGCTCGCATGAACTTTCTCTTTGAACAAATCGATGAAATTGATAAAAACCGTGAAGAGAAAGACCAAACACTCCATCGAATTCGCGCTTGGCGCGAATCCAAGAAACAGAAAGATAGCCCGAGTTCGGAACCGGTGGTGGGCGATTCGATGGATGAGTTGAAGTCAGAACTGGAGAAAAGCGAATCGGCTTTGGCGAATAAAAATGTGAAGAAAGAGGTGGAGTTGGTGCACCCATGGCCTGAGTGGATAGAGTTGATGGAGAGGCTGGTGCAGCAGAATTACTTTGATCATAAGAGGAAAGACGAGGACCGTATGATGGAAGGTCTCGGCTTTGATATATCGGAGGCTAATGAGAAGGCGGATAAAGGGCTCGATTTTGCGCGGGATTTCGGGACTATACAGGCTGCTATGATCAATTTTGGTCGCGATCGCTTTGACATCTTAAGGTTTTTTATTTTTATTTTTATTTTGTTGAATGGATTGCGTGTCATGATGCATTTTGTATATTCTTGTCTCTGTTTTGGCGCAAATTTATAGTAATATGGTGCGTATAGGAACTTTGATTATGGTGAGAACAACATGTTCGATGAAATGCCTGTGAAAATGCTAAAGTGCAAAAATATTAGTGATGTTATGATTGAAGATAATGTTGTATTCTGTTTGTGTTATTTTTGGTTTGCAAGAAATTCCGTGATTAAATTCAGCATAAATGAAGCAACCATCTGATTTCCTATGATTTTCTCTGTTGGGGTTATATTGTGAGTGGGGTAAAGGAACTTGTTTGATGTATCTGAAACCCCATCTTAATATGAATTGCAGTCTAGGTTAGCCGGGCACAATGAGACCGAGGCTTAAGCTGTTTGGAGTGATTTGGACTCGTTCATTGTTTCATATTGTTTACAGTGAGGAACAATTTGAGGTTAAGACTTGGAAACTGGAATTGCTTATCATAAATACACAAGATATTGTTATATTTAATGAATTTGTCATGCCGAGTTCTTATGTCATTCATGCCAAACAATCCACATAAAAAAAGGGATGGTACGGTTGTTAGATCAAAGTTGATATAAGGATCTGAAGAAGTTGGAAGTACCACCTTAGGCAGAATCATGCTTCAATGTGAAATATCTGCTATATGGGAAGTGTTATGGCAGATGTGTTCTGCAGTCTACTATCTCATGTGTTACTGCTCATTCTACCATCACACTGGAACCTAGTGACTATTTTTTATAAATTATAAATGATGTCATGCAATAGACATAATTGTTAGAGGTGCGAGGCGCATAGAGGCACAAGGTAATCCTGGTGCCCGAAGGGAGCCAAAACTGAAATGTGTGTATACTTTGAAAACATTGATATTTTAAATGTTGGAACCATATTAAATGTCAAGAAAAGAATGAAAACAAGTGTTTGTTCCTCTCAAAATGAAGTACTAACCATTTTTATGTTTTCCTCAAGAAAAAACCGTCTTAATTTTTATATTTGTTTTAAAAAAAGGGATCTTGAAAACATGTTTGGGGTTGGAGGGTGGCATGTGAACAAGGGGTGTGCCTTGTGCCTCTTAACAGCTATGGTATTAGAACAATGGAAATCCTTTAACATGCTCTTGGATGCCCTTTATGGACCTCCTTTAAAGCTGTAGAGGATTAGATGTGTAATAAGGTACCTATTAACCTATTTAGCCTCTGTTAGTTTGTAGTTGTGAGTTGTTATATTTCTATACGAGCAATCTGTCTGTATATTATATCTTCTGTACACTAGAGGTGAGGTCTGGATAATGCAACATGCAATAATTTCTTACATAATATGGTCCATCTCCAGGTTCTGGCTCTAAAACTGTACATTTAAGTATTTAATGGGGTCACATTACTTTCTTACACAGTTATGTTCTTTGTTCTGATGAGATCCCTTTTCTTGTAACTTTTGTGTGCTGCTTCTGAGGTGGGTGGGTTTGCATTCAATATAATAGGTGCTATTGCTCGCTTCATGGTGCAATTGTGGTAACTTCCTTTTAAGAAATCCCCCTTTTGTTTCTTTGTGTGACTTGCCTAGGACTCGATTATTTCAGGTCATTGTCAAGACAGGATCTACAAATATTGGTTGGTTATGGATGCCACAGTGCAGACAAGAAGGTGGTTTTTTCCTCCAAATTGTTAAGGAAACTTGTCCATCTGGATGAAGGAGATGTAAGCTTTAAGACCCTGCTTATTTGTATAAATGTATTTGCTATTGGGTCAGGGACAGATTATGATATAGGAGAATGTTTTTTAAATAAAAAATGTGATTGTGTCATTGAAGAAGAATTATGAATGCTGTTTGGATTTGTCATGTCACCGAGGGCACTTCTTTTTGGGGAAGTTTTTCTTGCTCGTGTAGTTTGGAAGATATTGCCTTTACACTGTTGTAGGTCAAGAACTAATGCAAAGAATAAGAGTGTTGAAGTTGTGAAAAACAAAAGGATTGATTGCTTTTGTAGGATTTGTAGGAAAACAGGTTAGTTGCAGTTGGAGAATTCTTTCCCTTTGTGTGAATATCTTCTTGCTCATTGCTGGTGGTTGTTTAGATATATAGTGATCAGTAATTTTATTCTGAGAAATCCATATATGACTATAATTTCAGTTACCATAATCTTATCCAAACCATAAACTTTCGATGATGACCTCTGAGTCTGTCATCAAGTGAGGAAATAAAACTTCTAGGGGCATACAGCGATCTTTTCTCCAAAGGAAAACTCTGACATAAATATATGAAAACGAGAGGAGGCCAGGTCATCAGTTCATGTTAAGAACATATCTTCTTGCAACTTTTTAATAAAGGTAATATTTTGGTTGGCTTAGTCAAAAACAAAACTGTGGGTGAACATATAATCTTTGTAGGGGGAAATGTGAACTCTGAAGTTGGACACAGTTATGGATCTGGTGCTTAGGAAACAGTGTTACCCTCCTCTTGCTTCTAGTTTTGCTCATAACAGATTGTAAATTTCATTGACATCATCATATCTGTTGGCTGCATGTTTGCATTTTGACTTAACAACGAGGAGGGGAAGCAAAAATTCAATTTATATTACATTTTGTTCCCAGTTCACAGCTTTGGTAGTCATTCTAGCTACTGTTAATTAGTATCCATTATTTATACATGTCACTTTAGTGACAAGGTTGAAAACTTTTAGCAACACAACAAAAGATTGACTATTGGCTCTAGTCCTATTTTTGACATCTAGGCATATTACTAGGTTATTTATATATCTGTAGTCGTTGGAGTTCAATTTTAACATTAATATTAATTTAACAAGGACATGCTTGGGAGTGGCTTAATCTAATGGCAAGATTAGTGTCTTCATCTTAAGGTGACAGACACGACTGTGAAATGTCCGTTTTCTTGGGGATTGAATCTTATAATCGGATGTATTTTTTTCTAATTGTGCCTGTTAGGAAGACCTGTGACATATAAAGGTTATTTGTGGGTTCATAGATACTTTTACTAACCTATATGGGTTCATAGTTATTATTTGTCAGTTAATTTTGGTAAGGCATCTAGCCATAGCTTTTTTAAAGGAATTTATATTTCAGATCTTATGAGGGATTGGGGTTTAGTTTTTTTAAGGGCTTGGGTTTTGGTCTACATTGGATTTGTTGTGGTTGGTGTTGGTTTTGGTCTTTATTTGCTGGATTTTCTGATTCTTGTACTCCTTTTGAGGGACTTCTCATATGTCGTTTTTCTTTACATATAAAAGTTTCTGTTTCTTTCTCAAAAAAAAAAAAAAAAAAAAACTACATTTCATATTTATTTCATGTATGTTGTATCAGGTTTGTAGTTCCTGCAGTCTGAGGAGCTCTTGTGAAAAGGCATATTTACTCACAAATAAAGAGGATGAAGCAAGGACAATTGATGTCATGCGTATCCTACTCGCATATGGTTACGATCCGATTGACGGATCAGTTGCAAATAAACCCCTCATGAAAATTAAATCTGTGAAGACTGTTGTTCGGAAATTGCTACATGAGGTAGTCAAGCTCAGTGCAGTTCCAATAGATCCGAATCTCCCCCCTCCTGTTTATAAAAGGCCGCCACCAAAGGTGAAGCAACCACCTCCCCCTCCTAGGAAAAGAGTCGGACGCAGTGATATTGAAATGAAGAAAGGCGATTGGCTCTGTACAAAGTAGGCTTGGCAACCTTTTAATCTAATTGTATTTGTCAATTATGTCACTTATCCATATCTTACACTCTTTCAGTGACATATCTAAGGAATGCATTTAACCATTTTCATATTTACTCATAGTATCCCTTGGCACAGCCTACAAGTAACAAGCTCATGGGTAGAATACACTTGCAAAGACGAGTGTTACAATAAAAGGAACAGTAACATAGTGTTATACATGATTCAACTTGGCCTTAATCCTATCATATTTCCTTACTTATTAAGCTCTGGTGCTATTACTTTTGGAGGTGATAACTGATCCTGCATACCTTAATCCTCTAGTATTCCCTTACCTTTTAAGTTCTGGTATTATTAATGTTGTTAGGTGATATTTATCATGAATCCTGCTTTCTCCAGATATAGAAGTTTGCTTAGCTAACACTGGTGTTATTTAAGAGTGCTTACTCTCTAGGGTGCTGAGAGACTAGCTACACATATAAATAAGTTAAGATAGGGTTACAACTTGGAGCAAAGCGGAAACATTTTTATTGGTGGCTGTACTGTATTTTTGTGGAAGATATTTGGAATCTATCTATTCCTTGGATGTGCTTATAATTTTATTTTTTCAGGTGCGAGTTCATGAACTTTGCAAAAAATACGGTGTGCCTGCAATGTGATGCTAAGCGTCCAAAGAGACAGTTGCTTCCAGGAGAATGGGAATGTCCCCAGTATGTTTCTCTCTCTCTCTCTCTCTCTCACACACACACACACACACAAACACATTTTGCAAAATCTGGCACTGGTTAGAACAAAAATTAAGAGCCTTGGTAGCTGTGTCCTGTCAATGAGTTTTCAACTGATACAGTAAAATGCTGCTTGGAGCAGTTGCCTCTGAACTAGAGCAGGGTCCTGTTTTATTATTTGAAGGACAATTTGTGAGCAAAGCTTTATAATTCTAATTGATTATTGGTTGATTTGATGCTTCTATAGGTGCAATTTCTTAAACTATAGAAGAAATACAGAATGTTTTCATTGTGAAACAAAGCGCCCACCTGATACATATCCTGAGAGCCAATTTTCGGAGAAGCAACATGGTCCCACAAACAGAATGGACAAGATACCTAGCAGGAGAGACGTTTCTAATGCATGGAATTTTGACTTTGATGATAACGAATCTGATGGAGCAGATGTTGCTGCCTTCGAGAATGCAGATTCTCGGAAACTGGATGATAATTTTCCTCCTAGCTATCAAGCTCTTCGTGAAAACTCTAGAGGACATGACGATGGTCTAGGAAGAAGCGACAGGCCTCCAAAGGGGTTCGAGAGGGAGTATTCTGATTCTAGTTCCACGAGGCCCGGTAGGGGATTCAATGATTTTGACGAAGAAGATGATGATGATGATGTTGACAGTTATGAGTTGGTTGCTCAAAATGAAGTGCCTAAGACTTCTCGAATACATTTCTCAGAGCTTGAAGCTGACTCAGACTCAGAATCTGAAGATGTCGAAAGCACCAATGGCAACAGGCCTGTTCGTGGCAAAACAAAATTCCCAACACGGGGCCCCAAGCAAATGAATCGCAAAGCATTCTCTGGTTCTGAAGATGCTGATGTAGACTTCGATACTGATGATGATCTTCCAATTCACCCTAACTGGAAATCAAGTCATGTTGCTAACCCAAAACAGCAAACTAGAGGTAGAGATGCTATGACGTTTGGTTCAGATGACGACTTAGAGTTCAGCTCTGGGCCTGATGATGAACCGATCAGATTCAAAAATGGAGGAAATCGAAGGGGCACTAATGGAATGGACCGTGGAAGAGGAGGACGATCCACTTTCAAAGGATCTTTCTCTGAAGGAGATTCTGATGATGAACCGGTAAGATATAAAAATGGAGGAATTAGAAGGGGCTCTTACGGAATGGACCGTGGAAGAGGAGGAGGAAGATCCACTTTCAAAAGATCTTTCTCTGATGGAGATTCTGATGATGAACCGATAAGATCCAACAACGGTGGAAATAGAAGGGGCTCTTATGGAACGGACTGTGGAAGAGGAGGAGGAAGATCCACTTTCAAAAGATCTTTCTCTGATGCAGATTCTGATGATGAACCGATAAGATCCAACAACGGTGGAAATAGAAGGGGCTCTTATGGAACGGACCGTGGAAGAGGAGGAGGAAGATCCACTTTCAAAGCTTCATTCTCTGAAAGAGATTCCTATGACGAGCCATCAAGATCCAAAAACAGAGGAAACGGAAGGGGCTCTTATGGAGCGGAGCGTGGAAGAGGAGGAAGATCCACTTTCAGAGGATCTTTTTCTGAAAGAGATTCTGATGATGACCTAAGCTATGAGAGTGATAGGCAAAGAGGTAAATCAGGTCCAAATCGCTCATCCCGGGGGGGCCGGGGTGGCACGATGGGTGACAGGAAAAGCTCTCGGAACAGTGATTTTGATCGATCTTCAAGTAGAAAGAGCTTTGATAGATGTGGTCGAGAGGATTCGTTTAACGGGCGACCAAGAAATGGGAGAGATGGCAACTCATCGAAGTTTAGAGGTAATAGACAAGGTGGGTCATTCGACAAGAGAGGAGGAAAATCAAATAATTTTGATAGTCGATCAGAAACTTACGAGGATGATGAAAGAGAGAGGCGACCAAGGAATAATGTTAGATGATTTTCTGCAATTCATTGTATGGTAATGGTTGTGGTGTGATGGCCTTAACATGGAATCAACAATTTGTTTATTGTCCTACTAATTAAGTTCCCAGTTTTCTTCTGGACAAAACTCTCTCTATGGACTATGATCATTTTCAAATATTGTTGGAATAATGTCATCAAGGAAGTAGCAAAGGAAGAGGATCGAACATGCATGCATATCAATATACAAGACTAACCCTAATTGAATTGTAGAGTAAAACGTTGAAACAGAAATAGCAACTTTCACAACTAGAAGTGCGTTAATTAGTTAGCTGACAGCTTTGAGAGCGTCGTCGTTTACGTAACTAAAGGAAGAGCGGTTACAAACGGATCAGTAACTTGTTGAATATTTGGTTTATATAATTAAGTATTTAACTAAATATAATAATATAAAAAAATCATTATATAGTAAAAAAAAAAAAAAGTAACTAAAATAATAAAAAATATAATTATTAAAACATTTTCTGTTAAATTAATAAATTTTAATATTAAATAATAAATAAAATAAATATTGAAAATCGTCAGTAGAGACAAAAATATTATTAAAAAATTATAATGATAACATTTATTGAGATATCAATATTTAATTATTAATATATATCAAATTATATTAAATAAAAAGAATAAAGATACATATAATTGAACTAATTTTGTGTACATAGACATAACTTGTTTCAATTTATTATATATCCTGTATTTACTATGAAATAAATAATAATGGGAGTAGTTATGTTTTGTAAATACACCTCCAACTTAAATAATATAAAATAGACAATAATCAGAATAATTAATATTAAATATTATGATATTTAATAAAAAGTAAATAAGATATACGTTTAATGATATTATATAATCAGAAAATATTAGGTAATCAATATTTTATAGTTAATATATAATTTAATAAATCTGCGCTAATATAAAAATTGGATAGTTTGAGGAATTAATGTAATGCCATCTTCTCATCCAAAACTGTCATATCATGATGCTGATTGTGTATATATTTTTGGTTTTTTTAGTTATTTTTTTTGAAAAAGGTGATATAATATATATAAGAATTTTATTTTATTTTATTATTGTTGTTGTTTCGGTTAATGGTGCAATATGAATTTTGGAATTTCAATGTATCAACTGACACCACCTTTTATATGCCCAATGAAAAATTGATTTTTATTTATGTATTAAGATATCTATTAAATAGATTTTGATTTTGAATTTAGCTTCCTCCTCGATACATTGTTGTATATAAATGGGTAGTTGAGTTCGAATACCATCTTAAACAACTTATTTAATTTCACAAGGAATTTTCGGTCAAAAAATTGAAAATAAGAATATATTCTATAAAAAAGAAAAATAAAACTCAATGAATTTGGATTTTGGAGGGAGGAGAGAGAGAGAGAGAGTCTCGTTTAGATAAATTTAGGATTTTCATAAATGGTTTATTTAAGGACTATAATTTTGGGCCCACTGTTTACACTTTAATTAGTTATTATTGATATATCCATTGGCTGATGATTAAATGGTTTATTTAAGGACTATAATTTTGGGCCCACTGTTTACACTCTAATTATGTTATTATTGATATATCCATTTTGTGGGTTAATGTTATAATTTGATGATCACGCTTTTTTTTTTTTTTTTTCACTCTCTTTCTTTCTCGTTTGAGTTGTTTCAAATGAATTGAGACTTTTAATGAATTTTTATCTTTGTGTTAGAATTCAAATAGGATATTTTAGATTTCAAATATTTGGTTCTGTTATTACTAGTTTATATTTATGTATAGGTGCAAAAGTTTTTAATTATTTGTATAAAGGAATATTTGTACATAAATATATTACTAATTGTCAAAAATTAAATTATAAAATTATTAACATAAAAGAATTTATATATGACCTCTCACGGATCTCCACATGTGAAATGGAGTTTAATATGAGTCAATCAAAATTCAATCCACGCCGTTCAACAAACTACCAAAGTACCAATCCACATGCCAACAAAATTATAAAAATATTAGTAATACGTATAAATATTAATTTTATGGCTAATTTTGTTTTTTTAATCTTTATATACATTATATGAACAATGTCCTATAAATATATGTGCTTTATGTACGACTTTGTCATTTTTAAGTTGATTTGCCCCAATTTATGAGTTTAACATACATGAATTACATCAATATTATTCTCTAACATTATTTATTACATAATATTTTTAATAATTATTATAAACTTATGTCTTTTAGTTGATTTTCTTCTTTTTTTTTTTCAATCGTTGAGAAGAGAAATTGTTCGTTCACAAATATTGAAATAATTTTTTTAAAAATAAAATCTGAGAAATTATCACTTCTCGTGGAACAAAAAAGAGAGAGAGAAAGAGAGAATGATCCCTAATATGTGAGGGAGAGTTGATCAGTTTTGCCAAAAACCGGATCGAATGTAAGAAACCGAAAGCGGAAATTTGTATTTTTACAAAACCGAACCGGAACCGAATCACTCGGTTCCTGTTCAGTTTTGCTCACCCCTACCAAAATGTTATCCAACCAAAGTGTTATCCAACTTAAAGTTTACTAACCATCAAAAAATAAGAGCTAGTTCTTCAAACAATTTGTTTAGTAGCAATAAAACTTCCAACAAATCCATTACCTAATTGCATCCAATTCCTTAGAAATCTTCCACATTAAAGTGGATCATAACAAGCATATAGAATCTAACGTAGCAACAGTAATTGTCTATCTTAAAACTTTGAAATGATTTTTTCATAAAAACCTCTTCTTGTAGATGATGTTTGATCAGTAATTTCAGAATTCATGCAGAGAGCTTCCTCACTTGGTCACCATGTTCGAGCACCTGGAGATTGCCGCCTGTCCATTTCCAAGCCAAAAAAAGTATTGAAATCAAGAAACATGCTGATTAAAATTTAAAACATATTGATTGTTAGTAAACTTGCCATAATTTGAAAAACCATAATTGATTATAGTATTCAAATTTGCCAGCAGCTGAAATTGTACTATACTACATTATATTTCTATTGACGATCATTGTGTATTCAAAAATACTAAGTTCAGTGACTTAAGACATTGGGGATGGAAATAGATTGTGAACCATACCTGATATTGCTTTGAGTCCATCTTTTCAGCCTTTAGCTTTTCAGCCAGTTTATCTGCATATTGCTCTAGCATCTGTGAGTGCATAACCTGCCACAACATCAGATAGAGATTTTATCAATGGACATATCGAATTATAGAGAAATAAGATTCTGTGATACAAATAGCACATAGAATCATCACTAATCTGGTAAGACACATAAACACCAGTTGAAAATCTGAAAAAAAATGACAAGACAACACACCGTTTCATATATCCAATTTCATTTGACTAAATGGTACTATAAAGCAAATCAGTGTAGCTTCTTGAAAGAGAATATAAGGTAAAGAAGTTTCAACTAACTGCTCAAAGGAAACCAAAAAAGATGTACAAGCATGAATTAGAAGATCCCGGAAGAAAACTAGAACTAGAGCAAGCAAAAAACATTGAAAAGAAAAGAAACTAATGGCCAATACCAACTCCATAAACAGAAATTCAATGTGTAGGACATCTAAATTGGGATTTCAGATGCGCCATAATGTCCCTATAAACTATAATTTTGATAATCATATAATAAGTTAAAATGATGGAGGCCTATCATAAACTTTGCATAATATTGCATCATTTGCAACAAAGACAACTGGTAAGTTCCATATGTTCTTCAACTACTCATACATAAAATCAGGAGGAGATAAGGATAAATGAAGAGAAAAAAAAAAGGAAAAAAAAAAGGAAGTATTACTAGTAGTAACTTTTTGGTAGATGACTGTTGTAAGAACTCACTAGCACTTCTTTTCTCTTCATATAAACGCTGCTCAACCTAATGCCATCTCCCCAAAAAATTCAATATATAAACAAAAGTAATGAGAAAAAATAGGATAATTAAAATGAAGATACATGGGAACAATAATATAATAATATTGTCTGAATGAATAAATGCAAAGGAAGGAAACAAAATGAAAAACCTTAAGCACATAATCTAGCGAACAATAACACGGGTACCACCCTGAAGCCACACCAGAGTAGTAACTTTCAGCATCTTTTAGTATTTCCTTCTCAAACATATCGTAATATGATTTATATCCATGTTCTCCAAATTCTACAAAACACAAGGATATGCCTGGTAGCAAGTGCTCATCAATTTGCACACTGTGAAGATGTTGACTGATCTGCATGCATTGAAAAGCTAAATCTAATTTATATCTGGATAGAGTAAAGAATGAAGTATGCATGTCAGCTGAACATACCAAGAACTTTGTTGCATTCATCAACCTTTGGTATAAAACTTTGCATACCTGAATATTAGAATGAGATTAACTCCACAAGAAGATGAATTATTCTTGAGAAGATCCAAATTTTCACATGCTGTATGAAACCATTCACATACCAGTTCATGAAAACTGCAGAATGAGATATCAACAAGTCGTGGAGAACTGTCTTCTTGATCTTCAATTTGGCGATCAAGGTAGTCAAAAAACCGTATAAGACACCTTGTCATCATCTTGTAATTGCTCCAGAGTTGTAGAAACTTCGTTAGCAGATGGACATCATCTTTATCCATCACAGATGGCAAAACCTAGAAGTAGTACAAGGCAAATCTTCTCATGAACAGAGTACTAAATAATTAGTCAGTTTTGCTGCTGTATAATGTTACACATGAGCAAGATGAATAAACCAGCTATAACTCAAAATAAACCATGGATGGTGAACTTCAGGTTGCATTTGAATTGATTTATTTGAAATTCAAACTTCAAATGAACGGTTTCAAATCCACTCAATCAGAATGGTTTCAAGATCACTTAAATTCAAAAGGAGTGATAATTTCAAATCCATTAATCAATCCAAACAAACCGTTAATGGATTTGCAAATATGGAGTTGAAACCCATCTTCAAATATTTTTATCTAATTAAATGCAATCTTAAAGTACTCAACTAATGTATTTGTGCAGAAGTTTCTTTAATAGACTAGCCCAGGCTCTTGATTAAGATACACAAATCAATTTTATTACCCAGTGTGAGATATTCTTTTTCAAGATTTTACACTAACTTATAGCATCCTCCATCTGACCGCAACTAATACTATGGTAACTAAATGAAATTAATCAAGATCAACTGCAAATTTTCAGACCAAAACCTGAACTAGTTTTTCACTTTACTTTAGGTAAATTCATTAACAAAACCAATGTAGTACTGGCTAATAACTAACATTCAATATGCAAAAGATCCATAATTATACCCAACTATGGCACCAAACTATTTCCACATCAAACTGGTAAGTTCAATACCCATCTACGACACCATGGTAACCACATAAAGTCCGGGAATTCAACTATTCGACGTCAACAGCTGCAAAATTATAGAAGATCTACATATATTGAAAAAGTATCCTCCATGATCCCACTTCATTTCTATATGGAGAAGCATAATGACACTATTCTCAATTTACTCATAACCAGTAAGGAAAGTAGTATGCCAGAAAAATCTATATGTGACAGCTGAATAGGTAAGAGAGATCTGCCTCTATTTTTTGTCACCACTAACTCCTGCCCAGGTGAGCGATGGATCTCATAATTGTTCATTCCATGTCGATATAAGTCAAATCTTCTAATCGCACTTCCCAAGAGATACTTATTCTCACTCTCCTTGCATGTATCACGGTCAGCTTAAAAGTCAAATACAGTATAACTTATAGCACTGAGAAGATATCATAGTCTTCTGAGGATGGACAAAAGGGCAGCTGTGTAAGAAATCAGCACCAATTCTTCATTGCTCTAACAGGATTACTGTTTTATTTGCCTTGTTTTTTAGATCAGGAGGCCAGTCACATTTTAAGTCCTGTTTTAACAGCTACAAATAAGCATTTCACTATTCAAAACAATGTTGCACGATATTACATAATAGTGTCTATAGATCCATTTATGTTATTGTGAGAGGAAACATTCAAGAGACATGCGTGATGAAGGCTCCAACAAAAACAGTTCTAGTGACAAAATGACATGCTATATCTACCTTATATTCTTCAGTCTAAACCCCTGACTCATTTATGGTTATGTCACAACAACAATAACATATGTTTTGCACTTGAACTCAAAAGGATGGTTAACAATTTGAGACTTACATGCCAAGCAATACATAGGTCACTAAAACTAAAATGTTATCATTCAAACATAGCAAGGAAATAATGTAGCTCCTTAGCTCAGTGTAGTGGTACCTTTGATTCAATACCACTTTCCAATGTTTTCTTGAATCTATCAATAAGCTCCTGGTGATTAGAAGAGTCACTGCTAATTTTATATACATAGCTGGAAGAAGTTAAGAACCTTACTTCTTTAGTTCTTTGAAGAAAGCAAATAAAATAACTGTTCTATTTGACAAGATATTAAGCCAAACATTTTGGTTATAATTTTTCATAGCATGAAGAAATAGTTCTCAAATCATAAAAGCGTAATTTCTACCACCATGATGTTGTTGACTATTATGAAACAAATTGCACATAACCACATGAGAATGTGAATAACGACCATAAATGATCAGAACAAAAACTGAGAACAGGTCCCTTGACATTGAATCGGTGAAATCACAAAACAGTTACACAGAAAAGTCAAAAAAGAAAAAAATTAGATGACAAATTAAAACACTAATTAATCAATTTGAAACAGAATTTCAGATTAACAGCAAGAAAGGATACTCATAGTTTCCTATGTATTCTTCAGTAGGGAAAACTTCTTTCACTTTACAACCATCCAAAAGCTGGTCCGCCTTTTCAAGCCCTTTATCTAACCGTTCCCACATTTTTTCCTCCGTAAGCACTTCTTCTTCACTCATGATCGCTCCTTCTTCCCTATCAATTTCTTGGAGAAAAAGAAAGAAAATTAATCATTTTCTCCAGAAAAATCTCACTTCATTTACACATGCACACGTATTTAGCTATCGAAACAATCAATCTACATTCCTCTATCATCAATTGAACTAGAAATCGATCGATCGGAGATGAATAATTAAGGGCGGGAGATGAAAATCAAGATGAAGAATTACCTCCTTACTTTCTCTCTCTTTGGAACTGTATTTGAACTGCTTGGACTCATAGAATGGGTGTGCATGTTGGTTTTTAAAGGCACCGCTATTTTATTATTAATAATAATTATTAATTTTTTAAAATCGATTTTTATTTTATTTTATTTTATCTTTGGGAAAGAAAAGTCCATCTACTTTTGGCGCTGTTTAAACTGTACTTTATATCTATTATTTATTGTGTGTGTATATATATATATGGATTTATATGTACGTATACAACATACACTGTAATATATTAGGTGCAATATAAATTATAATTTCAATTTCATTTAATTCTTTCTATTAGTAAGTGCTTTTTGTAAAAGAAAATTAATTGTTCAGATCGCACATGACATATAATGAAATATTCGTTAATTAGATAAAATTTATTGGATAATATTGTTGTTCAATTTTAATCACTCAGAATTTCAATTTTGAAGTATAATTGTGAAGGGTGTCAAACCAATAATAATAAATTACTTATAATAACAAATATATTAGCGAGAGATCTCATTAACAACTACGTTGCTACGCACCCAAAGTCTATAAAATGTGTTGATGGATAGATTGATAGAAAGTATATGAGAAACCTTACGATTGATAGCCGACTCCTTGGATTATATTACTTTTACTCACTCGTAGCTTTCTTAAAAGACAAACTTATGCGAGTATGCGACACACTCCTTTGATTATATTAGCTTTACTCACTCGTAGCTTTCTTAAAAGACAAACTTATGCGAGTATGCGACACAATCATGTTAAAGGCATATTAATGGCACATCGAAATTGCGAAAGCATATTAATGGCACATCGAAATTGCGAAAGTTAAAAGCTTCTTGTATTAAATGCGATAATCATTCTAATATGGTATAAAATGCTTACATAAATTTCAAAACCTACTTCAAAATGTATTTTCCTATTCGGTTATGAGGGAAAAAGGCTGAAATAACCGAATAGGAAAATATATTTTGGGGTAGATTTTGAAATTTATGAAATTCGGTTATGAGAAGAAAAAACTGAAATAATCGAATCGAAAAATATGTTTTGATTCTCTAAAATTCGGTTATTTTGATTATGAGGGAAAAAAGTTGAAATAACTGAATAGGAAAATACATTTCAATTTGGATTCGGTTTTGAAGTTTACGAAATTTGGTTATTTTGGTTATGAGGGAAAAAAAAGAAGAAATAAGCGAATCCAACATTAGGTAATGTTTGTAGATTTTTGTTTAATACGTACTATGTCCTGGAATTGAAAAAATAAGATAGGACACAAAAATCATTGCCCAAAATGCCCAATCATAAAATTTACTAACCATAAAAAAATAAGAGCTAGTTCTTCAAACAATTTGTCTAGAAACAATAAAACTTACGACAAATCCCATTACCTAATTGCTTCCAATTCCTTAGAAATCTTCCAAATTAATTAAAGTGGGTCATAAATAAAGCAACTAACAACTTAGCAACAGTAGTTGTCCATCTTAAAGCTTTGAAATGATTTTTTCATAGAAACCTCTTCTGGTAGATGATGTTTGATCAGTAATTTCAGAATTCATGCAGAGAGCTTCCTCACTTGGGCACCATGTTCGAGCACCTGGAGATCGCCGCCTGTCCATTTCCAAGCCAAAAAAAATATTGAAATCAAGAAACATGCTGCTTAAACGCAGATTTAACAGTGGATTGTTTCTTGAAAAACCATAATTGATTAAAGTATTCAAACTTGCCAGCAGCTGAGATTGTACTATACTACATTATATGAAGGATCCAAAATATTTTTATCGATGATCATTGTGTATCCAAAAATACGAATATCGGTGACTTAGACTTATTGGGGATGAAAATAGATTGTGAACCATTCCTGATATAGCATTGAGTCCACGTTTTCAGACTTTTGCTTTTCAGCCAGTTTATCTGCATATTGCTCTAGCATCTGTGAGTGCACAACCTGCCACAACATCAGATAGAGATTTTAACTGTGGACTTATCGAAATGAGATTCTGTGATACAAATAGCACATAGAATCTTCCCTAAGCCGGCAAAACACATACACCGATTGCAAATCGAAAAAAATGACAAGACAATACACACTCAGTATATCTTCACGACTATTTAGGTACACCGTTTCATATAATCCAATTTCATTCTACTAAATGGTACTATAAAGCAAATCAGTGTAGCTTCTTGAAAGAGAATATAAGGCAAAAAAGTTTCAACTAATTGCTCAAAGGAAACCAAAAAAAAAAGATGTATAAGCATTAATTAGAAGATCACTGAAGAAAACTAGAACTAGAACTAAGCAAAAAAACATGGAAAAGAAAAGAAACTGATGGACAATACCAACTCCATAAACAGCAATTCAATGTTCCTAATGTTCCTATAAACTATGATTAATCATATAATAACTTTGCATAAAATGTCATCATTTGCATCAAAGACTAACTGGTAAGTTCCAGATACTCTTCAACTTCTCATACATAAAATCAGGAGGAGAAAAGGATAAATGAAGAGAGAAAAAAAAAGGAAGTATTACTTGTAGTAACATTTTGGTAGATGACTGCTGTAAGAACTTAGTAGCTCTTCTTTTCTCCTCAAGTAAACACTGCTCAACCTAAAGTCAACCCCAAAAAAATTCAATATATAAACAAAAGTAATGAGAAGGAAATAGGATAATTAAAATGAAAGATACATGGAACAATAATATAATAATATTGTCTGAATGAATAAATGCAAAATAAGGAAACAAAATGAAAAACCTTAAGCACATAATAACACAGGTACCACTCTGAGGCCGCACTAGAGTAGTAACTTGCAGCATCTTTTAGTATGGCCTCCTCAAACATATTGTAATATAATTTATATCCATGTTCTCCAAATTCTACAAAAAAACAAGGATATGCCCGGTAACAAGTGCTCATCAATTTGCACACCGTCACGATGTTGACTGATCTGCATGCATTGAAAAGCTAAATCTAAATTATATCTGGATAGAGTAAAGAATGAAGTATGCATGTCAGCTGAACATACCAAGAACACTGTTGCATTGATCAACCTTTGGTGTATAACTTTGCATACCTGAATATTAGAATGAGATTAACTCCACAAGAAGACGAATTATTCTTGAGAAGGTGCACTATGAAACATTTCCAAAAATAGTGGTACCATTCACCTACCAGTTCATGAAAACTGCAGAATGAGAAATCAACAAGTCGTGGACTAGCATCTTCTAGATCTTCAATTTGGCGATCAAGGTACTCAAAAAATTGTATAAGACACTTTGCCATCATCTTGTAATTTCTCCAGAGTTGTAGAAGCTCCGTTAGCAGATGGACACCATCTTTGTCCATCACAGATGGCAAAACCTAGAAGTAGTACAAGGTAAATCTTCTCACGAACAGTGTACTGAATAATTAGTCAGTTTTGCTGCTGTATAATGTTACACATGAGCAAGATGAATAAATCAGTTATAAGGGAAAGACTCGGTCCCTAAAAACACCATATGCTAACTCAAAATAAGCCATGCATGGCGAACTTCAGGTTGCATTTGAATTGATTTATTTGATATTCAAACTTCAAATGAACGGTTTCAAATCCACTCAATCAGAATGGTTTCAAGTTCCACCCAGATCACTTAAAATCAAAAGGAGTAATATTTCCAAATCCATTAGAGATTGAATCAATCCAACAAACCGTCAATGGATTTGCAAATATGGAGTTGAAACCCATCTTCAAATATTTTATCCAAATGCGATCTTAAAGTACTCAACTAATGTATTTGTGCAGAAGTAATTTCTTTAATAGACTGGCCAGGCTCTTGATTAATATACACAAATCAATTTTCTTATCCAGTGTTAGATATTCTTTTTCAAGATTTTACACTAACTTCTAGCATCCTCCATCTGACCTCAACTAATAATATGGTAACTAAATGAACTTAATCCTGATCAACTGCGAATTTTCAGACCAAAACCTGAACCAATTTTTTTACTTTACTTTAGGTAAATTCATTAACAAAACCAATGCAGTACTCTCTAATAACTAACATTCAATATGCAAACAATCCATAATTATACCCAACTATGGCACCAAACTATTTCTACATCAAACTGGTAAGTTCAATACACATCTACGACACCATGATAACCACATAAAGTTCGGGAATTCAACTATTCAACCTCAACAACTGCAAAGTTATAGAAGATCGACTATAATGAAAAAAGTATTTCTATATGGAGAAGCATAATGACACAATTTCTCATTTTACTTATAATCTGTAAGGAAAGTAGTATGCCAGAAAATATATATGTGACAACTGAATAGGTAAGAGAGATCTGCCTCTATTTTTTATCACCACTAACTCCTGCCCAAGTGAGCAATGGATCTCATAATTGTTCATTCCATATCGATATAAATCAGATCTTCTTATCGCACTCTCAAAAATATCATACCACTTCCCAAGAAATACTTATTCAATTATGGGAACAAAAACAAAATATAATTACAAAGGCTATTCTCACTCTCTTTGCATGGATCACGGTCAGCTTAAAAGTCAAATTCAGTATTTACTCTGCACACAAATAAAAATATATTGAATAGAACTTATAGCACTCAGAAGATATCATAGTCTTCATTGCTCAAACAGGATTACTGTTTTATTTACCCTGCTTTTTAGATCAGGAGGCCAGTCACATTTTAAGTCCTGTTTTAACCGCTATACAAAGAAGCGTTTCACTGTTTAACACAATGTTGCAGGATATCTACCTGATATTCTTCAGTGTAAATCCCTGACCCATTTATGGTTATGTCACAACAACAATAACATATACTTGAACTCAAAAAGATGGTTAACAATTGGAGACGTACATGCCAAGCAATACATAGGTCACTAAAAACTGAAATGATATCTTTCAAACATAGCAAGCAAATAATGTCAGCTCCTCAGCTCCGTGTAGTGGTACCTTATATACAATACCCTGTTCCAAAGCTTTCTTAAATCTATCAATAAGCGGCTGTTGACAAGAAGAGCGACTGCTAATGTTATATGCACAGCTGGAAAAAGTTGAGAACCTTTACTTCTTTATTTCTTTGAAGAAAGCAAATAAAATAAATTTTCGATTTGACAAGATATCAAGCCAAACAGTTTTAGCGATTCTTAACCAAACAGGAAAACATTTTGGCTAACATTTTTCAAAGCATGAAGAAATAGTTCTCAAATCATAAATGCGTAATTCTACCACCATGATGTTGTTGACAATTATGAAACACATTGCACATAAACACATGAGAATGGGAATAACAACTATAAATGATCAGATCAGAAAATGAAAACTGCGATCCCCTGACATTGAATCGATAAAGTCACAGAACAGATATACAGAAAAGTGAAAAAAGAAATAAAATTAGATGACAAATTAAAACACAAATTAGTCAATTTGAAACAGAATTTTAGATCAATCTATAAATAGCAAGAAAGGATACTCATAGTATTGTATGTATTCTTCAGTAGTGAAAACTGCATTCAGTTTACAACCATCCAAAATCAGTTCCGCTTTTATAATCTGTGAAGAAATGGGCCAGATTATATGTTATTTCTGGCCCAATTTCATATCTTCGGAGGCCCAAGTCGAAGCCCATCTGGAACCAAGCCCAGCTCATCATGTAAGCTGGCTTTTAATCTGAGCCTCTCGTTTGAATCCCTCTGATCTCGACCCTTGATCTGTTCATACATATACCTTCTCCCCCCTCTCTGCCTCAGAACCCTAATCCCTTCTCTCTCTCTTCGCGGCACCACATCCTCCCTCTCTCTCCTCTGATCTTCGTACATTTCATGCCTTGCCGGCTGTCCTTGTGCCCGACGGTCCTTTGCGACCTCGGGCTGTCCTTCCCTGGCCTTTTGATCGGTTTTCCACCGTTTGATTTCTGTCCTTGGGTTTGGGTAGAGAGAGAGAGCGATGTGGCTCATCCTATATATAGTTCCATCCTGTTCCTGAGAGAGAGAGTGGGAAAAGAAAGGGGTTTCCAGAATTTCTTTGTGTATTCTTTGATCTATGGGACAGATGGACATGTGTTGATGATCTGCTTCTTTCTCTTGAGAGGGTGTGAGCTTGTGTCTGAGATTCTGAGTGGTTCCTACGGGCTTCTTGGTGCAACCGGCTTGATTCTTGGTGTCTTTGTGGTGCTGGACTGTGAAGGGGGCTGAACCGTTGATCAAGTCTATCTTGGCTCTCAAATCCATATGTTGGACTCCTCCTGGTGTTTTCTATACCTTATCTTTGTTTTTGTTTTTTAAAGCCTTGTAATAGATACTTGTATGAGTGTTTTACACTCAGTGTTTAAGCATGATATGTTTATGTATACTGGACCGATGCCCAACAGTGGTATCAGAGCCTTGTTGTTGATAAAATCGGTCCAGTGGTGCTGAGGCGATCAGGTATCTTGGCTGTACCTACTCTCTTTAGTGTTGGATCCTGTGGATCTTCTCTCCGCTGCGTTTACTGTTCTTTGTGGTCTCTTGGTGGTCTTGCTGCTGGTATAGAGTCTGTCTCTGTGCTCTCTTGCTGCTGTTGTTTCCTATATCTCTGTGTGTTGTGTTCTCCTTTGTTCCCCCTGGTTACTCACCTTGTCCGGACCACTTAGTGTCCCTGGAATCTGGGTTGAGAGGGTGAACTTATCCCTGTGTTTTGCTGCTGGTTTTATCCTCCTTTGTTGTTTGTGCATCTCTTCTTTCTCTGTGTTCCTATACCTGCTTTGTTTGCCTGCTGTGGAACCATGAACTCCTACCCAGTTGCCTCTTTTGATGGTAAGGGTGATTTCTCTATATGGCAACAAAAGATGAAGGGTGTTTTGGTGCAACAAAAGTATTTTAGAGCCATAACTCTAAACTATGATGATAAAACTGGAGATGATGTTAAAAGTGAACTTGATGAACTTGCCTATTCTCTGATCATTTTAAACCTTTCTGATTCTGTGATTAGGAAGTTGGGAAAACTTGAATCTGCAAAACTGTTATGGGATAAACTGGAAGAGTTTTACATTGAAACTTCTCTGCCTTCTAAGATGTTCTTACTTGAAAAGTTCTTCAGATTTAAACTTGACATGCATAAAGATATTGATGAGAATTTGGATGTTTTTACAAAACTTGTGCAAGACATTAAGTTAACTGGAGTTAAGAACATTGATGAGTATACCCCCATTGTGCTGTTAAATGCTATTCCTGACACTTATGGTGATGTTAAATCTGCTATTAAGTATGGCCGAGATAAAGTAACTCTTGATACTGTGATTAATGGCTTGAAGAGTAAGGAACTTGATTTAAAAACCAGCAAAGTGAACAGATCTTTAGGTGATGTTAACCATGTGAAACACAAACCTAAAAACAAGCCTCCCAATGCTGCTTCCACCTCTGGTAATAACAATCAGAACCAAACTCCTCAAAAGTCAGGAAAAGATAAGGGTAAACAGAGATTTAAAAATAGGAAGTGTTATAACTGTGGTAAACCTGGACATTATGCTGATAAGTGCACTGAACCTAAAAAGGAAAGGCCTAACAATCAACCTAATCATGCTAATAATGTCACAGATAATATGGGTGATGTGTATATGATCTCTGACTGTGGTACTGACTCTGTGAACTCTGTGCTTGATTCTCTAAGTGATAAAATTTGGCTTTTAGACTCTGCATGTACCAATCATATGACACCTCACATGAACATGTTTTCTACCTATGTGAACTTGACAAATGGATCTGTTTCCATGGCTGATAGTAGTCAAATGCATGTTTTAGGAATTGAGACTGTTAACCTTAAATTTGATGATGGCTATGTGTTATCCTTGAAAAATGTGAGACATGTTCCCAATTTGTGTAGTAATCTGATGTCTTGTGCTTCCTTGGAAGATTGTGGCTTTAAGGGTGAATGGGGGAATTGAAAAATGAACTTAATTAAGAATGGCTCTGTTGCTTTCAAAGCTGATAGGAATCAGAACATATATGTTGCTTATGCTGAACCTGTTTTGCATGCCAATACTGTCCAACATGACTTAACTGTTTTATGGCATAAAAGACTTGGTCATATTAGTAGTAAAGGTTTGGATATCTTGCATAAGAACAAGTACCTGTGTGGTGATACTGTGTCTGACATGCCTATGTGTGATTTATGCATTATGGGTAAGCAAACAAAAGTTAAGTTCCCTGTTTCCTCCTTCCCTAATTCAACTAAGTGCTCTGAAATTCTTGAATATGTGCATTCTGATGTCTGGGGTCCTGCATCTGTCTCTATACCTAGTGGAAATAGGTATTTCCTATCTGTGATTGATGATTTTTCCAGAAAAGTCTTTGTCTTCTTGCTTAAACAGAAATCTGATGTGATTGGTAGGTTTAAAGCATGTAAAATACTAATTGAAAATCAAACTGGAAAGAAAATCAAAGTGTTAAGGACAGATAATGGAACTGAATTTTGTAATCATGAATTTGATGCTCTATGTGCTGAATCTGGTATTAAAAGGCATAGGACTGTTGTGTATACTCCCCAACAGAATGGGATTGCAGAAAGAATGAATAGAACCCTTCTTGACAAAATGAGATCTATGTTATGTGCTTCTGGCTTGCCAAAGTTGTTTTGGGGTGAAGCTGTTCTAACTGCTGCATATCTGATTAATAGATGTCCTTCTGTGCCTTTGAATGGTGATGTGCCAGAATCTGTGTGGTGTGAAAAACCTGTGGACCTATCTAATTTGAGAGTGTTTGGTTGTACTGCTTTTGTGCATCATAAAACTGATAAATTAGAACCTAGGTCTCAAAAAGGTGTTTTCCTTGGCTATCCTGATGGGGTTAAGGGATATAGATGTTGGCTAAAGGGTGAACCTGGTTTTAAAACTATCATAAGCAGAGATGTTGTGTTTAATGAGAATGAGTTTCCTTGTCTCCCTGTGCCTGCTTTTATTGTTCCTACTGCTGCTCCCAATGAGGTGGAACATTCCCCTCTTGAATCTGATGAAACTGTTATTGAGCATGAACCTTCTGAAAATGTGTATGATCAAGATGTTGAGTCTTCTATACCTGTGTTGGATGATTTAAGTGATTACCAGCTTGCTAGGGATAGGCCTAGAAGAGATGTTAGGAGACCTCACTATTTTGATGATTTTCAGCTTGCTTCATATGTGTTTAATGCTTTTGAAAGCCTTGATGAGAATGAACCTAAGTCATATAAGCATGTCTTGCAATCTGCTGATTCTGCTAAATGGATTGATGCCATGAAAGATGAGATGAAATCCTTGCATGTTAATGATACTTGGTCTCTTGTGCCCAAACCTGCTAAGTGTTCTCTTGTTGACTGTAAATGGCTATTTAAATTGAAGCATGAATCTGACTCTGTGAGATTTAAGACAAGACTAGTGGCTAAAGGTTTTACCTAAAAGGAAGGAATTGATTATAATGAAATATTTGCTCCTGTTGTGAAATTCACCACTGTTAGAATCATGCTTGCCTTGACTGCTCATTTTAATTGGGAATTGAAGCAAATGGATGTTAAAACTGCCTTCTTGCATGGTGAACTTGATAAGCAAATTTTCATGAAACAACCTGAGGGTTTTGTTGATAAAATGCACCCTGATTATGTCTGCCTTCTTAAAAAATCCTTGTATGGTCTTAAGCAATCACCTAGACAGTGGAATAAGAAGTTTGATTCCTGCATGTTATCTCTTAAATTCAAAAGAAGCTCTTATGATCCATGCTTGTACTTTAATGAAGATGTTCAAACTCCTGTTTTCCTGATGATCTATGTGGATGATATGCTGTTGACCAGCCCTTGTGTGAATGCTATAAATCATGTCACTAAGTGTCTGAGTGATAATTTTGATATGAAATTACTTGGTGATGCAAAAAGGATCTTAGGGATGGACATTATCAGAAAAAAGGGATGCATGCTCCTTGTCTCTTAATCAATCTGTGTATGTGCAAAGGATTCTTGATAAGTTCTCTATGAATGAAGCTAAATCTGTGACTGTTCCTCTTGCTGCTCACTTCTTGCTAAGTAAAGACCAGTCTCCAAAGACTGATCTTGAAAAAACTGAAATGTCTTCTGTGCCTTATGCCAGTGCTATTGGTTCTGTGATGTATCTCATGGTAAGTACTAGGCCTGATATTGCTTATGTTGTGAGTTGCTTGAGTAGATATATGTCTAACCCTGGTATGCTTCATTGGGAGGCTGTGAAATGGCTTCTGAGATATTTGAAAAGATCTTTGCAAACTGGAATTGAATTTGGTAAGTCTGAAGATGGTGTTAATCTGTGTGGCTATGTGGATTCTAATTTTGCAAATGATAAAGATAATAGAAAATCTACAACCTCCTATGTGTTTACCTTATGTGGTGCTTGTATCAGTTGGAAATCTCAATTGCAGAACATTGTTGCCCTATCTACTACTGAATCTGAATATATTGCTGCAACTGAAGCAATTAAAGAGGCCATTTGGCTTAAGGGTTTATTGTCTGAAATTGGTTTTCTTAAAGAAAAGGTGGTTGTGTTTTCTGATAGCCAATCTGGAATTCAGCTTTGCAAAAATCCTGTTTTTCATGATAGAACTAAACACATTGATGTTAAATACCACTTCATCAGAGACATTGTGGAAAAAGGTATTGTTAACCTTGAAAAGGTTCCCTCAGAATTCAACCCTGCTGATATGGGAACAAAGTGTCTTCCTGTTGAAAAGTTCAGATCTTGTTTAAGGATCTTGAACCTATCCTCTGCTTCTTGATTTCTTATGTTCTTGTTTTGTGCAATCTGTGTGATTGCTCTGTTACTCAGCTTTGTGCTCTCTCTGTGTGCTGTGTGCTTCTCTACCTGCTCTAACTTGATGTTTCTGTGTGTTTGCAGGTGAGAAAAAAAAAAAAAAACGGTAATGATGACCCCTTGTCCCTTTAGAAAGTGACCACAGACCCATAATCTGGCCCAAGATGGAGAATGTGAAGAAATGGGCCAGATTATATGTTATTTCTGGCCCAATTTCATATCTTCGGAGGCCCAAGTCGAAGCCCATCTGGAACCAAGCCCAGCTCATCATGTAAGCTGGCTTTTAATCTGAGCCTCTCGTTTGAATCCCTCTGATCTCGACCCTTGATCTGTTCATACATATACCTTCTCACCCCTCTCTGCCTCAGAACCCTAATCCCTTCTCTCTCTCTTCGTGGCGCCACATCCTCCCTCTCTCTCTCCTCTGATCTTCGTACATTTCATGCCTTGCCGGCTGTCCTTGTGCCCGACGGTCCTTTGCGACCTCGGGCTGTCCTTCCCTGGCCTTTTGATCGGTTTTCCACCGTTTGATTTCTGTCCTTGGGTTTGGGTAGAGAGAGAGAGCGATGTGGCTCATCCTATATATAGTTCCATCCTATTCCTAAGAGAGAGAGTGGGAAAAGAAAGGGGTTTCCAGAATTTCTTTGTGTATTCTTTGATCTATGGGGCAGATGGACATGTGTTGGTGATCTGCTTCTTTCTCTTGAGAGGGTGTGAGCTTGTGTCTGAGATTCTGAGTGGTTCCTACGGGCTCCTTGGTGCAACCGGCTTGATTCTTGGTGTCTTTGTGGTGCTGGACTGTGAAGGGGGCTGAACCGTTGATCAAGTCTATCTTGGCTCTCAAATCCATATGTTGGACTCCTCCTGGTGTTTTCTATACCTTATCTTTGTTTTTGTTTTTTAAAGCCTTATAATAGATACTTGTATGAGTGTTTTACACTCAGTGTTTAAGCATGATATGTTTATGTATACTGGACCGATGCCCAACATAATCCCTTCTTCTAATACTCTCCACCTTTCTTCCTCTGTAATCACATATTCTTCCTTCATAATCATTTCTTCTTCCCTATCAATTACTTGAGGAAAAAGAAAGAAAATTAATTATTTTCCCCAGAAAAATCTCATTTAACTCACACATGCACACGTATTTCGCTATCGAAACAATAAATCTACATTCACTCAATCATCAATCGAACTAGAAATCGATCGATCGGAGATGAATAATTTCGGTTGAGAAATGAAAATCAAAATGAAGAATTACCTATGTTGATCCTTTCTCTCTCTCTCTGGAATTCTGTATGCATGTTGGTTTTTTTTATAGGGACTATTATTTTATTTTTATTTTTTTGAGCTAAAATCTTTTTTTTTTTTGGAAAAGCAAAGTCCATCTAGTTTTGGAAAATAACCAATATTGATATAATATTTTACAATATATCCGCGATATATTCAAAATATTTGAAAAAGAAAAGATTTTGCTCTCATATCCACATACACCCTTCGAAAAATAGATATATAACGCGGATGTATCACACAAATATCGGGATATTTTCATCCTTAGTTACAAGTGAATCAAATTGAATAACTCGATTCGATTGATATTCAATTTATACATTTTTTTTGATTTTCATTCTATTTGGTTTCTAAAAGAATTAGAATTCCATTATCAATTTCTTTGGTTCAGATACTGAACTAACCGATGCACACAAATGCTATTAACAAGCATCTACCAGGTTTAAAAACAAGTATCTACAAGGTTTAAACAAACAAATTGAAAAAATACCATTAATTATGTATTAAGAAAAGGCAAAAACTTTTTGTGCACAAGGTGCACGGATCCAAATCTGTGCATAGACAATACTATTATATTATATGAAGGAATATTGTTATATTATATGAGTGATACTGTTATACTATTATATATAGTTTTAACAGTATTATTCATATAATATAAGAGTATTGTTGTGCACAAATCTGGATTTGTACACCTTGTGCATAAAAGTATCACTCATAATTAATTAGGGAATTCTTATCCAAAATTTTGACATTTCTCCAATAATTATCAAATGTTATTAAAATAACTATTCTTTATTTGAAATATGATTTTTATGTTAAAAAATATTTGTGCCAAGACATTCAAACGTGAACATACATCTGATTTATAGTTTTATTTATTATCATTTTATTTTGTATTTGTAAATTTTCAAAATATAATTTTTAACTTTGGGAGGAGATAACATGGGTGGAGAAACAGTTTGAGGTGAGGGAGTTTCTAGTGGCAACAAATTTAATCTCTCAGACGAATCACATTTCACACCCCTAATGGCCCATGGCAACATATTTCTGTTCAAAAACGGTGTCGTTTCACCTGCAACAACAATTATGAATGAAGAATGGAAGCTTATGAAACTTTGATAGATTGTGTATTGAATGATTAAACTGATTAGGTATTGTATTTAGGTATGTATACATCCACTCCACTCACAATCAATGATGAAAATTTTGGTTTCGATGAAAATATCGATATCTTAATTTTACGGAAATATCGTGGAAATATCGATATTGGTGGAAATATCTTACATAAATTTATCAATATTTTTCTGATATTTCCCCGACATTCCACAGATATTTATCGATATTTCAATGATATTTCATGGATTTTCATATAATTTGTACCATGAAACCACCGATATCGAAATCAATACCGATATTTATCGATATTTTCGGCGATATTTCCCCAATATTTCGTCAATATTTCCTCAATACTTTCACCTATTTTCCTACAAATTGTATTGAAATCGTCAATATTTCCTCAATATTTTACCTATTTTCCTATAAATTGTATTATGAAGTCACCGATATTGAAATCGATATTTCACCTATTTTCCTACAAATTGTATTGAAATCGATATTTCGCCAATATACTAATATTTTAACAAAATTTCTCGTTTGTAGGATGAAGTCACCGATATTGAAATATTTTAACAAAATTTCTCGTTTGTAGGACGAAGTCACCGATATTGAAATCGATTTCGCCAATATTTTACCGATATTTTAACAAAATTTCTTGTCTCTTTACTGGTTATGTGGAAAAATGAAAATATCGGAAATATATCAATTGCACCCTATTTATTTTATCGATTACGTGAAAAAATGGAAATATCAAAAAAAAAAATATCGAAAATATTTCTGAATATTTTCTTCCATGCTCACAACAACGGTTTATAGTATGGAGTTCGCATGGAGTTCGCGTAAATAGTCATTGCAGGAGTTCGCGTAAATAGTCATTGCAGATGATATTCAGTGTCTGTCCACCAACTGCGACAACAATACTGTTTTCACTAGTAACTCCTTCAGAATTTATTTGTGTAAGTCCTGTGACTCCATCACTTTTATCATACTGTTTTCACTGGTAACTTCTTCAGAATTTATTTGTGTAAGTCCTGTGACTCCATCACTTTTATCATAGAGCATCTTTTGTCTTTGTCCTGCATCACGAGGGTGTTTAGCTTCGTGATCCTTTTTTTTTTTGGAAAAGAAAAATCCATCTATTTTTGGAAACTAACCGATATTGATATCAATATTTTGCAATATATCCACGATATATTAGAGATATTTGAAAAAAAAAAGTTTTGTCCTTATATCTATATACAACATTCGAAAAATGGATATATCGCGGATATATCACACAAATATCGGGATATTTTCATCCTCGGTTACAAATGAATCAAATTGAATAACTCGATTTGATTGATATTCGATTTTATACATTTTTTGATTAAGTCTCTTATGAGACCGTCTCACAGAATTTTAAGGCCAAAACTTGTGTGTCCCCGGGACACGGATCTTAGATCCGTGTCCCCAACCCGACCCGCACCCCACGCGCGCCCCACGCGCGCTAACGCGCGTCCACGCACCCTGCACGCGAGCGCGTGGGCACCTGGCGAGCCCCTCCATGCACGCACCTGATAGGTATCCATGGGATACTTGATAGGTATCCCATGGATATCTTGATAGTATCCATGGATAAGGTATCCACATGTATACTTGATGGTTTCCACATGTATACTTGAAGGTATCCATGCACCTAATAGGTATCCATGTGATACTTGATAGGTATCCCATGGATATCTTAATAGTATCTATGGGTAAGGTATCCACATGTATACTTGATGGTTTCCACATGTATACTTGATAGGTATCCCAGGTATCCCATATATACCTTCATGTATCCAGCCATGAATACCTTGAAGGTATATATGTGATACCTTGAAGATATCCATGTGATACCTGCGCGCACCTTGGTCACCAAGCCGTGCGCGCCCATACTTCCACGTCGCGCGCACACCGCGCTCCCACCCACGCCGCGCACGCCCACGCCATGGAAACCTGAAGGTATACATATGGATACCTTGAAGATATTCCATGGATACCTTCAAGGTATCCATGGGATACCTTCAATATATACATTAAAAAAAAAATTATGTGGGGCCCGTGGATTGGGCTGGGGACACGGATTGGATCCGTGTCCCGGGGACACAAGAGACACACTCGAATTTTAATGCATTGTGTGAGACGGATCAACCCACACACCACTCAAACCCAAAAATTAACATATTATTTGTGGTAATAGGGCTCCACCTCACGAAAACTATCCGTGAGACCGTCTCACATAAGTTTTTGTGTTTTTGATTTGATTCTATTTGGTTTCTAAAAGAATTACAATTCGATTATCAATTTCTTTGGTTCAGAAACTGAACTAACCGATGCACACAATTACACAAATGTTATTAACAAAACATCTACAAGGTTTAAAAACAAGTATCTACAAGGTTTAAACAAACATCTATAAGGGTATGTTTGGACAGGATTTAAGGTGACTTTTGCAAATCTGGATTTTGGCTTGAAAATGATTTTGTGAGTTTGAATTTTGAGTAGAATTATAGTAAAATATCATTTTCACATAGGAAATTGTAGAAAAGGTAGATGTTTTTTTATTGTGAATTGTAAAAAAAGTAAATGTTTTTATTAGAAATTGTAGAAAAAGTAGGAAAAGTAGGGTAGGTAGTAGGATTTTGATAATTCTTGTCCAAATATGGACTGGATTGAATCCATCCAAAATTCGGATGGGTCAAGTCCAGTCCAAACATACCCTAAAGGTTTATTCAATGCACTTTATATATGTTTGATACCACTTGTCATGCAATGAAGATACTGTACCTCCAAATTGAAAAAAATACCATAAATTATGTATTAAGAAAATTGTATACATTGTTGTAATGTGAAATTACATCTTTGCCATTATGAATAAAAAAAGGTATTTGATCAACAGAGGCAAGTACATCTTTCTCAACAAAAATTAGTGTTTGGGTTGATTGTTGAGTTAGTTTATAGATGAGTTAATTTGATGTTTGTTGCTAAATTCGGTTTTATGAAAATGATTGATTTTGTGATAAATTTGATGTTAATTCCTTTTAAATTGTTGTGGATTGTCATTATAATTGGGAATTTTTTATAAAATTTGAGTTATTTCTTTTGATATGATCGTGTTTTTAATTAGTCAAAAACTTTTGTGCACAAGGTGCACAGATCCAAATCTATGCACAAAAATATTGTTATATTATATGAAGTAATACTGTTATATTATATATAGTTTTAACAGTATTACTCAAATAATATAACAATATTACTTTATATAATATAACAGTATTGTTGTTCATAAATCTGGATTTATGCACCTTGTGCACAGGAGTGTCACTCTTTTAATTATTACTCATTCAATTAGGAAATAACTAAGGGCGGAGCTACCTGAGCTAGACCATTGATGTTAGGAGACTAATTAGCTTTGAAGGAATTCAATCAATATAAAAATAATATTTAAAGAGTTGGACTGGTATGCAACTAGTGCATGGATCATTCGAGTCGGGTTGGGTTGAATCCGATCTGGATCCGCGCATTTTCTTTTTTTTTTCCGCGCATTTTTTTTCCCTAACTTTTATGTTGTGTTAGACATACCTTTATATTATATTAGTCATACCTTTATATTATATTAGTGATACCCTTATTTCCACATTTCATACTTTAACCCTAAACCCTAATTTCGGCACAATAAATCCTCATTTGGCACAAGTTATAGATATTTACATTTATATGATATTACTCATACATTTATATGAGATTATTTATACATTTATATCAACATAAACATACATTTATGTAATATATATATAAAGGTACAACTAACATAATTAAAAGATATGATTAACATAACTAAATGTATGTCTTATATAACTAAAATGTATGAAAGATATTAATATGTCAATTTAAAAAAAATGCTAAGGTACAACTAACCTTACAAAAGGTATGTTTAACATAACTAAAAGGTATGTCTAACACTACTAAAAAAGTATAGTTAACATAACATAAAATGTATGCCTAATAGTACTAAAATGTATGTTTAACATAACATAAAGGTCAGGCACCTGGGAGCATGTTTGGGTGGATTTTGTTCGCGATCTAGAGGCACGTGCAGGCACATGCGGGCGCGTACGAACGCGTGACGGGTCAGGTCGACCCGTGTGCACGGTTATAGGGTCCGTGCACCAGTTGTATATAAGTTTTTGTCATATTTAAATACTAAAGATGAATATTTATACTAGAATATATAGGGGTAATGGAAACACTGAAAGAAAAAATTGAGGGCTAAAGCCCTCTTAACATGGGGAAGAAAACCCCAGGAAATAAGGAAAGATAATCCAAAATCAAATAAAACCAAAAAAAAAATGGAAAAGTAATCTGATATTTCATTTTAATTATGAAAGCAAAAATCTATCATACATTTTTTTTCTATTTAGAATCTACCTCTTTTTAGAATTTTTGGATTCGCCACTACTTGTCATGGAATGTTTTGTAATGTATATAAAAGAGACCACGACCGTGTGATTGGTAGCCGACTCCTTCGATTATATCAGCCTTACTCACTCGTAGCTTTCTTAAAAGACAAACTTATGCAAGTATGCGACACAATCACACTAAAGGCACATTAATGGCACATCGAAATTGCAAAAGTTAAAAGCTTCTTGTATTTAATGCAATAATCATTCTAATATGGTATAAAATTCTTACAAATATTGTTAGAGACTAAACATAAAACAGGAGACCACCCGAACATCATTGATCAAAGCCAACATAGTACTTCAAAATACATTACTAACTCTTGAAGGGCACATAAATCCCATGTATTTACATTTATTCACATAATACATCTTAGGTGGAGCAGATTAACATCTACAAAACAAATTTATTTACACGGGTTATTTAAATAGGATAGCACCCAAAAGTAACACAACAAATATAAGGGATCCCAATTTTACCACATTAAATAAAATTGGGATCCTTTATACCATTAAATATAAAAGTATGATACTTTTTACTATCAAATATAATTATATGTCCAAAAATACCACCAAATTATCATTGACTTGATGGAGACATTAATTACCCACAACAACCTACCATCTAATCACTTCTAACAGTCAAACACGAATTAAAAGGAAATCTTTGTCAATTTGTAAAATCCTCATTTAACCCTATATTATAAGAATATAGGGTTAAACGGATTTCCCCAAAATCCCTGTTAGGGTTAAACAATATACGTGGATTTTGGGAAAATTTTATATATTATTTAACTCTATATTGTTAGAATATAGGGTTAAATGGGGATTTTACAAACGAGGATTTCCCTAAAATCCCTGTTTAACCTTATATTCTAACAATATAGGGTTAAACAATATACGGGGATTTCTCCAAATTCCCCGTTTAACTGTTAAATGGGGATTTTTCCAAAATTTTCGTATATTGTTTAACCCTAAATTTCGTATATTGTTTAACCCTTTAAACGTGGATTTTCCCAAAATCCCCGTTTAACCCTATATTGTTAGAATATAGGATTAAACAATATACGGGGATTTCCCCAATATAGGGTTTAACAATATACGGGGTATTTTGTGGAAATTCCTGTTTAACAGTTAAACGGGGATTTTGGGGAAATCTCGTTTAACCTTATGGGAAAATCCCGTTTAACCCTATATTCTAACAATATACGGGGATTTCCCCAAAATCCCCATATATTGAAATCCCTATATGTTTAACCCTATATTCTAACAATATAGGGTTATATAGGGTTAATTGAAATCCCCCATTTAACAGTTAAACGGGGAATTTCCCAATATAGGGTTAAACAATATATGGGATTTGAGATTTTAACAGTTAAACGAGAATTTTCGGGAAATTCCCGTTTAACCCTATATTCTTAGGCTAACAATATAGGGTTATATAGGGTTAATTGAAATCCCCCATTTAACAGTTAAACGGGGAATTTCCCAATATAGGGTTAAACAATATACAGGATTTGAGATTTTAACAGTTAAACGAGAATCTTCGGGAAATCCCCGTTTAACCCTATATTCTTAGGTTAAACAATATACGGGGATTTTGGGGAAATTCTTGTTTAACTTTATATTCTAATATAGGGTTAAAAAATATATGGGGATTTTAACTGTTAAACGGGGATTTCCACAAAATCCCCGTATATTGTTTAACGTACCCTAAATCTTCTAACAATATAGGTTAAATGGAGATTTTGGGAAAATCTCCGTATATTGTTTAACCCTTGTTAGAATATAGCGTTAAACAAACAATATACGAGGATTTTGTAGTTAAACGGGATTTCGGGAAAAGCCCCGTTTAACCCTATATTATTAAGGTTAAACGAGGATTTTCAACCTTATATTGCCAAATCCCATTACCTGCAAAAATTAAAAAATATTACTTGTCATTTCAGCCACTATTCCAATTTGACTTAGACAAAAAAAGTGGTAGAATATTTTGTGGTAGAATGAGACCAAAAACTATATTTGATGATATATTGGGTAATAGATTATATGTTTGATGGTATATTGGATAATTTCCTCTTATTTAAATTTAGTTCAATATCTATTCAATTTTTTGACAATTAAGTATTCGTTTTTCAATTTTTGTCATCTCTGATTTAATTTTTCCTATTTCAATTCAATTTTAATCGAAAATTTTAAAATCACCAACGTGGCCGTCGAAAATTCTGATGGGCAACCAACTTTAAGCTGTCACGTCAACGATTTTGAAAATTATGATTAAAATGAATTAAAGTTGGAAAAAATTAAAATATAAATGATCAAAATTAAAAAACTGATATTTAATTATTAAAAATTAAAGTGTGTAGGCTTAAAATTCAAATTAACCCTATTTATAATACCTTGTTACATTTTAATATCTTTCGACTTTACACAAAAACTCCTGTGCACCAGGTGCACAGATCTAAGATCCGTGCAATTCGGGTCGATCCGACCCGGATCCACGAGTTTTTAATTTTTTTTAATTTTTTTTTCCAGATTTTTGTCCTGACCTTTATGTTATAAATGTATGACCTTTACGTTATAAATGTGTGACCTTTATGTACAACTATTTCTACCTTTATGTACTGTAACTTAAGAAAAATCTTCATTTTTTTCTAAGTTACAGTACATAAAGGTCATGATAGTTGTATATAAAGGTCACACATTTATAACATAAATGTCATACATTTACAACATAAAGGTCACAACCTGAAGCAAAAAAAAAAAAAGCAAAATTCAAAAACACTTGGATCCGGGTCAAAAACTGGGTCGATCCGACCCGGATCAGCGAGTTTTTAGTTTTTTTTTATTTTTTTTTTCCAAATTTTTGTCCTGACCTTTATGTTATAAATGTATGACCTTTACGTTATAAATGTGTGACCTTTATGTACAATTATCTCTACATTTATGCACTGTAACTTAGGAAAAAAATGAAGATTTTCAACACAATTTGTACTATGTACCTTTATGTGATATTAATGTGACCTTTATGTTATATTATGTCACATTTATGTACAAATATTCTGACCTTTATGCATCTTTATATATTATATAAATGTCAGAATATTTGTACATAAATGTGACATAATATAACATAAAGGTCGCATTGATATCACATAAATGTGTACAATTCAAATTATATTGAAAATCTTCATTTTTTTCTAAGTTACAATACATAAAGGTCATGATAGTTGTATATAAAGGTCACACATTTATAACATAAAGGTCACAACTTGAAGCAAAAAAAAATAAAGCCAAAATTAAAAAACACGCGGATCTGGGTCAAAAACTGGGTCGACCCGAATTGCATGTGCACCAAGTGCACACAAGACCAACTCTCGACTTTAATTGCAATACTTCACTAGTTAGATAATAAATTTTTTTTTTAAACCTATCATGTATTTTAGGGTCTGGCTATCTGCATCCCAATTATTTTATTTTTGATTTAAAAAATTCAAGAAATAATAAAAAGATAAATTTACCCTTATGTGTTCGACCATTTGTCGAACACACCTCTTTGTGTTCGACAAATCAGGATCGAACGGGTCTTCATATTTGTTGTTATTTTTTCGTTCTTTTTACATGATTATTATATACTTTGTTAACTTATAAAATGATTTTTTTAAGGAGATTTAAGGTTTGAGGAATGAAAAAAAAAAAAAGGAAGAAGGAGAAACAGAAGACTGGAGGAGAGGGGAGAGGAGAGAGGAGTTTGATTTTTTTTTTATTAAGAAGGGCAAAATTGTAATTTCGTTCTTTTTTAATTTTTCAAATAAAAAAAAAAAAAAATGGGGTGTGTTTAATAAACTTGGGTGCAGATAGCCGGGCGTATATTTTATTTAATTTATTTACCCTTTTCTGAATCAATGATTCAATAGCAACAGCGAGTTCGTTGCTCTAACCTCAGCGCCATGGCGTACTTGCTCTCCATCAGCTTTACGACGCCGTTTTGCTACCAATTTCAGGTATCAACATTGTTATCTGAACTTTGCTCTTCGTCTTTCTTTGAATGATTTGAATGATTAATATCTTTCTGTTCCATAAATTCTTTTTGTGTTTGTGTTTTGGACATTGTTGCTGTAGAATCACAGACGAAGTGATTGGGGATAGAACAGGGAAAACATTTATTGGTCCTTTACTGGTGCTTAAATGGAACTAAAATGCAAATATATTTGGTGTTCGTTGCATTATTTATTTTTAGAATATATGTACGCTGTGATCGATTCAGAGATAGTTGATTGTACTTGAATTCGATATGTAGTATCTGAAGAATTGTTTGTTGAAGCTAGTTAGTTTTGGAGTGTGCTTTCTTCATTTGATTTCTTGCTGCTTTAGTTTATCATTATACTGTCAAAATCTCCCAATGTTCGTGTTTCCATTAAGAAACGATGAATCTCCTCTTTGTAGTTTTGCCGGTTGTCTTTCCATTATTGCTTACCTGTTGTCGAACTCAGAAATTAAGTATTTTATTCTCAAGTTGTTAGTCGAATTGGGTATTGCATGAGGGAATTCAAATATATGGTTGAGTACTAATTATTTAGTTTGTTTTAGTGAATTTAGTGCTTGGTAAACACACAATGTAGATTTTGAGCGTGAAGTTTTGAAAGTTGATTTCCAAGTTTTAACTTGCTTAGTTTTAAGTCTTATAATTTATTGGAAATTGGAATTAAATTCCATTGATTTAGTTACTAACATCGCGAGCAGTAATAAGGAAGAAGATAATTCGAAGAGCTGTGTTGTTTACCTTGTCTTTGATTTCTTTGTATTATATTCTGGTCAGTGGCAATGTAAAGCTAACAAATCCTATGAGGAGACAAAATACAACTGGTTCAACTTAATTCACAATTTGTTCTTCGTGTATGTGCAGAACATAGGACTCACTGTGATTTTCATCTACTATGTCCAATTGTCATTGAAATGAATTGTCAAAGTTTTCAATCCATGCGTTTCAAACAGTTTCACACTACTACAGTATGCTGGTTGCGAAACAGAACCAGAATCAATGCTCAAATTGCTTCACCACCGCCCCAGGATACCCGCGACTTTCTCCAACTACCCACCAATAAGCCTCAGTCAAACCCTAGAAGCAATAAATTTACAGACTCCAACATAGTCAAATGCAACATTGCAATCACCAATCACATGCGGAACGGCCAATGCGATGCTGCATTGCACTTGTTCAACTCCATGCCTCACAAATCTACCGTTTCCTACAACACCATGATATCTGGCTACTTGTCTAATGGCAACTTTAAGCTGGCTCAGCAGCTGTTTGATCAAATGCGCATGAAGGACTTGGTCACTTGCAACATAATGATCAGTGGGAATATAAAGTTCAAGAATCTTGGCGGTGCACGGCGGTTGTTCGATGAAATGCCTTTGAAGGATGTTGTTTCATGGAATGCGATATTATCTGGGTATGCGCAAAATGGGTTCTTGGATGAGGCAAGTAGATTGTTTGATGTGATGCCTGAGAAGAATGAGATATCATGGAATGGGATTCTTGCTGCATATGTTCAGAATGGCAAGATTGAGGAGGCAAGGAGGTTGTTTGAAAGGAAAGAGCATTGGCCGTTGGTTTCTTGGAATTGTTTGATGGGTGGGTACTTGAAGAAGAAGAGGTTGATTGAGGCGAGGCAGATTTTTGACCGAATGCCTGATAAGGATAAGGTATCTTGGAATACGATGATTACATGTTATGCCCAAAATGGGAAGATGGAAGAAGCTAGGAAATTGTTCGAAGAATCCCCAACTCAAGATGTTTTTGCATGGACGGCTATGGTTTTCGGTTACATACAGAACGGGCAGTTGGATAAGGCTAGGAGGATTTTTGATGAAATCCCCGAGACAAACGTTGTTTCATGGAATGCAATGATTGCAGGTTATGTACAAAGCAAGAATATGGATTTAGCTACAGAACTGTTTGAAGTAATGCCATGTAGGAATATTAGTTCTTGTAATACAATGATAACTGGTTATGCACAAAATGGTGCTATTACTCAAGCTAGAAATTTATTTGATAGGATGCCACAACGGGATTGTATCTCTTGGGCAGCAATCATAGCTGGCTATATTCAGAATGGTGATAGCGAGGAAGCATTACAAATGTTCATTGAAATGATGAGGGATGGGGAAAGGTTAAACGGATCTGTATTTACTTGCGTTTTAAGTACATGTGCTGATATTGCTGCTTTTGAGCTTGGCATGCAAATACATGGGTGTGTTGTTAAAGCAGGATTTGAGTTTGGCTGCTATGTAGGCAATGCTCTTCTTGCCATGTATTGTAGGTGTGGAAGCATCAATGAGGCATATGATGTATTCAACGGAATCGAGGATAAGGATGTAGTCTCATGGAATACAGTTATTATTGGTTATGCAAGACATGGCTTTGGTGAAGAAGCTCTCAAACATTTTGATTCAATGAAACTAGAAGGTATCCAACCTGATGATGTTACCATGGTTGGTGTTCTATCGGCATGTGATCATACAGGCTTAGTAGACAAGGGGAGATATTACTTCTACTCCATGAGCCAAGATTATGGCATAGTTGCAAACGCAAAGCACTACACCTGCCTGATTGATCTTCTAGGCCGAGCTGGGTGCCTAGCTGAAGCACAAGATCTAATGAAACATATGCCGTTTGAGCCAGATGCAGCGACATGGGGAGCTCTTCTTGGTGCCAGCAGGATTCATGGAAACACTGAGTTGGGAGAAAAGGCAGCTGAAAGGATATTTTCTTTAGAACCTTGGAATGCTGGGATGTACGTTCTGCTTTCTAACTTATATGCAGCTTCAGGGAGATGGGCCGATGCTAACAAGATGCGATTAAAAATGAGGGATACGGGTGTCAGTAAAGTACCAGGGTACAGCTGGGTTGAAGTGCAAAACAAGAACCACACATTCTCTGTTGGAGATTTCACCCATCCTGAGAGTGAGAGCATATATGCTTTCTTGGAAGAGTTAGATTTGAGGATGAAAGAAGATGGCTATGTTTCAGCCACAAATTTGGTTCTACATGATGTGGAGGAAGAAGAGAAACAGTATATGCTTAAGCATCATAGCGAAAAATTAGCTGTTGCTTATGGAATTATGAAGACACCAAGTGGGAGGCTGATTCGTGTTTTCAAAAACTTGCGAGTTTGTGAGGATTGCCACTCTGCAATCAAGCACATAGCCAAGATTGTTGGGAGATTGATCATCCTTCGTGATCCTAATCGTTTTCACCACTTTGAGGGAGGTGTATGCAATTGTGGAGATTATTGGTGATAATGGACTGTATTCACCACAAGTGAAGTTCTGGGGCAGGGCTAACTTTGATTTCTTTGACTAAAAAAATAAACATTCATGAATTGACTACTTTAAGATTTGTTCATCGGCATGCAGGACAAGAATCCAGCATTTTGATAAAATATGGTGTGTTTTGCATCACAACTCAATTTGATTCCTGTGCACATTTGAACTTAGACCTTTTTAGTTCACATTTTGGAAACCCACCTCAATACCTGCCAATATATACTTCTGATATTCCAGAGAAGTCAGTGGACTTTTGCATATTTCATTTGTGACAGTGTTTTATAACTCAGGTCCCATATTTGAATAATATGTTTATTTTCTGTATATTGAGCAGTAATTTTTGATTTGCCTGACTCCTTATACTTCTCATATAGGAAACTTATGCAAGGAGATTAACCAGTGGAGGTCTTATCAATCCAATCACTAGAAAACCAGGTTTTTTTTTTTTTCCCTCTTTTCGCTTATGATAATTTAATTGACTGGCCTCAAAGTGAAAAGTTTTTCTTGATCATGTCTCATCGATAAAGATGATATGCCATCACTTAGTATGAGATTACATCGTTTTTTAAGGCTTCCTGTGGACACTGAATTGATTTAGAATATGCTGTTATAAATTGTCACTCAGAAGAAAAATACATTATCTATGCTGTTCTTAACTAACTGATCAACCAAAAAATCAATACCTCTATAAAATGCCTTCTCTAATCCATACTATCCTCTTTACTTGTTTGAGGGGATAGAGAACGTTGCTTGTACAACACCCCTCTTGTGCCTTGTTGAATACACCTTTTTCCTTTTAAAATATGTGGTCTTTCAGAGACTTGAAACTTCAATTTTTTCAACATTCATCTAAAACTCCAAGCCAATTCAAAAATTGGTATTGTGACAGAGGAGACGACTAAGTGATGCGTCTAGCTTTAATGATAGTCTCTAGTTCGATATGATATGCAGATTTTTCTTGTATCTCCACTTATACAAGGTACTCCCGTCCATGATTTTGTAATCACTTGACTTAAGATGGTCGTTGTGGTGGAATGTGGTGAGATAGAGTTCATCCTAAAGCAGAAAGTGAAAACTGTTACTAGAATCATTGGTTGATTATAATACAATTCACTTCTATACATAACACACTAGTCTAATAGTATAGATATCATATCTATCGTCTCATATATCTACCAAGGAAAATAAAAATCAGAGATTCCATAGATTGCTATTTTGAGAAAATCATTGCTGTTAGAGAATCTTGTTTAGGATAAACATATATAATGTTTCATGATATTCCCAATGAAGTTTGTGTAATTGCTTTTCCGGTCTTCATGAATTAAAAGTTTGAAATTACAGGCAAAACACATCTAATGTGCAAGTACACTGGTGGAGGCATGATTTCATCGAATGGGAGCTGTCATGGCAACATCTCTGCTCCCACAAGACGATGCCTTGATCCTATATTGAGTCATTTCGGTGTACATTCTAGTGTCCATACGCTAATTTCAGGTTTTTGGATGGGGCCAGACATAGAAGATGGATGGGGTTTCGTAGAAGCATCTCTACATCAAATATATTGATACTCACATTAGATCAGTTAGCACCTTTTCTAACGTGCGCATATCTATCCAAAGTACAAGGTAATTGCAAATGGTGTATCAGTGACTATGAACTTCAAGATTAGGTTCTTGTTTTGCTGTTAGATGTGTTTCCCCTAGATTATTACATGTAGCTAGGTTCTTGATCTTCATAGAACACCTTGTCTTAATGTGTTGGTAGAATTTCTGTATGAGTTTATAAATCCTACAAGTTCATAAAAAATTAAGGGTTTCTAATATGTTTGAGACAGTGAGAGAGAGAGAGAGTTGAATTAATTATATCACTATATGATTGAGTCAATATATGAAGAAAAAAAATGAAAGCTGAATTATGGCCGATTAATTTGATTAAAATTATTCTATCTCCATAAGTATAATTGTCGCATATATAGTGACCTTTAGTTGACAATATAAATTTGGTGGCAAAGTGCTGAAAATACAAATATCAACTATAAGTATGTAGGTAATGATACTATAATATTTATATTTTGTGAGATATAAGTAAGGAATGAAGATATGCTTAAGTTGACACATTATTTCATATTGAATAGTTAATTACAAATCAAAATAAAACCCTTTTCAGCAATGGCAATTAGAAATCCAATTTACTTTGTTCTGAATTATTTGTCCTTTTAGCTATAATATACATTTCTTCTAAGATACCCTTCCTAGTACCAATCCCCCTTTTTTTTTTCTTCAATTCAGCGTATTTAATCTATTTCATATTTATTCCACACCATAATATTTTACAAAATTTCCTTTGAAAATGCTACTTGACAAATGTGGGATTTAATGTCCAATGACTGTTGGAACGATTCTGCATTATTTTTTCATTTTGTACTAAAAGTTCAAACTTATAACCTCAATTAACGCAATTCTAATTTTTCTTATAAAACTTGTGGAGATCATGATCAACAAAATATATAAAAGTTGGAGTAGTAGTACATTCTATTAATAAAATGCTTTTTTAGGTACCTTTATTCCCATAATAAAAAATGATAACTGAGATTCATAATTAGGAGGGATATGTAATTAGTATGGATTAATGTTGGAGGAAGATATTGGAGAAGTGGTCCCAAAGGAAAACCCACCCTAGAAAAACCCTAAGTTTGACAGAAATAGTAGTTGGAGTAAACAATCAAGTATCTTTCTCATTGGATATCGCAGTTTCTTTCTAAAAAGGTAACATGCATGTTCTGTACTTGCTCATCTAATCTTACACCTTTTACAAACCCTAATTCTCGTTCTTGCAAATATATAATTCTCCTCCAATTTGACCACCACCTCTTTCAAGAATCATCAGAAAAAGCTAGCTTCACATTGAGCAAAAACATGTGAATTGTAGGGTTTTGGTGGTGGGCAAGTGGGTTGTGGGTTGTGAGTTGATCTGTCTCACGCAATGCATTAGAATTTTATGAGACGGTCTCACAAGAGACTTACTCTTTTTTTAATCATGCATTATATATTCGAGTTTCATCAACTAACTTTTTCGAAGGCAAAATGGTAATAAATTGAAAATTAGTATTTTTGTACATAGTTCCTGAGGAAGGGAAAAACATAAGGGATAATGTCCTGAAATACCACATTTTATATAAGAGATAGTTTTGTTATTTTTTTACGATCACAATTTTGAGAATTTTGACAAATTTACCATTCTAAAAAAAGTTAGAATCTATCTCAACGCATCCATCTCAGCTCAACACTCATTTCTCAGTGTGCAGTTATCCTAGTCTCTTGCAGTTATTTTTGACTTCAGTCATTTCTGTTTTTTTTCAGAAGGGTAATTTTGGTGCAGTCATTCTAACATTTTGCAGTCATTTCTTTTTTTTTTCAAAAGGGTAATTTTGGTGCAGTCATTCTAACTTTTTGTAGTCGTTTTTGATTTTTTTCAGAAGGGTAATTTTGGCGTAGTCATTCTAACATTTTGCAGTCATTTCTTTTTTTTTTCATAAGGGTAATTTTGGTGCAGTCATTCTAACCTTTTGCAGTCATTTCTGACTTTTTCAAAAGGATAATTTTGTCAAATTTTCTGATTTATGGTAGAAAAGACACAAAAAAAAATTTGGTACTAGAAAAATAATCCCTTATATGAATTGAGGTAGTTCAGTCACGGGACCAAAAAACATAATTTGACCAACAATCTAACAAGAAAAGAATATGACAAAAATCTATTTAGATAAACCACGAAATTATGAATAAAATATAAAAACTATTAAGAGGTTAATTTACAATTCAAAAAATAAAATCAACAGATATTCAGTAAAATTTAAAAGTTTTTTTTAAATAAATTTGGAGATACCAAACAAAACAAAACTATATTTAAAGTTACTTAGATAAATAAGAATACTAAAAACAATAAGAAAATATTTTATTAAATCTAAAAAATAGAAAATTATTGAAATTAATCTTTAAATTAAATATGAGAAACATTTTATTTTATTTAATGTAGTAGAAAAAAATTAGTTAAATAAATCTCATATTATTTAATGAAAGTTATTAATCTCAAACAACCTAAAATTGTTAAATTATTTTTGGATTTATTTGTTAATTTTCTTATTTTATTTGTTAATTTGAAGCTTTTTTTAAAAATAACTTAAGATTGTTATTTGTTGGTTCCTTAGGTTTATAAATTATATTTAATTAGTTTCCAAATTAATATCTTAATTTTTTGTTATTGTAATATTTATAAAATAATTTTGAATTTTTATCTGCTATTAGTTTATTTGATAATTTTTAGATTTATTTAAAATTTTGTTAGGTAAAATATTACATGTTTACTAAATGATTTTTAATAAGATCTAAATCTTATGTTGTAGTGTGGATTAATATATTTAAATAATATCGAAATAGTATTTTGTAACTTCAAAATTTCTTAAATACTTTTTAGATTTTAATTTGATTGTTATTTTGGATTTATTAAATATATGTTTTATAATTTTTTGATTAATTTTTGAATTTATCTATACAATTTATATGTTTAAGATATGTATTGCAATATTGATCCTATAACATATGGTAATTAAGAGCCAAATAATCAAAACCGTTAGATTTAATTGAATTTGGGGGGCTAAAAGTACAATTTATCTCATGGGACCATATTTGTGTAATTTTTAAACGTTTTAAGACTAAAAATATAAGAGCTTGAACTATTTTGTAACTGCTCTGTATATATCCTATTGGACCAAAAGTACTGCAATTAATTTTCTCCTACTTATTCCATGTTTTATTGGTAAACATAGTTCACAAAAATTCATATGAAACCATCTTACGTAGGATCTTACGTTAGATGAAATTTTATATTATCTTATATATATTTGAGATCGATATTGATCATATAAATAACTGATCCGCTTTATTAATTCATATAAATTAGTGATCTGTTAACTATAATTTTATATATATTTGAGATCAATATTGATCATATAAATAACTTGACTCGCTTTATTGATTCATATAAATTAGTGATCTGTTAACGTAAAATCTCGTATGAAATCATTTCACATGAGATCTACTCAAAATATAATTGGAGTTAGACATGATTTCGTAAGATGAGGTTTGATCAAATCTTTTTATACACTGTATATGTTGTGTTGTCGGAAAAAAAAAAAGGAGAGGACCAGTACTATATTTAAGTACTGTGTTACTGATGTGCGATTTTTTTAAAGAGATTATATAGTATATTATGAATGATATATAACTATACAATAATTAGAATAAATACAAAAAGAATTGGAAAATCTCAATTTTTTCGTCTAATGACTTGGGTTTTATTTAATTCTTAAAATCAATTTTACATATTTCAATTTTAGTCTTCTAACTATCACTTCTTCCTATGTTGGTCCAATTTTTTTTTGTAATGTTAATTTTTGTCTACGTGGACGTTGGAATTGAAATATCCACAACAATAATTTCGATGTTCATGTTGGCAAAAATCGAAATTTTGAACAAATCAGGTGAAAATTGAAAAATAATATATAGTTAAAGAAGCAAATTGAAAATTTCACGAAAAAAAATTGGAAAATTTCTAAGTCATGATAAAAAATTGCTATTTTTTCTAGAAGAATTATGTAGCATACTTCCATGTAAAAGCAAAATAAAGACGAAAAATGCATTCGCATGTGGGTATAATTTTAATATATTTTCTACCAACATTAAGTTTTTCTTAATTATATAACTGTGCCAACATAAAAAAATAGAAATAGAATGTTAGAATTGATTTAATTGTGAAAATTTATTTATAAAACTTGGAATTTATAAACTTTTTTTTTTATTGTAGAATAATAAAAAAGCAATTATATAATTATGGAAGATATCATATACTTTTGACAAATTCAATAAACAGAATTGTTGGCCCTAAATAATATTGATGTTTTAATTAGGGCAAATGTCTGAACACCATAGGTTTTATCCCTAGTTAATTTGGTCTTAAGGTTAAGAAAATTGAGTAGAACAAGAATCTCAATGTATATAGCAAAAAGTAGATTTATCGTGGTCTTTAATTAATGGACTTTAATTAATTGTTTGTTCGAAGAAGAAGAAGAAGATTTCATAGTTTATAAGCCCAATATTCAATTTAAATCCTTAATAATTGAAGAATGATCGATATATATGAACTGGCCAAATAATTTTCAACATCAAGCTAGGAAAAATAAATCTTGTTTATCTTCCATGGAATACAAATGAAATAAAAATAGAATCTTTCTACTGTTAAAAGCTAAACTAATCAGTACTCAAGTTAATGATGTTAATTGCATCAGTTACTGATCTGATTCCTTAATTTATGCAAACAACAAGAGGGTTTTCATTTGCAAAAACACATGAAAAGTTGATTAAAATCTTGAAAATTACTTTCCAGTACATTTGATATTAATATATAAATATAAATATATATATACCTTAATTTGATCTTGCATCTGTTCAAGAGAGTTTTCCTCTCTCAAGAATCCCAAAATCAATAGATGTTGTTCTTCCACAGCAGCTCTCTTCATCTCTCTCTTCACTCTCACACACCTTATTAGCCCTTTCTGTCTCTGACTCCCTATATTTTTGCAAGTACCTCAACATGGCCTCCGAGTAGTCGTCGAATCCTAGTGAGCTCAAAGCCGAGCAGATGTCGTCTCCGTTCACCGTCTTTCGGTTCTCCTTGTGGCACCGGTCCGAGGCTTCTCCGGTCACGAAGCATATGAACTCCGATGCACATTCTTGCATTCTTTCTTTGGCTTCTTTCGAAATCTTTGCACTTGGGGGCAGGATCTTCTTCATGATCCTGCCCACGTTCGCGATTGGAAGCAATTTATCATGTTGGTCACTCATTTTCTATGGTCAAAATGACCTGGTTGGATCCTCTTTACTCGTTGACACGTGCTTTTTGAAAGATATTTCTTTTGTATATATTGATCTGTGTATACTTGTTGAAATCATGGATGCATCTTAAATTCACTTGAGTGTAAGTGTATATGTGTTATACATACTTAATTACAGTATACATTATACTGTTATCGTCAGTAGTGACATATAATACACGTGATATACATGTGCATTTAGCTCTATATATAGGAAGATTGGGGAAAAAATACTTACTTAAGATGAATATGGGGGGCATAACTTGGTGGTTGAAAATCATTAGCAAGATTTATGTCATGTCACCTTTCTTCATACTAAATATATATATAATTAACTTTAAATTCATTTATCTTTGTAGTTGTTTAAGTTTAGGGTCCATGGAATATATAGGTGTAAAGATGTTTCAAATTCCAATCAAAATGAAGTTTAGTTAGATGAGCATAATTTCAATGGGAGAAATTTTATCACTAAGAATTAAGTTGTCTAATAATAACATAGGAAACCTAGCTAATTTGTGATGCCTCAACATAATATATCAAAATCAAGCAACTATAGGACATGCTAATCAAACTTTTTCAAAGAGATCACATAGAAATTTCTCATTATTTACGTGGCCTAATTAAGGGTTTTCCTTAATTTTTTTTTTTTTTTTGTTGAAATGAGAAAAAGTACCCCTATACAAAGCCTACGTTTGATAATGGTGCATATATACATGTAGTGGTCCCAATTATAATTTGAATTAAATTAAGCTTTAACACTCCTTCCAATGTGTTTATTGGCTGATTATAATATTGTTCTATTGTTTGGAAAGGAATGGACTGCGTTGATGCACGTTTGCTTCTCAAATAAATTAGAAACCCTAGTTTCTGATTGGTTGGGTTTTTGCCATTCTATTTGGTAGCAAAGCCAGCTTTAATTTCCATTAAATTACTCAAAATCTTGAGCCATGTACTTATACACATGACTATTTATTGGCTAATATTTCTTGAACTTGATCTTCATCTAACCATTATCTGTTCACTTTTCTTTTGGCAGCCTTTGTTTATTGCGTTTTATTGTGTGGATATGGGTACTATTGTTGAACAATAGAATGTGCATATATTTTGTTATTTATTGTGATTTATGTTGTGCATTTAATAAGAAAAACTTGTGTGTATAAATGAATTTTCTATTTATTATCGTTTCATATCAAAATACTACGATTTTTTTTTCTTCCTATTTTAGAGTATTTATTGGAGTGAGTTTAGTAGGGTGAACTTGTACGGTTTAAACGAGTATATAGATTGGACCAAATTTAATCAGACGAGCCAACATCGATCAGAAAAATCCAATACAATACTGGGTCACCCACGCGTCAAAATTTAAGATTAATTTTGACTTATTTGAGGTCCAAAACTTTTTCCCCGACTTTCAAAACCTTATAACAATCTTACAACAGTAAGATTGAGTTTTTCTTTTAGATATACTACAATTTTTTTATTTATTATCTTCAAATTTAAATAAAATAAACAATACAATTCAAACATGATTTGAGGTTGAGAATAATTAAAATTTAAAAATTCACCATTAAATTTTAATTAGTTAGTTTGCAGCTTCTAATGCGAAAGGGAGTATATGCTATTTGCATTAGGATCACTTGATATCCAAAGTCAACTCAATAATTTGCCATAGAAATGAGATATTTGCATTTTCTTATTCACACATACTTGGTAAATTTTCTGCACAAAACAGAGGCAGTTACCCTATAACATAAATACAAGAGGAAAATAACTTCCAAATCTCACTAGATGCAACATAAAACATTAAAATATGTATAATTCTAAGCACAAATTTATAGTAATTATTCTTCATATGTATAAAAAAAACATTTAGAGAGAGAGAGAGTATTATTACAATGATCTAGGGGGCTTCTCTAGCAATGCAGAAAGAAAGACTTCATCCTTAGACTTAGGAGCAATAGCCCATCTATGTTTCCTATACCTAAACTGCAAAAACATGTACATATAATCATCCAAGTCTTTCCTCTTACAAAAGAATCTATCAATCCACAACAACCCCCCAGGCCTCAACACTCGGTCCCAATCGAACAATATGAAATCGAGCAATTGCAAATCCATCCATCCGTCTATCAAACCCCCCGTATGGATCAAATCCATCGTGTTATCAAAAAACGGAAGCCTTTGGTTCAGCGTCACGTAGAGAGGGATCAAACCCCTCAATGCTATCATCTCGTTGAATGGTGCCCCTAAATTTAAGGCCGTTGACACGATTGTCACGTTTTCTTCCCTCATACGGGCCCCAAACGTCCCCGTCCCCACCCCGAAGTCCAACCCTACCCTGATCTCCCCTGCCTTTATAGCCAACACTTCTTTGATCATAAAATCTATACCTAAAGATGAAGTGTTCACTACCCACTTCACCTTCTCCTTCTCCATTTCAAAGCACCCGGTGCATTTAGAATAGCCCCTCTTCGGATTCTTGCTCGATAGGCACTCAAAGTTCCGACACTTGTAATTACTCCACCGGACATTTCTACCCTCAGGTATTTTCCAAAGCGACTCATTGATCGGATAAGGCCTTAAGTAGAGCTTCGAGGCTCTAGCCAAGCATCGCCTACGTGGCAACGGGTCGCACCCTCGGATCATGAGCTTTTGCCCTAAAATCCAATCATCATTACAATATGAACCCACTTCATAATCCATGTACTCCTCCAATTCCTTCTTCATTGACACACATGAGTGCCCTATCGTGTTGTATACTTTATCCGTCCCATAAATATTGACTTTCCCGACTCTGTTCTCCTTCGGGGTTATATACTTCCTAATCTCCTCGACCACGAAGCTATTGATCAAAGGATCCTCGCTAAGTGTGGCGTTCTCGTTCTCCTTGATTCTTGGAAACCTAATCTGCCTAAGGGCAATGTGGGCACTATAGAGTGGCCTAATTACCTCGTTCTCCAAGAACTTTTTGTACTCAAATTTCGAGATGTTGCTTTTTTGCAAATCGTCAGAACTCTTATCCATCAGTTGCACGGATGATTCGAGCTTTTCCTGAAGGGATTCCATCTTGTTGAGCACTTCATCAACTCTAGCTTTCAATGCTAAGACATCTATATTGCCCTCATAAACCACATTGGAGCTGTGAAAATGTCTGCATATATCCTCATTTTGCAAGAAATATCCAGCAGAGTAAAATTTGGACAAAGTTGAAATGCTTACAATTATAACCAACCCTCCAAGCATAATCTGAAGCCACCCCATTATTTTCCCTAGTTTGCACTTGGGAATGCATGAATTCCCCATGCTTACCAAAGCTCAAAGTAAATCAAGATAGGAATAGATAAATAAATGTAAAATGTTAACAAATGAAGCTCCAAGAATAATCACATAAAAATTTATTATAACTTCAAAGTCTGAATCTTATTTCTCTGTTTTTCTTGAATTGGAAGATGGGTAGTGAGAGAAAGGAGCTTCTTACCATTTTATTTGTGTACTTATGAATTCAACATATAAAATTGTTATCACCCAAGAATGTGAAATGACAATATTTGAGGTTGAAAATTGGGCTAATTAATTGGCTTTAGAGCTGGAAATTCGTAAATTACAAGCCAAGTTAACAGCATTGACCACCAAAAGTGAAGATAAGGTAGACAATCTGACAAAATGCATTATATTATATAGACTCATAACATGGTCACATGCATTTTCCTTGCTTAATAAATCATGTTAATTTTAATGTGTATGACTAATTGTAATGATATTGTTTTTTTATTAACTTTTGGTCATTACACTAGTCCCTATAATTACATTTTTTTAATATATATATTGGTCTCCAACGTTTTCATTTTTCTTCCCTTTCGAAACAAAAAATAAAAAAATAAAAAAAATAAAGATGGAAGTCTAAGCAGGAAATTAAAGTTAATAAAATACAAGTATAAGGACTAGTGAAGGTGTACCACTGAATCATTAATTATGCGTTTGTTTATTCAGGATTTGAATTGACAATGTCAGACCGATGGCATACATTTCAATCACTTAATTTGTCATTTAATTTAATTATGCTTCAAAAACAAGAAAAGACTTACTTTCATTTAGTTTAGGGAAATTTACGTGTGATGTTATTAAAATATAGGAGATTGTTAATTCTCCAAACATCATTACATATAAGTATAGCTGTTAAATTTAGTTTCTGAAAAATTGCAAACTAAAAGTTAGATGAATAAATTGCCAAATTATAAGGACAAAAAAAAAACTTATAATAACATCAGAAAATTGCTACGAATTATAGTGTGGTTGAGTTCCATGTGAATGCATACCAAAAGAGTGCCTCATTCTGCGGCAAAATTAAAGACTCAGATATATAACAACATGCATAACACTTTTTTTTTTTTAATAATAGTTTGTAAATCGTACTTAGTCAAATCCAATATAATAAACTCCATCAAGGGGTGTGCAAACATAGAAAGTCAAACTTGAGTTTTGGTTTTTTATTGTTGAACGATCTCAAACTTAATTTATTGAATTTATTTATGTTTTGACTCTATTTGTATTTAATAAATATAAACTATAAGTTATATTATTCATCAACTAACTAACAAAAAAAAATTTATGTTTTGAAAATGAACAAGTCTTTTGTACATCTGAATCCGTACGCTCGTCCGATCTAATCTTCCAACTCATATATTTATAATCTTCTCTCTGTACATGTTTTTTCTGATTACAATCATCTTCTTCAATTTTTCTTCCATGTTTTCTTCTTCTTATTTTTTTTCTAACATCTTGATGATTTTGAAATATGAATTCGAGACTCTATATACCTCTCGGTTTCTTCTTCTTATTTTGTTCATACGTACTCCATTGTTGATGATTATTTTGCTACAATGATTTCAATTATTAATTAAAAATCAATTATCTCAACAAGATGATATCATTTACAGATATTGGAAGGTTCAACATGATATTGAGGAAGAAGATGATGATTATTGCAAATTCTATTTTCTTAGATTTTAAACTTATAATCTATAGTACAATTATATATTTTAGTTACACGAGTAATATGTCACCTTTTAATAAAACAAGTAATACCTTATAATTATGCGACCAATACATTTTAGTAAAATAAATTAATACATTTCAAGTAAACAAGTATACATTTCGCTAAAACAAGTAACATATTTTAGTAAAACAAGTAAACATTAGAAAAAATAAAGTAATACATTTCGGTTATATAACTAATATCTTTTTGGATATATAAGTAATATTTTTCACTAAAAAAAAAAAAAAACATTAACCAATGTCTGCACGCGTGTCGACTAGGATTGTTGCACTAGGTGCACAAAAGTTTTTGTGTTTAAAAAATATAATATATCATCTAAAATTTATAATTTAACTATTAAAATAACTATAATTAAATATTTTTATATTTACCGTATGTGGAAAATATAACAAAAAAACATATATCATCAATATATCAAACATCACCATTGTTTTTTAGAACTATCGCATGAGTCTTCCGATGAGCTAACTCACAAGTTAACAAATCGAATAACATTAAACTCAACTTAAATTTACGTATTTATTTTATAGAATCATAATAAAAATTTGCAAACTAATTTTTTATTAAATGGAGCTTCAAATAGCACGAAAATAAAAGGGACTTGATTCATTCACATCAGTAATTATAATTATATATGGAGAAATTTGAACCACCACAATGAGATGACGATAATAATGTGTGCACAACGCTTATCCTATTCCCCATACCGGATTTACATGACGCAATCTTCCGGCGACGGAAAACAGTCCTCTCCGCCGCCGGCTGAACAATTCCGGCCGCTTCAGTCCGTGTTCCGCCGCCGCCTTCTCACAGGAGTCGGCGCCGCTTCTCTATTAGCCGTTGGCGCCAATTTCGGTGGAGTCACGAGCTTCCTTTTGGGCTTCTCGCCGGAGGCTGCTCGGAGTCTCAAGCTTGATGCGCTTTATCCGATCGGGGGTTACTTTCGATACATAGATACAACCGACGGATTTGGTCAGTAAGTGACAGCTGCTCGAATAATTGGGGTTTTACTTTGCTTCTGAAAATTAGGTATTGATTTGTGTAATGTGACAGAATTTGTATATCCAGAGAGGTGGTTAGGAGATCAGACATTGTTATATAGGGCGGCTGGGAAGGCTGAGAGGTCACTGGATCCTCCTCCTCTGGGCGGCGGTGGAGGGCGGCGGAGGAATGTGAATGAGCCGACGGTGGCGTTTGGTCCACCGGGATCAACCGGGGAGATTAATGTCAGTGTTATTGTGTCACCCGTCCCCATTGATTTCTCGTAAGCTTTTCCAGATCATATACACATCAGTTTGTGTGAGTGTGTGTGTGTGTTGCCTACTCTGTTCCCACTTCAATGCAATTGGAAAATTTTCTAAGTTGGTGAATGACATTGTTTCTTTTAAAAGTTCGTAGTCATTGAAAAGAGGTCATAGTTCACAAATTTATCCATGCATAATTTGAATGAAAGCTCTAGACACTCTGAGTTAGTTGGCCTCGTAGTTCATTCCCACTTCAATTATGTGCATGCTTAGTCAATCAAATTATGTAGTGCTATCAAGTATGAAAATAATGGACTTAAAGTTAGGTTTGAATCAATTTGTTTATGACAAAAACTGAGATTCAGTTTGTGGTTTTTATTTCTTGTGTGTCTCGTGACCAAAACGAGTATAAAAGACAAACATTTATTACTCTGGGATCTGAGAGCATTTGAATCTCTTGGATTTCAGGTCAAGTTTGGATACAAAAAGCTTATAGTTTCTGTATGATGAATTTGAGGTTCTTGTTTAGTGAAGACAAATAGTTATAACTAGAAGCCATCGGAGGCATAATTTGCTTCAATTTAGACCATGGCACTTGGTAGAAGCATGCAATTTGGCAACTTGCATAATTTTAAGATGGGTTGAAGAAGTTTCTTAATTAGCTAAATGGAAGTGTAACAGTTTTTTTGTACAGATTGCTTTAGTGACTAGAATTCTGTAGTTTAACTAACTCTGTTAGCACATCAACACTAGCATGTATAAATAGATTGTGGTGGTGTGTTTAGAGTAGAGCAAAAAAAACGTAGAGAGAAAAGTGGAGACAGAAGAGTGCTTAGAAGTGTTGAGTGTGCTTGGCAAATTCAGTGTGTGTGTGTAGTGTGTCTCCAAAGTGTACATTTGAGTTCTCCTATTCTAGTATAGTGTACCTTGGTCTTGTATAATCTAGGTTAATGTATATCCAAGCTACATGTTCAGTATAATATTTAGTCATAATAAAAGTCACCACATTATTGTCAACATGTTGTGCCCTCGACATAACATAAACTCTTGCCCTGAACCTTTTTGGCTCTTTGCTTAGAGAAAAAGGATATAAATAGGGGTAGGGGGTTCAGTGAAAATTGTTCCATCTTAGTTGATTACTCTGATGAATTTTATGAGAGAAGTCTGACTTTCTTGCAGTGGTTAATAGCTCATTGTTTCTCGTTCATGTTGTCCAATTCAGCTATTCTTTTTATACACTCGTTTTTTTCTAGGACACTCATTGAAATTCATGGAAATAGAAGTGTAGAAGCAACTACATTTAGATGGAGTTTTTTGCTGAGTGTTATATGGTATCTTAGTAACTCCACATGATTGTTGAATGTGAAATGATCTTGAGGAACCCTTTGTGAGTTGTGATTCTGTGTACATAGTTGAATAACGCAGCATAATTTTCATTCCAAGATTAATTTGCAATGACCAAATTGTTGTCTCAGGATTGAGGCATTTGGAGGAGCGGAAGAGGTGGGAGAAGCTGTGGTTCGGACGATCACTTCATCAGGCAAAGGGAGGGATGTGAAAGGAAGATTGATAAGATCAAGTTTGAGAGAAGATGGAGTGAGAAAGGTGAAGTATTATGAGCTTGATTTCGGAGTTGAAAGCCCGGTTTTCCGGCGTCATAATGTTGCAGTGTGTTGTGCCCGAGAGGGAAGATTGTTTACTTTGAATGCACAGGCACCAGAATCTGCTTGGCCCCAATTTAAATCTCAGCTTTATACAATTGCTCATTCTTTTAATTTACTATGATCTTGATCAGTAATTAATGGAATATCTCTCTCTAAATTCCGGATTCCTTTTTCTTCTAGGTTGTGTTTAGATTGTGGGATTTGAAATACAAAATTTAAAATGAATGGATTTCAAATTCATTTAAATGAGAGAGGATTCAAAATCCACCTATATTAATGAATGAATTTCAAATATATATCAATCCAAACACCACCAATAGATTTACTGCAATGAATTGCAAATCATTTCATCCAAACACAACCTCAGTTAATTGAAAGTCACTTGTGCAAATGACTTGTGCATTTTGATTGATATTCGGAAGTTGACTGCATTTTTTTTTTTCGGGTAGCAATCAGAAAGTTTCGTAAGTACGAGGAGTGAGAGAAAATTTGTAAGGTTTAAACACCAATTTATAAAAAAAAAAAAGACAGAGAAAGATGACTTTCAAGAGCCACTACTTGGTTGCACAACAATAACAAACATTAGAAACTCCTCTAGGGTAAAGAATCAGAGCCCTACACCCATTGCAAACAACCTGGTTCTGAGCCAAACTTATATTTAATGAATTGTGATCATAATTTTTTATTTATAATTTCATACATTTTCTATAAATTATGTATTATTTCTTGTTAATTTTATTTTAGTTTATTTCAATGGTTTCCTTTAATTTCCATGATTTTCTTTAATTTATTTTAATTAAATTTATTGTATTCTTTCATCATATATTTTGCAAATGAATCATAAAAGATATCAAACATTTCTTTTCGGTATTTAAAAAAGAAAAATTGAATTAGAAAACCACAACCTAATTTTCTCCTATTTATCATTGAAAATAATGGATAATTTATATTTATCGTGAAACTGAGAGAACAAGTGGTATTTTCAAAATATGTAAAACAAATGAAGTTTAGAATCGTTGTATTCATACATAAATTGAAAACAATGTAATCAAATCAAGTCTTGCAAATAGATTTTACATCAAAGTGAAATGGAACATTAAACTTGTGAAAATTAATCTCTCTTCATCATACAGTCATTGCCCGTGTGTTTCAAATGTATAAAAACATTATTGCTTATTAAATTCTCTTCTTCTACCATTTCCCGAAATCTGTCTTCATCAGACTCAGTCCAAAAACGAAGATGAAGTTCAAACCCCTCGTTGCCAAGCTCCTCTTGTTCATCTAGTATTTTTACTACCGAAACGGCAGCTGATGTACTGCACTCTACCAAATGTTGGTATCTCTACAATACCTGGAGGGATCTCCGCCAATTGATATCTCGTAAGTGTAAGATTCTGGAGGACTGGAAAATGGGATTTCTCTGCATTCCACTCAATAAAATCACCTTCACATATAATTACCAATGATATCAAGCAAGGGAATTGCCCTCTGTTTGAATCCAAAAATCGCAATTGGAGATATTGAAGACGGGGCACCTTGGTAGCAATCATAGTCAAATATTCCCAATCAAGATAACGACTTCTTAAAGTCAAGTAGAGGAGTGAGCTTGGGAGGTTCAGTCCAGAATCACTCCAATTCAACAATTTAGTAAAGTCACACATTAGTGATACCAGTTTTTTGAAGCAGCAAAGATTGTGGAGACAGTAGTATGAGGATAAGCTTGCCTCGTCATCATACCATAGCCGTAATTCCTTGATGTTTGGAATTCTTTTACAGACCTCCTCACTCAACCTCAAATTCTCTACGTTAATGAGTCTCCGTAGGTTGTGCAAAACAAAGTCACTTGGAGGAGGATCTGGAACACAAACTCGGGGCCTGATAATCAATTGCCTAAGGTTTGGCATCTCCCAAATTTCAGATGGTGCCATAATTCGTACATTCTCGTCAGCTTCCATAATTAAGGTTTGCAAATTCCAGAGTAGGAATACTGATGAATGAAGGTAGACACGCGGAGCAGTTTTATAAATTGTACAATGAAGGTACCCCAAGCAAACTTGTTGAAACATGGTCCGCGGATAAACCACATCAAACTCATCCTCTATCGTAAAAGTATCCACCAAATGTATTTTCAACGATCTCAAGTCAGAGGAACAACTCTTTAATTGTCGTCGAGGCAACTTCAAGGCCCAAACAAACTTCTCTTTCTCAGCTACCATTAAACACAAGTCTCTTAAAAGATCATGAATCTCAAGAGTGTCAATTTGTCTAGCCTGATCCCATTTAGTAACTAAAATCAGATTTCTAGCAATGAGATCATCTAAGCAAACCCATCCCAAGTTAAGTGTTTCACTTTGCTTTAGAATCCCCCCTGCAACCCAAAGATCGAAAAGGTTCGAACGATCGATTTTTTTGTCTTCTTTCAGAATAATCCCAATAGAAAGAAAACATGGTTTCAAATGAGCAGGTAAGTGGCTATAACTCAAATTCAATATACTCAAACATTGCTCATTCTCATCCAAAACTAAGCTTATATCATTAGCAACTTCCAACCAGTATTCCTTGGCCCTAGAGGAGTTTCTTAAATGTCCCCCAATCACAACAATCGATAGGGGAAGTCCTTTGCATTTCTTCACTATCTCTTTCCCGATTTCCTCCAACTCATGAGGACATTCTTCTTCTCCAAACGCCTTCTCACAAAGCAGCTTCCAACTTTTATCCACGTCCAGAAACTTCATCATAATACACAAAGAGTTCAACTGAGTAGCCACATTTGAAAGCCTAGTAGTTACAACAACCCGACTTCTCTCACCTTTATTAGGAAAGAAAACCTGTATCTTATCCCAAACTTCAGTACCCCACATATCATCTAATACAATCAGATACCTTCTACCATATAAACTTTTATGCAACTGATCTCCTAATTCATGCATAGTACTTTCACTAGTGGATTTTACTTGCATGCAAGAAAGAAGTTGTAAAAGTATTTCCTTCACATTACACTGCTGAGATATTGTAGCCCAGAGACAAAGATCAAAGTTTTGCTTTATAAATAAATCCTCATAAGCATTTTGAGCAAGTGTAGTCTTACCCATTCCTCCCATGCCAACGATTGAGATGATTATCCGACCAGAATGTTGTCTAGTCAGAAAATCCTTAAGATGAATCAACTCATCCTCAAATCCCACCATAGTAGGCTTTCTTCCACTGGTAAGAGCAGCAATCATGGGATTAGTGGGCTGCTTATTCTGCTTCACCTCCATAACCTTTTCTTTGATAAAATCCATATCTACTATGAGTTTGTGAAGATCAAGCAAGTATGCAAGACTTCTTTTCTCACTTGATCCAGCAACAATTTGATCTTTTATGTACTTATTTGTTAGATTTTCAGCCGCATAAGCTGCAGATGCAATTCGCTTCTCCAGATCCTCAACTCCACGAGAATTATAACTCTCTACGAAATCGAGTAAGAATTCGACATTTTGTGCAAGATATTGAATCTGGATCTCATCAAAAAAGGTGGAAATTCGAGGATGATTCTTTATCTGCACCATGAGATTGGAAAGACAAACAAGAGATCCATAAGCTGCCATCTCTACAGATGATGAAAACCTCAGAAAACTTTGTGTACAAAATTTAAGTGCAATAATTAGAATTGAGCCATTTGCTTCTTTTCTCTAATTAATAAACTTGCAATGCCCCTTTGTCAACCATATATGACAAGTTGTGAGGGTCCCTTTTCCACTTCACATTACTTTAACGACTTTGAATTGGTCTTGGTCGTTTTTGAGCTTCCTTTTCCACTACTATTCTCTTTTTTTTTCTTTTCTTTTTTTCGGTTATTTACATAAAATTTTATAAACTTCCACAAATTTAATCAATTGGATGCATCTGTGGTGATGAAGTTGTACACAAATGTTGGTGTTTTGTGTCTAATAATAAATATCAAGAGCTGATATTAATTATTTTTAATTTATAAACTTTGTGGTGCCTTTGGTAAATTATATTAAAAACTTTATGATCAGTTCTATCATGTATTCTCCACTTTCATTTCATCCAACTCTTCTTCACAATGAGGAAATTTGTATTCTTTTTTCTTTTTGTTGTAAGTATATATTCTTTATTTTTTGTTATAGGTATATATTCTTCATGAGTGGGGCTATATGCAACTTATCCATTTTTAAGCATACCCCATTTACTAACAAACCCTCATTTAAAAAATTTAATATTATCATATTCCTAAACACACCTCAACTATATTACAATTATACCCTTTGAATAATAAATAAAATTAAAACATCAAAATCTTATAAATAAATAAAAAATTTGGATATCAACCCCCACCCATTTCAAAAAAAAAATTGGATATCATCTAATCCGTTATTCGTTTTCTTTCCTTTACTTGGTACTAAGCTCTCTTTAGTATTCTTTTTTTCCTTTCGTTAGAACAAGACTTCTTTAGCATTTGTTGATGTCAATTGTCAAAGTTAATAAGATGATGTGATTTTAACGAAAGTAGAATAAATGTAATTATATAATTCTTCTATAAAGCTGTCTCTCTACATATGATTAAATTATACGCTCCCAAATTTTAAATTATAGTTGAATACAAAATCAATATCACCCGACTTATTTGTCCATTAGATTAAGTAATCTTACAAGGAATATAACCCATATAAAAGTAGGGGCGGCAATCAGATCGGTTAGCAGATCGGATTAGACACGATAATAAGAGTTACGATACGAAGTCGAACCCATTTTCATTTCATGACGAAGTCAAACCCATTTTCATTTCGTGTCAAAATTGTTAACCTGAACACAAATCGAAATTTTCACGGGTCAACCTGATTTGATCTGTTTGACACGAAAATTATAAATAAAAATTTATTTTATTAAATTTCAAAATATAATAACACCATAAATTGAGAGATTTTTCCGAACTAACTTACATTGAATGTTTAATTTACACATCTTACACATTATATGAAATTTAAAATAAATAAATAACAGGTTAGCAGGTCAAGCCACAGGTTGATTCAAACCCAGCTCATTATTATTTTGTGTCAGGCAGGTTCAACTCATCCCTAACCCAAACCCGAGGAAAACAAACTCTAACCCACTATTTTAACTGCTCATTATTTTGTGTCAAGCAGGTTCAACTCATTCCTAACCCAAACCCGTAGAAAACAAACTCTAACCCACTAATTTCATGTTAAGTTCGTGTCATATCATGTTGGAAATTGTCACCCCTATCTAAAAGGCATAATTCAAATCAATTTCCTCACTTTTATTACAATCATTCAAACGCGTACTTCTGTTGTACTTTATAAAATAAAATTCGATTTAGTATTTGTACAAATAAATTCCCATATAGTCTCCAATTTACTACAAAAATATTGTATATAAAAAACAAGAATACTTGGATAGTTGGAGCAATCACCAATAACTATACTTCCACTCAGTTAAATCCATTAGTAGGTATACAAAGTTGCAAGGAAGAATCACACTAACCATCTTCTGAACCTCAATATGCTGACATGTATATTTTCTTCTGTGGCTGAGAAATTTCGACGCGATCTTATTTTTCTCCGGAAAAAGAAATGGACTATGAGACTTATAATATAAGGAAAACTGAATGAATAAGTCTCGTATATATATTAAAAAAACACGATCAAGCATCGCCACCTTCACTGGGTGGTGTTCCAGCGAGCCAACCCCATACGCCACCTGAGCTCTGCCTTTGTTTTGCATCTAGTGCAGCTTGTTCTGAGGCAGCCTTTTGTCGTTGCAGGATTTCCAGTTCCTTTCTTAGTGTCTCCATTGTCTGTAGCTTCTGTCTTAGCTCCGCAACATCCACCTGCTCACATCATTTACAAACTCAGAGAGGTGATCCTGATACGACATCATTTCATTTTCTGTACAGACATTAGATACGGACCTCAAGTTTGAAACATCTGGATTGTTCAGCTGCAAGCTGGCCTCGAACAGATTGGAGTTCCTGAAAATTCAGATATTCTTTTTCAACAAAAAGTTACTCTGATAAAAATTAGGCTGATCATAAATGTATATCTTTGTGCATATCGGAATTTGCATATCTAGAACTCTATGGAAGTGTTTTTTGAGCTTATGCATTTAACTCTCCAGTTATGTGTGTCGAGCATACCCGACACCTCCTACCTCAATCTGGCTCTGGCTAACAAATTATAGGCATTGATCTTGTGCAAAGTAGTGATTCAGCTGGATCGTATTTTGCTTAGTAACCTCAAAACATGTGATCATAGAACATATCAAACCTAACATAATACTCTCCCCGTTACAATTTATCTGTCATTTAATAACTACGATTATGTATAAAATGACCACAATACCCATTTTTGGAGTACTAAAAGATGTTTATCAACCAAAAGCCACAAGTATTTACAACAAATAAAGACTTGGTTCAAAAAACAAGACAAGGGCAAAAATTGAAGAAAAAAAATCAATTTGTCATGGTTCGAAAAAAGCAATAAATAAATTGAAACAAATTCTATTTTGTAAAGCAACTATTATGTTGAAATGGATGGAGTATTTAGTAACAGAGTTCCTGATGTAGAATTCATGTTACTAAATCTAAAGGGGAGCCGCTGCTTGAGGCTTTTGACCAATCAAACTGACGAAGTCTTTTGTTTGTGTAAGATATTGGATCAGCTGCAGCTAGGTTTACCACTTCAAAATCTATAACTCAAAATAGCAGAAGAGTTACCTTGTACAAGTCTGTGTTGCGAGATTCCGCATCCGTTAACTCTTGTTTTAGTTTGAGAGTCTGCACTCTCTCCTTATTGAGCGATGACTCTAGTTCTTCTTTCTCCACCTTGAGGGATGCTAAAAGACGCTCATTTATCCCTTCAACTTTTGTAGCCTGGGCATAGCATAGAAATATAACGTATAGAGATTCTTCAGGGAGAGGCATTGTGCATCCATAAGGATATGAATATAATCATATGTTTCAAATGCTTAACGATCTCAGAAGGTATTCAAACAAACAGTAAGACAAATGATTGTTCAATCATAATTAACAGAACACTGATACTGGTGAGAAAATGGCAACATTCCTTACCTTATTTTCAGCATCAATATTGTCCATAACAATTTCCCTTATTTTTCCTTCTTGACCAGTTTCAAACTCAGACTCATCTCTGGTAGCATTTGTAACATTCTGAACAGCTGATACACTATCAGGTACTGGTGTCTCCATCATCTTAGATTGCAAAGTTGATTTATGACTTGGTTTAAGTACATGAACCTAATGCAGTAACCAAAGCCATAATGAGCAATTGAATGAATGAAAGCCTCACCTAGTCAAAAGAAGACAAATAAAACAACAAAAGAAAAGGGTAGCCAGACCTCATTGTTGTACCTCCCATTATAACCTCCAAAAGAAACCAGGATATCTTCACCACTGTAAGAACTGAGGACCAAACTTGAACCCTGCAAACATTGGTTATCATTGACTTGTGTCAATTCTGTGCACTTGAAAAGACGATCTTATGCATTAATTTTCAAGTGCAATTCATATAAAACATCAAAGGGTACAAAAATCACTTTCAAGTGTTCTGAACGTGACATTAAAAGGTTGCAATTTGTTATGCAGACCTTTGTATCTGGCTTATGGCTTCCCAAAATACATTGGGTCAATGGAAATTTTATTTTCAGGTATCAGTAACTTTGAGAACAGTAATCTTTGTGTGAAAAAATTAAAGATGAAACCGACCTAAAAGCAGTTCAGTCTGATACTAGAGATGCAACAATATCAAGTACTGAATGAGAAACTATTCCTCAGTTGCTGATTCAAACACAAGAAAAGTCAAAAGATTATATGAAGTCCATCAAAAGAATTTTTTTTCTCAAAAGTGGCATCAAGTTAACGGAAATAGTCTTAATTTGCTAACTCTAAGTAAACCAAGTCAAGGACCATTTCCAGGATGCTGAAAACTCATTTTTAAAGTTAGTACAGAAATTTGGGTTTTTAGTCTAGAAAGTCATTTTATTAAATTGATGAAACTCATCTGAGTTCCCATCCATTAATCTGGAAAGACAAGAGAATAAGAAATCATCCTGGCAAAATGTATTAGGAACTTCCATGCTGCCCAGTGTACAGCAAATGGTGTTTTCTAATAACATAAAAGATTCACTCAGAACAGATAAGCGGGTTGCTCAGCATCTTAAAGAAAAAAAAAATAGTTAACAAGAAGAAGACAAACAATTGGCACTTAAGTGGCCCTAGTGGGATTTTATTATCAAAAATAAAGAGCTTCCACTGTATGTATATTGATTCCAGTACTGTTATCTGGAAAACTGAGAAGTATCCTGGAAATAGCTACGAAAAAAGCAAATGCCAAGTGCATATTTATGTCATAGAGACATATCTAGATAATTTGTTTTAGAACTCTTGTGGGTTTGGGGTAGAACTAGGTTCTCGACAAAATTTAACAGAACATTCTCGTCCTGAAGTGAGGAATAACAGAACATTGTAGAGCTTGATCGAAAAATTTGTAACTCTGCAGAACTGAGAACTGGATTTAATTTTCCTACATGAGATAGAATAACTTCCTAATTAAAGTAACATGTATCCATGCACCTTCAATCCTCATCCAAACTACCTGACAAAATAAAATTCCTGATGTGTTTCAATTAAAGATTTTATACAATTTTCTACTTTAACAGTTCGAATACAATCAGATGCATTCATTTCTGTATAATAGGAATCAGCTTGCTAAAATTAAAGTGGCAGAATTGGAAATTTCACTCAAATATATCAAGTGGTACAAACAACAGACACTCTACCCACATGTTTTAAATGATGTGACATTTTTAAACATTTTCTTCGACATGAATCATTCCAGTAAAATAAAATCTATGAAATTTCTCTATTTTAAAGATCCACCTTCCCAGAACTAAAGACGCTGAAGCAAAGTCACAGAGTTAAGTGGTATCGACCAACAAATCATCTAGCTGCATGTACTTCAGGTTGAGGTCATCACATGCTACACTATTTAGCAATGTTTATCAGCCCGCCTCCAGCACATGCATCTTTCCATAAAAATGAGGTCAAAACCTTAAAATCTACTTGTGACAGACTCTATTGCTTAACAAATCCATCTTAAGAGATTAAGAATTCAAGATGCTTACAGTATTTATGTCCCAAATTAATGTGGCATTGTATGATTTTCATTAGACCATGACGAATCTAAAAGGTAGAGCATTTTAATTTTCATCTATTAATTCTTCAAGGATGTGAATTACCTCACTTGCAAGAGGAATACGTCCTTGGACAGTAGTTACAACTGACCAGACCAATGCGGACATGTTGAGGACAACAGTCTCAGAAACTCCTGCATGTTTAAATTACAGAGAAAAATGTACAAGTTACCACCAGATGATAAATTTCCTTAGCAAAAATAATGACCTTCAGATGTCTTCGTGCAATAAGAAAAGACCACCCACGAACATAAAGGTCTCAAAAAAAAAAAAAAACAAAAAAAAAAATTTAGGCTATCAAAGAAATAACTATATGAGTTATCCCATCCATACCACTCTTATTGTCCCCTCCACCAACAATGAACCAATTCTCTCCAACCGTGACACCTGCATGGCCAGCACGAGCACTAGGTATCTCACCCTGTTGTGTTGGTCTTGACCATTCCATCTAATCATCATATTAAAAACATGAAAGATTAATGAAAACTTGTGTTCAAGGATTACTGAGTTGGAACATCACAACTGGGAAAGATACAAGATATATCATTTATCTTACAGTTTGAAGATCAAGAACATGAAGATCGTTAAAGCAAGTTGCATGTGAGCCCCCACCAAAAATAAGAAGGTAGCGATCTGCATGTACTGCAGCAGCATGATCAGACCTTGGAGATGGCGGGACACCCCTACAAAATTGGTGGCAGTTAGAATCAATTGGATATATAAATTTTATCAACAAAATTATTATTAAAAAATAACTTAAGTGTACAAATGAGAACAACAACATCAAATAGATAACCTTTTGCAATAAAGAACCTTTTAAGACAGACCAACATGCATGATAATTAAGAAAAAATTATCCAGAGAAATAATGTCTCCCACCCAAATCATAGTTGAACAAACCTTCAAAAAAAGGTGGCAATTAGAAGTAAATGCATGCCTTATATTTATAAGAAACAAAGAGATATTATTAATATATTGAAGCTACATCAAAGGGACAAGTCCACATAATTACAGAGCACTCTATATACTAAACTAGAGTATTAAAGCTATGAAGCAAATGCATGCCTTACCAACTCGGATATTATATTACAAAACAAGCTCTGTTTGACCAATTGAGAAATACATATCAGTATGCTAATTTTTGTTTCTCTTTCAAGGTTGAAGCAACTGCAACTCAAGCCATAGTCCAAATAGATGTAAAATAAAGGTGCCAATCACCCAATGGAATATCCATATTAGGAGGCTTTGAAAATTCATCATTGTTCCATAATCACTTAAGGAAGGCAAAAGGCTAAAACCAAATACTTCGAAATTTATGTCTCCAAGCATAAGAATTCTTACAATGTGTCCATTTCATCCCAGGTCAAGGTTTCTAAGTCCAGAATGTGCAGGTCATTCAAAAGAGATCTTTTTGCATCCTGCCCACCAAATATGACTAGAGTCATTCCTACAAGGGTCACTGACTGCCCTCCGCGAGACACCTACAAAGCACAGAGAAGCAACTGACAATTTTCAGAATTATAGTGAATTCAATTTCTTTACAAATATAACCTCTAAAACTCTGTCCAACAATGATGTATGAACAGATCAAAACCCATGGTACTCAACAACTGATCATAGACTTCATGCTTGACCTATTAAAAAAAAATTTATTACTTTAATCAAGAGAGACTCACCCATATTAATTAGATTACAACAAGAATCTAATAATTATCAGAAAAGAGAGGAACTCACAAGAAATATATAAAAACACTAAAAAACAGGACGGGCAAAGACACATTCCCAAAGCCTTATTTGCTAAAAAGATTAACTAGATAGTAGGTACAAAGTAAACTATACCGGAGGCTTTCCATAAGTCTTCAAGATCGACCACGTACAAGTTTGCAGATCGAAAACCTTTACTGTCATCAACAATTTATAAGGCATTGAGAGAGAAAATATAAACCTATAACTGAAATTAGGAAGACAAAAAAAAAAAAAAAAAAAAAAAAAAAAAGACAAAAAACAAAACAAAACAAAGACACGCAACAGTAGTAATATTGTGAAAAGCAGTATGCAGATATAGACTTGAGCAGACAAAGAGAAGCCAAAAATGATGTAGCATCTGATCGATGTTTCCTGTGAATGAATGCTAATGCATTGAAGCCTAAAGGAATTCAGAATTGTATAACTAATTTTTTTTTAATGTTGTTTAAGTTAAAAACATACATAAAAATTCGGAAGGCATATGCAATTCGTGATGAATGTTCTTGTTTTGTTGCTAACATCTCCTGTGAAGAAAAAAACATTTTGTAGATGAAAAAGCATAAATAACTGCTATCAATCTTTCTTCACAATTTTCTAGCATTGGCCATCATGAACCAGTATGAAGAAATAGTGCAAAATCAATTTATTTTGGAAACATTATAACTATAATTATAATAGACAAAATTGCAAGTGCATACACTAGCATGTAACATGATGACCTTGTAAAGTTTCAGAAGAATCCTTGGTATGTCCAGCTACTGAAAGAAGCTTTCCATCCCATGGTATCTATGAAAGAGAACACAAGCACGTCATACTCAAAACATAATTACTTGAACTCTATTAGAGTGTTAATAACTTATTTATGTAATCAAAGTGGCCATGGTTATCGAAACGCTTTCATAGGTAAACCATTACTCTCAACACTAACCAATGAATGGCCAGCACAGGGAGTTGTCATGCCCCCCGTCCCTCCTTGAACTTCGACTTTGGACCAAGTCCAGCTTCTCAAATTTAGGACCTGATTCCAGGAAAAGGAGAATTTATACAAGTCGTGTTTTCAGCAACGTCAACAAAGAGAGCTGAATTTATGTATCCTTCACATTAATAGCATAGCTAATAAGACCTCAGACAGAATACCTAGAGCATTAAAGTAACGTCTAGAATTGTGCTCAAAAACACTCGAGAAGTTTCAATTTTCTTTTCAATTTTTCATGTATCAATATCTGAATCTAGCTCTCAAGAACTTTAGGAAATACAAAACTTATTTTGCAGGACATGGTATACAAATGCACATACAACATACAGGCACAAACACCATTAAATTCATTACCTGGAGATCACTTAGGTAGCGACCGTTATGGTTTCCACCAAATATGTACATCTTATCATCAATAACTGCTGCTCCATGCTGACAATCCAATCAAGCTATATCAAATCTAAAGGAAAATGTGTATGCCACACACATATAACCAATATATGCCAAGAAAAATAATGCAAAAACTGAAGTCCAATACCTCATATCGGGCTTTTGGACATGTGCCAGATATTGGAGGTGCAACCCACTGGTCATATACAGTAACTACCCCAAGTCCTTCAGATACAACATCTTTATCCTGGGTTTCTGAAAGGCTACCATTTTCAGCAGGAATAGTCTTTGCCTCTACAAAGGTATTTCCATTACCAGGACCTGCCACAACCGCTGGTTTATGCTGAGCCAGCAGAAAGAGTAAATTAATATTCAGAGATGGAATTTAGATTGGAGAAGCCACAATAATTTAGATTGGGTGGGGTGAGGGTGTTCTGAAGATATTTCATATTGATTCCAATAACATATTCAGCAAAACCCAGGTAGCGAAGGTATATTTGGAAGCAAATTTTCACTAGAAAACATGCAAATCATGCAGGATGTTTTTCTCTAACAGATTCATGCACTCAAATTATGTCACCCTTGTTATTATTAGCAAATAATACAAAATTTTATCTCATTCTTTTCAATCAAATGTCCCATAAATTCTCTCAACAGGGTAACCAATTTAAAATTAACTGCAGGATACTACTTCAAGAAGGAATGAATTTACCACAATCTAAACCAGAAATCTAGCGGAAATGCTAAAAGAAAAAAGAAGAGCATCAGACTTTGAGGCACATATGGTATATATTATTGAGATCATCACAAAATAACCAAACATATACAGTTTCTAGCTAGATATGCTTCTCGTAAATATTTGGCTTTACAGAGAACATCGATTAACAATTTCCTCGAAAAGAAGAACCAGGAGACTAGACTAACAATAAGGTGGTGGAAATTAGTTAAACTCACATTCATTTCTACATCTATAACAGGCTCCGGGACAAAGTCTGAAACTCTCGAATACCATCCTGGATCTTCTTCCTGTATAGAAAAAGATGACCCATTTTAACATTCAAGTATGTTTTTATGTGAGATTTATAATGAATAATTTCGTACAAACCTCTAATATTTTGACAAAGAGGCGCATTGCCTCAGTAGAAGCCATGTTTCCCAGTCCATGCCAGCTTCAAGAAGAACAAAAAAAGCAAAGTCAAGACATTTTTGGAGCGGACAGTGGACAGCTTATAACTGATCCAGCATGACAATATAGTGCAATACAATTCCATCGAAAACTAGACTGAAGCTCTCAGAGATACAGCAAAAGGGAGCAATTGTTGATGTATGAGTGTGCAGAACACAGTTTAAAAAATTAAATTGATGATTCCAAAAACACTAAAATATTCTGAGGATAGCAGATACAAGCTTGCAGTTCGAACCATCAGTATGCCAAACAAGCTTTTGCAAACATATCTGATACATCCAATTGTCACTTATCAAGAGTAGTGAACTTTGGTAAAGCGTAGTCACCTTTAAATTTCCAACAATTCAACAAACCATCCCATTGGTTGAAGAGTAGAGTGTTGCCTCTTTCACCATTTAATAGATTTAGTTAATAGTCTAAATAACATCTCTGCAATTCCACAGATTGACCATTATTTTTGCTCAAATTTTAAGCGTTGTATTGGACATTAGTACACAAAGGCAAATGAGCATGAAGTAACTCATAAACAAGGATACAGACAAGGGGAAATCCAATAGTTCACCAAGTTTCAACGATTTTAAATTAGACCCTGATTCCAGAGGACATATTGACTGCTAATTTCATGGGTGATAACTTTGTTAAGGATCCAAGTTTTCATCCAGTTTTTCTGGAATGAGCTGAAAACTGTCACTATGGAGTTTCAGAATGAGTACAAAAAAGAAAACATTGGATGAATATATAAAAATTAATTTGTGTTATCAGCAGTTAATTATATGTAATATATAAAATGTGCCTAAAGATCAAACCTCATAGATTGTCCCTACAACTGAATTCTCAACAGCAATTTTCCAAATGACATTGACAAAGAAGAGAAACCTTTTAATAGCTCGATAGTGTTCAAGGAAATAGATAGGAAGAATTTGGTCATTATGGACCAATCTGGTTTGTTACTGATAGGATGCTTTTTAATTTGACAAAGTGGGTTCATTTTCAGATCCAGCCAAGCTTACATGGCAACTTGCTCTTCACCCTTCATTCCTACAGAATGACTAGTACATGAAATAAATTTTTATTAAGTGAATTCATTATGACGGACTAAAAATTATAGTATGATACTGAGTGTCAACCAGGTCATGACATAAACGAAAAAAACTCTATGTTCAATTCTAAATCAAATTTAATCAACTGCCACACTCTCCTTAATAATCAAGATTAGTATTAGATAATGGCAAGTACTTATTCTGCAACAGTTATTGTCTCACTTATTTAAACCAAACAACAAAAACTTCTATAGCTGAGACATGCAAAAGACCAGGACTTAATCACAGGTTGTTTGAAAGGGAATTTTATAAAATAAAATTAAAATGCGTTGAGAATAATAATGTTAAATAATAGAGTCCGGTCACAGCAAACCTTGTCCATTTGCTTTGTTCAATGGGACTCCAACCTCTAGGCTTAGGAATGGTGCAAGGCCCCACAGTTGCCTGAGACCACCAAAAGACAGTATCTTTCACAATCAAGAGGAAATAAAGGATCAAGTGCATTCACAAATTTTAAACAAGAAAATTTCCATTTACACTATCTAGGTCAATAAGAGGGCTGCAAGTATAAGTATATGAAAGCTATGATAATTACACTGCTTAAGTCTACAAAAAAGTTCACATACCTCCAGAAATACGTTTAAATTTACATTATAAATCAAATATCAAGAACAACATAATCATGCAAAACACGAAACAAAATGAAGCAAGAAATAAGAAAAACTTTCAAAAGTAAAGGATTTTCCAAGAGTCACAAGACAAATCAAATATCGCCGAATAACTAGATATTCAACATAGCCAAAATTAATAATTCAGATCAAAATGATTAAAACAACGGGTAAATCCGCTTAGGCACTACTAACCAGTATAGAACCCAACATAAAATTCAAGACAGGTATGTCAAAACAGATGCAACTATTTATACCTAATTGGCTAATTTTATGATTTTAATGAGATTGGAGAAAAAACCAAGCTTATAAATGTATGTTAGGTAAAATGAGCTAGAATTGGATTGTAATCCAAAAAATTAGGCACTGGCTTTTCAATAAAAAAAACAAGAGGAAAACCACATGACATACTCAATATAAACAAGTGTGATCCAAATGAGAACAATATGATAGAGCCAGTTTTTAACTTAGTGATAACTCGAGATTGCTGAAATTGAGATGTACATTTTCATTTCAATGAGACTAAGACCATAATGTGCATATAAATGCCAATGTAGAGTATTATTAAAACTGGATTGTCCTTAAAATTGGCATGAATTGTAAATAATAACCACCAAGTTATTACTAAGGCAAACATAAATTAAACTAAGATGCTCAACAAGCAAGTGGATCAAGCAAATTGGACTTGTAAACTGAGTGATGAGTCAAGCGTGCCGAAACTGAGGTGAAAATGTGAAAATAGATCGGTCGAAGATCCAAAATTTGGCACGAAATCCTGAATTGTGAAGAACTATTTGCAAATAGCTGAGCCAGAAAATCTCTTAACGTTCAAATAGCCAGAATTCAGCATAAAATCATAAAGATTGCGGAACATACCAATAAATCTATCATAATTCCAACTAGAATACACAAATCAAGTGGATCAAACTAAATTGCATGATTGAACTGAACAACAACTTGAGCACGCAGAAACTTAAGCAATAATTGTGACAGGGGAAAAATGAATTCAGAGAAGGTAAAACCTGCTGGTAGAGCCCATAAAGGAGTAATGCGGCGTCGTTCGAGAACTTTGATGCGACGCCTTTAGCGGCGGAGTTTGGAGATCCACCGAAGCCAGCGTAGGTCGCCGCCGCATAGAACCGCTCCGGATAAGCGAGGCCGGAACCGCCCCTCGCCATCGCCGCCATCGCCGTCATTTACGAGTTCTCCGATCAGAAATTGAATCTCAGATCGGTGAGAATTGTGACGAATGAAACGTATATTTGAGGAAATAAAAATAAAATGTTATTTGAATTAAATTTTGGGGACAGATGGGGTAGGGGCTATATATATGTCTGGAACTTTCTCAGTTTATCGTATTTAGAGATCTGCCCCTCAATTTTGTTGAAATTCATCAAACCACCTCATAGCTTTTACAGATTATAATTATTTGTCCAAAAACAATCCCAAGTCCCTTTTTAGAAATATTTTTGAGGATCCATTTAAGAGATCCTTAATAAAATGGTATTCGAACTTAATGTTAATTAAGTTATAGATTTTTTTCTTCCTCTATGCAAATAGAAATTAGAGACATCTTCTTCAACTTGATCCATCTATCTTAGTGTTCTTTGCTAATAGACAAACTAATTAGAGTTAGCAAGAGATCATTCATTTCACAACTAATATAAAATGAACTTATTTGTTGTGGGATTTCATAAGGTTTTTCTTCTAATTAATCAATTTCAGGTTTACATCCGATTAATTCGCGTATAACAATCTTGATCCATCAGAGTTACTATCGGGATGTATTTCAGTGAGCCGATTTTGAAGTTGGATCCATTGATATGACTGATGTGAGCTTCAACTTCTTGAAGTTGTTACCATACAAATTGTAGAACGCATCTTATTGATTCAATTTTGAGGTTGAATCCACTTTTCATCTCCAAATTTGACAACAAGCAAAATAAAAGTAAAAGTTATGCACACAATTTTAATATTTAAAATTTGTGATTTTGTCTAAATAAAAATATATGTATATGACCATATAGTTTGAGTTCCCTATTATAAAATCATGTTAAGTTTTGCATTTGATTGTTGTGCACAAAACTTAGTTACTAGACACATAGCAGGTATTGATGCAATAATATACGAAATATAACACTATTTTTTTGGAAAAGAAAATTAAAATTTTCTACACCAAACTAAAAATTTGCATTGGACAAATGTCTATTCCTTTAAATTATAAATTTATAACATCAGTCTAATTTTTTTCATGGATTTACCAAAAGCTTAGAGTTTTGACATCTCTCATAAAAAATCATATTTGCTTTCTTTTGATTTTATGGAAATTTAATCTTTTTAAGGGTATCGTTTGGATGATTGTCATCTTAATAGATATATTTTTCCAAAAAATAGAGTTTCTTGAATTTATCTTCAAATTGTAAAGTGAGTTCTTGAAATTAATCTTTCTATTTTTTCCTATTTTGAAAATTAAAACATTGAGATAAAAATCCTAACAATAATTATTCACTCAATATTTTTTATTTACAAATAACATAGTCCATTACATCATGATTAATTGACACCATAATTTATATATGATCAGATAAAATCATATTTACTTTCGGTTGTTTTTATGAAAAATTATTTTTTCTAAGGCCATCATTTGGATAATTGTCATCTTATTATATACTCGTGCGGTTAAAAATCTTATATTTTTCTTCACAATCAGTTAAAACCTTCTCAAAATACAAATATGTTTTTCCATTTAAATTTTTCTAGAATTTCTCTTCAAATTTTGAAGTGAGTTCTTGAAGTCAATCTTTTGATTTTTCCCTCTTTTGAAAATTAAAACATTGAGACAAAATCCTAATGATAATTATTCACTCAAAGATTTTTATTTCCAAATAACATAATCCATTACATCATGACACCATAATTTATATATTATCCTAATTTGATCTATCACCATCTTGTTAATATACAACCAAGAGGTATAACATGTTATCCATTTTTATCTAACGATATTCTTTTCTACTTCATGCTTATTCGTTGACGGTGCTATTGTAGAACATAACTCTTTCACACATTTTTCGATGCAACTTTCTGTACTGCCTTCATATTCACAACTATAGAAGCATTCAATTTCACAACTTGAAGCATATTGTGCATCTGTCACATATATGATCAGAGTTAAAATCACAAATGCATTCACAAGACTTTGTCGTTTTCTCATCATAATTGCTTTTCTTTTTTTCGTTTTTCTCACTCTACAAGTTTTTTCAGAGATATATGATGTCCTATACAAAACCTATAGCATAAACAAGTTTACTATTTATTGTTGGATTTGAAGGTTTCAAAATATTGAAACAGTCAAAAGTTTAAGTTTTAAAGTTTTGTTTTAATTATGTAACATATCTCATAAAAACAACTGTTTTGTCATCAATAAGGTTATGTTACATGTTACAAACACATTAAAAATTAGAAAAAATGTTGACTTGTCTATCATGGACATGTTTTAATATGTTCATTGATGATGTATAAAAATCATATACCTTTAAATATTGTGATTTGAAATCAAAGATTGTATTGAATTTGTGACACATAAGCGGTGAACAAATTAATAAGTGCATACAGCAGGTAGAAGAGCATATATATTTTAAATAAAGTGTCTTTAAAGCTCCACACAAGCATACATATTTCATGTTTATTTTATGTTTTCTCATTATACTCATTTATCATTAATTTGATATGGTTTTATTCGCCTAATCTTGTAGTGATAGTACTTATTAAGGTAAAAGATGTTAGTGTTTTGTCGAATAAAGTATTTCAAGATTAATCTTCTTAATTGATCAAATTAGTCACTTCCACAATGCTTATTCGGAATATAGGTTTTTCATTATCACAAAAATAGTAAATGATATGTTGTTGAATTCTAATTTGTCTTTTTTTTTTATTGAAAATATCAAAAAATTTACTTACCTTTTTTTTTTTGGATTAAACTATGATGTAATGAAAGTCAGAATGTCTACTAATTTTCCTAGCTACATTATTGCATTGCAATTGAGTTTTGACAAAAGTGATTCATAATAAGATAAAATTTAACATAAAAATGCATGTTCAAATTGACTACATGAAAATAACTATTACAATTTAAATTATAATATACAAAAATTGTGATTTTCTATAATTAAAAAAATAAAATATATGGCCATATAGTTTGAATTCCCTCTATTAGAATGATGTTAAGTTTTGCATTTAAGTGTCTGTAGAAAAAGCTTATTTACCAACACATATTAGGTATTGATGCAATAATATATGGAATACAACACTATTTACTTAGAAAAGAAAAAAAAAATCATCTACATCCAACTAAGAATTTGCATTGAACCGTCAATTGTTAATTGCCAGAAAAATCACGAACTTTACTTAATTAGCAATTTTAATCAATTTTTTGAATATTAGCAAATATAACATGAACTTTTATATTTTTTGCAATTTTGACCAACATCAAGATTTCAGGTAAGCTTAGTTTTAGTTTGATTTTTCTGACAATTAACCCTTTTTAAAATATATAAATTCATAACGATAGTCTTAATTTTTTTTCATAGATTTTCCAAAAGTCTAGAGTTTTGACTTAGAAAAATCATATTTACTTTCTATTGGTTTTATGAAAAATTAATTTTTGTAAGACCATCATTTAGATAATTGTCATCTTATTATATACTCGTGCGGTTGAAAATCTTATCTTTTTTTCAAAGATCGGTTAAAAACTTCCCAAAATACAAATATGTTTTTCCAATGATTTATGTTTTTCTTGAATTTCTCTTCAAATTTTGAAGTGAGTTTTTGAAGTCAATCTTTCGACTTTTCCCTCTTTTGAAAATTAAAACATCGAGACAGAAATCCTAACAACAATTATTCACTCAAAGATTTTTATTTCCAAATAACATAGTCCATTACATCATGATTAAATGACACCATAATTTATATATTATCCTAATTTAATTTTATTACCATCTTGTTAATATATATACAACCAAGATGTATAACATGTGATCCGTTTTTATCCAATGATATTCTTTTCTACTCCACACTTATTCATTGACGGTGCTATTTCACAACATTCTTGGATGCAACTATCTGTAAGGCCCTCATATTCACAATTATCGAAGCATTCAATTTCACAATCTGACAAATGTTGTGCATCTATCATACATATGATAAGAGTTACAATTACAAATGCATTCACAAGACTTTGTCAATTTCTCATCATACTTTTTTTTTCTTTTAGGCTTTTCTCACTCTTCAAGTTTTTTTAGAGGATAAATTTGTAATTTTTTGAAAAGATCATGATTTTTTTTTTTTACAATTACACCTATTTGAATTTGTGCCGCATAAGTGATGGACATGGAACGTAGAAAAGTAGATATGTTATATATAAGTGTCCTTAGAGCTCCACACAAACGTACATATTTCATGTTTATTTTATTTTTTTTCTCATTATATTCTTTTAACATTAATTTTGACAAGGTCTTATTCACCTTATCTTTTAGTGATGGTAATTATGGTAAAAAAATGCTATTATTTTATTTAAGAAAGTAATTCAAGATTAATATTCTTAATTGATCAAATTAGTCACTTCTACCATGCTTATTCCGAATATAGATTCCACTATGTTAACTTATCTATAAATTCATACATTATTGTTTATATTCCAAAATTCTAATATTATCAAATACAAGTATTTATAATGACATAGTTTAAAGTTCTAATTTTTTATTATTATAAATATTAAAGTATTATATATTTCATTTTAAGATAATATACGACATTTAAAATTAGTAGTTCTCGTTACAAATACATTGCTACTACAAGTAATAGTAACTAGGTTAAAAAAAAAAATTGGTCTTCTAAATTTTATCATTGGATTTTCCATCATTTAACTTTATTTTTTGATTATTTTTTAATCATCTGTTTAATAGAGTTTATTTTTTGGTCCATTTACTTGCTCAAATAGTTAATTATTACAACAAATAAATGTCTTTTTTTTTTCTCATTACGAGATCGACCTGTGCAATGATCAACTTTGTAACATATGAATGCCTTATAATTTAAAGTATGATAATTTAATTTAATAACGTTAAAAAAGAACGGGTTCGAAATAATTATTCATAGAAACAAATTCAAGTGTTACGTAAGTTTTTTTTATTGTTTTCATAGTTAAAGAGTTTGATTGTTATTTTCACAAATTTTGAGATTTATTTGATATTTTGACCTAACATCGAGGCTGATAAATATAATTCACCAAAAAATAAAAAGACATTTATCAACGGATAAATGGATTAAAAAAAATCTTTAAATATAGAAGTTTAAAAAACAAAATATGAATGATGAAAAATCAAATCAAATAAAGGATGAGACTATGCATATCCCAAAAAATACCAACACATTCAATACTTTGGAAAATGAAAGGTAAATAAATACATTTTGCATCCCAAAAAATACCAAACACACTCAATTTTTTGAAAATAAAAGATATAAAAACACATTTTTTATAATATATTTAGTATTTTTGGATTTGGATAGTCTCACCCTTGAATAACAGACAACATTTTTTTGTACTAAAAATTATCTTGGGAATATTGCAAAAGAAGGTGATGTGGTTTTGAACTTCATCAATTTCCACTCCTACGTTTCGGCACTTTGCAACGCACTCCCCCTCTCTTCTCTTCTTCTGTAGGGTTCAAAATTTCCCTCAATTTCTACTGAACTTGGGTTCATCTCAATTTGGAACAATTATCCATTTTCCTCGTTGAAATTCCGTGTTAGGGTTTCGAATTGAGGAAGATCGGGCGATATCCGTGATGAGCGCAAGCAGCCACGGCGGTCCTGGGTCGCCGCCGGACCTGAAAAACGACGTCGCCGGAGAAGATCAAGCCGTCCCTTCATCAACCAGCGGCGGTGGTGATTCAGCTAGTGTTTCACTCGCTGAGGACGATAAACTAGTTGAAACTACGTCTTCTGATGATATAAACGAGTCTAGGGTTTTGAAGCAAGAAGACGTGGACACTGGTATCGGAGATGCAAGCGAAGGAGGGAATCAATCGAGTTCGTTAATTCCGAGAGGGGAAAACAGTGATTTGGGGAAGACCGATTTAGCGAATCTTAAGTCTGAGCATTCGAAGGTTAAAGGTTCTGTAGATGATTATGATTCAATGTTATCTGAATTCGATCAGTTCGCTTCCAAAGGAGGGAGTGAGGCTGTCGGATATGGGTATGAAATCGGAGATATGGTGTGGAGTAAGGTGAAATCGCACCCATGGTGGCCCGGTCACATTTATAATGAGGCGTTTGCTTCGCCTTCGGTTCAGAGAAGCAAACGCGAGGGCCATGTGTTGGTGGCATTTTTTGGGGATAGTAGCTATGGGTGGTTTGACCCGGCAGAGTTGGTTCCGTTTGAAGAGAACTTTGCGGACAAGTTCCGGCAAACTTCTTCCCGGGGTTTTGTGAAAGCAGTGAAGGAAGCTGTAGATGAGTTATCCAGAAGAAGGAGCTTGGGTTTGATTTGCCGATGTAGAAATGTGTATAATTTCTGGCCTTCTGCTGTCAAGGGTTACTTTGTTGTGGGTGTGGGGGATAATGAGCATGCTGTTTATCCGTTGAGTCAGATAAATAAAGCAAGAGAAAACTTTCATCCAAATGAAATGCTCTCTTTTGTCACACAATTGGCGTTGGCACCAATGGCGCACCAGCATTGGACCATTGAGTCTATCAAAAACAGGGCGACAGTTTTGGCATGCAGGAAAGCACTGTTTGAGGAGTTTGATGAGACATATGCACAGGCCTTTGAATCTGTACCAGTGCGCCCTACGCGGCCCACTGCCCCGGTGTCCATGGATCCATCCAAAGGTATTTCTTATATGATATTTTGAACAAATTTGAGAACTTGTTTTTGCAGATTCTTGTGGTACTATGCAGTGTGGTGTGGAACAGCTTACCTCTCATTATTAAATTTCTTAGGACTCTTCCAGCTAAAGTATGTCGATTACGTGTTTATTAAATTTGTCTTTGGCATCACTAAATGAGTAAGACATGTAACTCATTTGATTAGGCAAGATTATTGTACTTGATAATTTGAATCACTTCGCAGAAGGAAACACATTTATTAAAAACATGTTAGATGCTGCATATAGAAACTTGTATAGGTTTCTTTGTATCACTACAGGAGTGTTTGCAAAAGCTTATGGCAGCTTGTAGCTGCTTTTCACTTTCCCATATTCATTTTTTGAGTGTTTGTAATGAATAAAATCCGCTTCCCACAAGCAACTAGAAGACAAAAATGTGGAAGTTGGGTGGTGGGTGCTTTTGAGGGATTATGACATTTTTGTAAATAAATGCACGTTTTTTTTTTGTTACAAGAAAATAAGTTAGAACTTGGAAGTTGTTTTTCACCAAACACTCATTCTAATATTTTGAAGCATTTATTTCCCAACACTACCTACTTTTGCTGATAAGCAATTTTTTTCACAATCATTAAATTTTAATCTCTTTTTCCAAAAGCACAATCTCTCGCAAATAGAGCCGACATATGATATTATTCCAAGGAAGTGGCTACCTTAGAAAAGAGTTTCATAAATGATACTTAATGGAATTTAGAAGTTTTATCTTCAGGTTCAGAGGGGTTAGTTTTAAATATATAGATGGATGGTATTCAAATATTTTATCTTCTTTTACTTGTAAGTCACACGTTTGTTACTATTATTATTCCCTGTATGCATACAATGAAAACTAAAAACAATTTAATGCGATTGATTGTAGTAAGTTATGTTGCATGAATGCGATTGATATTTTATCTTCTTTCACTTTTTATGCCATGTTTATGTGATTGATAGTAGTAAGTTATGATAAGAAATAGAAGTTGTTACTTCTTTTGGTACCTGTTCTCATTCTTTTGCATGATTACTATGCACTCTTTTGATACTTGTTCTCATTCTTTTGCATGATTTCTAACACTCTTTGATGAAATAGTCACTTCTTTTTATCTTTGAAATGGTTCCTGTTCTCATTCTTTTAAGTAAAGAGTCACTTCTTTTATCTTTGAGTGTAGTGTTGCTTTCTTTACCCTATGGATAGAAGTTCTTCATTGTCTATTTTTAGAAAATGAATAATTCAAGCAGAGAGTGACTTCAACATCTTTTCCGGTTGTTCTAGATTTGGTCATATGTCCATCTTTATGCTGATGATTTCAGGGTCATGTCTTCCCTGTGTCTATAGAAGTTGACATTACCTTTTGCTTATGTTCATCGGCTAATTATTTTAATTGCTCCTTAGTTATGAGATTATTTGCTATTCATACATACCTACCTTTAGGTGACAGAACGAGAGATCACAAACTTAGTTGGATATACTCTTGATTCTTGGTTAACCGCCAACAGACTCTTGGGTTCAACCTCCTGCATAAAGGGAGAAAGACACTCTTCCATTGAAAAGGCATGGAAGGATTCCTTGAGTGGACTTGAGACTTGACTACTGCATATTAAATGTGGGGATCAAGGTCTTAGTTTGTTTTCTTTGCTCCCATTTAGTAATGGCTTATCTTGTCGGTATGTTTCTATATAGGAAAATCAGAAGTTGAATGGAAGCTTTTGATATTTGCCCGTTAAATGCAACCTGGATTTGAAAATAAGTTGCATAGCTTAGTTGTTTGACCAAGCTAGAACTTTACAATTTTCCAAGATAAGTGTAACAATAGCAGGTAGATCCTTGAGTGGTGTAGTAGCTTAGCTCCTCACACACACACACACGTGTGTTTTTGTGTGTATTTCAAGATTGCGTTTTAGGGTAAGGTTTCAACTGAGCTTCAAACATTATTAAATTATAAGTTCAATGTCCCATGAACATGGTTTGTTAAGTTAACCATCATAGTTAGTCTAGCTGTTATCTAAAGTTGAATCTCTACTAGCTTTAAGTTATATAATTTTTTAGAAACTTGGATAAACATTTTATTCGCTTATATACACATGTTTTTGTTTGTGTTTCAAGATTGTGTTGTTGATGAGGCTACAATTGAGCTTCAAAAGTTATTAAACTACCAGTCCTGTAAAAATGGCTGGTCAAGTTATCCATCATAGTTTCGGCTGGCTATTATCTAACGTTGAATCTCTACTGCTTCAAGTTATACTATATTGAAACTTATATAGCATAAATATATTGCATAACCATCTTATTCAAAAAAAAATTCCTGTGGTATCTGGTAGCAAATGAATAAATTTGCAGAGATAGTATCATTTAGTTCTCAACGCTCAATCTGGGGAATGCTATGTACAGTGTATAGAAAATTTTCCTTTTCTATTTTGTAGTTATTAATAGTGTTTCTGATTTTAGTTTTTGTTATTTGAGAGATGTATTCTCAGAAAATTTTGATAGGTAACTATCTTTTGCTGGTTGATTTGTAGCATATTGGTGTTGTAGTGGAAATTCTAAGCTTAATATTAAGTGAAGAGTGAATTTCGAGTTGGATATTTTGGTCAACTAGATTATTTTTTTCAACATATAAAAGTTCATTTTTGTGGGTACAAATGGTCTAAACTTTTCCGTAACATCATAGTTAATAGCATTTATGACCCTACAATCCCGAAGTCCCTTTCTTCCTATTTTTCTTTGTATGTGTGCTTCTTGAGAGTTTCAGTATGAACCTCCATTCTGCTAGTTTGAAGTAAATTTAGAGACTCATTGTCACTGCATTCCAGACCCTCCCTACTTCCCATCTTCTCGATAACACCACTATTTTCAGCAGCCTTTTGGAACATTCATCTCCCCCATGATTGTGGTTACCTCTCTAGACCCAACGACTGGTGAAAACATCTTTTTTCTGTTTGGCAAACCCTCCCACTCCCCCGACCCCTGAAGGTACAGAAAAAGGATCCAAGTAATGCGCCATGGTTAGGAAGGTTCGAGTTTTTAACAAGAGTATTCTGTTCCATACTTAAGTGATGATCTGAATTATTAATTGGAGATGGAGAAGCGTTTGAAGTCACCTGTTGGAAAGTAGAAAAGAGAGCCCTAATATACTTCGTCTGTACCTTGTAATATAGAGGAATCGGTTACTTCAATTTAACTCACTTGCTATCTCATGGATTTATTTGCATTTTTCTTTTCTTGGTTGCTGCACCTATTTGTGATTGCTGCGATTTTATCTCTGCCAATGTTGCGTGTCATCTTTATTCATGATTGACAATTGTAAAGATCAAGTTTGCATTTAAGTTTGTTGTTTTTTAGTTCTGCACTTCAAGAGTATTTTTAAACTTGTGGCCTACACCTGTTATCAAAGTGCAATATTTTCCATGTAATTTCACTGGTATTTCTAATATTTGTGAGGTTTTCTGTCTATATTTTTGTTTTGTTCTAATCGTTATCATGCTTCATGTTATGCAGCTCCGTTGAGTGGGCAACTGGTGATCGCTGAAGACCTTGGTAAGCGGAAACTCTCTGTAAAAACTACTAAACGTAAGGATCAGCTGGAGAAGGATAAGTATCTATTTAAACGGAGGGATGAACAAATCCCCATGAGAACAAATAAAACAGGTCCAGGTCAGGTTGGCGGTCCTGCTCATCCGCCGCTTTTGATAGATGGATCGGGGTTATCCGGAACACCTTTGGACTCTGCCAAAAAAGGCCACTTGCACCAGAGTTCTGTATCTGACTTTAATGATGGTCAGCATCAACCTGTAACAAAGGCATCTGTGATCAGTGATATCAAATCTTCTGAAGGTTCTATGAAAATTGTTGAAGTTGGAATGAAAAAGGCCAAGTTACACAAGCCACGTGCTGCGGAATTGAGTGCTGAAAATGCAACTCTTGTTGCGAAGAAGAAGAGAAAGAAAGAAGTAACCACTGAGAGAATGGTGATACAGGTTGAGAAGACGAAGAAGAGAAAGAAAGAAATAAAAAATGAAGCCAGTGCTAAAATGGTGAAGTTACCTCTTCCCAACAGTAATAGTGGACCATTGGTAGAGAAGGTTTCAGGAATGCTACTTGATGTTCCACATAGTGCTGCTAATAACCAGCTTGACAATCAGATGAATGCTGATTTAATGCCCTCTTCCTCATCTTCAGAAGCAAAGCAAGCAGCTGATCTTGGAAAAGTGGAGCTTCCTGTGCTAGTGAAAGACCTGTGTGCTCTTGCCGTCGATCCCTTTCATGGAGTGGAAAGGAGTTACCATGCAACCACCCGATTTGTGGTCCTGAAATATCGGTCTCTTGTGTATCAGAAGAGCTTGGTTTCATCACCACCAACTGAAATTGAGACCAGTGAACCCAACTCGAGGGCGTTACCTTCTTCTGCTTTGCGTGGTCCTGTCGGCAGAACTGATGAAAAGTCAACCACGAAGCTCGTGAAACGTTTTGTCAGGCCCGATGATCCAACCAGAGGTGGTAAGAAACGCGGGCCATCTGATCATCCAGGGGCCATTAAAAAAAAGAAGAAACTCGATGACTCTGAGGACATGAACAGAAGAAAGAAGATCAAGGATGTCGACAATAGAAAGAAGCTTGTTCACTCAGAGGATGTTCAGAAGAAGAAGAAGATAATAGACCACTCAAAAAATGTGCTCCCAACACAACCCAAAGTAGTAAAAGTAGAATCGAGCAAGAGGATGGAGCCGCAAGGAAAAGTGCGTAATCCGACTATGCTAGTGATGAAGTTTCCATCTGAGGCAGTGCTTCCATCCGGGGCCCATTTGAGAGCAAAATTCGCTCGTTTTGGGCCATTGGATTCCAAAGCTACTCGAGTGTTCTACCAAACATATACATGTCGTGTGGTCTATCAATACAAGGCTGATGCTGAAGAGGCTTTGAAGTTTGCTCGAGAGACCGGCGATTTATTTGGAAACCCCAACGTGAGGTACTACACCAGGGAAGTAGCAGTCGAGGCAGTGGAACCCGAACCAATTAAGATTCAGAAAGAAGACACCTCACAGTCTCGAGACACTGCTGTCGAACATAGGACACCTGTGAAAATGACTCAGCAGCCACATCAGCAGCTGACTCAGCAGCAGCTCAAGTCATGCCTGAAGAAGCCGGCCAACGAAGAAGTCGGTAATGGCAATGGTAGAGGTACTCGTGTAAAGTTTATTTTGGGTGGGGAAGAAAGGATTAACACTGAACAAGTTTCTAATTATCATCAAGAGGGCCCATCTTATACAGAATCAATAGATATTGCTACTAAGAATTTGCAAAAATTTGTTCCTCAGTCTCCTTTGCCTACTACTCATCCGTTGCAGAAATTTCAGATTAATACCCTTAGTGTCGAGCCCAGATCATTTAATGCCACACCCACTCAACCGATCCTCGTTGCACCTAAAAACGACATCTCACAACAGCTTCTCAATCTACTAACTAGGTGCAGTGATGTGGTGAATAATGTTACAGGGGTATTAGGCTATGTGCCTTACCATCCTCTTTAGTGGTGATTGGAAACTGAGAATTCGAAACCGAACAAAAATCATAATATCTGAGGGTCGAAATATGCAGAAATCTCCGTGTTGGATGAAGTATAGAAATGGGGTGAAAGCTGAGCATGGAGATTAATTTTGGTTGGTGTGTAACGTGGGGATGTAATTGTAAGAATTTTCTTAGTGATGATGTGTATCGAAAGGTCACGTTTGTGCTTTTATTTTTAGATTATGAGAATTATTGCTTCTTTTATTTGATGACATACGTAATAATTTATCATCTGTTGGTAGTAACTCATCCTTTACTAATGAAATATATGGATGGCACCCAAGAACTTAAGAGGCCCAAAAAAGGAAAAAAAGAAAAAGAAAAAAAGTTTACGTCATAGAGAAAATTTATGTATAGAATTGCAATCCTATATTATCTTTGAAATAGGAATATCTTATTTGCTCTACTTTTATGCTTAAAGCATGAGAAGCATATTGCGAAATGGTCTATTTTTATGACTTTTGTAAGTTGTTTCTTGAGTTTGTAATTTTTAATTTTGCCATTGGATAAACAAATAATTTTTTTGGTAACTTGTGATTTCGCTTTATCAAATAGTTGGTGAAAAGATATTTGAGTAGTATAAATTAATTATAATAATTAATTATGATTTTGTTATTGGAATATTTATAATGTATTTTTCAAGCAATATCTTAAGAACTTTGATAACTGTGGAAACTTAATAAACTAAATCAGATAATTAATAAACACAAAAACTTACAACAACTTTGAATGCGTTCTGATGAGTTGGTTTTATACCAACTAATCGAATCACTTTGCACTCACTTTTATTTATTTTTCAAGCATTCTTATTCATTTTCTTATTTATTTTTCTTGTTTTCGTCTTTAGGAGTCCGTGTGGAAATATTGGTAAGAAATGCTTGGATTTGGTGGAAAACAAGAGAAAAGATGTCAAAAAGCTCAAAGGAGAGGTCGAGAATTGAAAGGAAGCAAAAATGTGAAGAGGCAGAATTGGTGGAAAAGGAACCCAGGGACCGCGGTTAGGTCTGAAGCAGACCGCGGTCCGACGCACGAAACTGGATATAGAAAATGTGTTTTCTGTCTAATTTTTGTGTCCTTTTTCGTAAAAACACATTGTATCATTAAAGGGGCGTTTAAGGACGTGTTTAGGGGATATAAAACAGATTAGAAAAAAACCTAGAGAAGGGGTGAATTCTCTTTTTCTTTAGAAACCCTGAGTTTCTTTTGACATTAAATTGAAGATTGCAAGCACACAATTGGAGTAGACGATCAATCTCTTCAACTCTTTGTTGGTAATCATTAATTTTCAAGGGAAGAAATTCACAATTTTATTATCTCTTTTCATGGATCTTGTAATCGATATTTTTATTATATTTTTCATGATTATGAGTAGCTAAATCTTTCGTATGGGGTTTTAGTTTGAATTTGCTCATATGATGTTTTGATGGTATCAGTAATTGATGGAGTTTGAGATTATTTCCTATTTATTGGACTTGATAGATATTTGTCTTTGATTGTGTATAATTTACTGGCCATCGTTGTTTACAATTTTAGACAATACAAAGAGTTAGGAATACAGATGATCAGACTTGATTCCTGATTTGGCTTGGTAAATAGGTGTCTAGGTTAAACGTCATTGGTTTGGGTTTGCTTAGATGATTCATAAGTCCTTGTTCATAATCCGATATTTTAACGAGCGAATTGATCATATGAGTAAGTTAATAGATTGTAAGCTTAAGATCTCCCGCCATCAAACCAAATTCTATAGTCTTAGTGGACGGATCAATAATCTGAAACTTGGTTTTGTATGTTTAGGATACCGTAAATTCATCGTATGAGTAAACGAAACTAAAATTCTCATACATCTTCATATTATTGTTTTCCCTCATTAGTTTAATCTCATTTATTTGAATAATTTAGTTTTAGTTCATCAAATCAATCGAAAATCATTTTAATTGCTTTCACATATCTTCAAGTAATATAGTTTAGTAATTAAATAATTTATTCATACCACGAGTCCTTGAGAGATCGACCTCGGAGTAAACTTATGAGCTCTACAATCTATTCGTACACTTGCGAGAACTAAATTTGAGTCATCACGTTCCTTTTTGACAAATAAAGAATAATAAAAATTAGACATAATCACACGATAAGAAAATAATATTAATATAAATAAGGAATTTGTTTCTTTAAAAGAAAAAGAAAATGTTTCCATTTAAAAAAATTAGTCGATAATTACTTTAAGTAATAATAATATATATATATATATATATATATATCTTTAAATATAATTTTTTTAATTAATTATAATTTTAGTACTACAAATTAACCATCAAACTTTTTTTTCCTAAAAGATATTGAAAATAAGTAAATACTTAGGACAGTATTTTCCTTTTAGTTTTAAGGGAAAAATGTTATATAACAATCATAAAAAATTCCTTTTAATTTTAAAGAAATTTCACACTCACAAAATATGGAAGATGCATTCCTCCACTTATTCTAGTCTGCTAGATTTTGAGTAATACGTGCAATACATTTAAGAATCACCACATTTTCTTCAATAATATATCATACATATTTTTAAATTAGATACATTTAATTAATGACTACTAATATTCAAAATTGTCCCAATGTTACTTTTCTTATTATCAAAGTGACATTTAATATATTTAGTTTTAAACTTATCTCCGATCTCAATTGAAACATGTAATCCACAAATAACATACTACAATTTTAAGTGTCCAATAATTGCAAATTTTGTCGGAGTCATAATATTTTCATCGTTGCATATAAGCTCTGCAAAATGCTTATATTTCATACTACCTTTAATTTGAGTTCTTACCCACTGTGTATTAAATCAAGGGCATCTCCAACTCTTCATCAATTTGCCACCAAATTTGCCACAAACAATAAAATTATCTTCAATCATTGAACTCAAACTTTAACTCAATGAGAATACTCTCCTAAAATACTTTTTATTTTTATCTTTTTTATTTTCTATTTTATCAAATGTTAGTTTATTAATTTAATAAAAAAAATTAAACATTTTGATTTCAATGATATACAAATTTATTATAATTCTTTTTTGATATAAAATGCCAAAATTCTATTACACAAGTAATATAAAATTTTAATAAATCTAAATCAAATAATATTACACATAATATTTAAAATAAACTTATAACTAAATTAGAAAAATACTTGATATAAAATAAAAATAAATCAAAAAAAAAAAAGGAAAAGAGACTAACAACTGAAATTTAAATAAAAAAAAAGGACAAAAAAGAAATTTGAGTTTGGAATACTTACTATTTATATGTGGCAATTTGCCACCAAATTTGAGGTTGTGTTGGAGATGAATTTGGTGGGAAATTTGCGTTTGTCACCCAATTTGGGTCCAGATTAGGAATCGTCTAAGACTACATTCATCAACATCCTGATGACAAGGTCGTGACTATATAAACAAAAATTTGAAAAAAATAAATAAATTAATTAATTAATTAAAATCCACCACCCACAATTCATGGAATGCCCAACCAACCCCATTTAGACTAGCTTTATTAATGACCCTAGTTGGGGTCATGAGAAAAGATGAAATATTTTAGAAAAAAAAAATCAAAATTCATAGAAAGTTATGACACCCGTTGACACAACCTTTAATTTCAACCAACCTCCAATACATTTGTAACATTTGCCATTATATAATTGGGAAAATCGGCTTGAAACTCCCCTGTGCTTTCAAAAATGCGCGAAACCCCCTTATGGTATTCTAAATATAGCCCGAAATCCCCAACTCCGTTAAAGTTAACGGAAGTGTTATGCACGCGCTCTTCATGTGGTTTTTTTGTGTTTTTTTTTGATTTTTTTGCTATAAAATGACATATTTACTCATTTTTTAGTATAATAAAACACTAATTCTTTTGTAGGGGGTTTCTTGCAGTTGCAAACACTTTCTTCAAACTTGTTTTCTACATTAACACCTATGTATTATTTGTTTTTTTTTTCAATTAATTTTTTTACATGTTAATTTTTTATTTAGTTATTTTTTTTTTTATTAATGCTAATAGTTGGTATGTATTTTTTTTTTACTTTTGTTTTCTTTCATTCATTTTTTTTTCAACGTTAATTTTTATTTAGTTATTTATTTTATTGTTATTAATGACAACTGCTATATATGTTTCTTTATTTGATAAGTAATTTATTGTTATTAATGACAACTGCTACGTATATTTCTTTATTTGCTTCTGGTTTTTTCAGTTCATTTTTTACAATGTTCATTTCTTATTTTATTGGTATTAATGTCGACTATTGATGAGGAGGATATGGAAATATTTGATAATATATTATTTTCACATCAAATTAACCCTAAAATGTAATTAACGAGACTCTAAATATAATTAGTTTATTATCTTACTTCAAAAAAATATTCGATGTTCATAAAAAAAAAATTAAAAATCCATTGAATTTCTTGGAGAAATATAGATGATTAACGGCGTGAACAATGAGAAATTTTGATGTTGAGGTACATTTAGTTTTAGAATGAGAACCTGAAGGCTGAAACTAGTACAAGGTATGTTCCAAGTTTTTCGATATAATCTTTTTTATCCTATGTTTGTAGTTACAAATTGGTATGTTCCAAGTTTTCTTGCATAATTACTATTATTATTATTATTATTATTATTATTATTATTATTATTATTATTATTATTTTGTATATGATAAATTGGTATGTTAATTATTTTTTGGTATGGTTAATTTTTTGGTATGTTAATTGTTTTTTGGTATGGTTAATTTTGTTTGTTATACCTAACAATTATTAAATAATGAGTCTTTTATTTATTTCTTTTATATTTTCCTTAATTTCGACTCTTATTTATTTAATATAATTTTCATAAATAGTTGAGTTAATAACAATAAAAAATTTAGCATTTTGAAAAAATGAACTGAAAAAAAAAAAGTAAAGAAAGAAATATATGTATCAATTATTGCAAAACAATAAAATTAATTTAAAAAAATAAAAGAAAAGAAAGAAAAATCATTAATAACAATAATATAAATAACTAAATAAAAATCAATATTGAAAATTTTTTTTGAAATAAACAAAAGTAAAAAAAAAGCATACATACCAACTGTTAGTATTAAAAACAATAAAATAAATAACTATAAATAAAATTAACATTATAAAAAAATTAATTGTAAAAAAAAATACATAGTTGTTAATGTAAAAAATCAGATAGAATGAAGTGTTTGCAATTGCAAGAAACCTCACACGAGAATTAATCTTTTAATATAGTCAAAAAAAGGTATATATATCATTTTATAGCAAAAAAAGTCAAAAAAATACCAAAAAGCGCATGAAGAGCGCGTGCATAGCACTTCCGTTAACCTCAACAGAGTTGGGGATTTCGGGCTACATTTAGAAAACCATAAGAGAGTTTCGCACATTTTTGAAAGCACAGGGGGTTTCACGTTGACTTCCCAAACCACAAGGGGATTTCGCACAATTAACCCTTATATAATTGGTGGAAATATATTTTTATGTATATAATTTAAATTGTTGATATTGAATATAATTTTTATTAAAAAAATAATTTTTTTTAATCAAAATGCATATTGTTTTTTTTCTCTATAAATTGAGTTCAATATTCACATATTTTGAAACACAATTAAATATCTAATTTATATCATTTATATTTGTAATTTAGTATTTCATGCATCTATTTGAAACTTGATTTATTTCTTTTCAATTTTATATTCTAATTATTGTAATTTTAATTTAGTTTTTTGTATTAGTAACTTATTTTAAGGGTATTTTTCCTTATTGTAATTATGAATTTAGAATATCAAATATTTTTTCATCTATTTCTTACACCTTTTGAATATAATAAAAAATGATTATAATTAATAAATAATAAGAAAAAAAATGATTTTTAAAGGTTGAGTTGGTGTCATTGATAAAGTATAAAAAAATTGAAATTGGGTTGAGTTGTAGGTTGTATTAGAATGTTGGGTTGGATTGAGTTGTGTTGTTGATAAACATAGTCTTACAATTCAAGTCATTACATCTCTTTATGTCAAGTGTCCACGTATCATTACAACTCAAACCAACCTCATGTACAACCCAAATTATTACATCTCTTTATGTCAAGTGTCCACATGTCATTGGTTGAATTAAATTTTTATGGATATAATTTAGATTCTTAATAAATGATATAATTTTTTTTAATTATCAAAATTCCTATTTTTTTTTTGTTTATAAGTAGAGTCTAATATTGACATATTTTGAATCACAATTTGAAGCTCTCTATTTTCCTTCAATATCAAATTCTATCCTTTTTTTTTACATTTTGATATTCTCTTTTCTCAAACAAAATTCTATCATTTCTTATTATGGATCCAAACTAGGGATGTAAACGAGCCGAGCCGTTCGCGAACAGTTCGTGACTCGGCTAGATAAATATTCGTTCGAGCTCGACTCGTTAGCTTAACGAGCCGAGCTCGAGCTCGTTAAGCTTAACGAGCTGAACTCAAGCCTAGACATGTTCGGCTCGATAGCTCGCGAACATGTTCGTTTAGGGGTTCACGAGTCTGGCTCGCGAACCCTTAAACAAACATGTTCGCGAGCCAGACTCGTTTAGGGGTTCGCGAGCCTGGCTCACGAACATGTTCGTTTAGGGGGCTCGCGAGCCTAACTCGCGAACATGTTCGTTTAGGGGTTCGTGAATAGACTCGTTTATAGTTCGTGAGCCTGTTAGTTTATATATTTTATTTAAATATGATTATGAATTTTATAAGTTTTTTAAATTTAGATAATTAATAATTAGTAATTAAAAGAAAATCTTTAACCAATCCAAAATGTTATGGATAGGACTTGAACACAAAACCCCCCATCATATAAATAAGTTATACTACCACAAGACCAATTTATACTCTTGTTAATTTCCTTGTTAAACTTTTCTTTTATCTATTACATTTTAAAATATAAACATATTAATAACTAAATTAAATATAATTTACTTATTTCTAATATATTTCTTGTCATGCCATCTGAAAATTTTTGAAATTTTGATATTAATGATACAATTTACCAATGATATATTATCTTAATATAAAAGATATAATTATATTGATGTTTCAAGTATAATCCCATCATCAACATAATAATTTAGCATTTTGATTTTGAAAATAAGTTATAAGTATACAAATATATACTTAATAATATATTCATAATGAGTATAAAAAAATATTTATCTAGTTCAAAATAACAAAATCTAATTTCAACATACCATTAAAAAAACTATATAATTTATTTTTCCAAATGCCTTAAAGTTAGAATTTCTCAATTTACAAAAGTTTTTTGAAAAAAAATATAGATCGATTATCTTAAATTATGTAGTTTAATTTAAAAAGGTGTAAAAATAAGTAAAAAATAGTCAATATAAAAAGTGTTGTAATTTTGATATAATCATTATCACCATACTTCAAAAGTGGCTTTCGAGAGTGGCAACCTCAAATCTCATCTACTATCTAAAAAAAAAATCAATAATCAAAATAAATAAACTCTTAACAAATAATATTTAATTTTCAATATGAAAAAAATATAGAAAATTCATACATTTTCAAAATCGAATTTAACATGCTTAAACTTTGAAAATAGATCGGACTTAGTCACTTAGTTATAGAAAGATATCAAACTATAAACATGTGCAAATCTACATATGTATCAAAATTCAAAATCTTTATATAAGAATAATGTGAACGTGTATTGCAATAATTTCATATAGTTTATTCATTTAATTATTCATATATTTGCAAACTCAAATAGGTATATATCAATATATTATATATGATATACTCTACATTTATATGTGTGTGTATATATATATGAATTATATAATTATTATATTATGATCAATAATATTGATTTTGAAAAAGATAGCTTGTAAATTAGATTTTGATTATTGAATAAATAATTGATTTGAAAAACAAACCATAATAAACTTATGTGTATTCGAAAAAAATAGTTCAAAAGATACAATATTTAATTGATACGTATACTTTTTTTTTTATTATATACATATCAATTACTAATTTCTGTCATATATCATTGAAAATATTTGTCAACAAAGTTAGATTATTATATACCATATATATTTATTACACAAAAGTAATAGTTTTAGAAATTTACAATAAACTCAATTAATATCACAAAAAAATAAAATATAAAATTTGATGAAATTTCTATTATTAGGAAATGAAAATAGACGAGAAATGAAATATATGCCAAAATTAGTGTTAACGAGCTCGAAATCTAATTTTTTCGAGCCGAACTCAAGCTTGAACTATCGAGCTTGTATTCGAGCCCATTTCGAGCTTTTGATGAGCCTTTATCGAGCCTGTATTCGAGCCCATATTTTGAACTTTTAACGAGCCTGTATTCGAGCCCTGCTCGAGCTTTTAACGAGCCTTGTTATCGAGCTTTATTCGAGCCGAGCTTGAGCTCAATCTTTTGATTTCGAGCCGAGCTCGAGCCTGATTTTCAAAGCTCGAACCGAGCTCGAGCCGAACTCGAGCCCAATACTGTTCGGCTCGGCTCGTTTACATCGCTAATCCAAACAATCCAGATTATTTTACTTACTCCCAAAATTATCCAAACTTTGCTGATTTTATGAATTCTGAAGATTACCAAAACTTTCAATTTTCTTCGAATCTCAATCAAGTTCCTATTTTCGAACAAGTTCAAACATATAATTTTATCTTCTATATTTGTAATTTAATATTTCATGCATTTTTTTTCGATTTTTTAATCCAACTATTGTAATTTCAATTTAGTTATTGTGTTAGTATGTTATTTTATGTATATGGTAAAAATATTTTCCTTATTATAAAAAATTATATCAATTTTTTTTAATCTATGCAATTATTATATTCTTAAATATAATAAAAAAAACTCCCAAAATAATATATAATTATTATATAATGAAAAAAAATGATTTTAAATTGTGTATGCAGGTGAGAGAGAAATGAATATTTCATTAAAATGTTGGGTTAGGTTTGTTGATAAAGATAGGGAGTATCAATTCTCTACAAACTAGAATAGGCAGCAATGATAAGGCAAATGCTTAACCAACGCATAGCCTTACTTCAGCTTTGGACCATGCTTTGGTGAAAACAGATCGAAAGGTTGGGTGAGTTTTTTTTTTTTTTTTCTTTTTCCCCACAGTTTAAGGGTTTCGCTCTAATTTTCACTAACCATGTGATCTATTTGATAATTTAATCAATCCTCACGAATGATAAATGTAAGTGGCCCTTACACAATCTTTTAGTATTTTATTTGCCACACTCCATCCAACTAGACCCTGCCACCTTAACAAGACCCTTGTCTTCAATACCCCTTCTCAATCTGTTAGCCTCATCCCACCTCCCAACAGAAGCATAAACATTGGCAAGAAGAGTATGATAGCCACCACTATTTGGCTCGAGCTCGAAACATTTACTCGCAGCAATCTCCGCGAGTTCTACATTGTTATGCAAGCTGCAAGCAAGAAGCAATGCACCCCACACACCAGCATGTGGCTCGGTTGCCATGCTCTTAATCAACTCATGAGCCTCTTCTAGTCGCCCGGCCCTGCCCAAGAGATCAACCATGATCGAGTAATGATCCTTTGTTGGTACAAGCCCATGCCTCTGCATCAACATAAAGCAATGGTACCCTTCTTCCACCAAACCAACATGATTATACGCAGTTAATATTCCGGTATAAGTAACTAGGTTTGGAATGATATGATTAGCAATCATCTCTTCGAAAAGATGGATGGCCTCCTCTGCCCTGCCATTTATACCACAGCCGAAAATCATTGCAGTATAAGCAACTAAATCCCTTCTCTGCAAGTCTTTAAAGAGCTCATAAGCTCTGTCAATGTTTCCACACTTTGCGTACAAGTCAACGAACGAGGTGGCCAAATGATCGTCCATTACAATCCCCAATTCTCTCATGTATGACTCTATCCAAGTCCCGCGTTCTGAATCTCCCAGTTGAGAGCAAGCAGAAATAGCACTAGCGAGTGTCATTTTGTCGGGCTGGAAGGTTACATTTGGCTTCAACATTTCATCGAACAGCTGCAACGCCTCTCTTGCTCGGTTATTCTGAGCAAAGCATGACATCATGGCAGTGTACAGAACCAGGTCTTTCTCACTCATTTGATCAAAGAGCTCTTTGGCAGACTCTACATCTCCATACTTTGAGTAGGCAGAAATCATTGTGATATAAGAAACACTATTCCTCTCTGGCATTGCGTCGAAAAAGCTACATGCTAACTCTATCTTCCCACATTCTATGTATCCAGTAACCATGGCGTTCCAAGAAGCAGAACTCCTCTGTGGCACTCGACGAAACAGCTCGTACGCCTGCTCCATATCCTTCGCCCTCGCATACCCCGAAATCATGGAGTTCCAAGATATAACATCTCTCATAGGCATTTCATCGAACACACTATGCGCCATATCCAAGTCCCCATACTTCACGTACCCAGCTAACAAACAGTTCCAAGTAACCACATTTCTCCCAGTAATTTCATCAAACACCTTACGTGCAACCATCATGTCACCCATTTTCGAGTAGAAATCCAAAAGCGCGGTTTGAACGAAAACAATCTTACAAAAGCCAAGCTTTTGCATACTCCCATGAATCATTAACCCACCCGTTTTACAGAAGATCCTCGCGCAGGCTTTGAGGGCGGAAGACACAGCGAAGGTGTTCGGCAAAAGTCCTGAACGGTGCGATTCTGAATATAGAGAGAGAGCATCGCGAAACTGGCGATGTTGAGAAAGATAACGGATGGTGCACGACATGGAGGAAGCATCGAGTCTTTGCATACGCAGTAGGATCGATCTGACATAGCGAGTGGTTATCGGAGAATAATGGGATACAGATTTTAGTGTTTGACGAATTAACAGGGGCTCGAGATTGTTGAAGCTGTTGACCAGAATTTGGCAGTGGATTTGCTTTGCTTGATCGACGGTGAGAAGCTTTTCCAGCAAAATTGTGAGTTTTGAAACCTGCATTTGGAAGAACACACATGAATAAAACAAGTTCGCCGGAGGGTGGCGATAGGAGGAAGGCGGTGCTACAGTTTCCGGTGGGTCGGCTGCGGTGCTCCGATCTACATGGCTGCCGTTGTGGAATACCTCGCCGGTGAGGTCAATTCATGATTCGCTTTCAATTTGTTGAGTAATTCGCTTATTGAGTTTTCTTTCCAAGTGTTTAGTGGAGATGTAATTATTTAAATATTTTATCAATAAAAGAATTGGGCTTACATTTTAATTTTAGGTTTAGTCAAAAAATTGGCACTTTAGTTGGGCCTTATGAGTAACGTGGGATATGCAATAAGGGCATCTCTAATGGTTGATAAAAGTGTTGTAATAATACTAGTATAAGTTTCGTGTGATGCACGGATATATAAATTTCATTATTTATATATTTTAATATAAAAATGTTGAATATGAAAAATAATAAAAAACTTTGGAGAATTTCAAGTCTGATTTGTTACTTCTGTGACTCACGACCATAAAATCTAAATATTGCGAGTTTGATATGAAAATTTTAATTTAAAAAAAATATTAAGTTCTCATAATTTTTCAATCTTATTTGGTATGGACAAATAAATTTGAAGTGTTGATAATTTTTGATATAAAAATGTTGTTCATGAAAAATAATATAATTTTCTAAAGTGTTTTCAATTTAATCTACTACCCATATAATTTATGAATTTAAATATTTTTTATTTTCATCATACGTTATCATCACTATTGGCCTGAAACAAACTTATACAAATTTATATTCAATAATTTATTCATAATGGGTATAAAATGGTGATATTATTGAGCATTATAATTACATCTTGATAATATTTCAACCTCATTTGGGATTCGTGTGACGTAGTGAATAAATTTCATGTGTTAGTAATTTTTTGATGTAAAAATGATGGATCATGAAAAATCATATAGTTTTTCAAAGTTATTTCAATGTAAATATTTATTATTTTCATCATATGTTGTTTAACTAATTTAGTACTTGTTTTTGTCACAATTGACCTAGAAAATATTTGTGCAAATATATGTTCAACAACTTATTCATAATGAACTTAAAATATTGATATTATTGTATATTACCCCAAATAAAATTTCTAAATTTAACATACCATCAAAAAATCTGTATAATTTTTTTTTTCAGATGTCTTAAAATCAAAATTTATCTATTAGAAAAATCATATTGGATGTTAAACATTTCAAAATTTGATAAATCTAAAATCATGAAACTATATTACAACATAAACTAAATATATTTTATCATTGTTTTGTGAACTTCATGCTACCATGATAGTGAAATTTCAGATTTTTATTTACTTTTTAACCAAGGAGGAAACATTATTTATTCTTACAACAACAAAAAATGATAAATTCGCTAAATTTTTTGTGGATATATAAAATGATTTAGATTAAGGTACACATTTTTATTTACAACTTTTCATGACATGATATTATTACCATATATACACAAATCATACTAACTTTATAACATATTAAATACGATCATATTCTTTTTCTCAATTTTCATATATATACAAAATGATTTTCATACTATGAATATACATAAATTATGAAAAGTTAAATATTTACAATTTATAAATTTATAAAATAATAAATATTTGTATTTCTACTTTAAAAAGTAGAAATGAGGTTAGTTGGTTTTTATATAGATGACAATGAAATTTCATAATAAAAAATTCAAAGTATTTAAAATATATATGTAAAAATTCTCCATCTACGTATTATCACTCTTATAAATAGCATCGACTATCTATTTTTCATGATTAATAATGAAGATATATTTATATAATTTAGCATTATGAAATAGAACATATTTTTTATTACTTTTTATAAGTATAAGTATAAATGATATATTTTTTTTAATCATTTTTTATACTTAATTTGTAGTTTTTAATAGAAAGTATATGAATTCATAAATTTTATACTTCCTAAATGTTATTGTGTGCAACAATATGTCATATGTATATATTTTTTATTATATTCAAGATATATTACAAATCTTTATGATTTTTAATAAGAATTAATATAGTATAATAAAATAAAATTATATAAACACTATGTTATATTATTAACATTGTTACATAGAAGATATATAAAAATTGGAGTATTGTATACGACATATTTGTCAAATAAAATTGTGTGATATTTATAATAATTTTACAATATATATTTCGAATATAGTAAATAAAAATAGTTAATTTACGTTGTTTTATATATGTTGGTTGACTTGATTAATAACTCACTTCTTGGTCTTCGACCCCCTCAGTCGCTACAAACGCCCCCGATCAATGCAATGATATATTTATTGAGGTGACATATGTGTATGTGGGGTACAACATTAGAGATAAAAAAAACGCAAAAACTTTTGTGCACAAGGTACACGGATCCTAGATCCGTGCACCATAATTTGGTATCCACCCAACCCATAATATATTTTATCCAGGCCACCATAATATTTATTTTTCAGCCCAATAATATTTTATTTACAGCCCACATCCAAACAACAATTTATTTTCCTGCCAAAACCCAATTGAAAAGCCCACAATATATTCTCTCTCTCACACACGCACAGACTAATTCGAAAAACTCGCGCGACTCGAAGTTGTAATCTTCTTCTCTCCACAGACTATATTCGAGAAACTCGTCTTCTTCTCTCTCACATTCAGTCACATTCAGAATTTCAGTTCGAAGTTGTAATCTTCTTCTCTCCGCAAACCTAATTCGAAGCGCAAACCTTGTTTCGAAGTGCGATTTCAGTTCGAAGTTGTAGTCCTTCTTCTCTGCGGTTTGTTCCTCAACGCCGATTTCTGTAAGTTTCTGAGATTTTGTTTAAACCTTACATGCAATCGGTTTAAAAGTTAAACATTTTGCCAGTTTTCTTTCTAGTTTTCCCCTAATTTCAATCTCGAAAATATTTTTTTATTTTGAATTTGTCTATTTAACCCTACATGCAATTGTATTTCAATCGTCTAATATACTGTTTGTTTCTACATTTTAGATTTTCATTGTCTGGATTTTGATTTACTTTTTTCAACGGTAAGTTTTCTGAATTTTATTTTATTTTTCGAGATTTATTTTTACACTTCGTGTTCTATATTTTTTTTCACCTTTCTGTGTTATTCGCGCGTATGTGTTTTGTGTTCTTCGTGCATTTTGTTTTGTGTGGTTTTGACATATTATTGAATCTCTGAAAATGACTTTACAAGTGTGATTTTGAACAGGAGAAGATATACCATTTGCAATATGAGAGGTTTTTCATTCTGTTTTTCACACATTTGCATGTGTCTCTGTTTTTTATGTGTTTCTTAGATTAGTAAAGTATTAATGAAACAGTATTAGTGTATTTTGTTATACAGTATTAGTGTAATTGTTATACAGTATTAGTGTATTTTCTTCAATCCTGATTTTATGTAAGTTTCTGCTATTTTGTTTAATTAAATCTTACATGAAATTGGGAGAAATAATGTAGTAGTTCAGTATATATGTTCTCTGATAGATGCTGAATATTGAATGGGAAAAGTTTTGCCTAAGAAAATATGTATGCTCCTTCTGCTCTTTAAATTTTGTGCTTCTGTTTGTTTGAAGTTTAAACAGTGAGATTATGTTTGACTATTGATGCTTGCAATGTTATACAGTTTCCAAGATGAAAACCAGGATGTCAAAGAGTGATGCAGTTGACGAATCATCTAAAAGGCCAGTGAAAAAGTATTTGAAACAAATTGTGCAGAAAAAGAAGGCTCCGAAGAAGGAAGCCATTGACAAGAAATTGAAGAAGGAGTCCATTGACAACTTTTACTATGATGTTTGGTATGTACTCTGTTAAGTTTTAAAGCTAATTCTGTTTATGTTTGATACTAAAACTGTTTAGTCTTATAGCTAATACTGTTTATGTTTGATACTAATACTATTAAGTCTTATGGATAATACTGTTTATGTTTGATACTAATACTGTAAAGTGTTATAGCTAATTTTGTTTATGTTTTGGTACTAATACTGTGAAGTCTTATAGCTAATATTGTTTATGTTGGATACTAATACTGTTAAAAAACATGTATAATAATTTTTATGCTATTATTGTTTATGTTTGATACTAATACTGTTAAGTTTTATAGCTAATACTGTTTATGTTTGATATTAATACTGTTAAGTCTTATGGCTAATACTGTTTATGTTTGATACTAATACTGTTAAGTCTTATAGCTAATTATGTTTATGTTTGATACTAATACTGTGAAATCTTATAGCTAATTCTGTTTATGTTGGATACTAATACTGTTATAAAACATGTATAATAATGTTTATGTTATTGTTGTTTATGTTTGATACTAATACTGTTAAGTTTTATAGCTAATAATGTTTATGTTTGATATTAATACTGTTAAGTCTTATGGCTAATACTGTTTATGTTTGATACTAATACTGTCAAGTCTTATAGCTAATTATGTTTATATTTGATACTAATACTATGAATTCTTATAGCTAATTCAGTTTATGTTGGATACTAATACTGTTATAAAACATGTATAATAATGTTTATGTTGTTGCTGTTTATGTTTGATACTAATACTGTTAAGTCTTTTAGCTAATACTGTTTATGGTTGATACTAATACTGTTAAGCTTTATGGCTAATACTGTTTATGTTTGTAGCTTATAATGTTCATTGTTTTTTTATTGAGCAGTGATTTTGTGACAGAATCTAGGCCTAAGGGTCTACACAATTTGATCTGTCAGTTATCTGACAAGCAGAAGAAGGATATTACTGACATTGGTTTTGGTGGTTTGCTCTCTATGTCGATCACAAAATGTGCGAATCTTCATATGATTCATTGGCTGGTGAGGAGCTTCAACGGAAGTAGTAGGATGTTGTCTGTAAGAAAAGACAGAAGTTTTGTGATCACTGCAGATGATGTTCATGATGTGTTCATGTTGCCTAGAAATGTAGGTTCTCCTGTGATAAATTTTAATAAGCATGAAGATTCGGTATTACTTAGGCATTTTAGGGATATGGGGGTACAAGCTAGTGTTCAGGTTAAAGTTTTATATGATTTGATAGTCGTTTTTCTTGTGGTGGTGATGATTTTAAAAGATTATTTGTTTTGTATGCTTTATATTCATTTTTGACTCCAACTTGTAACAAAACAGTAAACATTAGTGTGTTGAAGTCATTAGAAGATGTTGATAGGATATCTCAGTTTGATTGGTGTGAATATATATTAGAAAGATTGTGTGAAGGTGTTCATGTGTATAATAACACACAATCAAAAAATATTTCCGGTTGTACAATCTTCCTGCAAATAGTCTATATGCATAGACTGAAGTGGAAAGGTGTTGTTGCACCTTCTTCACTGTCTCTAATTCAGCATTGGAATGACAACAAACTGCATAAAAGATGCATTGAAGAGGCTGCTGCGGGATCGTATGGTGACGGTGAACTTGTATATGATGTGTATCCTATTAGCAAGAATGGAAAGAAGGTTGGAGAAGAGAAACTGAATCAAGAAGGGGCCAAAAAGAGAGCTGGTGAGTCAAAAAGAGAAGGAAGTGACCAATTTATCAGTTTTGAATTGATAAAGGATGAGATGAATGATGATCAAATAAAGATTGCTGTCAAAGATGTAAGTTTTCTGACTTAATAGTGTTATATGAAATTTAAGTAATACTGTTATTATAAGTTACTAATACTGTTAAGTATTAGTTAGTAATACTGTTAACTATTACTAACTAATACTACTTAGTATTACTTAGTAGTACTGTTAAGTATAACTCACTAATACTAAGCAATATTATTTAGTAATACTGCTAAGTGTAAGTTAGTAATACTGTTAAGTATTAGTTAGTAATACTGTTATTTATTACTATCTAATACTACTTAGTATTACTTAGTAGTACTGTTAAGTATAACTTACTAATACTAAATAGTATTAGTTTGTAATACTGCTGTGTATAAGTTAGTAATACTGTTAACTATTACTAACTAATACTGTTTAGTATTATTTAGTAATACTGTTTAGTACTATTTAGTAATACTGTTAAGTATTAGTAGTAATACTGTTAAGTATAAGTTAGTAATGCTGTTAACTTTATAACATGATTATATATGTTATTTTTTGAGTATATTTATTCTTTTTTGTTTAGGAAATGGACAAGATTTCTCTTCTTTTCAAAAGAGATATTTCATTGGTATCTCACCACTACATATCAATTTTCAAATCCATGAAGGAGAATGACATTGAAGAGATGTCCGACTCTCAGAAATTTTTTTCAGATGAGAAAGTGCACAAGGTCATTGATGAAATCATTCTTGATTTCATGAATAAGGAGAAGGATGTTCCATCAAATAAAGCGGGGCCAAATGAAGGAACATGTCCTGAATTTACTGAAGATATCCCTTCCTCAAATGCAGCAGACACTAACAAAAGAAGCTGTCCTGATGTTGCTGCGGACATAAATGAAGGAAGTTGTTCTGAAGTTGCAGCAGATATAAATGAGATGCCTTCATTTGATCTGTATTTGAGTGCTTCACCACAAGCCAATGATGACAGTCTTCCTGCAACTCCAACTGAAAATATAGATGATCCTGAGAAAGTGAATACTGAGGAAATTTCTGAGATTTATGGGTCAATGTCCTACAAGAGGAAGGGATATGAGAAAGAAACTTTGATCCATGTTGAACGGAAGAATGGATTTGTGTCAAATTTCTTTCGTAGTATGGGTAGATTTATGAGCAAAATGGATGTGCAATCGAAAGAGTTTGCTGACTACGCATTTTTTGATGATAATCATGACACTGATGAGTAAGTTCTGTGATTTGTACTTATTAATTTAATATTTTCCAGTATTTTTAAATCTTTATGTTTATATTTACAGTGAAACTCTATTTCGATATGGACCACTCCTCATTCTTTATAGAAAAGACATGCTCTCTTTGTTCCCCGATACACAAATTGAATTGTGTGTATTGAACGCATGGGTGTTAATACTGAACAAATCTACGAATGATGGTTTAAGTAGATTTGTTTTTACACTTGATCATTCCGTAAGTATAATTTCAATTTTTTTTTGTAGTCTGTTTTTTATTTGTTTCTATTCTTAAAATTGTTGTGTTTTTTTATAGATGTACATGATTGAACTGCTAGAAGAGAAAGATTTGAAGAAGATGGAAGTACTGGAGCAGAATATCTTCAGTATTTGGGATTCTTGGTTTTCATTGCAGGAACTAGTTCTCAATGTAGTTGATTTGGTATGTTAATTGTTATTAATATACTGTTTTAATATAGGACAATATTAGTTATTAAACTATATAGTATTAGTTTAACAATTATTATTATTTTTCATTGTAGATATTTGTTCCTGTCTGGTTGTCCCAGCACTACTTTTGTATTGCAATAAACTTTGCAAACAAGAAAGTGCATTATCTTGACAACCAGCTCTATGAAAACAATGATAACAAGTACAAGAAGATTGCTCTATTGATGGTATGTCCTTTTAATAAAGTTACGATATAACTATCTGTTGTACAATCTGAAACCTATATATTTCTGTTTGCAGAAGTCTTGTATGGGAAAATATCTTCTTCGAAAACAATATCCCGGGGCTGCTGAGATTGAAAATTATGAAATGGAAGAGGTTGATTTGCCATGGAGACCATTAAACTTTAAAGGAACAAATGATTGTGGAATTTTCATGATGCACCATATGACGTATTTCAATGGTGCTATATATGATAAACCTGATTTAAAAAAGGTATGTTATTCTTCTGAGAAACATTACTATTCAAAAATATATAATAGTACGTTAAAGCTATATTTTCGTAATACTGATATGGCAATACATAAACAGAATTAGTTATGTAACTAAATTGTACAGTGAATAATGTTATGCAGTATTATTAGTTTTTAATTTATTTTTTTCTCATTGCAGCTAGTTTTGAGGAAAGTATTGAGGGCAGAATTTGCTGCTGCTATTGTTATGTCACCTTTAAATGAGGAAAGGAGAGATGTGATTGATAGGGTTACAAGATTCTATTTGTCAAAACCCAAATACATTGTGTTTAAGAGACAAGAGGTTGTTGCAGCAATGAAGAAAAAAAAGGCTGAGATGTCAAAAAATGTGAGACCGAAAAGGAAGTGCGTTGAGAAAAAACAATCTTAGTTTAGGTTTTGGGTGAAGAAAAACAACAATATTTGTGTTATATAATTGTCTGTTGAAATCAATTGTGATGTTGAATTAGTATTTTTGAAAAATATGTTTTTAACAGTATTTGATATCATTTTACAATTATAATATATTTATATTGGTTATAACTTTATATTATATTTTTTTTGATGTAGGTATACAGTTGGAAAGTATAAAATGAAAAATAAGGTAATGAATGTAACCTGTATATTATACATGTTTTTTAACAGTATTTGTATAAGAGATAAACAGTAATATTCATAAGCATTAACAGTATCATTCTTGAACATAACATTAGTAACAGTATTAGTATTCAACGTAAACAGTATTAGCTATAACACTTAACAGTATTAGTATCAAACATAAACAGAATTAACTATAAAACATAACAGTATTAGTATCAAACATAAACAGTATTAGTCATAATACTCAACAGTATTAGTATCAAACATAAACAGTATTAGCTATAAGACTTAATAGTATTAGTATCAAACATAAACTTAATTAACTATAAGACTTAACAGTATTAGTATCCAACATAAACAGTATTAGCCATAAGACTCAACAATATTATTATCAAACATAAACATATTAGCTATAAGAATTAACAATATTAGTATCAAACATAAACAGTATTGGCTATAAGACTTAACAGTATTAGTATCAAACGTAAACAGAATTAGCAATAAGAATTAACAGTATTAGTATCAAACATAAACAGTATTAGCCATAAGACTTAACAGTATTAGTATGAAACATAAACAATATTAGCTATAAGACTTCACAGTATTAGTACCAAAACATAAACAGAATTAGCTATAACACTTTATAGTATTAGTATCAAACATAAACAGTATTAGCCATAACACTTAACAGTATTAGTATCAAACATAAACAATATTAGCCATAACACTTAACAATATTAGTATCATACATAAACAGTATTAGCTATAAGACTTAACAGTATCATTCAATATTATTATCAAACATAAACACTAATAGCCATAAGCAATAACAGTAATTCTTGAACATAAAAATTACTTACACAAAAATATAAAGTATTAATGCATAATATAAAACAGTATAACTGATTAATAGTAACAGTATTACTGAAAAAAATAGAACAGTATTACTTAAAGCTATTTTCTAAAACAAAGTTTCTTTTGGTATGTATGGTGTTAAACTGCCAAATTCTGATGTTGAATTATTCTTTGATGAACTTCCTCTCTTCTTGTTTTTCTGAAAATGTGTCTTTAGTCTCTTGCTCCTACCTTTAGTGACTGCACGTTCTGGATCAAGAATACAAGTAGAAGAATTTGTGTCGTTTTCAGTTTGTTCGACACCTGCATCACTAATAGAAGTTATTAAAGAATCAACAATAATACAATCCTTGTTGTAGCTTTCTTCCAAAAGATTTCTCGCATTCCTATTGTTTTGTGATTTCAAGACTAAATTATAGTATTTTCTTATCATCGTGTGATGCCAAAGAACCCTTTCATTTCCCCTTGCTATGCTGTTATCATTGTTATTGAGTTTGTCCCACACCATCGACTTTACCAATTTTGTCCATCTTTTTTGAATGTACATTTCAGGTATAGATTGTGCTGAATTTATGTGGAGTATTCTCAAGGAATGACAACACAAAATACCCATTTCTTCAAACAACTTGCAAGAGCATGTCACCATCATCAACTGGTAATCAAATATTACTTGCTTATTTGCAGTCTTACCAGGATTGGACACTTCATAAAGTATTGTGGTACCTTCCATTCCAATGACTTTTGAAAGACAAACAATGCACTTTCTAAACTCCTCTTCAAAATATCTAAAAGCATTGATCGTGTATATTTCAGAAGCATGTTTCAATATTCCATCCATAGGCATTTGACTTTCCGCAAGTGACCTTGCACAATTGAATTCATCTTGTTGTTCAGTCATCCTCCAACGTTTTACTGTGTTACTGAAAAGTATATAGAAATCTGTCAAATTTGTTGTCTTCTTAGCATGAAACCCAATTGCATTATTTGTCGATTCACTTCTTTGTGATGAAAGAATAGCAGCAGAGAAGTAATTCTTGTTTAAAGCTGTACACCATTTTTCCTTTAATCCGTAAAGTCGTGTGAACCAAGAGTGATCTTCGAGATTATATTTTTGCACCATGTTTTTCCAACAGATTTCAAATTCATCTTCATCATCACATCCAGTTAAACATTTGTTGAATTGACTCTTAAACAAATTGTCCGATTTCAACTTTGCAAATCTGGTTATTGCATTTTGTTGAAGATGTCATATACACAATCTATGCCTTGTTGCTGGAAAAACCTGTCAAGACAAAATTAGTAATGCAGCAATATTACTGAACAGTTATATTTGTAATACTAAAGAATATTACTAAATAAGCTATACAGTATTACTTACTAGTCTATACAGTATTGATTGATGAAAATAATCAGTAAAAAAATATTACTGAACAGTTATATTTGTAATACTAAAGAGTATTACTAAATACGCTATACAGTATTACTTACTAGTCTATACAGTATTGAATGATGAAAAAAAACAGTAAAAAAATATTACTGAACAGTTATATTTGTAATACTAAAGAGTACTACTAAATACGCTATACAGTATTACTTACTAGTCTATACAGTATTGAATGATGAAAAAAAAACAGTAAAAAAAATATTACTGAACAATTATATTTGTAATACTAAAGAGTATTACTAAATACGCTATACAGTATTACTTACTAGTCTATACAGTATTGAATGATGAAAAAATACAGTAAAAAAATATTACTGAACAGTTATATTTGTAATACTAAAGAGTATTACTAAATACGCTATACAATATTACTTACTAGTCTATACAGTATTGAATGATGAAAAAAAACAGTAAAAAAATAAACAGTACAATTTTAGTTATACCTTCTCAATTGCATTTGCTATTGCTTGATCTTGGTCTGTAAAATTGTGATGGGACTTTGTCTACACATTGATTTCTTGAAAACATTGAACAACCATTCAAATGTTTCTATTTTCTCATCTGAAATGAATGCACAAGCAAACATGACATTTTTCATGTGGTTGTTGACACCAACAAAGGGGGCACAAATCAAATTGTATTTGTTTGTCTTATATGTTGTGTCGAATATCATCACATCACCATATAATGCATAATCTTCCTTCATCATAGAGTCCCTCCAAAACATATTTGACAATCTACCCTCGTCATCCAATTTTACTCTACAAAAGAAATCATCTTCCTCTGCATCTTGCTCTTGTATCATATCTAAAATTGTTTGTGCGTCACCTGCTTCGATTTTCTTCATTTTCATTCGATGCACCAAATTCAAGTGATCTTTCATCGTATGCCCAACTATTTCCTCTCCACCAAAATCACATGTCATGTAACGATAAGAGTCTGATAGTTTCATTCCTGAATCTAGCATTGTTTGAATCGCTGCACGTTTTTCATCTGTTATATGTCTCTCTGAACGATACAAATGACTCCACTCTTTTCTTGTCAGTTCATGATTATGGATAGTCTCATGTTTTACTACCTCGTACTCATTTTCATAATTCAATTTCACTGTAAGTGATGTCTTGCAGTTTGTCCTTGTTGCTTTTGACTTCTTTGTTGAAAACTGCAATTGTAAGTATAGTGTCATTCTAACAGTATAACAGTACCACTAACTTATACATAACAGTACCACTTAATAAACATAACAGTATCACTAAAATAACACAAAAGTATTACATAAATTAATATAAGAGTTCTGTATAATTTATACATAACAGTACTACATGACCTGTTTTTGTTTGTTTTTGCATCCAGCAGATGAGCAAACATATATTTTCCCAAGTAGTATAGATGTATCAATTGTAGAGTATCTACTGTTGGATTTCCGTACTCCAAATCCGATCAAACGAGAATATTTTTTGTAGAGCTCATACATTTCATCAATAGTCTTCCATTTGTATCCAATAAGTGAACCAGATAGGGCTTCAATATCTTCAATGTCATCAACCAATTGACTACTCCGTGAATCAATTTCAATTGTTGCAGTACTTGCAAAAACTTCAACATTTATTGTTTCATCTTCTACAATAATCTCGGTCATATGTTCTGCAATTTTAAGTACAGTGTCATTAAAACAGTATAACAGTACCACTAACTTATAAATAACAGTACCACTTAATAAACATAACAGTATCACTAAAATAACACAACAATACTACATAACTTCACATAACAGTCCCCTCGCGATTCACAAAGAAATTACCAGTAATTTCTCCCATATTTTTTCAGATTCGTCGTTGAATCTTCAATTCGAACATTATATTAGTTTCAAACCTTCAATTAATGGGTAATCGAACACTATATCAGCTTTAAACCTTCATCAATCAATATATCAGCTTCAAACCTTCAATCACGGTATCAATGGCGGAATTTTTTTTTTTTGTCAGAAATAATATGGTCGAAATTTGATCAATGTTGGACGTTATGTCAATGTATCGAAATTAAATTAGAGTATTAGTATGTTTTCATGTTCGAAGAAGAGGTTACCTTCGCGTTTTTCTCAATTAATGTCGCAGTTTTCTCCCCCAAGCCGCCGCGCAGAGACGATGAACAGTGAAAGTGAATATTTTTTAATTAAATATCACGTGTTAACACGCGCCCACCATGTGGAGCGCGTCCTCGGTGCGAGTGGGGCAGGAACCGGTCCAGATTGTTGTGCACGGATCCACTGATCCGTGCCCAAGTTGCACAGGAGTTGTTCTCTAAAAAAAAATACTTTGATGATCTATAGTTCTTGAAATCCGATCATTATATTATTTTAATTTATTTAACAAACATATATTTAATCTTTGATTATATCAACAATTAAAAAAGTTATTAGATGAGATTATATTAACATTCATAATAATTTCCAAGATTTTATTAATATTATAAATGATGTTATTACCATATACAAATCATGTTTAATACAATAAAATTAATAATTTATAATTTATAAATTATGAAATAATATGTACTTCTATTTTTGGGAGGTGGAAATGGGCGGGAAAATTTTAGCATTTATATTTTGAGGGGTAATTGTTGTTATACATATATATAAATATAGAGAGAATTGATCAGGCACGCACTTGAAGAATACGCATCGTGCGCACTTCTTTAAGATTTCTTTTTTTTTTTTAAATTTTTAATATCTCATATTATTTCTTTTCTGACGCTACCACTCCACATACGAAATTCTCATCTCACACATGGACCTATCCCATTATCAACATATACAATTTGCATCCCACATATCAACATAGATCTTTTTCCTAATTCTCATCTCACAGATGCTACCACTACAAGAAAAAAGGGCTACGACAAGTGTTTTTAACCCTTGTCGTAGCCATATTCAAACCCTTGTCGTAGCTGGTGTTGTCGTAGACTCTGAAAAAATCCGCTCATAGACAACGGTTTTTAACCGTTGTCGTAGACTCTACAACAACGGTTTTTAACCGTTGTCGTAGATCATAGTGTTGAAAAAAACCATTGTCGTAGCCATATAATAACCGTTGTAGTAGATCGTAATATCTTAAAAACCTTAAAAACCGTTGTCGTAGCCATATTAATAAATAAAACAATATTTTACCACGTAAGCTTGCCACATCATCACACATGACACACATCATGCTAGGGATGACATGTCATCATAAGGATGACATCATCACTGAAATCATCATAATCAATATTATGAATTGTGTGAGATTCGAACCCGGATGGCCTGGTGGTACTCTAACCACTAGACCATTGATGCCTCATGTGACAATGTCTTGCATATATTTCTTTTATAATATATTTTTGATATTTTTCAAGTTTCTATTATTAATGCATTTCTTTGTTAACTTTTATAAAGTACCATTACTTATTAATATAAGTAATTGATTTCCAATTTTGATATATTAATATATATATATATATAATTGAATGATTAATGACTATATTAATAATAATTAATATAATTTTCAAATTCTATATATATAATGAATATATTTATAAAATTAATATATTATTCAAATTATATATATATGGAATATATTTATAAAATTAATGTATATTTCAAATTATATGTATAATTAATATATTTATAACATTAATGTATTTTTCTCATTAATATATTTATAAAATTAATAATCTATTGTACATATTTTCTAAAATTTCTTTATAATGAAATAAAATTTAATTCTCAAAATTAGTTTATTTCATCAATTTTATTCAACAATATATAGCATTTCTTCTTTCATTTAAAAAAAAATATTGTAATATTTGACTTTTTTTTTTAATTATTAGTCTACGACAACGCTTCTACAAGGCTACGACAACGTTAGAAAACAACTCATTTGACATTGTCTTGCATATATTTCTTTTATAATATATTTTTGATATTTTTCAATTTTCTATTATTACATATTTTTTGTTAACTTTTATAAATTAAGTACCATTACTTATTAATATAAGTAATTGATTTCCAATTTTGATATATTAATATATATATATATATATAAATAATTCAATGATTAATGACTATATTAATAATAATTAATATAATTTTCAAATTATATATATAATGAATATATTTATAAAATTAATATATTTTTCAAATTAATATATATATATATTAATAATTAATATATTTTTCAAATTATATTTATAATTAATATATTTTTCAAATTAATAATCTGTTGTACATATTTTCTAAAGTTTCTTTATAATGAAATAAAATTTAATTCTCAAAATTAGTTTATTTCATTAATTTAATTAATTCAACAATTAATATATGCATTTCTTTGTTAACTTTTATAAAGTACCATTATTTATTAATATAAGTAATTGATTTCCAATTTTGATAGATTAATATATATATATATATAATTGGAAGATTAATTAATGACTATATTAATAATAATTAATATATTTTTCAAATTAATATATGTATATTAATAATGCATATATTTTTCAAATTATATATATAATTAATGTATTTATAAAATCAATATATTTTTCAAAATTATATTTACAATTAATAAATTTATATAATTAATGTATTTTTCAAATTAATATATTTATAAAATTAATAATCTGTTGTAAATATTTTCTAAATTTTATTTATAATGAAATAAAATTTAATTCTCAAAATTAGTTTATTTCATTAATTTAATTCAACAATATATAGCATTTCTTATATCATTTTGAAAAAAAAAAATTGTAATAGTTGACTTTTTTTTTTTAAATATTAGTCTACGACAACGCTTCTACGAGACTACGACAACGTTAGAAAACAACTGTTGCCTTTGCTTTTCTCATATTTCTAATATATTAGAAAGTCTTTTTATTATTCCTATTTTATTTATAATTAATTTTAAGTAATCCAGGTTTTATTTGTGTTAAGTAATCAGCATTTTTTGTTTAATTTAAGCTTATAATTTGTGGTTTATAATTTGTTGTAAATATTTACAAAATTTTATTTATAATGAAATAAAATTTAATTGTCAAAATTAATTTATTTCATTCATTTAATTCAACAATATATATCATTTTTTATATCATTTAATTAAGAAAAAAATTAAAATAACTGTCTTTTTTTTTAAATTTCAGTCTACGACAAGGGTTTTAAAATGGCTATGACAACGTTTTCTAACTCTTGTCTTAAGGGTCCTAGGACAACACGTCTACGACAACGGTAGGTTAATACTATTGTCTATGAGAGAAGTTTTCGGGCTATGACAACGGTTTAAAAATGTCTACGACAACGGTAGGCTAAAACCGTTGTCTATGAGAGAATTTTTGGGGCTACGACAACGGTTTTGACAACGGTTGCTAAAAAACCCTTGTCTATGAGAGAAGTTTTTGAGCTACGACAACGGTTTTATCTACGACAATAGAATTTTAGGCTACGACAAGGGTTTTTAGCAAAAACACATGTCGTAGGGGTGTTGTCTATGAGAGAATTTCTTGTAGTGTACACCATAAAAATTTGGTTATCATAAAAAATCATTTGTTAAAAATTATAAAAGATGAATTGATTAACAAATATGATAAATCCTCAATCAATCCTCAAGATCAATCATATTATTCATTTTGAGGATTTCTTTAAGAAATATGAAATTAAGTAGCAAAGAGAATAAGTTCTCAACAAATCCTTAAAATCGACAAATCATATTCTCAAACTTAATCAAACTCAACAAATCCTCAAAACCAACAAATCATATCCTCCAACTCAATCATCAATTTTCAAGAAGTCTTCAATCAATCCTCAAAATCCCCAAGTCTCTTTAATTACTTGTATTTCGTGTCTTCAAATATAATGGATCTACACATGTGATAAAAATTTAAAACAAATCAGTACCAAAAAATTTTAAATGTAAAAACTTTTAGAAAAGATAAGAAAATATTATAACATTACAATTTCTCCTGTCATGTCCATTGATGTCACAACCACAACAAACTCTTGCTTTTGAAATTATTTTTTCCTTTGATGATTTATATAAGAAAGTATGTGAAGATATTTGAATTTCGTATGTGAAGTGGTAGGGTGAGAAAAAATTATGTATATAATAATATAAAATATTAAAAATTACATTGATTATGATTTAGAAAATTATGTGTATAATAATATAAAATATTAAAAAGTACATTGATTATGAGAATTGGGAAGAACATCTATGTTGATTGTGGGAAGCAAATTGTATATGTTGAAGATGAGTTAGGTCTATGTGAAATCAGAATTTCATATGTGAAGTGGTAGCGTGAGAAAAGAAATAATATGAGATATTAAAAATTAAAAAAAAAAAAGAAATCTTAAAGAATCATATGTGAAGTGGTAGCGTGAGAAAAGAAATAATATGAGATATTAAAAATTAAAAAAAAAAATCTTAAAGAAGTGCGCACGGTGCGCATTCTTCAGGTGCGTGCCTGATTAATTCTCTAGATATAGATATAGATTATTGAAAAAGTACCAAAAAAGTTAAATAAAGAAAAAGGAAAAAAAGAAATAATAATTTTTAATAGTTTAGACCTAATTACGTATCTCTCTCTTCATTAATGGTATTATTATAGGGGAATTCTGACACCCTACAATAACACTTGATAATTATTACATTATTATAGTACAATTATTAAATATTTATTTCCTCTAACTCTATTTATTTCCTTTAAAAATACATTCCAAGAATCCAATTTCAAGGGTAAATACTTTAGTAAAGGTAATAAATAGCAATAACATAAAATCATTTTTGGAGGGTATTAAATAGCAATCACATACTTTATGATATTCTCGAAATTTGAATATAACAAATTTAAAAATTGTCTGAAATATTGAAATTAAAGAACTAATTATTTGCTTGCTTGCTCTAAATACCCTATAACACTTTTTTTTTTCTCTAGTCAACATAGGCAAACCAAACCAAAGCAGTATGTTATAAATGAAAACAAGATAATTTTTTTTCTTTTTTTGGGTGGGGATGGGACATGACTCTTCAAAGTGACAAAAGAAGAAAAATGATTTTTCAGCCTTATTTTAGTGGGAATGATTAACCCTACAAATTGGTGCATACCAATGTGAAAACTAAATTTGTTATCATGTTTTAGCCTTGAAAATTTGATGTAGTGATATCAGATATGTTTCACAAGGCTAATGAATTATGTAGAGCTAGAATATCATCAAGTTATATGCTAAGCTACAAAACCATACAATTGAGGTAAATACAAGTTGCCATGTATTAAAGCAAGTGATAATTACATACATATCAGAAATGCTAAGTTTTGTAGTTGTGAGAAGATATTTTGGTTGCGTTTGAACACACTTCGCGGAATTCTCCAGTTGTACAAGCGAAGAGAGAAGAAAATAATAGAAGATGCAGAATTAATTAAATGAATTTTTTTTATTATCTATAATGTGTTTGCAACATGTAACAATAACCTTATTGATAAGAAAACAGTTGCTTTTATGAGATATATTACATAATTAAAACAAACTTCAAAACTTAAACTTTTAACTGTTTCAATATTTCGAAAACCTTCGAATTCCAACAATAAATAGTGAACTTGTTTATGCTATAAGTTTGTATAGGACATCATATATCTCTAGAAAAACTTGAAGAGTGAGAAAAGCAAAAAAAAAAAAAAGTATGATGAGAAAATGGCAAAATCTTGTGAATGCATTTGTAATTGTAACTCTTATCATATGTATGACAGATGCGCAATATTTGTCAGAATGTGAATTTGAATGCTTCAATAATTGTCAATATGAGGGCATTACAGAAAGTTGCGTTGAAGAATGTGGGAAAGAGTTATGTTCTGCAATAGCACCATCAACGAATAAACGTGAAGTAGAAAAGAATATTGTTGGAAAAAAACGAATGACATGTTATACATCTTGGTTGTATATTAACAAGATGGTAATAAGATTAAATTATGATAAATCAAATAGCTAAAAAAATCCAAACTTTTTCAGGTTTTTGCTATTTTTGTCAATCCTTTTATTTTTTTCAATTCATCCATAATTTTAAGAATTTGTTGTTATTTTGGCCAAATCAATTTGAGTCGAAATTAAATTACATGACTTATATGTGACTGTTACATAAACTTCCCTCTAATACACATCATCAAAATATTAAGTTTCTCTAATTAACCATGATTAATGTTTTATCTGCAAAGTGAGATTACTTTTCAAAATGATAATCTCATTCGCTTTTCCAACTCAGTTCAGATTTTGCTTTCAATTTGAGTTAACCCAGCCACATTCATTCTCAATTCCTTAATCCTCACTCTTTCCCTCAACAATCTTCATTTTTCAGTTCAAATTCTCTTCAAATCTACTCATTTCTCTCTCTCTCAATCTTCAAATTTCTCTCAATCTCACATACATTATTTCGCAATTCTTTCAGTTATTTGTATTCGAATTTGCGCGAGGAAGTCAAAATGAGTGCGCAGAGATCTGCAAAACCCTCAAAACCCCCCAACGAAACTGCTCTATCTAGATCATCTTCGGTTTCTGCGTCGTCTTCGCTCTCATCCCATTTAGCAATGGTGGAGTTGAAGCAGAGAATTCTCACTTCCCTGTCGAAGCTCGCCGACCGCGACACTCACCAGATCGCCGTCGAAGACCTCGAGAAGGAGGTATTTCGATGCTACTCAACTGCCTCTATGACGCTTCAATGGCCCCAAGCCTGCTTTGAAGAAGGAGGTAAAAGAAGAATGAGAGCCTGCTAAATTTTTTCTTCAATCGAAGACAGACAGGGGTTTTTTATTTTGGCTTTTAAGTTTTTCAAATTGTTTAAGAAATATAATGAAAAAAAGATATTAATCATGGTTAATCAGAGAGGGTTAACATTTTGATGATGTAAATTAGAAGGAAGTTTATGTGACAGCCACATATAAGTCATGTAATTTAATTTTGACTCAGAACTTAATTTGACCAAAATAACAATAAATTCTTAAAATTATGAATGAATTGACAAAAATAAAAGGATTGGCCAAAATAGCAAAAACCTGAAAAAATTTGGATTTTTTTAGCTATTTGGCCATTAGGATAATATATAAATTATGGTGTCAATTAATCATGATGTAATGGACTATGTTATTTGGAAATAAAATTCTTTGAGTGAGTAATTGTTGTTAGGATTTTTATCTCGATACTTTAATTTTCAAAAGAGTGAAAAATCGAAAGATTGAACTCCCTTCAAAATTTGAAGAGAAATTCAAGAAAAACTTAAATCTTTGGAAAAAGATATTTGTACTTTGTGAAGTTTTTAACTAATCGTAAAGAATAAGATACGATTTTTTACCGTACGAGTATATATTACGATAACATTTATCCATGTGATGGCCTTAAAAAAATTAAATTTTCATAAAAACAACATACAGTAAATATGATTTTCTAAGTCAAAACTCTAGACTTGTGGAATATCTATGAAAAAAATTAGACTAATGTTATGAATTTATATATTTTAAAAAATCGACATTTGTTCAAAGAAAATTCTTAATTTGATGTAGATGATTTTCTTTTCTAAATAAATAATGTTATATTCCATATATTATTGCATCAATACCTAATATGTGTTGGTAAATAAGTTTTTTTCTGCATACACTTAAATGCAAAACTTAACATTAATAGGGAATTCAGGCTATATGGTCATATATTTTATTTCTTTAATTAGAGAAAATCACAATTTTTGTATATAATTATTTAAATTATGTTAGATCTCAGGTGGTACAGAGGTTTAGAGAGAGTGAATGAACCTCTATCGATTTTAAAAACTTTTTCGAACTTACTGCACTGTAACCTAGAAAGCTTATAGTGTAGGTTTTTGTTCAACTTACAAACACTAAGATGTAGTGTTGCTTACTGTACAAGAGTTTTTCGTAGTGGAAACTTAAACTTTTTAAGATAGAGTTTATGTTGAAATGTTTTGAAATATGATTTTTGATAAGATACTTTATGCAGTATGATAGATAAATAGGGATGCATCAAGATAAGCACAAATATATAAAAAAAAACAGGAAGAACACACATAGGTCTTTTATAGTGGTTCGTAGGTGGTGTAATCCTTTTAGGTCCACTCTACTCGTTCACGGAGAAGGAACTTCGTTAAACAAGTTTGTTATACAGGACACAATCTTACAAACTCTCAATCTAACATGTTAACACCTACTAAGACTTAGCTTGTTTCAATATTGTGTTTTTTGTAATTAATATCACTTGATTTACTTTTTGAGTAGACGATTGCAGGTAAGGCCGAGCGACGGCCAGCAGGGACAAGAACGGCAGAGAAGGTTAGTGAGTGGTGGAGGAGGATAAATTTGCTCTAGATTTTTCATGATTATACATAATATATAAGATGGGCTTTTAGCTTTTTCAAAAAGTTTGCTCTTATTAATTGGGGAGTAGGTTTTATGTGAAACGGTGTTACGTGAGATCTTACGTAAGATAAAGTTTAAATGGATCAATAAGGCAGATCAACTCATTCAATATGATCAATATCGATCTCACATAAGACTATAAAAAACCACGAAGGTCTTATGAAAGATGGTCTCACGTAAGTTTTTGCATTAATTAGACCTTTTTTTAATAATAACAATTTGAATATTTTTTTGAGCTGCAGTCCAATCCATAAAATTACATTCTTGATAATAGTAGCAAATAAAAATAACATATTTATTTTGTATAATCAAAGTTATAAATTATGTTTTAAATTTTGAAATAAAAAATAAAAAATTTCAAAATCATTTTAGAAATCAAAGAAAACATACCTGCAAATTAGTTTTAAATATAAAAAATATTAAAATGTACAGAAATGAAACATTGAAATAATATATGAAAAATATGTCTCTAAATTTGAAGACTATTATAAAATAACAGTAAAATTTGGAATAATAATAATAAATCTAAAAATGTAAAATCAATAAATAAATGTAAAATTAAAAAATATATATATGAATTGTGAAAATATAAGAATAATGCTTTTTTTTTTTAATTATTAGTTAAAAGAGATAGAAATTTATAATTAATCATATAATTGTTTTAAAATCTTAAATTAGTTTTTAAAAACATCTATATATTATTTTAAAATCTGAAACTAATTTTAAGAATTTATAAAGCTTTTAAATATTTATCTAGACCAAAGAAATTCTGAAAAACAATGCAGGAAAGTTATTTTAAAATCTTAGAACCTACTAATTTTATGAAATTCATACAATATAATTTCTCCGTAGTTGTTTATCACGAATATTAAATATATTGTCAATAGGGACCATGTCATGTCACAAGCACACAAATACACAATTCCAATTAATATATATTTAATGACATTGATGCGTAAACTATGGATGTGAAACTGAAACAATCTGAGATAGTCAATGATTGTAGGTTTTTTTTTTTTAATAGCCCAAACAAAACATATATTAAAAACAAAAGAAATTTATGTGGTCTTTATTATTTTTAAATTGGCATTGTCATCGTATTTATAAGTTTAACTTAACAATAGATACATCTTTCAATTCGTGTATGATCTTGGATTTGAGTCCCTCTATCTCCAGTTGTAATTATAATTTTTTTTTAAAAGATGTTGCTACGTAGACTATGAATATGAAATTCAAACAAATCAAAATATAAAAAATAAAGAAGTTCATGGGGGAAGGGAAATGGGCATAATTGTTATTTTTCAATTTCTTAAATGGATCTATTTTTTTGAGTGTGAGTAAACCCATGTGGAAGCATTAAACAAATAATGTAAAATATCAACACTATTCATGATATTATTCTTCTTTGTTAAACATGAATTTTCATTTCATTCTCTCATCTCCAACCATATTATACAAATCTTATTCCTAAATACTAGTACACCAACGTGGCATGAACTTGTCGAGATTAAAAAAAGAAAAGTAATAATAATAATAATTACATCTAATATCTTCAAGTTGTTTGTCAAATTACTAAATCAACCCTAAGATTAGAGAAATTACGATTAGCTCTTTCAACATTCAACTTCTAAGCATATAACTCCTTAAAACTTAATGCATAATAATATAGTATACTATTTACACATAAAATTGAGCTCAAATCAAATTATTCATATATATATATATATTTGTTTGTAATTGAATGATCTATTTGATAATTTGACCAAATATCAAAGGAAAATATATGTAGTTCACCCAAAAATAAACAAAGATCAAATCTGTATAATCTATGTAGTTTTACCTTTAATTATGAGTTGGGCCAATTGCAACACAGCTTATCTTGAACCATTCGATTGCCTCAGTAATATTCAAACCGGTTTATTCAACAACTGCAAATTTGTAATTAGTTAGGTTAAAATGGAGGTTTAATTGTAAAAAAACATAATATCAACTTTAAAAAATGAATTAAATTCTGATTTTTAAAATGTCACAATTTTTTTAAAAATCCACCATCTTATCTAAACTTGAAATTTAATCATGATTTTTTTTTAATTTAGAAAAAAAAAATCATGACTTTGACACATTATTATTGTTCGAATCACATAATATTTTTCGAAAAGCACGACTTTAACATTTACATGAAAAATCATTATTTTAACACACTATTTTTCTTAACACATGAACTCAGGTAGTTGAAGAATATAATTATATTTCGAATTACATTAATGAATTAAAGTCCTGAATTTCTTTTAATATATATAAATCTAATGATATGTTTTTGCTAATTTTTTTTAAAGGACTTATTTTAAAAAAGTGGTAAGTTTCTTCTTTTGCAATTTTAGACTTAAAAATGGGAAGGAGGGTTCAAGTAGGCAGTCATAATCCCCTGCCTAAATCCGTTAAATAGTCTCAATTCTATGTCAACTGTTGATATCCCACTCGCTCCTAACCGCGCGTGGCTACACTCTTCCTTCAAAATTCATCTACTCAATCAGATCCAGATCTGGCTCTGTGAATGCTCCTCATTTCTTCTCTCTCTCATCAACATCTCTCTCTCTCTGTCTCTCTCTCTCTGTCTCTCTCTCTCTCTTCACTACTATATTATCAACGCGTTCACCCAGTTGAGTGTGCGGTGTCCCAAGTAAAAGCATGGCGAGAGGAGGAGGAGGAGGGTGGTGGCACGTCGTCGTTTTGCTGCTGGTCTGCACCGCGATTCGGGTGAGATCAGATGCATCGGATCACAAATACAAGGTCGGAGAGTCGGTGCCGCTTTATGCGAACAAGGTCGGACCGTTTCACAACCCTAGGTGAGCATTCCAATTTCTTAGATTGATGATTATTTAATCGAAAATGCTTTAATTTTGAGTTTTTGCCCGATTCTGGGGTTATGGATATTGCTACTATGTGTGTTAAGGATTAAGGGTTTGTTTGTGGTTGATTGAGTGAATTGCGTTTCTGAACTGAGAATACCCTTTTTACTGTTCTGTGATGGGCAATTTTTTAGGAAGGTTTAGAGATTCAGATTTCGCCTTTGATTTAACACGGTTGGAGCTGGTAGGTATGATCAAAGAAGTCTTTGTCTGCAGTAATAAACAGCACCGTTACATTTTCAAGTAGTGTGGCTGCATCTAATTTCTGTGTATGCTGATTGCAAATTTTCTATTTGGAGACGATAGAATTTTAAGTTCTCTGGGGGTGAGTGAAACATTGAGTCATGAAGCATCTATCTCTGTCCATGCAATTCAACACAATGTGTATGCTGCTTCTGGATCAAGTGAAATTTTAAGAGAATGGGAGTTGATTGCAGTTTCATTTTGTTTTTTCTGGAAAGATGCTTTTGATTTCTGTCAAATATCTTAGTTAATGAACTGCCTCTTTTGGGTAGCTATATGTATGTAACTTCTTGTTTCAAAGGAACAGCTAACGACATTTTTTTGCATTATATTCTTGATATGTAGTATGTATTTTGATGATTTGATGCTTATGTTCTGTTTATTTGTGCTTGATTCCAGTGAAACATACAGATACTTTGATCTCCCATTCTGTTCAACAGGTAAATCTTCAATTTTTGTTCTTCTCTGGTCAAACGCTCTTTTGCTCATATTTACATTCTTGCTAACAGGTGAGGTGAAAGATAAAAGTGAAGCTCTTGGTGAAGTCCTAAATGGGGATCGTTTGGTCAGTGCTCCATACAAGCTTGACTTTTTAATTGATAGAGAGTCTGAAGCCATCTGCAAAAAGAAGCTCTCTAAGAAAGAGGTTGCTGTGTTTCGAAGTGCTGTTGGAAAGGACTACTATTTTCAAATGTACTTTGATGACTTGCCCATATGGGGTTTCCTGGGGAAGGTTGACAAGGATGGCAAATCTGATCCCAGCGAATACAAATATTACCTATTTAAACACCTCCATTTTGAAATATTTTATAACAAGGATCGTGTGATTGAGATCAATGCTCGCACGGACCCCAATGCGCTTGTGGATCTTACTGACGATAAGGAAGTTGATGTGGAATTCATGTACTCAGCCAAGTGGAAGGAAACCAATGTACCTTTTGATAAGAGGATGGAGAAGTACTCTCATTCTTCTTCACTTCCTCGCCACTTAGAGATCCATTGGTTTTCAATTATAAATTCATGTGTGACTGTTCTCCTTCTTACTGGATTTCTTGCTACCATTTTGATGCGAGTTCTCAAGAATGATTTTGTCAAGTAAGGACTTTTCATTCTTCAAAAATTCAAGAACTGATGGTACATTAAGATTCCTACTGATATTATTGTTTGTCTCTAAAAAGATATGCCCACGATGAGGAGACAGCAGAGGACCAAGAAGAAACTGGATGGAAATACATCCATGGTGATGTATTCAGATTCCCAAAGAACAAATCTTTGTTTGCTGCTGCCCTTGGAAGTGGCACACAGCTCTTTACCTTGTAAGTAGGCTTTTGGAGGTTTAACAATGTTTCCTTTAAGTTTTTGACTTTGAGCAAGTTGTGTTGATAGTTATGAGATTGTGGAATATTGCTTTATGTGTGGGAAAAAATTAACTCCATATTTCTCCTTCCCAGGGCAACTTTTATCTTCTTACTCGCTATTGTTGGTGTATTTTATCCCTACAACCGAGGAGCTCTCTTTACCGCACTTGTGGTCATATATGCTCTGACATCTGGCATTGCAGGCTATACAGCAGCTTCTTTCTATTGTCAGTTAGAAGGATCAAATTGGGTAATTAGCTTGAAATAAACACATCTCTTGAGTTTCATTTGAAATTATCATGTGGGAGCATGTCCTGTGTTGCGTTCTATTATTCTTCTTTAGTGACTTGCACTGAGATCTCATTTATCGTTCATGTTGATTATATGTTTTTTTCTTTCTCTGTTGCCTTCCTATCCCCCATGTATATAATATTCTGATACGGATTTCATTTTGAGTGATTTTAAAGATTTATGAAGACAATCTTGTAAAGATGTGGAGCGATAAGTTTCAGTGACTTCACTTGTGGCTATTTCTTTGTTACTGTCCCATGCATTAACCGTGTCTCCGAATGAGAAGTCTTTTGAGCCTGTTACTGATACTCATGTTTAAATGTTGGTCTATGGCATCATGAAAACTTAGGAAATGAATTTGTGCTAAAATGGCTTTTATGTTTGGTTATATTGGGCTTTGAGTTGTACATGCCAATTTTTCAGTTGGATTGGTAAGTTGATGCTCCATTAAATCAGTTTTGACATCTTGTTACTGAAGGAATTATACCAGTAATTAGAAGAGAGAAAAATTGCAAATTATTTGGGAGTTCTTGTTCTTGTTCTGTATTAGATATTAGGATAATATTGAATGCCAGAATTAATTATGTCTTAAACATCACATGAGGATGCTTGAACAAATCACCTCTTCTCATAACCACTAAAATGATAGGAATGTGTGCTATTTTGATTACTAAATTTGAAACTCTAGAAGTATATGATGTTGTGAGTGCCTTTTAGACTGATTTTAACTTTTTTGTCTAACAGGTCCGGAATTTATTATTGACTGGGGGCCTGTTCTGTGGGCCACTCTTTCTCACCTTTTGCTTCCTTAACACTGTGGCCATTGCTTACCATGCTACTGCAGCTCTTCCATTCGGTACCATTGTAGTGATATTTCTGATATGGGCTCTTGTGACATCACCTTTATTAGTGTTGGGAGGGATTGCAGGAAAGAATAGCAAGGCAGAGTTTCAAGCTCCTTGTCGTACTACAAAATATCCTAGAGAGATTCCACCTCTACCATGGTACCGTGGAACCTTGCCTCAGATGGCTATGGCTGGCTTCTTGCCATTCAGTGCCATCTATATTGAACTTTACTACATATTTGCGAGTGTCTGGGGTCACAGGATTTACACTATTTACAGTATCCTGTTCATAGTCTTCATCATTCTCCTGATTGTGACTGCATTTATCACCGTGGCGTTGACATATTTCCAACTTGCTGCTGAAGATCATGAATGGTGGTGGAGGTATGTTATATTCCTGCATTTGCCTTAACATTTCAAGTATAAATTCCTTACTCCTTCACTATCAGGCTTTTGCTGCTGAAAACTCTAGATTTTTCTTTTCCTCTGGCCCCATTTTTCCTGATAGGTGAAGGGTATGGAATATAAGTGGAAGTTATTTTAGGTCTCATCATGATATTGCATGCTATTCATTCTACTTAAAAAACTCTTTTACCATTTTTTTTTAATCTTCAACTCTTGGAACTTTTCTTGCTATATCCCTTTTACATTTTTTTATCATTTGACTGCATAACTCTTCACAACTCCTGATCTTAATCTTCCTAATGAAATTGTAAACTGATTTCCTTGACACCTGATTGTTTTGTCTGCTAAGTTCAATTGTAAACGTGATGTATGCGCACATTAGTGTGTCTTCATTCTGTGGAGTTGGATTTTTTCTAAAGAAGTTTGGTGAACGAAAAATAAGTGCATTAGCTCTATTTCTGGTTGTATCCAGAATCTGTAGAAGTCCAATCGTTGATGTTTGCCTCACATAACCTTTCATTTTCGTTTTTTTTTTTAATTTTGTCAGGTCTTTTCTTTGTGGTGGATCCACTGGCCTGTTTATTTATGGCTACTGCCTGTATTACTACTATGCACGGTCAGATATGTCAGGCTTCATGCAGACCTCGTTTTTCTTTGGGTACATGGCTTGTGTATGCTATGCTTTCTTCCTAATGCTTGGAGCTGTAGGCTTCCGTGCTGCTTTGTTCTTCGTGCGCCACATCTACCGCTCTATTAAGTGCGAATGATAAATCAGATTATTTGTATTACGTGCGAGTTGACTGGTATGTTCCCTTCCTTCTACATTGAAAAAACTTCCCAATTTTAATTTCTTGTAGCCTAAACAGTCCTAGTTAAATGAGCAGCATCTGAAGATGTGTTCTCCATTTTCACAGAACATTGTTGAATGGGAAAACTGATTGTGTATCATATGATCGACAAAGTAGCATCAACGGCGTCTCTGAGGTTTGGTTATGGCTGCAATCCAAAGGAAAGTCTCCATTAGTGTGTACTTTTGGAAGTATTTTCCGATCGCGAAATAGTTTATTGTCTAGGGCTAATAAGTACTATAAACAAAAAAATACTAGTTTGTAGGCTTCTTTTTGCTGTTTTCTATTGTTTATATTTTGAAAAGATTTTGGAATCACAAATATTTGAAAGAGTTTAATTGTTAGCTCGATTATTCGCTGATTGTGTTCTGTTTCATTTTTTATTTCTTTGGTCCAAAAGTAAACCAAGGATATGATTATATATTTTTTTTTTTTCCTAATTTTGAGGATAAATCAAACTCCATTGGTTGCGTCATCTGGCCTTTGAGAGAGCAATGAAATATATTCTATTTTATGTGGTCATATCATTTGGTAATTATCCTCAAATGTTTGATGAATGTGAGTGAGATTTCAATTAAATTTTATAATTTTAATCAAAGATGGGATGGGTGAAAATAATCAAGAAATACCACAATTGTTTTGAGTAAGGAATTCGACTGTTTTATAAAATGGATCAATGCCCATCCATTTGTGCTCGTAGATTAATAAATAGATTTCACTTGAAAAGGAAATTTCATAAACTTGTGTTGAGTTTGGTTGGATTTACAAACAACCTAATTTCGACTGAATTGGACAGATAGTTAAATGAGTTCATTAATTCAAAATTCAATAGCTAAAAACTAACTTTAATGAGACAACATAGAAGACTTGTGAACCACGATATGTCATCTTTAACCAAAAAACGAAAAAAAGATTCGTTTTTATTATCTTTAACTTAGGTGTGTAATTAAATAGAAAAGAAATACCATTCTAATCTTATTATAATTTTATTTATAGTAATTGCAGTTAAAACGACAGGAGATAGTAGCTAGGGGGCTTAAGGTACGTGGTCATAATGACGTGCGTAAACATGTTAACAAGTCTTTCAAAATGTCAACTGTTTGTAGTCCACGCGCTCGTTAACGCACGTGTCTTTCCTTAACTATTTCCTTCATCATTCACCCATCCACTACTAAGCCAGATCTTGAATTTGTCTCTTTTAGCTTTTCTATATAATAAACCTCATTCACTCCAAATTTTGAGTTTTTCCATCTCTAACCCAGCCTCAAATTAGGACGCAATTCAGCCACTGTTAACAACTAATTTTTTTTTTTTTAAATTTTCTTTTATAATAATTTTCACTCATTTGATATTAATACACATATACTATATAATATTTTACTATATACATGCATATTACAAATTTTGAGATATCTTGATCGAATATTTTTGAAAAATAGTGTAATTATTAAATATAAGCACGAATTATTAATAAAAATATAATTGGAATATCATACAATATTTAATGCAAATTACAATGAAAGTTACTAAAACACACAAGCATTACAACATGTTAAATTTAAACTAATATTACACGTCATGCTAAATCCTGCTCGCTTTTGGATGACAAATGACTTGTAAGACATAATCACTGCATGCATTATAATGCATACTATGATAATCGAGGATGAACGGGATCTCAGTGTTCCGATTGTAGAAATGAGAGATGTGACAACTCCAGAGGTAGAAATGATAAGTAAAGAAAACTCTACATTTCAAGATTTTATTCGTCGGCATAGAGAAATCAGAGATGCAAATGCTTATTACAAATTTCGAAATGCATTGATCGAACATCTTTGGGAAAAATGTTTTAATTTGGAATATTAGTGATAATCATTATATAATTTATATTTTTCTGTCATTATGTAATTTATTTGCATTGTGTTGAATGACTAGATTTTTTGTTTAGTATATTAATATGTATTTGTGATGAATTTTATAATATAAGTTTGGTATTTTTTAATAAGATTTATAGTTTATAAATATTTATTTATAATTGAAATCAATTAAGTTAATTATTTTGTATGAACTTAATACACAAATATTTGATATTAAAGAAAATTCAAAACAAAATTAAAAATATTATAAAAGAATATTCTAATTTGAGTTTGAAGAGTTGGAGATGGTGGCAAAAACAAAATTTGAGTCCAAATTTGAGTTTGTGGATTGGAGATAATCTAAAACAAAATAAATTAAAGATTCACAAATAGAAATGACCCTTGACGATATTTATACAAATTTTACAAATATAACCCCGTTTATTAAGCAACTCAATGCTTTATTAATGCATGCAAACAAACAACAGTTTTACTGAAAGAACCACTAAAATTAAGAAGCCAAAACAAATTTCTAGGGTTCTATTATTTCAAAACGTATTTACATTGAAGCCCATCTACTAACTAATATTTGCTAATACGAAAATGGCTAACAGGGAAGATGAATTACAGGTAAAATGCCACATGATCTAAGCCTTTGTTGGAGATTTCATTTGAGCAGCTTTATCCTCAGACGCAGCAGATTTCTTAGGCAAGAGCACTGGATTAATGTTGGGCAAAACTCCGCCATTAGCAATGGTGACACCATTCAGCAATTTTCCCAGTTCATCATCATTCCTTATCGCCAACTGCACGTGCCTCGGGATTATCCTACTCTTCTTGTTGTCCCTCGCAGCATTTCCAGCCAATTCAAGCACCTGCAACTCACACAAGCATTTCATCAAACACTTTAGATAGAAAACTCAATGAGCGAATTACTCAACAAATTGAAGTGGATCGCGAATGTGACCTCGGCGGCGAGGTATTCCAGAACGGCGGCCATGTAGATCGGAGCACCGGTGCCCATGCGCTGGGCATAGCGACCCTTTTTAAGGAAACGGGCGATCCGACCCACCGGAAATTGCAGCCCCGCCTTCACGGACTTGGGGATCGCCTTCTTCCTATCGCCGCCGCGTCGGCCTCCGGCGAACTTGGCTGTCGTGTGGCTATCAACCTCCATTGCTGAGTTTGTTTCGATTTCAGATTTTATCTTGCTTTTGAAATTGTATTGGCGGTGAATCTGATGATACGTGTTGTGTATATATACTATTTGTCGATCCGGATCGTGGCATTTCAGCCAATGGGATTTCACTGATCTGCTCTGTGAGGGACCTATTTCGGATGATCTGACGGCTAAGAAAGGAGGAAAAATAGATTATCCGCGTGAGTCTGTTTTGACCAATCGTAGGACGCCACGTTGCAATGACCAAGACGGAAGTTTTGAATTTAAAGGGAAATTTTTATAAGGGGATGTTTGGCATCTGTAAATTGTAATAGCATCTATCGAGTAATATAAATTATAGTTAAAAAAGAAAATCGTTGTAAATTTTTAAATGCTACAAAATATATTATTCCGATTTTTAAGTTCCAACTTAAAATCTCTGAAAATAATAAAGTTAAAACAACTTTCATCTTTTTATTCAAAACAGAGACCAAGGAATATTTTAGTTAAAAAATTGGATGTGAAGTATTAAAAATTCTTAACAAAATTGTAATTCTTGTGTTTTCAATGAAGTTAAGAGTTTGTTGATAAAAAAAAAAAAATTCTTGAGAAATATGTTAAGAATCAAATATTTTGCTTTAAAAATAGACTATTAAAAACTTGACTTCATCACTGATCAAAGTAAAATCCAATAAAAAATTGAACTACATTTTTGTTACTTTATTATTATTGAAGCCTCAAGCTAGAGAATAAGAACAATATTTTCTGTAAATTATCTTGATAACCGTAAAATAGTTCTCTCTCTCTAAGCTATACATATATATTATAAGTATGTATGTACATATGATGCATGAAAATCAGAGTTATGAAGCATTATTTGCACAAGACAAAGAGAAGGACAAATGCAATGGAACAGACATATAGTGATAAAATTTCAGAGGATAATAGGAATATATGTCTACCAATATATATATATATTTATATTATTATATTTATTTGTTTTTTCTGCAATGGACACACATCATGTGATCTATGTACCTTGTAAGGAAGCATCTATGTAATCTTCACTGTGTATAAACAAAATATACAAAATAATTATATAGTACTGTCTATATAGTTTTAGATATTCTCAATTAGTTGAGAGTTTTTTTTTTTTTTTTTTTGGTATATAATTTTTTTATGATAGTCTTGTTTAATTGATTGATATTTTTCAAACATATAATTCAATATGGACTATTAAAAGGAAACCAATTTGATTATTTAGCACATACTCAAGTTAGTGTTCGTTTTCCTATTTCAGGACTTCAAGAATTATTGTGGATAATATTGTCTATGAAGTTCTCAGTCATTCAAAAGATCAAATTTATGTTCCAAAATCTGTTTTCTCTATTTTAAATGGGTGTGTATACATATACACACATTAATTACATGAAAAATATTTCCAAATTTAATTTTTAATAATGTGCTAATATCTGTAAAAGATGTCAATCGCCCCCTGTTATATTTTCTAAACCATCCCTTAGAGATAGTGTAAATCATTGTTTTGTAATTATTGAATAAATACAAAAAATTATATAAAACCGTCTCATAGATGTAATTCTATTTTATAAGCAAACTTTTTTAATGAGTGGAACTATCCACACCCCAAGAATTAAATTCCAATTTTACCCTTAAAATTTGAATTTTTTTTTTTTTGAAAACTCTCCCCTATTCTTTCCCCCTCTCCCATCCTCTTCTCTGTTTTTTATCTCTTTTTTTTCAAGGAATAAAACATCAATAAAATGAAAATTATTTCACGAATAAACTAAATATATAAAAAAATAATCTGAAAATCGCGAAATAAATCATGTAAAAAACGCAAAAAAATGTATCAAATTTGATGGGTTCGTTCGGCCCTGATTGCTCGAACACAAAGAGATGTGTTCGGCCACCAGACATCGAACATGTTATAGTGTGTTAGACCAACTACGATCGAATGGAGCCACCAAATAATACATTTTTGCGTTCAACGCCTAGTGGCCGAACACACATCTGTGTGTTTGATGTGTCTCTAATTGTATATATTTTATCATCTTAATTATCTTTGGTTATAATCTATTTGTGTTTTAATTGATTTAATTATCATTGTTATTTGTAGGACTATACCTTGATGGGCTTTGAACAATTATTGGGTTTAAAATGATCAAATCATACTAAAAGGGTGAAGATGGAATTAGTGGGCTTAAAAGGAGGATCATGGGCTTAATGGCTTGAAGGAGAAGAAAGGGGCAAAGAATAGAATTCTCTCACATTTTTGTATGAATTTTTATGTCCTTAGTATTAAATTCTTTAGTTTCATTAGGTTTAGAAGAAATTCCATCATTCAACAATTATCTACACACATTCTAGGTTTTCTCTCTCTAGTTTTTCTCTTGAAGATTTACATGGAGAAGATCAATCAAAGAATGAGTGGCTAAATTTCTCTCCGATTCAAGGGTCGTTTAATTCGATTGCTATCATTGTGAGGTTTTGTGTTTGATTTTATTTCTTACTTTATTTCAAGTATCTATTGATTCATGATTTAATTCCATATAGTGATATATAGTTTGGGTTGATCTGACAATTCGATTTGAATTATATGTTGCTAATGCTATCCATGAGTTCTCCTTTATATGTTGCTGAGATGTATGATTGTTGAATGATTGGTATTAGTAGCAATAGGTTGATTATGTTTTTGCTGGGATTGTGTAATTGCCTAATGAATCAACGGGACTAACGGAACCATAGACTTAGTAATCGCAGCTATCTCGATTATTGGGTTCTAGGTTTCAGTTTAGGTTTAACTGTTTTCACCGGAGTTTAATGCGGTTGTTAATTAATTTGGAAAGCGCGTCAATTAGTTAATAACTAGTTTTGATTGAATGCTGGGTTCAATCAATTAAATTTGGAAAATATGGACTTCTCTACGGCTTCGTGTTTAGTCTAAAGTTAAATGCTTGAATGTGCAAGAAGATATTTGTAGCCTATGATCGGTGATGCAATCAAATGTTGACATCCTTGAATCGGAGCTTCATGAGGTTAATCTCTATCCTATTTCTTTTCATCATTCGTTGTTTATTTCATTCGTATTTTATTTGATGTTTTCTTAGTTTAGTTAGTTTAGCTTCATTTAGTTTAGTAGATAATCGAAAACCTCCCCTTCTGTTTGTTTTATGCTCAAAAGAATTAAGCTATGTTCCCTGTGGATCGACCCTACTTGTCGTTATACTCATTCATTTATTCCTATCGGAGTATGTTTTTATTTTTGTTGGTCTGACAAACCGACCAGTGTTCGACCAACCATGATCGAACATGACTCATATTTGATTCATTTTTTTCGTTCTTTTTATACGATTTCTACATGATTTTCACATGATTTTTACATATTTAGTTGGCCCAATAAATGATTTTCATTATATTATGATGTTATTTCTCAAAACTTAAACGAAAAAAATTAGAAAAATGAAAGGAAAAAGAGAGAGAGAGAGAGAGAGAGGAGGAGGGAAGGAAGAGGAGGGATGGAAAGGGTTTTGAATTTTTTTATTTTAAGGGTATAATTGGAATTTAATTTAATTTTTTATTTTTTTAATTAAAATATAAAAAGATGGGATGTGTTTAGAAAATCCTGGGTGTGGATAGTCCCACCCTTTTTTAATTTGTAAATTAGTCATATGATTTTTTTATTTATTGAATTTAAACTATAAAGAGTAAAAAATTATATTAAATAATATATACGTGTGTAAATATGTTAATCAACTATAACAAAAGTTTAAAAATATGATTAAATAAATTAATAATTAGAAATATTATGAAATATTCATTTTTAATATACAATTTAGTGCATGTTGTTTGAGATGAAATACTGTTTTTAATAAATAAAATAATTTCAATCCATATTTTTTTTTTTTAAATAATCAATTCATGTCATATGTATCAAATAATATCATTATTCATATAAAGGTCAAATTAGGAGACAACATGTGTGAATTAAATAGGATGCAGACCATTGATTGAGAGGTCAAATTCTTGGAGTAATTCATGAGGTTTCCAGACATTAAATATTACGTAGGAAGGTAATAATGTTACAGCTGTGATACTAAATATAGATGGATGTACAGTGAATAAATAAATGCATGTCAATAAAGAAAATTAATAGGAAATGATAGTTTATGCAGTAAAAGTAACAAGTCAATCTAGGAAAGTACTTTATCAAGATTGCATGACATTATTGATTTCAAAAGTATAGTAATAAATTTTTACCAAAACATAGCATCCTCTCCATGAATTAAGATAGTGATTTATTTTTCTATTATAATAAAATATTAATTTTTTTACTATATAAAAGAATGATAATTTTACACTTGTTGATAAAACATAAATAACACTTCTAGTTACATAAGTCAACAACTTTGCACTGTATACATGTGAGTGCAAAGGATTATTTTACACATTTTACCTAAATTGTTGTACAAAATTAACAAAATTATATGTTTTGGTAAAAAAATCAATTTTATTTGATTTTATGGTATACATAGCTATTATACCAAAATTTACATGTGACAATCTTACAAATATAATTGTGTAAGATGGAGTCTACTTAGTGCCCACAATTCGGGAACATTTTTGTCAAGTCATTCTTTATTTTATGGTTAATCAATCTCACAAAATTAGATCCAATATTTTAAAATTTGCTAGACGCTAGTTGAGAGCTAACTAGCGCCTAGTGTTGCTAGAATACCTAGTTGGAGATCAAGGGTTGTATATAATTAAATAGATTTTTTATTATTTTAAATTTTTTTAAATTATAAAACTAAATTGAAAATCGTAATAATTATGAAATCCATAATGATTTTAACAGCCCAGCAAACGGTGGAAAATCTTTCTTATTTTGACTGTGTTTCCTTGTACTTTCTTTCTTATCTCTTTATACAAATTCAGATCCTGTACTTCAGCTATAGGCTAAAGTCAATTGTTGTTATTCAAAATTCAAAAAGCGAACCCAAAAAAAAAATCAAAATCATTACAAATTGGAATATTACACACATAAAAAAAAAAAAAAATCCTATGAACAAACCAATGTAATAATCTATGTAAAGGGTGATAGAGGATTAGGACAACGTGGGACTTTAGAGCTCCTAAGCTCTTTACAAACATGATCTAACATGCTCAAAAAATCTCTTACAATCACAAAAATCCTCAATCGATTCGACTCATCTTTACTCACATCTCCATGAAAATACTCCGTAATTTCCTTCACATGACACATCACTCTCCTCTCGTCTTCCTCGACTTCCACCATTTTCGTCTCTGCATGCTTCAAGAACGACCTCATTGCGTTCACAAAGCCGCCGTTCATCTCCTTTTGGACGAGGCTTTGCACCTTTTGCAAACCCTCCGATAAATTAGCAACGGAGCTTGCAAGAACATCCAAGTCTATCGAGGCCGTTTTCTTGGCATTGCATAGCTCAGAGCTCAAACCAGAAACAAGATCTAAGCCCATTCTCCTATCCTCGTTGTTCGAACTCTCGGTTCTTTGTTGGATCTTTCCCATGATGCTTTCGGACACCCTTATCCCCTCGGACCGGATTATTTCTTGGACCACAAAATGGAGAAGCGTTGTTTTCCCGTCCGTCCCTTTTACATCGGCCAATTTGAGAAGTGCATCGAGCTTAAATGCTTTCGCGCCTCCCCTTATTGTCCCAACGTTCATTCTATTGCCCGTTTTTAGCACTGCTTCGAGTAGTTTAAGGAATAGTCGGCTTGATCTTAGCTCCTTACATGCCTCCTAATAACAATTTAGCCGGTTACACTACGAATAAAACAAGGATTGGACTAAATTATCTCGATTTATCCCATGTTTACTATGTTAGATCAATATTTATCATATCCAAGTTAATCACAAGTATCCTAAATAAACGCAATCTTAGTTGATTATCATAGAATACAAGACAGAATACAATGTTCTTGAAATGCTTTTACCTCGAGCATTGAGAATGACCTTCGAAGATGAACCACTTCATCTTCGAAGGCCTCTCTATAAAGCATTGCTTCGATTCTCGAAAAGGCAAAGGGTACTTGGAGCATTGCCTTCACTAACTTCTCAGCTGATCCTAGTTCAAATATGTCCCCTTTGTAGCTTGCTAGCTTGCCTTCTTCTTCCTTTGTTGGTACCATCTTTGAAAGGGCTTCTAGATCTTGCAAAGACAATCCTTCTCCTATTACAATACACGGAACTAATGCTCGATCAAATCCTAAAAATGGGTCATTCTGGAATATAAGATGAAACACTTTTTCTAGTTTTGTACCTCGGATTAAGGCCCCACAAACTTGCTCTTCGGTTACATTCAAGGCTTTGGAGAGAATGGTGATGTTTTGAAGCCTCTTTGGCTCAAGAACATGCTTGCTTGGAGATGGGGTTTTGCTCTTCATTGCTTCATCATTCTTCATCGAGTTTTGGAGGTTGTAACCAAAGAGAGACTCAATCATTTCCTCATCAAATCTGCCACGTGTTTGATTAACACAAGCAAGAACAATCAAAATATGAATTTAAACTTATGAAGTAATTGCAATGTCTTACTCGAATGAACTCGATCGGAGCTTATCCCACACGGTTGAACGATTCGGAGCAGCTCGAACTTTGTCCCAATGGAGTGGTTTAAGCTTTGGCAATGGCGACCCATCTTTACCTAATGGTATTTGTTGAGTGAGTAGAGCAGGCGGCGGAGGTGGCGCCCCGTTCGAAAGTGGCGGCGGACGTGGCGGCGGAGGAACTCTGGTGGGTGCCGGAGAATTACTTGAACTGAAATTTGGCAATGTGGGCTTCTTTACCATTGAAGTAGGGTTATGCAGAGGAGGTGGCGGCGGCGGCGGTGGTGGGGGCGGCGGCGGCGCCGCCATGGAACACTGTGTTACTTTAATTTCGTCGTGAGATGAAGCATCGGAGAGCCTACATTGGGATGAATGTGAATCACAAATAGAATGAAAAGATTCATCATCAGATTCGTTGTCATCGAATCTCTGTATCTCTTCTGGGATTATTCGTTCACCGAACGAAGAATTGGGCTCTGAAATCTCATGCACGGAAGTGATTTCTCTCAAGGATGCTTCTCTCTCATCAATGGTGGATGTATTCAAGTTCAGACAACACTTTTCTGGTTCTAATGCGGATTCGAGTGAATTGAGGTAGAAGAGATCAGGGCCAGGATCAGATGTTACCTTTTTGACAGAGCTTTGAGTGGCTGTAATAAACTTGGACACACCACCTCTGTTTCTCCTCTGTTTCCTCCCCTGTTTCTTGAATCTCAGACAGCCAAAGAAGAGACCAACTGCACACAAAACTGAGGCAATTCCAACTGATGCAAGAACCGAAATCAACACTCTTGCTCCATGATCTCTCCTCTCTATCTTGTGGGCCCGCGGGAGCGGGTGACGGTGGTGCAACGGCGGCTGCGTGTGGTGGTGCATGTGCACCACCGGTGCAGGCGCGGTTGCGCCACCAGGGGCCGGTGCAGGCGACTGCGCGGGCCCCGGTGAGGGGTAAGAAAAGGAAAAAGGGTAATTAGCATTGTTTGAGAGTCCTAATAGGACTCGGAATCTCTCTACTTTGTGGATGCCATTGGTGGAGTAGAAAGTGATGAGAAAGAAGGTGATGATGAAAAGGATGAGGAGAAAATGAGAATTGTGAGCCATGATGATGATGAAGGTACAATCATGGAGGAGATTTTGGGCTACTTTTTGAGGTTGTGAATCTATGTATCTATATTATGATGATGATGATGATGAAGGTGTTGTGAGCTTGGTGATGAGAGAGAAAGGAAGAAGTTAGTTTATGTATGGTAGAGAGAGAAGATGAGAAATGGAGCAATAACTTTAATGCTACTCCAAGGAACCCCTGAGCATGGCAGTTGTGGTTGTACTGGTCCTTCTTTATTTCTTCTGCTCCTTATTGTCCTCTTTACCTCCTTCTCTCCTCCATTAATTCTCTTTCTCTCTCTTGAGTTTGAGTTTACTGTTAATACTATCACTTACCAATACCACCTCTTTTGTCAACTTCCTCATTGTGGAGAGGGTATGGTTCTTTCGGTTTACTCGATGTTGTATCTAGTGAAATATACCGATTCAGACCCTCTATGCAGTAGTGTTAAATTAGAGTACAATAGCTGACGTTAATGATAGTAAAACGGTGTTGTCTTATACAACTACAATACGGTTCTTAGGAAAAGAATGATAAAACGGGATGAAACGACGTTGTTTCATGCTGAAATATACTTAGTGTTGTAGTGTGTGTATAATATGATTACAGAATGATAAAACGGGATAAAACGATGTTTCATGCTGAAATATGTTTAGTGTTGTAGTGTGTGTGATTAGTTGCTATCTTGGTTCTTTAATTAGGGTTTGAATGATGAGTTATTGATTTGTTATGAAGAGAAAAAGGCCACCAAGAATTGTAGCCTCCATTACTTATAATAGTTTCTTTCAATTAAGCATTAACCTCTTTTGGGAGCTAAAAAGGCAATTATAATGCAAAATAAGATTCATAGGACTTAGATTTGGGTCATGATTCAATCTAAAAGTGTTGTTCCTTGTGGGGTACCAATTTGTTGGAGTTGCCTTAAAAATCACAAGGGTGTGATGGTGTTATTTCTCCAACCATTATTTACATTATTAAAATATATGAAAGAGACCAAAATTTATCCATCACTTTCTCATGTGATCTTCCCACTTTGAGTTATATATATTATACAAACATATATACACCTTTTTAAGGTTTAAGCAAGAAATTATGCAAGGATGTTTGGAGTCTTTATCACAAACTCTTTTGAATTAGCAGAAAGTGATGCACATTTGTTAACACATTGTTGTTTGATTCCTCCTATCAAGAATCTAAATGCAATTGCAAAAGTCTCATCCATGTCTCTTGTCAAACCACATGAGAGAGAAAGAGAGGAGAGAGAGATTAACCGACAAATAGTGACATATGTTGGATTGAAATGGAGAAATAGGCTTGGCTTAGCCGCTACTTGGAGAGCTCATGCAAGGCCATCTAACATCCCTCTCATACATGTGTTGGCTGGTGAAGCCATTCTAACTTGCTAATATTCATCATTTTAAATTCCTTTTTAATTTGTGCAGTGTTTAATGAGTTAGTTGTTGAAAAAATCATTGTTTTTATTCCAATTGTTACTTTTAATCAAAAATTTTACTATTTGTACAAGAAAAAAAAATGACGATAAATCCAACTGTCTGAATGTGGTTAGAAAACAGATCAAGAATATAAAGCATGCTATACATAAAAAAATGATATTTTGATCAATAGTGAATATTTTGATTAAATAACAATTTGAGTAAAAATTGTGATTTTTCTGACAATTAACTCAAGTTTTAATATTAGGCGAATTCTAAGATGTATCTGGTGTCTCCATATTTTAATTAGGGGTATTTGAGTGAGATAAACTCCTAAAAGTATCTTGTAAGATGTTTAAAAGTTTATAAGGTTTACAAAAGTGTTTGATATTATAAATAAGATCGTATCTCATCCTGAAATAGGATCTTATAAGTTTATAAGTTTTTCTTTTTTTTGTTTTAATGTAAGTTCTTTTTTCTTTTCTTTTTTAAATGTAAGTGGATTTCAACTCATTTCTAAAATAAAATCTATGTTTTTATACTTCTTGAAATTTAATCATTTAAATAAATAAATAAAAAACATTACTAACATCTTATAAGATTGACATCTTATTCATCCAAACACTTCAACAACTTATTTATAAATAAAAACAAAGATAAAACATCTTATAAACTCTAAAAACATCTTATAAAATGTAAGAGTTTTTAAGTTCTTCCTAATAAATTTAGCCAAATACCCTTTTAATTTGATATGCCATAGCAGATTGTTAACTTTTTAAGTGAATATCTTCTATAATTTAGGTTCTGGACTTCAATATTTTGAGCATTCAATTTGGACATTAGATACGTTTCGATTTAAGTATTTTTTTTCTAATTGGAAATATGTTTTTATATTATTAAAAATAATTATTGTGTTATGATAATAACTTATATTTGAAACAATTGCAATTAAATTTTGAAACACTTATAAATAAAGTAGTAATAATGTCTCATCAATTCCACATGAGAGTTATATTATATTATAGTTCGTTGGTTCTTTTTATCAAAACATGACTATTCTTTCATTTTACTTATGTAGTCATCAGAGTTGTGCACGAGTATTGTAGATTATTAAAAATCAAATAAAACCCGAATTGAAACAGATTAGATTATTCACACCAAGATCCAAAATGGACCCAAATATACCAAAATGAAGAACCCTTTTTCTAACTTGAATTTCTTGATTTTTAATTATTATTATTTGCTATTTGGTATAAAAATGAGTCAAATAAATATCAGAAAATAACGAAAAATTAACTATAAAATGAGAATAGGAAATAATGTGCAATCACTCCAATTCATTATGTTCACGAATTAAATCCAACTAAATGAAGATCCATCGTGGCATCTTGAACCTCTTGTTCATATTTATTACTCTATTCAAACTGTGAAAAATAAACACCCTTTGTATCTAACTTGTGATTAATATAACAAATTTAAACTATGAGCTTAATATAAAAATAAAAACCTACAAATGAAACTTCACGTCTTTGTACTGTGAAGAAACATGACCCTTTTTTTTTTTAGGATGAAACATATTTATTTAGAATATTATACTTTGAATTAACATGCTTTAATATTATAAAACCAATTATCATTTGTGAAAACCAATAAAATATAACTAGAGAAGAGTTGGCGGTGGTTCTAACTCATGGGCTTTTAATGTGATTGGGTCATATGGGCCTACATTTAATGTTTTGAGCCGTACAGTCATTTATTAAGTAAAAGTACTTTATTGGACCACTACAGTGGGCCATATGGGGGCCTGGTGTAGAACTGGGCTCCTTGTCCATTACATAAATAAGACTATTTTTCTTTTGGAAGCAAGAGAAACAATATTTTAATTTCTTATGTTATAGCATTATTTTCTTTTAAAAAAATTATCATCTCAACTTATTTGGCAATGAAATTTTATAATAATACTTTTTTTTTTCAATTAAATGAATGTACAACATTTTATGAACTCTCACATTTGTTACCTCATTTATTCATTAAGTCTATTATTCAAATTTTTTTATGACTAATAACAAGCTAGTCACAATGATATTACAGAATTTTAAATTTAAATCAGTTTGACTTTAAAATTAAATTTTTTGTTTTTCTTTTGAAAAGGGAATAATTGACAAGTAAAGAACTGCAGTGGCAAGGTTGTATTCATCCCTCCATTCTTGAGAGGTTCCAAAAAAGCTTGATTTCTCAGTTCGATTGTGTCAGCGATGAAAACATCCCACGATTAACTCAAAGCTTCATAGAGTTGCTGATGAAGACGATCTCACCACTGTCCCCATCGAAATCCACCCACCAACATGCCGTTTATGCTCAACATGCTGAGAAAGCCAAAGCGGCATTTCATCAAACACCTTGCGCCTAAATGGAGCACTTTCCTTTCCCACTCCACTTCCTCAGTTCAAAGCCCGAGGATGCGGCGCTTCTCTTCCTTTCTCTCACCTCAACGTCCTTCTCTTGGAACCACGATCAGAAACCCGTGTCAATTCTACACCTCTTTTTTCTGCACTCTCATTCACCTCTTCCTCCGCTGCCGCCGCCTCTCCAAAGCCATAGCCGCTTTCTCCTCCATGAGAGATTACAAGTTCACGCCGGAACTCCCTGCTTGGAATAGCCTCTTGCTCCACTTCAACTGTACAGGATTAGTGCATCAGGTAATGCTTATGTATCAAGAAATGATCTTATGTGGTGTGAAGCCCAATGTGGCTACTAAAAACATAGTCATTCACTCCCTGTGTAAAGTTGGAGACTTTAATGCAGCTCTTGATCTCTTGAGAGATAACAGGGATTATGATTTTTTGAGTGATGGAGTTACTTATAATACTGTAATTTGGGGGTTCTGTAAATACTGGTATGTAGAATTGGGACTTGGGTTGGTGTCAGATATGGTTAAAAGGGGTGTAGATTGTGATAGTTTCACATGTAATATACTGATTAAAGGATATTGTGAAAAGGGTATGTTGGAAAATGCTAGATTGGTTATGGACATGATGTGTAGCAATGTACATGGAGATGGAAAGGTTGGTAGAGATGTTGTGGGTTTTAACACCTTGATAAATGGTTATTGCAAGGCTGGTAAGGTCGTTGGTGGTCTTCAGTTGATGGGGAGGATGACAAAAGTGGGTGTGTTACCTGATATTGTTACCTATAACACTTTAATCAATGGGTTTTGTGAGATTGGGGATTTTGATAGTGCCAAGACTCTCATGGATGAACTCTTAAAGTGCAATGATGCCAAAGTTGATGATGAGGAGAGAGACGGTAGTTTGGTTTCTGGAGTTAATCTGAAAGCGAATCATATTACATATACCAATTTGATTGGTGGATATGGAAAGAAGCACCGGAATGAAGAAGCGTTGGCTGTATATAAGGAAATGGTTGGCAAGAAAATTGACCCTGATGTTGTTACATACAGTTGTGTTATAAACGAACTTCTTAAGAGTGGAACGTTAGGTGAGGCCAAAAACCTATTTCAGGAGATGGTTAGGGTAAATGTGGACCCAAACCATGTTACCTACTCAATTTTAGTTGATTTTCTCTTTAAGAATGATGATATGATGGCTGCATTTAACTTGCAAAGTCAGATGGTGGTTCGTGGAATTCCATTTGATGTGGTGGTACTTACTACATTGATCGATGGTCTCTTTAAGGCTGGAAGGGTTAGAGAAGCTGAGGATATGTTTTGCAACCTTTTGGAGTCCAATGTTGTGCCAACTTGCATTACCTATTCTGCAGTTATTGATGGTCTCTGTAAAATAGGTGACATGAAGAGTGCTGAATCTGTAATGCAGCAAATGGAGGAAAGAAATGTTTTGCCAAACGTTGTAACTTATTCATCATTAATTAATGGCTACTTGAGAAGCGGAATGCTGGAAACAGCCATTAGTGTTTTATGGAATATGATTTGCCAAAATGTTATGCCAAATGCTTTCACCTATGGTTCCCTAATAGATGGCTGTTTCAAAGCTGGTAAAAAGGAAATTGCTGAAGGTCTCTATGAGGATATGAAAATGAGAGGATTGGACGATGACATTTTCATCCTAGATGCTTTTATGAACAGTTTGAAAAGGGATGGAAAAATGGAGGAGGCGGAGGCATTGTTTAAAGGTTCAGTGTTGAGGGGATTGTTACCTGATCGTGTTAATTACACCACCCTGATGGATGGACTGTTCAAAGCAGGGAAAAAATCCTCTGCCCTTGAAGTTGCCGAGGAGATCACATCTAAAAATATAGGGTTTGATATTGTCACATACAATGTTTTGCTTAATGGATTACTTAGATTTGGACAATATGATGTTCAATCAATTTATAATGGAATGCGGCAGTTTGGGTTGACTCCAGATCATGCTTCATTTAACACCTTAATCAAGGCATATTGCAGAGAAGGGAAATTCGATCATTCTCTTCAAATATTGGATGAAATGAGAAGTCATGGGTTACAGCCTAATGCAATAACTTGTAATGTTTTGATAGGGTGGCTTTGTAAGTCAGGTAGAATTAACGAGGCAATGAATTTGTTGAATGAGTTGTCTGTTGCAGGGTTTCGTCCATCATCAAATACCCACAAATTTGTGCTCACTGCTGCTTCAGATACCAAAAGGGCTGATCTTATCTTCATGATGCACAAGAAGCTCGTGGCCATGGGACTTCACTTGGATCTGACTGTTTACAGTAATCTTATCACTGTTTTATGTGAACTAAAGATGACCAAAAAAGCAGCATCCGTATTAGAAGAAATGAGAAAAGTTGGTTTTCGTGCGGATACTATCATATACAATGCTCTGATTCGAGGACATTGCAGAAGCTCTCATTTAGAGAAGGCCTTTGCTGTGTATTCTCAGATGATAGCTGAAGGAGTTTCTCCTAATATTACAACATACAACATTCTTCTTGGGGGATTTGCAGCTGCTGGTTTGATGCATACGGTAGCTGAACTTCTTTCTGAAATGAAAGAAAAGGGCTTTGCTCCAAATGGTACCACTTTTGACATTTTAGTTTCTGGGCATGGCAAGATTGGGAACAAGAAGGAATCGATAAGACTTTACTGTGAAATGATAGCCAGAGGGTTTGTTCCTCGAACTAGCACATATAACTTACTTATTCATGATTTTTCCAAGGTGGGAAAGATGAAACAAGCAATGGAGCTCTTGAATGAAATGCAGGCTAGAGGAGTACCCCCAACCTCCTCAACCTATGACATACTAATAGGTGGATGGTGTGATTTAGCTAATCAGGAAAAGTCCATCCAAAAATTCTGTCAAGCAGAGGCGAGACAGTTGTTTAGAGAAATGAATGATAGACACTTTATTCCAGGTGAAACTACCCTAAGCAAATTGAGTCCTGTCCTTGCAAAACCAGGAAAAGTAGTTGATGCACAACGGCTATTAGATAAACTATTTAAAGCAAAGAGATAGCTATAAATGGATAGTTTGAGATGGAAGTATGAATGAGATTATTGGGAGAAGACGACATTTCTCATGGTAGCACATCAAGTCCTTGTATAGAAGTCAAATTTTACTGCAAGAAAGTGAGTTATTTTTCGAAATTTTGTATAATTTTCTTACGCTGTTCCTGTAGCCATGTTTATTTTCTATCTTATATTTTCTTTAATTGGTTTTTGTAGTACCTCTTCAATGAGCAATTTAGTGCTTTGGTAGTTCTAGTAAAATATATTTAATTCACTGGGGCTATGAATACCCTCTACCTGTGGGTTACTATCTTAGTGTTCTCCCAGGAGAAGGCTGCAACAAACTTTTTTTTGCTAACTGGAGTATGTCATGATATCATTTTTCTTACCTTTCCAATTTTATTTGTAGATTATGAAGATTCTCGAAATTTTCCCGTCATATTCTATATTTAGTCCTAGGTTGTAATGCCTTTGGATGGTGGTTTTATCAAGCTCTAGGAACATTATCTAATGAACGAGTGCTCAGTGATGCCAAGTTTGTTTTACTTTGCTATCTTTCGCTGAAAAATGACGCATTCTATCTTTTGCCTCAAAGTCAGCCACTTTTCAAGTGAAGGCTGGAATCTCGTTGAAGATGCGTTTTTTCAAATGCTATTATTGCTACTAATGTTGTAGTAAAACTTAAAAAAGCAATAGCAGCAAGCAACAAATATGAGCAGACCAGTCCATATGGTTTCCGTTCTTATTGTGGTGATGTGCGTAGAGAACTTGAGTTGTGGTCAGAATATGTTTTATGAATTCAATATGTACTTCTACAACTGCCAATAGTGTTTTGTTTTAGTCTACATCTTAATTGGATGCTTTAAATTTTAACATGAAATGAACTTTTTTCTTTCCCTTTAATCTCCAATTGTGTTTCTTCTCACTTTCAGGTCTCGCTAGTTATTGTTGAGCCTTCAGGGTTGTCTGCCCCTTCACTCTCATTTTCATCCTTTTAAGATGCAGAAAAGCTACTCAAAATCATCCAAACCTTTTAATATCAGAGGATATTCAGAATATTTGCAGTAATAGTTCCATAGGCATGAGGTTGTTGTACCATAGATGGAATCCCAAGTCAAGCATCGAGTGCCCAGAGAAATATGTTATCTGATCAGTGATCTGGTAACGGCAAACAATCTCGATGCTATTGTAGCAAGCTATGTGGAGCCTGCAATTTCAGACATGGGGCCTGCCAACTGGTATATATGGAGGAACTAAAGATGATGTACCCGACGGATCAGCAGATGGTAATGTGATTGGTGGTATTTATTTTATCATGGAGTTCATAATACTCAGCTTACAGCTGTACTTATCATTTTGAATATTAACAAGTTGAAAATATTCGAATTGTAGGCATGCCAAATCATCCAATGGATGAAGACAGTTTGATAGATGCGAGCCAATGTTTTGAAAGTGGTCTTGCTGCGTATTTTTTTCTTTGGTAATCAATTTAGTCATCATAATAATAATATTGTTTTGTATTTTATATATTTCTGTACTATGCATAGAGCATGATTAGCAGAGTGGCACGGTTTCTGGATTTTGGGATACTAAAATGGTTAAAATCTTTCGGCAAAACCATCCAAAAATGCTCCATCTTTTGAATGGATACTTTAATGTAAGGACTTCAGTCTTGATGAACATTGTTATTATGATGTTTTATAAGTTGCGTAATGTTACAAAGGCCTTTTTGTGTTTTAAAAAAAAAATTCTAATAGATTTCTTAAAGCTAGTGGCATTCATATGGGGCTCTTTTGTATTTTTGAAATTTTGTACTCCCTCTGTCCCGCTCAAATTTGCACGTAGGGACGGGCACGGAGGTTATGAAAAAACTGTTTTTGGGGCACGGAGATTAAAAAAAAGCTGTTTTTGGAGTGTTAATGTTGAATAGTAAAGGGCAATTTTGTAGATTTTATTTGCCATTTTTGGAGTGTACAAATCTGATTGGGACAGACGAAAACGGAAAGTGTGCAAATCTGAGCGGGACGGAGGGAGTACTTATTTTATTAATTCACATTTTGTTATATTAATAAATATCTTTACGTATTATAACAGTTGCTATGAGCTTTCAGTTTCAGCTGTGTGTCATGGCCGAAACAGCAGACGAAACTCTATGTCCCATCCCATCGATCACAAGGTTCATTGTTCTGTTTGCCTTTTTTTGTCTTCAATGCTTCTATCTGAAGGCCATACGTGATTATAGTTTCATCTTTGTTGCATTTGATATTTTGTTACATTAATATATTGTGCTATACTTCTATGTTATTGTCATAAAATGCACAAAGGTGATGATCTATGAAATAAACTGATTAATAAGAAGAGAATGGAATGAATGTACTTATTTGTTGAGGCTGCGAAGAATATATATTCGTATACTTTTGTTGAAAAAAGATCATGATAAAAGGTGTATTTGAGATACTTTGAAGTAAAGATATCTTCTGAATATCGTATGTTGTAGTTATGATTATTTAAATATCTTAATTATAATCTCATAACTAATTGTAATCAGTATTATTAGAGAACGAGAATATTAAGAATAATTTTCTAAAACGCTAATGAGAGTATTGAAAAAAAAAAGTTGAATTTTTTTCTCAAAATTTCGAAGTTTAAAGGAGAATTATACTATGAGTTTAAAGAGAAATAAAATACTAAGTTTAATACAAAACACAACAAAAGAACTTAAAATAATAATTAAAGAAAAATCAAAATTGAGAGCTCAGTCACACTTATTATCGCCAAGAATGTAGATTAATAGTTAGATGATCCACATAAGGCTCTTATCAAAACCATTAAAAAAAGATGTCTTGTAATTGTTATAAAAACAATGAAGTTGATTATCATACTCATCATTGTTCTTGATATCCTTGTCCCATCTGTAAGATGCTCTCCCATCAAATAGAATTTATTTATTTTAACACCTTATTATTTAATATTCATTTTCAGTTGCAAAAAACCCCACTTTAATTATGCATTGACTTCTTCAGGTCTTCAATCTGAAACAATGAGCAACAAAGAAAGAGTGAAGCTTCTAGGCACTGGAGTGAGCCCATTTGAGTGGAGAATCATATGGGCTCTGAAATGGAAAGGAATCGATTTCGAATTCATCAAAGAAGATGTAACTAAGAAGAGCTCACTGTTGCTAGAGAAGAATCCAGCTCACAAGATGATTCCAGTACTCATCCATGGCGAACATGCCATTTCTGAGTCACTTATCATACTTGAATACATAGATGACACTTGGAAACACAATCCCTTTTTGCCAAACAATCCTACACAAAGAGCCTATGCTCGTTTCTGGGCCAAGTTTTCTGAAGACAAGGTGAACTACTTTTCTTTTAGTTTGAATGATCTTCATTACTCTTTATAGCTTCCAAGAACCATGTTTTATGCATACCACTATACAAATAACATTTCATCGACAATTGGGAGTTCCAATAATTTTTCATTGTTACCTTCGATTTTTGGACTAGTAACTTCATGAAGTTTTGACTTGTTCGATTACCAAACGAACTCCAAGTTTGTAGAAGTTACATCTACCTCCTCGAGATTTGGTTGGAAGCCATGATTTGTGAAAATTTCATTTACCTCCCTCAAGGTTTGTGGAATTTTGATGGGGTTTGGGGAAATTTCCACAAACCAAAGGGTTCATTTAGTAATTAACTCAAACATCAGGGTTTGTCTAGTAATTCGACTAAAACTCAAAGGAAGTAGATGTAATTATGCAACTAATCAAATCAAGAGCTCTAATTTCTTGTTGTGGGTGGTGCAGATACTAGAGGCATCAAGATTAGCATTTCATTACACAGGAGAGAAGCATGCAGATGGGGTTAGATTAATGGGAGAGGGTTTAGAAATTCTAGAGAGAGAAATACAAGGGAAGAAGTTCTTTGGAGGAGATGAAGTTGGATATCTTGATCTTGTTCTTGGATGGATTGCATATTGGCTTCATTTCAATGAAGGAGCTGCTGGTTATAAGGTAATGGATCCAACAAAGTATCCAGGGATTGATCAGTGGATCAATAACTTCTTACAAGTTGATATTATTAAGAATAATCTTCCACCTTATGATGAGATGTCTAGCACCTACAAAATGTATAGAAAGATGTCTCTTGCTGTTTTGAATGTCACACATGAATGCTGATGTTATCTTAGCCGATTCAGATGCCAATGGTTGTAGCGTTGAGCTCCAAGTTTTTTCAGTCGAGATGAAGCTTCGGTTTTTTTGGTCAGAGTTCAAGTCTGGTAGTATATTGATTCAACTCATTTTGATCAATGTTAAGTGTTTTCGAAATTTTCAATATTTCTTGCACTGGTAGAGCTGTTGATCAAGGTTCATAAAACTACTGATTTCCGACAAGTCTGAAGAATCTATTGAGGTTAAAGATACTGTAAGGGGATGTTTGGATTGGACTGGACTGGACTCGTCTAGATTTTGGATAGACTCAGTTCAAATAATTTGTGTTTTGTGATTTTAAAAATCCTATAATCGTATACAAAATTTTCAATTTTTTTTCTAAAATACTCAATAATTTCTATTTTCTCTAGCTTTTTCTATAATTCTTAAAATGAAAATATTTTTTCAAAAAAAGTATCATCTTCATTTATCAGCACTGCATTGTGTTGCAATCTGAACTCTGAAGAAATCCCAGTTTTGTTTTTGGGCCCAAATTTTCAAAATGTCAGGATTGGCGTTGATTTTCAAGAACTATATAAAATTAAGAATAGATGGTTGGATTTGAATCTTTTGGTTGTGAACGTTAAACACAAGATCGATATTGTGCATCAAAATAACGTTGTTTTATGAAAAACAGATATAATTCGTTTTGAACAACAACATAAGATGCTATGATCACTTCCAAATTCGGTGGATCCTAAATCCAATATGTAAAGAGAAACAACAAAAAAATTGTTGATCCAAGTTTATCAATAGTTTTCACTAGAAATGTAAAACACAAGATTTGAATTATGGAATTGGTACAGCTTTTAGCAGGATTATACTTTCTTCTACTGGTATAGAGCAAGAAGATTATTATAGATGATCATATAAACTTGTGGTAACTTGATGAAATTTCAGATTGTTGATTGATAATTGGTGCAGCAATTGTTGGTTTCATCACTTTGAAAAATAACAATCTTGAAAATTGTGAAATACACGATTTAAATTTATCTATATTATATCCATATTGATGCAATAAGGATAAATGAGTGAGCATCATATAACAGCGGATAAAAAAGAATGTTTATACACAAAAACTTTTGTGCACCAGTTGCACAGAAAACCTTTATGTTATAAATGTAGTACCTTTATGTACAAATATCCGTACCTTTTAAAATGAACATGCATAAAGGTATTACATTTATAACATAAAGGTATGGATTGCACGAATTTACTTCTGTGCAACTGGTGCACAGAAGTGTTACTCATGTTTATATTATCAATAAAAGATATAGAAGTCTCATACCATTAACATATCAAATTCACAAGCCATGATCTTCTTGCAATCCTTAAATACTTTTGGCTTACTTCATGTAAAAATAGGATCAATACCCATATTAAAGCAAACAATCAAGGCATCTACATCTTCTCCTTTCACATAGAGGACATACTCTTAGTTGCAATTGAAGAAAAAAGAAAAATGTATTCTTTTCTTGATCTTTAGCCCTTGGCCACATCTCATGATCTCACATGTCTCATGTTTACATGTTCCGATTACAAACCATTGTCGAAATATACAGTTTTGATGGTAGTTTTAGTTAACAATTTAAATTAACTATTAAAACTACGTAATTTTAACAGTGATATACAGGTGGAACACGGAATAATGAAATAAATGATCCAAAATGTGACCACATATCTCATAGCTTGTTCAACATAAAGACCCTCATAAATATAGTTGTCAAGAAAAGTGGGCATAGCATTCAATGGATCATAAATCCTCCAATGCATTTGGGATGGCAAGATACTTAATAAATAATGAAAAATCTTTATCTACCCACTAAATAGATTATCCACTTGATTGAGTTGTCCTATATTAGTTAAATTGAAGAAAAAAAAAGTAATTAAAGTAGATGTAGGGTTCATCGACTTGTATCTTTCTCTTTACCTTTCCCTTGAGCATTATTCTTTGTCTCGGTGATCATTTATATTGATACATCAATATCATTAACGTTATTTACAAAGTAGATAGAAATTTATATTTCTAATATTATTCAACACATTAAATGACAAGGGCAAAATGAAAATTATGATTTATTGCCGCTACTAAATTTGACATGAGTCAATCATCATATGGCTAAAAAATATTTTCTGATCAACTAAATTATACGTAATTTGACATTTTTTATACCAATTTTGAGTCATTACATTTTGTTAAATGAACTTAAATTTAATATAATTTACCAACAATTTATCTGATATGACAAAATGTATCAAATTTAAAATTCATATAATAAATTGAAATGATCTAAAACCTTTTTTTTTTTTTTTGTCAAATTACATATATTTTAGATAACAAATTGTAATCAATCCACTTATTCAGAATCTGAATCAATTGTTAAAGTGAAGTTTTGTATGTTGTGTTGCATCTTCTATCGTTTTTCTCCAATGTACTGACTCTTCATACTTTTTTTTCTCTGGTACGATTTCATCAAGTTCGTGCAGTTTGACTAACACTCACCACTAAATCGTGTTGTGCTTTTATTCAAACATCATACGTTTGATTTTTGTCATTTCTTATCTCACTATTAATTATTTCTATGATTTTGTTTGAACGTGAATATTCATTGATTTAAATATCTTCAACAGTTTTTTTTCTCGTGTATTGTGTTGCTATCAAAAAATTGGCCTAACATTTTTTAAACCAATTAGATTATCTATCTAATTATTGGCTCAATCGGCACTCTCAATTTTTTATAATTTTAATTTAGATATATAAATATGAAGTTCTTTAATTTTTTTCATTTAAATAATCTAATTTTGCTATAACAAATTAAGGCATTTGAATTTATTTTTGAGGTTTTATCATGAATTTTTCCTCTGCAAATATAATTTACTAATCATCTTAATTTATAAAATAGAGATTGAATTATAAAAATGATTTGAGTTGTATAAAACTTTTATCTCATAAAAATTATCTTCGTAAAATGGTCTATGTAAGACTAAGTTGCCTGTGAAAATTCCAAATAAAACTCCATAAATGATGAGACAAATGATTGAGAAGATTTTGTAGTTGTATAGGGCACTTTTCTTTTTTCTGCTAAAGGTGTGAGTTTTCTAATTGAAAAGGACAAGAGAACTAGACAATAATAAAAATACATATGAAAAATATAATAATAATAATAATAATAAGTAAATACTTATAAATAAATATAAAGGAAAAAAAATGAGGTGGTGAATAGTATTGGACAAGTCATGGTCACACAGGAAGATACAGCTGTTGTTTGGGAAAGTAATAAGCCGGCTACGCGCTAACACCGAATTTGGGCCCCACGCCCCTTTTCTTTTTATAAATCTTATCTTATTTAACAAAAAAGAGCAATGTTATACTTTTCTTTTTTATTTTGGGGTAAAATAAAAAGTATTGGATGATTTTGATACCAAAGCAAAATATGATTTATCCTTAAAAAAATATGTTACGACTAATATATAATGCGATATTAATGAGATTGTGATGAGCATATGTGAATATGTGATTTGTTTATCAAAGTTCATACAAGAACTAAATTATAATTGAGAGTATATAATTAAATACTTTGAAATATATTCATATGCAATATTGCACATGAATAATATATATATATATATATATATATATTTTTACTATGATATTTTTATCATTTCAACAATTTTTATAATCTAATCAGATGTTTTAAAAACATCTTGATTTTACAGGTGAGCCTACTCGTACGAGTTGGATCGGGGTTAGGTCCATATTATTGTAAAGATGTTTTGGGATATTAATATTTAAATATTGGATTATTTTGTTTTTTCATTATTGACTCCAACATTTCTGATGATTTTTTATATCTCAAAAAATTCAAAAGTAACTAAAAATAAAATATAATGAAAGTCTAATGATATCTATAAATTATTCTTATAAGTACATCAAATACTTGTAAGTTGAAGGACATCACCAACCCCTCTCAAAACTCCAAAATATGGAGGATGGAATTAATGTCATGTGTTTCTTCTATCATACCCTTAACACAAAATGTTAAAATCGAGGATAGTATTGTGGATCTCCACTTCAATGAATAACATTGTACTCCTTTAGACTTTTATTTTTCTAATTCCCAAAATACCCAAATTTCTTCTATTTTGTCCCTTTTTAATTAATTAACTATTTAGTTATATCTAATTAAATTTTGAATTATTTTTTTAAAATTCTCCACCTTTTCCAAAATAATTGTTGCATTACAAAATAAAATTTTATTTCAGTTAATCCGTCATTTTAACTACCAAAATGAATTAACTATTTTCTTTCCATTTCGCTCCTATGTACGATATTGTTGTTCACTGTAAACATTCATATTTTTAATTGTAAATCTCATCTTTCAGCATTTTAAAAAAGGGATATTTGCTCATTTTCACACATGATTATAGCTATTAAATGTTTCCTTAATCAATTTTAAACAACAAATAAATATAAAATGCCAAACAATTTTAAACAACAAATAAATATAAAATGTGTCTTTAATCCACATGACAACAATTTTAAACACATGACGTCATATCTCGTAAAATGGAGGAATTAAAAAAGGGATGGATAGCCTACTGTACCACAATAGATATAACTAATAACAAATTTACCACAAAATATAGTGATTGTACCAAAATACCAAAAATTATAACAAACTTACAAAAATACCATAATTTTTTACCGGTCTTAATGTGAATAGTGAGCTTATGAGATTGAAAATTAATTGAGTCAACTAACAATCAAATCACTTTGAGGGTATTAAATGAAAATTTGCACTATTAAACGAAAATTTGCAAATTTGCACTATTAAACAAAAATTTGATTGTTAGTTGGTATTTTAAACAATGGATCACAAATTTTCGTTTAATAGTGGTAAGCATTTGAAAATTTTCGTTTAATACCCTCAAAGTGATTTGATTGTTAGTTGGCTCAATTAATTTTCAATCTCATCAACTCACTATTCACATTAGGACCGATTAAAAATTATGGTATTTTTGTAAGTTTGTTATAATTTGTGGTATTTTGGTACAATCACAATATTTTTGTGATAAATTTGTTATTAATTATATCTATTGTGATACAATAGGCTATTTCCCCATTAAAAAAAAGTGTAAAAATGGAGTACGTGGTTGAAGATGACGTAAGCATTTGGTTGTTGGTGATTAGACGTAGTGGAGGTGAGTTATGGTTGTCTGTGCCCGTGACCACAATAATTAAGATGGAAATTATTTTGAGATTTTTTCTTTTGTTGGTGAGTCTTTCAAGTAATTAACCCAACTCATTTATTAGCATTTATCACCACTAATTAATTAACTGCAATCCCACATTCTGAGCTACACAACATCTACACTCATGCAATACCTTTATCATTTATTACCATTTACCAGCAATACATATACACACAAATTAATACAAAACTCAATATCTAATTTTTCATCGACTTTATCTTAATGTAAAATATTACTTAGTACCTTTGTAACATGAAATATGGCAGGGTGTATACTTATGGTATTTCACATTGAAATTGGTTCCAAAAAAAAATATAGAATTATATATATATATACACACACATTGTTGTACCTAAAACCCAAGTTGATCTAAGCCGGATACGTGGATGTCAAGTAGAAGCAGACCAGAAGATGGACCGATCGGATCATCAGGGGAGGACTTATATATGGCTAGCACTGGGCTCTAGCCCAGTGCTAGCCCAAAACTTTTTATATATATATAGAGCCCAAAAACTTTATTTTCTGAGTTAACTCAGTCCAAACCCATTTATTTAAGTTTTTGCAGTCACATTTATATTAAATAGAAACCCATTATAAGTTTGTGCAGCCACATTTATTATAAATACAAGCCCATTTATTTATTAAATAGGCAGCCACAAGTTTACACAGCCACATTTGACATTTCCTTGTTTTTTTAATTTTTTTTTTCTTTTATCTTTTCTAAATATAAGATCTACGTTATGTTAACTAGATTGATCCGTCTCGTTTTGACGTTACCTGTTTCTACTGCTACAACTGAACGGACATTTTCAACAATGAAACATGTGAAGACGACACTTCGTAACAAGATGGGAGATGATTTACTTGAAGATTCTCTAATCCTTTATATTGAGAGAGATATTGTTAAAAATATAGACATAGACTCAATTATTGATGAATTTTATGTTTTGAAGTCTCGTAGGACACAACTTATGTAAAGTTTGAAATATTTTTGTTATGTATAAATTTTAATGTGTCGAAGCGTTTACTTTTCAGCTCACCCCACTATAAAATCCTGGATCCACCCCTGCAGATCATAAAGGTTGGGCTACCTAGACTGAACTGCCCAGTGATGGAGAACCAACCACGCAAAACCATGCACACGAGAGGGACCCTTTGATCGTGCAAAAAGGTCCAATTACAAGAGCAAGAGCTAAGAAGCTAAAAGAGGCCTTGATGATCCTTATTGCAGAAATTAAAGAAAATATCCATGAAGAGTCCAATGAAGGTCTAATGGTGAATAGTATTGGACTAGAGATCACTCAGCACGTACTTCAATAAGATAAAGTCATACTTTTGGCTCGGCACGTACTCCAACAAGATAAAGTCATACTTTTTGACTCAGCACATACTTCAACAAGATAAAATCTTACTTTTTGACTCGGCACGTACTCCAACAAGATAAAGTCATACTTTTTGACTCGACATGTATTTCAACAAGATAAAAGTCATACTTTTTGACTTAACACGCACTTCAACAAGATAAAAGTCATACTTTTCAACTTGGCACGCACTTCAACAAAAGTCATTAATGTATGGATAAAGTAGTAGTCAAAATGCATTTTATCTCTTAGTCTATAAATAGGAGTATGGATCACTTGTAAAAAAAAACCCTTTGATGAAAAATGAATTTAAAGCTTTTAGCTTGTTTTTATTGAATTCTCTCTTTGTGAGGTTTTCGATTGTTCAAGAACTTATCAAGATCATCGAGCAAGATCTTGTGGCGTTCAACATACCGAGGTTCTTGGCTGATTATATAGCCAACGGGTCGAGGTTATTTTGCTCTAAGTAAGATCAAACCAGATTCGCTCTAAGTAAGTGGTTAGTTATGCCTTTTGGCTTAACAAATGCACCCAGTACTTTCATGTGATTAATGAATCATATTTTGCGTGACTTTATTGGAAAGTTTGTCGTTGTGTACTTTGATGACATCCTTATCTATAGCAAAAGCAAGAAAGAACATTTTGATCATGTGCATGTTGTTTTAGACACGTTAAGGAATTAATCTTTGTATGCTAATTTTAAGAAGAGTTCTTTTTGCATGGATAAAATTGTGTTTCTTGGTTTTGTTGTAAGTGCTAAAGGAATTGAAATGGAAAAGGATAAAGTTAAGGCTATTTTAGATTGGCCAATTCCTAAAAACATTTCTGAAGTTAGAAATTTTCATGGACTTGCTAGTTTTTATAGGAGGTTTGTGAAAGACTTTAGCACTATAGCAGCACCATTGAATGAGATTATCAAAAAAGAAGTTGGTTTTGTTTGGGGAGAAAAACAACAAGTTGCTTTTGATCTCCTTAAAGAGAAACTAACTACCGCACCCATTCTTGCATTACCTAACCTTGATAAAATGTTTGAGATTGAATGTGATGCATGTGGAGTGGGTATAGGAGTTGTTTTGATGCAGGAAGGAAAACCAATTGCATACTTTAGTGAAAAATTGAAGAGAACTTTGGTGAGAACTTTGGAGACATGACAACATTACTTGTGGACAAGAGAGTTTGTTATTCATACTGATCATGAATCTCTCAAGTACCTCAAGGGACAAGGTAAGCTTGGTAAGAGACATACCAAGTGGGTGGAATTCATTGAATCTTTTCCTTATGTGATCAAGTACAAGAAGGGGAAATAGAACATTGTTGCTGATGGGTTATCTAGAAGTCCACTTGATCTTATACCAATACCTATTGAAAAGTGTATGAGCCTTGATGGAAAAGCTAAAGCAGAGCTGATCAAGAAACTACATGAAAAAGTGAGACTCAACATCGAGAAGAGAACCGAACAATATGTTAATCAAGCAAACAAAGACAGAAAGAAAATCATCTTTGAACCCGGTGATTGGGTATGATTACACTTGAGAAAAGAAAGGTTTCCAAGTAAGAGAAAGTCAAAGCTGCAACCAATGAGAGATGGACCATTTCAAGTAGTTGCTAGAATCAATGACAATGCATACAAACTTGACCTTCCAGACGAATATAATGTAAGTGCAACTTTCAACGTTTTTGATCTTTCTCCTTATCTTGGTGATATAGATTCGAGGACGAATCCTTTTGAAGAAGAAGGGAATGATGGAGAACCAACCACGCAAAACCATGCACATAAGAGGGACCCTTTGATCGTGCAAGAAGGTCCAATTACAAGAGCAAGAGCTAAGAAGCTAAAAGAGGCCTTGATGATCTTTATTGCAGAAATTAAAGAAAATATCCATGAAGAGTCCAAGGAAGGCCTAATGGTGAATAGTATTGGACTAGAGATCACTCAGCACGTACTTCAATAAGATAAAGTCATATTTTTTGACTCAGCACGTACTTCAATAAGATAAAGTCATACTTCTGACTCGGCACGTACTCCAACAAGATAAAGTCATATTTTTTGACTTAGCACATACTTCAACAAGATAAAGTCGTACTTTTTGACTCGACACGTACTCCAACAAGATAAAGTTATACTTTTTGACTCGACACGTATTTCTACAAGATAAAAGTCATACTTTTTGACTTGACACGCACTTCAACATAATAAAAGTCATATTTTTCAATTTGGCACGCACTTCAACAAAAGTCATTAATGTATGGATAAAGTAGTAGTCAAAATGCATTTTATCTCTTAGCCTATAAATAGGAGTATGGATCACTTGTTAAAAAAAAAACCCTTTGATGAAAAATGAATTTGAAGCTTTTAGCTTGTTTTTATTGAATTCTCTCTTTGTGAGGTTTTCGATTGTTCAAGAACTTATCAAGATCATCGAGCAAGATCATGTGACGTTCAACATACCGAGGTTCTTGACTGATTATATAGCCAACGGGTCGAGGTTCTTTTGCTCTAAGTAAGATCAAACCAGATTCGATTTGGGAAGATCCGCTGTTTATCTTGTACGTTGGGTTCTTAGATCTTTATATTTAATGGGTCCTTCATCCTATCCACATCACCCAGACCATTTTTCTAGTGGGTCAATCCCGAGCAGAGGTTGGCAAGGATTAATCAGGTCGGCCCAAGCTTGGCGTGCCGACTAATAGATCCGGTCCATGCACCTCCCCTCAACCTAATTCAAAAGTTTTAAGAAGTAGACAAAAACTCATGTGCAACCGTTGCACACAAAAAAACATACTTATAGTTGTAAAAGATATACTTGAATAACTCATACTTATACTATAAAAAACATACTTATAAAACACATACTTATAACTGAAAAACACTTATACCTGTAAAAGACATACTTGAATCTCGTCGCATGTGAGACAGTTTCACAAGAGACCAACTCTAAGAAGTATTCTTCAAGTAGTCCTTCAAACTCAAGATTCATAAAAGAAAAGAAAAAAACTAAAGATCAAATCAAATTCAATATGAATGAATATCCAGAAAAGAAAACAGATCTAATGTATCCGATTTGGTCATATTGAGATCCCTAAAATCAAGATTTTCAATATACTTTCCAAAATTATGTAATCTACAGTTTATCCTATAAATAAGACCTAGCAATAATCTAATGCTTCTTTCAAACTAGTAAGTATATACGTTCTGACCCGCTAGAATAGTTCGGTTAGATTTGAGTCATTTGACAGACAGACTTTCGAGCCCTAATCTGTATTATTTGCTCGTTTTATTCTGTTTTATTTGATTTTTATCTAATTTATTTGGTGTTTGACTCGATTCTTCTCATACAAATTTTGATATCAGACATGCACAATTATATAGATATAATTCTAGGTGGAAATTTTATACATACCTCCTTCCAAGGGAGGACCGTATGAGGCTTTAGAGGCCACCGAGTCCCCCTAAAATTTTAAGAAACAACTACACGTATTTTAGTCGGTTCACATTTTTCATAAAAAGGAAAAAAAATATATATGTATATTAATTTAGAGCAATATTATATATGGCACAAATTTTACACCTCTACTATTTAGTTAGTCTTAACTTTACACATGGCGTGATTCTTCAGACATATATAATATATATATATATATATATATATATATATATATATATATATATAAATCGTGTAATTTTAAATAGTCTAATTTTTGAAATGATATAATTATAGTAATAATTTTTTAATAATATTAATTAATTGGGCCATCTTGAACAAAAATGTTGGGTCCGTTACTACATCCTCCATTGGAAAGAATGTGCAAACTTCTTTCCCATTCATACCTTTCTTAATTATGTCGAATAAAGGGTTAGAACTTGGGGGAAAAAAACAGAAATATATATACTGATATTTAATTTAATATATCATTTAATAATTAATTTATGTGTCTCACTTGTAATCATGATTTCACCAATTTATTTACGTGATAGTGAATTGAAATAAGAGATAAATGTATAATTTCATCAGCGTTTTTGATAGTTATCTATTACTTAATTAGGACAACAACAATATTCTTTAGTTAAAGTAAAATCACAGGTATATTTAATAAAGAAAAGAAATAAATAAGTGGAGATTAATGCTGGAATAATCAACGGCAAAATATGTGTCAGTGATTAAGGTGACTTTAGCAATTAGCACTCCCATTGACCTATTATATGTTTTTTTTCTTATTTATTTTTAAACCATTATGGTCAAGCTATTCATTGATTAAATATATATATATATATATATATATATATGGATATTTAGAATTGATATGACCAATAAAAACATTCAGAATCATACAGGGTCAACTAGCAACATTTGAATAAAGCTCGTTTGAAAGAATGATTGATACGAACCTTTTAACATTGTGCACTACATATTCTTCAATTAACTATGGCATTTAAAATTGTTGGTGTATACACTATGAGAAAAAAAAATACACAAAGACTATTTTCTTTTAGAAAAAGATTTAAAGACAAAAGAAAAAAAAAGGGTATAGGATTTGAAAGTGAGGTGGAGCTTAGAAAACTTAAAGGCAGAGTGGCTGGCTGACCCATCTCAACGGTCACTTTCACTTTTCGTAGTTTTCAAAAAGTAACGTTTTTTTCCCTATATTTCTATATCTAGAAACCATTTCTTGTATTTTTCGTATTTTCTTTTTATATTGTTTATAATATTTATAAATAAAATATAAAAATATTAAATCATACTACCTTATAAGGAAAAGCGCCACTTTTGCCCCCATGTATTTTCATTTTTTTTAATCTATAAGTTAATTTTCTAGTTTTTGTCTCTCTTTTTTATTTTTTATTTTTTTTTTTATTTCTCATATACTATTTTCTAGCTTTTTTGCCCACTATACTTTCGTTTTCTCATTTTACCCCTCTAAATCAATAATTATTGGTAAAAGTTCAAGGCAGGGATAAAAATATACAAATAAAAGTTTACATGGGTGAATTCAATAAATTGAAAGTATAAACTCAACAGATTGAAAGTATATGGGAGTCTGGGACAAAAGTAGAAAAGCAAAACAAGATGAAATATGTGTGTTCCAATTTGTGTTTATATATATATATATATATATATATATATATATATATATAATAGTACATACCCTGTGTAATATACAGGTTTTTATTTAAAATATATTACTTTTATAAAAGAATTGAATAAAATAATTATTATAAATATTAGTAATTAACAAAAATATTGATATAACCTTCATTTAATATTTGAATGTAATATATATATATATATATATTATTATATCTTTGTCTGTAGACTGTAGTTGTGTATGTCACATGATTTTTCGAACATTAAATAGAAGAATTTTTTTGTACAATAACAATAACAAAAAGTGAAGTCTCATGATTAATTTTAAATTATAAAAAATAAAAAGTAAACATAATTTAACTTTTAGAAGAATAAATTTTAATTAATAGAATTGATTCACGAATTTCATGAATAAATATATGACATGATATTGATGCATGTATTATAGATTTTAAGTTTCTATTATTATTATTATTATTTAAGAAATGAAGAGGTCTTGAATTAGAATTTTTTTCTTAATTAAGAACTAAATTAGTCTAAGTCTTGAATTAGAATTTTTTTCTTAATTAAGAACTAAATTAGTCTAATTAAATATTGACACATGTATGATTAGAATTACTTTCTTTTTTTGGAGGGATATAATTGAACCACAAGTTGACAAGTGTCTTAAGTGGTTATTACTTTTAGTGTGTGTATATATATAAGTGATGGAAAATAAATCATGGTTAAATTCAACTATCTAACTAACTCACCCCATTAAAAAAATCTGACGATTTTAATTGTATTTGTCTAAATTTCGTATATAATATTTATTTTTATAAATACAATATACATAGAATATTATAATTAATAATAATAAATTTTACCCATGTGTAACTTCTTTTTCTTGGAGATGGGATGAGGCGACTCTTGTTGTATTCATTCAAATCCATCCTAAATAAACATCCTCAAGATTTTCATAAATTCTTTAAAAAAAAAAAAAGTGGAGGCAACTACAAGTAAATGGAAAAATATAATAGCTATCATCAAACAAAATTAAAAGTATAGAATTATCTACAAATTTAAAAAAATTAAAAGTATAGAATTATCTACAAATTTAAAAAGTATATATATATAGAGACTAAATTAAATATTTTTTAAAAATTAATAGTACAAGAATTAATAGCATTACCGTAGAAAAATAGTACTAAAGTAGTGGCCTCAGAAAATTTGAAAATATAGTGCAAGAATATAATTCTACCCAATTTGAAGGTGATCATATTAAATACATCATAAAAATTTATTTGAAACTGTTTCATGAAACTTCAATTTCCACAATACAAATATATTTAACAATTAATCTGTATTTTATGATTCGTGATTATAAATTAACCGGTCTCTGTATACAATTTTTTTTTTTTTTTTTTTTGCATAAATAAACAACAAAACTTCAATTTTATATTTTATTTTGAATGGCATTACCGTAATATACACAAAAGCAGTCGCCTCAATTATTAAGCTCTATTTATTTATTTTCTATATTTCCCCTTATTTGCTATATATAATATTTAACGATCTACATTTAATTGCTTTAGCTGTTCGTTCTTCTCTCATCCAACCCCAAACAACGAGAGAGAGAATCTACAGAGAGAAACTATCAGTTACCAAAATCTCCAAAACAGGAAGAATTCAGCACAAATCAGTGCTGAGAATCGATCACCACCTTCTCCAAATGGCGGTCCCCTGCAAATTGCTATTGACACTCTGTTTAATCGCATCACTTCTACTCTCCCAAGCGTCGGCAGGTGGGGACCACGACGCCTCCGACGGGGGATGGCTGATGCCGGTGGTGAGATCCGGCTGCAGGGGGACCATCGCCGAGTGTCTGGCCGGCGAGGACGACGAGTTCGAGCTCGATTCGGAATCCAACCGGCGCATCTTAGCCGCGCGCCGCTACATCAGCTACGGTGCGCTGCAGAGGAACAGTGTCCCATGCTCGCGCCGCGGCGCGTCGTACTACAACTGCCGCCCTGGCGCGCAGGCCAATCCCTACCGCCGCGGCTGCAGCGCCATCACTCGTTGCCGGAGCTGAAAACGGAAATTCATTTCTCCGGTGATGCTTATATCATAATTCTTATTTAATTCTCCTTTAGTTTAATTTTAATCTGTTTTTTTTTTCTTTTTGTGGAGGGGAGCGTATGGTATACGAGAAATTAAATATTGCTATTTGTGTTGTTATTTGATTGGTGCTTTATTGTCTGTACAATATTTACCTTTTTTTTTTTTTTGTGAATAATAATTCACATTCATATTGCATCTAATTGCCTCCAATTTGTTAGATTTTCTTTTTTCCTGTTAATAATTTCATGAATTTGGTCTATTTTAATTGCTTCAATTTGGTAGCCTTTATTTGAAATTTAAAAATAAATATAATTTCTATTTTCTGATAGCATTTATTTGTGTAATACCTAAACAATATTTGAGAAATTGAGGAGAAAATGTGGGACTTGAATTTGTGGTGATACAATCAGGAAACACCTAAAATACAGCTGGATAGTCATAGTGGTGGATTAAACTACCGACTTGTAATATATAATTTCTGATTTCATTTTAATCTGATTCTGACTTTGTTTCTTATGACTGTAAATTTGTAGGATTGGAAACTCGTATTAGCAAATCAATTGCATGTTTAGATTAATATGTATTTGCTGTTGGTATAATAGTCTTTTATAGTAGAAAATCAAATAATTTTTTTTTTTTTTATCATCATATATAGTTTTGTTATTTTCTATCACAATTTGGATGATATGTCTAAAATTAACCATTGCACTCACATGTGTATAGTACAAGATTGTTGATTGTGATGTAACATGTTATTTGTGTTTAATCAACAATGGTAAAATTATCAATTTTTTTATATATTTGTGATGATATATATATATACACACACATTATCTATTGTGATAGAAAAGTAATTTATTATGGGTAGAAATTGATATTATCCTATTTAAAGTTCTTACTATTGCGTTTGGACAGAGTGACGTGAAATCCATGATTTGAATTTACTGAAATTATTCAAAATTAATTTAAAATAAAAATAATGGATTTCAAATCCATATCCATTCAAATTTACTGAAATTATTCAAAATTAGTTTAAAATAAAAATAATGGATTTCAAATCCATATCCATTCAAAAACCACCGTAAATTTACTACTATAAATTTTATAAATTTCATCAATTTCACCTATCTAATGGACCTTACTTTCATTTTAAATTGATTTTTCTCAATTTAGATGGATTTCAAATAAGGTATTTCATATTACTTGTTATTAAGAGGTACTGATTTTCAAATGTTTTATATGCTTAAATTAATTTCAATGAATTGTGTTTTCTTCAAAAACCAAAAGACAGTAAAAATAAAAAATAAAGGAATGTCTCAACAATTAGTTGCTTTAGGAAGGGTAAATTTAGTGGAGGTGATTTTGGTATCTTTGTTTGTGGTGTTGTTTTGGTAAGGGAAAGTTGTAAAGCTACAATAAGAATATGGATGAAAAAGGAGCAAAGTATAAAGATGGATAATGGATTCAAGAAAAAGGAAATTTCTTTGGATATTAACAATATGCTTTTTTGTGATGTCCTTTCTTGAAAATTACAAAAACCTTCTTTTAGCCTTGTCTCATTACAATCTTGTTATTTGAAATTCTTTTGTGTCACATTTTAACTTTTTGTTTGTGTTTTAATAAAATATTTATATTATGAGACAGTCACAGTTGAGCTAATCTAATGTAGAGTCAAAAAAACAGATCAAATATTTCATCGCCATCAAAATCATTTGCTAAAAGATTGTTTATATACAATTTGGAAAAACGCAATAAATATGTTTTTTTTTCTTTGTGTTGTGAGATCTAAAACTAGATTTAGAGTTCATAAGTAATACAAAATGAAGATAGAAGAATAAGGGTTTTTATGTTATCATCTCACTAAACAAATTATGCGACAATTTATAATTTATAAAATTAAGTTTATATATTAAAAATAAACATATGTTTCAAAGAGTTATTGTGTAAGATGATCTAATATAAGTCTTATGGAGACAAATTATATATAAAAAATCAAACTACTTGAAATAAGCCCACTCAAATAAAGGTACTGTCCAGCACGATTAATTGATTATTGAATAATCAAATGTATAATTACTAAAGCTTAAGAAAATTTCAAACAAATTTTAAAAACAATTAGTGAAACTGCTGGGATAAATTAACCCTCTTTTCTAGTTTTATTCCTCGTTTATTAGTTTCAACCCTATATTAACCATGACTCGGTATCAAAATTATTATTACTTTTAAGAAAATACATTAGGCCAATTCAGCAAGATACATAATCCATTTTGCTAAATAATTCTGATTATATCATCAAATGAATATGGTTTTATGCTCATTAATTAAGTGTTTTTCTTTTAAAAATGATAAGTTTAGTAATGGTTTATCTCTTTTTTTGTTACATTCTTTTTTACATATAATATGCCTTCTCCACTACAAATCAAATATCCTCCATTATTTTATAGTCACACCACTATAAAATTGCAAAAGAAATAAAGAAAGATAATTTTACTCATCCTTAAATGCTTCGAAATTCTCAAGGTAATAAATGATTTCTTCTCTTCTCACCTAAGAAAAGAATATATGCTCGATCCATTCAAAGATAGTTTTTTTTTTTTTAATAACTTTTGGCTCTTTTATCCCATAAATACTTCATCATACCAAATACTTTAAATTAATTTCGATATAATTATTCCATAAATACCAAACACTCGATAAGATCTAGTAAATTATCAGTCACTTTATATCTTGTCCCTCCAATCAAACTAGACCATATATAGTAGGTTCCAAAAGGCGCAATATAGCCCATTTTAATTTCGAATATTGTTGTGTTTGGATGTAAAGATTTGTATGAATTTATACAATAACAAACTTATTTATTGAATGAATTAAATAAAATTAAGCTAGAATTTAATTTTTAAAACTCCATTGAAACCCAACATGAGGGCCAGACATTAATTGAGGGTGGTTTGCTGGTCATAATGTACAAATGAAATGTATCACACAATAGAGATATCTATCAAAGTAGATTCATATATATTAAATTTGTCAAGTATCCCACTATTGATGTGATGCCATCAAAGTAAAAATGAACATTATTTGACTTCTTTGAGGTAATAATTGTTTTCTTAGAAGACACTCGAAAATGACTTTTTAAAAAAAATTATAAAAGTCATTTAATGTATAATTTATTTAACAACTCTTTTAGATTTAATATTTTTAATATTCTATTATTTAACTCAAAATTATATTTATATTTTCTAAACTGAAACTGTAATTTTTCACTCATTAAAATAACATTAAATATTGTTGGAACTATAAGTTGCTTCCATGTTCTCCTATTTTATTCTACAAAAGACAAAAATATCATCAAAACTACTTTGTTAAAAATGAATTTTGTTAAGAACAAAGTGTGTTAAATATAAGGATTTCAGCCAACTGAAAAATAATCAATACTTTTAATAAGAAAATCTCAATTTAATTTGTTACATATGAAAGTAGAAAATAAATCTATTTTAGTGGGACAAAGGGATTAATTTTATAGAGAAGTCAAAAAATTATGTGTAGTTCTTATTATTCATACAAATTGAAATTGTATATTTTGGTTATCAACTATAATCTTCTTCTTTGCTTAAAAAATGAAAATAAAAATGTTGATGCATTTAATTAAATATGTAGAAATACAAATAAAGTTTAATAAATGGCATTAAAGAGTATCACATGGTGTGTGCAAAGAGAGATATTAATGATTTGGAGCACTACATAGATGAGCAATCTTTAAAGATGATTATGTTTGTTTTCATCTTTATATATAACTCTTTTCTTTTTCCATTTCTTAAATACAAAGCATGCTGGTTGGTTATAATGGCCCCTCAACAATCCTAATCAACTTCTATTTTCACCCTTGCCTAATTAATGCAAACCCCATTCCCACTTTTAAATTTTGTAGATTTTCTTTTTCTTTTTTGTTATTAACGTAGGGTTCTTTTCGAATACGAAAACTTGCGTCAGACGAATCCTTTTTACCCATATATTAAATTCATTTTCATCAATTTACATATGAATTATGAATGGTGGATTGTGGGTTGACTCGTCTCACGTAACATAATCTGTGAGACGGTCTCATATATGATTCACTCCCTTTTTGAATTATTTCACAAATTTAATTTTATAATATAAGTTAACATTCTTCAACTACACAAAAGGAAGCATCATTTAATGAAACTATATCCATTAAATGATCTAATATACATTGATGAACTGAAAATTTTACAAAGTGTCTTTAATATATATATATATATATATATATATATATATTAAGTCAGGCTGCTCAATGTTACAGGATTTTGGAATTTTGCACTTATACATATAAAAAAAATGTGTGTATATGAGCTCAACGAATCACACGAGTAACTAAATAGTGCAAGTGTAATGAATGAGACATATACACGAGTAATTTTTGTAAATTAATATACATAAATTTCTTTTCTTTTTAAAATTCTAAAAATATATAATGACTAAAATACTTCTAATTTTATAAAATTTGAAGGGATTTGGTGCCCTTTTAATTTAGACCGCATATAGGTAGGTCCGTTTATATAAATTTTTGTGTTTTATAATTATCTTTTGTCACAAAAGTTTTAAAATATGATAGTTTGTTTTATATTTAATTCGTCATTTTTTTTCTCGATGAATAGATACTACATAGATAGCAAATAGGAATAGAAACTTGTTAGGACCTTTTACAGAATTTGAAGCTTTGCAATCAATCGATTATTGTAGTATTCTCAATACATCGTATCAGTTTGAATTTTGTGATCAACAAATTGTGTTCTTACTATCAAAATATGTATAAAAGGAAATAATTAAACAATACATCAACCATCAACTATAACTTTTGATTCAGTGGAAAACATTTGGTCCTCATAATTAGGGAAATATTTCAATTTTGGTTTAGGAAAAAAAAAAAATTACACTCAACCATAGCCATAACTTTTGAATATTTAATGTCGAATGTCATTCTTATTGGGTGAATAAGAATCTTTTGTTGGAAAAAAAAAATAGTGCCATGTCATTTTCAGTGTTTTCAATAAAGTTTACAAAATTGTATTTTTGTATAAGAAATTGGAATGTGCTTGTTCTATTACTTTTTCTTTTTAAACAAGATCAAACATTATATAAAATGTAAGAATTTATAGAATCTTATAAATAAATTTAGTCAGATATCATCTAAATAATTAGAATATCGATAATGGTAGGTCACATTGAAATAATACATATAATGTTAGTATTTAATATTGATAATAATATAGATAGTGGTGGGTGATCACACCTTCTACTGTTTTTTGCTTCTCGTATGCCAAGAACTAAGTATTAAATTAATAAAACATAGTTGCAAGACAAACTCTTTTACATGTTGTCACAGAATATAATTTTTTGATTTTTTTTTAAGAATGTTTTTTTTTTAATTCCGTAAAATATACAATGATTATTTTTTATTATAATTATATAGACAACTATTGATGCGACAGTAAATCTACCCCAATTGTTTATTTAAACGTACAATTTAACTGTAAAACTAAATTTTATACTACAATTCATTATTATATAATGCAATATTTGAATGTTGAAACAATTTTTATTAAGAACAAAACTACAATTCTAACTTCACCTAAATTTCATTTAAAAAGATAAATCTGATTATTTCGGGCTTCTGTTATTTACTGTTGGAAATTGGAAGAGAATGTTGGTTTTGACCAATCTTTGACCAAATTTTAATGTTGATTCCATTTTAAATAAATGAAAATAAGTTGCTAAATCGGAATCTACGTTCCGTGTAGATGAATGTAGTGTATTTACTTTTGAATTTCCAATTTCGGGTGAATGAGAAATTAATACACAAAGTTGGCAACTTGGATCCTTCTTGTGAAGGAAAATGGGAGAAAAGTGAAGTTGTCCCACATAGGAATAATGGAAGAAAAAGTTTCACTTTATTAATAGGAGCACGTGTATAAGAGATAATCATGTGTGCTTCCTTATGGTAGAACCTAATGCCATTTTTTGGACCTAGTTGGCTAAACACTCACGCACCATTTGAACCGCACGAGGCATCATCACACTTCTCATTTTTCACAAAAGTCAACTTTAAGAAAGTCTCGAGTATCGAGTAAGTTCGCCGATTTGAACCGCACGAGGCATCATCACACTTCTCATTTTTCACAAAAGTCAATTTTAAGAAAGTCTCGAGTATCGAGTAAGTTCGCCGATAGCTTTTGGGTTGTTGTGTTGTGCTGTAATCCTTAAGCTTGGGTTGTTGTGTTGTGCTATAATCCTTAAGCTCGAAGTCGTTTGTTGTGCTATAATCCTTAAGCTCGAAGTCGTTGTATCTTGGGGACGATTGGGTTGTTGTGTTGTGCTATAATCCTTAAGCTCGAAGTCGTTGTATCTTGGGGACGATTGTCGTTAACCGTGAGCACTTGGATACGGGGCAATATTGTCTTACGGAGAAAGAGCCTAGCTCTTGCCTCAACTTAACCCCGTAATTGTGCATCTTTTCAATATGCCTAACCACTTATTTTCCAACATTTACTTATTTTCTAGTTTCTATTATTTCCTTATAAAAAAATCCACAAATCCTCATGCAACATATAAAGAAAATTAGTCTTTAGAAAACGTTGGGCTGATAATGGGTCAACAAAGGGGCGGTCAAGGAAAATGGGCCTAAGAAGAATGGGCCACAGTCTTGGGCCAATAAATACAAGCTGATAGCATCGAGATATATATTTTGGGTCAAAAGTCGTTTCAGTATTTACGACCATAACTTGTTGCAGCCTTGCAGATATTTTTTTAACAGAATTGAAAAACGTATGAAAATTCAATTATTGAAAAATGTCTTATTTATTGAAGCAGACCAATCATAAGTCACAGTTTAGTTGCACCAAAGTATCTAAAATAAATTCCAAGGAAATAAAACAATCACAGGCTAGGCATTGTTTTATTGAGCGAATGGCCACATATACCCCCAAACATATAAGGTATTATCCTTTGTAACCCTCAATATAAAGTTTTAATCTTTTCTATTCCTTTTTTACTAGTCAACGTGAATTGATGATTTGAACAGCGATATGAAGAGACATGTGCATGTATTTTGTTGGCTTTTATTGTGCAGGATGATGGGAAATTACGTTCAATGTTACACGATTATTTTTTGAATTTAGTAATTGGAATTTTGTTAAACTGAAAGCTGCACGAAAATTAAATTTTAAGTGTTGCACGAAAATTAAATTTTAAGTGCTATACGAAAATTAAATTTTAAGTGCTGCACGAAAATTATTTTTAAGTGCTGCACGAAAATTAAATTTTAAGTGCTGCACGAAAATTAAATTTAAGTGCTACACGAAAATTATTTTAAAATGCTACACGAAAATTATTTTTAAGTGCTACACGAAAATTATTTTAAAATGCTACACGAAAATTTCCATAATTACATTGCACAAGAAATATAGTTAAACGAAAATTTTAACTTTTTAAAGGTTACACGAGAATTTATAAAAATTATAAATATTCAACGAGAATTTCGGTAATATTCGTGCACCTTTTAACATTAAAATAATGTTCGTGCACCTTTAAATTCTCGTTTAATATTTCATTTCAATTAATGTTCGTGTAACGTTAAGTTTAATGTTTAATGTTCGTGAAACATTAAAGTCAATGTTCGTGAAACATTAAATTTAATTCTCGTGGACCCCTTGTTTTTTAATGTTTCGATTTAATTTCTTTTTTTCCCTTGCATGTTCATTTTATTATTTTCGTTAAACGTTGAACTTTTATTTTCGTGTAAGGTTTACTCTTTTCTTATGTTCGTGTAAGGTTTACACTTCAAATAATTTCGTTCAACCCCACTTCTATATTAATGGATGTTAATGATATGAAATGTGGTAGTTACGAGAATTAATATCAGGCAGGCAGGTTGACAGATTATTGGGGTATTTTGGGATCAATTCTTATATTTTGAGCTATTATAGGCACTATTTTATATTGAGGGATATTAAGGGATTATATTATAAAATTAGGGGTAGAATGGGCTGGACTCTCTTGTTTTATTTCAGTGAGAAAATTTGAGTGAGATGGTTTCATCTATTATGAGATGAAGTCTCATTTAATTTAATTTAATTCAATTCATTTTATTACTAAATTAAAATGGATAATTTATATTTGAATATTTCGTATGGAACTCCAACTCACAAAAATATCATAAGAGAGTCTCTTTCAGGAATCATTTGAATGATTGTATTTTGGATACTGAGTGTTGGTGATACAAATATGAAAGAAAAGAAATTTTTTATTTTTTTCATCGTGTAACTTAGATATTGTCAGTTTACTTATCATAAATTTTACGTGTTTTTAAATTGGACTTTTAATTATTAACTTTTTCAATTTAGGTCCAATGTTATTCAAATAATCGATTATTATCTAATGGATATCGGAAATGCTGACGTGGACTCCAAAATTGAAGATTTCTTTTACATGAAGGAAAATTAAACTGATTTAACAAATTTAATGGCACCTCATAAAAATTTAGTGAGCAATTTGAAAAAAGAATGAATAAAATGAAAAACATTGGGTTTTTCCCTTTTAACATGTACTTATGTCTTATCTAAGTTTTTATCCTATTAAATTTTACTTGTTAATGTTTTCGTTGAGGCATTTAGTAATAACTCATGAGGATATGTATGTCATGCTATCTTTTCTTCAATTGATTTTTAATGAGGTATAAACATCGCACAATAATGTCTAATAAAAAAATATTATAAAATACATAAAATTGGACAGACATTGAACATGCATCTCACCCTATTAAGGTTAGAAATCTTATCATATTAGGATGAGTAAACTACTTTTTTCGTCCATTATGTTTGTCTTTTCGCAGTTTTGCCCTTTTTGAATTCGGGCTTGCAATTTAGGACATTATTTTTTAAAATTTCGCAATTACTGCCCAATTTCGGCCCGAATCGATTAATTGGGCTGAAATCGCACGTTTTTTGCACGTGACCCCTGAATTCGGGCTGAAATTGTTGAGGTGGCGCGTGATTTAGCGATGTGGCATTTTTCAATTAATTATCTTCTGCCACATATATTAAACAATGGGGCCCACTATAATACACATCATAATTAAATTTTAAATCAAAAAATGGAAAAAATGGAATAATAAAAAATGGAAAAAGAATTAGAAAAATTTCAATCGTCTTCTTCATTGCCATCACCACTCTCCTTCCTCCCTGCAACTCCATCGCCGCCGCGCCCCCGCCGCCACCTCCGTAGCCACCACCGCCAAATCTCCCACCTCTGCCGCCAAAGAAATCTGCAAAAGCCTCCATTCTTTGTTTAGGCAAAGACAAACCAATCTCCAATCCCCCTTCAAATCGCCAGTAGCACAGAAGTTCCCTACAACAGAAATCCACTCCTCCAAACCCTCGCGTTTCCCCCATTATCATCCCAAACAAGTGCGGAGCCAACGCACCAGCTCCAATCATCACCATCATCTCTACGTTTTCTCTCGATAGATAGGACGAGGCTAGGGCGGAGATGCAGGCGGTGCGGTAGAGGGTGAGCGCGGTGGTGTCCATGGAGGCCAGGGGTTGACCGGTGACGGAGCTGAAGAGGACGAAAATTGCGTGCACTCCGGGTAAGTTTAGAGCGGAGTTGTTGGGATTGTGAGTGACAAGCTTGGTGCCGATGTAGGGGAGGAGTGGGGAGGTGGACCAACAAGGCATTAGGAGGAATGATGAATTGGGGTTAATTTGGTGGGCGTGGCGGAGGGGGGATTCGACGGCGGAGGAGAGGGGTGGGAGGGTGGATTGGAGATGGCAGATGAGGGACTCTGGGTGATGAGGGAGTTGATTGCAGCGGTGGAGATGAAGATTGGTGCGGCGGAGGGGTTGACCTGGTCTTGTTTGGTCGTCGCCATGGCTGAGGAGGAGCACTTGTGGAATTGCTGGGAATTGGGAAATCTTAGGCTCTACCATGTCAAGCAAGACTAATATGGGACTAGAGATTTAGATAATTGCACTAATATGATGAAATTGTTTGGAAATTTGGTATTCTTCAATTTGGGGAAATTAGGGTTCTTGAAGTGGGGGTGTTGGGGATTTAATTTTGCCTACTTTTTTTAGTTGACGAATCCCTTTTTCTTTTGTTGGGATTAGGCTGATGATGGTGGTGGTCGTGACCGGCGAATGTAGAGAGAGGGGGGAAGAGAGAGAAGAGATAAAGGGAAGAAGAAGGTTTTCTTTTCTTTTCTTTTTTTATTTGCTTAATTAATTTTAAATTTAATAATTTGTAATAAGTAGGCCCCACTAAAAATACACATGGCATCCTTTAATTAAATGAAAAATTCCACCTCAGCAAATTCAGCCCGAATTAGGGTGTCAAAAAACGTGCGATTTCAGCTCAATTAATCGATTCGGGCCGAAATTGGGCAGTAATTGCGAAATTTTAAAAAATAATGTCTTAAATTGCAAGCCCAAATTAAAAAATGGCAAAACTGCGAAAAGGCAAACATAATGGGCGAAAAAAGTAGTTTACTCTATTAGGATTATGACTTTTTATTTCCTCACTATGTAGTACAAACCATTAAATTATAAATGAATGAAAATTCTATTTCCTTATTTTATATTTATAATCTATTTTCTCTCATGTATTGTTTATATTGTTCGTGTATCTTGAGATTCTGAATATTAATAATTTTATAACAAAAGGTGTAATATTTTTAAGTTTTTAATAGTTTGAATTTTGACGTTCTTATCCAATTTCACATTGACTAAAGATTGAGCCTATTAAAAGATATATTAGTAGTCCAATAGCAAAGAGGTCTCACAATCTCACCAATTTTTTTACAAATTATATATTACTGGATCAGGTGAATCCTTTTTTTTTTCTTAATGTTTTTTATTAGTTCGTTTTCTTATTTTTTTTTTTTATCAGGCAAAAAATGTTTCATTAACCCGAAATGATGATACAAAGAACATTACATAAATAAAGTATCAACACTCCATAAACGATTTTCTTATTTTATTAAACCTTTTTTTGTTTACACAATAGTTTCATATTATAAATTTCAAAGTTAAAATGCAAGTACACAAAAACTTATATATCTTGGGGTACGGAGGATTCGTACCCCCAACCCAATTCAACGCATATGCCGCCTCCATTTGTGGCCACATTACAGTTGGTGTACGCCCACGCGCCATCTGATCCGATTTAATCCTTCGTGCATGGTGATAATCCAAGCGCCACAATGAAGGTATTAGTTATAAATTTATAAGACGATTTAATAATTTGCACGTGGAGGCAGTCCACACGCCACATTGAAGTATTAGTTTTAGATTCATAAGGTATTAGTTGCATACTCATAAGATATTGTATGTATAACTAAAATATATGTTTACATTTGGTATAATTATAATTTAAATATATGTTTACATTTGGTATTATTTGTATAACAGAAATATATATTTACATTTTACTTGTTCAATGAAAAATATTAATGTATACACATAAGGTATTAATTAGTTGCATACTATAAGGAGTCCTAAGTCCTGTCAACTACAACTCATGTAAGGCATCCGATCTCATATCCCTTAGCTTGGTTGAAGTTTGAATAATAATCAATTTTGAAGTTTTAATAATAATCAATCTTAGTGTACTATAGAGTGTGAGTTGAAAATTTTAAAATCTCAACAGCGATTTGTACTAATCTTCTTTTGCAAATAATTTTATGAAATCGAAATCAATTTCTTCCTAAAAAATTCTACAAATAATTTCATAAAATCGAATGAGGAGGGGAAGATGGATGACATAGGGTTAGATAAACAATAACCCTATTGAAATAAAGAATCTACAAAGATGCAAAAAAAAAAAAAAAAAAAAATGAAAGAAGAAAAAGAAATCACAAATATGAAATTCTGATTCGAAGAGAAAACCACAATCATGGAATCATACATCGAAGAAGGAGAAAAAGATAGAAAAGATGAAGAAAGAAGAGTGAAAAGAAGAAGAAAAAAAAAAGAGAAAAAGTGAAACATAAAAGTGAAGAATGAGAGATTGAAGAATAATAGATTGCAGTGTGGGGTGGATCGTCGTGAAGAATGAGATCAATTAGGATTAGAAAGGAAAAAAGAAAAATAAATATGAATATGATAGAGGTGGACGAATCGGATCGGGTGTACGGATCGGCCATAAGAAACCTCCTTAAGTCAAGTAAGTAATGTGATGATATTACAAAATTAACAGCTTTTATCATGATCGTTCATTATCAAAAGAACACACGTGACTTAGTTTAATATATATATGTATATCCAACTCTGTTGATCTATGATGAAGTAAACAATTTCAATTTTTTTTTTTTTTTGTTTATATGTGAATGTTGATTGTTTATATATGTTGCACAAAAGCTAACAGTATCTTTATTCTTATCCAAAGTCATAATACCTACTTTGAGCCCTCGTTTCCTCAATTTCTATATTGTTTTTATATATAATGATTCCTATCCACTATGGCCAATTAGACCATATCTTAATATATACATTGTTGGCATGTAAAGAACTCATTAATTTAAATATTACAATTTAAAATTAATAATTATATTGAATTTATAATATATTCATGGTATTATTAATCAATATGCAACCAACATCTTAAAAACATTGCAATATAAAATGAAACTCCTTTTGTAATAGAAGTATAGAACATATCATTTAGCTGAAACAGAAAAATTGTAATTCCACTCCTTTAAAAAAAAAACAAAGATATTATAATAAAGATGAAGAAATTTAGCTATATAGCACTCCAAGATATAATATTTAATTCAAAATGATTTGAGTAACGAGTCTGTGGTTGTGGCACATTGTATTAGGTATATACAAGATTAGGGATTGGTAGCTAAACCACCTCTCATGTATTAGTGAAACAAAAGATTAATTCTATAGCCTTTGGGAATGAAGCAAGCAATTATTTTTATTCAATAATAAATATTAAGTCCACATTTTTATTGTAATACTTTTGATTCCATGTGCAATCGGGTTTATCCATTCTACTTTAAATTTATATAATAAAACTAAAATTCTAAACTTCTAAGATATAATTAAAAAAGATTCTGACTCAATCAACTTATGTCGATTGGAAATTCTACTCTATCGATATGAGTATTATCAAATCCGTATGATAGTTAATATGTGCTATATTTTAAAAACTTTATTTAAAATTTTTAAAATGTGACACATATTATTATACATCGTGGTCATGTTATGATCATATTTATTTAGTATTATTTTACAAATCGACCATAAATATTGAACCTAACATCTAATATCTGCATCAAGAATTTTCTTATATAAAGAGGAATGATGAATGAGTTGGGGCATTTCATAATGAAAGGACCCCTACCATTTCAAATAACACAAGTTATTTGAAATTTATAATTTTAATAAAAGTTATTATTTACACGACCTCACCTTTTTTATAATATTTTTCAGGTACTAAGCTTATAAAGTTATTTATGAAATCGAGCTTGAGTATTAAAAAATATTATTGATCGAGTCTAACAATACTCGACTCGCTTATACTCCTATACTGTCACATAAATTCCAGTGTGAACACCAATCAAAAGGTGCGTGCCGTTTCCTTTCCAAGTCCCTATGCAGTAGACGCGTGAGTACACCTTCTAGAACCTACGTTTCTTAACTCTCAAGTAGTCAAGCTTCCAATCACCGCCCTTCTTTCCCTCTATATTTATTACTCACTTTCATAACTTCTCACAAATCATCTTCTTCAATTCAATTCACAGGATACCAATTTGTTTTTACACCCCTCGATCATGGCAGAAGCAGATTCCAGTCTTCAACAACCCTTGCTCGTAAGAAATTTATCCAATTACACTATCAATTACTTTTTATTGTTTTCGTTATTGATTTGTGATTGTGTATTTTGTTTGATTTTCGCATCTGAATTGATATGTTTGTTTGTGAAGGTGGAGAGCGACGAGGAGCAGAGGCTCAAGTACTTGGAATTCGTCCACGTAGCCACCCTCCATGCCCTGATGTACGCTGCCAAACTCTACACTTACGCCAAGGAGAATTCCGGGCCTTTGAAGCCCAGCGTCGACACCGTTGAGGGCACCGTTAAAACCGTTGTCGGCCCGGTTTACGACAAATACCATGGCGTCCCGATTGATGTTCTCAAATTCGTCGATCGCAAGGTATATATAGCTTTTCATATGAAACACTTGCAATTATTTTGATCTCCGTTGTCGATTTTATATATTTTTAGGTTTCTTTTATACTATTATTAGGTTTCGTTTTGATTGGGTGGGTTATTGTCGGTTCTTGAGAATTTGATTTTTGTAAAAAAAAATTGACTAATTTGCGCAATCACATTGATCAATTTTATGGAGTCAACTGTATGATAACTTGTTCAATCGAGTTTCTAAATAGCCAAAAAAAAAAAAAAACTCTGCTTCTGATTACTCAAAAGAGTTGAGGATGTCCCTTTTCATCACTAATTTTGGGTTCTTGATTGATTATTAACTGCAGAAAGTTTGTCTTTTGTAGAGTTTACATATATGTATGTCTCTGCGTGTATATATATATATCATAATTTCCGTGATCATTCACTTTAGTTGATAAAACATTTGGGTCTTTTGTGCTGTGTTTCCCTTGAGTAAAGGTCTTGTAAATTTGGGGAAGCTTTCATCATTCGTTTGCCCGAATTTATTGTTTTAGTCGTTTATGAGAATGATATTTGTTAGTTATAGATCCTCTTGTGTGCTCCATTTTACACAGAAAAAAATGGAAGCTAGAAGCTCATGGTAACAAATATTGCTTGCTTGTAAAATTGACATGTGCTGATTAACGTAGTTAACATACAAGTTAATTGATTTTTGTGTGTGAAATGGTGACGTCTTATACCACTCATGTATGCACGATTGAGAATCAATATCCATATTGAAACTATTGCACCATCTTCTTACTTGTCTTCTCAAAAGGTTAACATTATAAACATTGTAACCACAGGTTGATGAGTCAGTGAACAAAGTGCAGAGTCGTGTTCCCCCGACTCTGAAGCAGGTGTCGACTCAAGCCTTCGAGACAGCCCAGAAAGCTCCCACCGTTGCTCGTTCAGTTATGGCAGAAGTCAAGAACACAGGCATGGTGGGGACCGCCTCAGGACTTGCTAAAACAGTGTATGCCAAGTACGAGCCAGCTGCTAAGGATCTATACACCAAGTACGAGCCAGTGGCCGAGCAATACGCAGCATCAGCGTGGCGCTCTTTGAATCAGCTCCCGCTTTTCCCTCAAGTGGCTCAGGCCGTTGGTCCGACAGCTGGCTATTACTCGGAGAAGTACAACCAAACTGTTCAAGAAGCTGCTCAAAAAGGATACAAGGTTGCATCACATCTTCCATTGGTGCCAACTGAAAGGATTGCCAAGGTTCTTAGCTCGTAAATACTTGTGGTTGATTTGCTAGGCTATGGATAGTTTCTTGAGCAACTTGTTGATTTTAGTAGAAAACAGAATATGTTTGCTCTGTTTGGGTAGGGTTATGAGATTCGGTTTGGTGATGGATAAATGTTACTTGTTTCGATTATGTTTAATATCTTGATTTGTGCAGTATTTGATTATGTTGATATTTAAAAAAAATTCTTAGCTATTGGTTTATTTCCTACCATTTTTAGTTTGCTAGTTACTTTCAAACTCAGTTAAATGGACGTTGACTTTATTTGGAATTTTTTTTATTGGTTTCTTGTTAAACTAAAACATATCTAAATTATTTCCTATCATTTTAGTTTGCTGGTTACTTTCAAACTGAGTTAAATGATTGCTGATTTTATTTGAAATCTGTTCTTTATTTATTTCGTGCTAAACTAATATATATCTCAATTATTTCCTACCATTTTTAGTTTGCTAGTTACTTTCAATCTCAGTTAAATGATACATTACTTAAAATAACCAAGTCTAATTAATGCAGTACAATAAAAAATCTTATATTAATAGTAGGCTATAAGTAAGATTATGAGGTATCTTATATCAACATTAGGCGATAAATAAGATTATGAGATGAATTTTAAGTGGTAACAAGATTAGAGAAAAAAGAAAAAAAAAGATAGATGAAAATTATGAGGTGAATTTTAAGTAAAAATAATATTAGAGAACAAAAGCATGGATATTTGTTCTATTGCGTTATTTAAAGTGGTTTAACCTACAATTAACCAGAGTTGGTTATTTTTAAATGATTTATCATTTATTTATTATTTAGATGACATACATATCACCACACAATTTATCTAATTTGGACCAAAATCTCAAATTTGATAGAATTGAAATTAATTGGCCTAATCATGGTCAAAATCGACAATTTTAAAATAATTGGCTAAATAAAAAAATCATGTTTTTTTTTTATTAAGCATATTAAATTTGTGGAAAATGGAAATTAATGTTTCTCATAGAATAGAAGGAAAACAGGATATGTTGAATTGAGGAAAATAAACTTGTAATCTATGTTTGAATTTGTCAAATTATTTCTATTCACTACGTGATGTGAATGTTACTTTGAAATCTTATGATTTGATCAATTTGATTTACAACCAGTTCTGAACGATCATATCAGAAGGAGTGGTTGATATGGATGTTCATAGATTTGGGTTGAAAGCTCATTTCATTCTAAGTACTCAAGGTCTGCCCGATGAGAGAGGAAGATCTACATCGTTGACGTCTGTTCAAGAAGTAAGCTCTGTTTGAGAAATGCAACTCTGGTCGAAGCCCATTTCATTTCAAGTACTTAAGTTATGCCTCGATGAGAGAAGAAGATCAGCATCACCATGGCCAAAATCTCATTCCACTCTATCTAAGTCCTCAAGATCTGCCAAGAGCAATCTATGGATCACATGTATTAGTTTTGCGCTTTGCATCATCTATATCAGTTCTAAATGAATCACCGATGTTAGTTCTGCACTCGATCACTGCTGTTAGTTTTACATTTCTAGAACTTATCTGTTAAAAAATCTACGAACATTGTATCCAGTTGTATCTGTAAAAAAATCTACGAACATTGTGTCCAGTTGTATCTGTAAAAAAATCTACAAACATTGTGTCCAGTTATGTCTCATTCGAGGGTTTTGGCCTAATGAGCTTCCATATGGTTTTTTTAATTAGGGTTTTTAGAGGGAAACATCATTTTCACCCTTGACTTATGAATACGTTATAAATATCTGTTTTTGGATTTTTCTTTCAATCTTTTTTATTAAAAAAAAAAAAAAAGACTCACGCTTCTATTGTTCAAGAGAGAATATTCAACACTTATATCCCAAAAATAACTTTCTTTTGTCATTTATCTTTTTATGAGTTTTTTTTTACTGTTTTGAGTTCATTTTATCTTTCCATAACGTATTTACGTGAGATTTGTGATGGAGATTTTTCAGAGCGTCATCATTATGGATGAATTTTTAATGGAGAGATGAAATTTGATTAAATATTAATACTTTAGACTATTTTTAATAAAATGAAAACAATGAATATTATACGGAGAACATCTTAACATGATCCCATTTTGCTAAAGTGCGCTGTGTGCCACGCCTGCTACTGGATAACGGTCCCGCCTCCCACTCACCCACGGACGATATTCCTATTTTACCCTTCAACGTAATGTATTTCTTCCTTTCTCTCTAAATTTTGCGCCGCCCTGAGTTCTTCTGCACAATCAATGGATCCATAATCGTGATCGAACAGTTCAGCTCAGAGTCCTATAGCGTAAATTTTACCTGTTCACCGTAGAATATATAGAATTCGACCGTTTTAGCGTGAATTGATAATTTGAAGAAGATGGTGGTGGAGCGGTGGATAGAATGCAGAGGCGATCTGTTGGCGGAGGGGGCTAAATCGTTGCAGCTTAGGCTGAGGGATCGTTTCAGAGTGGCGGCGGTGAATTATCACCGCCGCCGGAATTTGAGGATCACAAGCGGCGGTTATCTCTCCTCCACTGTCCAGCGGTTGCTCAATCGCTTCTCCGAATTCCGTCGCGATTCTCTGCCTTCCTCTTCTGCTTTTTACCGGAAAAGAGGTGTGTTCTGTTATCTGATACTTTTAGTTCGTTAACATTGTTTTTCAAAATTATGTTTTGGATGTGAAAATATTTACGTTACCAGCGTCGCGAATGTTAAATTTAATGTAAATCACATAAATGTGTATATTCATGCAGAAATTTGAAGATTTGAGCAGAATATGATTATCTCTATCGTGTCACTGGCATATGTATATGCTCTTCAGAATGCTTATCTATGTAGTCTCCCATCTTCTTTAGTTTAATGTAGAATATGCTTATGCTTGTAGTCCCATGTGTTGTTTGAGTAGTTCCAGTTCAGGGAATTTCATGATACGGCCAATTCTATTGGTTTTCTGAAATCTGAATTCTTAGCGGAAGTTTGACTGCCTTATATGTTAGTCCCATAATGGAGAGAATGTTACTGATTTTATAGTTTTAGAATTGAATAATGAAATATATTAGAATGTTACTGATTTTTCAGTTGGAAAAGAATTTGGTGAACAAAGCAATGTAAAGTGTGGCATGCATTGTCGGGATTGAAGTAGTGTGTTCATGCATGTTAATCGGGTTACTACCGTATGTCGGTATTGATGGAGTTATAGATAATACTTCTGAATCCTTTGACTGATATTCTGAATCAGATAACTTTTGACTGTCATAACGCCATTACAGCTTCTACTTTTGACGAACTTTTTTTGCCATACAAATCTGTTGTTGGATGATTATATAATCATTTACTGGTTGGTAGTAACATGTGAGTGATAAAATGTGTGATTTGAGCTTTTGATTCTTTATCACGTTATCTCGACATCTTCTCTTTTAACAGCAGCGCTCAAGTAAATTTTTTGGTTACAAAGAAGTAATAGAACTTGTAGGCTTTCAATCATTGTATTGGTTATCCCTATATCTTCTCTCACAATTATTATGTTGAAGTATATTAGTCACGTTTCTTATGCTTTCTCATAAGTAAGTGACTGTTGAAACCTCATTATGAGAATGCACTCTTGATGACTCGTGGCGTGTGATGTGTTTTGTCATATAAACTTCAACTCTTAAGAGTTCCAAGTTCCAACTATATGCCTGCATTTGCATTTACTTTGTCACTTGGCTTGAAATGGAGTTAACTGTCTTGTTATAAGTATCCTCATCTTTCAGTCTTACATTGCAGTGAGTAAGGACATTGATGAAGAAGATCAGTCTGTCTTGACCCGTGTGCTCCAGGCTGTTACTGTTCCTGTGATTGGAAATGTTTGCCATGTTTTTATGCATGGCCTCAATCGTATTCAGGTTAGTTCAAATGCGATCATTTTTTAATGAGAAGCCTTCCATTTTAGTGTATTAATACTACAAAGATGAATTGATTTCTCTTGCTCCTTACAGATATTCGGTGCAGAAAAATTGCAAGACGTGGTACTGCTTAGGCCAGAAAACAAGTCTCTATTAACAGTAAGCAAGACCCACTTTTGATATGACCTACAATTTCTACAATATGATGTGATCAAGACTGAATTATTCTGTTGTCTTAGGCTAGAAAATAATGTTGGAGCTATAGATAAATCTCATGAATCATTTTACTGTTTTAGGTTAGCAATCATGTTGCTGCTATGGATGACCCTTTGGTTATTGCTTCCCTACTCTGCCCTAGTATGTTGTTAGATGCAAACAGTTTGCGATGGACGCTCTGTGCATCTGATCGATGTTTCAAAAACCCAGTTACATCGGCATTCTTCAAGTATGTGAAAGTGCTGCCAGTTTCTCGTGGAGATGGGATATATCAGAAGGTATGTGTTTTATAAACATTTTTTCAGTATCCCCTTCTGCAAGTTTTTTGATGTCTTTATTTTATTATGATGTAATTTATTGAGAATTTTACCTTGAAAGTACCAGCATCATGAAAGGCTTTCTAAGAATATACTTACTGAATTTTAGTTTCTCGTACTTATTTCCATTTGCTACTCATTTTTCTTCGATCTTTAAGACTTCAGTTACGAGTGTCTTATCAGGTTGATAAATTTGGTAAGTTGCTCTAGAGTTATATGTGGTGCTCATGTTTGTACAATGATCAAATATTCTCTTTGCAATTTATAGGAAAATTGCACCAATTTTCCTTATGGCTTGGTGGAAATAGTGGACTGCCCTTGTGTTTTGTCTGTTTGGATAATTACCATCAGGACTTTTCATGTTTGTGACTTCATGATGTACGGATAACTGTTAAGCATTGTTAGAAAATGAAATATATTGAAATCTACATTTTCTGTCCTTGATCAATTCATGAGTTGGAGATCCGTTCATGGGTCTGATAATTTTGTCAGCCTCAGTTCCTTTAGAGAATGCTACATATGGTCTATCTACACGCAAACTTCCTAGATTTTTTCAAACTGCATTCACCCCTTTGTTGTTTGTTTTTATGTTGCATAACCATGGTAGTTTCTCATATGTTTGGCATCGTTATTTTGTGAAGGAACATGTTCCAATTCCCTGAGGTTTGCATGTATTTTTTTTGACAAATAATCCTTTGTGAACTGCCCACATTTGCTCAAATTTCTTTTAGATTCATTCTCTTTGTATTTGTTTACTAGCTTTACGAAGGCAAAATGCTAAAGACCTTTCCAAATCTCTTAGATAAAGTCTCTGCAGATTCCAGCCCAAAAAAAAAAAAAAAATTGTGTTGAAGTTGCTTAAACTGCACTCTATATTCCCTATCATGTTTATTATTATTATTATTATTATTATTATTATTATTATTATTATTTTCTTCTTACAATCAACAAGCACCATTGTGAACAATCAATCAACTGCCTATACAGCTATACTCAAAATAACCCAATTTTAAGAGTCAACTCGTATTTTTAAGGCTTGAGAGCAAGCATGATGTTTTGGAATGAGAGGAAACAATGTCCCATGGATTTGGAATGCAGCTTCGCTTATTGTTGGAGGTGCCTATAAGTACTCAGGACATATTATTACTTTATTGGAATAAATATAGTAGTATACAAAGAAAAGATATCAAGAACTGTAATTTTGAAATGAAGCAAAATTAGGCAAGGTCCCATTAGTATAAACAATTGTAATCTTCAAGTATTTCATGAGAATCATTCGGGGTTTCTGATGGGGGTTATGTCACAGGTAGTCTGGGTGGTGGATATAATTTTGAAATTTTGGGGATCTACCTATATAACTAAACCTCTTTGGATTAAGCTTGTTGTCGCTCCATATTTATATCTTTTGAATCCTCATTTTTCTCTTTCCTTTCATTATTAGTTCTACATTAAGAACAATCATGACTAATGAAATGGCTAAGCTTTAGGAACCTACTTTTTTGCTTATTTCTATAAGATAAGGCATGCTAGTCACTTCATTTCTTCCTGCAGGGAATGGACTTGGCTATTTCTAAACTGAATCGTGGTGGGTGGGTTCACATCTTTCCTGAAGGTAGTCGCTCTCGAGATGGTGGTAAAACTATGGGATCTTCCAAAAGAGGCATTGGAAGGTACTTAACTGTCTCTAGAAATTATTTGGAGTCTCTGTCGACTGTCACTAGTCTTTCCCTTTGATTGCATCATCTCTTTGCTGAAGAGTTTTAATCAGTCACCTGCTTTGACTTAAGTATGTGCAATCATATTGTCTTCTTTATATGCCATGACTTTAAACAGTCCCCTCTCTCCTGTCCTTCCCTATGCTAGAAACCAATGAACGGCGCATGCCTTTTATGATGAATAAGGTTAAGTTTTAAATAACAATCAGTGGAAATGAAGACAATAAAGTATGTATATTCATGTTAATTGTCATATTGATTTTACCAAATTTGTATGAGCTTGTCTTGCAGTAGAACTCTCATGTTTGTGTCATTTTATCATAAATGTTAAAACAGCGGAGCTTTCGTCTCTCCTATAGATTATTATCTTTTGTAGACAGCTTATCGTATGAAATACAAGACAATGCATTAGGATTTTAACCGTGGGATTTCTCAATGCTTTCTTTTCCCTGTCGTGTGTTAATAGTTATAATTATTGAGATGTCTACTTTTGCTAAAAAAGAAAATATATTTCTATGTGGCGTGTAGTCTAGATATCTAGAGCATTTGCTACTTATGTTTGGCACTTGTGAAACATGATGTGATTGTAGATTGTCCTAGCACTCTCTAGTACCTTGAGACTTCATCCATTTTTCTCTTTAATTGCATGTGTGCGAGGTCACAGAAGATCAGAAGTTAAGAATAATTCTCTTACATTTTATCAAAATAGTTTGTGTATCAAGAATTTCATAGTCCATGACATTTCTTGCCAAAATAGGAGGTAGTGTTCAGATCATTTGTTATGATGGGTACCATGGCGCTCATTTACATTTCTTGAATTCTGGGTTAGAAATTATTTTCTTATTTTTTATTTTTGTAATTTTCATAGGTTGGTCCTGGATGCTGATACTGTACCTATAGTGATTCCATTCGTGCATACTGGAATGCAAGAGATCATGCCTGTTGGAGCCAAGTTTCCTAGGGTTGGAAAAACCGTATGTTTTTTTTTTTTTTCCTTTTTTGTTAGCCCATCAAATTCGCATTTCATACCTGGGATAATTTCAAAAACTACCTTTGATGTTTAACATAATTTGAAAAAGAAAAAGAAAGCAGTGGAAGTTTATTTGCATACAAATTGCACCAGTTGAGGGCAAGGGGCTGTTTGCAATATTCTAGTGAATAATTTGAATAAAACAAACCTTATCAGGCTTTTTCTATAATTAGGTTAAACCTCAAATGTAGCTTTTGTAAGTTGAACTGGATATTCTGTTCTAATTTGGTGTTTCATCTTGTATTTCATTATTTGTAATTCACACCATGTGTTAATTAGGGATGTCATCTTTACACTTAGCGTGTGATGGTTATTTTGAAACACCAAATAAACACTAAAATGGAAAGATGATCTTGCTTGTTTGTCATTAATCCCTCGTATTATATTTTCATGTAATTCTACTGCCATTGAAACCAAGATCACCCATTGACAAATTGGCAGGTGACTATACTCGTGGGCGACCCCATTGATTTTGACGATCTAATCAAGGAAGGAACTTACAGAAACATTTCAAGAGGAAAGCTCTACGATGCTATCTCTGCTAGAATTGGCGATCGCCTTCAAAAGCTGAAGCTGCAAGTTGAAAGACTGGCAATTGAGCAAGCAGTACAATTACAAACCTACCCATCTCGTGTCTCTGAGCGAGCAGCCAATCTTTTGCAAAAAGTCGACTGGGAATCTCTCGGGATGGGAAGCTACATAAGCTTCGATGACAACCCACCACCAAGGCAGGACCTATTACTCGAAACTGATGTAGCTCAACTCTACCCACAAGAAAATAGTCAAGAGGAACGGTTCCTCAGAGCTGCCTTCTCCGCTGAAGGTGGATTCGTCTCGAGAATTCGAGGTTATGTGGACTCAACTGAATTAACAGTTTTTGGTGCAAGAGGTTTGTTTATTAATCACAGAACAAATAAGTGTTTTTCTAGTTTGCGAGTAGTTAGTGTTAGTCCTTTGAAGGCATGGAACAACTTCTGGAAGTCGACGTACAGAAATGCTCGTTTCCCGCCCAACTCAGTGTTCGCTGAGGCAATGTGATTTTGAACTTCATTGGGGGGAATGTTAGATTTGACTTTCAAGATTTAGCACTTTGCCATATGAATTTTGAATCGTTCCACTTTGTTGTTTACTTTTTTGGTTTGTTACACTTTCATCCAACACATCTTTCGATACTTGTGTTTGACGCTCCCGCTTTGACTTTTGCAAAGTGTAGTGAGTCGTTAGTTCAAGTGGTAAAAAGTGAGATAATTTAAACTTTAAAGTGTATATGATAAAATTTCAAATTTCCAAACTGTTTGATTCGATCTCACAATAGTGCATTTTACACATGAGATATTCCAGTATATTTTATGTTATATTTTATATTTTAAAATAATCAACACATATTACATGTATTAAATGACATTACTAACTTACATGTGACGTATATTAAATATCATGAAATATGCAATGTAACTCCAAGTTTGCATTTTTCAGGGGAATAAAAGTACATTTCATCAATATCACTAATTAAACCTTAACAATATAACAAAAATAAATATATAAATCAAACCTAATATAAAAAAATAACATACATCACAAAATAAGATCAATATCATAATGTTTAAATGTAATTACTGATTACTTAGTTCAGTATCTTCTATAATTAAAAAGATAAATCAACAAAATAATCAAAATGTGATATTATAAGACTTTGAAATTTAATTATAAAACATAATATTATAGATGTTTTATGAACCAGATGCACAGATCTAAATTCATGCAATTGGGCACGCACGAATTGGGTCGGTTCGGTTCTGATGCTTCGTGCAATTGGGCACGTACGAGTTGGGTTGGTTCGGTTCGATCAGAATCCACGCCCAATTTTTTATTTTTATTTTTTTAAATTTATGTGCTGACATTTATGTTATATAAGTATAACATTTATGCACATATAAGGAAAAATTCATTTTTCGTTCTTCCCTAGGGATGATGTTCGTTTTTATCCTCTTATTTTTCGATCTTCAATTTTAGTCCTCTTATCTCAAAATTTGTCCAATTTTGGTCCGATTTTCGCCAGAATCTCGATTTTCCGGCCAATTTCGAGCGAGTGCACAACACTCACCCCAATTTCAACATTTCATTGAACTTATGCTTATGTGGCTGTTATTTTCACACGTGGACTTTATTTTTTCATTATTTTACTACCTAAATTACCAAATCATTGCCACATCATTGGTGAAAAAAATAATAATAAATAATCATAAACATTAAATCTCTCTCTCTCTCATTCATGCATATAAGTTAATTCGGTGTGTTTCGATTATTAGCAGATTACTGTTGATGCTGATCGTACGGTGAAAGCATTCTACAAGTTCCTGAGAAAACATGCTTCTATCCCTTTCAAGCTCCAGAAACCCATTTCGTCGTTCCAGCGACTTGAATGTGAGACTGTTATACTAAACTGTTATTTCAAATGTTGTTTGACAATTGCAATAGAAACTGAAACAGAGATACAGAGATGGGGAAGAATATATGTAGAAAACCTAATTTACCAATTCTCATTTTTGGTTTTCTGCTATTAAGTTTTTTAACTCTGTTTTTGTTTAGTCATTAATAACAGAACAAAGAAGTAACCGAAATTAGGGTTGTTGGATGTGAATTGAGGATTTGGATTTTAATTTTTTTTTTTTATGATATTTTTTTTGCACTTAAATGACATGGAACGTGATTTAATATTTATGATTTTTTTTTTGCACTTAAATGATGTGGTAGTGATTTGGTAATTTAGGTAGTAAAATAATACAAAAATAAAGTCCACATGTGAAAATAACAGCCACATAAGCTTAAGTTCTATGAAATATTGAAATTGGGGGCGAGTGTTGTGCATTCGCCCGAAATTGGCCGGAAAATCAAGATTCCGGTGAAAATCGGACCAAAATTAGACAAATTTTGAGATAGGAGGATTAAAATTGATGATCGGAAAATAAAAAGGACAAAAAACGGACAACTTCCTTAGGGAATGACGAAAAATGAATTTTTTCCTATACATATATTATAACATTTAAGTGATATTACTTGACTTTTTTCAGTATAAAAATTCATGTAGTATAGTTGAACCTTTATGTTATAATAATTTAACTTTTATGTTATATTATCACAACATTTATATATGTACAAATATCATAATTTTTATGTATTTAAAAAATAACATAAATGTTATATTATTATACTATAAAAGTTTAAAAGGTATTATAAGTTTGTAATACACTATAAAAGGTTAAACTAACATAAACATAAAAGTTATGCGAACATAACATAAATGTTACACAAACATAACTAAAAGGTTAGACGAACATAACAAAATATTAGACGCGCAGGACTAGGGTTCGAGCGCGGACTTGGGGCGTGTGAAAAGCACCGTAGGGTCAGATTGACCCAGTTACACGGTTCCCGACCCGTGGACCTAGTGCACATAAACAACTATGAATATTATGTATGTATATTATAATATTATATATTAAAAAAGGTCAAGTCCAAAATTACCCCATTTTATAATGCAAGGAACTTTTCTACCTCATTTTTATGAAAATAACTTCTTTACCTTTTTTTGTGTATTTTACTAAAAACATTCCAATACTACTCCTTAACCAACACTACAAAATTTAATATTTCAAAATACATAAAATCCTATAACCCTTAATTTTTTAAAAGTTGAAAATTCATTTCTCCCCCCAACAAACTCCACCTAAACTCCATTGCAACCACCACTTCAATCATGGACTCCCCTACATGATTAGAACCCTACCAAGTACAATCTTCACCACTTCAACACCGATGACGGATAAAAATCCTAGGACGGATCTCGGATTTTGCCAATAAATCTGAAGATGTGTTGCGCGGCAGTGGTTGGATCTGAGATGAGGATGGGGTTATATGGAGATGAGAAAGACATCGGTTATTCTCGTCGGAGAGGATAAAAATGCGGGAGGTGTTGGATTCGTTAAAGTGAATGATGGAGGAGGCGTGACATTGCTCGCGCTCGGAGATGAAAGCGCTAGACTGAGTGAAGGAGTCGGAGAAGGCGAATAAGAGTTAACTCACGTGGTGGTATGCACGGTCTGAACTCGAATGTAGGACGACGAATTGTTCGAAGAGAGAGACGAGAGTTTGGGTTGCAATTTTTTATTTTTTATTTATTTTATTTTATTTTTGATTTCACAACTTTTGAGTTATGAAGGGACTTTGAATTTGATGATTTGAATGTTGAGCGAATAATTGTGAAATTTCTTAGATTTTTTGATTTTGTTAATAATTGTTATTATAATCGTGTAAGAGCGTGCACGAGTATGAAAAAACTGTCGAAATCGGGCGCTCGTTAATAATCTGATGTATCTACATGATGATTATATTATGATATATATATACGATATGTATCTTACAGCGTGTACACGATGATTATAATATGTACATGGTATGTATCTTACAACGCTTACACGATGATTATAACCTAAGTTATAATCGTGTACATATTACGGATTGTGTACACAAAAATTGTGTACACGATAATCGTGTACTCTATAAAATGTACTTGTGTACAAAAAAAAACCTAAAAATCGTATTGACTAAATCATGTTGAAACCTAGATAGAGAGTGTTTATATGTTAATTAAATCATAATTTATACACATATCTTGTTGGGATATTTCAGTAGTTATTTTGATAAGACAAAACTGTATGCACAATAAAAAAAGAACAGTTTGCTTAAGGTATCAGTACCTAGGTTCCACACTGTACATGATCATAAGCTTATTCTTCACTTGTGAAAAGATCATGTAATAGTTTTTCTTAACTTGGGAAAACCATCCTTAGAAGAAATGAGAATACTTCTAAGGGTCAGCAAGTTGTAGGAAACAACAAGCTGAAGGAAGTATCTGCATAGAAGCAGATAGGATGCTGCAAGAAGTGGATAACATGCTGAAAAAGGAAAGAAAGAAACTGGAAGCAGAAACCTGCCAACAATTAACAAGAAGCAGGATGCAGGAGTAGGAAATTGATAAGTATCAGGAAGCTGGCGCGGAGCAGGAAGCAAACAGACAGGAAGCTGGCTGCAGGTTTCAGGAACAGAAAATTGTTCTGAAACAGAATCCTGGTACGAAACAGAAGGCAGCGTGAAACTACATCCTGAGCAGCAACCAAGAAGGACCTACTGCTATCTACAAAAAAAATAGGAAGTAGCTAACGGATCTTTTGAAAGATAAGTGTTACTCTCCTTCTTGCAGTATCAGGAAGAACATGTAGTGTAAAGAGAAACAAGTTAACTTACATCAGGTAGCCATTGCATGAACTTCAACCATGGACCCATACCGACTAGACAAGTCAACAAGAATGTCAGAAAGGTCCAGAAACAAATAGTGGGTGCATTAAATGCTCATGTCAAGAACAACTCAGATGCATTTAATGCAACCACAAAGAAGATCTTGGAGATTAAAGTTTGAACTCAAATAGCAGAAGCATCCCTCTTCAACGGATACTTCCCAATGGATAAACTCTCAAGATTTATAAATAGAAGGTGTGGCTAATTGAAGAGATTGCTGAACAGAGTTGAGAGGAAACTCATATACTTCCCAAAGCTTTTCAAGCTTTACATGTTCAGCCACTCAACTTTCTAGGAGCAGTCTATAACAACAATGGTGCTTTCAGAGATCAAGACTGCTTCCCACCAGTTGAAGAAATCACTTACTTTTTAACCATTATGCTGTGTGTGCTAAGTTGTTTTATTTGGTGTACTTAGTTGATAGGATTTTATCCTTGCTAAGTTTGTTAGTCTTGTGTAGGCTATCTTTCCCTGTGTGGGAGTGTGTTCCCTGTGTGGGAGAGTTTCCCTGTGTGAGAGTTTGTAAACCCTGTATGGGATTAGACTTAGGAATCTAGGATTCTAGTTGGTTTAACTTGTTTTGAAAGAGGTTTGTAAAGACGAGTCTTGTAAAGCAAACTGACCATAATAAAGTTCCTCCTTAGAGAAGGAGTAGAGTGGACGTAGAAGGATTACACCACCTTCGAACCACTATAAGCCATAAGTGTTTACTGCTTATCTTATTTGTTGCATTGCATTTCTTACATATCTATCTTGTTGTGTCTATCATAAGCATCCTGATAAATGTGTGTTCTAAAATCATATTTGGAAAAGAAAACTGATTTTCATCAGAAACTCTATCAAGTTTATTCCGCTGCATTGCATTCTGATACCGGGACAGTAACCTAATCTAGCCTAGGGCCAGGTTACTGATTTGAGACAGGATACTGTCCTCTTAAGTGAGACATAAACCTGACTATCAGTTATATGTTTGAAAAAGTTTGAAAAATCGATAGAGGTTCATTCACCCCTCTGAACCTTTGACCACAAGGGATCAACATATCTTCATACACAAATATAAAAAATCATAAAATCGTTGTTTCCTAAATGTTAATCGTATATAAAAAATCATAAAATCGTTTTTCCTAAATGTTAATCATAGTTGAAACGTTGTGTTTCCCAGATGAACAGAGCTCAGGTTTTGGTTGAAGTATTGTGTTTTCGCAGATAAAAAGATCTTAAAAAAGATTTTCAAAATTTTCAAATCAGATAAATAGATTTTCAAAATAAACAGATTTTAAAAAAGATCTTCAAAATCTTCAAATCAAATAAATAAATTTTCAAAATCTTTTTTATGTGTTGTGTTTGAAGAGCAATTGTTAGAGACCCATATCTATCAAATTGGACATAATATAGTGTATTTGAATTTAAATTTTAAATACATAAAATACATTGTCAAGTTAACTCGGGGACAAATTGAACTTTTCACCACCTTAATTAGATAAAAAAATAGTTTTAAAAAAATGAGACATAAAAGTAAGTTGGTTTATAAAAAGGGATAAAGAGAGACATTAACACTATTAAAAAATATATATTGTTATATATAATGAGTAATTGAGTCGAGTAAAATGTTAAATCCATACTCTACCCATATACTGACAATAGTTTGGTAGGCATGAGAAGAACTGGTACCTAAAATTTCAAATAGTATCCTAATTAATTACCTACATATAAGTAGTTGGCACCATCAATAATAAATTAAATAAAAATTTCACAAAAACTCATATAAGATTGTTTGATATAAAATTTTACGTGAAACGGTCTTTATGTGAGATCCACATAAATTATATTAAATCAGTTGACCCGTAGGATAAAGCTCCACCCACAAATTATATATATTGTAGAGTGAGTAATAGATTGTGTTCATTGGTAATAAGATTCATGAGACCAGTCGTAGCAGTCTTGCTCTTTTCTTATTAGTTTGGCCCATTTCCAATATATTTTTTGTTAAAAATCCAACTCTTCTATCGGATCAATCATGTGGATGACATTACAGGACCAATATGGTAACTAATGGGCCATAAAGCCCATTATATTTCTTCCCATGGCTTTGGTCAGGCCCAATCTCTGTTGCCAAACAAATGAAAACTAACTAAACGAAAGTTGAAACACCATTCATGGCGAAACGCTTCCACCATCGCCTTTCTTCTAGATTCCGCTTCACTGCTCCCCCTTCCTCTAAACCCTTCTGCAACCCCTCTGCTCCAGACACGACAACCCAAACCCGGCTCCTCGAAGAGCTCCAGAATATTCGGGCTCTCATCCAGCAAAACCGAACCGAAAAGGCGAAAAGACACGTACGTGCCCTCACTTCTGCGCATTCAGTTTCCAAACTGTACAATGGCTTTTCTCAGTCATCGTCTCCATCAAATACGAATTCAGGTTTTACGGACATCCTTTTAACTATTTATGCGGAGTCGAAGCTCCGCAATGAGGCTGCCGAGTTGTACAGTTTGGTAAGAAGTGAAGGTAATTTCCCTTCAATCTCGGCTTTTAATTTGTTTCTAGAGTGTTTGGTGAATTCGAAACAGTTCGATAAGACTCTGATGATCTTTAACGATGCGGTGGATTGTGGTGTCTGGGTGGATAATTTCAGTTATGGGAAGGCGATACAATCCGCAGTGAAGTTGGGTGATTTGGATAAAGGTTTCGGCTTGATGAATCAGATGGTGAAATGTGGGGTGAGGCCGAGTGGATTTGTGTACAATGTTTTAATTGGTGGGTTGTGTAAGGCGAGGAGAATGGGTGATGCGAAGAAGCTGTTCGATGAAATGCTGAGTAGAAATGTGGCTCCGAATAGAGTGACGTACAATAGTCTGATTGATGGGTATTGCAAAGTGGGAGATATAGAGGGTGCATTTAACATTAGAGAAACGATGAAAATTAATAATGTGGAGCCGAATGTTGTGACTTTCAACACGTTGCTTGATGGACTTTGTAAAATGGGGAGAATGGAAGAGGCTGATCGGATTTTGGAGGAAATGGATGTGTATGGGTTTGTGCCTGATGGATTTACATACAGTATTCTTTTAAGTGGGCACTCGAGGAGTGGGAATATTGAGGCTTCAATGGAATTGTATGAAGATGCTGTGAGGAAAGGGGTGACTATGAATGCGTATACTTCTAGCATATTGCTGAATGCATTGTGCAAGGAAGGTAAAGCGGATAGAGCAGAGGTGTTCTTGATGAAGTTGAAGGAACGTGGAGTTGTTTTGACAGAGGTGATATTAAATACCATGGTGAAAGTTTATTGCAGAGCGGGACATGTTGACAAGGCACTTCTGGCTATTGATGAAATGGGAAAAGAAGGTGTTGAACCTAGCTGCATTACATATAATACGGTGATCAGCTATTTCTGTGAATTAAGTCAGATGACCGATGCAAATGAGTGGGTAAGAAAGATGAAGGGGAAGGGTATTTCTCCAAATGTACAGACATATAACATCTTAATTGATGGCTATGGCCGAAGTTTCCAGTTTGAAAAGTGTTTACAGATTCTTGAGGACATGGAGAATTATGCGTTGAAGCCTAATGTTGTCACTTATGGATCTCTGATAAACTGTCTCTGCAAGAAGGGGCGCCTTCTTGAAGCTGAACTCATGTTCAATGACATGTTGAACAGAAGTATTTTGCCAAATGTTCAGATATACAATATGTTTATAGATGGGCACTGCATGGGAGGAAACACGGAGAATGCTTTTAAAGTTTTTGATGAGATGTTAAGGAGTGGTGTATCTCCAACCATTGTAACATATAATTCGCTTGTGAATGGACTATGCAAAATAGGTAAGGTTGCAGAAGCTGAAGAATTGGCATTTAGTATCACAAATAAAGGTTTAAGTCCTGATGTCATCGCTTACAATACCTTGATCTCTGGGTTCTCAAATGCAGGTAACTTGGAGAAGTGTTTGGATTTGTACAAGAAGATGAAAACTGTAGGCATCAAGCCTACATTGAATACATTTCATTCTTTAATAAGCATATTCGAGAAGGACAGACCAGATCTTGTGGAGAAAATTATTGAGGAAATGTCTCGAATGGACCTGACTCCCGATCGAGTTGTGTATAATGAGCTTATTCAGTGCTTTGTACGTCATGAAGACATTCAGAAAGCAAGTTTCCTGTACACTGATATGTTAAACAAGGGAATTCCACCTGACAAGATGACTTACAATAGCTTGATTACCGGGCGCTTAAAAATGGGAAATCTACAGGGAGCACGGGATCTTTTTGATGAAATGATTGTCAAAGGGTTGTCCCCCTATGATGAAACTTTTAACACGCTAATTGAATGGCATTGCAAGCTAAAAGATATTGATGGAGCTTATATGTGGTACAAAGAAATGTTGAAAACAGGGTTTTGGCCACGTGTGTCTGTTTGTAATAAGCTTCTTTCTGGGCTTAGAGTAGAAGGAAGATTCAAGGAGGCTGAGACTATCAGCTCTGAAATGAGTGTTAAAGGAGTTAATAAATCGAGCTTGCATGAGGATCTTTCAGTTGCTCCTGCAGTGTAGTGTGGAGATATCTGCCAAGCGAATAGCAATAACAATGATCTTTTGGCAGAAGGCAACATGTTGAAGATGCAGATGCCGTGTAAGAACATCTGGAAAAGAAAATAGACTGATATAGGAGCAGAAGCTTGATCAAATTTTCAGATTCCTTTTTCGGTTGAATTTGAGGGTTCATTTCTCTCAAATGTAAGTTGAAGCTTAGCCGCTGCACCAGTTTTCCTTGGAAAGGATTTCATTAGCTTCTGCCCGGTTTTCCGTGGTTTAAGGTATATTCAAGTATAAGAATTTTCTTGATAAAATTATTTTTTACAAATGTTTATGTTTGGTATGACAGAAAATGTAAGTTATCTTGCACTAATTGCCTCTATTTTGTTGTGATAATAATTGCTCTTCTGGACTTACTGTAGGTTGATGTCATTCTCTATTTTGTTGTAATAATTATTGCTCATCAGCACTATTATTGGACCTGCTCTCATTGGAAATGTTAGTCGCTCTCATTGGAAATGTTAGTCGCTGTCAACTCCTTACATCGTTATATTGTTGGAAACATAATGTTTATTTGGTTGACTTTATTACTTGGACTAGAGACGGTAATGAAGAACAAAATGAAATTGTCACTTGAGTTTTTCTGAAATAACTCAGCCAATTGGGATTTCTTTTGCAGGACCAACAGATCATACTGATATTGATTTCGCTCAACAACTTGATGGAACTCAGAAGAGTGGGGTTGTTGCAAGCAAATGGTAACTTTATAATATTATTGGTTTGTCTGAAAGAATTTCCTCCTTACCGAAGTAATACATTAACCAGAGTTAGAACCGTTTTTTTTATAGCTCGGTGCAAAGGCCATTCATCCTGTGTCCCTTGTGGAGTGCAAAGCTGGAGCTGCTGTCCTCAATCTCCCTTTGTAAAAGGTATACTGAGGCCCATTTACCTCATCAATCTTCAACTTCTAATTTATAATCTTTTATTGGTTGGCATGATCTCCCATTAGATGTTTCTATCAGGAGAATGATTGCATTTTTTCATTGTGTGAATTCTATTCGACTTTAGTATTTACTGGTTTGTTCTTTGAAATATTTTTTAGTGCTAGTGCACTACTATGTTGGCTGTGCCATGAGACAGAAAGAGCTCAATAATACCCTAGTACTCGGTAGGTTCGTGACCCTTATGGATTCTAGGATTATTTTACCAATTTACCTTAGTATCTAGTTTAAGAAAAAGAACCTGGTCTCTTTACTCTTTCATTCACTTCTAAACCTAGCAGTATCTCTCATCCCCTCACTCTCCCTATGCAGTTTACTACAGCCGACCCTCATACTCTCACTATCGGTTAGCTGCCGGCTAGGTGTTCATCTGTCAGTTTGGTTATTGAAAAGGAAATGTCAAACAACTAACCGAAATTATTGGAATTGAAATCAGAACGACCAAATTATGTATGAAAACCGAATCTCAAAAGCTCAACCGAACATAAATTGTCAGTTCCATTCTATTGTTAACAAAATTTACATGCCTTTTGATGGCTGTGTAGACCTGGACAAAAGGAATAATTTGTTGAAGAACAAATCACAATGTTTCTAATTTTACCTATTGTTTTAAATTTAATACCACCCTGAAATTATATACAATGGTAGAAATAAGTTGGTTGATTCTAGTTTAGTTAAAACTTTATTTTGATTTTTATTGTCAATTTTATTGATTCTTAGATGGTGAAACCTCTTAACTTTTATCCATTTTTTATAGTTGTTTTCTTATGTGGATTTATATATTTACAAGTTTCTTTTACTTCCTTGCTGGCCCAAAAGGTAGATATTAGTGGTGTCTACAGAAATAGACCATGAAATTGATAATGAACGGATTATTTTCTGTTTAATCTAAATGAAGTGAATGAATTCACTTTCATGGACAACTACTGCATTTTGTTATTTGAAATACTTATCTATGTTGACAAGTTCTTATTTTCAGCTATTTGTAAAAAGTGGGAAAAAGAAAGGAAGAGGTTACAAAGAGACGAAATACTAGGTTATGTTATATTTTGTGTTCTCATTGTAACGAGATGAAATACGAGGTTGATTTCTGGGGTTCGATTCTTGGAGATGATGAAGATTATTGAGAAGATTCTTGCTTTTGCAGTAAGTGTTCTTCTTTTGAGAATAAGTTTTGTTTTTATAGTGTGTGAAAACATAGATGAAGAATAGTGCATAACTTAAATTCTTTAGTTTCTAAGCGTTGTATTGCATCGAAAATTGCAGTTTCTTCAATTCTCGACTTAGATTGTCGTTTATTTAGATTTTTAATGACTGATAGAGTCTACGATTAAAGTTAAAACTTAGAACTTTTGTCACAGTTAAATTAGGTGCTATCCAATTTGTGTTTTGACAATTGGTATGAATTTTTCAGTGGTTCAATTTTATTCATATGAAAAGTTTGTTTGATAGTCTAATGCTAATTTAATTTACATAATTCATTGGATATTTGTCATTTTGTTCTTTTTTTATCATTAATGAAAACAAGCTAGAGAGACTACCATTCTTGATAATCATGTTTACTGTATAAGATAGGAATCATAGGATTAGGGTCTTGTCTAATATATTCTACTTGTTATGTGTCTTTTTATGGTCATATATTTTATAATTGTAATTAAGTTGAGCATTAGACTGCAAATTTATGTGTTTTATGTCTTTGTAATTCCAGTATTTGCATCAATGAGCAGGGGAAGGAATGTCTTTTGGAGTTATGTAATCCAAATTTCTACAACACCCAAAATTACTTTCATGATATTTTAGTTTGATCAAGGACTTATTATTTTTTGCAAATTTATTTGGATTATTGTGAGTTACTTTGATGTTTAATTTAGCCATTTTATTTGTATAATTGCAAATCTTTGAACAATTATTTGCATTGTAATTATGACATTTAATTTTAGCTATTTAATTGAGTGGAGCTCGAGAACTCAAGTTTAACGATCAAGCTCGCTCAAGTTTAAGTTGTGCGGTGTGGCGTCCTAAAAAGATTTGCGTTGCGCGTGGGCCGGCCTGCATTTGTCCCATGGTTGTGAGTTCCAAGTGACGGTGGTTGTTATGTGGTATATAAAATAAAAGTGGTGTATTTATCACCAACGATCTAGAACTCGAGCTGTTTTTTTTTCCTCTTGTTTTCATTCTTTTTTTTTAGACAATACATTTTCTTTATTCTTAAGTGATTTTTGTATATTAAATCTCCAATTGTTGTGAATCCCATTTTGTTTTGAATACTCTCATTAAAAAAATTAAGAAGCAATTGGTTTCTGTTGATCTCTAAGTGTTAAAAAGTGTTTAAATTGTGTGAGTAGTCTTGATAAAATTAAGAAGCAATTTGTTTAAGTTTGCTTAGCTGTAATAACTTTTTTATAGCGTAGCTTACAGTTAACAGGGAGTTTGCAACTTATGTTAAGATATTTGTGCGCGCAATGGAATATATGGAATAAGTGTTTGAAAAACGATTATCACAAAGTATAATATTGAATAACAATTTATATGCTAACAATCACAAGATATATATATATATATATATATATATATATATATATATATATATAAAGATAAGTATATTAAAGGTAGTTTATAGTGGTTCAAAATGGAGTAATATTTCTAATACACTCTATTATTCATTGTCTAATAATGAACCAGTTCAGTTAATTAAATATAACCAAAAAACAGGGGGGTGGGGGTGTTTCAAAGCAGAAAACCAAAATATATATGGGAGCAATTGTGGTTAAAATTGTCAAATGACGGATTGTGGGCTGATCCATTTCGTCTATCTGTCTTAATGGTTCTAACTATGGGTGACGGGTTTAATGTCGGTTGATTTACGAGTTATCAGAAATTGTGGGATGTGATCCAATAAGATTTTGGTTCAACCTTTTGAAGTTTAAACATTTGTGCTACCAAATGATCAAGGTGATATTTATTAATGGGATTTAATTATTTGAACATAATTTTTAGCATTTAAATGTAATGATATTCAAACAATTATTGAGTGTAATAATTTGAACACCATTTTAAGCATTTAAATGTAATAATGTTAAAACAATTATATACGTCTTTAGGACACACCTGTTATACTAGTATAATACATAACTAACCATTTCGTTTACACATGATACATTAATCATCTTTCTCCTAAAAATGAAAAATATCTGCAAAAACCAATTTCATTTACGCATGATACATTAATCATCTTTCTCCTAAAAATGAAAAATATCTGTAAAAACCAATTTTCATTTACGCATGATACATTAATCATCAATATATATATATATATATATATATATATATATACACTTTTTTTTATCCACAAACTCACAAACCAATATATGTATAATGCCTCTTTTATGTTGTATCAAACCTCTGTAATATCGTCTTTTTCCAAATAAATAAAATAAATAAATACATAGATAATTCAGTGTACTGTAATTATACTTTGAAGCGCAAAAACATTCCATTAGATTGGGAGGGACGAAGATTTGGTGAATATTAAACCCTTGTTTGGGATCTCAGATATGTCAGACGAAGACGAAACGGCGTCGCAGCTCACTGACAAGCAGAAGGTCGAGATCGCTAAATGGTTTCTCCTCAATTCTCCCCCCGGCGAAATCCAATTCGTCGCCAAAGGTAATTGATATGTACATGCATTTCTATGTATGAATGTTTTCTCGCATTTTGGAATGAATGCAGAATTCATGTCTATTTTTGAATATTTTTTGGGTAGATATTAGGGCGCTTTTGAAAAATGAGAGACTGTATAAAACCGCTGTGGCGGAGGCGTTTCCGGCTTACAACAAATCCCACATGATTTGCTTGGAACTTCCTGATAGAAGCGGTGAGGTAACGCCAATTATGTAATGATTTTGCCCTAGTTATGTTGGCTTGTATTATGATTTGGTTAGATGATTTTTCAAGATATAATTTTAATTATGCTCTTGATGGCATTTGATGTCCTTTATAAAAGGTGAGGTTGTAATTAGGCTGAAAATAGATTTCTATGAACCGATGGAGCAATTTTTGGAAGTTTGTAAATTAGCTACACCCCCCAGCAAACTCCATTGTAGGTACCAAACCATTTCAGAAAGAAGCGAAGGATAATAAACAATGAGGACTATTTGTGCATCTCATTGTTGCAAGATTGTGATTTTTCATGTTATGTATCATTATGTCGAAGTAGTATGGACATATTCTTCTAATTTTTCAATTTAACTGAATTAAGTTCCTTTGTAATATGTTCAGCGTCTCTTTAGTAAAAAAATGTTCAAAAGTTTAGTAGACCTAGAATTGCTGTCACAAACATAGTATTGTGGTGTTCAATGTCCTAGAATAATTCATCCAATCTGCATAAACCAGCTTCTTAGGCTTTAATATGTATATTGGTGGAAATAGAAAGCTTCTTAGTAGATTTAGAATGGATGGCATGCTGGTTACATGTTGAAGTAAGCCCTACTGCAATGAAGTCAACTAGAGAATTGACTTTTGATGCCTTTGATTCATTATCCTGTCTTTGATGGTAGCAGGTTATGGTTACATCATTTAGCGAGATTGATAAGGACGAGTATCTTGATCCTAGGACTGCTCAGGTTGCAATAGTTGACCATGTGAAGCAGGTAAGTTTGTTCTATTGTTTCCTAGTGGTGTTAAGTTCATGTACTTTCAGGGTGTTGATGTCTTTTTAACCAATCTTTTATATGTGCTTCTTTCTTGTTGGAAATACAATTAGATCTAGATCTTTAGTAATTGTTGATCTGGAGTTTAGGTGAAGATGAATGTTTTGATTTTTACCATTTATTTTTAGGGTTCACTTCTGTTTAACATATCAAAAGCAGCCAAGCAAACAAACTAATAAGGTTCTTAAGGAGTTGAAATGCTACTAGGTTTAGTAGGTGCTTGAGATCACCACCTAAGAACTTTCTGGGTGTGGCACAATGTGTACACATACCGATCCCAATCCATAGTAGCAGTACAACAAACCCCTCAATCAATTAAAGCATTTATTAAGGAAGAAAAAGAGACATGTAGTGGACATTTGATGAAGATATGGATGTAGAAAGGAAGAAAAGCTGCAATATGGGAACATGCTAAGCAACACACGTGGTTAATTAAAATAGTTCAATGCAGTTACCAAATTGGTAAAGAGCATCAAAGTGCTGATGCCTTGTTCTTGTTTTAAATCATCTAAGTGTGAAAGCATGGAAATTCTCAAGAACAATCATAATTTTGTCTCAAATGGATTATTTGTTTTGTTGTTGTTGAAATGACTGAAACTTACTTTATATGCTAATACTTGCATATCAAGCTAGAGGCTCCTTGTGGTAGTTCTATTGAGACTTGCCTTTTGTAAATTATTAATTCCACATAAATAAATAATTTATATAGTATAGATATGTACATTGTTTTGGTACTAACACCCATGGAATTGCTTTAGACACCGTGGTGCATGTAAATACAAACATAATGGGCTAATGATCTACATCAGTCCATTGAACATAGATACTACGTGAGAACATCTGTAGCATATAGATTCGAAGATGGTATTTTGGTTCTGAATGTATTTTCCTTTCTCATTATTGATACTCAGAATGCATCAATGACCTAATTGACCTCAAGACATGCTACCAAAAGGATGTAATGAAGTTGAACTTTGAAAACTAAGTTTGTTTGGTCTAAAGCGTAGGTGGATCTTCAATGTGTTGTAAATGAGTTGCAACATTAACATGTTATACTCCAGTCTGGTTGTGGAATAAATTAAAAACTTGTGCATACCTTAAGGTCATAGTATGCTCTGTTGATTCAGGTCTGTGAACATGTTAGACCAGCAAAAGATGAAGAGCTTGCGTCGTCATATATTGAGGAATATAGGTACGCATTGGTGCCTTTTTGTCTTTAAAATTGTGATGCTGCTTCGGAAAGAATTTTTTGAATTTATTTGCAATGAACTTGCAGCTGGTTAAACTTATATCTAAACCTATTCGGATTGCTAATTAAAAATTAGGATAATCTTTTACAGCTGTCTAGTTTTAGTAATCTTGGCAATTGGAAGTGGAGCACAGTCTCTCAATATATGGAATCACTATTCTTGTCATTCAAATTGAAAATAAATCATTGGGCTTACTACCAACTTCTATTTATGAATATTATATAATTCTAATGGGACCCATTAACTATAAATCATCATTCTCGAATGAAATATCCTAAATCATCGCGCTACTACCAACTGCAATTATAGAAGCTCCATCTCCAATTTATGTAGCAGTCAAATATTTTATGCATAAATAATGAAAATGATTCCACTCAAAATATACGACCAAACATATGTTCATTTTCATGTTTTTCGTGGTAAAAGTATAATAGATGCATTCAACCAAGAAAATCTTCTTTCCAGACCTATACAATATCACGTTTTACACATTCATCCATACATAACTTTTTATTTCCAAACAAGTACCAATACATCCCAAATTTCCATTTAGCAATAGGACCAAACATGCATGAAGATGTCTATTATACCAAACAATATTAAACATATCGATATCCATTTTTGGATCAGGTCTGACATAGCTTTAGTGTATGATAATGACTTGGTTTCACCCTTCATTTGGTTTGCTTTGGTAAGCCCACCAATTCGTGTGTTGGGGAGAGGGAAGGGGGCGGGCATCATTTTCCCATTTTTCTTCTGGGAGTTTCAATGCTGCTCTGCTTATGTTTCCTTTCTTGTTAGTAACTCTTTTTCTGCAGGTGTGCATTGGATGCAGAAATTATCAAGTATGTTAGCGAAGCATACCCCAAAGGAGTCTGTTCTGTTTATTGTGTTAATGGGAAAGATGTGGAAGAACCAGGCTTGGACTTTGAGCTTGTTGTAGTGATTTCTGCTGCTAGACTCAGCCCTCAGAATTTCTGGTATGTTTTGTCTGTGCTGTCTTGGTTAATGCTCATATGCTTTCAGTTCTTCATCACATGGTGCACCTTTTGACTTAACTGTAACTGCATATAATTCTGCTACCTTTTCTCCATCCTTTTCGTGTTCATAATGCATTTCATTCTTCTTTGTTGGACTTTCTAGTTTCTAGAAGACAGTTAAATGGGCAATACTGCAATAAGGAGAAAATTTTAATGCTCTTGATAGTTTAGTCAACATTTGGCATTTCTGGTTGCATATGTGTCATTATTAAAGAATATACTAGCTTTCTATATGTGCACCTGGTATGTGAAGATTTCTTCTCTGGAAAAGTCTTCCTACAGATGCACGACGTAACTGGATTTGCACTATGCATTCCTGCATATATTCTGTTGCCTGATGCTTCCATTGGTTGGTGTAGCAATGGAAGTTGGCGTTCAGTATGGAACCTTGAATTCAAGGATGAACTGCAGTTTGTGGAAGTTAGAGGTAAACTTCAGGTAGTCTTCCGTTCGTCAATATATTGAGATTTTGAGTTTATTTATGTGTATTATCCCCCCCGTTCATCAATATATTGAGATTTTGAGTTTATTTATGTGTATTATCCCCTTTGTCATTATACTTTTAGGTAATTAGGGAAAATAAAGAAAATAAATAAGCATTTATTTTCTACTTTATTTAGGTTGGAGCCCATTACTTTGAAGAGGGAAATGTCCAGTTAGATGCCGAGCATGACTGCAAGGATTCCACTATATTTCAGGTAATGCTTAAAATAAAATGTGCACCAAGATTCTCTATATCATGGTGGTTGGATTATCTACTGCTATGTTGTTAGTACCTGCTTCGATTTGTATGTGATGTGATGCGCCATGTTGGTCATCATTGGGATATTAGTAATCAAAGTTTGTGAGATGACTTGTGATTATCCACTCTTAAAGTTAAGGGTAAGGAATACTTTTTATGATTTCTTACTTTCTTGATATCACATTTGATTTGTTCAAAATATCAGTCAATTACTATTTAGCAGAAATATTCTGACATATTTTTAGATAATGATGATGCCTCTATTCTGAGTCTTTATGGTTCCACTACCAGGAGAGAACTTCCAAATATTGTACTTAAAAATGTGTTTTTGAGTGTCTCAGACTTAAAAAAAAGTGTCGGACTCAGCTGCAGATTAGGAGGAAAACCTATGATGTTAAAAAGATATGTTGTTATTTGCTTAGGTTGTACAGATTATAACAAAATGTTGATGGCATGTGTTGATTCTTCAGTCACCTGAGGATTGTGCAGTTTCCCTGACCACCATTATTCGCCACCATGAGACTGAGTATCTGAATTCTCTTCAGGTATCCTCCATTTTTTTAATTAGGATCTTATTCGCATGAAATTCCTTTACTAAATCCGATTATATTGGCAGATGTCCTATTCAAACTTGCCTGACACCACATTCAAGGTACCCTCTTTGTTATTATGTCTCATCAGAGCTGTCTGAATAATTTTAATAGTCAAAGTTGTAGCTTGTAATCGAAGTTAATTTTTCCGTATGCTTTTTAAACCAAGCTGGTATCTTTTGATGGTTCAGCCGACTCATTTTCTGCTCCTTGTGTAAACATCAAATTATTGTATTTGAGTTGATTTCAGAAAATATCTGTGACGTCATCATATATTAATAAACTTTTGTGTTTTGACATTTTAGGACCTTCGGAGGAAGCTTCCTGTTACGCGTACGCTATTCCCATGGCATAACACCATGCAATTCAGCCTGACCAGAGATATCCAGAAGAACTTGGGACTTGAAAACAGTAAATGATACTTGTGGGTTGAATATGTCGTATGCACTGGTATTTTCCAAACCCACCTACATACCGTCATCATTTTATTTTTATTTCCGTATTTGGCCTTTAGAACTTGTATTGTTGCCCTAGAGTTTCTTTCTACTCTTCTTGTTTGGGGTAGGTGGGACAGATTTGCCAATTGGCTTGGAACACTCCAACTATATGTTTATATATATACATTACCTTTGGCTGTAAAGTGTATTCATTGTTGTGGCATTCTTTAATCAACAACCCATTTGTTCCTTTAGTTTCTTTATAATGTTTTGGCTTCTAGGCTGATAAAATGAGACTCCAAAATAAGCTTTTAGGTATCTTTAAAATTTTAGTAGTGTTCATGGTCACATGCTCTGCACATGACAATCCAGCAAAATTGAGGGATTTTGGACTAAATTTACAAAAGAATTAGAATATAGAAGATTAAATTGTCAATTTTGAAATAAGCATGATAAATTTGCCACATCCCTATACAAAGTTTGCATTTATCTAAGTGGGGCAGCTATGGATATTATAGAAAAAGGATGGTGTAACAAACATAAAAGGACGACAAACTGTTGTTAATCTCATGTATGTGGGGTTGCTCACAATTCAATTAATCAGTTTAAATTTTCATTTGAATTCAAAGAATTAGGTTTATATTTCTTTAATTGCTCAAATATTTTTAATCGATTTATTTTCATCAATCGAAATGACCTTATATGAGTACAAATGCACCCGAAAACAAGTTGGTGCAATAGGGAAAATATATCCTTTTTTTTTTTAAAGAAAAAAACAACAGGGATGGATTGGGGGTGATCTTCTCTCTTGGACTTTAAAAAACGTTCTTTTTGTACGTAAAATTTTCTTAAATTTCTAGTTTACATCATTACTTTATAAGAGTTGTGCTCCACAACATAAAAGTTTGCTTATTACTTCATGAAATTTAGTTCCCACTACTTTATGTTATAACATGAAAAAAAATGCCCTAATTGAGACAATGCTTACACGGATTCAAGCCTGTTAAGTTTCAATAAGCAACTTGGGATTAGCCAAAAACATCAAGATTCAATACTGCATCACAAATCAAAACCAAAACTGGAACTCTATAATCCACTAATCACCCTAAAAACAATACTTACTAAAACTAAATTAAGCAAAAAAACAAAACCCAAGGCCCTAAAACTCCAAAACCTCCTCTGTTCTAGCACTTAACCTCCTTCAAACCATAGGCCAAGTAAAGAAAAGTCGGATCAGTCGCTCCGTCCTTATAGTACGCAAACACCACACTCCCATCGTCGTGCATGCTCTCCCCAACAAAGCTATCAAAATCCAACATCATATCATCAACACAAATTATTTTTAAAAAAGTAATGAAAAATCAAGAACATATATGATGATCTTACAATTGAAGGTCCTTGAGCTTGGAGAGAAGGTACTTGGTTGCTCCTTCAATGTGTTTCTTGAACAACTCTTGCTTCTCTGCTTCCAATTTGGGTGTCAAATTCTTGATATACTTCTTCATGAATGCAATGAACTGCTTCTTGTCGAAAGCAGGTTGCTCCTACAAACGGCACCCAAATAGTACGTTAGATACGAAGGGTCGTTTAGTCAATTCACATTACATACGAAAAGAAGAATCATATAAAAAACCAACCTGAAGCCTGAAAGTGTCAACTATGTCAACAACCTTGACAGCTTGATCGTCGACACCTTCATCTTCTTCACCGCCTTCGGCTGAAGGGTTAGCCCCGATATCTACATTGACTGCTCCTTGAACTACCCACTGCAAATATAACCACAAAATCATTTAATCTAACCAATAAATAGTTTAATTATCTTGTGAAAAAAAAGACAAGATTGAGATATGTTTTCTACCTTTCCTTCTACTTCCCACAACATTCCATTCTCGATTTCCTTATATGGGAATGAGTCGGAGAGAAGCTCGTCCCCTGAAATTACCAAAACGGGTTTTAGCAACGAAGCATATATGATGAAGTTGGATTTGTAAAGAAAAACTCGAAAACAGATTAGTAGCTCAATATCATGTGGAGAACAATGATCATACACGTATTGACACGATGTGGAAAAAGCATTCATTAATATTGGCACTAGAAAAGTTCTTTAGACAATCATATGGCTCATGTTGGATGCTAACATATCACTCATATAATAGAACCAGACTTATATTTGTCCACCCTACCCTCGAGGTTATTACTCTAATTGGATGTGTGACATGTGTCACAATTTGAAAATTTCAAAAATCACTACCATTGATTTTTCAGTGTATCCAAATCCATAACGATAAATCTGCCCGTTTCGACTAAAACCCTTTACCAATATCAAGAAACAGATAAGAACTCCAAATAATCATACTGCTATAACATGATTCTTAAAAGCCTTAAAAAAACATTCCAAACCTAAAAATCATGCAAGAGGGATTTCTAATTTCTCAAAAAAAAAAAGAGTGGAAATTCATAATCTTTGTCTAAACGGCATCCTCATCATAAATTTCATCATGTATATTTAGATCAATCTTGAATTAAGATCTCTCAAACCTAATACTCAAATTATATCTAAATTAATCAATCGCAACACAAAAGCATTACATAAGACGAATAAACAATAAACAAATCCCATCGTTAATATAAATCATGCACGATGGTTAAAATAGAAAGGAAAAAATAAAAATTAAAAAAAGTGAAAAGAAATCGCATAATTCTTGAGCACCTGAGAGAAGATCTTGGTAAACCAACATGATTGCAGAAAACCCTTAATTTACTCTTGTGGACTCCCAACAAGGATTTAATGTTGGTGCAAGAAATAAAATAAAATCTAATAAAAAGCTAATGCAGTGAGAGAAGAAGAAGGTGATATATATAGACTTATGGTTGCGAGGTTTTATAGCAGAGAGAATTACGGCTTCGAGAGAAGTCTCACGTATCTAGAGGACCTAATTTGACTAGGATTATAACTTGCAATATTTGTCCTCTTTTTATTTTTGGAAAATAGTTGTTCTATTTTATTTGGTTTTGGTTTTATACAAATCCATATGCACTAGATTTCTTGTGAGACTAATTCTCTAATTTTGTAGGTAATTAAATAATTTATAATATTTCATAAACTAATAATTGATTTGTAAAAATGGATAATTATTGTCGACAATGAGACTTCATCCCACAAAATTATATATGTAAAATAGTTTTATATGAATGTTATATAAATTTTTGTAATATTATAATTGTATGTGTATGATTTACATTTGAGCTTAAATTGTTATCCTCTCAAAGAATTCTAACCTCTTATATAATATTTTTTTAAAAAGTTTATAAATGTTAAATATTAATTATTAAAATGTTTGGATCAGTTAAGATTTACCAAGTTATTAAAATTTATTTATATTATAATTATAGCCATGTATTTACTTAAAATAGTGAGATATAAAGGAGTAAATCACAATAAGATTTTAAAGTTGCACAGTAAAAGGTAATAAACTTCTAATATCATATTAAATAAGATTATAGGATCTTTTTTCAAAAAGTTACCAAATACTTTTCTAACTGACTTATAAGCTCTCTAAAAGATTATAAGATGTTTGAAAAAGTTTATAAATATGAAACCCTCTTGATTGATAATGGGCTTTGGAATTGAATTTTGGATAGGGATATTAACACCCCTCTTTTTTTATAAATATACTCTCTATTCTACATACAACCCTTGAGAAAGAAAAAAAAATCAATCTTATTTTTTACGTAATACACCCTCAAATTACCCATTATACCCTTATATTTAAACAAATTTAAATTATTTTGAAATTCATCACATTTGAAGAACTCTGAGAAACAGACGTTATAAAAGAGTAGTCATGAGATTAATGAGAGACGATGAGAGAGAGGGACGAGTTTTCTACCACAAAAGATAATGTTGTTACTTTCTACCCAGAATTCATTAAATTTGGCAAATTTAATCATGGTTATATAAAGCCAAATTTAATACAAATGAACAGTATTGATCATGTCTCACAAATTGAAAGTATAAAAGCACTATAATTTGCAAATAAAAGTATACAAAATAGCTAATTAAAAAGAAAAGTAAAAAAAGGTACAAAGATGGGAATATACATATTCACTATTTTTACTCTTGGAATTGGAATTATGAATTTATTTATTTATTTAAGGAAAGAGTAAAATGAAGAGAATGACAGGCTGGCATCAAATGTGTCCAAGTACAGTGTGTTAAACATCGGATCCATGTCCCAAGTACATCATGCAACATTGTAACTACTTGTGAGTTGACAAATTATGCACATTCAACCACAATCTTATATTTTTGGCGGTCAATGGTTGACCAAAAACTTTACAATTAAAATAGTAATTACAAAAAGAACAGAAAAATATATGTCCTATAGATTGGAACTTCTAAAATTTTGTTATCTTGTATTTGAATTTCATTTTCATGACGATTTGATGGTTAATTTTTCATCTTTTTATTCGATTTTTCATTTCATAAGATTGTTTGGTGATGGATGTCAGTAAAAATATGATCATAATTAATGTGGTTATGGTCTTTGATACTATCGGTAGATCCAGTGATCACACCATGCATATATATATATATATATATATATATATATATATATATATATATATATATAATTTTTTATTTTTTTTTGATAATTCAAAACTTCTAAAGGAACATTTTGCAATTTGTTTGAAAGTTTTCAAGATTGCAGATTCAACCCCAAGTTCTAAAACTTATAATTTATCTCAAAGTTTTTTTATTTGATTTTAATTTCTGTTTAATTTTATATATAAATATTATATATGTCACGTTGTTGATTTTGGTATAATTTATTTTTTAAATTACCATGCACGTATATTGTATTTATTTAAAATTTATTGTTCATAACATGTCCTCTATTGTATTTTACTCCATTTATTGTAATGTTGACATTTAATTTTTTTGGAAAGTTGAAAATAAATCATAAATTTTGTAAAAACAAAATATGTAAAAAAAAAATTGAATTGTGAAAAACACCCACGAGTTAAACAATCTTTTATACAGTCAAACAAGGGTAAATGAATCATTATCCAAATAAAAAAGTGAAAAAATAACACCTCATTGACCATAATGCAACAAGGGTGTGTGTTCAACACTTATGTTAATCTTAACATAGTTGATGATATTGGGTCTTATTTACAAAATCTAAAGGGACTTCACGTAATTCTTAAACCATATGAATAATCATTCAAAGGTTTTGAATGATTTTTTTTTTAATTCAAACTCATATCAAACGAGAATTATGAAATTGAATTAGAGTTTTAATTGACTTTGGTACATGACACATGCATTTTGTCTAATAATTGAAAGTAGATCACGTCTATATTTTTACCAGAAAAAAGTGTCAAATAGGGTTGCAATCTGGAAAATTTGTAAAGTATGAATAAACAATTTGAAAAACTTGTTGGCTTAGATACCAAGTAAGTACAAGTTGAATCTTGATATTAATCTTATATTTTATCTCCATAGATACCAAGTAAGTACAAGTTGAATCTTGATATTAATCCTATATTTTATCTCCAAAAATCAATGTAAAAAATATTGACTTTAATGACAACCATTGTGGTATAAGTGTTAAAGATGTGATTTCAAATCTAAATATGACAATGATTATAATCGATTTCATATAGAAACCATTCGTAAACTTAAGAGAATAGGATTTTAGATGCTATTTACTTTGAAATTGACTTTGTCAAAGTGATTGTTGTGATTGACAACTTAGAGTTTGAAATCTAAGAAGGATAAGATGGACAAAAAAGTCGTGGTGAAAAAGAAAAAAAAAAGTATGTAAAAACAAGTTGAAAGAATCACAATTTGCAAAATTAGATTATGGAAATTGTGATATGAGTTATGAATATTAGTTTTGCATCACATGTCATATTTGTAAAATTGAGTCAAAATAAATGCCTCAACTTGTGAAGACTTGAATTATAATCTAGGACAGTTTGAAACTCAGGGCCCTATTTATGTGGATATAAAAATACGATACTATGATACTAATTCTATTTTGAACACAATATCATTTGCCAGTTTAAGACACAACAAATGATATCTAGATCCTAAGTGTTTGGATTGAAATTTGCTAATCTAGGTTTGGGATCTGCGAATCTCTGCTCGGTTTATTAGGAGGTTTTGAAAATTTTATAATTCATTCCTACTTTTTGTACATTTTCAAAATTGCAACAATTTCCAACATATATTTTTTGAAAATAAAATAATACAATAGCATCTATTTTTTCTATAATTCTCCTTTTTTCAATTTTTTTTTACGAATATATTTTTTTCTTTACTATAATCGTGTCTTATAAAATTTCAAAACAAATATTTCATCCGATTCCAAATTAAAATATGGTTTTAGATTTATTGTTATAGATTAAATAAATAAAAAATAGACATATATATCCTCCATTAATCAAGAAATTTAGGAACCCAAGATTAAAAAGAGCATCAAATAAATTCCATAAAAATGTCATATCATATTTCTAAATTTTTAGTTAAGAAATATTAATAGGGATGACATGTAAACAAAATTGCATAAAAGTCTTAACAAACAAATAATTTAAATAAAATTTGATATTTAAATATTTAATAATGTTATACCATCAGATTCAATCTCAATCTAACAGGGACATAGGATCTTAGACCAACATAGTTCGGATCGGCAGGGTGGTTGGCCTTTGGAAAGCCGACCAACCTGCTTCTCAAAATCCCGAACTCATCTAACAAATATACACATCAATAAATAAGAATTGAAGAAAGTAAAAAGAATATTAAAATCCCACATAATTATCAAATAAAAACTTGTAAAATGTAGATACACCAAACACACCCTTAAAACTTGTGTGTAATAAAATGGAGAGAAGTGAAGCGTGACGTATCCTTATCCCTTGCGTTGGACAGCGGTTAACCACTTCGCCATAAAATCGTCTACTTTAAGACAGCAATACATTTTTATAATCCAAAATAAAACAAGAAACACGCCATCAATACATAAATCTCTAATTTAACGCCCAATATATAGAGAGAAGAAACAAGTAATACAGAAAAAGGAAGGAAACAAGGTTGACGCTTTCTCTCTCTACTTCCCCAACTCCCATCCCAGCTCGCGCTTCATTCATGCTTCTAATTCCTTGATTAATTCATATCTGCTCTACTTTTTTTTTTATTCAATTTGAGTGGAGAATTTTCTGCTTCAGATTGCTGTATATTAGGTTGTTTTTATTTGGGGAAATTGCGGTTTCCTTTTAAATTATGGGACTGGGAGATGCAGATCTTCTAGACGACGGCGATGGAGGAGGATGCAAATTGGCGGCGCCCTCGGTGTCCTGCTCCATTTGTTTGGAGGTGGTCACCGACAACGGAGGTAGATCTTGCGCTAAGCTTCAATGCGGCCATCAATTCCACCTAGGTTAGTGATCAATTTGCAATTCATTTGGTAAGAATTGTGATCTAGCTAGTTTTACCTGCGCTCGTTGTTTTGCAACTTGTCAATTGAAGCTTGGATTAGCCAGATTAGTATATTTGTTTGATTTCAGGATTTGGGGGTGAAGTGCTCGTCGAATATTGGATTAGTGGAAATTGTTTGGGGATTGAAAGTGGATGCTTTAAATGTAGTTTGCTAACTTGGAAGAATTTCTAATTTAGTCTATGTAGGAGTTCAATATTGTGTGGAATTTAGATATTTCTAATTTACATGTTGAGTCCTTTTTATCCTTGTGGTAATTTGGTCCAAGATCACATTTTTAGATACAGTAAAATCATGTGGGTCTTGTGTTTACGTCATTATGTAATTTTTCTGATTCGAAACTGTGGTGGTGGTTGTTTCACTATTTGTAATACCCATGTGGGTATTACCCTAACACCACTTGATATGTGTCATGTGACTCTTTGAAAAATTCAATGGTTAGTAGCATACATGAAGTAGTTTGTGCTTTCACTCAAGTTTCTTTCGAATCAGGAAATCCAAGTTGCGTCAAAGTCTACAAGGTCTTCTCTATGTCCAAGCTAATTATGTAGAAACAAGTTTCTAAAGATTGATAACCTAAAAATTTGGTTATATAGGGGAGAATTAAAAAAAAAAAAAAATCCCACTTATATTGAACTCTGTAAATCTTCTTTACTGGCAATATTGGTTGAAATAGATCACTCTTTAGACTTCAGCAAGCAGGCCCATTCGAGTCACTTTAATTTGTTGTTATTTTTCCTACTATCATTGTTATAATTTTTTTACCAACTTTTGACTGTGTCTTGATGGCAATTTGTTTCTCTTATCTGCCTCAAACATTGCTGACCTATAATTTTGGTCTATATGGGGGTGAATTTTGTAAAGATTCTCACATGTTGATTTTTCTTATCTTCTTTACCAAAAATTAGTTGAAATACATCACTCTAGATTTTAGCAAGCAATCCCATTTGAGGCACTTCGATTTGTTGATTCCCACTATAACTATTATTATTTTTACCAACTTTTGATGTGACTTGATGTTGATCTGTTCATCACTTCTGTCTTGGCATAGACTTTGAAGCTTTGGATAGCTGCTAGTTGAAAACCAGGTACTAGAATAAGTTGACTGAATAGTTAATCTCATCAAACCCTTGAATCTAACATTATCTTCCGACTTCCTTATGTTTGGGCTCATGCATTATATTTGGTTCTTGTTAGCAGCTTTGATGTGCATGCTGATAGGAGATCCTCTTTCTTGTTGGAAAAGTATTTGGAAGTGAATTCTTTTCAACAAGAATAATCAAGATCCGGAACAATTATCTTATTATATTGAATAAAAGTAACCTCAAGTTGTTCTTTGAAAACAATCAAATATGAATATTGCACATTTAGTGTGTCTGTGAGTGTGTTTGATATAAACACATTTAGTATTGATTGTCCTCTATTGAGTACTGAACTTGAATCTTCTTACAAGTGAATTACTGGTTTTAGTTAATTGACCTGATGTATCTTTTAATAATACATGCAATTTCCACAACTCAGGCTCTTATTTCCTTTTTGGGAAGTTTTCAGTTAATTTTCTGACTACTCCTGGCCTCCTCAAACATGGATGAGAGAGGGTTTTGATGGATGGGATGTTAGACACCATAGAGTCATAAGGTTGGCCATTTTATCAATATTTTCAGGGAACAATTGACAATATAATTTGAAGGCTATACTGGTTAGTTTGGCAACAGTTGTTATTACACTGTGATGCTATTTCTTTCTGCATATGATATGCAAATAGTTTAACATACATGTGCCTTCATAGGTTGTTTTTTTTTGGGGGTTGGGGGGGGGGGGGGACTTGTTAGAAGTCTTTTTAATGAACAAATTTTGTTAATTCCATTCCTTGATAGGAACAGATTTTATTTGTTGCCAAAACATGGCTTGACAATCTGAAAAACCTTCTGATAATTTGCTGGTCGCCTTTTATCAAATATTTCTTGTAACTTCATAACTCTACAAACCTGCTGGATTTTATGAACTTTGGTGCACCTCATTTGGGCAAAAGCTTTGATTAGTTGAGTAACTGGCAACTCAATTCGGCGTTCTGAATTAACCTTGAAGAATGACATGATAATTTGAAGCATTCTGGATTTTCTCAGAACTATTGTAAATGGAAGAAAAATTTCCTGTCAGATATTTTGAGATATGGGTAATTTTAGATGTATAACTTTTGGTTCTCAACTACCTTATTGTTTTCCTTTTAATATTAATAATTTAAATAAGGGACCATTATGCAAAAAAGTTGCTAAGAGAGACCACTTCAGCTTATTGATGGATAAGATTCTGCATAAATATGCATGAAAATGATGATTTATTTCAAGCGTAAATTTGCAGTAAGCTTTTCTTGTGAATATATGGCCTGTTAGTTGCATGTCGTCCCATGTTTTCATCTACTTTTCCTCTTCTAACTTGTTGGAACTTGTAAGGTGAAATGGTCAATCACTTTACATGTTTCCACAAGACACCAAACAACATCCTTGCACATTTTGATAATGAGGTTTCTGTCATCAATTTATGATTTTTGAAATGATAAAAGCAATTGCATGCTATGGAATGCATTAACTTTTACTCTTTTGTTAGCATGATATATGTATAACTTCCTTTCCATTGCTTTTTTGGAAAACATATGTTTCTCACTTAATTTTTGTTTTTTGCATGATGTTTCAGATTGCATAGGTTCAGCATTCAATGTTAAGGGAGCTATGCAGTGCCCTAACTGTCGGAAAATTGAGAAAGGACAATGGCTATATGCAAATGGTGGTCGTCCTCTACCTGAGTTTAGCATGGATGATTGGGCCCATGATGAGGATCTATACGATTTAGGCTATTCTGAAATGGTAATTCTCTAGATCTAATCTATAATTTTGTGAGGATTTATTTTTATTCTGATGTTGAGAATAAGCTATGTGTTCTTTCTTTGTCTTCATTCTATTATCTTTTTAGTGCTAAAGCTTTTGTCTTTTGCATGACTTGGTTAATTATATGTTTCTGAAAGCATTTTTGTACCATCTCATCTTATTTGCTTATACATGATCCCTTCCACTTATCAACTCCTGGAATATTATTTCCTGTTTGAGTGCTTTATTTTACTTCAAATTCCTTTTCCCTTGCTCTCAAGTTTCTCCCATTAGTGTAGTATGAGCGTGTTTGCATCAGTTTTTAGAAGCTAAAGTTCTGCTTTTGGCTTGGATTAAGCAGTTCGGAATGTTCGTTAATCTCGGATTCTGCTTAACTAAAGCAGAAAATATCTAAGTCTAGAAGCAACTGGAGGGGTGCTTCACGGTGCTTCTGGGTCTTTTGTAAATATATCCAAATTTGATTTGTTGCTGTAAGCTCTGCCTCTTCCCTTAATTTTAGATCTCAACATATCAAATTGTGAATACGACTCAGGTATCAGGCCTATATGTTTCAAAATGTGATTGAGGATTTCTGCTTCCTGATCTGATATATGTGATTCAAACTGATATTTTAACAAATAGATCAACTTTTCTTTTGAAAACTTTCTGATTTTTTAACTTTCAACTTTTCTCTTTTCAAAGACTACCCGCCTCAGCTATTATGCTATTCTACAAAATCTTTCTTTTTAATCACTTCTTCAAAAGCACCTTTTTTGTTCTTGTTTTTTGCGAACACTCTCTAACTACTTCATAGAAATCAACTATTCAGCTTGTTTTCCATCACATTAACTCATCAATTAGACAGAGATCTCCGACATTGATGTGACATGAGTATATCGAGCTGTGCATCTGCTGAATCTGATTTGGGTTGCTTGAGGTGAAAAATGAGAAAGAAACTTGGGAATATTAAAGTTCACACTTGGAGCACAATTTGTCTTCTATGTTGATTTTGTGGCATGAAGTTGTTGATGTCTTCAAAGAGAGAACATCTTTATGCAGTACTATATGGTTGCTTCTGCTTTGCTGCATGATAGATTGAGCTAATTCAAATCCCTATACCATAGTGACATGCTTTCAGATGAACCCAGCGGATTATGCTAATATCTGAATTACCATGTATCATTTAGTAATTGTCTCTGATTGTAGATGTGAAGGAACTTTAAAGATGTGCCATTACAAGAATTTTTATAATTTTTTTTTTTTTTCTGTAGATGAAGTAAATGCCTTTAGGCTCCTGAATGTCTTTTCCCCTGCTAATTGAAAACCTATTTATCTACTCAACACTTATGTTCCAGAAAGGTCTTGCACAAACTGATACTGGATGAAGGTAGGAGGGGAGTGGTTCAATAGATAATCCACCCTTTCTCCTCTAGTATCTAGAATATATCGACTATGCTTTTACTCCTCCATTATACTACTGTATATGTGGCTTACAAATTCACTAGTCATTTGCTTGGGCTTAGACTGAGCTCCTGTTGAGTTTGCATATGTTACATTGGACTTAGGATTTAAATCGCTGCTCGTGTGTATGCATAACCTGCAATATATGATGATTGAGCCTTTACTTACTAATTCCTGAAAATTGAATTGACAGTCATTTGGACTTCATTGGTGTCCATTCAGTGGATTAACAAGGCTCCCTTTATCTTTTGAGTAAGTCCCATCTTACCTTATGTGTATTTATGACCAAGTTTTAAATTCAAATACTTGGCTCAAGGTTTTTTTTTTTTTTTTTTTAATGTAGATAGATATAGGTGATGACTATTTGAACTATTCTCACATTTTTCCTATGTATACCTGAAAGACAGTATTATAAACCTTTGGTATCATATTATTGGCCGTATTTCAGTTTGATATTTTATCCTCACTGCCCATTATGATTCAGTTGGATGAGCTTTACATTTTCTAGCAGTATTTTTCCTTTCAGACCACTGTATCAATGCAAGCCCCAACTTTTCATTTGGGAGAATAGAGCTTTCTTTTCTTAAATCTTTTCTCTCCATTTAGTTGGTCACCGACCTGCTGGGTGAGGCATCCTTATTATAACCTTGTTTCATTTGTATGCTTAGTATGACATGCAATATTGGTTTGTGTATGTAGCATGTATACTGCCTTTTATTTTGTATGGATATGGATATGGATAATTCATTTTAGCCTGAATGTGGGATTCTCCTTCATATAACCATGTAAGGGTAGATGTGTTGGAATATGTAGTACTTGTTATATGAATGTGTTTACAAAAAGTGCTGAAGTTCGTAAAGAGCCTCAATTGGCACTGGAGTTTGATGATGGTTGTCCAAAATGGTAATGATTAAATTTCAAGAATTAGATGTGGTGGAAGCTGTTGACTTTCAATTAGCTTTTGGCAGGCTTAGCAGCTAAACCTCATTGATCTGAAAGTTTCATTTTGCAGGATCTGAATAATGGATGGAAAAAGTAATTTCTTTTGTGAGTCATATCGTTGCAGTAGTGAAGAATTCTGTTTGGCTGGTTATAACTTGTCTTATCTCAACCTTACTATTTTGCTGGACTTGTACTGAAATAAACAATCTAAGCTTCATAGTATGCAACCAGCTCATGACTTCTACAGTAAGCTCAGCCAGCAATAAATAGATTATATAAGTGTCTTTAGGCCTGTACTCACCATATTGATGTCTAACACGATCATGCCCTTTTGTCATTTAAAATCGTATTTGCAATAAAAGGCGTTGTGCATGAAGCTTTTAGTGTTTCAGTGGATCACCTCTATTATGCTTATAATTGTCCAAGTAACTTTGTGAGTTTTAAAGAAGTGGTTATAATTTGGGTTAAAGGAATTCCATCTTTTGTTTTTCTAAGATTTTGAAAATGAAATTATCAGAATATTTGTTTTTGGTGCTCTTGCTTAATAAGGTGTTGCACATGCATAACATTCAAATCCAGATTTCTTCTCATTAGAGTGTCTTCTTTTCTTTTTGTTAATGTGGAGGGACATTTTGTCAGTAGCTTGGCATCTGGTACTGTATCTTGTTTTACTAGCCAAAACAACAGGTAGGAACACTTTTAGCATATGATATATAGTTAGTATTTGGTTATTTATTTATTTATATATGGGTGAGCTTGGGAGTGGGAGCTGGACATTTCACCTTTCTTTCTAATTTGTCTGTATGTGATTATTTTTTCTGCTCTATTATTTTTTGGGTTCCTATACTTGGCTATTGAGATAATAATACTTTACATTTTGCAGTGAAGGAGATATTTCATCAAGTTCATGTAAGGTTTCATTTCCTCTACCCAACTGCTAAAGTTTATGTAAAGCATCCGTAATAATTGGAGCATTTGCTATTTAATAGATCATGATCTTTTTGGGCATCATGCCGTCTTTGCCGAGCATACACCTGTGTCATCCACATCTCATCCTTGTCCATATGTTGCTTATGTTGGCCCAGTTCACCCATCTTCTTCAACATCAAGTGGGAATGTTTCTGATGGATCTAGTTATAATAACTGGAGCGGCCCAACGGTTCCAAGTGAAATCCCCAATTCCTATGCTTACCCATCAATGGATATGCATTATCACAATTGGGACCATTCTTCTCCTTTTGCTCCAAGTACCCGCATTGGTGGTGCAGAGCAACCTTTGATTACATCTGTGACTCAGCGAACATCAAGGAGCAGCTCTGATATTCCAAGAAGTGGAATCCACCCCTTCATTCTTGCTCATAGGTCAGTATATTGCTCTGCTACAAATGGCTCATGGTTAAGTTTTAACTAAGCATCTGGAATAATTTAACTGTAAACTATTTTCATAAGAGAAACTGTAAATTATTTTCAAAGTCAACTGAGTTTTTCCCCTTATTGCTAGTGAAGAAATATACAACTCAAGTATGATTAAAAATATAATTAATCATCTTATTAAATTTAAAGGAGTATTAGTGTTGTTTGATGAAGTTACCATTGTTCAGGTTATAAGAGGTGAGGTAGTTAGCTGTCTAGTGTTGAACTAATTTTTCATTCTAACCAATTTAAGTTTTGATATTTGAAGATTTCTAAATTACAATCGCTTCAGAAGAAAAGAAAAGAGTATTACTCAATAATGTTACGTTAGTCTACTTGAATTTAATTACATTACCAAACTAAAGAAAAATTAAGAAAACTAAGCTAGTTTAATTTTATTATTTCCTTTGCCTGGTTATTCCCAAGTGGTAAGGTTTTGTTTATCTGGTCATTTAGAACCTAGACAATACGAAAATGTGTTGGAATTTGTCATTCTATATGTAATCCAAAGCTAAACTAATAACATGAGTTTCGATAGCAACACAGAGTTTTAAGTATCCATCTTATTGACAAAAAGAGTCGTGTTACTTAAGTTCTTTTAACATGGGAGCTCTGGTTGTGGACCTTTGAGTTGTCACAATCATATAACGTTGCTATGTCTATTTTACAGTTCTGCAAGTAGAGCTCCCACCTCAGTTCCCTCAGCGGTCCCACCTTACCCTGGAACTGTTGCTCGGGCCCGTGAGCGCCCGTCTCTTCAAGCATACTTTCAGCAATCAACTATGAACTCAGCAGCGCGCAACCCTCTTATAACCACTGGCCGAAGGTCCAGCAGTCATAGAGGTTTGGCTCAAGTTGCTCCAATGGCCTCATCATCAGATCAGTCTAATGGTTTTTACCTCTTCTCCTCGAGTTCATCTGGAAGAGCTTTCCATGAAGTTGAAAATCCCCATCGTGAAGCCTTCCATGTGTGGGACCGGGAGCACCAGCCTTCCTTTCCCCCCGTTGATAGAGATTCGATTTGGGGCCCGTTCCACCCACCAGCTCCTGCTGGATCCGACAATGGAATTCGATCCAGCAGCTACCGCCAGAGGCATGGATCTGAGAGGATGCCTTCTCAAAATCGGTCATAGGTATGTTATTTAATTGTGATGAAAACTGTGACTATGACTGAAAACCCGGAAAACATATGTTTGTGGAACGATCTGTAATGGTTGGAATCTGCTGAGCTTGGCAGTCGTGAAACTATCGTGTGGCGTTGAAATTATCGCCTTTCATCAGCCACCAGCTTGTGTGATGGACTTTGGCTTCCTCTAATATTTCTAAGATCACATGTTTCAAGTAAAAAAGCTTGTGGTTGCAGATTGGGCGCCTTTTCTTATCTTATTTCTTAAGTTTCAAAGGGATTCAAAATTCAAAGAAATATTTTTTGAGTAATTTTCTTGTTGGTGACTTTTGTGTTTCGACTTTTGCTTAGTTAATATTAAATCCTGGGCTTTGGAAATGCAATTATTTGGAGATGATGAACTCGTCTTTGAGACTTGAGAGCAGTTTTGCATGTATTTACCCCAAATACGAGGTTGTAAAATCAAGGTTTAAAATAACTCTATATATATATCACATTGTGTCGTCAATGTGCTCAGAGTGTCGACAAAAAATAGGAAAATATTAATAAATATTTATGAACTTTGATTTTTTTTTTTTAAATATCAGTAACTTCATATAATGTAAGCAACATTTTCACCAGCAAAACCAAAGCAGTTGAAATACTTAGTTAAGATCACACAATAATAATGAACGTCACCACATAAATCAGGTTACATGCCATACATCATGTCAACTGTTATGCTAAATAACATTATTTTTCTAAATGCAGCAACTATAATATTCTGTGCTCGAAAGATGAAACAACTTTCAAGAACTTGCCAACAAAATATGTCCTCGATCGTACAGTGGCGTCAATCAGTCTTTATCTGCTTCACTCGGACCTAGCCTGTCAACCCACAACAAATTTAGACAATGTGTCCAACAGACAGATATATGTCATCACAACTTATAAGAATTGTGCGATAAAACATACATGGGGAGAATCTGATTCCGATCTGCTCCTGCTGAGACTTGGTGCTGGGCTAGCACTCACACGCCCACGTTCAAAAGGCTGTGCAATATCAAAATTTGAGAAGTTTAAGGGTTCATAGATTTGTACTTACATTTTCGGTTTAGGGCACATTGCAACCTGAAATTTGTTATTAATTACTATTTGCTATCCTGCGCTACCTATAAGCGGACACACGTTCACCAAATATAGGCCCCACATGTGGCTAGTGTAACAAATCATTAAGCTCAGATGCTAAGATTCAAGTTAATATGGTATAGTGCTAATTCTTGAAAAGTTTGGAGGGCAAATGTGAAGATAAACCTTTAGTGTATTAGGAAAAGAGAGTCGAAAAGGTTGTTGAACTTACAGATGATATTGGAGTTCTGGATCTTGATCGATACCTGCATGAGTTTGTAAAAAAGAACCAATTGAACTAGGAAATATTATATGGAATTTCTAATCCAAGCATACGGATGAGCCTAATATGCAGACAAAAACACAGCAAGGATGCATAAACTTTTAAACCTTAAAGCAATTTGCAAAAATATTATACGTTCTGTGTTTTCAAATGAACTTCGGGAACTTCTCAAAAGTCCATTTACGAGAAGTGTAAATTCGTGCCTTAAGTTTTTCTGGTGAATGGATATTACATTTCCACCAAACAGCTAATGATATTCATAAGCAGTATTTTAGAAGAGCCCATTCTTAAAAATTCCATTACAAGAATGGACTCCCAATCCATATGCTTGAGCGATAAGGTCCCTCATCATAACTGTCGACTCAACATGACTAACGATCGTGAAGCACAAAGCCACAAACTAATGCAATACCAGCGAGGAAGGCTCAGACATAGTCCCACCTAATAATCTCTACCTAACTGCATGACAGTAGTCATCGAAAAATATATCAACAGCCAATTGTTGGATAAACTAGTATTATCATGTAAGAATTGTGACTGGGATTAACAAGTTTGGTCTATTTCATTATATCCAACATTTTTTCTGTCAACTTAATGACTTTGGCCATAAATAGCATTCTAGAATGAGATTTACCATCTTGGTTTGCCACAGGTGCTCATCAACTGCCACAACGATCTGGGTCGCATGAATTTGAGCACTGCATATCACCAAGTTTACATGCAATCCCCAGACCATGATGCAAGTCCAAATCTAGAGAGAGAAAAGAAACGGGAAATCTTCTTAATGGTTGCATCAAAATTTTAAAACTGGAAAATCCCTTTCAGCAGTTCCATCCTCCTCCATGTAAAACATCATTGGAGCACAAACACAAGTGTTCCAGAGATACGAGGGAATTAAAAGTAAATTTTCCGAAAAACAAAAGAAACCGGGAGCAATAGAGAAAAAAACTCGGCTTGTAAAATTCTAACTGAAAAATCAAATTTCTTTTAGTATTTTTTCTTGAAATGAGGAAACAAGCAAATGGCCTAAAATTAAAATTGAGGAAACAAGTGAAGAGTAGGTTGAAGCAAGACTTGGAATGAGATAAGAACATTTCATTGATTCAAGAATTCTGATGTAAAGCCTCCTTATTATGGAAGTGGTGGAGTGAATAAAGAGTGACAAAATGTGGATGGGTAGAATCTCTAAACAAGACAACATACTTCAAAAACTACCCCGAGAAGGATGGCTACTGCTTGAGGACCTTCATTGTCTTACAGTACACTTCTGAAATATGATTTCTACAATCCCTTTAAATCTAGATTCTTTTTATGGTGCAGTGGCAACCATAAAAATGAAAAGGTTGATTTGTCATTTGAGCATCAACTTGTAAGTGGAATTGAAAGATAGTACACAGAAGACAATAATATTCATGCAACATGAATGACATGCTTTGCAAGAACAAATTTCTGGAAACTAGACAACAGTAAATTGGATAGACGTAACATCACACAACTGTGGGGGAGGGGGGGGGGGGAGAGAAAGAGAGAGAGCATACCCTGACACTGAGCGGCGAGGGGACTCAGATCTCGACAATGACCTAGATGAAGCACGACGAGAATATTTGGCTCTTGGAGGAAAAATACATTATTCAGCTGTTAGTTCGTAAAATATAAAAGATAAAAGTTCATTGTTTCACTATATGATTATGATTATATTATACCTTCTACTCCTGTCACTGTAGCCAGAGCTGCGACTTGGACTTCTGCTTCTAGAGTAAACACTCCTGCTAGGGCTCCTTGAATGACTACGTTTATAATCATACTCCTCCACCTAGAGAAAACATATGATTCAGTACTATGAACTCTAATGGCATTGAGTCTGTAATCAAATTCCATCAAATCAAACCCTAATGTATGCGCGAGAAAATTGGTTCTTGAAGAGAGAATCGTCAAGCTTCCTAATCTGCATAAAGAAATCAGAAAAAGAATATAATAAAACTCATGCAAATGGATTAAAGAAAAAAAGGAGAAAAGAAAGAGGAACATGCTCAAAAAAGGAAGTATTAAAGATGATAGCTTATATCTAATCAGCTTCAGAAGTATTTAGCTTACCGCATATTTCATGTCATCGTAATTTGTATAGTCAACAATCCCCCTCATGCCTGTAATAAAAAAATACAACAATCAGCATTCTAAAAGCATGAGTTTAGCAGAGCCATATCACTCAAACTAAACAGAAGCATGTAAGAGTAAAATATATGTATTCCAAGAGAATCACGATCTAAAGTTGCATGTCTTTGACCTCCAAAGATACCAAACACTGGCAAAACATAACCCCACAAAATAAGAGCTTTATTATCTTTTTTTTTTCCTTAAATAATTCAGCAGTAAGCACAGAAAGTAACATAGTTTCAGTAGCAGCTGCAAAATAACCGTTTTGAAAACTATGCCAACAAACACGAAAAACTGATGAACTCCAGAAAAGATGTAATCTCGTGATCTCATAAGTCACTGTTCCATTGGGAAGAAAATAAGACCAACAAAATAAAATTAAGTGGAATAGTCTGCTTGAACCATTAGTGAGATGCAAACATGATTGGTAAGAGAGAGAATCCCAGACCTAGTTAGCCAATAGGTGTTGTTTCTGAAGTCCTATTAATTCCGGGAAGTCACCCCTTCGTCTCCATTTTAATTTACCTATTAGGATGAATTTGTACACAAGTAGTTTACTTCAGGCCACTAAACCAACTTTACAACTTAAGCTCAGAAAGCCCAATAATACTCTAAAGCTGGCATAGAAGACAGTAAATGAACTTCAGGGGATAGCAGGTGAATGAAATCAAAGTTTCTGATAACAGATTCCGTTTGACGTAAAACTAGCTTCATGATCATACATTTATAATACCCTACTTCCATACATTTGAAAGCCTTTACCCAGACATATATGTCGAGCTCAGATTTGAGTGAAGAATCACAAATATTCCATGTATCACATGCTTCCATAACGACAAGATAGCGCTCAACATAGAGTTTGAAGTAGATGATCTACTTACCATCACGGTCGCGGTAAACTTCAGAAAAGCAGACATCTCCAGCTTGACGCATGTGATCCTGAACCAGCACCATTGAATAAAATTAACAAAACAGCCCGAATCTTACAGGCCAATTGTTTCCTTACCCACACACACATGCAACAAGAAAATGCTTACCTTCAAATCTTGCCACGAAGCAGAATAAGGCAGTCCAGTCACCAAGACTGCAAAATAGAAATGTCAAAATGTGACCAACAAGTTTCAGCTACACTTAATAGACTCAAACATGATAACACAAATATAAGACTTGTGCAAACACACCCCTATAATCAGAATGCCTTGAAAGTCCACCACGGCTACTTCCACTGCTGTAACTACTATAATGGTCATACAATGATGATCCTCTCCCTCCATGCGCAAGTTCAACCTATATATATATATATATATATATATATATTAATACAGACAATGAGAAAATATGCCAGGATAATATAATTTCTATGAAAACAAGCATCATATGGTACACAACCAACCCGCAATCGATGGCCATCAAAATTATAGCCATCCCGGCCACGGATGGCATCATCAGCGTCACGAGGATCTTCAAACTGAAAAACAACAATAGTTATATCCGCTTTAGTATTGCATGAATAAATCAATGTGGCAATTTGCATACCACTTTGGAACTTTCATCCAAGGTATGAGGTGCAGCACTTAGTTCAATCAAATAATAGTTCACTGTTCAAGTTTCAAAAGGATGCTCACCTCAACAAAAGCATAAACAGGTGGTCTTGGAGGGATTTTCAAATCAACATCAACAACGGGTCCATACTGCCATAAAAGTACAATGAAGAGCAGATAGTCAGGTAGTTGGAATATTAAGACAAACATCAGATCAATAAACGTACAAATCCTTGAGGTGTTCATCCTATAATCAGCAACATATTCCAGATAATTAGAGCTTGTTAGGTAACCCATTTGACATGGACTTTTGCACATGAAAGTCCATTTGTGAAGACTTTATAGATTTAAATAGACTTTTGGGACAAGTAGTTTCTCTAGAAGCCCAATTGGAAGAAACGCTAATTTTTGCCTTTTGGACTTCTTTTCTTGCACTTATAGTGGTGGGGTATTGAAATGCATTTTACCGAAAAGTTTAAAAAATTTAAAACCCACTTTATAAAATGCCCATATATTAAAAGTTCATTTTAAATATGACTTTTTCTAAATGTGCTCCCAAACATGCACATAATGATGAAAAATGCAACTTCACATCCAAAAGCTATGGTTTATCCAATTATGGCTATTCAAAGAAGAAACTTTCAACAATGTTAATAGTGAGTAAGTAACAATGGTTAAGGAGATGAAAAGCAACCATGTGAATTTTGTTTTGAAACAACTAAAGTAAACATTATGACCAAATATAATCATACACAAAAGAGATGCATCTGTGATTAAATTGATTTAGCATTAAAATCCTAATTGAGGACAAATCAATTATATGATTTTGGAAACATAATTTGTTTGAATGCTTATGATAGTTCTCAATTCTGTTTGATTTATGAGGAGAGATTATGGTTTGATCAAAAACTGTGAAATGGCTGAAACTTGACCCACATAATAAACAAAGAGAAAAGCAGTATATGCAAATATGGCCTTCCTTTAATATACAAAACAAAATTCTATTTAATTTTCTGAACATTCTTTCAGAATGTGACAAGAAAATTATTTAGACAAAGTAACAGACCTTATAAAATAAATCTTCAACTTCACTCTCACGAATATCCCCAGGAAGATTACCCACATATATAGTGCTGCTTGAGCGGCCTATAAACCAAAAAAATGGTGAGAAATTTGCAGTGTCAAAAGCACGTTGGCATGCCATGGGTATAACATAACAGAGACAACATGATACAGAACTCGGAGGATTTGATGAGAATTTAAAAATAATAATAATCAAATAAAGCTTACTACAATAACCAAACGGTGTAAAGTCATCTAAGAACCAAATGCTCCACTATTAAGTTATTTTTCTCCTTTAGAAGAATTCAAGTCACCAAAATCATCATTGGATGAGAACATAACATAAATTGACCCTTAGGGTATGCAAGAAACCAGAAAATAATTCCCAACAGTATCACCAGCATGAAATTTTCAAATAAATTAGATGCTGTGTAACCCTGTGAAAAAGACTACAAGAATTCCTAAAGCAAATAAATATAAAAACAGATATAATTTAGTTATAACAATTAACAAAAGAGAAAAAAAAAAAAAGAAGGGAAAACTGTTTCAGGAAATAGATAGCTAAATTGTCATTCGAGGTTGAAGTAACATTCTGGGGGTTGAAGTTCAGTTCGCAAATTTTGTATAAACCAAGAATAAAGCAAAAGCAGATGTCCTAATTCATGGATTTCAGCGAGTATTTAGATTAAGTCCACAGACACTTTCTGATACAGAGCTTATTCACATTTTGACTCCCATATTATTAGCTACTTTCAATATTGCAATTTAATATGCCCATTTGATTGTTTGTTGCAATGCATTCTTCATTATTGGTTTTATGGGTAAGTTATTAGTAGAGATAATAGCAAATTCTCTAAAACTCTTAAAAGTTTCTCAACCATCATAAAATATTATGCAGCATGATTCTATGATCACTCAAAATATCTAATGATTAGATGAGAATATCCTGTATGTATAATCTCCACAAATATCAGTAATCACACAGCACATACACAAGTTCAAGAAATCAATTAGCTTAACAAGCCCTCTTGCCACCAAGGCTCCAACAAACTTAGCCTAACTCACATCTTCCTAACTATGCAAATTACAAATCATAATCAAATAACCATGTATCTATTTCCTAATATTCTGATAGTAATATCGCACATAGTCCAGAGTGAATATTTCCAAAAACTGCTTGCCAAACTTACATTCTGTGAAGCAAGTTTTTCTTTTCATTAAAGGTAAGTTCTTACCCTTGTAGTCAGCATGTTTTGAAGATCCACGACGACCACTTTCACTATAGGATGATGATCCTCTCCGTTCATGTGCAGGTTCTACCTACATTAAGACGGCAATAAAATACAATGCCCACGTCTATCAGGCTCAACCTACATTAAGACAACCAAACGGTGTGGTATGTGACTCACCCTTAATCGATGACCATCAAAGTTATACCCATCTCGCCCATGAATAGCATCATCAGCATCACGATAATCTTCAAACTGCAAAATAATTGGCGAACAATCAAATGACTACCACCTTGGAACTACTTGTGTGTTGAGAATTTGGCAGCATTTATATTTCTCTTATCAATAAAATTTTCACTGCTACAAAATTTAAAGAATATTATAATAAAAAAAGCTCACCTCAACAAAAGCATATGCAGGTTGTCTTGGAGGAAATTTCAACTCGATATCAGCAATAGGCCCATACTGCCATCAAAAAAAACCACGAAGAAGTTAAATCTTTAACATCAGACCAATGACGATAAAATCCATTTCATTCAATCATTCTGGGCCTATACAGCAGCATCATGCAAACAAAATAACGAATGTAGACAATGATTTGATGTCCAACCAGTTACACTTGCACCAAGTATCCAAACATATTAACTGAATCTTTTATTTTTTTAAACCAAAAAAAGCTCAAATTATGATATCAATTGCTAAAACAAAAATAACAAACCTTGAAAAACAAATCTTCGACTTCACTCTCGCGAACATCCCCAGGAAGATTGCCTACATATATCGTTCGGCTCGAGTGGCCCATTGTCCTTTAACTTGTCAAAAAATTTGCACTGTCACAAATGACATAGCCATTTCATATACAAAGGAGAAACAGTAAAACTTACAACAAATTAATTTAGTATGATATTAATACCAAAACATGAATAAAATACGAAAACAAAATTTCTAACTTAATATATCAATAGATCACAAAATAAAGTCCCAAATTACAAAATCATACTCATAATCCATATCATGATTTAAGCGTCAAATTAAAATTTTAAAAAATAAAACGCAATAGTCCACCATTATTTTGTTTCAGTTCCTTAAAAAGCTTCAAGATCATATCTCGTATAATTCAAAAAATCAGAAAGAAAATAGTGGATTTATTTAACATAAAATTAAACATAAAACAGAAAAAAAGAGAGAAGAACAGCACATTTAGTCTAATCGCTCCGATGATCAAAGGCGAAACCAAACATGAGAAATTCACAAGAAATTCAACAGAAACAATTCGATTAATAACAATTATAATTATAATAATAGAGGGAAAATGAAAATTAAAAAAAGATAAAGATAAAAGAAATACCTTTTTGGCGAGCAAGTTCGTACAGAAGTTGGAGAGAGTTCGAGATTTTTGGAGAGGTGGTGACCTGGTGGGTGTACCTCGTACTTTATACTGTGTATTAATTAATTAATATTTGAATAAATATAAAAAATTAATTAAAGATGGCGCGGCGCGTCGTAATTGGTCAACTGATTCACGATGACGTCATTATCTGACACTTGTCGGACTTGTCACCGTTTGGATCTTATTTTGCATTTTGGTACACATAATATCAGCTTATTTCGATATGGCCCCCTCCTTCCAAAGCACTCTTTTGATGAAATAAAATTCCCAATCCAAGAAAAGTCCCAAGATTTATTATAGCACAACGTTTTATGAAAGCCAAAAAGTTAAAAAGAAAATTTAAAGCTTTGGAATATTTTCTTATTCTAACTTATTATAATAAATTTATCAATTTAGTGAATATTTTGCTTATTCAAATACAATTGGTCAATTTAACAGGATTGTCAAATTTCTGTAATATATGTAGATGGAAGTATAGAACTCATGGAAGACAAATATATTTGAATTTGCTTAAAAATATTTATATTTTAAAATTTAAATGATTTTTAATAATAACTCTTCTAGCACAGTACATCCGTATAATATCTATAATTATAAAGACATGTCTGTAGTCATATTTTATTGGCTGATCGTTTTAATTAATTTTAGGGATTATTTAATCAGACTTCAAAATTTTAAAAATCAAATATATAATCGTTAAATTTATGTATAATAATTATTTTTACGTATATAATTAGTTTGATGATAAGAAATTTGTGGATATAAAATTTTGGCGCACCAATCGAATCACTTGGTTTCACCTCAAAGTCTTATCAGATTTCTTATTCAATAACTATAACTAGTGGTCTCATTTTAATCATTGTACATACAACAATTGAGAACTTTAAAAATATAAAACAAAATTCTCCAGCGTTCAAGGTGGTGTTTGGTGTTTGATTTAAGGTGTTAAACTCAGTGTTGAAAAATTGGGTCGTGTTTAGAACTTGGGTCTATTAATATGCATATATGATATGGAATATATTAGATTTTCTAATTTGATTAGAAAAAGGAAATATATGTGTGAGATATTAAATTTTTTAATCTCATCAGAACAGAATATACCATATAGGAAAATTCTAACTCTCTCTAAATTTATTTCTACGTGATTTTTTTAGATGATGAGGTGTGCAAACATGTGAATAGCTCTAGTTATTCATTCCCACCGATAGGTTGATCTATGTTCATATTCGTGATGAGGTCGATCTATGATCGAGTTGGTGGTACGAGGAGGTTTGTAGACGGTGTCCAAAATTGATTACTCTTCCATTATAAATTGGTAAGTTCATGTTTGTAGATCATATTTAAAGTTTCAAAGGAGTTTTTGAACAACTTTCTTTGTTTTTCGTTGATCATTATGGTGTTTTTTTTTATAATATATCCAAATTTTAAGATATATAAATATTAAATGGATAATTAAACTATTATAATGATATAATAGAGAAGTATTAATTAAATTGGGTCTGATGATTAAACATATTTATAAGTAGGTTTAAATTTATTAGACTTTTTTAAGTTTATTAATTATTATTCATATCCAATATGATCATAAATAAATGTAAGTTTCTATAACCTAATCAAATTATAAGCACTATATTTTTGAAAAATATGAATTCTAATTTTGTTGGACTCTTTTAAAACCTAGATAATTAGATCTAAATACATACCATAACTTTTCCAACAATTAAACATCCATGAAATCATCCTTTTTTTCTTATCCTAATTCGGCCACAACAAAGGAGGTTGACGTCATCATTATCATGAGCTTAGGTATTCATGTTTTTATATTCAAAAATTCAAATTCATATTTACACATGTTCAAATTTTATGAAATTTTAATATGTTGTTCGATGTTGTGTTCTTAAGATTCAGTAAAAGTTTTAAGTCAATTTGAATTCTATTTTATTTAATATGAATTTTCTACTTCTTCAACTCTAGATTTAACGTGTTTAACGGTTCTAATTTTGAAATTATAAACAATATCTATAAACCTCTAAATTTTATGAAATTTTAATATGTTATGAATAACTATAATTTTGAGATTTTGTAAAAATTTCATGTCAATCCGAGTATATAGGTATTAAATTTGTAAATCAGTAACAATGAAATAAAGATAGAATAGTAAATTGATTTTAAATAAAGTACAACTCGAATTTAAATGAATTTTTTTACTGTAGATTAAAAATACAAAATTACACAAAAAACTTTATAAAATTCGGGGGTATATAAATAATTAGTTATTTGAATTTTAAATCAGTAACGATAATCATTTTAAATTTTACGAAGAAGGAATATAAAATTCATAATTAATAAAGTAAGATTCGGATTGACATGAAATTTTTCAGAATCTAAAAAATTAGTAATTCATTACATATTGAAATTTCATAAAATATGGAGGTATGTAGATATAATTTTTAAATTTCAAAATCAGAATAGTTTAACAAGCTGAAGGAGTATAAAATTCATATTAAACAAAATACAACACATATTGACTTGAAACTTTTACTGAATTTTAAAAACACAACAAAAAACAATATACTAAAATTTCATAAAATTTGGAGGTATGTAAATAGGAAATTGAATTTTCGAATATAAAAATATGAATATCTATGTTTTCTTAAGATTAAGATGATGATGACACCAACTTCCTTTATTGTGGCCGAATTAGGATATGAAAAATGATGATTTTATGGATGTTTGATTGTTGGAAAAATTATTGTATGTATTTAAATCTAATTATCTAGGTTTTAAAAGAGTCGAACAAAATTAATATTTCTATTCCTATTTCATAATTATCTAGGTTCTATTTCCTAATGGGCTCAATTACGTATAATTGTAAGGTCTAATTTAATTCATAATTCTCTATCTTTATAATACTTTAATTATTTATTTAATATCTATATCTTAAAATCTGGGGACATTACATTCTTCGTGTTCATCACTGTAAATGAAATTCGATCGAACTCACGGTTCAAAACCACCAGCTTAATGTTTTTACAGTCATAAATCAAATGGTTAAATATAAAAAGACAACCTACACCTTTCAATTTGCAATCTAAATTTTTTATCTTAAAAAAAATTAGATTGCATTTAAAAAAATCCTTAAACTTCATATTAAATTGAAAAAATAAAAAATTAAGTTCAAATTGAAAATTAACCTTAATTCAAATTAAATTTTGCATTTAACCTAAATCATGACCTAAATTCTAACTTATCTCAGAGATTTTAAAGATGAATTTAGAGCATCTTCAAATTATTGGATTTAATATGGTTCAACTCATGTGTTAATTATTATTTTTTTTCATATTTTTATTCATTTTCTTCCCTGTGTTAAATCTTTTTTTTTTCTTTTTTTTTCATTTTATTCTCTTTTTTATTTTGTTTTCTTTAAATTTTAATTGTTATTATATTTCACAATTAATCTATCAGATATTAATATTTAAGGTACTTTATACATATGCAGTTAAAATGTTACTAATATCATATATTATCTGAATAATAATAGAAATCATGATTATTTAAATGTATCACAAAATTTTAAATACTACACAAATTATAAATATTATTAAAATTATATGTAATAATTAAAATTCAATGATTTTTTTTACTGGTGATAAAATATCGACATAAAAATATTTGATATATCGATAAGTTGTTGATATAAATAGATATTGATATGTTTAAGTGCAAAAACTAATACAGAGATTAGCGATGATTTTTTTTATAGTAAAATGGTGCAAAAATTGCGGTACTTTTTGTAAAAAATAGTGCAGAGATTAGCGATGATGTTTTTATAATAAAATAGTGGAAGAAAATATTGCTGTATTTTAAAAAAACAGTTCACTTTACAATCCAACACCCCATCATCGCATGATCTCTTGTCAGTCGGATCAGCGCATGTGGCATTTTCCGATTAAGGACATACATAGGGATGGCAACGGGGCGGGTCTGGGACGGGTTTGACCTGTCCAAGATTCATCCCGCCAAAAAAAATTTAGACCTGAGACCCGCCCCGTTAAAAAACCCACCAAAACCCTCCCCATGAACCCGGCGGGTAACCCGACTGGTAACCCGTCCCGACCCGTTTTAATTTTTTTTTTTCCTATTTTTCTTTTGTTTTCCCTAAAATAATGTCTATTCGAAACATTATACAATATATATGAATTTTAATCACTTAAACTGCATGAAAAAAATTCATTCATGTTATAGTCATACAATTCAAATATTTAGACACAATCCCAACATGTCTTAAAATCATACATATAATGTTCAATGCAAAATTACATAATAGAATTAAAAACATAACACAAATGTCTCATTTCTCAAGTGATACATTCTTCGAGTTCGTCTTCTTCTTCATCAAGTAACGAAGGACAAACGGATGATGTAGATATCTATAATTAATAATATATATAATTATATATATATATATATTTATTAAATGGGGCGGGTCCGACAAATATCAGGACCCGCCCCAGACCTGGAGTAGACCCGTTTGACTGGGTCCAAACCCGCCCCGGGACCGTTTGACCGGGTTTTTACCCGTCCCGAGCGGGCGGGTTTGAACCCGGCCCATTGCCATCCCTAGACATACATCGACCTTATCTGTTTGTCACGTGTATTGGTGACCTTCCACGTCACCTCGTGCCATCCAGATCTGATCCTACGGTCCGTATTTCATCCCCATGCAAAAAGCTGCTCGACCTTTAACCGCCATTCCGTCCATAAATATTTCTGTACGCGAGAACGAGCAAACAGACTACCGTGCACCGTGTTTGCTAACTTGAGCTGCCTCTCCTAACCTGCGCCCCATGGGATTACTTGACCAGCTCTGGGACGACACCGTGGCGGGCCCCCGGCCCGATATCGGCCTCGGAAAACTCAGAAAAGATAACTTCCGATCTAACTCCGGCAAGGGTATGCTACTCTTGCAATCAATTGATATAAAAATCAATGAATATTTGTCGTATAATTCAGACATTTAAATTGTATTGTGGTATTGCAGAATCTGAAGCGGTGAACAGTGAACGATCATTTGGAGAAGAAGCAGTGAGAGTGACTAGAAGCATAATGATTGTGAAGCCGCCGCAGCAGGATTCGCCGCCGGTATCCCCCGGCGGCGCCGCCACTACTCCGGTGTCCCCTTTCGCCGGTAAGCTTTGGAATCAAAACTCAGTTATAAAGTGGTAGAACATAGAAGATTCATGGGGTACTCGCGGTGAATCTTTGGGATCTAGGCAGGGGTAATTGGGTCATTTCGGACAATGGGGGTAATTTGGTCATTTGGCAGTTGTGTCAGAAATTTCAAAGGATTGGTAATCCGCTGATAATTGGGCCATTGTCTGCGTATTGTGTGTGTGGCAGGGCCCAGGAGAGTTACATTCGTGCATGGTGGGTAATAATTTTGATTTAAAAAAAATTATCCACTATCAACATGATCTCAAAATAAAATAAAAAACCCACTACATAATTGTTTAAGGCTGCGGAAATTTCAAATTATAATAATGGTTTTCAAGGATTTGACGATTTGTTATAATAAATTTCAAATTCAAGATCATGAAAATTCTTGAAAAGAAGAATTCTTATTACAACGTTTCGTGGATCTAAATTTATAAGATATGTCAATTCAAAATTCATAACTTATGCAATATATATTGATTTGTGAAATTATGAGTTTGAATTGAGGGTGGTGGAACATGTTTTATGAAATTATATCTTTGACACGATTTCGATATAAGTTAATTTGACTTCTATAACATATAGGAAGTTATGATTTTATTATAATGAAAAATACCTTTTTTTTTTTTAGTGATTTGAATAGATTTTGAATTCGATTAATTACTAGAAATTATATGTTGATAAATTGATACACGTGGGAATCACTTGAACTAAATTTGATACAATACAAGGGAATTTGAGGTTATTTCTTACGAATCAAACTCATTTTGATCACTAACTCATATGAATTAAAATTTCATGAGATGTTTCATAACCTAGAATCTATTCCTTTTTTCAAGGAGCACATGTTGTGATTCCTTATATCTTATAAGTTGGTCTTTAGTTTGTAATGTTGAGAAAGCGTGTATGTATGAAATTGAACAAATTAGGATTGGCTAGAGTATTAATAATCATTTCAATCAAACCTTATAGATTGAGGAAATTAAAATGATAGGATTTTGAAATTCTAATTTGAAACCTGAGATTCAAGCATGCATGCTAATTAACAGAGCCATGTTGATGATGATGTTTATTTAGGTGGAGAAGGAAGAGAAGCCTTTCGATTCCGTAGGAGATCTGCCTCATTTGCTTATGAAAAAGCTAGTGGAATCGGGCAACCAAGAAGCCCTCGTCCTCCTTACAACGTGTGATCGAAATTTAAGATACTTCGTTTTTCTCGTGCTTTAAATGTAACAACATCCGTTCTATTTTGAGGACATGGGAAAGAGTGTGTTGATAGTTTGTAAAACTCACTATATATGTTGTCTTTAGGTTTACCTGAGTGTTGCTAAGCAACATCGGAGCTGGTTGACCAAAGTTGTTTGTATCTGTATCGTGCACCTCTTTATATGCAAGTTTTCTATCTTCTCATTCCAAATATAGTTATGGGATCACTTGGGAGCAATTACAATTAGACACTAAAAGTTATATATGCTCAAAATTGAACAATTATGCTTGTTTTAAAATTGTCTTCATCTTTCAAATAGATGTATTACTTTTAAAGGGTGTATGATTCTGTATATATAAATACAATACTTGTGCTAGAACTTAAATCATCTTCCCTTCTACATATCCTCTACTATATTCTCAATCATTTTAGCCAAAATACAAAAGTTCTTTCTCAAATTCTAAAGAAATTGATGCTTATAGGGTTTTGGTTTTTGGTTTTATTATGTCATGAAGACATAGTACCTTAACCCTGCAACAAGTATAAATGGAGTGATTAATACCTTAAAATTGATGATTTATCACGTGTTGAAGTCCATTATATATGTTACCCATTATTCTAACAATTGTTTTGGTACTTGTCTAAATCTATATAGAGTTAACAAGTTTACAAAGTTTTACGTTGTCGACATTTAACCACACACTCTTTTGATTTTTCAGTGTATATCTTTATTTGAATATCCATTTTGAAAAGCTATTTTAAGTGAAGCGATTGTGTAACATGTATTTAACTTCACTATTAATAGCTTCCTTTTTAGAAAGAGCTTCTTGTTAAACTCATAAACTCTGTTCAAAAATTCATTCACATTTGTATTGTCCTCTTTTAAATTCTATTTCTTGTTGTTGGGCACCTCATGGAAAACATGATTATTCTTGATTTTGTTTACTCTATCCTTTGATGAATTTGTTCTTTTTTTTCATTGGATCATTGGACTCAATAACAATATTAAAATGAATAGTACATATTCGGGTATGGAAAGTAATTAGTAAGTTGTAATTTTAAATTTGTGAGCTATATTTTTCTATTAATAAACATCCAATCAAAACACCAACATTGGTTAAATTTGATATTCCACGTCAAAGTTCAAAATTTGTTCTCTCATTTTTCAAATTTTTTTATACGCTATCAATTTTAGTGATAATATAACTACACCTATATTTCTAACATAATATTACAACCATTCAATTTTTTTTTCTAATATAATTAGAAACCACAACCACTTTCCCACACATGATTTAATATTTATAGCAAAATTTAATTCTTCAAACTTTACAACAAACACAAACTCTTTCTATTATCCATACTCCCATAAACAATTATTTTAATTTCCTCTTGGTTCGGGCTAAGACTTGCCCAGCCCACTTGACGGTCCACTCTCATAGTTTCTAACAAATAAAGTATTATAGATACTTTATAAATAAAAGGAACTTAATGCAATTTGAATCACCTTGATAGCATTTTTGTAGAGCAAAGTCATGCCAAAATCTTGGGTATCGGAACTGATAATCTGAGCTTATTTTATACTAAGATGTAACCCCAATACTATAACAAAAATGATTATATGATTGAGATTTTTTACCACAACTATCAAAAAAATTTCCGACAATATTTTATTGTTGTTAATAAGCTTTTTTTTTTTTTTTTTTATTGTAGTAAATTTGAAAGGGCGAGTGGCATCATAGTTCTAGTTTTTCGATCAGGACTTTGTAATATTTTGATGTTATATCTCATTATATATAGAAAAAATATGTCATGTGTTGATTAGTGATTTCATTTATGTATGTGATGTATATTGATTATTTTAAAATATATTTGTTTCATTTGTGTATAGTGATTTCATTTATGTATGTGATGTAAATCGATTATTTTAGATTTTTTGATTAGAATTTATTAGTTATAAAATTTAACTAACATTTACTAGTTTGACTGATTTTGAGTGGTCAAACCATATAAAGAAAATGATAAAATGTCCACCGTGAGCAACTCTTAATATGACCACCGATAATGTGTATTGATTTCATCCCCTTATTACATGAAAAGTGAAATTAATAGACATTTTGAATTTTTGGTACATCAGTCATAGACACATCTTAACATAACGACAGTGGGTAGGGTAGCAGGTCTAAACCATATAAATGATTTTTTTTTACCCAAAGGAACTAGACCCAGCGAGGGTCTAACTCTTTATATCACTTTCCAAAATTAATAACCCAAATCTCTTAAAATAATAGCATGATTCTTCATCTATAATAGTCATACATACCATTATTAGCTTAAAATAACATTTATTGACATTTTCATCGCAAATATATAAATATTTGATATCAATATATAATAATAATTGTTGATAATTAACTAATGCATGACTATTAGTTTCAAAATACTATCTTATGTAAACACACATACACAACACGATGGAAAAAAAAATTCTTTAACTTGTTAGTTAATCTTAATAGAAGACACGACTTAAATACACGAGTGGATCAATGTGTCAGGAACCAAACAAAGTTAAGATATAATTTCGCACAAATAACACATATAATGGATAACCAATTGTGTATCAAATATAATCGCCATGTGTAACAGTTTATAGGTTGAAAAATTGTCTAAACGCATGAGTTAATGACAAACGAGAGAGATTGCGTTGTTGATGATATTAGTTAACCCACAAAAACTCATGTGAGACGGTCTCACGAATAGTTTCCGTGAGACGGAGCCCCAACACCCACAAACAATATGTGAATTGTAGGGTTTGGGTGGTGGGTAAGTGGGTTGTGGGTTGACCCGTCTCACGCAATGCATTAAAATTTCGTGAGACGGTCTCACAAGAGACTTACTCTAGTTAACCCTAATCTTGAAACGAAGCCATTCCGACATATTTGTAGTTTACATGGTAACAACGACAAGGTGATAGAATTATTATCCTCAAATTAGTGGAGCTAAAATTAAGATGAAAGTGACTTAAAAAAGGACCAAAAAGTCAAGGGTGATATAGGGGGATTGGGGGCAGAGAATAGGGTTAGCGTAAGAAGAAAGGTATGCAAATTGCCCCCTAAACACCAGACATATATATACTATATTAGGTGCTACACTACCTACACTCTCTTCTTTTTCACCCCTTCTTTTTTTCTCATTCATCTTTATTTTACACACCCACATTTCTATTTTATTTGTGTGAATAATTTATTTATTTCTTTCATACCATTTTTCTAATACTCTTTTATGAATTTTAAGTACGGTAATAAAAAAAATGTGATATAGACTTAGTTAGGAATAATATTCAAACATCAAATGCGTCCATATATGAATATTAATTCAAAGATCAAATTTAAACTATGTAAGAAAAAAAATTTAAAAAAAAAAGTGAAAAAAGGGGTAAAGTTGACTTGGTGACCAATTTTGTATAGTTTGAAAACGAGTCTTTACCTTTTTAGTACAAATTAGATCGATTAATGATCAAACAAATAATTATTACAATATTTTTATAAAAATGTTAATGGCGGTGTAAATTTTTGTATGTTGTACTTTTTAAAATATAGGAAAATCATATATTTGTGCCTCTACACTTTTTAAGTTTTTTTTAGAATAAAGTACGTCCCTACATGGCTACACTTCCATTTTTTTTTTAATTTTTTAAATATACACTAATAGATTTATTTAAATTGAGTCATTTTATTTTATTTGTAAAAACCTAGTTTTGTACTCTAATAACAATAAATTTTGGACCTATGAAGTCTCTAAAATTGAAAAGTTTTGATAAAGTACAGACTTCAATTGAAACAAAATTAGAAGTTTAATAATTGAATAAAATAAAAAGAATGGCCAAAAAGAATTAAATTAATAGATATCATATATAAATATAATAATAGGAGTAGTAAATAATGAATTAAATGGGGAGGTCGCGCATAACACGCAACTCCCAACCTCCATTGACACTCATCCCATCCATCACTACATCTGCACGACACCGTTTTGGTCAAATGTTTGATTAAGCCACGGCCATTTAATATGGCTAATTTTTTGTTGAAGTTCTGCCTTGTTGCTCTCAATGATCATAATTTTCTTTACAAATTTAATTATAAAATATGTTATTTTTACAAAAGTACGACCATCTATTAATAATTGAAACTAGGTGGAAAATAGTTATAAAAGATAATAAACAAATTTGTTCTAATTAAGTTATTACAAAAACCTTTTTATAGCAAAAGGAAAAAAAAAAAGTTAGTTTACTAAAATGCAAGCAGACATAATGTGTAGATATGTTTTTGTGGTTAGCGTCCATGTATGTGTGTGTACATTCATGCGTGTGGTTTGTGCATTGTATGAACGATATGTATGGTTAATTTGTGTGCAAGACACAAACCATGTTGGTGATTTTAAGTGGGGTTCATGTATATGATAAATTAAAGTTGTGTTTTGATTGAAGGATTTTGAAATTCATAGAAACAAATCTATTACTTTCATTTTAAACTAATTTTTGAGCATTTTTAGCAACGTAGTTGATTTTTAATGTGTTCAAATTTTGGTTGATTTGAAGTACATTCATTTCAGGTGAAACGCCTAGGAAAAACGATGCATGATTGACTAATTAAATAATTAAACCCCTAATTGTTTGATTTAATTACATGCGTTTCAGAAAAATGAAATAATACGATTTATTTATCGGATGTATTTTATAATCGAAAAGCATATGTTATATTTTATTAAAAGGTATCGTAGTTGAAAATCGGAAGTTAAAACGTTAAAGGACGGCTCGTTAAGGATTCGTGGACAAAAACACGAAGAATACGAAAAATAAAAAATATCTATATATAGTACGAAACAAGATGTAAAAGTAGAAATCGAATCAAAAAGTAAAAAAAGGTAGATTTTTCTCTCTTATCTCTCATTTTTTACTCGGCCGGCGGCCGTCACGTCGCCGCCGTGCCGCCGACACCACCACTTCCATCTCGATTTCAGCCGATTTTCACACCAATCGTAGCCCTCGCCAAGCCCGTTCCAAATTCAGGCTCGGATCGTTGAACCGTCGCCATCTCCGCCGGCTATAGCCGGTCAAAGGGCGACCAAACCCTATTTATCTCTCTCATCTCTCTCCTTTTCTCTCTCCCATTGTCGAATCTTCTTCCCTCTCTCTCGCCTCAGTCACTTGTGTGTGTGTTGTGTTTAGGGAAGGGGACGTCGCCGAGTGCGGCGGTGCCGTGGCTGTTGTGGCCGTGTGTGTGTGCGGGTGTGTGAGTGTGTGTGCGCGTTGGAGACGGCGCTGTGCAGCGCCGCCGTGCTTGCTGGTGTTGTGTGTGGTCGGCGCGGGGTGCGCCGGTGGTGCTGGATGTGTGTGGCCGGCGCGTGGTGCGCCGGCGTGCTGTGGTGGTGGTTGGGGGTGGTGTTGGAAGTGCCACCGTATGCTGCTGGGTTGCGCGCGCTGTGGGCGCACCGGGCTTCGGGGCGCGCTGTGTGCACGCCAGGTGCCGGGTGTGCGCATGTGCGTGTGTTGGGCGGCACCGGGGGTGGCGTCATCGTGTGCTGCATGCATGTGTGTGTTTGGGACGGCGCCTCGTTCCGCTGCCGTGTTTGTGTGGCGACGGAGTGAGTTTTGGGAGACGGGGCCAATCGACAATTTCGTTAAACCCGGAGACCGGATCGCAAAACCTTAAAATTTTAAGATCTTTACAATCAAGCCCTCCATAGTTTGAAAATCTCGTTTTAGCCCCAAAACTTTCATATATTGCATTTTAAACCCCCAAGGTTTTGAATATATCAAAAAGATCCCAAAACTTTTCTGTATTTATAAAAATACCCCTAGTCAAAGTCAACTTTTTACCAGATTTTACTAAATCACCCCTGCACTTTTAAACGCTCCGTTTAATCTCGTTTTTCCTTCATTTTAGCCCATTTTTTCTCTGTTCCAACTCTAATCGTTTCCCTTTCACCTTATAATCGCATGTTTAACCTTCCCCGATCGTTTCTTCATTCTTGATCTCTTAAGCTTTCGTTTTGTTTCATTTTTCCTATCGCTTCTTCTTCAAGAGAGAGTTTATATAATTAATTATACGTAATTATTGTAATAACGAAACTAAAAAACCGCTTTACATGTGTAGGCTCTCAATCGGAATAAACACTTTAGAATTTAAGAGTTTGTTTACGCTAGGCTCTCAATCGGAATAAACACTTTAGAATTTAAGAGTTTGTTTACGCGCGGATTACCACCGAACAAGGTAGGGATAACTTCTAATCTCTATATGTTTATGTTTTCCGTATTTGATATATGAATTGTTGAATCCTATGTACCATGAACATTGTGTGCATGTTATTATATTGTGAATGGATTGGATGGTCCGTAAATACATCGATAGTTAGGGATGGACTGGGTGGTCCGTAAATACACCGATAGTTAGAGATGGGCTGGGTCATCCATTAAAGAACCGATTTACTTGCTGCAATATATATGATGTGTCTAATTGGCGAACTTATATATGTTTGATTTGTGTAACTGCTTAATAACCATTAAAACATGGAAATTATCCCCACGAGTGTATTCAACACACTCACCTCTATCTGTATTCACACTATAGGAAATGACAAAAGTCAAGATGCGTAGAGAGGATGGTGTCATATCAAGTCTTCTCTTTTTGCTTTTCAAAACTTGATGTTGAAACAATATTTTAATATTTCACGTTTGTAAAACTATACTGTTTTTCTTTGATAGATCCTGTATGAGATTTTTCCGCTGCTCAAGGTTTAAAACGTTTTACTTCGGTTGGTGCCGAAGTATTGTATATGTAAATATTTTTATTGTCTTTTATCTTCTTCTTCTGTTTTAAAACGTATATCTCTTTCCTCTTTCTTCCTGCACGCCCATAAGAAAATTCTGATATTTTAAGTACGAAAACGAGACGTGACAAAATCATTCAACCAAAACACAACCTAAGAAAAATCTTCGTAGATTGTTTAACTTTTCTTGAACCGAATTAAACAGATAACTTTTTTGGTAGGGTTCTAAAGATTTTTTAATTATAAAATTAAGAACCAAACCGAATTGTACCGAATCAAACCGAGTTGGATCGAATCAATTTTAAAGAGCTATTAAGATAAATGTGTGGCATTCATTTATATTTGAGTAAGTCTCCTATGCATCAGGTGCATGGATTTTAGATCCATGCACTTCAAGTAGGGCCGGATCAGACCCGGATCCGCGTATTTTTTTTTGTCCTGACTTGTTATGTTAATCATACCTTTATGTTATATATATAAATCATACATTTATGTCCAGATATCATAACATTAGTGCAATACTTTAACTTTAAAAAAACGCTGACCTTTAAACTATGTTAGTCATACCTTTATGTTATGTTAGTCATGATACTAGTCATACCTATATGTACAAATATCATACATTCATGTAATACTTTAACTCTAAAAAAATCCTAATTTCGGCACAATTTGTACATGTTTACCTTTATGTCATATTACTTATACATTTATGTGATATTATTTATATCTTAATATCAACATAATCATACATTTATGTAATGTATAAATGTACAACTAACATAATTAAATGTTCAACGCTTTTTACATAGAGTTGTCTTTCATCGCATTTTTTCGGTGAAAGACAACTCTTTTGTGCAACACTTTTTTCAAGGGGTTGTCTTTCGGCGGATTTTTTTAATAAAAGACAACCCTTTTATGCAACGCTCTTTATGTGTTGTCTTTCAGCGCATTTTTTCGGTGAAAGACAACCCTTTTGTGCAACGCTTTTTTCAAGGGGTTGTCTTTCAGCGAATTTTTTTAATAAAAGACAACCCTTTTATGCAACACTCTTTATGCGTTGTCTTTCAATGTACCTTTTCGCTAATAGACAACCCATTGTGCAACACTTTTTTTATGTGTTATGTTAATTGTGCACCTTTTCATAATATTAATTATTTTTTTAATTAAATTAAATTTTGAAAGTTTAATTATTTTATGATGTTATCTTATATTTTTTGCATTAATATTATCTTATATGAACAAACTCATAATTTTAAAAAATAATATTTTTATAAAATATATTAAAAATATGGACTAGTATATTTTATAATTGTCTTAAAATGAAATTAGATTAAACATTACTATACATATTAATAAGTCATTAATCTTCCAATTATATATATATATATATTGTTAACCTTTTAAAATATATTAAAAATACAAATAATATTGTGATTCTTCAATAATATTTTAGGTTATTGAATAAATCTATGTACGTAAAAATACTTTATAAAAATTAACAAAAAATATGTGATAATAGAAAATTGAAAAATATCAAAAATTGAAATAAAACAAATGCATGCAGAATATTATTACATGAAGCACTAGTGGTCTAGTGGTTAGAGTACCACCTTGCCACAGTACAGACTTGGGTTTGATGACGTCAGCGTCCTATGTAATAGTTAATTAAAAAAAAGTTATGATGGGTATGATGACGTCAGCGTCCTATGCAATAGTACCGGGTATGATGACGTTAGCGTCCTATGCAATAGTACCGGGTATGATGAAGTCAGCGTCCCATGCAATAGTTAATTAAAAAAAAGTTATCCCTATGCAATAGTTGGGTATGATGACGTCAGCGTCCTATGCAATAGTTAATTAAAAAAAAAAGCTATCCCTATGCAATAGTTGGGTATGATGACGTCAGCGTCCTATGCAATAGTTAATTAAAAAAAAAACTATCCCTATGCAATAGTTGGGTATGATGACGTCAGCGTCCTATGCAATAGTTAATTAAAAAAATACCTATGCAATAGTTGGGTATGATGACGTCAGCATCCTATGCAATAGTTAATTAAAAAAAAGACAACCCTTTTGTGCAACGGTTTTTATGCGCTGTCATAGTTGGGTATGATGAAGACAATCCTTTTGTGCAATGGTTTTTATGTGTTGTCATAGTTGGGTATGATGACGTCAGCGTCCTATGCAATAGTTAATTAAAAAAAAGATAACCCTTTTGTACAACGGTTTTTATGCATGTATGATGACGTCAGCGTCCTATTGCAATAGTTAATTAAAAAAAATACAACCCTTTTGTGCAACGGTTTTTATGCGTCGTATCTGAAAAAGACAACGCTTTTTAGTGCGTTGTCTATCAGCGCATATCTTTAACAACCTTGGATACAACAATGTTTTTTTTCTGGGAAAGACAACGGATAAAGTCCGTTGTCTTTCTGCATTTTTCTTGTAGTCGACTACCATAACTAAAATGTATGAAAAATATTAGTAACTGTTTAAAAAAATATTAAGGTACAACTAAAACCTTACAATGTATGACTAAATAACATAAAGGTACATCACTTGGGAGCGAGTTTGAACGGGTTTGGCAGCACCCACCCAGACGCGTGGCGATTTGTGGAAGCGTGTGGATGCGCGTGGCGGTCGAATCGACCCGAAAGTTTTGGTGAAAAAAATAATATTACATTAGTCCAAAAGAAAACACAAAACATTTTTTTTTACCCACAAATCAATTAAATTAAATTATTGAAAAGTCAAATAAATAAATAAATAAAATAATGTTTAACATATTAGTTTACTCTATACATTTGTTGTAAATTTCAAATTCATCCCAGATCCAAAAAATTCAAATACCTTAAATTAAAACTTAGATATCTACCTTATTTAAAAGTGAAAAGATATGTACATCTAATTAGTACGTTCTATATTACTTACATGACTGGTGTCACAATCTTAATTGTAGCTATTTATCAACCCAACACATAGAGAAAGAGTTTAATTAATATGCATCGTTACTTTTCACGAAAATAAGATTGTGAGTTTAAAATTGATCATGATATTAATTAATATGGATGTAAATTTAAGATGACGGATTCTCCAATTCAATTACGATCATAAATTAAATCTATATGAGCAAAGTGCATATCAGTATAATAATTATTTGCAAATCTTACTATTTATATAGCAGCAATTTTAAGGGTTATTTATTGGTCCTCCCAAAATTAATCAGATATAAATTTGAAACTGATTTAAATATTTATTTTCCTTTTAAAAAATAAGAGCAATTTTTTTTTGGATAAATTTCATAACAACATCCAATTTATAGTTTATTTCTCAATTTTAGACCCAACTTTTAAAGTTTCTCAATAAGGGGCTCAATTTAACATTTTTTTTTTCAATTTAAGGCTTCAAATTTAGATTGAGTTCTCAGTTCAAGATAAAATTCTATTTTCTTTTTCTTTTCTCTTCTGAATTATATTTATAAATTTATTTATATTTTAATATGCATTTATAATTTAGATAAACTAAGACAAGTTAGTGCAATTTTGGAATGATAATTCAATTCATAAAATATAATTTATATTAAATTGATTAATATTAAAATTGAGTTTTTGTACTTTTATTCATAAAATTAAAAAAATAAAAAGAATCTTAATTTTATGAATTGCATTATATATATATATATATAAATTAATACAAGTCATGATGAAAATCGCTTCAAAAGTGCACTAATTAACTTGTTATAATTTATTTTAAATATAAATACATATTGAAATATTAATAAATCTAGGAATATATATAAAAAAAAAAAAGGATCTTTGTCTTGAATTGAGAACTAAATCAAAAATTTCAAGCCTTAAATTGAGAAAAAAAGTTAAATTGAGTTCCTTATTGGGAAACTTTAAAATTTGAGTCTTGAAGTGATAACTAATCTATAAATTGGATCTTGTTATGAAATTTATCTTTTTTTTTTTTTTTTTTTTTGCCTTTTCCAAATCTTACTATTTATATAGGAGCAATTTTAAGGGTTATAGTTGTCCTAAAAAAATTAATCAGATATAAATTTAAAACTGTTTTAAATATTTATTTTGTTTTTAAAAAATAAGAGCTTTTTTTTTTTTTTGTGTGCCTAACATCTAACATTCATTAGCATGATCATTTCATCGCTAATATGTACCATTAGTTTAATAATATAATAAATAGAGATTTTATTGATTCAACCCCTAAAAATAGATTACTAATCAATCAATCTAAAAGATAAAACTTATCAATTTAGGATAAAAAATTTGAAACTATCAAATTAAGATTTCAAAATAAACAATCATGTTGGTTCATATGTAGTAGATAATGTTATATGTGAGAGAGATTAATTCTTTGATAAGTTTCATTTTTGAAATCCCGAATTGATAGTTGCTCTATTTTTCAAACCCAAAACGGTAAAACCATTAATAAATGGTGCATAAACTAGCGATGATATCTATTGTTTTGTAGTCAGATGTTACCATAATTTTAATATTTTTTTTAATATTATATTTTACGATGAGATCAAATTTTATTGCTAAAATTTCGATACTATTTTTCGAATTATTGACATTTTGTTATAAAGCTAAAAGAGGATAACAATTGTAATGATTTTTTTTCATAAGTGGCACGGTTGCACCTACAGAAAATAAGGTTTTATGAATGAAAAAAAATAGTCATGTCAATAATTTATTGTCGAAAATAGTTTTGCCAAGTTAAAAATATGAATTTTATTAATCTTGTAATTGTAAATTCAAATCTATCCAATTTCAATTATTTTGTCAACAAAAATTATGAAATCCGTTAGAAATTAACGTATGAAATCTAAAATGTGGAAATTTCTAGCCATATATATAAATGATTCCACATCATCTTACTGATTTAGAAAACTATTATCAAATTTATTTTCTTTTACAAAGTTCTAACATCAAAGTTAGCAAAATTGTGTCCCATTTTCAAATTTATGAGTCACATGTCAATTTCCGTAAATGTTATAAATTACGATGAAAAAGAAAAAAGATTGAAATAGAATATTTTTTAGAATTATTAAACTAAAATTTATAAATTTTAACTTAATAAAACTATTTTCGAACAAAATGAAAATTTCCCCATTTTTAACATTTTTATTATTATTTGAAAAAACCCATGTTTAACACTTAAAGGTCTATAAATATAAATTTCCCCATTTTTAAAGTATAGAAAATTTTCAGGGGGACATAATTTAGTATTTCAAGGATTCATATGCAATTCATAATATATCCTTGAATAGTGTTTTGTCAACCTACCTATTGGAATGTACGTGATTGTTTCTTCAAAACAATTATTTTCCTTAGAATTAGCTTTTCTAAAACTAACCAAACAATTGAATCAATCAAAAAGTGTTGCACCAACTTTATAGATTGTGAGTGACTTATTACTCTCACACATATAAATAGGTAGATGAGTAACTGTTTCTTATGCCATAATCAGAAATTCCCCCACTGGCCCAAGTTTTACGTAGATGAGGGTTTTGCCCTAAATTTTTAATGAATGACACTTACATGAGATCATTTTACAAATTTACTTAGTGAGATAGAGATTTACTTAGTAAGACAGAGCGGGTCAATCCAATCAATCAACATGGATCATTGCTGGTCAATGCGATTAATATGATTAAAGAAATTTAGAATTGTTTACAGACTTATACTATGTTGTTCATGTGTGTGTAAAATATAAAAGAAACAACAAAACAAATTGTTATTTCTAGAACCAAATATATATGTCTGTTGGGATAGAAAATATTAACATTTTCGATTCATATAAGTTATTTACATCAACAGTAGATACATTATTTAACTATACTAGTTGAGAGTATATGAGACGTAGAATCTAATATATAATCTCCCCATCCCGTATATTCAAGTTTATTTTCCTCTTTAATTTTGGATGTCCCAAATATACAATCAACTTTCTATATTTTTACGTTAAGTAATATTTACCGAGCTCATGATCAACCAATATACTTCTATTCAATTTAATATTTAGTCTTGAAAATATAAATAACATAATATATTAAAAAAATTCACTCATTAAATATAACTAGTATATTAGAAAATTGACTAATTTAATGATTTTTTCAAGAATATTTTTTTTATGACTTAATTTCATACCTACACCCCGACTAATTTGAGGATAACAAACCTAACTATTCGAAATTGTTATAGTTCCCGAGGGGCTGGGTTTGTAATCATTTGTCGAAAGAAAAAAGTAGCTCAACATATGCTTGAAATAAATAGAAGGTGATAAACTTTAATGAAAAAAATTAAATGTGGAATGGTTTAATTACGCGTAGATATCTAACAATTGTACATGTAATAAATAAAAATTCAGGCCCGAAAGAAAATTCACTTGTTGACTTTCGATGAAATTGATAAAATGGTTACCTATAGTTGTGAGACACCTGATAGGTTAGGTACCATGGCTAGACCCAACTTGCTTTTCTCTTGCGTTACATGGTGTCCAATATTATAGGGACAGTCTTAATGCTCATACTAGTACTATTCAGGTACAGTTTTTTTTTTTTCATAAATGACATAATTTATGATATTTTTTTTTATAATTATTTTGTGTTTTGGCCACCAATTAATCAACTGGTAGAATAATGCAACTACTTGCATCTCTATATATCGTCGATATTTTTCCAAAATTTTCATTTTTTTACGAAGTAAATATCGAAATGGGTTGTCATGAAAATTCATTAGAATAACGATGAAATATATCAGTAAATATCAATATTGGTTTTAAAATCAATGGCTTCACAGTACATGATTGTTGGAAAATAGATGGAATATCGGTAAATATCGATTTAAGTTGAAAACAACCTCTTCTTTTTTTAAAACAATAAAATTTTGTAATGTATGGAATATTAGAATGAATGATCTATTTTTAAAGAAAGAAAAAAAAATTATGTACCCTAAAACATAGTAATTACACACTGTAATTGTAATGTGTATAAAATCAAAAAAATTATCAAAATTGAAATAATTGTACTACACATATTTGCAAGCCTGTTCCGGTATTGTTTAGATTAAGATGTCATGTCATGTTATTCATTTGAACTTTATATGAATTAATTTTGGTATTAGAAACAATGTATTCCAATATTCTTTATTAATTATGTTATTATGTCAGACAACATTTATATAGTTTATTTTCACTACATTTGTTGTAAACATATCATTTTATTCGAAATTTTATTAAAAATGTATTAAGATTGTTACAATATTCTGTAAAATATCATTTCCAATTCCCCCACCCCTAAAGTTCCCAGAATATTTTTGAAAAATTAATATATCGAAATTCCTGTGCTTTGAGTAAATGCCCAAAAAAAAAATGCATTGATTTAATTTAAAAGGATAAGCACTATGTATAAGAAAAAGATTTACTGAGCGAGTGTCAAATTGAGGTCAAATCTTGACAAAATTATGTCTCATCATTTCATTTCTTGCTTTTGAATTTCAGCTCAGTTTCTGATGATGCAGCCCAGAAAATATTTAAGAAGTTTGCATGGGCAAAAATATGTGTTTTCCCTTTCAATTGTGCTCCTGAAAATAAATAAATAGATAAATAAATATTCAATAGATGTATACTACTTGATTGCTTTTCTTGCATGATGATGATGAGAATTTAAAGAATGCCCACTCCAAGACTCCATCGCTTTAACTCTCCCCAACCTCTCTCTCTCTCTCCCCTCTATATTTTCCCTCTCTCCTCTATATTATAAATAGATGAGTTTTGCCTTCAACTTTTTGCAACAAAATATTGGTTAGAGCTAAATATGGTTTCTGATATTTGACGGTAGGACAGAGTGGATACCCTAGTTGGAGAAGCAGGGCACGTGCATATCTTTCATTGAACAAAGTCGATGATCTTAATTTCATCAGTGTCGGGAATTTGCACGTGCTCCCCTTCTCCAACACGGGTTCCTTACTCTTTGAACAAATTATTGACCGTCACTACAAAAGTTTCTTCCAAGAATTCTAGTGTACGGTAATTATATCTATGAATATTGCATTGTGCTACTTTAATTAAGTTGATATGGTGTTTGAAACATAAGGATATTAAATTGGTTATTTAATTTTGATTTCTTGTAGCAATAATATATTTGATGTTTTCTTTTGTGTATATGAGTGTGTATCTCTATGCAATTTTTTCATTTTTCCTAGTGTTGTTTGGGATATGAAAACAAAAGATTAATCTTTTGTGCATATTAATCTTTGTTAACACTTTTGTATGACTTCATGTTGAGGTGACATTCAAATGATTGTATTTAATTTCTCTCGCTATATATTTATTCAGGTATTTATATATTTAATAGATAATTTTATGCAAACGTCAGCAGATATCTTGATTCTCTGATGAAGATGGGGGCCAATATAATTGTCTAAAATTTTGTTTAGATATTTAACTGGATTCTTCAATTGTACGAACTGTACCAGAAAGCAACAATTTCATATTCTTTTTTTTTTCAAAAAAAAAATATTTTTTATTTAGATTTTACATGTGAAAAATAGGGATGAGAAAATTATAATAGAAAGCTATCTCATTGTGTGCTTTGGCCGCGTAGTAAATTTTAAATAAAAAAATAAATTAAAGTGAAATAGTAGGAAAATTAACAATCTATATTAAGAATGTGAATAATTTCACCAATTTCTACATTTCTTATGATATTAGTTTCCATATTATTTGAACAATATCATAAGTCATAAGTTTTTGTACTTAAAATGCGAATATAATTTTGTTTTTTCAGATTATAAAGGATGAGATTTATTTCGATATGAAAAACACAATTGTGTGAGTACTCTTGTTTTGGCATTTGGTTCCCAAGCAACAGTACCTTCAAGTTCAACCAGCTAACTTTTCGCTATGTTCCATATTCACTTGCAATAATGAAAATATAGATTTAATAAATGATTAATTGCACTAAATTCTCTATACTATCTAAGTTTTTGTACTAGAAAAATATTTTTATAATTTTAATTTTATATATTTAGAATAAATTATAAATTTTTTTGTAAGGATATTTATAATTTCAATGTCCGTATGATTGACTCTTAGGTGCTCTTACTCTAGTTAGTGAGAATGAGAAAATACTATTAATTTATTACTTCGCAACAATGCGGTTAATTGAATATTCTTGATTATAATGAGTAATCAATATCTTAGTCCGACAAAATAGACATTTGTACCTGAAATAAATTAATTATTGACAATTAATCTTAAAAATATTAAAATCTTATTCTGAGTTTGGTACCCAACATTTCCACCTCATCAGTAAGTAGTCATATCTATTCAAATTTCAACACATTTGATCCCCATCGTTAAGAAAATTCAAATTGACAGAATGTAATTAACATGCACGAGACTTTTAGAGGGAATTTAAGTGCCAAATTAGAAAAAAATCAAATTTGTATGCTATTTTTTTTTTTTTTTAATGTTGTTGTTTTTTCTTTCATTCTATTTGCTTATTCTCCAATTACGAATTTTATTTTCTGAGAAATACCAACCTTTTCTTTCAACCACTTGTTAGTGTGCGAATTTTTTTCTTGCTAGCATAGATATAAAAAAAAACAAAAAAAAAACCCACATTTTAAAATTGTCGTAAAAATCACTTTATTTACTTAAAATTGCAGTTATAACAAAATCTTTGAATAATTGCAAAAATAACATAACCTTGTATACATGAATGCAAATTTGATCACTAATTAGTATTTGAATTTTTCTTGCTGACGACTAGTGTGTCCGGTCTACCATCATGTATATTATAAAAAAACTCAAATTCATGCATTAATAAAATCATGTTGTTTGTCTCTCATTTTTTTTTATGTTAAACAAAAACAATGTCGTTTCATTAATGTGCTGATATTTTTTTATGGCAATTATAAATGTGATGATTTTTTTTTCACTATCCTTGTTGATAACAAACATGCCAGATACATCAGCAAGAAAAAATCAAACACTGACCCATAAATAAAACTACACCTATGTATATATGTTATGTTATTTTTGCAACCATTTCAAATGTTTGGTTAAAATTGCAATTTAAGTAATCATGGTGGTTTTTACTGTAATTATAAATGTGTTTTTTTATATATAAAATATCCATACTCAGCAAGGAAAAAATCAAACATTGACCGGTAATTAAAATTTCTTATTTATATATAAGGTCGTGTTATTTTTATAACTATCCAAAGTAAGATTTAATTAAATTTGTGATTTAAGTAAATATGGTGATTTTTATGACAAATTATCTTTTTTAATTAAAAATTAAATCCAATTTGATCTCATCTACGACATTTTAAATTTGTAGACTGGCATAATTGCAAAATAAAATCATGATTTTTTTAAAAATTGTAAATTTATTCCCATTTTTCGATAACTGCAAAAGAAATCACAATCTTTATTCACTGTTGTAAATTTAGACCACATTTATATTTTCATTTACTATTGCAATTTAAACCACATTTATATTTTCTGGCGATCGGAGTCCCATGTCCGGCAAGCATGCCACGTCATTCCCAACAAAAACAAATTTAAAGATCAAATTCTAAAATAAAGGGTTAATTTCAATTTTGGTCCCATATGTAAAACCATTTCCATTTTTGGACAACCATGTAAACGTTTTCCAATTTTGGTCCTATATGTTTCAACTTTTTCCAATTTTGGTCCTATGTATTTCATTTTTTTCCAACTTCAGTCAAGTTTTCCAATTTTGATCATGTATGTTTCAATTTTTTTCAATTTCAATCCAATTTTGATTGGATGGCTGCCGAAAAATCTCAAGTGACATCACGCGCTTTTGGAAATTCCGACAAAAAATGGACTGAAATTGGAAAAAAATGAAACATATAAGACCAAAATTGAAAAATTGGATTGAAATTGGAAAAAGTTGAAACATATAGGACCAAAATTGAAAAATGTATACTTGATTGTCCAAAAATGAGAAAGGCCTTACATACAAGACTAAAATTGAAATTAACCCTAAAATAAAATTTATCACATTTCCAAATGTTACAATTTAATCCTAACTTTTTATATAATTAGCAAAAAAAGCAACAACCTTCATTCATTGTTACAATTCAAATTTATACTTTAATGTCTAAGTTCATGTGTTCAAATAAATTTTAATGTGAAACATCAGATAAGCTACACAATCTTAAATAATATATATATATATATATATATATATATAAAACGCTATTATCCTTAAATAATATGAAATAAAACGATTTGCAATAGAAAAATCCAACTAAGTAAAGAAAAAAAAAAGTCATTCATTAATTTTAAAATGAAGACATACATATATTATATTGTGAATTAAATGGTTAGTCCAACTATAAAGAGTGGTTTAATTGCCGGGTACATAGTATACACCACCACACTCGCATCTCCATGCTTGTGGGTAGGGTTCTTGATTGATGACTGCCAATGGCCCCACAGTAACCAGAACAGGCTTACATGGCGTGCATTGACCGCACACCCCTTCGCAATTCGGTGGAGTTGATCCCACCAGATTACCACCCAACGACTCTTCTTCATGACCATATGCTACAAAAACAACATATATGGAGAACACACAGAACAATAACAAAACCTTGTTCATCTTTAAATTATATATTCCTTTCTCTCTCTCTCTCTCTTTTTTTTTTTTTTTTTTAATTTTTAATTTTTATATTGAGAATGAAGAAATTTAAGTAAAGCTTATAGAATATTAAGGTGACCCGACCTATATATAGAGTATGAGGTCTTCAAGAAAATCAACATTATTTGGGGAAAAAAATTAAAGGTTGCTTAATGTTTGTAAGGAAGGCAAATAATATTGATCTAGAGATTGATTATGCGTATATCTTTTGTAGTAAATAAAAATAAATAAGCGTGCATATTTTTAATCTATAATTACTAATTTACCATGTAGATAGAGATCTTATATTATCCAAATACATTATTCTCAGATTTTTTTATAATGATAATATATTTCCACATTTATGGTTATATGATCCAAATACATTATTGTCAGATTTCTTTTAATGATTATACTAATATATTTCCTCATTCATGGTGATATGATCCAAGGGTTAATTTCAATTTTGATCCTGTATATAAAATCATTTTCATTTTTGGATAATCAAGTATACATTTTTCAATTTTGGTTCTATATGTTCCAAAAAATTTCAATTTTGGTCCTATATGTATCAAAATTTTCGAATTTCTATACAATTTTGGTCGGATGGGCACCGGGAAACCTCACATTACGTCGGCAATTTTGAAAATTTCGACAAAAATTGGACTGAAATTGAAAAAAATTGAAACATATAGGACCAAAATTGAAAAATTGGACTGAAATTGGAAAAAAATTGAAACATATAAGATCAAAATTGGAAAACATATACTTGATTGTCAAAGAATGGAAAATGTCTTATATACAGGACCAAAATTGAAATTAACCATGATCCAAATTTATTATTGTTAGATTTTTTTTTAATGATAATATATTTCACATTTATGGTTATAATATTCATGTAATAATCGTTTGCTACACTATTTTTGAGTGAAATTGAATTTCTATATGGATCAATGCGTACAATCAAGTCAAATTAAACCTACATTTATAGCTAAAGTTTGCGGGTCGGATGCGGGTATTTGAATAATTAATACTCGATATATTGGGAAAATGAGTATTCGAATTAGTTTGATTTGTACATTTTTGCCCAAACTCGTAATTTCAAATTCATAATATTCGATTTCAACAACAACCCTCAACTCGCTTCAACAGAAACTTGGTCATTAGACAATGTTAGATATATAAATATATATAATATTATTTACATATTAATAAAATCTTTTTATACATTAATAAAGAGAAGACAGGAGTTTGACAGAGAAAACGTTTAAGCGTTGCCAAGTGAAAATATGACCAAATGTTGCCAACGTTGATTTTAAAAAGATGAAATGTGTTTTCACTAAAATGTATGTGAAATAAGTTTTAGTGGACGTTAATATTTGGATGAAGAATCAGTGAATCACACAATCTTTGTATGGAAAATGCAATCCTTCGTTGCAGTCTTTATAGATCTATAAATAGACTTTTTAGGTTTACAATGGAAAATATCAAAGTATAATAAGCGAAAGTGAAATATGAGATTGAATATATGATTCAATAAAAGTTACATCTTTATGTTATTTTTCTCCCTTATGAATTTTTTTTTTTACGCAAATTTAGTGATATCTTCAATAACTTTTATCATGGAGGTGAATTCATTGAGATCATTTTTACATGTATAGTGAATGAAATTTATACCTTAAAAACTCCACATTTTGTGTATTCCATTACCCACTTCTCCATACAACAATCAACCAGATCAGCCATCATATATCTCGAAATGGATTTCAATTCACATATATCTTTTTTCTTTTTGGAGCAATTTTCAAACAACATAAAGGAAAATTGAATTAACAGAAAAAAGAAAAAAAAAAAAACTTTTTTCATTGCAAATGCACAATTAGGACTACTCCACATTTCCACAAAACTCACATCACACATTTTGTAACACTATTTATTATTTATTCAATTAGGACAAAGATAAAGTACAATATGTTAACAATAAAGCACTTGAGGCACTTCAAGTGGATACTCATGAATTTTATCCGACCAAACATTAGAACCATCAATTGTAGGTTTAGAAACACACTTCCAAACAACACTATTACACTTGAAACCACTTCCAAAAGCCAATTGCCAAACCCTATCTCCTCTCTCAACTCTTCCCTTGCATTCTAAGTAAGCAAGTGAGTACCATGTCGAAGAAGACGATGTGTTTCCGAATCTATGAAGTGTCATTTTGGAGGCTTCGATGTCTCTATCCGTTAAATTCAATCGATCTTTTATCCCTTCGATCACAGCCCTTCCACCAGCATGAATGCAGAAATGGTTAAAAGCTTTCTTGAAATTGGGAATATATTGCCCTCTTTTTCTTGCAGGTGCCCATATTTTCCTCCATGCTAATGAGAGACCATATTTTATTTGCTCAGAATAGGGCAACACTAGTGGTCCTAATACTGCCATGTTTGTCTTCAGTGCATCTCCTGCAACCTATATATAACCAACAGGTTACGTTTAAATGGTTTCTATAATCACTCGAGAAAAACAATGTACCAGCCTATTCTCTGTGCGGTTTTTTTGGTTCGGTTTTGCTCACCCCTGTTACTATTTCTGATCTCAATTAAATCGTGAGTATTGGGATTCAATTTTTAGAAAGTATTGAAATTATTTGTCATCAATTAATCTGGCTGTGTATATGTAAAAATATATTTCCACTATCTCAAAATAAATATCATTTTAGTCATGTTTTTTTTAAATCTCAAAATAAATGTCATTTCAATAATTATTTGTCCATATACTATCAAAATTGCCTTTATTTACTATTCTAAAATTAAATTAGTCACAAAATGATTATTAGAAATTTATATGGTATAATGATTGTAATTAATAAGGATAAATTAGTCCTTTTATCAATTTCTTAATTTGTGTGCAAAATATTAATACAATACAATATTTTGGATGAGGCTATACACACTCCATGTTTAAAAAATAAAAAGTACGCATAAAAATATAATTGGACGTGTTTAGTAATTTTGGGTGTGTTCAAGGAAAATATAAAGTATGTTCTTTGAGTTTACAACCCATTAGTATTTCCCTCTACTCGATTTTTCTTGTAAATAGAACAATTTCAATATATATTTTTTAAGAAAAGAGCCAGACTTAAAACTTGAATTAATGAGAAACCGATTGAGTCCAAAAAGTCCAAAATTAGGGTTTCACGTGAAATTGAGCTCAATTAGGTTATTTTGGTTGAAATTGAACAAAATTCTCAATTTTTCAAAACTTATAATCCTAAATTGCTAACCTAAAAAGTTATTGTTATTGGGCAAAATGGATAACAAACTCTAAATAAAATAAAAGGACTCTAAACACAAAGAAAAATAAAACACTTATACCAAAGTTTTATTTCCTCTCAATTTTAATCCTCATTTTGCACAATGATTAATTAACTCAAAATGAAAAGTAGGGTTAATTAAAGATGGTGTTGATAATAAACCTAACCTGAACGATTGATCTAGCAAGAGAGACTCCAATCTTGCCTTCATCATCTGCCTCATGCATGACACACTTGTAGGCCCCACTTTTGGAACCCAAATGAGTCCTAACAATCTGCACCAGCTCATACTTAGCCCTAGCCCCATCACTCTTCTTGTTCGACAGCAAAATGGCAGCACCCCCCATTCTGAACAAGCAGTTCGCAAGCAGCATAGACTTCTTCTTCCCTTCATAAAAATTCCTCGACACAGACTCCGTACTTATGACCAAAGCCAAGCAATTCTTGTGCACTTTAAGCATGTCTTTAGCCAAATTGATCGACAGAATCCCCGCGCTGCACCCCATGCCCGACAGATTGAAGCTCCTCACGTCGCTCCTCATCCCAAACCGGCTGATGACGAGCGACGCGAGGGAGGGCGTTGGACATGTCAGGCTGCAGTTGGAGATCACGATGTCAATGCTTCTGGGATCGACATCGTGGGCTTCTAGAAGGTTCTGGACGACGGGGAAGATTAGGGTTTGGATCTCGTGCATGGTGGCGGAGAGGGAGGTGTCGACGGGGAGGTGGTGCATGGAGTTGGGGAGGTAGGTTTGGTTGCTGATTCCTGAGCGTAGGATGAGCTTGGTTTGGAAGTCGATGGATTGTTGGTCCCAAGTGTCACTGATGACGAGGTGCTCAATGAAGGAGGGGATGGGGACGCGGCAGTTGGAGGGGGGGTTGGAGCAGGTGAAGGCGACGAGGTAGACTCGGTTGGGGTTGTAGAGATAGTAGAGTAGACACAGGAGGATGCCTGTTAGGGCTAAGTATGTCAACGAGAAAGTTAGGGTTTCCGGCAGTGTGGTTTGTTCGAAGACGATGGATGTATCCATGGTTTGTTATTGATGGAGATTTTTTGGTAGATGGATTTGTAGGTGGAGAATGAGGTATTTATAGAGGGGGATTTGGTTTCTTGAAATGAGAAAGAGTAGTGCTTTTGGAGAGCATAACTGTCGGAGGACAAGAAGGTCATGCAATATATATGGGAATTTATTAGGCGTTGTTCATCTTTTTTTACTAAGGAAAAAGAGAATGATTGAAATTTTGATTTACTTTTCTACCCATTGTTATAATAAATAATTTTTTTACTTATTTTATAGGATAATATGTCTGAATTATCTTAGTGAAAAGTGATTTTGTCCTCAAATGGGTAGTTCATATAAGGGTATTTTGGGGAAGTGAATAGTACTTATTTTGACCTAAAATGAATTAAAAAAATTATTTATTATACATATGGGTAGAAAAATAAAGGAATGAAATTATAAGTAGCCAATAGAAAGAAACATTCATTTTTCAGTAAATTAACCTCGTACCAATCCATACCGTTATATTTCAATTCTATTTCAATTCGTATCCACCCATATCATCATATTACACATTCACACCATTATTAATCTAGCCCGTATCACCATAGTACACTCCCTTACCATAATTAGTGTAATCCGTACAGTTATAATACACCCCGTAACATCATTTCACACTACAAATGTTAGAAGAGTATAATTTGACATAAATCATATTTTTTGATTAAAAAAACAAAATTTAATACCTTAACAGAGAAGAAAATTTATAAATAAAGATAGTTAAGAATGAGATTTCCAAGAAAATAAATCCCGAGTATAAAAAACAACTTGACCTAAATTTATATCCGCAACAATTATTTATTTATTTATTGGTAGATCCTTTTATTTTTATTTTTTTTAAGACCATAAACTTTTTAAAATGGGTCAACATTGACTCCGGGTCGTCTATTCAGTATTCACTGAAGCTGAATTGCGCCATTAAGTTATACTTTTGGGCCCATTTCTATTTTTTCCTAAACTTTCTTAATTTTTTTTTGCCAACACTAGTAGTGGAAGTTTTCCTCAAGGAAATAATTGTTTATAGTGGAATTAGATGGGATAAAAGACCCACCAAAGTAGAGATGCAATTTTGTGTGAACCAATTACACATATTACGAAGTATGAGTATCTCCAACATTATTGTAAAAACTTCGAATTTAATGTTATTTTTCTCTAATAATATTATAAAAAGTTAGACGTACAATTTTCAAATAATCATCTCTGCATTGGGTTTAAGTAGACATAAAACTTACAACCCAACTCCCAATCGTTTAGAGAACTAAAAACATTTTGTTATTAATAAAGTTTGAATGAATTGGACCATTCATCCACTTAAATTTATTATATTGATTTATTTGTATTTCAAGCACAATATATTACCCAATTAACTTTCATTTGATCACAAATTCACTCCATTTATTCTTTTAAAAACATATTTTAACCTTAATCAAAAAGTACATCCCTAGAAAAACTAAAAATAGATCCATGGGTCTATTTATAGTCCATTGAATTAGAGTCCAAAATTATTAAATAAAAACTTAAATAAAACTACCAAAGGAGTGGAGACAATTAGACAAAGAAACGAGGAGAGCACGCATTAAGTGACAATGACAACAACATGCCCAAACCATTGTATCTTCATACATAATCTAAATCCAAAAAAAAAAAAAAAAAGGACAAAACTTGAGTTTGCTTGAGATGATTATTATGAGATATAATAATGATGATCATCTTTGATCAATTCCTTTTCAATCCACAAAATCCAATCCAACCTAATACTGATATTCCCAGCACCAAAGACGTACAACAACCCTATTCTCTTCTCTTCTTTCCCTGTTTTGATTGAATAGGAAAAGATGATGACAATGGAGGGTATGATGGATGAAGGTGTTTTGGATGATGTAATCAGGCGATTACTGGAAGGAAAAGGAGGCAAACAGGTCCAGTTGTCGGAGGTCGAGATCCGCCAGCTCTGCGTCAACGCCCGTCAGATTTTCCTCTCTCAGCCCAATCTCCTCCGCCTCCGTCCTCCGATCAGGATCTGCGGTCTCTCTCTCTCTCTCTCTCTCTCTCTCTCTCTCCTGTGGCTTCTAGTTTTGGGGGTTATTTAGGTCAACATTATTGAGTGCAATGTTTGATGTTGGTAATTGATAATTTTGACTTCTTTCTGGAGAAATTGGATATTGGATAATTCTGACCTAATTTTGTTCAGATTTGGTGTAATGTGTTTTTTTGTTGATCGAGGTTTTCTTGCTCCTGGTGATAGATTATTTATTTATAAAATGGTGAAATTTTGTTCTTTTTCTCTCACTGAAATCAGCTGATTTGAATCTGATGGATTGATATCTGATAAAGTTCTTATCTTTTAGTATTGACAACAAATTGTAGAAGATTGTGATAAATGAGAGACATGATTGAGATTTTCTATTGTATATGAACTTCAACCTCATTGAAAAGGTTGATGCATTCTTAGCTGTTTGCATCGTCACAAACTTGTAAAATATCTTCGTATTTAAATGATTATTTCACCCGAAAAGGTTTCATTTACGTATAAATACAATCGTTATGGGAGTTTTCTCGTTCTGTTTTTACCACCATTTAAATCTGTCTGCCCAGGAAGGATGCAATGCAAGTTTACCTTTTCTCCTTGTCCAAACCTTCAGTATTTGTTTTTTATACAATGTGAGCACTATTTCTAGGAAATACAGTGGAAATTGAGACAAGATATACCCTAGTCTCTAGTTTATGATTATGATTTGTAGCCTAAACTGATTTTAATGGAGATGATACTTTTACAGGTGACATTCATGGACAGTACCAGGACCTTTTGAAGCTCTTTGAGTATGGTGGATTTCCCCCTGCTGCAAATTACCTCTTTCTCGGAGATTATGTAGACAGAGGCAAACAGAGTTTGGAAACAATATGCTTGCTATTAGCTTACAAAGTAAGGTATCCAGATAAAGTTTTCCTCTTAAGGGGAAACCATGAAGATGCCAAAATCAACCGTATTTATGGATTTTACGATGAATGTAAGAGGCGATTCAATGTTCGGCTATGGAAGATATTCACCGACTGCTTTAATTGTTTGCCCGTTTGTGCGCTCATAGATGAAAAGATAATTTGCATGCATGGTGGACTTTCTCCAGAGTTGAAACAGTTGGATCAGATAAATGAGATCCAAAGGCCGACTGATATTCCAGATAACGGTTTACTGTGTGACTTGCTTTGGGCTGATCCTCATCCTAGGATTAAGGGTTGGGCTGATAGCGATAGGGGCGTTTCTTGTACTTTTGGGCCTGATGTGGTTGCTGAGTTCTTGGACAAGAATGATTTGGACCTCATTTGCAGGGGTCATCAGGTATATAATTGTTCTTCTTTAGCATGATTTTTGGTTCGTTTTCTTCGTTCTTTAAGAGGTTAATGCTCAACTGCAAATCATTGAAATTGAATAGCATGCTATGGAAAGTATCAGCTTTAGAATGTTGCCATCCTCGAGCACGCCCTCAGATATACTAAATAGAATGGCTAGAAAATTTTGCTCTGTTTTCTGCTTATACAGTTGCTGCTTCTTTTTATTTTTTTTGTTTACAACTTGGTTCTGGTCAAAGTTTTCTTTCAAATTTCTATAGGGTTGATTGCAATTTTGGTACCCAAACTATACCATTTTTTTCGTTTTGATACCCCATATTCGGCGACTCACTAAGTTGATACCCAATTTGTTACCTTCCGTCAAGTTTGACAGAAATATACTAAACCCTTGGATTTTGGAGGGAAAATTCACGCATGTTGCCTCAAACCCTCAATTTTTATTTCCTCCTTTCAATTCTAGCTTAATTTTAGTCGTCCTTTAAAATTCCCCAAACTCCTCCCATCTCTCTTCAAATTTTGGGAAATTTGAATAATATATTAGGTTATTTTGAAGAAAGATATGAGAAATTTGGGAAATTTTGAAAGGTAGCGACTGGATTTAGGATATAATTGGAAGAGGGGGGGGGGTATGAAATTGAGGGTTTGAGGCAACATACGTGAATTTTCCCTCTCCAACCTAGGGTTTCGTACATTTCCATCTATTTTTGACGGAAAGTTGATTGAAGGTACCAAATGTGTTATTATTTCAAACATTGTCCGGTTTTCTTTTCATTATTCCCCTGCAGAGGGCCATGGTTTCAGACAAAGGGCGCTACTGAAAATCCTTTCCACACGTGTCAAAATTTTGTTTCTTGCAATTTTTGTCTCATTATTTTACATCTGTCAGTTAATCTTCTAAATACGATGTTGCAGGTTGTGGAGGATGGATACGAGTTCTTTGCTAGAAGAAGACTAGTCACGTTATTTTCAGCTCCAAACTATGGTGGAGAATTCGACAATGCTGGTGCTCTTTTGAACGTTGATGAATCACTAACGTGTTCTTTTGAGATAATAAAACCTGCAGCAACCAGTTCAAAGGCAACCCTAAAAAAGGTAAATTCATCTTCTGACCCATTTTCTCTTGGCTTAGAACACCTCATTTATTCTCCGTATTTTCAACAGCCTCCGAAAATTGGAGCCAGTTGATACTGGGAAAATTGTATATGGAAGTTTGTGGCAGTGAGTAAGATAAGCGGAACGCCATCTCGTACATGTTGTGTTCGTCTTTTCCATACGTACATACGATCATCACGTTGAATTAGAAAGAAAACATGTGTAAATTGGAGAAGAGTGAAGGTGTTTCACTCAGTTGACAAGGTAACCTCCATTAATGCTGGGAAATTTAAGCATGGTGTTTGTTTGTTGCATTTGCTAATGTCAACCAAGTGTTGAGAAATTTAAAACACTGTGGAATGTGTTTTCTGATATCATGTTTGTATATCCATTCTCACTTTTGTATTTACAGGAATTACTTTTGTTTATAAATCAACTAATACTACCTTTTTCTTTTAGTTAAATACATAGACAAAAAGATTATGAATAATGTGATTTATCTGGTATAAAATATCAGTTGGTCTCTTGTGAAACCATCTTACGTGCCACGTAGTTGAAATATACATTTTACAAGTATAAGTGTGCGCGGTTTTACATATATAAATATGCATGAACAATTATAAGTATGCGCTTTTATTCTTAAATAAAGTATAAGTTATATAAATATGTGTTTTACAACTATAAATATGCATATTAGTTTTTGCGATAAAATATATAATCATTTTAACTATTGTTTTATAAGCAAAATGAATGTATGCACTTAATTTTGTTTCATGCTCAAAGCATAAACATCAATATTTGTTTATTTCTTTAAGTTCAATTAGTTTCTATATGTTATAAACTAATAACAATGAGTCATTACTATGACTACTTATACATGAAAACAAAACACAAGAAGACTCTTTTCAAATTTGGCGGCAACAGGAAATGAAATATAATTCATGTGAAACACAACAAAGAATGAACAAATGAATTAAAATTAAGAAAATGTGTTGTGTTTTAAAATTTTGTTGTCAGTTTAAATAATAGTGGATGTTGTTGATCATAAATACCATATTAATTTTACATACTGGAATGAAATCAACGCAAGTAATTAATAAGATGTGAAAGATAAATAAATGCATGGATTAAAAAACTTAAACATATCTATATATGTTTTCAAATTCATGAATGTTAATTATGTAACCTCAGAAGATGCATCAATGAAAACATTGTCACTACTATTCAAGATTTTAAATCATTGCTGACACAGTAAATTTTCGTCACAAAATTCTGTTTCAACTAGCTACAACTATAGAAAATCTCATTGTTTAAAATTTAAATGACACCAACATCTTTTTTCTATTTACTTTAATTTAAAAATCATAAATAGAAAAAGAATATATAAAATTGATAACCCACTAGTAGAGAAATTGATGAGTATCTATCTACTCATTAGTTAATCAACATTGTTCATCAGAAGCTGGAAGCAGTGGCTCTGTATAAATATTTTCTTGAAAATCTGCTGCTAATATTGGCTTCGATGATTTCGTGTTATAAATTGCATAAATAATCAATTGAAGAATTCCCAGCACTAATCCAAATCCATTTGGTACCTGTTCAAGTTCAATATTGTTTTTAGTACTCATGATTTCAGTTTATATATAAACATCAATTGTTGTTAATTAAATGCAATAAAATCTATGTTACTAGTTTTTTCGTACTCTGATCAAGTATTACTTTGCCCCCTTGTATTTTTATTTTTCTTACTTTACCTCTTTATACTCTCATTTTTATCATTTCAACCTCGTATACTCTGTGAAAAGTTGCCCTTGAACATAGATTATATGTACATTTAAATTATTGAAAAAAACATTGTAACTTATATTTAAATTCTATGACTTAATTTAATTAATTAGTTTTTTTTTAAATTCATTTAATTTATGGTACTTAAAATTAATTATTTCTGAATTTAATATAGTTTCTTGTAAAATAAATATTGTGAAATATTGTGTACTTCGATAATATTTTACATAAATATATGACATACTAGCTAGCACTATTTTATATTATTTGTCGGATTAGAATTGTTTTACAAAAAAATATTAGATGTACATTATCAAATGCCATTGTTGTAGCTTGGTTAATTCTTCTAATTATAATGTAGTCAAACATTAACCATGCTAAACCTATGGTATGATATCCTTAAGTTTGTGTTTATATATGAAAGACAATTTTGGTTTGCAAAATTCATTAAAAGTGTAAATGTAATATTATTCATTTTGAAAAATCCCACACAAATAATTGTATGCAGTAATATAATATATTAATCAAATTATATTATGTGGATAGAGAGAATAACTTACTCCAAGAAACCAGTCGTTGACAAGGAAGGCGTAGAAAGTCCAAACCCCTCCATTCAAGAATAAGAAAAATGAGAGTAGAAATGGCATATACTTCACACTCTTTGTTGTCACCACTCTTTTCTGCACCCCAAACCAAACACATTAATTCAATTCACATTTTTTTCTTTTTTTTCTTAAATGATTTTAGTTACTATTTTCCTCCAATTTATTATAGTTGACAAGACATGTTCTCAAAATTTAGTGAAAAAATTCTAATATTTGTCTCAAATATCTGCGATTAAGATCCTCCGTACCCAAATCTCTACCCCACTGTGTATATATCCCAAAACATGTTATATTGACGTAAAATGATAGTGGTTACAATTAACTATTAAATGATCAATTTTTTGTACATTTAAAATAACGTAGTTTTGTTGTGGTAGACAGTGAGATAGAGATTTTGAAATGGAGGATTTTGATATAGTGGATACTGACTGATTTGATTTAATCTTGGATGCTAATTAATGATGTTATAATTAGTTTGTAATGAAGTCTTTATAATTACATCACGCATGCATGTGTCAATTTTAGTGAGAGATGTAGATGATTAAGAGAGAGAAAGGAAGAAAGAGTGTTACCATGGCAGAAAGAGGTGAAGCATACATGACAATATTGAGGGCAGAAGAGATGAAGCCAATTGCATCAATCCTCATGTCCCCATTCATTAAAAAATATGTGACTGATACAGCTGCCACTAGAAATCCAACATCTACTACTCCAAACAATATTGCTGTCTTTGCCTGCCCCATTAATAATACAAACCATTATTATTTTCACAATCACTAATTATTTTTTATCATGACTATTATGTTTTAGATATATATATTATTGAGAGAGTTAAAATTTTGATAAAAGGCGATGCAAATTGGTTTATCGTAACCATGCATGCATATTCAGTCAAAATTAACCAAATGGTAAAATGAATGATATAATACCCTAAAATACTACATTTTCTATAAAAGATTAATTTTTTATCACAAAAAATAGTTTGGTTATTTTTCTACTACAAATGAGGAAAACAGACAAAATTGTCCTTCTGATAAAAGTATATAAAAAAAAAAGTCGATTTTCTCTGAGTATTACATGGTGTGTGTGTGTGTGTGTGTGTTTTTTTTTTTTTTTTGTAGGGTTATATACACAATATAATCATATAGTGTAACCCAACGAAAAACACATTGTGTAAATTCAAACATAAAATTGATTTTTCGTATATTTTTCAGAAGGACAATTTTGTCACTCTTCCAGAATTATGATAGAAAAGTTACAAAATTATTATTTGTGATTGATAAATAATAATCTCTTATATGAAAATTGTGGTATTTTAGCAACCAGACTCAAAATGAAAATGTAACATAATCTTATTACATTTTAAAAAAGAAAAAGAAATTCATCCAAAAAAATCATATTTAATTTTGCCACTATCTGTACGTCTCATACGGAGTAGGTAGGTGGGCTGATATCTCGTGGATCACCTATCACTTTGTCAACCATACTCATTTAATTATATACAAATTGCATCATATATTAATATTTCATCAATTTTTAAGTTTTAAAGTTCTAAAAAAACGTTTCAAGTGGGAACTTAACATTTCTTAACAAAATATGAAATTGCAAACTTCACAATCAACCTAAAAGATTAACTAATCACCAAAAGAAGTGTTCAAACAACAAATTCATTGTAGACAATAATGCAAAGTGCAATGAGATGATGATGAATAAATAAACATACCCTTTTGAAAGGAGGAGCAAAGAATAGAAACAAAGAGACATATATGACCTCAACCACCACTCCAAAGCCATTGACAGTTGCTACAAGATAACTATCTGGCTTTGTCACTCCATAGTATGTCCAAAGACATGAATTTAGCAGTGTACAAATGTATGGAAGGCTCTCGAATTCCTCTGTCGATCCAATCTTCACAATCCTCACGAATGTCTCTCTGCAATCAAAATTCATTTTCATTAAAAAAAATATTGTGAATTAGGTAATTAAAATGATTTTGTATATTGACTTACTTACACTGGAGAAAGAAACATAAGAACTGAGATTATGTTCCCTGCAAAAATGTTCAGCATAATCATGAGTTTCTAGTTTAGACATAAACTGTTGAATAATAATTGCAAAAATAAATGGTGTAATACCTATGACACCAATAATGAATGCTAAACCCTCCATATTTTGGTCTGAGCAGAAGAGAAGCAGATTTAAGAGAAAGGGAATAATTGAAGAAATGTAGAGATTGATATTGTTATAAGAATTGATGCTATATACATGCTTTATAAAGGTGATCAACAATGTATAAGTATCAAAACATAGTTGTTGTAACACACTGGAAATGATGTAAGAAAGCTCGGTTGTCATATAGAAAAAATATATTTTATTAAGAAAATAATAAATTATGGAAAAGGAAAATGATCTCATTTTTTGTGGGTAAAAGACATCCTAATGATAATCGAATGAACTACGTAAAAATAAGAGCATAATATATATACACACACACAAAAGTACAATGTTCTCAAATTATTATTAATTAGAATTAATTATTAGTGAAATTTGAGTTTCCATGGACCAAACCCTTTTTATTTATAACTCAATTTCAGGTTTACAAATTTGAGGATAATAATTCAACTCTTCTAAGTAATTGCTATCATGTAAATTATGAGATATATTTGAATAATCAGATTTGAGGTTGAAATCCGTTGATATTTACAACCCAAGTATTTACACAAATGTTAGTGTACATGGGAAAAAAATTAAGTACATAAATAAGAACTTTTTTAATGAATCATATTTAACATATAATTAAGTCTCTGGTCCTTCAAGCAAATTTGATACTATAATTTGATGTAATTTTGAAAAAAAAATAAGAAAACTATAATACTTTACTAAATTCTCACTGCAGGTCATCTTAGGAGTTTGAGACCCATTTATTTATTAGCAGATTATGTCTCATGGATAGTTTTCGTGAGACGAATCATTTTTACTCATAAATCAAACCCATTTTTACTATTTTATATGTAAATTGTGACCCGTCTTACAAAACATGATCCGTGAGATGATCTCACATAAGACTTATTCTTTATTTATTAGTAGGTAATCTGCTTAGTGAAAAAATATAAAAACTTATTTGTGAAAAATAATTTATAACCCTCTTTTTAATAAGGAATCATTACATTACTTATGGGTAAGTATTTTCAAAGTCAAAGCACATTTCACGTGACATATTTTATAGCTCGTTTACTGTCATGTAGGTAGAGAAAAATATCTAAATAATTAAGATGGACAAGGACTGCATTATTTTTTTAATATTCAGATCAGATACGGAAATCTTTGCATGTCCCCACTTTATAATCACACTTGTAATTTAATACTAACGAAAATTAATGATATGTCTCCACTACTTTTCAATATTTGAAAAGATACATATCGACATAGGTGATACAGTTTCCACTTATCAAAAATAATAATTGATTCAAATATATACAAGCTTATCCATCAAAGAATATGAAATAACATTATTATATATATATATATATATATATATATATATATATATATAAGTACAAAAGCATTTTGTAGGAGATGCAGACATCTTCATTATTAGATGGGTCTAATCGTGCTCGCTCGTTGGGGAATTCTTTATTTGTTTCATTATCTTTCTTGAGCTTACATAGCTTTTTTTTTTTTTTTTTTTTTTTTTTTTTGAAATCATGTTGTTTAACCATCTTTATTTTTAGAAACATTTTTTTAAGTTGTTAAAATTTATTTATTTATTAATCAAAAGAAATTATTTTTGCCTTCTAATATTTGGTGGTATAGGTTCAATCATATAGTGGTACAAACTGAAGTATACATGGTACGTGCTTAAATATGATGGTAGAAACTATATTAATATAAATATGCGTATTATAAGTAATATGATGATAATGATGGTATGAGGTGTATTATAATGGTATGAAATTTACTTCATTAAGAATATTATAATCCAACAAAATATTCTCATGGCCAAACACTTGTTATAAAATAATGTTTCTTTCTATAGCAGAATTTCATCCTTTTTTTTCCGTTTAATTCCTATCTTTTCTCAAGATTATATACACGAACAATCTACGTTGAAATAATTGTTTCTACCACTTTCATATATCAATCTTTTCTAATTCCTAATATATACATCATCTTTTAACCATTTTCATCTAAAAGATTAAAATACTCCTTAAAAATGGCTAAATTAACATCTCATTATATTTTTTAAGTTAAAGGGGAAGAACATTTTTGTCCAATATATAAGTCGAAAATGGCCAAAACCCAAAAGACATGTTTACTTATATTTATGGGTAGAAATGTAAATGCTTATTTAAGTCTGGCATACAATTTTTTGGCTTTTTATGTGGATTAAGGTCATTGGCCAAATGAGCTATGGTTCCAAATTATATTTATTGTGTATGGCCAAAATGGTTATAGTTTATCTGACGGCTCTAATTGAATTGTTTCTTTGAAATTAATTTTCACAAATTTATAGATAAATTGTAAAGGATGTATTATGAATTGATTCATTTTATATAAATTCGTGAGAATGTTTTACATAACACTTACTCTTAATACACAAAAGAACTAATTATAAAATGAATAGGTCTCCTATGCAATTAGATCCATGCACTTGGGTCGAATCGGGTCAGATCCGACCCGGATCCACGCATTTTCCTTTTTTTTTTTTTCTCTCTGACATTTATGTTATGTTAGTCATACATTTATATTATATTAGTCATACTTTTATGTCCAGATTTCATACCCTTACTGCAATACTTTAACTTAAAAAAAAAAATTCACTGACCTTCATACTATGTTGTCATACATTTATATTATATTAGTCATACTTTTATATGATATTATTTATATTTTTATATCAACATAAACATACATTTATGTAATATATAAATGTACAACTAATATAACTAAAATGTATGACTAACATAATTAAAGGTATGATTAATATAACTAAAAGGTATGAAAAGTATTAATAGTTGTCTAAAAATATGTTAAGGTACGTGTAAAAATTTAAAAGGTATGACTAACATAACATAAATGTATGCTTAACACTACATAAATGTATGACATCTGGGATCGAATTTGGGCGAATTTGTACGCGCCTTGGGGCGTGTGCGGGCACATGACTGTGCGTAATAGGCGAATGCACGATTTTAGAACTGTTCAACGGATGTATAAAAGTTTTTATCTTACAAAATTTGTTCGTAGTTTGTGATTATATAATATTTTGAGTGGAAATCCCACATGCAAATTTTAAATTATGACCAAGGGGATTGCTACGAGCTCAACCGGAAAATTCATTTTTTAGTCTGTTAATTAGACATTGTTCGACATATATTAATTAAATCTATTGAGTTAGTAATATTAATTTTTATCTTATGAGTCTTAAAAAATCGGTTCATTTTCAATTTTTTTTCTCACTTGTGACTTTTAGAAAATTGACTCCACTAGTTAAAGTTCAACTAATCTTTTCTAAGGTAGTAGAAAATATACTTAACTGTTTATTTCCATTTATTGAAGTAGAGACTAATCATTATGTTGCAATTTCTTTAAAGTTTCTAATAAACAAAGATATGATAATCAATTATATTCTTTTCTAATAAACAAATAAAGATATGAAAATTAGTTATATAGATTTTTTGTTGGAGTAATCACATGGAACTCAAAAGTAGAAAAATAACTTACAACATGGATAAAGGAAGCAATTATGCATTATAAATAAAGGATATTACATGCATTCTATAATAGTACTTTTCTCTATTCTTGTTTTTTTTTTTTTTTAAATTGAAAAAATGGGCCATCAAAGGAGTAACATGAAAGCCCAAAGTCTTATCTGCTTTCTTTAAGACCCTTTTCAATGTCTTTTTCATTGAATTTTTCGAACTCATATGGGGTCAAAGAAAGTGTCTTCATAATATTTTGGCTATATTGTCTCATAATGGATGGCTTTGGAAGGCTATTTCCTCTGTTGAGACTTCGATTAATGGTGTTTGATCCATCTTTATTTTCATCCAAATCTTGCATTTGAATGGATCCTTTAAAGATATGGGCCGATCCTTCATCTTCCTTTTTCTCATCACATTCTTCTGGACTGGACTTGTTCTTATAAATCGTGTACAATATTAATTGGGCCGAGCCCAATAAGAATCCGATCCCATTTGGTACCTTCACAGATCATCCATGCAAAACAAAACAATACAAATTCATATTTTAACTCGAGATAACATTTATGGGACATTTAGTGGATTTATTAAATAATTATTCTTATTTCTAATTATATAATGAGAAAACTATTGGTTGCAACCCTCTCACCATTAATTTAACTATTCACATTTTTTTTAGTTTTTTTTGGTTAATTGTTGGAAAAATCATATTTTTTTATTGGATTGTCATATTAAAAAAAATTCCACTATTGGTTAAAATAACACAACTTTATGCATGTAGTGTAGTTTTAGACCTCAGTCAGTTTTGACAAAAAAAAAAAAAAAAAAAGCTAACGCGTCTAGCTGTCTGAACACGTTAAGCTGCCAAACACGAAAATTCCAAAGAGCTTCAAGAAATTCAAGATATTTAAAAAAAAAAAAATCGGATGTGCAATTTTAATTTTATTCAAAAACTGATAGAAGTCAGAAACATACTTCACTTATAAAATTATGTTATTTGATCAATAGTAAAATATTAATTAAAATGACAATCTAAATAAAGGTTGTGATTTTTCCGACAATTGACAATTTTTTCTTTTCTACCAAGAAAGTTTTTGCCTCGACTCCAACATGTGTATGTCACGCCCTTGAAACTCAATGATTCAACCAAAAAAAAAATTGTTGGTGACAATAAATCCCATAAAGTTCGAGTGATAAAAAAAAAACATGTAACGAAGTGTGAAATTGACATAATTCTCTAATTAAACTTTTAAAAAGTAAAAAAGAAAAAAAAAAAGAAAGAGAGGATTACCCCAATGTAAAAATCTTTGACAAGCACAGCATAGGCAGACCAGACTCCTCCATTGAGGAATTGGAAAAAAGAAAGCAGAAATGGCATATATTTCACGCTTTTCATCTTTATCACTGTTCTCTACAATCATAATTAAGTATGCAACAATCATTACTATGCTCATATCACAATAATACGCACATAATTAAAAATCCAAAAACAATTATTTAAAATTGTCTCTTTCCCATATCTTTATTTTTTCATGAAAACTTATAAAATAAGTTCACATATAATTTTCATGAGCAGTGGATTGACCTGACATAGAAAATTAGAGTACCACTCTATCTTTTTTAGATTGAGATAAACGAAAATATTATTTAAATATTCATTATTATGAATTCAAGTTGTTAACATAATAAAATAAGTTTAAATATTTTTTTGGGTTAAATAAACACCACCATTCAGATAAGACTATTTACAAGAAAATCTAATTATGTTGTGAAATAAAAAATACTTTTGTAATTTTCTCATCGACTCCCCTCTTCGGTGCACTTTATAACATGTGTCCACCTCTAATGTGTCAAAAATCTAACATAATCATTAAATTCAAATCAAAATATTTAGAGGATGTGATTTTTACACATCAGCGATGAACATTTTAAGGCAGACCCACGGTGGGTGGGGGAACAATATTTTTATACAACAAAACAAATGTTTAAGGGATTATAATTTATTTGTAATTTGCAAACTTAATTGCATTCTTTTTTTTGTAAAAAAGTGAAACTCCAAGGGTAATTTTGCAATTTGCCTATATTAATTATTTTTGTTACCATGATTATGAAGGTAAGTGAATTAAAAATGAAAAGAATAAAAAAGGTTACCATGGCAGAGAGAGGTGCAACATACATGGCAATAGTCAATCCAGCACACAGAATTCCAACAAGGGTGATTCTCATACCACCTCCTATTGCTAACAGAGTTACCATTATTACAATTCCAAGAAATGCAACATTCACTATTCCCACCAATGCCACTGATTTTACCTACATCCACAGTTTAATATTCCTCAATATCATATAAGCTTCACTAAGATTTTGGGGAAACAAATGTTATTTGTAAAATCAGTATGCGTTTGGATGTGTTAAAAGGAGCACAAAAACTCCTGTGCACCAGGTGCATGGATCTAAGATCCATGCAATCCGGGTCGATACGACCTGGATCCGCGAATTTCTATTTTAAAAAAAAAAGAAATTTCCAAATTTTTGTCTTGACCTTTATGTTAAAAATGTGTGACCTTTATGTACAAACATCCATACTTTTATGTCTGTAACTTTGAAAAAAAAATGAAGATTTTCAACACAATTTGTATTGTATACCTTTATGTGATATCAATGTGATATTTATGTTATATTATATCACCTTTATGTACAAATATTCTGACCTTTATGTAATATATAAAAGTGCATAAAGGTTAGAATATTTGTACATAAATTTGACATAATATAACATAAAGGTCAAATTGATATCACATAAAGGTATAGAATTCAAATTATGTTGAAAATCTTCATTTTTTTCTAAGTTATAGTACATAAAAGTCATGATAGTTGTACATAAAGGTCACACATTTATAACATAAATGTCACACTAATACAACATTAAGGTAACAACCTGAAGCAAAAAAAAAAAGATAAATTCAAAAAAACGCAGATCCGGGTCAAAACTGAGTCGACCCGGATTTTGCATGTACATCAAGTGCACACAAGACCAACTCTAAAAGGAGAACACAGTAGGGAAAAATAATTTCTTTCATTGATCTCTTTGGCCAACACAAGTGGCAATATATACATAAGGAGTTTTAGATGTACAAGGAAACAAATCATAACAAATATATAAAATATACACAAGAGATAAACATGGAAAATCAATCTGGAGTTTCCTTGTGATCGGGATTCTAGTCAATAGGATGGAGGGATTTGAAATTCAAGGTTGTAGGTCCATAGATGGTGTTTGTGTAGATTGAAATCCAATCACTTTTTTCATTTTGAATTAATTTTAAGAATCTGGGTGGATTTCACATTCACTCTAAATTCCTATTCGAAGAGTGCATAACTACATGGATAAGCTTACACTAACTAGTAAATTCTTGATTTGATGTTTAATCAATTTATTTCAATGACACTATTAATAAATTCGGTCCCCACCCAAAAAAAATAAAATTTGAGAGGCCCAATGCTAAACCACACTTAGATTTGTGGCATCATGCATATGACAAACATATTAAATATTAGCCTAAATTTTACTGTGCATACTTCATTTATGCAACAATCCACAATATATATTTATAATTTTTATAGAACAAGTTCCTCTTAAAGTTACTAAATCATTTAACTAATTTCGGATATCGTTTCAAGGGATAAAAACGTAAAAGTACTCGAAACTTTTTATTTTTCAACTAAAACAAACTCTATGCTAAAGTCAAAGTAAAAAAATACTACAGCTTTAGGAATTAAGGACAATTATTAAACTACGCTATCTACAGCTTTAGCAGATGAAAAATATACATATGAATTATTTGTGCAGGCTAGGATACGACTTTGTGATTTTATCTTATGAATTTAATTCATGAGTTAATAATTTAATGCATATCTTATAACTTGCAAAATAAAGATTAACTTGTGATTTAGGTTATGAGTAATAAATATTTGTCTGACGTAATTACATCTATGAAATGGTCTTATATACCTGTGTATGTAGTTTTTACTATAGAGATCAATTCAATTAGTGTCTATGGAACCACACATGTGATCGAACGAATCTCGTCAATGGTTCAAGGATCATCCGGCTCAACTAATGATCTGACTGATCAAAGGAACATTTTATCACAACAACAACAGTAAATCCAAATAAAATTTGAAATGTGATCAAAACAAATCATAATAAACAAAATATATATGAAATTCAAAGTAATTACCTTGATTTTGTTGGGAGCATAGAAAAGGAAGAGAGAGACATAGATAATGTGCAAAGCAGCACCAGCACCATTGACAGTGACCAGAAGCAAACCTCCTGTCTTAAGCAGCCCATAAAATGTCCACAAACTTGTACTCAACAATGTTGTTATATATGGCTCTCCTTTGTAATTCTCTGTTGATTTCTTCTTCACTATCTGCTTGAATGTTTTTCTGCCAGTTTTCCACTTTTTCATTAATTATATAGTCTATTTAAATATCATTCAACAAATTTAATTTTATATAACTGGCTATATTTTTGTTCAAAAAGTATATTTGTGATGAGCTCATTCAGATATCAAATACTAAATACTTCATCACATGAAATACAATTAGTTAGTTTTTTTTATAAATTGAAAAAGACACTTACATTGGAGACGCGAACAAAAGTATTGCAAACACATTTCCTGCAATATCCATAAAAAAAATGATGAGTTAGTATTAAAGAAAAAAAAAAGTGAAGATGTAATGCAAAAGCCAGATTCTGACGTACACAATCATTAGCCAATATTAATTTAAGTATTATAAATTTATAAGATGTTACGTAGTTATAACAAAATAGTAATTGTTACCAATAATTCCGAGAATGAAGATTGGATTAGCCATGGCTGGTAAAAAGTAGAGTAATGTGTGTGTATATATAGTAAATATAGATGAGGAGAATGAAAGGAGAAGAATGTAAGAAAAAAAGTAGATGGTATAAATGATGAAAGTGGCGATATATATGTTAGGAAAAGTTTGGCAGTGCCTTTTAAATGAATGTTTACAAAAATGTGTAGATATTTTATTCTATTCGTCAGAATTTTGCCACGTATATTCACCTTTATTTACCCTACTTCTCATTTATTCCACTAGTATCATTTTCAATCACCAAGCTTATCCCATCATCAACGTGGCTTCAATCAATAATTGTCATGAGCTGCTTTCTCATTTTTATATAACGTAGATAAAAAAATTAACATGGATATAATTTCATAATTTTTGAAATTTCATTTTTAATAAATCAAACTCATTTTTACAAGATCATTCTTCAACGGATTATTACGTTCGAGTCAACAAGAACTTTCAATGTTGGATGATGCCCTATAAATATGATTATTTCATCTGTTGGAAGATACATAAAAAGTGCGGTGTTGTTGCAGTCCAAAAGATGAGGAAGATAGAAGAAAAAAATATCATTGAAAACATTTTGATTAATTTTTTTTTTTTACTTAACTAATATTAGAATCGCTACATTGAACGTGTTAAACGACCAACTTGGCAAGAATGACACATGCTTGAAACAACATTTGTTATGATTACAAAATTTTACACTATAGAAGCATGACATTAACTCATTGTTATTGACTGAGTTTATAACCATCTTCATCTTTTTCAACATTCTATACATATGTTTTTTTGTAACTCCTTCAACGGTGGAGGAAGAGAGTGTTTGATTAAGCTTATAAACTTTTAAAAACAACTTATAAGATGTTTAAGACTTTATAAGCTCTTTAAAAGCGTTTGGTAAAGATCAAAAAATAAGATCTTATTTAATCATAAAGTGAAATGTCAGAAATTTATACTCTTTAAAAAAAAATCCCAACTTATTTCCAAACTAAGAAATACTTATTTTTATAAACTCTTTCAAATTTAATCATTTAAGTTCATAATTATCATTACCATCATTTTATGAGCTCCACCATTTTATTTATTCAAACACTTCAACAACTTACTTTTAAAATATATAAAATTAATTTATAAACTCTTTCAAATTAATTCATCCAAAATACACTTAAAAGGTGATTCTCTAGGTCAGAATTTGAACATGTCCGTTCTTAAAAAAATCAGAATCAAATTGTAATCCATCTATATATGTTAGATGCCACATTGCATGCACGTGATGTGACAAACCATAATCATATAAGATAGATGTCGGTAGGCTTTTCTGTGGTTTTCTTTTTTTGGCAATCAAAAAACTTTTCTTTTCTCAATAGCCTTTTTTTTTGGCTTTTTTTTTTTTTTTGAGAGGGCAGTGGACTTATCCATCAAACTTTTCCAACGGTGTATAGAAGGATTATAATTTTTTGGAAAACTAAAAAATTGGAACTCCCTAATTTAAAAATAATTCATATATGTAAAGCAAATAGTCCTGTACCATTTTTATTATAAGAAATAACTTAAATATCATCAAGTATAAAAAAGTTATCAAAATACCATAAAATATAAGGATTGATCCTAAAATACCACAAAAATTGATCGGTCTCAATTTGAATAGTGTTTGATGGGATTGAATGCTAATATCATGTCATTGTCTCAGTATACTTTAATTTAATGTGACATGATATATGATAATTTGCTCAATTTAATTGCCTCTGGACCCCACTATTTAATCACACCAACATATACAAATATCCCTTTTCATTTTTTTAGTTGATAAGAAGTCATTTGAAGTGTAGCTTCGAGAAGCTTGAGTTGAAGTATTTTTCATCAAAGCTTATCCATCAAAGAATATGAAATAACATTGTTTAATATATGTAAGTACAAAAGCATTTTGTAGGAGATGCAGACATCTTCATTATTAGATGGGTGACATGGGTCTAATCGTGCTCGCTGGTTGGGGATTTCTTTATTTGTTTCATCATCTTTCTTGAGCTCACATAGCTTTTTTAGTTTTTAAATCATGTTCTTTTACCATCTTTAATTTTAGAAACATTTTTTTAAGTTGTTAAAATTTATTTATTTATTAATCAAAAGAAATGATTTTTGTCTAATTATACTCTTCTAATATTTGGTGGTACAGATTCAATCATATAATGATATGAACTGAAATATACATGATACGTGCTTAAATATAATGGTAGAAACTACATTAATATAGGTATGCGTAATATAAGTAATATGATGATAATGATGATATGAGGTGTAATATAATGGTATAGATAACATATTGTGATATGAAGTTAACTTCATTAAAAATATTATAATCCAACAAAATATTCTCATGGCCACTCTTGTTATAAAATAATGTTTTTTTCCATAGCAGAATTTCATCCTTTTTTTCCATTTAATTTCTATCTTTTCTCAAGATTATATACACAAACAATCTACGTTGAAATAATTGTTTCTACCACTTTCATATATGATACGAGGAAAATACGTGCATTTTTATGGTGATCAATATGAGATTTTAATATCGTTTATTTGATTGGATGCACTATTTTCCTACATATATATAATTTGTGTCTCCAAATACTTCAAATATTATTTTCTTGATTATTTTAGGGGTTTTTGGAGGATTTTCAAGTGAAGAAAAGAATGATCGTGAGTATATCGAGACGTTTGGGTGAATTTTATTCCAAGATCCCAAATTGAAGAGGAGAAAACCCAATATCATCCACTTGAACTTAACAAATTGAGGAGAAGGAAAGAAAATGGCCCATGAGCCATGACTTAAAAGAAGAATTAAAGAAGAAGCATTACAGGCCCACGAAGACATGCCCTACTTTCATTAACTTTTCCCCCAAGCTAATGATCATTCGATCACTGTTCACGTAGGAAATAGATTTGAGAGAGAGAGAGAGACAGTTTTAGAGAGAGAAAATATTATTTACTTTTCATAGGTTAATTTGGATGGATTTCTCAACAACTTCTGTGGATTTGATTTCAAGGATGTTCGGCTAATTTCTCAATTTCGGTTAGCAGGGATGTTTGAACCCATATATCTATTTATTTTTTAATTAATCCCGTATTTCCCTCTCGATGTTTGATTGGAATTGATTATGTTATCTGTGCATAATGTTCTGGATTATTGATGTTTGATTTAGCCTGATCACCTAGGTTAAGTGTTTGATAATTGATTGCTAGAATCTTAAATCATGAATCCTAATCGTTGTGGTTTAATTTTCATAAAGTGGTAAACTAGAGGTCGTGCATCTCTTGTATCTCTAGGGTAACATAATCCTAGAATTATCGAATCACGCATGTTGATTTGGAGTCTAGTTCATCCTATTGTTTTGGTGATTAATGCATTTGAATGAATTAAATATAGAGTGTATCCTATGTTATTCAATTAAATAGGGTTAATTAGTGAGCGTATCTTAATTTAACTAATCTTAAGAGACGATTCAACTTAATGACGCGTAGTGTTAGGCTAGGGATGATAATTCCATGATAATCTGAGAGAGGGGTAATACGTTGATTATGAACTAATTGATATCGAGGGATAATTGAACTATTAACTGGAATATTTGCATACATTGAATCCTTGTTTAATTTGCTTTTTAGGTTTACTTAATTTAATTTAGTGATTGTTAACCAATTTGTAAACCCCCAACTTTTTCTATCTCTTGAATTGAACATAGATGACATAGTTTATTCTTCACTCCTCGTGGGATCGACTCTTACTTGTCCTAGCTACTAGTTGATTAGATTAGGAAAAAAATTAATTAATTTTATCGCGTTACGATGCGCGGTCAATATATCAATCTTTTCTAATTCCTAATATATACATCATCTTTTAACCATTTTTCATCTAAAAGATTAAAATACTCCTTAAAAGCAGCTAAAATAACATCTCATTATATTTTTTAAGTTAAAGGGGAAAGAACATTTTTGTCCAATATATAAGTCCAAAATGGCCAAAGTCCAAAAGACATGTTTACTTATATTTATGGGTAGAAATGTAAATGCTTATTTAAGTCTGGCATACAATTTTTTTTTTATGTGGATTATGATCATTGGCCAAATTAGTGGTGCCCACGGTTCGCCGGAAACTGGAACCGGCCGGTTCGAAACCGGCGGTCAACGGTTCGGGGAACCATTGACCCGGTTTCGATTCCAAACCGAAACCGTAAATCGATTTCAGCCGGTTCGGTTTCGATTTGTGTATTTATGGTTCGGGAACCGGCGGTTTAACCGGCGGTTCAACCGACGGTTAAACCCGCGGTTGATGCTATTTTTTTTTTAATTTATGGACGAATGAGCGAGTGCCACGTGTCTGCTGGAGCTCCGACGAAAAGTAGCCGTTGTCGCCGGAACTGGCAGTTCGAAACCGGGCCGAACCGGTCGGCTATTTTTTTTTTTTTAAATTTGACCGTTGGACACGTGTTGGGTCAGGATCACTCGATCGTTGGAGATCAACGGTCGAGATTTAGGACCGTTGTGAACCGACGGTCGAACCGCCGGTTCCGGCGAATTTTTTTTTTTTTTGAAATTTCTATAAATACCCCCTCCCCCCATTCATTTCCTCACACCATTCCAACACTTCTCTCTCAATTCTCAAGTTGCAATTCAATTTTCAATTCTAAAGTTTCAATTCTCAAGTTTTTTTTTCAATTCTCAAGTTCCAATTCAATCGAAAATGTCTCGAAGAGGTTCTTCTTCCGCCGGTTCTTCTCACCGAGGAAAGACGCCGATGCCTCCACCACGAGATGTTGAAGTTGATGATCTTATCGATCAATACACTCCTCACTCTCATTGGAGCGAGGAGTACGCCAATTTGGAGGAGGCTCTCGGACCTTCGACCGCCGCCGACTTTGCCGAAACCGAAGTAGAGGAGGAGCAGCCGGAGGACCGTCCAACTCAAGAGAGTGACACACGTAGCCGATCCACTATGACACTTCGAAGTGATATTTTCTCCATACATTTTAAAAAGGAGAAAGTATCAAATTCGAACGTGAACTTCGCGGTGACGTGCAACTACTGTGGAAAGAACTACAAATTCAAGCACGGAGGGGGCTACGGAACGTTCAACAACCACATCATCAAGAAGCATCTAGATAAGATGGGGAATGACCGCTCTCAAACCCATCTTTCTCGACAAAATATCGGTTCCACTTTGGGAACCCGAGGTAACGACCCTAACTTCCTTTTTAAATTTAGTCAATTAAGTCATAGGAGAGGAGTAGCCGAATTAATTGCTAAAAAACATCTTCCTTTTCAATTTCCAACCGACGATGATTATGAAGAATTTACTTCTCAAGTTTTTCAACTCGCTAGTAGAAGAATATCTAGGAATACCGTTACACGTGACATAGATAAAATTGTAGGTGAATATAAATATGCTTTAATTGAAGAATTAAAAATTTTAACACGAGTATCTATTTGTTGTGATGTGTGGAAAGATCCTTACGGAAACCATGATTGTTTAGGAGTAACGTGTCACTGGATAGATGATGCATGGAACATGTAAAAACGATTAATTGTCTATGTCGAATTTGATGAAAGACATAGTTCCGTAGCAATTGCTAGAAAAATAATAAAAATTGTTAATGATTATGATATAGTTACAAAAATATTTTCGATTGGTTATGATAATGCCGCTCCTAACACCGCTAGTATACCCACATTAAAGGAATTTTTTAGGCCTCCAATAGATGATAAACTTTTTCATATTCGTTGTGTACCCCATTGTTTAAATTTGTGTGTACAAGATGGTTTAACCGTTTTGCATGATAAAATTAAACCTATTACGGATGCAATTTATGAAATTGCTAAATCAACACAATACCATAAAAAATGGGCAAGATTTTGTAAAAATAATGGAATGAAAGTTAAGAAATTTGTGATGGACGTAAAACATAGATGAAATTCAACTTATTATATGCTTCAAGATTCTTATAATTATAAAGAATTCCTAATTGAATTTTATAAAGAAAACCCACATGAATTGATATATTTGAATAGCAACTCTTGGGATGCATGCATTAATTTAATTCAACTTTTAAATTTTTTTGAAGAAGCCATTAGAGAATTAAGTGACACTTATTATCCTACTTCTCCATTAGCCTTAGATCATTGTGTTAAAATTGCTTTAATTTTGAATGAATATTGTGCATGTCCTATTATAGGTAGAGATGCCCAAACGGTTTCCCGGTTCCGGTTTCGGTTCGAACCGCCGGTTCGACGGTTCCGAAATGGTGGAACCGAAACCGAACCGTGGAAGGAAAGGTTTCGGTTTCGGTTTGAAACCGCCGGTTCAACCGGAACCGGACGGTTCGGCCGGTTCGAACCGGCGGTTTTCGGTTTTCCTTTTTTTTTTTTTTTTTTTTTTTTTTGTTTTTTTTTAATTTATGATTCTATGATCCAAATTTAAACTTCAATGTTTGTTTTGAAGTATAAAATATCATGAGAAAATACAATTCGGAATAAAAAATATATTTAAGAATTGTATTGATCAAACTTTTTCAATAAACTTGTCAATATAATATAACTTGGAAAATTATTACAAGTTGGAACTTGGAACACTTAGAACTATATATAATCTATGATCTAATGATTCTAATCTATTACAAATGTTTGTATATATTACAATTAAACTTGTCAATATAACTTGGAAAATTATTACAAGTTATAACTATATAGTCTATATCTAATTTATGATTGAATGATTCTAATCTATTACAAAAGTTTATACTATATATTACAATTACAAAAGTGAGCATAAAAAAAATTAAAGAGCTTGAGTTTCATTTTAAGTTTGGAATTGAAATTTCAAACTTAAAATGAAATTGCCTACGTATCCTTAATTGAAATCGAATTAAGGAATCAAAGCTCACGTAGTTCTCTTACCTCAACTTACCTTTTTCACTCGTCGAGGTTGACGCCACTTCCGCCGGAGGATGTTGTGTTTGAGTCGTAGCCATACAAATCTTGTCCACCGTCCTCCATGTGTGACAAATCGAGGTTTTGTTGACGTTTGGCGGCTTTGACCCAATCGTCAAGAAGCATAAGGTTTTGGACATTTTCGACGGCCAAGTTTGCTCTCCTCTCACTCAAAGTGTGGCCCGATACGCTAAAGGCATGTTCAACCGAAACCGTGGAGGCGGGACATGCAAATATTTCCTTGGCAATAATTGTTAGTATAGGATATGTGGTGATCCTTCGTGACCACCACTTTAATAGATCCAAATTGTTCTCAAATGCAATTGATTCAAAAGTAACACTAAAATAAGAATCCAATTCTTGTGATGAATTAACACCTCTAGCTTTTTTTTGAGTTCTAATATCATAAAAATTATAAAATTGAGAAAGAGTATCATCAAAAGTAGACGAAGAACTACTAGAACCTACATTATGATGTCGAACTACATCTTCACTACTACATGATTCACCATACATTGTTTTATATTCTCTAAATAAATCATACAAATAATTTTTCGCCCGTTTAACCACTTCACTAGGATTAGACACATAATCAACTTGATCATAATCACTAATATAGCCACAGGGGAACAATGCATTATAGTACATAGTCAAAAGTTCTTCTAATCCATCTTCTCTAATCCTAGGATCTAATAATTTAGCACATAAATATAGGGGGGGTATCTCATGATAATATTTTAACCATTTAGCTTTCATCATAATAATGGCATTACTTAAAATAGGATCATCTTTATAAGATTTCATTATCAAAGCAATTTTAACACATTGATCTAAAGCTAAAGGAGATGTAGGATAATAACATCCACTTATTTCTTTAGTGCCTTCTTCAAAAATTTTTAGCATACCAATCATGTTTATACAAGAATCCCAAGAATGAGCAAATAACATGACATTACTATCTCCAAATTCCATAAAAAAAGCACATAAAAGTTCTCTATAATTATATGAATCTTGAAGCATGTAATAAGTAGAATTCCACCTATGTTCCACATCTTTCACAAATTTTTTTACTTCCAATCCATTCATTTTACAAAATCTAGCCCATCTTTTTCGCATTTGTATGGTATGACAAATTAAATTAATTGCAACTCTAATTTTTTCTATTTCCGTTTGTAAAGTTGTTAATCCATCTTGAACACATAAATTAAAAATATGACACATGCATCTAGTATGAAAAATATCACCATTTAATGAAGGTTTACAAAAATCAATTAACGTAGGCAAGCTCGCTTTATTATTAGTTGCATTATCTAAAGCTATAGCAAATACTTTTGTTAATATACCATAATCATTTAAGCTATGTATTATTTTTTGTGAAATATGTAAACCGGTATGACTTTCATTAAAATCAACAAAAGCAATTAAACGTTTTTGAACATCCCATGCATCATCAATCCAATGACAAGTAATGCCCATATAATCATTCTTTTTATAAGGATCTTTCCAACAATCAACACATATTGCAACTTTTTGTTTAAGGTTAGCTAAATCTTGCATAAGATTATTTTTTTTTTCACGAACTCTTTTATCAATATCCCTAGTGGCCGTGTTTCTACTTATCATTCTAGCCGGTGGTTGCAAATATTGACTCACATAATCTTGATAATATTCATCGGAAGCCCATTGCAAAGGCAAATGTTTAGAAGCAATAAAATCGGCGGTGCCTTTCCTAAGTTCAAGTTGGCTAAATTTAAACATTAAAGAATCCATACCTTGTGAAGACCCGGTGAATCCTCGTAGTTGTGTTTGAGAAGGAGCCAATCCAACCTTGTCGGGATGCTTCTTCGTGACGTGGTTGTTGAACGTTCCATATCCTCCTCCATGCTTGAACTTGTATTGCTTCCCACAATGATTGCACGTTACTATGTAGTCAACGACACTATTAGGCACGACCTCCTTCTTGAAGTGAACGGAGAAGATATCACTTCGAAGTGAAGAAGGTGCTCTACTAGAGGGGGTACTCCCTTGTGTGTGTTGCACGGTTTCTTCCTCTTCAACATCATCGGCTAAGGCTTGGGCGATTTGTTCTCCCAAATCGACATCTTCATCAAGCTCGTCACACCATCGATCAATTAGCTCGTCTTCGTAGGATTGTGGAGGTGGCATGGGACTCTTTCCCCTAGCATGAGACGAGGAAGCGGAAGAACCTCTTCTAGACATGATGATAGCAAATTAAAAAAATCGAAGTGGAAGTAGCACTACAAGTAGATGATAATACGAACTAAAAAAAGAAATTTGAGAGCTTTTGAACTTGATATATTAAAGTGAGCAAGAATGCAAGATAATTGAGAGAGAGAGCTTGAGAATTGGTGTGAAAAAATACACCATTTGAACCCCTATTTATAGATCTCAAAAATTCAAAAAAAAAAAAAAAAAAAAAAAAAAAAAGGCGCGCTCCGGTTCGAACCGCCGGTTCCGGTTCGGTTGAACCGGCGGTTCGGCTGATCTCACCCGTCCATCTCCAACGTTCGACGGATCTCGGCCGCTCGATTCAAAATTGCTCCAAACCGCCGGTTCGGTTCCGGTTCGGCCGGTTTCCAACGGCTATTTGATCTCCTACGTCGATCCGCAACGGCTAGTTTAGTTTAAACGTGAGCCGTACACGTGTCCAAGGCAACAATTAAAAAAAAAAAAAATTACATAAACCGACGGTTTAACCGGCGGTTGGAACCGCCGGTTAAACCGCCGATTTGCCGGTTTTTAAATCCCCAAACCGAAACCGAACCGTGTTATGGCGGTTCCCGGTTCCGGTTCGGAACCGAAACCGGACCGCCGGTTTGCCAAACCGCCGGTTCACGGTTTTTCGAACCGGTTGGGCATCTTTAATTATAGGTGAGACTATTATAGCAATTAAAGCAAAATAGTTAAAATATTTTCACGAACTTTCCGATATATTTTTAATAGCTAAATTATTAGATCCTAGGATTAGAGAAGATGGTCTAATGGAATTATTACGCATGTATTATAGTGCTTTGTTCCCCCATTTTATTTTATCCGATTATGATGCAGTTGACTATGTTCCAAATTATGTAGAAGTTGCAACTAGAGCTAAAACATATTTGTATGAATTATTTAAAGAATATAAAACCTCATTAGGGGATGATTGTGGGGATAATTTAGGTGCTCAAAATGTAGGTGGTAGTAGTAGTTCTTCACATAATCCATATAATGTTAGTGGTCTTACTGCATTTTATGATTTTTATGATAACCGAACACAAAAACGAGCTAGGGGGTCTAATCCCACACAAGAATTAGATACATATTTAAGTTGTACATTTGAATATATTTCTTTTGAAAACTCTGTGGATCTTTTGAAGTGATGATAAAAAAGGATCAACACTTATCCTATTTTAAGTCATATTGCAAAAGAGATTTTTGCAAGTCCCGCCTCCAACGTTTCCGTCGAGTGCGCCTTCTCCAAAGAACGTCATATGTTGAATCCAAAAAAGGCAAGATTGACCGTAGAGAATGTTCAAAACATTACTCTACTTGAAGATTGGCTTCAAGCCAAGAAACGTCAACAAAATCTAGATTTATCTGTCTTTGATGACGATGGCCCCGACGAGTATGGCTAGATTCCAACACATCCTCCTCCACCTGAACTAATGGGTAAGTTTGAGGTAAGAGAACTACGTGAGCTTTGATTCCCTAATTTAATTTAGGGATACGTAGACAATTTCATTCTAAGTATGAAATTCACTTTCAAACTTAGAATGAAACTCAAGCTCTTTCATTTTTTTTTCCCTCACTTAATTGAAATGAACAAGGAATGTTGTATGGTAAATGATAGTGTCTCAAACAAAGGAGTAGATAATGAGATGTGTCTTAGATGCACGTCTTATTATGTCCTCCTTTCTTTGGCACACATCATCTACCACACAACATTCTTTGCTCATTACAATTAAGAGAAGTAGGAACTACGTGAGCTTTGATTCCCTAATTCAATTTAGGGATACGTAGGCAATTTTATTCTAAGTTTGATATTCACTTTCAAACTTAGAATGAAACTCAAGCTCTTTTTTTTTTCCTCTTTCAATTTGTAATTTGTAAGTTGTAATTTTTTTTTATTGTTTGTAAGTTGTAATTTTTTTTAATTCAAATTTAGAAGTTTGTTGTTTGTAAGTTGTAATTTTTTTAAATTCAAACTTAGAAGTTTGTTGTTTGTAAATTGTAATTTTTTTTTAATTCAATCACTAATTATTCGTTATTTGTAAGTTGTGATTTTTTTTAATTCAAACTTAGTGTTTATACTTTGTAAGTTGTAAATTTTGGATATTTATACAAAGTTGTATATTTTTTAACATAAATTATAATTACATTGTTAAAAAAAAAAAATCAAAAAACCGGAAAACCGGCCGGTTCGAACCGAAACCAGCGGTTAAACCGCCAGTTAAAAACCGGAACCGGAACCGAACATACCCCGGTTCGGTTCCGGTTAGACCCTCCCCGATTTTCTGAACCGCCGGTTCGGAACCGGAACCGGCGGGGTAACCGAACCGGGCACCACTAGGCCAGATGAGCTATGGTTCCAAATTATATTTATTGTGTATGGCCAAAATGGCTATAGTTTATCTGTCGGCTCTAATCGAATTATTTGTTCTAAATTAATTTTCACAAAATTTATAGATAAATTGTAAAGAATGTATTATGAATTGATTCATCTTATATAAATTCATGAGAATGTTTCACATAACACTTACTCTTAATACACAAAAGAATTAATTATAAAATGAGTAGGTCTCATGTGCAACTGGTGCATGGATCCTAATTAGATCCATGCACTCGAGTCGGATCGAGTCAGATTTGATCCGGATTCACGTTTTTTTAATGACATTTATATTATGTTAGTCATACATTTATATTATATTAATCATACCTTTATATCCAGATTTCATACCCTTACTGCAATACTTTAACTTAAAAAAAAAAAATTCACTGACCTTCATACTATGTTGTGATACATTTATATTATATTAGTCATACCTAAATGTATGACTAATATAACTAAAGTCATACATTTATATGACTAAGTTCTAACATAACTAAATGTATGACTAATATAATTAAAAGATATGAAAAATATCAATAGTTGTCTAAAAATACGTTAAGGTACATGTAAAAATCTAAAAGGTATGACTAACATAACATAAATATATGCTTAACACTACATAAAGGTATGACATCTGGGATCAAATTTGGGCGAATTTGTACGCGACCTTAGAACGTGTGCGGGCGCATGGCTGTGCATGGGGCGGCCCATCTTGACCTGATAATAGCCTATGAATAAGTAATCGTCTAGATAGCCTAAAAATTGTGGAATTGGTGTATAAAAGTTTTTGTAATTTGTTCGAAGTTTGTGATTATATAATATTTTGAATGGAAATCCCACATGCAAATTTTAAATTATGACCAAGGGGATTGCTACGAGTTCAACCGGAAAATTCATTTTTTAGTCTGTTAATTAGACATTGTTCGACATATATTACTTAAATCTATTGAGTTAGTAATATTAATTTTTATCTTATGAGTCTTACAAAAAAGGTTCATTTTCAATTATTTTTTTCACTTGTGACTTTTAGAAAATTGACTCCACTAGCTAAAGTTCAACTAACCTTTTCTAAATTAGTATAAAATATACGTAACTGTTTTTTTCCATTTATTGAAGTAGAGACTAATCATTATGTTGCAATTTCTTTAAAGTTTCTAATAAACAAAGATATGATAATCAATTATATTCTTTTCTAATAAACAAATAAAGATATGAAAATTAGTTATATAGATTTTTTGTTGGAAAAATCACATGGAACTCAAAAAGTAGAAAAATAACTTAAAACATGGATAAAGGAAGCAATTATGCATTATAAATAAAGGATATTACATGCATTCTATAATAGTACTTTTCTCTATTCTTGTTTTTTTTTTTTAAATTGAAAATGGGCCATCAAAGGAGTAACATGAAAGCCCAAAGTCTTATCTGCTTTCTTTAAAACCCTTTTCAATGACTTTTTCATTGAATTTTTCGAACTCATATGGGGTCAAAGAAAGTGTCTTCATAATATTTTGGCTATATTGTCTCATAGTGGATGGCTTTGGAAGGCTATTTCCTTTGTTGAGACTTCGATTAATGGTGTTTGATCCATCTTCATTTTCATCCAAATCTTGCATTTGAATGGCTCCTCTAAAGAGATGGGCCGACCCTTCATCTTCCTTTTTCTCACCACATTCTTCTGGACTGGACTCGTTCTTATAAATCGTGTACAATATTAATTGGGCCGAGCCCAATAAGAATCCGATCCCATTTGGTACCTTCACAGATCATCCATGCAAAACAAAACAAAACAAATTTATCTAAAGTGGGATTCATATTTTAACTCGAGATGACATTTATGAGACATTTAGTGGATTTATTTAATAATTATTCTTGTTTCTAATTATATAAAGAGAAAACTATTGGTTGCAACCCTCTCACCATTAATTATACTATTCACATTTTTTTAGTTTTTTTTTTGGTTAATTATTGGAAAAATCATAATTTTTATTGGATTGTGATATTAAAATAAATTCAACTACTGATTAAAATAAGAACTTTATGCAGTTTTTGGCCTTGGTCAGTTTTGAGAAAAAAAAAATCTAACGCATCTAGCTGTGTTCACATGCTAGCTGCCAAATATGATAATTCCAAAGAGCTTCAAGAAATTCAAGATATTTAAAAAAAAAAATCGGATGTGCAATTTTATATTTTTTCGAAAACTGACAGAAGTCATAAACATACTTCACATATAAAATTATGTTATTTGATCCATAGTAAAAAAATTGATTAAAGTGACAATCTAAATAAAAGTTGTGATTTTTCCGACAATTGACAGTTTTATCTTTTCTATCAAGAAAGTTTTTGCCTAGATTCCAGCATGTGTATGTCATGCCCTTGAAACTCAATGATTCAGCCCAAAAAAAAAAAATTTGTTGGTGACAATAAATCCCATAAAGTTCGAGTGATTAAAAAAAAAACATGTAACGAAGTGTAAAATTGACATAATTCTCTAATTAAACTTTTAAAAAGTAAAAAAGAAAAAAGAAAGAAAGAGAGGATTACCCCAATGTAAAAATCTTTGACAAGCACAGCATAGGCAGACCAGACTCCTCCATTGAGGAATTGGAAAAAAGAAAGCAGAAATGGCATATATTTCACGCTTTTCATCTTTATCACTGTTCTCTACAATCATAATTACGTATGCAACAATCATTACTATGCTCATATCACAATAATACGCACATAATTAAAAATCCAAAAACAATTATTTAAAATTGTCTCTTTCCCATATCTTTATTTTTTCATGAAAACTTATAAAATAAGTTCACATATAATTTTCATGAGCAGTGGATTGACCTGACATAGAAAATTAGAGTACCACTCTATCTTTTTTAGATTGAGATAAACGAAAATATTATTTAAATATTCATTATTATGAATTCAAGTTGTTAACATAATAAAATAAGTTTAAATATTTTTTTGGGTTAAATAAACACCACCATTCAGATAAGACTATTTACAAGAAAATCTAATTATGTTGTGAAATAAAAAATACTTTTGTAATTTTCTCATCGACTCCCCTCTTCGGTGCACTTTATAACATGTGTCCACCTCTAATGTGTCAAAAATCTAACATAATCATTAAATTCAAATCAAAATATTTAGAGGATGTGATTTTTACACATCAGCGATGAACATTTTAAGGCAGACCCACGGTGGGTGGGGGAACAATATTTTTATACAACAAAACAAATGTTTAAGGGATTATAATTTATTTGTAATTTGCAAACTTAATTGCATTCTTTTTTTTGTAAAAAAGTGAAACTCCAAGGGTAATTTTGCAATTTGCCTATATTAATTATTTTTGTTACCATGATTATGAAGGTAAGTGAATTAAAAATGAAAAGAATAAAAAAGGTTACCATGGCAGAGAGAGGTGCAACATACATGGCAATAGTCAATCCAGCACACAGAATTCCAACAAGGGTGATTCTCATACCACCTCCTATTGCTAACAGAGTTACCATTATTACAATTCCAAGAAATGCAACATTCACTATTCCCACCAATGCCACTGATTTTACCTACATCCACAGTTTAATATTCCTCAATATCATATAAGCTTCACTAAGATTTTGGGGAAACAAGTGATATTTGTAAAATCAGTTTGTGTTTGGATGGAGGGATTTGAAATTCACGGTTGTAGATCCATAGATGATGTTTGTGTAGATTGAAATCCAATCACTTTTTTCATTTTAAACTAATTTTAAGCAATCAGTGTAGATTTCACATTCACTCTAGATTCCTATTCGAAGAATGCATAACCGCATGAATAAGTTTACACTAACTAGTCAATTCTTGATTTGATTTTTAATCAATTTAATTCAAATTCTTAATTTCAAATCGCTCTACCCAAAAACAATATTAATAAATTCGATCCCCACTCAAAAAAAGTAAAATTTGAGAGGCCCAACGCTAAACCATACTTAGATTTGTGTACATCATGCATATGACAAACGTATTAAATATTAGCCTAAATTTTACTGTGCATACTCCATTTATGCAACAATCCACAATATATATTTATAATTTTTATAGAACACGTTCCTCTTAAAGTTACTAAATCATTTAACTAATTTGGGATATCGTTTAAAGGGATAATACGTAAAAGTACTCGAAACTTTTTATTTTTCAACTAAAACAAACTCTATGCTAAAGTCAAAGTAAAAAATACAACAGCTTTAGGAATTAAGGACAATTATTAAACTACGCTAATCTACAGCTTCAGCAGAGGAAAAATATACATATGAATTATTTGTGCAGGTTAGGATACGACTTTGTGATTCTATCTTATGAATTTAATTAATAATTTAATGCATATCTTATAACTCGCAAAATAAAGATTAACTTGTGATTTAGGTTATGAGTGATAAATCTTTGTTTGACGTAATTACATCTATGAAATGTTCTCATATACCTTTGTATGTAGTTTTTACTATAGAGATAAATTCAATTAGTGTCTATGGAATCAGACATGTGATCCAACGAACCTCGCCAATGGTTCAAGGATCATCCGGCTCAACTAATGATCTGACTGATTGAAGGAAAACGAAAATATTGTAACATTTTATCACAACAACAACAATAAATCCAAATAAAATTTAAAATGTGATCAAAACAAATCATAATAAACAAAATATATATGAAATTCAAAGTAATTACCTTGATTTTGTTGGGAGCATAGAAAAGGAAGAGTGAGACATAGATAATGTGCAAAGCAGCACCAGCACCATTGACAGTGACCAGAAGCAAACCACCTGTCTTAAGCAGCCCATAAAATGTCCACAAACTTGTACTCAACAATGTTGTTATATATGGCACTCCTTTGTAATTCTCTGTTGATTTCCTCTTCACTATCTGCTTGAATGTTTTTCTGCCAGTTTTCCACTTTTTCATTAATTATATAGTCTATTTAAATATCATTCAAGAAATTTAATTTTACATAACTGGCTATATTTTTGTTCAAAAAGTATATTTGTGATGAGCTCATTCAGATATCAAATACTAAATACTTCATCACTGAAATACAATTAGTTAGTTTTTTTTATAAATTGAAAAAGACACTTACATTGGAGACGCGAACATAAGTATTGAAATCACATTTCCTGCAATATCCATAAAAAAAAAAATTGAAGATGTAATGCAAAAGCCAGATTCTGACGTACTCAATTATTAGCCAATATTAATTTAAGTATTATAAATTTATAAGATGTTACGTAGTTATAACAAAAGAGTAATTGTTACCAATAATTCCTAGAATGAAGCTTAGATTAGCCATGGCTGGTAAAAAGTAGAGTAATGTGTGTGTATATATAGTAAATATAGATGAGGAGAATGGAGGAGGAGAATGAAGGAGGAGGAGTGGATGGTATAAATGATGAATGGGCGATATATAGGTTAGGAAAAGTTGGCAGTGGCTTTTAAATGAATGTGTACAAATATGTGTAGATATTTCATTCTATTCATCACAATTTTGTTAGGAAAAGTTGGCAGTGGCTTTTAAATGTGTGTACAAATATGTGTAGATATTTCATTCTATTCATCACAATTTTGCCACGTATATTCACATCTATTTACCCCACTCCTCATTTATTCCACTAGTATCATTTTCAATCCCCAAGCTCATCCCATCATCAACGTGGCTTCAATCAATAATTGTCACGAGCTGCTTTCTCTTTTTTTTTTTGTTTTTGTATTAATATAGACAAAAAATTAATATGAGACAATTTTATGAATAAAATTTCGTGAGTTTTGAAATTTTATTTTTCATAAATCAAACTTCTTTTCACAAGATCCTTCGATCAACTTATTATTACGTATTTTCGAGTCATCATGGACCTTCAATGTTGGATGCTGCCTATAAAAAATATGATTATTTCATTTGTTGGAAAACACATAAAAAGTGTGGTGTTGTTGCAGTCCAAAAGATGAGGGAGATAGAAGAAAAAAAATAATTCATTGAAAACATTTTGATGTTTTTTTTTAAAACTAATATTAAAATCGCTACATTAAATGCCATAGACAAGAATGACACATGTTTGAAACAACATTTCTTATAATTACATAATTTTATACTATAGAAGCATGATATTAACTCATTGTTATTGAATTTATAACCATCTTCATATTTTTCAACATCCTATACATATGTCTTTTGTAACTCCTTCAACGGTGGACGAAGAGAATGTTTGATTGAGTTTATAAACTCTTAAAAACATCTTATAAGATGTTTAAAACTTTATAATCTCTTTAAAAACGTTTGGTAAAAACTAAAAATAAGATCTTATTTCATTATAAAATGAGATGTTAATATTTTTTTTTCCTAAAGTAAAAGAATCCCAACTTATAACTAAACTAATTAGAAGTATTTAGTTTTATAAACTCTTCAAATTTAATCACTTAAGTTACATAATTATCATTACCATCATTTTATGAGCTCCACCATCTTATTATCCAAACACCTCAACAACTTACTTTTAAAATATATAAAATAAATTTATCTTATAAACTCTAAAAGTATTTTATAAAATGAAAATTTTAATTTATAACCTCTTTCAAATTAATTTGTCCAAAACACCCTTAAAAGGTGATTCTCTAGGTCAGAATTTGAACATGTCCATTCTTTAAAAAAATCAGAATCAAATTGTAATCCATCTATATATGTTAGATGCCACATCACATGCACGTGATGTGACAAACCATAATCATATAAGATAGATGTCGGTAGGCTTTTCTGTGGTTTTCTTTTTTTGGCAATCAAAAAACTTTTCTTTTCTCAATAGCCTTTTTTTTGGCTTTTTTTTTTTTTTGAGGGGGCAGTGGACTTATCCATCAAACTTTTCCAACGGTGAAAAGAGGATAATAATTTTTTGAAAACTAAAAAATTGGAACTCCCTAATTTAAGAATAATACATATATATGTATAACAATGTTTGTTGGGTTTATGCTTTTCTTGAACTAAAGGATTAATTATATATCTATTATTATAATTATTGTTATAACAATGTAAAAATATATGCATATAAAATAATATAATGTTGTGTATAGTTGGAGATATAAATATTCTGTCATGCGGTCCCTATACTACTAAAAAAACTCATGTTATATTTTCATGTACTTGATCAAATAAAATACTAATAACTCAAATCATAAAAGGATATAATACAATCAATTCTCACTAGAATTGGCATGCTGATAAAACAATTTTACCTTCTAGATTCTATACATGTAATATGCACAATATACCTTGCTTTTACTTTTCGAAAACGGTTGGAAAAGTATAATTACATCTTATAAAAGATAATTATTCGAGACACGTATCAACTTTATACTCATGAATATAAGGTTTACAACAAATTAATGTTAATTTTTCTTATAAATAATATATTAACTTAACTCTAAAATATAAATAAAAAGGAAAGTACTATTTAAAGAAACCAACAAAACAAAGCAATTAAGAATACTAACATTACCCCCTCCCAAAGAAAAAAAATATCTTTACAATATTACTAAAACAAATTATTGAATAACATCGTCTCACGGAACTCATCTTGAACGACAGCATAGGGTTGACCTGCTCAACGACCGGATCAACACGTCGGTCAACTTGATCAATGTCTTGTCAACAAAATTAAAGGTAAACTTTTATTTATATTAGGTATATATGTAACACCCTACCTTCATATCACGTATAAATAATAATAAAGTATATATCCTGTAAATAGATCATACTGACATTTCATTGATCCATATAGGTATAAAAATATTATTTAATAACTAATATCGTATAAGATTAAAACACACAACCAATATCTCAGCATAAGTCATATTAAATACAAATTATGATACATGCGTTCCAAAATGCAAAATGAAGAGGAGGAGAAGGTTGCACAAGGCATCAGCCGGCCGACCTGGTATAACGTGTCGTCTATATATACAACTCACGTCAAAAGAGTTATTGAACCTAAAAAAAACAAATATGCGATTTTTATGAGTCGCAATTCAGTGAATATAAACCATTAATTTAATTAAACAACAAGCAAATAACAATCATTAACATTAATCATAAACATGTGCAAACACCACTATGTCCGGTTTATTATTTTGTGAACTGCTCAAGCTTGGATCTGTCCCGAGATTTCCAATATGTCACTGTGTATATAGACCCGTAGGTCTCTAATATGATTATGACCCGAGGGTCTCCACTTTGTATATAGATCCATAGCAAGACAGTCACAGACCTTTTAATTTCGTGCAATTGTAATGCAACACAACAATCATCTGAGCATATGATCACATATACATTTATCAATATATCATTTGATCCAATGATAAATTCATATAAATACATATTTCTTATTTAACACATATAACAAACGTTGCATATAAATCACATCACATTGCGTCTAAATCACATATATGGTTTATACTCACCCGACTATGATAAGTAATCCGTTCGTTGCTCTGGTTCCTTCTCCTGTTCTACAGCCCGTGCTCCTATATGATTCAATGCAATTTAGTCTAATTGTCCCCTTAATATATATTTCTATTATGCAATGAAATGCAATGCATGTATGCTTAATTTCATTTATTTCATATATAATACTAAATTCTAGCAACCTTTATTCTTTCGTCATATTCTTCCTTTCTCTGACTCAAATTCCTTTGAAACTTTACCACATTATTTTAGACATATTGACAAACATTTATCTGCTTTAATGTCTCTTTAATTCCTCCTCTAACATATTCTATTTTGAAATCACCAATTCTATTTCTATAACATTTGTTGAGGGTCTTCCCCAAATTCAACATACATATTAAACAATAATACATATTAAACAACAATCAAACCTCAAATGCATGTAATATTCAATTTTCACCGATTAAAACAGTTATCTTACAAAGTACTATGTTTATGCATTGTAATTGCAAAATATATTTCTACTTACCTGAATTTGTGAGGATTTTGGTTGTACAAACTTCTGATTACCTCTCAAATTTTCTTACCGTTTTCTTTTTCTATGTAAACCCTCTATTTTTATCACTTCTTCCTTTCTTTTTATTTTCTCCTCCCTGTCCATTTGTGAAGAGAAAAAGTTACTTATATATGTATATGTATATGCTTATTCCACCGCCTGACCACAAAACTTCATTTCTAAACTTTTCCTAATTTATTATTATTACATTATGCTAGTAAGTTGTTGGCAGCTTAACTATCTGCCACGCAAAACATGTAATATATTAATTAAGTTCTTATATATATACATACTTTGGCATGTGCTCATATATATATATACATATGCTACTTATATATATTATAATGATAATAGTCAAACTTCATTTATATAATATGCGCACACACACGGCCATTACTTGCATATATACACGGCTATACAATTGCACACAACCTGACATGTATATATAAAATTATCTAATTAATTATTAATATTATTAATTAAACAATTCACATTATGAACTTGAACGTTATTAGAATCTCAACCACTTATGATAGGATTCTAAACCTTAATCATGTAAGAAAATATAAATAACTCAATATTTAAGGGTAAAAATAAAATCATGCACGATCACAAATAATGTATAAATAATACGAAATGCATATGATGCATGAAATGAATGTTCAATGACGTGTAAGTTTTGGTCGAGGATGTTACAATATATAACACTTTTGTATTATTATGTAACATTTTTATATATACCAGGATACTTTAGAGAAATTTTAATTTGAGAAGGAATACAATGAAATACTTTTATGCATATTATGAAATACTTTCGTGAGTATTTGTAACGCCTAGGACAAAACGATATATAATTGGCTAATTAAATAATTAAACCCCTAATTGTTTAATTTAATTACGTGCGTTTAAAAAAAAGATATAGTGCATGATTAATTCATCGGTTGTATAATTAAATCGAGAAACATAAGTTATAATTTAATAACGATATCATAAAACGAAATCCAAAGGTATCGTAGTCAAAAATCAAAAATTAAAACGTTAAAGGACGACTCATTAGGGGTTCGTGGTAAAAAAATACGAAGAATACAAAAAATTGAAATATATGAATGTTGGGATATTTCTGTTGAGTTTTGATAAGACAATGTAACTTTGGTTAGAAAGTTAGAGTACCCATTTTCCACGTTTTATAAGTGGAATTCTGGTTGTTTAAGATAGACTTGCTAAGTCTTGTTTTGAAAGTTATATATAGCAGAAAGTAGCATATACTGAGTTTAGTAGGATCTTGGAGTTGAAGAGGTTTCTATATCAGCGTATTATAGATAGCAGGATTAGAAAGTTGGATCAGTAAGCAACATAACAGGAAGTTATATAGAAGAAAGGAAGATGACTGCAGGATTCTGGAATAGGAAGCTGTTCAGAATCAGGAAGCTGTCGCAGGTCAAGAAGCTAACTACAGGTTTCGAGAACAAGAAGCTGTTCTGAAACAGGAAGCTGACGCTGATCAGGAAGTAGACACATAACAGTTAGCAGCCACTGCAACCTGAGCAGAAAGCTGTAAGTTCCTTCTATCTTTTCCATCGCTGTACGAGGATTATCCTGGTGATGTACGAGGATTAGCTCCGGCTCAAGTTACCGGTAGATAAAAGTCAATGTCAAGCCAATCAGGTTATGATATCTAGACCCGTAGCTCTGCAAAAAGTACTATAGCTGTGGAGTAGCGCCATTAATGCGAATCAGACAAGGACGAGCCCTTGTACCCGATTTTTTCAGACGCATTAATTACAAGGTATTTGAAGATCAAGTTTGAATTACAACAAGGACAATGTCTCTCTTCAATGAGCATTTTCCTACAGATATAAATAGAATGAGGGAGTGACCTTTGAGACTACTGAAGTTTTATCTAAACTTCTTGCAATTCTTCTCGAGCCCACAATCTCTCAAGCATCTCAAGCTCAGTCACTCAACCTTCTAAAACAGTCAATCACTTCTTAGAGCTTTCAAGTTCAAGACTGTATCAAGCTTATACTAGTTGAAGACTTTATATACTTTTAACCTTTGTGTTGTGTGCTAGGTTGTTTTTTTTTTTTTTGTTTTTTTTTTTGTCCTTAGTTGATAGGATTTGATCCTTGTTAAGTGTTAGTCTTGTGTAGGCTTTGTAACTCTGTGTGAGTTTTGTACCATGTGTGGGTTAGTAGGTAAACTTGTGTTAGGAAGAGGTTTGTAAAGGTGAGGCTTGTAAATCGAACTGACTTAATGGAACTGACTTGTATTAGAAAGAGGTTTTTTGTGTGAAAATATTTACTACATAATCTATTGAGTTGTCCTATAATCATGCGGACACTATCCACATGTTGTACAAATTGGTTGTCACAACATTTGAATATAATGCTGGGTAATTTGTAATATCGTCCTCTTATATGTTCCATTGTTGTCTCTCTTGCTGATATGATGATCATGTAAATAAAGTTAGAATGTCGCTGGCTTTTGTGTTTGTCTGGGTGCTTCAATTGTATCCTTTCAGTAGTCAATCCACATTGTGCTTGAAAAGTGTGTTATCTGATGGCCTTAGCATAAAGCTGTATGCTAAAGTCCCATGCTACATGTATGTTGTATTTCCTTTCCATGATTCTACATATGTGTTCACCTGTGGAATTTCCGTATGCAGAATGGTCTTGATACTAAGATTGAGAAGTCGAGGAAGCAGATGAAGGAAAGGAAGAACAGGGCAAAGAAAATATGTGGTATTAAGAAGGTGTGATTTCTCTTACCTCTATGTATAGGTTTCTTTCATTGTTGTAAACCCCGTTTTGAGCCCAAATGAATCGCCTTGATAGCAACTTGAATTTCTCTGAGTTAATTACATGGAGTTTCTTACATTCACTAATTAATCATTCAATGTATTTTGCAGACAAAGGCTGGGGATGCTGCCAAGGCTGGAAAGAAGAAATGAGTTGGTCCTCAATATTCTACTTTTTTGATTTTCAGTTGTGTGGATCTTCAAATGATGATTTTTTTTCTTTGCCTCAAAAGGGTTAAATTTAATGTAACTGTGGCGCAAATTTTTTATATTACTAGGGCATAAACTCATGTTGTTTTTACTATTATCTTTATTTTACGGATAATTTTGTTTTCCTTAATCTTGTGTTTTGCAGCCAACTTCTCTCCACAATTAGTTACAATCTTGATTTTTTTTTTTATTAGTAATTCACGGTAGGATCAATCAACAATTATATGTTTCCTAATAAATGGAAAATGTAAGAACATATAAGAAAGAAAAATGAAATATTTTACAAACAATCAAAATTTCAATGGGTGTTTTGTGTTTTTTGAATCCCAAAGCTTAACTTAAGAAAATTTTCATATTTCATTAATCACCATTAACCACATAATTTTCATTTTATATTTTATCCAAAGAAAATGAAAATAATTGCTCCTAAAATAAATGGAGGAAAATATAAAGTAATTATATAAACAATCAACTTTAGATTGATTTTTATTTATAATAATATTTTTGGACATTAACACCACATATCACAAATTATAAAATTATGTCAATTCAATATATAATTAGACATTTGGAGGGGCACGAAATATGTGTCCACATTTTTATTTCAAATTGCATTGGAATGAAAACAAACATATAGGTCACTGTGCAAACTCAGGTGAATCAAGAATTGACAAACATTAGCTCTTTTAACTTTTTTTTTATAAAGAATTTTTTTAATAAATACTAAAAATACATGTTCATGAATACATAATTGAAAATAAATGAATAATATGATAGATTTAAATGCAAATGAGTTATATTAGAATACATTTATATTGTATATGTATATAATAATTAAGTTATCAATACATTAATGAATTAAGAACCAAAATAAGGAGTATAAATTGAGTCTTTGTGGCTGTTTTTAGAATTAAATTTTGCGGGCCAGTGACAACTAAAATGTTGGATATTAGTAATTGAAGAAGTTGGAGGCTACTCGACAGGAGTTGATTTACTCAACCTATCATGTGTTTTAAAAGTTGGAGGCTTGGAGTTAGGGGTTGGAATAGTATAAACTAGACTACTCGACAAGAGCTTTTGACACAATCTATTTAGTAAATGAGTAGATTAAATTTTGTTTTTTTATCAAATTTATTTGAATATAGGTTAGATCTGAACCTTAAAAAGGTTTAATAGGTATACACGTATGTTTTAAGTTCCGCGATATTCTACTTAACGTGATATTCTTTTCTATGTAATTTTTTTTCTTTTTTTACGCGCTTTTTTTGTCTTGTTTTTTACGTACGTAATTTCTTTTTCTTTTTTTTACATAATTTAATTTTACCTATCATTCTTTCTTATCTTATTTCATTTTTAAATAAACTTTTTTTCTTATTCATCTCAATTTTTTTTCTTATTCTATATCATTCTTTCTTAGTTTATCCCATTTTTAGATAAAAAAAATTATTCATGTCAATTTTTTTCTTATTCTATATCATTCCTTAATTTTCTTTTTTTTTTTTCAAATTCATCTCATTTTGTCTTAATAAATTTTCTTATTCTATATCATTCTTTGAATATATATTTTTTCAAATTAGTAAATTGTCAATTTTTTTCCTTCTCTTTTAGTTGCCATTAATATCAATAGTACTTTAGAAATATTTTTCTTTAATTGTACCTAAGATTAGAAATTGTGTCATATACTTATAGATTTTGATGAGTAATCTCAACAATCTATTTTTTGAAATTGTAGATAAATTTAGAACTTGTCTAAAAATTGTTTAAAAGTTCTTATAAGAATTTTTATTGAGTAATCTCAACCATCTATTTTTTAATTCTATATAATATTCACAATATATAGGAAGGTGACTAGTAGATTTTGATGAGTAATCTCAACCATCTATTTTTTGAAATTGTAGATAAGTCTAGAACTTGTCTAAAAATTGTTTAAAAGTTCTTATAAGAATTTTTATGGAGTAATCTCAACCATCTATTCTTTAATTCTAATATTCACAATGTATAAGAAGGTGACCAAAATATTTATAAATGATTCGAATCCAAACATTCTTATCGGTTGTTCTTGCATAAATATAAATAAACCTATCAAAATCTATAAGTATATGAAACTTTTACACAATTTCTGATTTTAGGTAAAATTAAAGAAAAATATTTCCAAAGTACGATTGATATTAATGGCAACTAAAAGAGAAGAAAAAAATCGACAATTTACTGATTTGAAAAAATATATATTCAAAGAATGATATAGAATAAGAAAATTTACTAAAGACAAAATGAGATGAATTTGAAAAAAAAAATTAATGAATGATATAGAATAAGAAAAAAATTGACAGGAATAAAAAAATATATCTAAAAATGGGATAAACTAAGAAAGAATGATATAGAATAAGAAAAAAAATTGAGATGAATAAGAAAAAAAGTTTATTTATCTACAATTTCAAAAAATAGATGGTTGAGATTACTCATCAAAATCTATAAGTATATGAAATTTTTACACAATTTCTAATCTTAGGTACAATTAAAGAAAAATATTTCCAAAGTACTATTGATATTAATGGCAACTAAAAGAGAAGAAAAAAAATTGACAATTTACTAATTTGAAAAAATATATATTCAAAGAATGATATAGAATAAGAAAATTTACTAAGACAAAATGAGATGAATTTGAAAAAAAAAAATTAAGGAATGATATAGAATAAGAAAAAAATTGACATGAATAAAATTTTTTATCTAAAAATGGGATAAATTAAGAAAGATATTGAATAAGAAAAAAAATTGAGATGAATAAGAAAAAAAATTTATTTAAAAATGAAATAAGATAAGAAAGAATGATAGGCGAAATTAAATTATGTAAAAAAAATTACATAGAAAAGAATATCACGCTAAATAGAATACCGCGGAACTTAAAACCATGGACGAAAATATCGCGATAAATCGGTGATATATCGCCGATTTATCGCGGAAACGAGACTACCGATATTGATATGCATGGACGAAATTTTTCGGCAAAATATCGGTGATATATCGATATCGGTCAACTAGTGCACATATTTGGCAAAATATCGCCGATGAATCGGTGATATATCGGCGATATATCGCCAATTTATCGGTTGTCGGTGGAAATCTTTTTTTTTTTTTGAATTTTTTTTAATGGTAAATTAATTAGGCTAGTGTGTTAACCAATTAAATACATATTTGAATTCAACTATATTTTTAATTAAATAATTAGTAAACTTATATTTAGTAAATTATTTGAATTTAGGTTCCTCATATAAATTAATTAAACTAGTGTGTTAAACAATGAAATACGTATTTGAATTCAACTAATAGTTTTAATTAAATAATTAGTAAAGTTATATTTAGTAAAATATTTGAATTTAGGTTTCTATCATAAATTATCATGGCTAGTGTGTTAAACAATGAAATATGTATTTGAATTCAAAATTTGTCATGTTATCATAACCAGTGACGAAAATGTTATTATAAGAGACAACGTTTATATAATAGTTTATCTCTAAATTTGTTGTAAACATAACTTTTTATTTGAAATTTAAGCTCAATATATGTATTAATGTTACTTATAATATTATATAAAGTACTAGATATATTTTTCAATTTTTTTTCAAATTTTTTCAATTTTTTACGCAAAAACCGATATATCCACCGATATTGATATATCCGTCGATATATCCGTAAAATCAAGGTACCGATATATCCACCGATACCAATATTTTTGTCCTTGCTTAAAACATACGTGTGTTGCCACATAAGCCAGATTGGCTCCATAAGAAACCCAACGGTGGGCTCCTTATCATTACTATATATATATATATAAAAGAATGTATGATATATTTATATCTTTTATATAGTCTTGTTACCCTACCCACAATGGACATATAAATATGTACCCATTGTTGATGTGTAAGAGTTGTCCATGATGGACATTTTAACATTTTAACATTTCATAATTTATATTTTATATTGTTTTTATGTTTCTCGCGTGGTGTAATTCTTTAAGTTTAAATGCAAGTTTATTTTATAGGCTTTTTAATAGCTTTTTGATGGATTTTAGGTCAAACTTAAACATAATATTCACAATTAACGCCTAAAATTGTTGGGCTGTGTGACAGCCTAACTTATATATAATTCTTATTTCAAACATAATTTGATAACTGGAACGCATATTAATTTAATTTGTTTGAACGTAAGAATGTTAAACCTCACTTCAAATAATATGAGACTTTAATATTAAATAACCATTTAACATGCATTTATCTAAAATCTTAAATTTTAACTTTCAAATTGATATGTGTATTGGGTTTGATCAAGTTTATGTTAAAAGCCTAATTCAGATAAGTTTATGTGAAGATGCATATTGTGATGATTCGGGTTCAAACCCGACTCACATAAGTTTTTTAGTCTTTATTGTTCCAATTCCTTCCACTCCCCAAACTCATTTAAAAAAAAAAAAAAAAAACTATCTTGTGATTGCCACTTGGACTATTAGAGTTCTCTCAATTCAACGTTTCATAAAATTATAAAAAAAAAAAAAAAAAAAAGCATTAACACTGCAGTTTAATCAAGTTAGTGACGAATGAGCTCATGATACATATAGATTATATCTATCAATAAACTAAACACTTGCAAGATATCGAATAGATTGTCAAGGCACTTAATTATAAATCTCTGAAACTCACCATTATAAGAACAACCTCACTGTGAATGAAGTCAAACAAATCAACCCATTTATTTATCAAGCAAAACCCTGAAATTTCAAAAGTGCAGAAATATTGCCATAACATGAATACCCTAAATCGAATTCGGAATAGTAAATCTTAGTTGTTCAGAGCATGTTAAAGAAGACAAAAGTATCCACATAAGGAAACACCACAGCAAGAGAATGTCTCCTAATCAAACTCATGGCATCCAGAAATTCCTCAAACTCCGTGGAAGCAAATCTGTACAAGACAAATCTAAAGGCCTCCACATGTATCACAATCCCCTCCTCTACAAAATACAGTGGCCTCATTGAAGCAAACCCCCTTGGAACACCACCAATCATCATCAACTCCTTCCAACAATCCCCATCATTCAATCTCCATATCCCAACCCTCGATTTCTGGACGTTATTGAACCACCCACACAGCTCATCATTGTGACAAACCAAATCGATCCGATCAGTATCCTTAAGAACCCTAGGCCTCTCCAATATCTTCAACTCTCCATCTCTAGAATCGAAGCACACAATACTTTGAACATCGCGATTCTCGACCTTAGTAATCCAATCCCAATACACAGCTCCACCAACATACAGCCCTGCTGTGTTTCTCAAATCTCCAGACATGGGGAAGTTTGTTCTACTCCAAGATCTGGACCTAGATGAATAAACCCCATAAGAAGAACCATTGCCAATAACAATGTAGAACTCACCAGTTTCCATGGGACAACGACAAAGCCCATACACACCTTTAGCTTCTTCATAAGGGCAGGAAAAGGTGGCGTGTCTTCCACGCGTTGGATTCCACAGATGAAATTCTCTGTCGTTGTCGCCTTGCAAGAGATACATGCCATCGCAGTAGCATAACAGAAGATACCCAGGCATTGCAAGTATTTCTCTAGTTTCAAATCTGAGATCTCTCATTCTAATCATCGAACAGAAATTTACCCCAAATTCTTGATTTGAACGCAGAAAGAGGGGATTCGACAAGGCCGAAATCTTGGATTGCTTGAGATGGTAGTCAGCGAATCGAGGAGATGTGATGAAATCGTTCAACGATCTGGAAATGATTCTGCATCTTTGAAGAGTATTGAAAGGCAGTGATAAAAGAATAATCTCAAGGATATCATGTGGGAGTTGATCAAGGTAACCGTTGACCTCGGCCATGATCCAAGAACCCTAATCTTGGAAGAACCCTAATTAATCTTGGAGTTTGAAATGAGAAGGGAGGGCTTTTCAATATCTACTTTGATATATATATATATATATATATATATATATATATATATATAGCTGTAGATGATGTTGCATGCACAAACCATTTCGTTATACAGTTTTTTTTTTTGGCGGGAGATTTTTAACCACGTTTGTAATTTCCTAATTAATGTGAAAATCTTTATTTATTTATTTATTATATGAGAATTAGTAATAATTCGTTTGAACTGCATTGTGAAGATTTGATTATTCTAGAAAGTTTATAAGAACTAAAATGTGGTTTATTGGTATCAATCTCTTTTGTTCTTGGTAGAAATTAGAAAAATATAAAATACAAATGACCCCGTGACTAATAATGAATAGTTTTGATATAATCATGGGTGGAATGAATTATTGGGACCCAAATACAACTTTAATAATAAGTAAAAAAAAAAAAAACACTTGTTAGTAACCTATATCACTTGTATCACTTGATATTAACCTGTAATAGATAGTAACCTATAATAGCACGTCAAATTTTAGGTATATTAATACACCAATATATTGTAGAATTACCACTATTTTGTGTTTATATACCTTTAATACTTTTTAACATAATATTATTTCAATTCATCAATCCAAAAGTACTTGTCATTTGCACAATCAATGTAGCACCTTTCTTTAGATATCTGATTATAGAAAAGCATGCTGTTGAATTTGAACATCTTCTTCGCCAAACAATATCGAATTATGTCCAGTTAATTTTTAATTTTATGGACCAAAAAGCAGACAAAGAACAAATAGGCGAGGAAGTATTTACCTTATTTTAGATAATTGCAAATAGTTTTTAGTATAGTCAATTTATTTATGTTTGAACTTTTGTATCATCCTTGTTTTAAGAATACTTTTGGTTGAAGTATGATCATAGTTATAGATGATTGGATTAAAATCATTTTTCGTTCTATAATTATGATATGATGTCTTTCCATTTTGATCTCATAATTATCACGATTATTTACTTAATCTCACAATTTAAGAATCTATCCAAGTTTGATTGGAAAATTCAATAGAAAGGATCCCAGTCGATGGAGATGAGGAAGAGAAGTAATCACATTGATTTTTTTTCCTCCAAATATTTTAAAGATATAAGTCTTTTACTATTCAAAAAGTGGTAAAAAAAACATGTTTAGGAAAAAGAGTGGTATAAAACATTTTTTATTCAGAATGGTAGCTAGAAAAATAATATTTGATCCGTATTAAACACTACAAAAAAAAACGCATAACGACAACGGTTATTAACCGTTGTCATAGACCATTTTCTACCGTTATGGAAAATGGTGTTGTCGTAGATCCCCTCAACCACAACACTTATTAACTATTGTCGAAGATCATAACGACAACGGTTTGCACACCAATTGGTCAACTGTGGTATTCCAGCGAGCATTTACAACAGTTGCACAACAGTTACTTACCGTTGTCATTAACGTAAAAGACAACACATTTACAAGGGTTATTAACCATTGTCGAAGATGATAACCACAACGATTGGCACAACGGTTGGTTAAGTGTCGTATTTGTGTGCCCATTTACATTACATGTTCACAACGGTTAATGATTGTTGTCCTAGATGATAACGACAACGATTGGCACAATGGTTGGAAGAGTGTTGTATTTTGGTGCCCGCTTTACAACGGTTAATGACCATTGTCGAAGATGATAACGACAACGGTTGGCACAATGGTTAATAACCCACAACGATTTATCCCTTTTTTTGTGTTGTGCTTCTGATTTACAACAACACCTATACAATCTGTTATAATTTATAATAAATAAATCATAAATAAAAAATCTATGAAAATTTTGAAATTTTAATTGCAACCAAAATCATCATTAAACTACAATGTCTCAATCAACAAACGTATAGTTTACTACAAATGTCTCATTAAACTAGGAATTACAAAGTCGTAGATAATCTAGAAAAACACAAGAAAAGACAAAGTATCCATTAACAAAGTCAACAATTCATAATACTAGAAATTACAATGTGGATTAGATGGTTCGAAAAACATAAACTGTCGTTCGTCATTAACAATCAGAATATCCAACATATACATAAGGCCTAATAAATGAGAAGAGAAATTAATTAGTCTAACCAAAATGAATAATGTATATGATGAATTAGATTTACAATCATGTTTCAAGAAACCATAATGAAATTGTGAATGTGGAAATGGGTCCATACTAAAGCTTTTCCAAAAACAAGAAACGCCAAGTTTGACTAGAATCGAATATGAAACTAATATTATTGAAAGCTGGCAATCTTTTAAGCCTCACAAAACAGGCACATATAAGACTAATTTACAAAAAGAAAGACAAAATAAATATTACCATATCAACATTCTAATTACAATCATAACATATGTTATGAAATAACCAATGAAGATGAGTGCATTATTTGAAGTTAAATCAAATCAAATTATAAATTAAATAACTCAACATTTTTAACAAAATCAAAAAAATTCGAGTACAATCCATCATAAATTAGGCAGTAGAAGAAGAAACTTACCAAGTTATAGAACTCCTCTACGGTCGCTGGACACATGTTGCCCACTCCAAACGTACTTCATCAATTTCTTCTTTGAAGTACTCATCTTGTGTGAACTGCATATTAACAACATAAATATATCAACCTAAAATAAAAATAACAATATTGCAAAAGATTTCATGATTTAAGAATATAAATAGTTATAGTACTCTAAATTGCAACGAAACCAAATCAGTCTACGTGAGTTGATTTGTTTGAGTTCATTGACAGTGAGGTTGTTCTTATAATGATGAGTTTCAGAGATTTATAATTAAGTGCCTTGACAATCTATTCGATATCTTGCAAGTGTTTAGTTTATTGATAGATATAATCTATGTATCATGAGCTCATTCGTTACTAACTTGATTAAACTGCATTGTCAATTTTTTTTTCTTATGTAACGTTGAATTGAGAGAACTCTAATAGTCCAAGTGGTGATCACAAGATAGTTTTTTTTTTTTTTAAATGGATTTGGGAAGTGGAAGGAATGGGAGCAATAAAGATTAAAAAACTTATGTGAGTCGGGTTTGAACCCGAATCATTACAATATGCATCTTCACATAAACTTATCTGAATTAGGCTTTTAACATAAACTTGATCAAACCCAATACACATATCAATTTGAAATTTAAAATTTAAGATCTTTAGATAAATGCATGTTAAATGGTTATTTAATATTAAAGTCTCATATTATTTGAAGTGAGTTTTAACATTCTTTATTACGTTCAAACAAATTAAATTAATCTGCGTTCAAGTTATCAAATTATGTTTGAAATAAGGATTATATATAAGCAAGGCCGTCACACAGCTAGGCCTTAATTGTGAATATTATATCTAAGTCTGACCTAAAATCCATCAAAAATCTATTAAAAAACCTATAAAATAAACTTGCATTTAAACTTAAAGAATTACACTAGTCGAGAAACATAAAAATAATATAAAATATAAATTATGGAATGTTAAAATGTCCATCATGGACAACTCTTACACATCAACAGTGGATACATATTTATATGTTCATGGTGGGTAGGGTAACTAAAACTATATAAAAGATATAAATATATCATACATTCTTTTATATATATATATATATATATATATATATATATATATATATATATATTCTATTAATAAGTCGGCATAGTATACCTATTAGACCTTTTTTAAGGTTCAGATCTAGACTATATTCAAATAAATTTGATAAAAAAAAAAAATTTAATCTACTCATTTACTAAATAGATTGGGTCAAAAGCTCTCGTCGAGTAGTCTAGTCTACACTATTCCAACCCCTAGCTCCAAGCCTCAAACTTTTAAAACACATAATAGGTTGAGTCAATCAACTCCTGTCGAGTAGCCTCCAACTTCCCAAACACGAATCCAAGCCTCCAACTTCTTACTTACTAATATCCAACATTTTAGTTGTCACTGGCCGCAAAACTTAATTCTAAAAACAGCCACAAAGACTCAATTTATACTCCTTATTTTGGTTCTTAATTCATTAATGTATTGATAACTTAATTATTATATACATATACAATAATATAAATGTATTCTAATATAACTCATTTGCATTTAAATCTATCATATTATTCATTTATTTTCTATTCATGAACATGTATTTTTAGTATTTATTCAAAAAAAAAAAATTATAAAAAAAAGTTAATGAACATGTTTGTAAACCGTTAGTTAACGTTTCTGAACATGTTTGATTATTAAATAAATAAACACGAATATCCTTATAAAATAAACAAATGAACATGAACAATCACCGTTCATTCAAGCTCGGCTCGTTTACACCCCTTGCAAGAGGGGAAAAATGTCCAAGTTTGCTTGAAAAGAATTTATGTTAAGTCATAACAAAAGATTGACCTTTTTCTATCACAAGTAGCTAGAAATGAAAGTGACAGTATAGTTTTCTTTTTCAAACTTATTGATAATCTTATTATTATTTTGTAAATATATCTGCAATAGAATGCAGTCCCGAATAATAGACTCGTTGTAATCGTTGGGCCTTGTTCATGAAAACGCTTACTTGACAAAACAAATCTTAATTGGGCTTTTAACAGAAACTAGATCAAACCCAATACACATATCAAATTGAAAGTTAAAATTTAAGAATACGAGACTATTGCTTGTTAAATGGTTATTTAATTTTAAAGTGAGTTTTAACATTCTTTCTTATGTGCAAAAAATAAAATTTAATTTAATGTGCGTTGAAGTTATAATTAAATTATGTTTGAAATAAGAATTATATATATGGTAGGCCGTAAGCTCGGCCCATTGCTTGCTCTTAGGAGCCGGCCCAACAAGTGTGTAATTAGTTTTTATTTACTAGAATCATGGTAAAGAAAATATATCCCTTTATAAAAATAGATAGTTGGAGGCATATTCAAAAACAAGTGCAAAGGGAAAAAATATATATATATATATATATGTATATGTATATATATTATATATAATATAGGGGATCAAGAATTGGCGGAAATGATCAAACGTTGCTAAAACTTTCGTAATTTCATTCAAATTGGAAATTAATATATCAATATAATTAATAGCATGAAAAGAAAAAAATGAAACTTTCACAATGCAATTCAAACGAATTACTATTAATTCTCTCATAATAAATAAATAAATAAAGATTTTCACATTAATTAGGAAATTAAACACGTGATAGAAAAAAATAAAGATTTTCACATTAATTAGGAAATTAAACACGTGATAAAAGATAAATAAATAAATAAAGATTTTCACATTAATTAGGAAATTAAACACGTGATAAAAGAAAAAAAAACTCCCGCTAAAAAATAAAAAAAATAAAAAAAAAACTGTATAACGAAATGGTTAGTGTGCATGCAACTTCTGCTGCTATTGCTATATATATCTCAAAGTCGATAATGAAAAGCCTCTCTTCTCATTTCAAACTCCATGATTAATTAGGGTTCTTCCAAGATTTAGGGTTCTTGGATCATGGCCCAGATCAACGGTTTCCTTGATCAATTCCCACCTGATATCCTTGAGAATATTCTTTTATCAATGTCTTTCACTACTCTTGCAATATGCAAAACCGTTTCCAGATCGTTGAACGATTTCATCTCATCTCCTAAATTCGTCGACGCCCATCTCAAGCAATCCAAGATTTCATTTTCAGCCAGCTCCCAACCCTACTTTCTGGGTGTAAACACCCTATCGGAATACTTTCCCTATCGCTGTTCCAAGATTAGATTGAGTGATCGCATATTTCATACTAGCATAGTAATTCCAATGCCTGGGGGGCCTTTTCTCTTATGCTACTGCGATGGCATGTTTCTCTTACAAGGAGACGAGGACACCAAGTTTCATCTGTGGAATCCAACGACTCAAAAACACACCACCTTTGTCTACCCTTATGAAGCAAAAGGTGTGTATGGGCTTTTCCGTGGTCCCATGGAATCTGGTGAGTTCTACATTGTTATTGGCAATGGTTCTTGTTATGGAGTCTATTCATCTAGGTCCAGATCTTGGAGAAAAGTAAATTTCCCCCTGTCTGGAGATTTGAGAAACACAGCTGGGCTGTATGTTGGTGGAGCTGTGTATTGGGATTGGGTTGCAAAGGTTGAGAATCGCGATGTTCAATGTATTGTGAGCTTCGATTCTAGAGATGGAGGGTTGAAGATATTGGAGAGGCCTAGGGTTCTTAAGGATACTGATCGGATTTGTTTGGTTTGTCGCAATGATGAGCTGTGTGGGTGGTTCAATAATGTGGAGAAATCGAGGGTTCGGATATGGAGATTGAATGATGGGGGTTGTTGGAAAGAGTTGATGATGATTGGTGGTGTTCCAATGGGGTTTGGTTCAATGAGGCCTCTGTATTTTGTAGAGGACAGGATTCTGATACATGTGGAGAGGGTTAGATTTGCGTTTTACAGCTTTACTAGGAGGCGGTTTGAGGAATTTTGGGATACGAGGAGTTTGACTACGAGAACTAGTGTTACTGAATTCTTTCCTTATGTGGATAGTCTTGTGCACTTTGCCATGCTCTGAACTTCATCTCTTTTATTCTTTAGTATGATTTAGTTTTCGTAATTACTTTGAAGAACTCTTGAATGAAAAAGTATGTTGTAGATTGCTTGGTTTGGTTATTGCAATATTTCTGCTGTTTTGAAATTTTGGGATTTTTTTCCTTGGTTAAGACTTAAGATCAGAGTTCGTGAGTTGTAACTATGTTAGTCATGCACTACAATGCCTTGCTTTTGTTGCTTGATAAATGGGTTGATTTTTTTGACTTCATTTACAGTGATCGAGGTGGTTCTTAAGATGAGCTTCAGAGATTAATTAAGTGCCTTAACATTAGTGGATTCGATATCTTGCAAATGTTTAGTTTATGGATAAATATAATCTATGAGCTCATTAGTTTCTAATTTGATTAAACTGCATTGTCAAACTGAATTGAGAGGATTTTAGTTAGAATCACAACAATTGTGGTTCTTTTGTCAAAATTTCCATGATATTTTATCTTAGATTCTATATTAATTGAAATTTATAGTGATGATCAGAATTCACAAGCCTAAAGAACGGGCTAATTACAACAAATTGAAAGAATAGTAGAGTTAGTGTGATCGAGTACTATATTAGGTATTCTATAAACTTTTATATAGGGCAACTCTAAACCCAAATCGCGTATGTTTGATTAGCTTACGTTTACAACATTTTGGCTTCTGCTTCTGCAAATCTATTTTTTATGTTTTGTCCCATGTACACATATACTTGACTCATACTCTTTTAACCCTTGTATTTTTAATTTTTTGAGAAAAGGTATTACAAAGGCAAAAGAGTGAGAACAAATTGCATGGAACAAAAAATTAATAAAACATGTGCACCAACCAAAACAGGTAGTGGGGCAAGATGAGAAATTTTCGGATGAAAGAATCAAAGAACAGATAGCAAACAGAAACACTTTCTAATTCTTTCCCAAATCACTGAGTCTCCAAAAACCAAGATTAATAAAATCGATACTGAAGTTCAAACTTCAAAATTAACACAAAGACAACAAAACTCAGTTCATTAACCTCTTAGGTATAACATAGCCTAAAACCAAACAAAATTAAACATAAGGACAATAAAGAAAAAAGACGATGAGGTTTATCGCTTCTTGGAGACACCAACAGTCTTTCCCCTGCGACCAGTAGTCTTGGTGTGCTGTCCACGCACACGAAGGCCCCAGTAGTGACGGAGACCACGATGGTTTCTGTGAATAGCACAAAAAGGAACCATTAAATAAAATAAAACTTAATAACTAGTTTCGTAACAAAAGCCAGGGATGTCAAAAAAAGAAACCATGGTTTCTGTGAATAGCACAAAAAGGAACCATTAAATAAAATAAAACTTAATAACTAGTTTCGTAACAAAAGCCAGGGATGTCAAAAAAAGAAACCTGATCTTCTTCAATCGCTCAAGATCATCCCTGAGCTTCATGTCCAGAGCATTGGATGTGACTTGGGAGAACTTGCCATCTTTGTAATCCTTCTTCCTGTTCAGAAACCAGTCGGGAATCTTGAACTGGCGAGGATTGGCCACAATGGTCATCAAACTGTCAATTTCAGCATTTGACAGTTCACCAGCCCTGAGTAAGATAATATAGAAGTTCAGATCATACCATGATGACATAGAGTTAAAAGAAAAGTAAAGGATTGCAGAAAGAAGATAATAATATCAAAAGTAGATACTTGTTTCATGGTGCAACTATTAATTTAGAATAAAAGAAAACTATCATGGATGTAAGAAACAGGGAAAAAAGGTTGTAATTAAACAATCTTATAAAAAATAGCTTCACAAGATAGTATGTGTAGAAGGAGCCAGAAACAAAACTTATACAAGAATGAGTTTTGAAGCAAATACAATACACAAATTAAACATAAACTTATGAACATGTAAAGCCACAGTTAAATATGGTCAGCTCAAGAAACACAAATGCACTGCTACAAACATAATAACAACTCATCAATTAGACATTGCAGATTATCAAAATATAGCAAGCACCCGGAAAGTTCTTAACACTTGTTTTTCCCATACGGTACTACTGGTAGCATAAAACATCTATGATCAATCAAACAAGAGGCGAAATCATATAATCCCAAGTCAAACAATAAAGACTGTATCTTTCCCTATAATCAACATAAAAACTTCTATCTATCTACTGAATACAGAATGCATTATTAACTCCACCGCTAATTTAATCAACGAAAGTGAACATACTATACAGGAATGTGTAAGCATTAAGATGTATCGAGCGAAACTGATAAGAGCCACAATATCAGAAACAAACAACAGATTACACAAAACGATATGTTCTCGTTTCTATACTGAAAGAATCATGTCCCAAGCTAATTTCTACCGTGCGCCGCCATATACAGCAAATAAATCACATAAAAATCAAAAGGTTGAAAAAAAATGAAGAAGAATGCAAACAAAATAAAGAGGAGAAAAAGATTACCTCTTGTTCATGTCAATATCGGCTTTCTTGCAAATGATGTTGGCGAAACGGCGGCCAATACCCTTGATTGAGGTCATGGCAAACATGATTTTCTGTTTCCCATCTACATTTGTATTCTGCACACGCAGAATATGCTGGAACTCTTCGTTGGCTACCAGAGACTGCAACTCGAAATTTTCGACCAATCAGAAAAAATTAAACATAGATCAAAAGGCAATCGTAAGAATAAACAAGAACAGAGACTCGATGAAGAAGGCACCATTTTTAGGGCTTTGAATCGAGCAGCAGGAGGGTGTTCTGTTCTTCGACGGCTGCTCCGCTATAGACGCTGTGAGGAAGTGAAACCCTAAATCGTGGTTTATAATTTATAGTCGCTTCGACTCTGATATTTGCATTTTAGTCCAAACGTTTAGATGGAATTATACTATTAGGCCCCAATTTTTGGTCGTCCACTTAACATCCCGCAACTAAGGCTGCGTTTACTTTGAGTGATATGCTGGGATAGGAGTAAATTATCCCACAATATCCCATGTTTACTTTGTTAATTACCAAAAGTGAGGCCCATCTCTTGGCCCGGGATAAGGAGGAAAAATAGGATAAATAGAGGGATACTAATCCCACTATCCACCCCAAGATAATTTTTATCCCTCATAACATTAAAATTGAATTACCTATTATGCCCTTATTTACCTATGAAATTACTAAAAATTATAAGAATTGAAAGCAAAATCAGTCGTGAGGAAACAAATCACCATAAACAAACCAAAGTAGAAATCACCAAGAACAAACCCTAGTTCCAAAAAATCTAGCAAATCCAGAAGAAGTGTGAAGTGGTACGTTGAACAGAGGAGGCGCTAAATCTCGTCGTCAGTGGTGTGGGCGAACAGAGAGACTTCCATCAAGACATAGCAACAACGTTTATTTGTAAGAGAACTGAGGTAAAGTTTTCTCTACATTTGTTCATTTTTTTAGTTCTTTAACGTTTCCATCAACAAGGTTTAGCTGTGGATCTGAAATTGTGCATATATTAGAAAAAAAAAATTCTTGTTGAGTAATCTAGAAATTGTTGAGAAAGAATGACAGTTTAAATCGCATGGGTTTTGCATAATAGTTGGAATTAGTATATGTAGTAACCATTATCCCACTGTATATCAATGATTTTGCATATTAGTTGGAAACTATTAATTAGTGCTAAGTGTTGACATAATTTGTCTTGGATGTTAATGTAGAATGACAAAGCAAAATGGGTTTTACAATTTGCGGTATAATCATATTTCTTATGTCTGACCTATGCTATTTGTTTAGTTGGATTCTTCTCATCTCAGCATAATTGAGAGGTTAAGCTCAACACAATTAATTATAATAGTTTATATAGAGAGTAGTATTTCTTATTGTTTCTTTGTTGTATGTTGGTTGCGTAGGATGGATGTTGACGAAACATATCAAACCTTGAGGGATGATGAAATTTTTGTTGTGTTACAAGAAATAATCAATGTTTGTGTATCTTTCTTGACAATGGTCAACATCTTTTTTCTTCATCATAGACTTCAAATATCATCTGATATGTATGTAAACTTTCAACAACGTTACAGTTTGATTCATAGAATCCCAAAACAACTAAATTATTTACGTTTGGTTGTTGGAATTTCCGACGAGGAATGTATAAATCATTTGAGGATGAGTAGAATAGCATTCTCTCAATTGTTACATCTTTTGGAGACGGCCGGTGGTCTTAAAACTAGTAGGAATAGTACTAATACAGAACAATTGGCTACATTCTTGTCTGTGCTTGCCCATCACACAAAAATACGCATTCTGAAATCAAACTACAAAAGATCCAGCAGAACTGTTAGCAAACACTTTCACAAAGTTTTAAATGCCATCATTCGACTACATCACATATTGCTCGTGAAACCAACTGCGATTGAAGAAGATTGCACCAATGAACGCTGGAAATGGTTCAAGGTAATATCTTAAATTTTTTTTAATGAATATCTACTGTTATAATATGTTTATCCTTTAATATGGACTGTATTTTTTTTCCAGGGTTGTTTGGGTGCATTAGATGGCACTTATGTCAACGTAACAGTACAGAAATCTGATAGGGGCCGTTATCGAAATAGGAAAGGACAAATTTCAGTGAATGAGCTAGCTATTTGTGACTTTAATATGAATTTCTCATATATATTGTCTGGTTGGGAAGGAAGTGCAGCAGATTCACGTGTTTTACGAGATGCTGTATCAAGAAATAATGGATTACGTATCCCCAGATGTACAAATTTTTATTATATCATTTTCTTATATATGACCTACTTGTACTCAAACAATACATATGTTCAATGATTGGATTGATATTTGTATGTTCTAGCTTAGCTAAATTTTAGCTAATTTGAAGGTTTCTTATTTGTTCTTCTTCAATTGGACATCATTTTGTCATTATCATCCAGAATGCAAAGTGAATGGATATTTGTACCAAGATTCTCAGGTTCTTAAATTGTTAATTACGGCAAACCTATACATGTTTCTAAGTCATGAAGTGATAGTTATTTAAATATAGTAGCTTACAAAGCATATTGTGTCATGTTTGAATATTGGTTTGAGGGATGTTTGAGCTATAGTTGATACAAAGATGACAACTTTTTTTTATTTCTTAATGAAATGTGAATAACAAGTATTGTCGATCAAGTTAAATTATCTATGTTATGGCATATTTTGAGCGAGCATGAATCTCTAATTTTTTTATTATGAGCAACAATGTATAATTTATATATGGTAAAGTTTCTAATAAAATATATTGTATTTATGTACAGGTAAGTATTATCTATGTGATAATGGGTATACGAATGGCGATGGTTTTTTAACCCCTTATCGAGGTGTACGTTATCATTTGAATGATTGGGGGGTGGGGAGTCCTGCACCAGCGAATAAAGAAGAGTTTTTCAATATGAAACATACGAAGGCTCGAAATGTGATAGAGAGGGCATTTGGTTTGCTTAAAAAACGTTTTGCTATTCTTCGAAGTGCTAGTTTTTATCCAATAAAAATACAGAACCGTATGATTATGGCTTGTTGCCTAGTCCATAATTTTATCCGAAAAACTATGCCCGTAGATCCGATGGAAGCCGAGGTAGCTCAATTTGTGATGAACGAAGATGCTGATGATTTTATAGATGTGATCGAGAGCACTCCACAATGGAGCAATTGGAGAGATGATTTAGCTGGATCAATGTACAATGAATGAAGACGATAGGTTTAGTTACTCAAGGGAATTTGTAGATTAACACTTTTTTGAATGTCACTGTTATCTCTTGTTTTGGGTATATATATCTGTGTATATATATATATACTATATTTCAATCTTAATTTTGAGGTGTATGGCTAAATTTTATTATGGTGTTATATTTCACATTTAATTTCATCTGGAATTTGTGGTAAATATATGTTTATTTTACGTATATTAGAAAAATATATCAATTTGATACCGAGTTTATGTATATGTAGGACTGATGGATGTCGCGAGCAATAACCACCAGGCAAATGGTAAAGGAAAAAGTTCCACCTCTACACGACGTCGTGTTTGGTCTGAAACAGAGGACAAAGGTCTTCTACAAGCGTTGAAAGAGATTGTTCTTGAAGGGTGGAAATGTGAGAATGGTTTTCGAGCTGGTTACCTACAAGCTCTTGAGAGGGTGATGCGAAGACTACTTCCTCACAGTAACCTTCGTGCAGAACCCCATATAAGTTCTAAAATTCATGTATGGAAGAAAAATCATGGGAGTCTTCAATGTATGTTAAGCCGCTCTGGATTTAACTGGAATGAATCTAATAATATGGTTATAGTCGAAAGTGACACCGTGTGGGATGACTGCATAAAGGTGAAATGTTTGAATTATCATTTGCAATTGATTCAATAGTTGCGGCAGTTTTTAACTACTATTTTTCTTGCTAATTTGTAGACCGATACAAATGCAAAAGGAATGCGATTGAAACCATGGCCAATGTATTCAGATTGGTGTGAGATCTTTGGCAAAGATAGGGCCACGGGTGAACACGCAGAGGACCTGAACACCGCTGATCAAGATCAGCTGGTTGATGAAGATAATGCAAATGCTAGTGAGTTTTCTATGAACTAATCTGAGGACAATGAGATCAATTCCCCTTCACCACATTTGGGTAGCTCGTCTGCTAAAAAAAGAAAATATGTAAAAGATAAACAACATGATACAACGGCAGAACAAATGGTGACGTTGATGGGCAAGTTTTGCGATCGAACTGATGAAAGGTTTGGAGAAATAGCACAATCTATTGGATATGAGTTTGCAATGTCTAAGAAAAGGGCAGCTGTTCATGAAGCATTGGGGAAGTTAGGAGTGTTAACTGTTGAACAACAAATTGTTGTTGCGAAAACATTGGCGAACAACAACAAAGATCTCGAACTGTTTTTTAGTCTCCCTGCTGAGGATCAAGCTCGGATGGTATTGATGATGATTGATGGTCGTATCTAAACAAATCATGAACACTGCTGATCTAGTTGAATTAAATTTTAGTGTCTCTTGATAGCTACACTTTTGACTGTAAAAAATGAAATGTCCTTCTGATGAAAGGATAGTAGTTATCAGATGTAACAGAGTTAACTAATTATTTTTCAGTAATGATTTGGAACCAGTTCGTGTTGTAATTAACTTAGGTGTACAAGACTAATTTTGGGAGTCTGATGGATTGCATTAAAATTGTTTGGACTCGTGCAACTATTTTTACTGGGGCATAATTGAAAGTCTCAGGTTTTATTACAAGTAAGAATGATATATGGTTCTAAATACAGAATCCCAAAATTATTATTATGATTATTATTATTATTATTATTATTACTACATGTCTTATAGAACTCAATTTGTAATAGAGACCTCCTTTATTACAGTAACATATAGTTTTGGAAAATTAGTTAAGTAATAAAGTATTTATTATTTGAAACCATGGATATCATACATAGAAAATAGTAGAGATCATAGGATGGAATACATAGAACTTCTTACAAACAGAATACACTACCATAAAAAGTACAGGATAAGAAAGCATGAATTTGGGATGTAACAAAACCATGCCACACACACAGTCAATTACACACTACATCAATCTCAATATTTCTTAAAGGGAGACCATGAGGCAGATGAGCTACGACAATCCCCATTCACTCGATGACTTGATTCATTGGCTTTTTTTTTTCCTTTCAAATTAGTAGGTGGCTTACGTTGCGCACTAGACATAACAGTAGTTTGTGGGGTGTTACATATTGAATTTGAGCTCGAACTATCATGATTATACCAAGCCAGCTCATTCCAAAATGAATTGTCTGTGTTGAGGGAACTGTAATCAGAGGAATGAAGTGAAGAGATATCTGTATCATTGTCATGCACGAGCTCTACAACTGATGAATCGTCATTTGACAGTTGCTCAGTATCGCTCGAAATTTGAATGACCTCATTTTGCATGGGTGCCGTGACGGGCGGTTGTTCTTCGAATAAGATTTTGAGTGCATCAAAAGATTGTTCACCTTCTTTTTTGTAGGCAGCCACCAATCGCTCCTCCTGCAACGCTTTGAAATTTTTATTAAAAATGATAGAAGAATATAAATTCTAATAGTGCAAACATGATAAATTGAACAAAAAAGCATAAGTTAATGATCACATTGTATAATTGGTCCCAAGTGTCCGGCTCGCAGTAAACACACTGGGTAGTTGGGTGGTAGTCGACACCATCACAATTAATAAGCCAATTAAAAACTTTGTAGCGTTTACGGAGCTTACGAACTCTATCTACATACCACCGTTGATCGAAGTCAAGCCCAAAATTATGATTAACCATCGTCGCTGCTTTCGAGATAGAGTTATAGTTTTCCTCTCCAACAACCCATTTATTAGATCTTTTCTCTTCAAGAAGGTGGTGAATGAATATCCTATCGACTAGCCTAGTCCATTGCTCCGTAAAGAACACTTTATCTTGATAGTAAGCGTGGGTGAGCATAGTTTTGGGAGGCATTGCATCTGATGAAAAATGGACTAGATTTATTTAGTTTGCAAAAATATAGAATGTTCATTTGGTATATATGAGCCTTTATATAGAGGTTCCTACCCCACACTAGAATCAACCACTACACTTTGACAACTCACATGCAACAATATAATACATACAACTTTACATTTCACTCTTGCAATTTTTAATTGCAATTGGACAAAAAATAACAGTAGTTCATGCATGTGAATGTCTTATCTTTCAAACTTTTTAGTGGCCCTATATAGATATCAAAGCAATATTTTTAGATTGTCAGAAGCATGCTTGAATGATGTTCTTGCATTGAAATTATTACAAGAAACCGATCTCCTCAATTGGTTAGGATTGCAAAAGATACAATAGTATATAAAAGTAATAGGTCCAGGAAGATTTTATTGTCCTTTCTCTGCCAAAAAAATTGATTTGCTATAGGGTGAAGCATTATTTTGTTTGCTGCAATAGTTCTCTTACAAAGCTAAGACACAACCATTATGAAAAGTATTCATACCATTATTTGATTCAAACCTAAATAGAATATCTGAAATTTAAACTCAATTCAAGGAACTATAATTCAAAAGATACATTACGTGCTAAACATTTCATATCTCACGTGCATAAATAGTCAGTTACAACATTGTCACATTTCACAAGGTATTCAAAATGTTATACAACATTAAAAATCTAAAGACCATAACATTGAACATATTGCAAAAGTTTGTTTCTCTTAACACAATATATTCATGTAAGGGCCTAATTCAAAAAAGGTGGTTGCAGTACCGATTGACTTTCTTCTCACATATAAAAAGATAAGATAAATTAAAAAAAACACCATCAAACTCTTCCTAAGAGTTGTTTCCCGCTGAAGAGACACACACAAGACACCCTCACGAAGCCTTGATTGTTCAATTGTAGCACACCAATGTTTCTTCTTCTCTTTCAACTCGCACACAGTACTGTCATAGATTGCATCCCTACTTCGAAGAACTTCAATTGTGATCTTTTGGTCTTCAATCATCTTCGTCAGTTCTGGAATTCTTTCGGTACAGAGTGTGCATATTGGGGGGTCAACCCAATCCCAAAACTTGCATTTCTTACCCTGCATTAATGGAATCAATCTTATGCATCATAAAAAAATGTGTGTTTGTATTCGAAAGATATGGAAAATATGAATTTACCGAGGTTATGCCACACTTTGTAAATCTATGACCACGGTTGTCTGTTGTCTTAGATGTATACACGAGAGCAGGTATACGACAATAACAAAATGGCAGTCGTCCGCAAGATACGCTTGAAAAGACAGTTGAAGGAGAATGTGAGGTGCTCACTAAAATATTGTTGAAATTCAATGAAACCCCTTATGTTTGATCTCCACAAAATATTAGAAATGAGGAACATCTCAACCAAAAATTCAATAAAATTAAGAATACTTGGTAATTGTAGAGGGTAAATGTACATAATGTAAGACTAAATAATTCTTAAATGAACTCATCGAAGGGTGAAATTTTGATTTTCATATATACTCAAAGATGAGTTTTCTATTAATCCATCATTCTCCTCTCTTAAACATTCATAATGAAAATAAGACTTTGTAGAATTATAGTTTTTGGTTGCACACGGACAAAGAAACAAAGATTAATGTTTTAATTTCAAAATTCTACAAAACCTATAGAAATAAAAACTAATTAACAGTTTGAGTTAAAGACATTAAATCCCAACACTTTCAAAACCAAAGATAAATACAAGAGCAAGTTGAAGGCAATATATATAACACTTCAAAATATAATCGAGCAACAAATATAGGACTCACATTAACAGTAATTATGTTATGGGTTTTTTCTAATCATTATATCAATTTCTTACATTTCAAAATTTCTTCTTTTTAGATGTTAGCTATGTATATGAATCTTATTGTTTTAGTTACAAGTGACTCTATATGGACACACCACATACATGAAAAACAAGCTAAACCCTAAACAGCTTATGCAAAACAAAACAAAAAGTAATCTATGGATAGAAACTAATTATTGGAGATGTGCATATATTTATAAGTAGCAATTAATTACACATTTTGTGTAACAACTTGATTAATCCTCTGTTCCCAAATGGGTTCTGATCATCAGTCTGCAAAACTATTCAGACTTAATTTTGTTCCATAAAATGTACTTCCCCTTAATTCTAGCACACGAACAAAGAGTTTCAATAAATATTGATGGATGATTGTATTTAAACTTTGTTTTTTTATACCAATGCATTTCATTTCTAATAATTTGTTATATATTTTGTATTAAATGAACAATTCATTACATGAGCACATAAATCAGCCATGAGACGTCTCAACAACAATAAATAGTAAGAATTAAAATACAAAATATTAATTAGACATAGTTTCGATGTGAATTTATATGACCTCAAAAAAACCTGAAATAAAGATGATACATTTTACTTATATTCAAACATAAAACACGCACAATTCAAATTCAAATTATATAAATCATAAGTACCTAGAACATTAATTAAAGGATAGAAGGAAGAAAATCTTACTTTGAAATTGAAAATTCCTGAAGACCAAGAAGTTTATCCCCAAACCATCAAATTAGATAGACATCCATCTTTCAATCTTCGTGGTTATCTTCGATTTGTGGAGTTGAAACTCTTTGCATTCACCAAATTTAGGTGCATCTTTAACTCACTGCAATTTAATTCACTTCCCTCAAATCTATACCTGATCCAAGAAGCAGATTTGTCGAAAATAAATGATTTGCTATTTCTTTTGGATCTGCGATTATTAACTACATACTCCTCATTACCTCCTACTAGATCTGCAACCAATAAACGTGAAAGTGACAATCAAGATTTCTTCATTTTTAAGATGGAAAGGAAAAGCTCCGCTAGATCTGCGATCAAGTCACGTGAAAGTGACAATCAACATTTCTTCATTTTGAAGATGGAAAGGAAAAGCTCTGCGTTGATATTTAAAAAGAATTGAAAATTTTGATTTTTATTTAGGGCTAATTATGTAATTTTAGCTCTTATCACCTTAGATAGCTTTTCAAGTAAACACTTGATTGGATTGTGAATAATCTAATCATACAAAATAACATGAAAAGTAAATCTATGATAGATCTTTTAAATTTATCCCTATCCCAAATATATCACATCATTATCCTATCGACGTTAATCCCAAACTTGCGAAGTAAACGCAGCCTAAAGAAAATATAAGATTTTGGCCTAAACTATTAGATATTTAGCAGAAATCATCATTGGGAATTATTATTTTTTTTCTTTTTTATGAAATAACTAAAGTATTTTATTAAATTTTGCATTATTTTCAAAATCCATAAAATTCACTACCATTTTTCAGGAACCTTTGATGTAAAGGATTTTTATTTATTGAAATTAAGTTTCTGATATTAATTTATTTTTAACCACGACAATTATTTGTGTAAACAATCTTCTATATTATTATTATTATTATTATTATTATTATTATTTAAATAAGAAAATGCATGACCATTATAACATATTGCTAATGTTTGTCAATTCCTGTTCACCTGAGTTTGCCCAGTGACCTAAATGTTTGTTTTCATTCCAATGCAATTTGAAATATGTAGTTGATGATTAAAATGTGGACACATATTTCGTGCCCCTCCAAATTTCTAATCATATATTGAATTGACATAATTTTATAATTTGTGATATGTGGTGTTAATGTCCAAAAATCTTATTGTAAATAAAAATCGATCTAAAGGTGATTGTTTATATAATTATTTTATTTTTTCCTCCATTTATTTTAGGAGCAATTATTTTCATTTTCTTTGGATAAAATATAAAATGAAAATTATCTGGTGAATGGTGATTAATGGAATATGAAAATTTTCTGAAGTTTAGCTTTGGGATTCAAAAAACACAAAACACCCATTGAAATTGTGATTGTTTGTGAAGAAATCATTCATAAAGGTAAAAATACAATATTAAGTCCATCTATTTTCAAAAATATTTCATTTTTCTTTCTCATCTGTTTTTACATTTTCCATTTATTAGGAAACATATAATTGATGATTGATCCTACCGCGAATTACTAATAAAAAAAATATCAAGATTGAAACTAATTGTGGAGTTAAGTTGGCTGCAAAACACAAGATTAAGGAAAACAAAATTATCCGTAAAATAAAGATAATAGTAAAAATAACATGAGTTTATGTCCTAGTAACATCAAAAATTTGCGTCACAATTACATTAAAGTAGAAGCTAGATTAACCCTTTTGAGGCAAAGAGAAAATTCATTTGAAGATCCCCACAACTGAAAATCAACAAAGTAGAATATTGAGGACCAACTCATTTCTTCTTTTCAGCCTTGGTAGCATCCTCACCCTTTGTCTGCAAAATACATTGAATGATTGATTAGTGAATGTAAGAAACTCCATGTAATTAACTCAAAGAAATTAAAGTTGCTATCAAGGTGATTCATTTGGGCTCAAAACGGGGTTTACAACAATGAAAGAAACATATACATAGAGGTAAGAGAAATCATACCTTCTTAACACCACGGATTTTCTTTGCCCTGTTCTTCCTTTCCTTCATCTGCTTCCTTGACTTCTCAATCTTAGTATCAAGAATACGGAAATTCCGCAGGTGAACACATGTAGAATCATGAAAGGAAATACAACATACATGTAGCATGGGACTTTAGCATACAGCTTTAGGCTAAGGCCATCAGATAACACACTTTTCGAGCACAATGTGGATTGACTACTGAAAGGATACATTTCAAGCACTCAGACAAACACAAAAGTCAGTGGCATTCTAACTTTATTTACATGATCATCACATCAGCAAGAGAGACAACAATGAAACATATAAGAGGACGATATTACAAATTACCCAGCATTATATTCAAATGTTGTGACAACCAGTTTGTACAACATGTGGATAGTGTCCGCATGATTATAGGACAACTCAATGGATTATGTGGAAGATATTTTCACACAAAAAATAACTGAGCATCAAACGACAAAAAACTTTGGCATCTAATTGATATTTATTAAGAAATCTCAAAGAACAAAATGCAAAATGGAAGCCAATCGAAGTAGATACCAGAGAATATGTAAAAGAGTATCATACAAACACCAAATGTTACCAGAGATGCAAGTAATTAATAGGTCTTCCTATAAAATAAAATCATAAGCCAATTCACAAACAAATACAGTTGAGGATGGTAAAAATAAATTGCTAAATTACCCTGATAAGCCTGTATTTAGGCTCGAATTTCTTTGCATTCTCAACAGAATCATAAATTAAGCCAAACCAGTAGATTTGCCTCCACCAAAGTGGGTTCTGAACTTGAACACAAAGATGGCATTTGGATCTTTAACCTCGTACATCCTTGCCAACTTCTCCTTCAACTTAGCTTTCAAAAAATTGTGCAGAGAAAGAACAAAGTTTAGATAAAAAGGCAAAGCAATCACACAATCCATATGCATTCGTAGATATATCTATGAAACTTATACACCACTTCTCTATGTGCAACCCCCAAGTCTTCCAAACATGTAACACAATTTGAGTGCAGTTAAATAGAATCTATCCATATATTGTTGTCTTAAATAGTGGTCCAAGGAGTATTCTTTGCCCAGAAAGAGCAAGAAAAGAAAAATTAAAAAAACAGATCCTGTAAACAAAATGTAAATTTGAGTGGTAACATATTCTCATTAAGACTTCTAATAACGTAAACAGAACTTTTTTCCAATCCTTATTACATCCTTCTATCGTAATCAGTCTAAACTATGGAATTATAAGTTGTATTTTTCTCTCGTCAATGTATTGATACAATACTAAAGGGGGTAATACTTTAAAAATGATTTCCAATCCAACATGGCATTACAATTATATCTTCAGATAGAGTACCGATAAAAAGACAAGGTTTCAATTCCACACATATTGCTTAAGAATTAGTTTAAAATGAAAGCGACTAGATTTCAAATTTCTTATCAATCCAAAACAACTCCAATGAATTTACTATAATGAATTTCAATTCCTCAAATTCCTCAATCCAAACAGAAAACTAATAGTTTTGGTTAAGCACGAACATGCAGAGCATATACCTTTATTGAAATTGAGAAACTCAAATTCAATTGAAGTATCTATTAGTTTTGCATCATTCATAGAAGTAAATAGGAATGCACAAAGTTCCTAATATTATCAAGTCTCTAAATGACATACATAATAGTTTTCATAATAGTTCTTTGTGCCCTTCTGCTCGTGAGGCGTTTCTGCTATGAAAGAGGATGGGGCTTTAACCCCAGGATTTTGTAACTATCCCTCATGGTCCACCCAATAAAGCCCATATATATGGGCCGAAGATTTTTTTTTCTTATACAAAATAATGGGCTTTAAATTATTGGCCCAAACTATACGTTTGACAGGCCCACGTATTAATATTTACAGCATCTAAAGAAGGGTTATTATTAATCTATTAAGTTGTTAAATTCAACCCGATTATTTTCGAGGTCCCCAATTATAATATATATTTTTTAAGTTGATAATATCATGATCAAATAACATTATTCTCATGCCAAATTGATTATATGAAATGCTAAATGATAATATAACATATTTCCATATGTATTTTTTCACTTACAAATAAATTAAACATAGAAGGCTCTTGAATTATGAATATCAAACAAAAGTTCATGTGGTTGGTGTGTGTATATATATTGATGCAAATATAGTATGGCTTACATTAAATATAGTATGCACCGTGAATTAATTCAATCTATTCAATCTGTTAAATCATAATTAAGATTTTGAATATTAATTTCAATGGATTTAGTTGTATCCCAACAATATATGGCTTAGATTTGGATGCAAATGCATGTAATATTATGTATTAATAAATTCAGGATTAACAAATATTATTGTAATACTTCATTTACATTGATTTCAATTTATACATACATACAACATGATTGATTTACAATGATTAAAAACAAGCAAAATCAAATGCAAGCAAAATAGAGCCTATGGATGTCAAATGAGTGTTGGAAGGTCCAAATCATTGCAGCCTAGTCCAACTTAAAAAAGTTACCTTACACAGAAGTTACCGCAGTAGAAAAAACCGATGTATTAATACAACGGTGTATAGTAGAATTACAACGGTGTATTAATACAACCGAAAAAAAATGTTCATTTTTTAAAAAAATTAATACGCCACTTAAGAAGCAAACAATAAGCCAATATCTCAAAATGTTATTGAAATATTTATTTATCTCGTCAAGATTCATTAACATTTACTAATACAAGTATTAATACAAAATATATCATATTTTAATGAATATATGTAAATAATTATATTCAAATAGGATAAAAGTGTCAAAAATACATTTTTCATATCAAACGACTTCTAATATATTATTATAGATAACCACGAGAATGTAGTTAAAAAATCCCAACTAAATAAATAAAATAAAAAGATATGATTTATTTTTTATAGATTACCACTAACAAAGGAGACATTGACTGATTGGCACTATCAAAATAAGATATATGCCATAAAAAATGCCTGCTGTTACTTTCATATTACCTTTTAAATACATATTATTGAATTTGATTACTCTTGACTCCAAAAGTAGCACGAAATAATTTCAATTAATTTTTTTATTAACCAAATTTAGTGATAATAATTTAAATAATAAAGCCAAACAGGATTAGCTGAATGACCATACAGAAAAGAGATTCATGTGAGTGTGACTTCACAAATCGAATCACTAATTATTGATCCTCTAAATTTTCTGGTCGGCACCTAATAAAACACTATAATCATTTTAGTATAAATTACACACATGATAGATGTTCTTATGTCTTCTTTTATCAATTTATATTTTATTTTTATTATATTTCAGTCACATATATTAGTTTATTAATGTTGTTATATATAATACATGAAAAAAGATTTTGTGTGCGCTTTTTTTTATTTGATGATATCCATGAGAAAATTCATTTTATTTTTGTTGGTTTCTTAAACTTCTATTATTTTCTATTTTTTTTACCATTTTGGTCAACTACAATACATGATATGACGGTAAGACCTCAATTGGCTGCTACAGTCTAATAAAAATTGATCAAATTGATTTTATATGTACGAGATACAGTTGTACGACTTGAATTTGAATTATACGAATTAATGTAATATAGAATAAGCTGATATGATATAAATATTGATAGTATAAACTAGAGTAAGCGATATATGTAAGAAACTTAAAAATGTCCAAATTTGACTATAAAGAATGAATATTAAGTTGTGCTGAAAGGAACTTTTTACCATAAAGTCCACAAGAGGCTAAAAAAAAACCGCCCCATTTTCTCATCACACCTATTTCACATTTGCATAAAATAAAATAGGAGTTTGAAATGCAGTACGATTCAAAAATATGTAACTAAGTAAACATTTAACATGACAAAATATCATTGGAAATCATTGACAAAGAGTAGTCTCTGAAGATCATATTTGCCGGCACCATTGCCAATTCTAAGGCATTTCATTATGCATCATCATAAAACTTCAATCCAAGAAGAAAAATGGAGGAAAAAAAAATTATTTCTGCACTGATCCAACTCTCCATCTATTTTGCATCCGAATCAACAAGCAACGTCCAAAGCGCATGCACATCCTCACACGAACATGACTTAACATCCTCGTACAACACATATATTCCTCGACCTAAAACAAGAAACACTAGCAAATCAAGAACAATGTACATATGGCATAAATCATGCAAGAAAATCGAAAGAAAGATTAAAATTACGCGTTCTTTTTGTAGCACGAAATCTTCCCCAGAAATTCTTGAAAGGAGAAAGAAGAGAATGAAACCAAGTGGCCATGAGAAGGAAGTTAGGTGAAAGGTTGGGAGGAAATAACTTAAAGGGGTTTAAGAGAAATTGAAAATAGTGTTGAAGATCACTGTTTCATTAATGTTGTTTACTCCACTAATGTTGCAGCCAAACTTGTTATAAAACCTTTTCTTTTTGGTGTGATGTCATTGTCAGATTAATAGGTAGAGTTGAAGATTTCATTCTCTGTAGTCAATTGGCAAATCTAATACTCTATTACTTAACTTGATTTGTGTAATTTGTAATCATGCCCATCTTTTCCTTTAAGTCAACATAACATTTTTCTATTGCATGAACCTCATTCTCTGCCAACTTTTCCTTGAAAAGTTTTATCTCTATTACTTATTTTTAACTTTTTTCCGTTTCAGATATTATCGTGATCGACTAAAGTTTGAATAATACGTTTTGAATCATGAAAATAGAACGACGTGATTTTGTTGATAAGGCTGGCATAAATGCTAGAAAAGAATGGATGTCAAGTTGACGCTTAAAAAGAAAATTTTCTACCACAAGTGGCTAAAATGAATTTTTTTTGGATGAACTACATTTAGCACCCTCAAATTTTTGTCAAATTACCCGGTCGACTTCCAACTTTATGAAAATTACAATGAGACCTCTGAATTATTTAAAAAAGAAAAAACTCATGCAATATTTCAACTGATTACTATGGTTGATTTGAATTAGCACTTTTTTCTTTTTCTTTAATCAATATCATACGATAAGTAATAATTTCTAATAAGTATATTTAAAGTTTGATCATTAAAGACATTTGATTGAAAACTTCACAAATCTTGAAGGACTGTTAATTTAAATACATTTCAAGAATGGTAAGTGTACTTACACTTTCTTTTTTCACTGATATTTAAGAATATTATTATAATTATTTGGGCACAAAATTTTAATGATCAGTTCTTGATTTGATTCATACTAGCTTATTTTTTGAGGGTTTCCAAACAAAGAAGTCTTTATATTGTCCCAGAAGGGTCTATTATTATCGCATTTGGATTTGTGATTTATTACTCAAATATGGGCAGTGGTTGTGGTGATAGCATTGCAAGTTAAGCTGATTTTAGTTATGAAACGACCCTTTCTAAAAATAAAATAGCTAAATAAAAAAATTGACCACTTATCATCCAAGTCCAGGTAGGCTTCTTCTTAAAGCCTCTTGTAAGAGCAACTAATACAAGATATTACACAAATTAAATTTTTTTCGTAAGAATTACGAGCCTGATAATTCAAGTAGTATCCAATTTTTATAAATTTCCAGATTCTGATGATTAAAATTCGAATTTACATCACACAAATTTTTTAATTTTTATTTTTTCCCTTTCACACTTTCTAAATTCTAGCTCATTAGAAAAAAATGGTTTTTTCTCTAACAAGAAGCAGTGATGGACTCGTTTTAGGACTTTAGATAAATTAAACAAAATAATGTCTAACGTCGTGTGTTTTATTTTATTAGTATTGTCACACATTTATTTGTTATGTTAATTTTCTAAGGATTAATTGTTACTATTTTAAATGTAATGTATACAAATGAAACAAAAAACTTCATTAAAACCATGTATATTAAATAAAAAATTAAACCAAACAAGTTTTAGATGTCGGTAATTAGTGATTAATCTTTACTTAAATTGAAATAATTCTGATGGTAATTATTGGAATAGACACAAAACTATGTACCGTTTGTAAAATAAACTGTGTGCCAATTATGTTTTTCAGTTGGTCCGATTATAATACTTTCCATTTCATGCAAATTGCTTTATCAGTTACGCTTTTTTGTTTCTTTCTCCCCCTTTTTCCCAAAAGAAAGAAACACTTAAATGGAACATTTTACTAATATAATTAAATTTATAAAATGAACTCCAACTATTCACTATTTACACTAATTTTCACTATTCAATCTCTATTTTATAGATTATGAATTGATCTATTTCACTAAATTAAATTCGCAAGACGGTCTCACAACATTAACTCTCTTATTTTTTGTTTGCAGATAAAGATAACTTGGAAATTAGAAAATTTTCTTTTGTATTGCAAAATCTTGTTTGTTTTTTTAATATAAAAAATATATATTTACAACACTTTCTCCTCATTTTCAAGATGTTATTGATTGGTTTGTCAGACCAATAAAGATAAATTCCTACTCCAAAATGAACAAATGAATGAGTATAACGGCAAGTAGGGTCGATCCTTAGGGAACAATGCTTAATTCTTTTGAGCATAAAATGAACCAAAAGGGGGGGTTTCGATATCTGCTAAACTAATGAAGCTAAACTAACTAAACTAAGAAAACATTAAATAAAATATGAATTGAAATAAGCAATGAATGATGAAAAGAAACAGGAGAGAGATTAACCTCACGAAGCTCCGATTCAAGGATGTTGACATTCGATTGTATCACTGATCATAGACTACAAATATCTTCTTACACATTCAAGCATTTAACCTTAGACTAAACACGAAGCCGTAAAGAAGTCCATGTTTTCCCAATTTAATTGATCGAAACCAGTATCCAATCAAAACTAGCTATTAACTATTTGGCGCGCTTTCCAAATTAATTAACAACCGCTATTGGGATATTTCAGTAGTTATACTGATGAGACAAAAACAGTTTGCTTAGGAATGTCAATACCTAAGTTTCCATACTAATTGACATGATCTTAGGATAAAAGATCATGTAATGGTTTTCCAAGTGTTAAGGAAAACTAACCTTAGAAGGTATAGGAAGAGATATCTTCTAGAAGTCAGCAGACTGTAGGCAACAGCAAGCTGAAGATAGTATCTGCTCGGAGCAAATAGGATGCTGCAAGAAGAAGACAACAAGCTGTAGGAAACAGCATGCTAAAAGCTGCACAGAGAAAGCAGAAAGTTGGAAGCAGGAAGCTGCCAGAAACAACAAGAGATAGCAAAGCTGAAGGAAGCAGCAAGCCAGATGCAGCAGGAAGCAGCATGAAGAAGACCATGCAGTACGAGGAAAGAGCAAAGCTAACTGATAAATTAATTGTTGTATGGACTTCAGCTCAGGACTCATACCGACTTGACAAGTCAACAAGAATGTCAGAGTGGTCCAGAAGCAAATGGTGGGCGCATTAAATGTACATGTCAGAAAACATCTCAGAAGCATTTAATGCGGTCACAGAGAAGATCTTCCAGATCAAAGCTTGAATTCAAGATAAAGAAGTATCTTCCTTCAACGGATACTTTCTTCCAACGGATACATTTTCAAGATCTATAAATAGAAGGTGTGGCTGACTTAAGAAAGTGTTGGACAGAGTCAGGTGGAAACTCAGATATATTCCTAAAGCTTCTCAAGTTTATCCATGTTCAGTCACTCAACCTTCAAGGATCAGTCTACCTCAACTATGTAGCTTTCACGTTCAAGGCTGATCCAAGTTCACCACAATTGAAGAAACCTTTTTTTCTTTTAACCATTTGTGTTGTGTGCACTAGGTTGTTTTAGGTGTACTTAGTTGAGAGGATAGTATCCTTGCAAAGTGTGTAGTCTAGAAATAGGCTATTTGTCTTTTGTGGGATTGTACCCTTTCTGGGTTGTGGTCTTCGACTAGAATCTGGGATTCTAGTAGTCGTAGCTTGTTAGGAAGAGGTTTGTAAAGCGGGGCTTGTAATTCGAACTGACCTAACGAAGTTCCTCCTTGTGAAGGAGTAGAGTGGACGTAGAAGGCTTACACCACCTTCGAACCACTATAAACCATAAGTGTTTATTGTTTTGATTTACTTATTGTATTATGCTTATCTTGTTATACCTTACTCTCTGCATATCATAAAAATCCTACATAAAAGAAGTTTGAAAAGAGCATACTTGCAAAGAAAACTGTTTTTCCAAAAGAAACTCTATCGTTGTTTATCCGCTGCGTACTAAGAAAAATGGTCAGAAACCTAAATCAGCATACTGTCAGGCTTCTAATCAAGTCAGGTTGTTGTTTCTCTTGAGAATCAGGAACCTGTATCTCTGATAGTTTTGAAAATTGAAAAATCGATAGAGGTTCATTTACCCCCTCTCTGAACCTCTGACCACTTGGGACCATCAACCGCATTAAACTCCGGTGAAAATAATTAAACCTAAACTGAAACCTAGAACCTAATAATCGAGATAGTTGTAATTACTAAGCCTATGGTTCCGTTAGTCCTGTTGATTCATTGGGCAATTACACAATTCCAACAAAAGCATAATCAACATATTGCTACTAAGTATCACTCATTCAACAATCATACATCCCAACAACATATAAAAGAGAACTTATGGATAGCATTAGCAATATATAATTCAAATCGAATTGTCAGATCAAACCAAACTATATATCACTATATGAAATTAAATCATGAATCAACAGATACTTGAAATAAAGTAAGAAATAAAATCAAACACAAAACCTCATAATGATAGCAATCGAATTAAACGACCCTTGAATCGGAGAGAAATTTAGTCACTTGATTAATCATCTCCATGTAAATCTTCAAGAGAAAAACTAGAGAGAGAAAACCTTGAATTTGAGTATGTAGAGAATTAAGAGAATTGAGAGAATATTTTTTAGTCCTAATGAAACTAAAGAACTTAAATACTAAGGACATAAAAGTCCATTACAAAAGGTTGATTGAATTGTATGATACTCTCTTATGTTGATCATTTACTACCATTTGTGGTTTGAGAGTTATCAATTATGGGAAGGAAAGGTCTATGCTTGATGAAGGAAGGGTGTCTTAGATTTGCAGGGGATGGAATGGATTTTGATGGGTGGTGATGGGTTGGTAGGTGTAGCAGTGACAGAGATGGAAAAGAAGATGGTGGATCGATGAAGATGGTGGAGAGCTGTGAAGGAGGCTAAAGATGATGGTCGGTAGAGAAGATGGCGGAGGCGGGCGGTTCTAAAGAATAGCAACGGCGGCTGAACAGAACAGGGTTGAAGAAGATGATGAAAGCGCAAGTGGTGATGGAGGTGAAGGAAAATAGTTAACTGGAGATGGAGGAGTATGTTCGCCGGTGCAGCGCTGAAGATGGAGAATGGCGGCGGCAGAATCGTTGAATCTGCAGAGAGAGAGAACAGTGTTAGGGATTCAATTTTTGATTTTTCTGATTTTTTTGTTTTTTTTCATATTAATTAAATAAAATAAATAAATAAGAAAATATAAACAAGGGACTACAGGAAATTTGCTGGAAACTCCTTGGAGTTAGGCGTGACCACGCCTAACTCCACCTAGTCTCGTGCAAAAAGAAGAACAATTTGCTACAAACTATTTCAAATTAGGCGTGGTCACGCCTAACTCTACGTAGTCTCTGTAGCAAAAATTCGAAAATTTATTGAAAACTCTTTCAAGTTAGACGTGGTCACGCCTAACTCTACGTAGTCTGGAGTATAATTTTCGAATTATAACCTTTTTTTTTTAGCCCAACAAAGCAACTAAACAAAACATGAGAAAAAATCACACTCTTTTGGGTTGTCTCCCAATAGTGTAATTGTTTAACGTCGTTATGCTCGACGTGATTTCTTCAATTCTCTCTACATGCTATCCAATTCCACGAGCATTGTCTAGTATCTCATTCGTGTTTGGTTGAGCATATGGTTCAAACTCATCATTAGCATATTCTTCAAAACAACCCTGCACAATTAAATCAATGTCATCAATTGAGAAAATCGAATATGGTATATTAGAATACTTTGTATCAAAATCAAATTTAAAAATCTTTCCGTTAATTTTATCGAAGAGGGTACTCTCATCCACATCAATCTTCTCTTCACTTCCTATCGTCTTTGTATTAATGCAAAAGTCATCAATTGAATATTCCAATTGTGTTTCCTCGTCATCCTTTTCGACTTTCAATTCTACTTCTGTGGAAAGGAAGGAAGACTCCGACTGAATTTCATTCTCACTTCTTATCTTCATTACACTAACATCTTCATCTACTTTGACCAGTGTTTCCGATGGTAAGTGCTCAACATTTTGTTCATCCAACTTGCTCATAGAAATAGCTAGTTGGTTAATCAGACTTCCCAAATCATTAATGTTTGCTTGTATGTTTTGAATGTTTGCTCTTGTCTCCTGTTGAAATTGTTGAGTGTTAATCGCTAAATTCAAGACAATTTCGTTTAGAGCCATACTTGAGTCATTGGATTGTGCAGGAGTCGGTTGTATGTCATAACTTTGTTGTGGATATCCTCGATTGACATAATTGAAATTCATATGGTCCTCATCGTACTCATTAACATAAGGATTATAGAATCCTCTCATTGTACCAACTTGTCGCAAGGTAGGACACACCTCATGAGAATGTCTAACAATCGAGCATATTCCACAAATATTGACTTGTTGAAACTTGCCTACAACCAACTTTTCCACGAGAGAGGTTAATGCATCTAACTTTTGATCAGTTGAATTAACGCTAACCTTTGGTGGAATGTTGTTTCTCCAAATTTCATAATAGTCTGCATATGAACTCAAGTTAAATATAAATGATAGTTAGACCGAGAGAACAAAGAATAATAAAAAAATTCAAAAGAACTAATTTAACACTATTCCCCGGCAACGGCGCCAAAATTTGATTGGTTTGTCAGACCAACAAAGAGAAATTCCTACTCCAAAATGAGCAAATGAATGAGTATAACGGCAAGTAGGGTCGATCCTCAAGGAACAATGTTTAATTCTTTTTAGCATAAAATGAACCAAAAGGGGGTTTTCGATATCTGCTAAACTAATGAAGCTAAACTAACTAAACTAAGAAAACATCAAATAAAATACGAATGAAACAAGCAATGAATGATGAAAAGAAATAAGAGAGAGATTAACCTCACGAAGCTCCGATTCAAGGATGTCGACATTCGATTGTATAACCGATCATAGACTACAAATATCTACTTACACAGTCAAGCATTTAACCTTAGACTAAACACGAAGCCGTAGAGAAGTCCATATTTTCCCAATTTAATTGATCGAACCCAACATTCAATCAAAACTAGCTATTAACTAATTGGTGCGTTTTCCAAATTAATTAACAACCGCATTAAACTCCCGTGAAAATAGTTAAACCTAAACTGAAACCTAGAACCTAATAATCGAGATAGCTGCAATTACTAAGCCTATGGTTGCGTTAGTCTCGTTGATTCATTAGACAATTACACAATCCCAGCAAAAACATAATCAACCTATTGCTACTAAGTACCACTCATTCAACAATCATACATCCCAGCAACATATAAAAGAAAACTTATGGATAGCATTAGCAATATATAATTCAAATCGACAGATCAACCCAAACTATATATCACTATATGAAATTAAATCATGAATCAACAGATACTTGAAATAAAGTAAGATATAAAATCAAACACAAAACCTCACAATGATAGCAATCGAATTAAACGACCCTTAAATCGGAGAGAAATTTAGCCACTTATACTTTGATAAATCATCTCCATGTAAATCTTCAAGAGAAAAACTAGAGAGAGAAAACCTAGAATTTGAGTATGTAGAGAATTAAGAGAATTGAGAGAATATTTTCTAGCTCTAATGAAACTAAAGAACTTAAATACTAAAGACATAAAAGTTCATTACAAAAGGTAAGAGATAAATCTCTTATTTGTCCTTTCTTTTCCACCAAGTCATTAAGCCAATTTAAAATGATCCTCCTTCAAGCCCATTGAGTCCATCTTCACAATTTAAGCATAATTTGAATCTTTTAAGCCCAATTTTCCTCAAAGTCCATCAAAATTCATTTCTACAAATAACAATAATAATTAAATCAATTAAAACATAAATGAACTATAACCAAAAGTAATTATGATGATAAAATATATACTAATAGAGACATCAGTTATCTAAATGTCTTGCCATAAAGCCTAAAAATGAGTATAGTCCTAAAACGAGGGAAACAGAGAATAAAAGGTGGGTTGTGTTAGCACGACATTTTAATAGATAAAAACCAACTACAGTCTACATTTAATCTCTCCTAATTATGTATGTATAATCTTGGTATATGTTGTTGTCATGAATTGAAACGTGATTAACATGGCCATTGAATTGACTGTTATGTTATTTCAAAAAATATTCTATGATTTTTTTTTTCTTTTTTTAAGTTTACATGCAATGATGTAAATAACAACTGTTGGGACAACGGATTTATTATACCGTTGTTGTTGTGCATTTTTTTCGCGTAATGACAACAATTAGGACAACGTGTTTATTATACCGTTGTCATTGTGTGTTTTTTCTCACTTAATGACAACAATTGAAAATACCTGTTGTAAAGTATCGTTGTACATATTTATAATTTAAGAATGATTTAATTTAAATAAAATATAATAATATAAAAAACTTATAATAACATATTAAACCTTAAATTATTTTTTAAAAATAAAAAAGCATGCATATAATTATATATCAATACATAAAATTGATTATATAATAATACAAAATTTATAAATTCTTTTAAAATATAATTCATAAATTATGAATTATTTTATAAAATCGAAGGAAAAATAAAATGAATTTGGTTATAAAATAATACAAAAATTAAAAATTATTTTAGACAATTATTTTATAAAATAAAAAAAAAAGATATAAACAATATTTAAAAAAATATAAAAAAATTCACTTAGGGTGAATTGAACTCTAGACCTTCCACCACATCAACCATCAGGCTAAACACAAAAATTAAAAACTATTGTAGACAATTGTTTTATAAAATAAAAAAAGATATAAACAAGACTTAAAGTGATCTAATTAAAGTGATCTTCTTCTTCTGCATCTCCTTGGTGGCTGAATTCTCAACATCTCAAAGAACACAAGACTATCAATATAAGGAAAGAATTGATGAGTAGACAAATTATTCCTCGTATCCTCAAATTCTTGAAACCTCTCCTCCGAAAGGCTGTAAATGACAAATCTACCCCCCTCCACATGTATCAGAATCTTCTTCTTCTCCAGAAAATACAGTGGCCTAATTGAACAAAACCCCTTTGGAACATCATAAATCCTCAACAAGAATCCCCATTCCAACTCCACATTCGAACCTCCGATTTCTCGACATCATTAAACCACACACACAACTGATCATCGCAACAAACCAAATAAATCAGATCAGTATCCTTAAGAACCCTAGGCTTCTCCAATATCTTGAACTCTGCATCTCTAGAATCGAAGCACACAATACATTGAACATTGCGATTCTCGACCTTTGTAACCCAATCCCAATACACAGCTCCACCAACAGACAGCTCTGCTGAGATTCTTGAATCACCACACTGGGTGAAGTTTCTTTTTCTCCAAGATTTGGACTTAGATGAATAAACTGCATAACAAGAACCATTTCCAATAACGATATTGAACTCATTGGTGATGGAATCGCGACAAAACCCGTAGATGCCTTTGACTTGGTAAGGGTAGAAAAAGGTGGTGATTTTTTAACGCCTTGGATTCGAGAGAAGGAATTGTCTCTCCTTGTATGAGAAACATGCCATCGCAGTAACATAGCATGAGTAGAGAGCCAGGATTAATTTGCACCATTTCTGTGGTTTGAAATCTGCCATCTCTCAAACTGATCATCGATACGGTTATTCCCAGATAGTAGGTTTGCGAGATCTTGGATTGCTTGAGATGAGCGTCGATGAATCGAGGAGATGTGATGAAATTGTTCAACGATTTCGAAACGGCTTTGCATGTCTTAATAGAATGTTCTCAAGTATATCATGAGGTGATTCATCGAGGAAGCCGTTGGCCATGATCCAAGAACCCTAATCTTGGAGTTTGAAATTATTATGAAATGAGAAGAGAGGGCTTTTCATTATCTATTTGGTATTAATATATATAGCAGTAGAAATTGCATGCACTAAGCATTTCGTAATACATTTTTTTTTTTTAGTGGGAGGGAATGAGATTTTCAAACAAGTGTTTTACTTCCTAATTAAGAGATTATTTATTTATTTTTCTCCGTGCTATGAATAATATCAACGCCTTCATTTCCTATTTGATTGGAGAGCTAGAATTAAATACAACCCACTGTTGTAGTGATCATAAAATTCAAATAGTGTTTTATTTGAGCTTGTTAGGCTTCCACCTAAGTTTGGAATTGGTATGAATTTATGAAAAATAAAATGAAATGATTTTATTGGAATGAGATATATTGTGGTACTATACACCTTAAATTTAGATGGTATAAGTGGATGAAATTGGGACAAATTAATTTTGTTGGTACAACATGAGGTGGTACAAACTAAAATCTTAATAGTAAAAATGAATATAAGATGATAAATGGTTAAGAGGGGAAAATTTTCCAAATTTAAGAGAGAAAAAAATTAATGACCAAATTTAATTAAGAGAAAAAAGCTAGAAATGAAAGTGACGTAGGTTTTTTTTTTTAAAAAAAAACTTATCATATTAATTATTTTGAAGGGTTATTAACAGTACTAATAGACTACAGGTCCGGATAAATGATAATAAACTCTTTGGGAGCTTTGGGCCTTGTTCTTATTTTACAGAACTTTTTAACATTAACGGGGACAAACCCAATACAAATCAAATTGAAGTTTAAAATTTAAGAATAAGATTAATGTTAAATGGTTATTTAATTTAAGATTATATTATTAATTAAAGTGAGTTTTAACATTCTTTCCATGTGCAAAAAAAAACATTTTTTTTTTTAATCTGCATTGAAGTTATTAAATTATGTTTGAGATGGGCCCTTTGCTTTCTCGTAGGAGCCGGCCCAACAAGTGTAAAGTAAGAATAAAGAAGAATGTATATCAAACTAATTTACTAATATAATTTTATAAGATGGGTTCTCAAATTCAATTTCATAGACTTATATCTGTATTGTAGATTGTTGTTTGTGAATTGAAAATATCACGAAATTAAAGATCTTAGACGGTTTTACAGGAGTCATAATTCTAAATTTTAGTTTTAGCAATTGAAAGTGAGCGATAAAAAAAAAAAAAACTAATTTCCAAGTGAAACATACTATATAGGCCATAATCCAAAACTTTGATCATTAGAATTTTGTGTTGCATATATATAAAATATATAGTTTCGTCTATTTCATTAAGCCCTAATGAAATGTAGCTCTCATTGCTCCAAGCCTCCCAACTTCCCAAACACATGAACTTCAATTACTTCATTTGAGTTGTTAGTGGCCCACAAATTTAATTCTAAACACAACCACAAATACTTAATTTATACTCCTAATTTAGTTCTTAATTTCATTAATGTATTGAGACATTTATTAGATGTGTTTATTAAGTAAAAAATTTGCTATATAAGTAGGTGTGTGAATTAAACCAATCATAGTGTAGTTGTCGGATATCCCACATTGCAATAATAAATCAAGGTGACCACATGAACTATACGTACGTCTAACTGAACAATCCCTAATTTTATACAAATTATTCAGTTCAAAAAAGGTGGTACAAAATATATATGCCACTTGGTAGGAAGAAACAAGTCATCTTCTATGGCATCTCCAATTTCTTAAATCACATGCTCTTCTCTTATATGAATTCACAGAGTCTTCAATACTCACTGTGGCTTCTCTATCGATGCATACAATTCTTTATTTTTAAAAAGTAGAAGACTTTTATGAAACCGTCTTATAAATCTAATTTTATGAGACAGGTCAACTCACACCCCATAAAATAAAGGTGAAAATGAGTTTGAATTTTGAATATATATATATATAGATAGATAGTAGGACTCCATCTCATTGTATTCTATGAGTTTGAATTTTGAATATATATATATATATATATATATATATATATATATATATATATATATAGATAGTAGGACTCCATCTCATTGTATTCTATCGATTATATATCTCAAATTTACACACATGTATATACAAGATGTTTTCATATAAATATTCCAACAATCTGAATTCTTAAGGAGACAATTTGTTTATTTGTCAAGTCATGTGTTTATCTCACAATATCTTTGATAATTATTTTCAGTACAACAAAAAAAAAGATTATTACAATATTTAAATTGTTGTTGTAAAAACATTGATATATAACTGCAACAAATACACATTTTGTAACAACATTTTATCTTTAAGTTATTATTGTAAAAATCTTCTTGCAAATAGTTTTTTTGTGACAATGTTGTTAACGCTAATGTATTATTCGCAAATAAGTTTTTAATTATTTTTTTGACAATTTGTTGTCAATTTATATTATCGATTTTTACAACAATTATTTTCGAGAAAATCACATGGTAAATATCATTTTCTTGTGTTTTATAGTGATTATATGACTTGCCAAATATTCAAATTGGCTTCTCAATCAGACCACTATTGAGAGGTATATACAATATCTAGTTAGTAATTAATATAAATCACGGATTTGAATCTTATCCCATCATGATATATTTCTATTGGCAGTAGAGTTTCAATTTTAATTTTAGTTATACATACATATATATATATATATATATTTACAGCAGGAAGCAAGAGGTGTGGAAGAAAAAAGAAATTGAAGATTCCCTGATTTTGTCTATATATATATATTTGTTGGGGGCCTACTTTGTTTATTGATTAAAATAAGTTTTCATGTTTAATCCAAAAAATTGTCGTTTCATGAAGATTCAGTCTCCAATCAAGGGTTTTGTTTAGGCAGTGAAAATCATCAACAGTTATATATTGTTGTCTCGATTAAAGGTTGTCGGTAAATGAGTGTATTATACAATATTGATACAACCTTGAACTTGATTGAACAAGTTAAACTGAGTTTTGGCTTTTCTACTTCATCAAAGACCCCACATGTTTTTGTTTTCATTAAAAGGACATTGCCACCCTTTTTATTCTTCATTTAATCTTCTATTCGTACAAATTAATTTCAGCTCACATCATTACATAATCAGTCCTTGCTTTGAATAAGATTAAAGGCTTCTTTCAATGTATTTTTCTTTATAATGAAATGCATTATTCTTTCTTTTCTAAATCAAAATCAAGAATCAATACAATTTGATAAAAATACTCAACTTGATCAATCAATTTCTAAGTCCTCTCTCTCTCTCTCTCTCTCTCTCTCTCTCTCTCTCTCTCTCTCTCTCTCTCTCTCTCTCTCTCTCTCTCTCTCTCTCTCTCTCTCTCTCAATATGAGATCCTTTTGTGATTGAAAGTTGGGATAAACTTGCAAGAAAAGTTGGTTTATAACTAATTTGCAATAAAATTGGACCTTTAAAACGATTTTTATTCAAAAAATCAATGGAGTATTCAACATTTAATAACTTTAACATTGTGAAGGCCTGATGTAGAATTTCTTGTAACTGAAATGATCTAATTGACTGAATTACACAACATTTATAGCAATCTGAAGAGTAGGGATTAGCTTAGTTTCAAGGCCTAGCTAGTTATCAAATCTTGTTGGGGAAGAGCTATATGTTAGACTTTGAAATGAAGAAGATGCTACATTTCCTTGAAAATGCATATCTCCCAAAATTTGCATTTAACAAAATATCTCATCCATCAAATTATTTTATTTTATTTCCATAAAATACCATCTGGATCGGGCTGGCATATCATCAGGCCTTAATCCACTAAGGTAACATTATTTGCAAAAATGAATTAAATGTAGCGTCATTTTTCATAATTCTACTTTTTTTTTTCCAAATAATCAAGGTGACATTTTATTTTATTTCATTTTATTTCCAAATATCCTCTTCATCTTTTAGAAAAGAATACAGTATTATCAAATTTGGTGATAAAGACCATCAATCTAGCTAGTACCTTTTTACTTGGACAAAAATATAGGGGGACCAGTAACATGTTTTAAGATAGGATATTGATATATATTGGACCTCATTGTAAATTTTAGGGGGACAAATTAAACTCTAGCATCTCCAACCATATGCATAATAACTTTTGATCATTTATTATTCAGGGAAATTAACTTTTCAGATCCTGAAATTGGAATACTAACTTTTTTATATATATCAATTTAGAACAATTATAATAATATAACTAATCATAATTTAATTTATATACTAGATTTTTAAAAACCAACGTGGATTTTTGCAAAAATAATATATATATTTTGGGACAAAATATTTTCTAAAATAAGTATTATTAATTTATCTACAATTAGATAATTTAATGCACTCATACTTATATTTAAGATTACGCAAACAAACACTAATATATATATATATATATATATTATGACATCATCAATAAACACATGTAATTTCATTAACAAGATAAAATAAATAAAAAGATTAAAATATGATGAGAATAAAGAAACTCAAAATCTTGCTGAATCTAATGCAATTACTACGGAATCAAACTCAAAAAAAAGGCTAAGCAGATAGAAATTAATTCCTGAATGTGTTGCAGATTTATCAGAGAAATAGGCACAGCTTTTCCATATAGGGATTCTGAATATAAATCAGGCTTTTGTAATTTTGGCAGATCAATATATGGAAAAAAAGCTTCATCGCTTTTTCTGGGCTACCCGAATTTCCAGCAAAATGATTTTGCAGTGAAAAGGTAATCATAATTTCAAGATCAAAATGTCCATCAAATTAATTTACAAAAAATGAAATAAAATAATTATTTGCTGTAAAAGGATAAGGCAAGTGATATAATTGAGGTGACAATAACAGGGGACCAATTGTTATATCATCCCCACAGATAACCTAAAAAATAAATAAATAAAATTGTTCACATTTACACATGTTCTCCTTTTCTCTCTCTTCTCAGTTAATTACATCGCAAATGTTGTTGAAAACGATAGTGAGATGAAGTTACCATTTTCTTGTCAGGAAAAAAAAAAAAAACAACAATGGAGGTTGGTTTCACAATGGCGAATCCCGGCGAGCATTTTCCGGCGACGAGGTCATGAGGGTGACGAGGAGATCGGCGAAAGCTCCGACTATGAATTTGTGAGTGCTTTTGGGGTTTAAGGAGAGATAGCACATGAGAAGCTCATGCAGGTAATCCCAGTTCTGGCGGACGTCGTGGATGTCACGCGCCTCCACCATTTCCTGCATGGATCGGCGGAAGTCGAGGAAGGGGTCGGGGGAGTAGGTGGGGACGGCGATGGTGGCGCCGGATACGGCGTCGTTTTCGGGGTGGTTGAAGGAGGTGGAGGAGGTGGAGGCGAGGGAGGAGGTGGAGTCGATGATGGAGTTGGATCGGCCCGGGGAGGAGAAGAAGAACCGCCGTGAGGCGAAGACGGTGGAGATGTCGGGCGCGGCGGAGGAGGAAGAGGAGGAGGAGGCGGAGGAATGGTGGTCCGATGCGGCGGCGGCGGCGTTGAAATTCTCGTAGAGGGAGTTGAAGTTTTTGATTAAGAGGGATGGGGAAGTGTCGGAGAATGGACGGCTGTGATTTTCTGTGAGAATGTGCTCCGGCGAGGATATAGATTTCATCTTTGTGAAGCAGAAATTCAGATTTCTTGCCATGAGAGAGAGAGAGAGAGAAAGATATGTATTGGGTTTACTGTTCAGACAATGGTTTAGAAATCTCAACTGTATTAATGTGGAATGAGTTGCGGGTGGGGTGGGGGTTGACATCGTGTGAAATACATAAGACTATATATGATTTGTGATTTTCAATTTTCATCTAATTAAAAGAATTAATCATGTTTTCAACAAATTGTGCTTAACAAATGTACTTGCAGTTATTTAAAAGAAGAAATATAATTATAGTTGGTAGTACCTGTACATCACTGGAGAGAATCGAGTCATTTGAATAAGGATGTGTATCATGTATGCATAGGAAATAGGCGCAATCTGTAGACAAATAATTTCTAAAAATGTGGATATTAAAATTAGTGTAAGTGGCTCCCAATACCCATTTTCATCAAGGGATGGGTTTTTCTTCCCATATTATAATAAACAATTTTAATTTTATCCAATTTTAGTATCAAATATCTAAATTGTTCTTGTTACATAAAGTCAAGTATTAAAACAAAGATAAATACATATTGTGTACGTATATACGATAGAGTCATATCATATACACAAATATACACATATCATGTACACGATAGATTTACATTGTGTACGTGTACATAATAGAATCATATGATATATGTGTACACGATAGATTTATCATATACTCCCACACAATAAAATCATATTATATACACGATATGACTCCATGTGTATGTGTACACGATATAGATTTATCGTGTACACCATATGATTTTATCGTATATACTTATACGCTATGTATAACTGAAACTACATCCAACTTTCTCTTAGAATATAAGAAGAGAGTAAACAATGAATTAATCAAAAAATAGGTATAAAAAAAAATAGTTTTCATAAAAATGGAATATAAAAATTCTCTGTTTTAAAAAAAGGGTAAAACAAGACTTAGACCCTTAAAATTATGTTGGTGTCCATAATGTGCGTTGAAATAAATTTAGTCCTACATATCTATTTAAAGCAAATGAATGTTTTTTGAAAAAACAAAAATAGGAATTATAATAACTCAAAAAACAGTTAACATTAAAACATGTAGTAATTGTTTATATTAAAAAAAAATGAAAATAGGAAAGCGTGCATGTGTTAATACTACACAGAAATGGGTGAGACAGGGGTAGATAAGGATAGTTTTTTTTTGTAGACTACTCCTTACTCCTATGTTTTTCGATCTCATTAATTGCCACCTCACAACTCTTTGTTTTCTAAGTCCAATCTATTTCACTCTATATTTTATCTTATATTTTAAATTATTATTATATACTATATATTCTATTAATTAATACGTTATATACTAATAGTAGGCATGCATAGATATTTCCATTGGACTCGATCTGGCCTGATAATTGTTAAAATATTCAAATTTACTCTAGCCTTTTAATTTACCATGTTTAATAATTGTATGTTTTTATATGAAATTCAGGCGAATCTGAAATTATAAATTTGCATTTGATAAAAATAGTTTGGAACATTAATGTTCATATAATTCGATCGGGTCATTACGGATTAGGACAAATTGTTGGATGGTGATTCGAACTGATCATAAGATTGAATAGAAAGTAGGTTTTTGAAACTAAGTTTTCTCAAATTGAAATTAAATTTATATTTTAACAAAAAAATGAACCCACAAAATCTGTGTTTTTGAAATTTAATATATATAGTAAAAAACTAGAAAAAATCCTTTTGAGAATGTAAAAAAGAACTTCACATTCACATTCCAACTTCATAGATCTTAAGCTTTAAAAGCACGAAATCTGGATTAAGATAAAACTAAAAGGGATGTCACAACTGAACTTAGAACCTCATAGTCAAGACCACATGGTGGGTGTGCTACATCATACTCACCCACCATTTTCCTCCATTTATATAACTTAATTATTAGATTATTTAGTATTTCTTAATTTTATTTTTTCTTGGGTAAACTTAATTCTCTAAGAGTTTGTAAATCCTTAGCAAGAGGAACAGATAAATGGACTCAAACTCATATTCTTTAATTGATAACTAGTCTAGCTATATATCGATATATATTTGAATTGATAAAACTTAAAAAAATTATAATACTCAACTATTGTCAAGTAATTTACTTGGAGAACCGCCAATCATCGAGAGTATTTCACAGAACTCAAGTAAATTTAGATAACGTCTAGATATCAAATGAAATTTTTGGATGTCAAAACTCAAAACCAAGTAAATTTGGGAGCAACCCCAGCACTGTGTTGAACTCCTAATATTGTAAGATTTTTTCACTCAAAAAATACGGTAAATGATCATACTAAATTATCTCAATTGTCATTATTGTGTTGCCGTCAGGTCAACGTTTGCATTAAATCTATTTATTTTCTTTTTTCATTTTCTTTTATTCATTTTCTTACAATAATAAGAAATATCATAAATATTTCTTTTTAGTACAAAAAATAATGCAGACGGCTAGAGATGAATGTCAGTTATTCTATTAAAATAGCATAAAACTGTAGTATTTTTTTTACACAGTTGGAGATTCCCCAAAGATGTTACGTATATGTGGCGGCCCATCTTGACCTGATAATAGCCTATGAATAAGTAATCGTCTAGATTTAAGAATTCAATTGAGTTCATTATTTTTATTTTTTATCTTTGGTTTTATTGTGTATTTTTGGGCACTCTTGTTTCTTGTTTTTTTGATGAAATTGATCCTTAAAAGACGTTATTACTTAAGCAATAATCCTGCAAATTATGATTAGGAAATTTACGATCTTAATCATCTAATGTAAACTATATTTTATCTATGTGTGTGTGCATATTGATAAATGAAAAAACAAATAACACTGATATGAATGCAAGGCAGCTATCTCATGACAAGTATGATCACATGCAAAAGATCTTATGCATAATAGATCTTTTGAACCAAAAAAATATTAATAAGATAGGAATTATTATGGAATAGTATGTTAGAGATAAAATAATATTTGGTGGCAATAAAATTATTAAATACCAGCTCTCGAAGTCTAATTAAATAATATTAGTTAAGTACAATAATCTGTACTGGGGTTGTGAATTCACAACTGGACCAACTGCCACTGTTTGTAATATGAGCCACTGTCTTTTTATCAGTGATATTGCCAGAAAATTGTTGATCCACTTTTAATACATTTGTCTACAATAGAAATGATCAGTTACTATTTTTAACAACAATTTAATTATTAGGGATCACGTGTGATGTCTGATTAGTGATAAAAGAAATGGAATTTCAACTCTATTGGTAAACATAAATTAATACAAATGAAGGCAAACTTTAAAAGTTTTACCAGGGTTTTGAACTATTTAATTACGAAGAATCCTTAAAAAATTATAAATTTCAACTACCCAGTAAGATTTATTTTCATTTTCATATTGACTGTAAGAGGGGTATTTGTGATTTTATAACATATATATAATTTTAATTAGAAAGATCAAATTGTTAAAATAGTTTCCGTCAAAAAAACTTCGGTTGAGTTAGTATTTTATTTGACTCGTCTAATTAATTAATTTCCGTCAAAACACTTCGGTTAAATTAATTTGACTCCTCTAATTTCTACGTATTTTATTCTTTTGGGATATTTCAACTTAATTCGTAAATTGTTTCTACGTGACTTATCCTATCATGAAACGTAGTTATTTAAATTTTAAACTCTAGTAAATGTATTGTTTGTCTATTTGTTCTTACTTTTAATATTTAATAATAAATAGTGTTGTTAAAATGATATTAAATCAACAGCATAGCAGTTTTAAAATAGATTTATTCACCCCATTCATTTTATTTATTAAAAAAAAAAACATCTAATAATAGATTAGAGTATAAGGCACGTGGTATGACTTGATCTGCACAGGCTAACCTTGACATACATCACAATGATGAAAATATGATGATTTTTTTTTCTTTGAATGTCCACATAAAAAATGAATCAATTTGTGATAGTATTACTTATAAGAGCAAAAAAAAAGGAGAAATTGTAATGGTTGAGGATTGATTAGGCGAAACTCTATACTTAAATTTTTTAATTATTTTTAAAAGGAATATAGAGATGCAGAAGCAATAGGTAGTAGTGGCAAATTAGGGAATGAAATTGGAAAGAATTATAGTTGTTGTTGTTGTTGCCCTCCAATTCCATTCATATTCATGGGTGGTTGGTTGGTTGCTAACGATTACCAGAAGATATATAGCTGTTCTAAATAGACACCCTAGGTGAGATGGAGAGTGACACTTTACTTTAATATCCTTTTTTTCATCATCTTCATAATTAATTTCTAACTTTGGTTTTCTATTTATAACCTAATTTATAACTCCAAAATCATAATTAATTTGATTCTTGTTTGGGATCCTGTGGGCACCCAAATCCCATCACCAAGTATTCGCCTTTAATCTTTTTATTTTATATTATTAAATTAAATTGTGGCACAATGTACCATTCTAAAGAGGTGTTCACAAATTGGAGATCTCATTGAATTATACCATATTGTATATATCATATCATATGGGGCTTTCTAATTAAGTAAGCAATTAACCTTGAAAACCTTAGGTACATCTATATAACTAGAAAGTATCATCATCAGACCATCCAGTTCTACTAGTTCTTGATTACAAGTTTACAACCACTAATTTCATAAATCCTCGCTTATAATTCGCGCATCCACAATCTAGAACCATCTTTAATTATTATACACATACAAGATGACCTAATACAACATATATTAAATATTAGATATATGGAAAAGGATAATACATTATGAGTTCGAAAATATAATTTGGTAATAATATATATATATATATATATGTTGATGAAAAACCTTTTTCATCTTATTGTTATATTTATTACACAAATGTTGATCGTACACATGTACATTACGAGTAAAAATTAACATCAATTTGACATATATTTATTACCCTTTGTATGGTTTATGTCTTTCTTCTTGAAAACAGTTGGACGATTCAGTGTACAAAATTTCCATGAGACCAATTCATGGATTAACACAATTATAAAAAAATTAGGTGATGTTTGGTTCATGGGTTTAGGTTGGTTTGGAATTATAAACCAACCTAAACCCATGTTTGGGAATTGAGTTTGAGGCCCGAATATTCTTTTTGGGCCCAGGTACATTTTATTTGGACTCGGGCATATGTTTGGGTTTATGCGTGATAAGAGGTCGGTTTATAAACCCACCATTTATGGTGGGTTTATTCTTGGCCCAACAATGATTTTTTCGAAATGCCAAAAATGTCCTCACTTTTGCTTGGAGAATGACTGATATGCCCTTATTTTTCGAGTTTATTACGTCACTGTCATTATATATAAAATAAGATCCCCAACTGAAACCCTAGCCTCCTCTTCTCCTTGTTTGCGTCTCCACTGCGATCGCATCTACATTCTCCAACCAAATCTGATAGAAGCTACATTGGAGATGATGGATTTAATCTGAACACAAAGCTACTATTATGCAGTAGAGAGCATCTGGGTGGAGCATATGAGAATAGGTGTATCAGGAAATTACGTGAGTGTATTCTATGAAATGGCAACAATTATAGCCTAGGTTTCTTTTTTGTTATGGAGCAGTTGTTAATAGTAGTTGGAGCAGTATTACTGCATTTGTGAGAATTAATTTCTTCATTAGTTGTTGCTATTTGAGAATGCTAAAGGAAGAGGTATTTCAAATTTGCATAGAAAATTTATGTAATTATTGATGACCAGGCTGTATATTTTCTTTTATAAGCTTTATCTTTCACCAAATTTGTGCAGAAATTGTGTCTCTGTTTGCATGTCTGAGATGGATGTGTGTGTGAGAGAGAGAGTTATGGTCTAAAGCTATATGCATTTGATCAAATGATGTAGTTAATTACTTCTGTTGGTTCATTCCTTTTAAAAAGAGAGTTCAGAGATGTTGGGGAAATAGTTCTTCTCGAGCTACTGGAAGTGTAATTCATTATTTTGGGATATTTTGGTTTTATCTTTTAATTTAATGCATTATTTTCTGATTTTTTAAATTAAGGGCAATTTAGTCTTTTCAAGTTTTTTTTATCAATTTTAACCAACAAAGCAAACACAAAATGTAAATTAAACTCACATTTGTAAACTCATAATCATTCAAACCAAACATAAAATTTAATTTAAACCTACCCCAAAACCTACATACCAATCACCCAAAAACATTTTTTTTGTCTTCAGTGAACAGTAAAAGCCCACAATCATTAACACACCTAAACAACACCCAAAAACATCATTTTTATCTTCAATAAACGATAAAAACCCACATTATTAACCCACCTAAACAATCTCAACCCTCAAGCCAAGCGTGCCCTTAGTAATACATGTATAATTGTTCATTTTATGACCAAAAATATTACATTTACATAATATTTTTATAAAATTGTAATTAAATATCATTCTCAAGCTTGTAAATGTTTATTAACAAGTTTATAAAAGCAATAGGATTACATGTATAATTGTATAAGTATTACTACTACGCATCGACAGGCATTGACTAGGTTGACCAAACTTTGACTCACTCATATTGAACTTTATCTGATCCGTTAAACAGTCTCATTTTTTTTTTTTTTTGATGTATTCATCTTTTTTTTTTCATAGTTTCCATCGAATTCGATGATCTAGGTGGTCTATCTAGAATAACAAAACCCTAATTTTTTATCTTATAACATCATTTGCAATAGAGAAACTCAAAACAAAGGGAATGCATACATAAACCATTCAAACAACCTATCCCATCAGATTTTCAATAGCACCTATATTTCATACCATCACTATACAATACATTCATAGGATAACTGCAGTAAATACCTCAATGCCGACATCATCACGGCCAGTGCTGAGGCCACTCCCATCTCTTGTCACATTCAGATAATGAGGAAAGGAAAGAGCGTAGCAGCGGGAATCTCACAATCGAATCGGAGGACAAAAGGGGCGGAGAAAAGGAACAAAGCCACATACCCCACCCTTTCCCCTTGGTCAATTTGAAAGACCAAAAACAGAGTATGACAATGATAACACAGAGCTTTGCATGGACCAACATCAATATCCCACCAAAATCCTGCTTTCTAACACAACAATACAACACATACCGTACCCTTTTCAACTAAACCCAGCTTTTGTAAACAAATCATGTGATCAAGAGGCCAATAATGCAGCAAAGAATATACAGAGTGCTTTTTAACTACTTGCGTTGTGGCCATCAAATATGCATAACGATGTATAGAAGCGTTTTTATTCAGGCAGCTTAATTCAATGTACAAAATCAATACGACACATTGATGTATATGAACACATACACGCAGTGAAAAGAACCAAAAAGTCACACACACTATGGTATAAAACCCAATCTTGAAACACAAACAAGACCACATTCCAAACAAGAACAATGATCAAACAACCTTGGTTTAGCTGCTAAAATTTGATGTCATCCATTCGGTGTTTATGGCAAAGACGATTATATTCACTCGTAAAGTTTCTTATGCTTCACAATATGATAACCATTGAAACAAATGGTGAGAAAGAAAAACAGGGCATAACAACTAGGATTGCAAGAAAGTACCTTTCATATCCGACCAACTAAAATCATCTTCTTATGTTCGTTCTCCTACACCAATTTCTCATATGCATAACAATCAAGGAAGATACATAAAGAAAATCACAGCTTTACAATTCTTACTCGATTAAACTCCAAACTCCAAGCTTTCTTCTCCAATAACAACAATGACATTTCATATAAGCTATAGAGCACTTTACAAGAACATGCCACAACGAAATTTAATTGTGTACTCAACCTATGTTTCCAATCATGATTCAAACCATTCTCTGAATTGAATATACCCTTAGATTGATTAAAGCTTGAATAATAGCTATGCAGCATCATAACGAAAGCAAAGATAGATTTCCTTTTCTTCAACTAATTATTATTCAAAGTACGTGCATTTTATCAAACATAAAGTAAGCATTGTTGAAAAGTGAATTTAAAACAAGAAAGAGATGGCATAATTTCCGGTTACTGTACAAATACAAGCCTTCTACTTTCCAAATCCCCACCGTCGTCGTCCTCCTCAGACGCCGCCCCTTTCGGCACCGTTATTACCAGCTCGCCGTCTTCATAGGCGGCGGAGACGAGCTCCGGCCGCGTCGAAGCAGGCAACCGGAACCGCCACAAATCGAGCTCGAACTCAGTCCCCGACAAGTCAACGACGCCGTTTCCCCGAATTACAATCTTAGTAACCCCAGGGTAGATCTCCACGGTATCGGCCCTGACGTCGGCGCTGATACCGTCGGTGGCGGCGGTGAATCTGAAGGAGTGAGGGGTTTCGTCGATCGAAACGTCGGCGTCAGAGTGGAACGGGAGTTCTAGAACCTTCGCGAAGATGTGAGGCAAGCGCCTCAGCTTCTTATGCCGGCAGCTGTTCACCTGAGCCACCACCGATGCGACGTCGTATCGCAGCGCGATGTTGCGCTTCCTCGGCACTGGGTGAACCTTCATCTGCGGCTCAACTTTTCCCTCCCCAGATTTTATTTATTTATTTATATAAATCACTAAAATTACTGAATTAAAGAAAAAGGAGGAGCCCAGATGAAATCTGAGCAAAGTTTGAATTTTTCAGAGGAAATTGTGGATTATAACAAGTAGAGGCAAAGATTGGATTTTCTGAGAGTGAAAAAGGAAAAATCCAAGAAAATCTGGGAGTGAAGGGCCCGGCCCGGATAACAATTTTGAGGAAAATAGAAAAGATAAGTGAGAAATAAATGGAAATGGGATTATATTACCCTTTTTGTTGTACAGTAGATCATTTCTAACTAATATATCGATCAACACCAATTAATAGACAATAGTATTTGATTGTGTCATCACAGTCAATAACCTAGTCAACATACTTAATTTTTATTTTGAAGGTATTACTTTAATTTTATAAAGTATTAGTTTTCACTATAAAAATATTTTTTTCTTGCTTTTTAAAAAATATCCAATATCAAATTTTCAAATGATATAATAATTATTACTTATTAAAAAATCCTTATAAAATTAAATGTTAGTTTCCAAAATAATGATATAAGTATATTTTAATAAAATGATATTTTTCAAATTAAAAATAATTTTTTTTGCGCTGTATAAATAAAATTCTATGTATTACTTTTAAAAGTAAAAGTATTATTTTTAAGTTAAAAATTAATTGTTAATTGGTACATTGACTATATCGACCTTCGAATTGGTGGTCGTGTTGACTAGTTTTGACCAACAGATTAGACCATATTAATTGACTTATATGGGAAGTGTTCAATTCTCATCCACTTGTTTGATAAACTTTTTTATTTTTTAATGAATTTCACCTTTTTTTTTTTTTAAATCCAGTTTCCCCGATCTTTAAAAAAAAAAAAAAAAAAAATTCCTCAATTGTGTCTCTGGGCTACAAATTTAGCAAAAAAAAATTCATTTTTGGTAGTAAAAAATTATACAGTATTTTGTTGCAATTCGAAATAACGATGGAAGATCTGATGACGATATTCCGATCATAATCTCTTATAGGCGTCATGTTTGGAAAATTAGAAACAACATCATTTTAGAATTATTGAACGAGCACGCTCTAATTTTATTTTTATTTTCAATCTCACATTTAAAATAAGAAAAATAAACAAATAAGACCCTTGTTTTTCTTGATTCACATAAACCATTTAGTTTTCTTAAATACAAAAAACACTATACCTAACGTATTTGTACACCATTCGTTGGTCGTGTCGATTGAGACCCATTTTGGTAAATCTCCTACTTCTTTCCTTTGTGTTTCTCAGTGCTTGACTATGTGCAACAAGGTTGACAAGAAAGAGTGAAAAAGATTGTCACTTTTTTTTTTTGTATGCTGTTGTACAATTATTACAATGAATTATTGTGAACTAATGTGACATTTTCCTACTTCTTTCGATGCAGTGTGTTTCTTTATTTTCCTCGTTTTATATCACTATAATTAATTCAAGAATCTTATGTTTTATTATTTGAAATATTTATATGCTAACATCAAATCATCAAATAAAAATGAGATTGTTGATATTAAATGCAAATTATAGTTACAAAAGATGAAATAGATCGGGTTTATTAGATCATCTACAACCCTTTCTCCTAATTTGATCTTAAGATTTGGTGCAAAAAGCAAAGTCGTCTCCAACCACTTTGTATCAAAATTTACCTGAAAAGGAACATCCCAAAATATTTCTTATTAATTTATTTAATTATTTTCTATTATCTATCTATAATCATAAATACATTTGCACATTTATGTAATCAAGCAAATTAAATGTACCAATCAATATTCAATATCATTTATGTAATATAATAAAATGAAAATCAACATATATGAATTAGAAAATTCTTCCAAAATATGTTCAATAAATTTACTTTGCTTCTTGTGTTTTTAATTAGTTTATAGCTTATATTTTCTTTAATTTATGCTATTTGCTAACATGTTATGTCCTATTGTATTTAGTGAGTTAAATTATGTTTAATATTGAATGCTATCACCATGTTATGTCTTGTTCTAATTAGTTTATGTTTTGTGTTTATACGTTTATCATTATTGTTAAAATTTAATGACAGGTTCGATCACAATCATCGAGTTTTTAGTTATTTGAAATACTTTTTCTTTTCTTTTCTTTTTTCCTAAAGTCATTTTTATAAATTGTGAAGTATATGAGTGAGGGACGTGTTCAAACTCCCGACCCTCCCATCATGGACTAAACAAAATCGGGCCGGGTTTATGAATAAACTAAAATCAAAAGTTTGGTATAATCAATTCAATTCCATGATTTTATTTAGGCTAATGCTATCCTCATAAAGTAAGGTTATCTGATAAATTATTGAATTGCCTTTAACACACACACGTGTGTGTGTGAGTGTGAGAATGAAATGCATTTAATTTGGTTTCAAGCATTTTGGCCCTTTTGTATAAAAAGGGAAGTTTCCTCTTTGATTTGTTCTCCATCTTAATCATTAAATCCAAATCAAATGTTTGGATTTATCCCGCTTGTTCAATGGCACTTGAATCAACTATTCACTATCTCTAATATTCCCAACCAAACACTATAAGTAGTTTATGAATTATGTGATTCAACTCTATCCAATTAATATCGTAAATATAAATAAATAGAAACATGTCTTATAATTTATCAATCTGTACATATGTTGTGAAGAAGTGTTTCCCTAAGATATCTTAATCATGTGTTAAATACATGATTAGTTAATCTAATATCATAAAAACACTCTCATTATAGACTCACCAAAAATATTTAATTAAGTCGCATAAGGTAGGTGAATAATCCTATATTTTATGGTGATTGTTAACTAGAGTGCAATAGTGATGTGACCAAGCCACGTATTGAAAGCACTAAGCAAGCTCATATACCACCAAAATGGAGATTAATTATTCTGAAATGTACGTAATCCTAATGTATTTATTTTATTATAATTTAATTCCAAACTTCTAATTACTTTGTCAATAACAACTCAAATATCTTTCTAAATTACTAGATGTATCTAATGACCAATTTTTTTTTATGGTTATATCCACTCATATTCACTAATTAAAATGAACGTAATCTTTTAATCTTGTATTACATGAACTTTGTTTCAATTTATCATGTTATATATTATACGTGTAGAAATTATCTTAAAGATCCTTAATTTAGCTAAATTATTATGAAATATTTTTACACTTTCTCCATGATGGCTGCTCTAATGTCATTTTTTCATGGGACTTAATTTGTAGAGCGTATATTGATCATGTGGCACAGCCATTTTTGATGGGACTTAACATAAAATAAATTATGTTTTTTTTTAAATATAAAACTTTTCTATTTTTGAAAAACTAAATATAGATACGAGTTTATATAATTCATCTATTATCAAATATAAATATTCACTGGTTTGTTGGATTAATTCATTCAATCATATTTAATGTTTCAAAGTTTTTTTTCATAAGAAAGAATATTATTGAAAATTTAAATAGAAACTAAATTGAACTTTTTTAAACGTGAACTATTCATGTAGATAAAGAACTTTTTTTAGAAAAGGTACTATTTTAGGCACTTCAATTCACTCTTTAACTTGTCTAAATCGTAATAATACTTTTATCCTATAATCACAGACATACTTAATAAACATAATTATATATCAAACGAAAATATTCTCGAATGTAAAATAATATCCTTAGGACTACAATATGTCAGTTTTTTTTTTTTTCTTTTGACTCATATTTATTTTTAAAAAAATAAAAATTAATTTTGATCATTAAAAGTTTAATCTCGAACGAACAAAACTCAAAATCCAATAACTTTGAATATTTGGACCTGTTACATTTGTTTATACATTTAAAATTATTTAAAGCTATTCTTTTAAAATAACACTATTATACATTTTTTAATATTAAAAATTATGCAAATGAATATTGAAGATTCACTATCCGCTTCATACTCATTTAGTCAATTTTAATAGTAATATATAACCCATAAGAAACGAATTTGAGATATGCTCACATTTTGATGGACTATGAGACACACAACATCTTATATATATCTCATAGTTTAAAAGATGCATCATATCAAAATCTTCATGTATTGTTACCATTATATTCTCATATGTAAAATAATACTATTAATATACATGAAACGTGTACTAATTTTTTTATAATAGAAGTTGAAAGATTGTTTATAATAGAGATTTCGATTATTGAAGAGGTAACTAGTAATCCTCCCGTGCGATGCACGGATATTTATTTTGTCAAAAAAATATAGTTTTCTATTATTAGAATAATAATTTAATGGATGTTGAATAAAACATTTATTGATAGTTTTGTCAAAATCAAATCTTAATTTGATGAACTAACAATATCATCTAAAAAATATTAAGTGATCAGTCAAAACAATAATTAAAAGAAGAAGCAAATAAATTTAAAAATAAAATTCAATGGCTGAAGGCTTGACTGTGTAAATCAGTTTTATAGCAAAACAATATTTCATCATAGCAACAAAACTAACAGAAGAAAGATAATCTAGAAGCCTACAATTTGCATTTTTACACTATCTAAATTAAATATTTGTTAATTTTATCCTGATCAAAATAAATATTTACCAGAACAAACAGATCAACACACCATTTATAATTGAGAGGACAACACTCTCACACCTCAAAAACTTACAATCACCACATTAAATCTCCTCGCAATACAGTCGAAAAAATAGATTGGAGTCATATGGCTTACTTTCCATTGAAGCTTAGAGAGCATCAAAAACGTAATTCTTCTACTTGAAACACATCAAGCACAACATTACTTATCGATAAATAAATTTGTGAAAATAAATGTTCACAAATTTATTTAAACAAACACCTATAGTGCAAGATAAAGGAAAACATACTTCAAAATTTGTTCTCCAAAATAACTAATATTTTCACCATCCTACAAAACTCGTAGACCCATGAAACAATTCTCTCGATCGAGCGACTTTTGAGTTGCAGTAATGATGTATGAGTGATGATTTGTTCTTCACAAAACATATTCTTGTGATAAATTGAAAGAATAATTTTGGGAGACTTATTACTGTGCGGTTGAATGAGTGATGATAGAACCGTATATCACAATTTTTAAAATGGATCAGTTTTATTATTATATAAGTGTAGAATATAGATAGATAGATTTGGATGAGAATGATGATACGGTGGAGAAATTGTATTTTATCAGTTTTCTTTTTAAATCTTATCAATTTTTTTTAATGTAAAATTACAATTATATCCAAACTTCTTTATTATTAAATAAGTATAGATAAGGAAAAGGAGAAAATATATTGATTTTGGGTCGGGTTATAAATGAATGCTAGTATTCTACGAATAAGCTGGATTTGGGCTTCAATAATCTGAATTGTATTTGATAGCCCAAACCTAAAAGGCCCAATATATGGTGATATTAGAACAAGCTCCAGTCCATCATAGTTGTAGGCTTTTGTGGCCAAGTCGTTAAAAAGGGCCCAGATAAAACTATAGGGGTATTCTATACACAACTACGAAATTTTTCAATGCAGCCATTATAAAAATGAAATTTCATTTTTACCCTTAAATCTCACTATGATATTTTCTACGGTTTATTTTCTCTTCTTTTTTTTTTTCTCTCTTTCCTCTTTATACAACCATTTCCTTTATTTTTCTTTTTTTTTCCTCTTTTTTTTTCTGTATACAGTCATTGAGTATTTAATCAAGTTTCAATCAAATTGCTCAAAAAAAGAAAAAAACTTATTGTTTAGAGTGGATTACAAATTTTATAAGGTAAAACTCATGATATTCCAAATAACTTTAGATTTTTTTTTATGAATATAACTTTTTATATTGAATTTTCAACTATCTTGAAAATATTGGGCTACAGATTTTTTTTCCTGATATACAGATTAGAAGATTCGTATAAATCATATAATTATCAATGTATACTTTTGAGTAGTTTCATTACTGATTTACTATAATTCAGAGAATTAAAAGAGAAAAAAGCAGATTTACTGTTAAAAAAAAAAAAACAAACAATATTATCCCCTCTCCTCCCTCAGTAAGTCCAAAATTTCAATCACTATCCTGTTTTGTCTATTTTGTTTACTTATGTTCTATTTATCTCTATTTTTCTTCTTCTTCTTCTTTCAACGGTTGTATAAGATCAGAGATTTTGGGTTCTCTCTATTTTCCTTCTTATTTTTTCAACTGCGGCATATAATCAAAGATTTGAGGGTTCTTAAAAAATCTACCAATACAAAATAATTAAAATACATGTTGTGTAGTTTCACTTTCAATAATCGATTGAGACATTGAGCAATAAAATTTATCTTTTATTTTGGGTAAAATCTTTTGATGGTGATCTGAATTGTGAAGAAAAAAAAAAGAAATAAGCGGTTGTTCAGAGGAGAAAAAAAAAAGAGAGAATGTGTTGTAGAAACAAGAAAATATTCTTAAAAAAGGAAAAGAAAAATTAAAAAACCTTTATAAGATTAGAAATAAGATTTCATTTCTATTGTGGCTGTATAGAGAAATTTTAGGGTTGTATATAGAACCACCCAGGACTATACCAGTACTTGTTTATTCCCGCATGGGCGTAGCTTAGCCGGTTTCTGGGTGGCAGATTGCTACAAGGACGCAGGATCGAGTCCTGACAGCCGCAGTGTGGGAGTTTTATTCCTCAATTTGGGGGATAGCTCATTGTGGGCACCAGACACTGGTCCTTCCACCTAATGGGCCGCTGAGTCACCATGATTTACCTCCTCCACCAATCCCTGTCGGGCCGGGGGTGGGGGCCCTAGGGGCGAGAGTTTCGCCTTTTGCTACAAGTACTTGTTTATTCCTGATTTGGGCCTATCCCATTAGTGGCCCATAAGAATACATTCTCATTTAAGAAGAAAAAAAAAAGTTGGTTTTTGTTTTAAGAATGTCACTACGTCAGTATTGGACTTTTTTTTTTCTTTATCATACTTATATATCATAGTTTACTATATTAATGTGTAAATATATAATGATTAAACATATAAATGTATTTAAGAAGATGATGATGATGGTAATTATTATTATTATTATTATTATTATTATAACTAAAATTCTATAAGAATATTGGTTCGATTTTTATCCAGTGCATCAAGTGTATGGATCTCAAATCTTTATGTTATATTAGTATGATTTTTATATACAAATATCATAGTTTTTATATACAAATATCATAACATTTATGTACACAAACTTAGAAAAAAAAAGGAAGAATTTCAGCACATTTTTTGGATCAAAATACTTTTATGTGATATTACTCATACATTTATGTGATATTAGTTGCACTTTTATATATTACTTAAAAGGTAAGAATATTTGTATATAAATGTGACATGAATATAACATAAAGGTGATATGAATATCACATATATGTATGTACAAATTGAGCTGAAAATTTTTCTTTTTTTTCTTAAGTTACACAGTACATAAATGTAAGAATATTTGTACATAAAGATGACATGAATATAATATAAAGGTAACACATAAATAAATAAATAAAGGTCCACAAGCGCGTGGATCCGAGTCAGATTGACCCAGTTGCATGAATTTAGATCCATGCAACTGGTGTATAGGAGACCAGATCATATAAGAAAGGTTGGTTTTCTCAAGTGTTGTCATTTGGAGATTTGTAATACTGCCACATTAGCTTCTTTAGAGTTTCTGACACTTCCACGTGTTCCTCTTAAAAGCATCTCCATAAAATGAAAAAAGAAAAAGAATGAGTGTAACCTCGACATTCCTATCTTAGAAACAGATGATCGTTTCTCTCTTTTATTTTCTTTGCCTCTTCTCCAGTCGATCGATCGTGATGGCTTGACCAAATTCCTCAACTCACAAGTCACAAGTCCTACGGTTCTTGCTAAGAGGATCTAACACTCTTTTTCCTGCCAACCACCCAAATAAGATTTAAGTGCTTTCAGATAGCCCAAAGTAACATAACAACAAACCCCCTCTTATTTTCATCTAAATTTTTCAACACAAAGAAAAGTCACTTCTTGAAGTCAAAAACACTTCCATTACTGATTTTAGAGAAGCCTCCATCCAACATTTTCTAGCAAATGGGGGACATGTGATGAAATTATGTCAACAATTCTCACAATCTCGTTTGCAAATAGTGCACAAACCAGGGCATGAAACACCCTACATGCATTCCACAAGAAATTATAGACTTTAGGAAGATTAAGAAAGATTTAGTTAAGATATGATCTATGTAATAGTCCGTCAGCAACACTTTTTTCATAGTAGTGTTCATGTAAAACGGAAAAATCACAAATTTCGAGAGTGTCGTACAAATAAGTCATTGAGAGTTTCTCTTAGATTGCAATGTATAAACAACATAAAGTTTAATTAGTAAGGTCTAGAAATATATAAATATATTAAAGTACTAAAGTGTATTTAAAAAAAAAAAAAGTTGGAGTGAAAATGAAAATTTTCTCTTCATGAAATGGTTGAAACAGGCGAGTCATCTAATTTTCTTTATACAAAGGAAACGCATCATATTCCCTTTATTTAAAGTCGCCAATATTTTTTGGGCATTCTGTCTTTCATTCCCTCAATGGAAAAGGAATAAGTGCGTTTTGTCTGTAAAAGGCCATTAGCAACTATTGTTCTTGGTCCACATTATTTAAATGCATGCTGTATTATTTGGACCAAAATTATTATGCCTTCACCCCTACTAAATTAATTATGTGGGACCCTTTTGTTTCAGTTAATTGTTCTTTTGACATAATAAATTGGTACTTTTAAATTATAGGTTTTTATTTTATTTATTTCAAAGTCTATGATTCATATGATAATGTTTTGTTTAAAGTAAGAGCGTTAATGTCCTCAACCAAAAAAAAGAAAAGAAAAGAAGAGCCTTTTTTTTAATTTCAAATTAGAGTTAGAAAAAAATAATGGAAAAATACGATTTGCAAAAGAAAAGGGGTGAGAATCCAATACTAAGAACATGTTTGGTTTTACTTATCTAATTTGTATTAATATTTAAAATATTATCCCATGGACTACTTTTTTAGTCGGTCTAACAGCAGGAAAAAAAATACAATTGTATTACTTATATTTTTTATAAATTATATAAGAGTAAGTCTTGTGTGAGATGGTCTCACGTGAAATTTTATGTAAAACGAAATTTTTATGAATCAATAAAAACGAGTCAACTCATTCAACAGGTTAATATCAACTTCACTTACACTATATTTATCAATGACACTCACTCAACGTCTCAACCAAATCCAATTCCAATTTTTTTATACTTTATTAGTGACACCAAACCAACCTAACACAATATTTTTTTCTCATTATTTAATAATTGTATATTATTTTGTGAGCTTTTTTTAATTATATTTAAAAGATGTAAGAAATAGCTGAAAAAATATTAGATATATTAATTCCGCGATTATAATAATAAAATTGTTTTGCTATACACTTAAAATAACATACAAACACAATGTTATGACACTCATCCAAAATTTATAATATTTTATTATTAAAACTTGTTTGTCATTTAGATATGACATCTACCAAATGTCACCAATAAACTAAGTTTTAAGACTATATAAACTTCCGTCTCACTTACGATCTTACGCGAGACGGTGTTATATGAGATTCTTTGTTTATATAAACTATGGGTATATATCAATATTATGATATTCTTGCACAATAATAAAACCAATTCTAATCTCAATAAAGGACTAAAAAGAATGTAAATTATGAGTAGTGGATTTGGAAAGATATAGTGGAAATAGAGCTAAAGTGGTGTTTGGCTTTGTAAGGTAAAAAAGTAGAATAAATTGGGCTTAAATAAAATCTTGTACTCTTTAATTTTACAAGCAAAGCATAACTTATTAAATCCACCCACGTAAACCACGTTGCACTCTTTAATTTTTTCAGACTTCCCAACTTCCCATAACTACTATCTATCTTCCTCTCAACAATCTCAATTGTATTAAAATATGAGTTTTGTCGATTTATGATTTTGAAATAGATTAATTATCAAGTTGAGGTTAAATTGATAAATTTCTGGATTTGAGTTTTGAAATATGAAATTATAATTTAGAAACCTTTTAAACTAAGGTTGTGTTCAACATTCTTAATTTTTTTGCTTTATTATGATTATATAATTATTCTATTTTCTAGTTTTCTTTTTATTCCATATACATTAAGTTTATTAGTCATATTTTGAAAATTATCAATTTAATTTTCTTTTAAATAATTAGAAATTGCAAGGAGGCAAACAAAATGTCAAATTTTTGAGTTTTAATTAAGTGATAGTTTTATCTTTTCAGTCTTGAATTAATAATTTTTATTTTTAAGCGTTATATTGATAATTTGTTATCTTTCGAATCGTAAGTTAATACAATTCATGTTAGAATATTATCTAGGGTTAATTGGTTTTTTTTCTTTTTTTTCTTTTTGTGTGTGTGTGTGAATTTACCTTAATTTAAAATTGCAACATAAATATCAATAATAGACAGCTTTCCGACTCTTTTTTTTTTTTTTCATAATTTACTGTGAATAATTTTGTATTAATTAAGTGTCAAAGACTTGGACCATCAAGTTTACTTATGTGACTATGTCTTAGACTTTGAGATGAATCCCTTCTGCCGTTCTGCGCCGTATGATCTCAATCACAATAAATAGATTTGAATATTAGTTTTCAATTTGAACCAAACTATAATATTAATTTATTATTATTTCTGACTCGTTCTCCTTACAAAAAAAAAAAAAAAATAATAATAATAATAAATAAAAAAATCTGCATCCGTGAATATAATTTATATTTGCCATGATTTTCTACTCATTGTTCGGGTCCCCATATAAAATGATGTTTACATTTGTAATATTATATTTCCATGCAAATCTGCAATGCTCCAAATCTTTATGTTGGATATTTACAAGTGAGAGTAAATTATCGTATGAGATATGGATAATAATTTAAACATGTAGCAGAAACAAAAACAATTAAAAATTATCTACAAGTTATAATGAAAAGAAATTTACTAGTATAATAGTAAATACAAAAATTACACAAGAGAGACGTCTCTTCTATGATCTTGAATCATGTCCTTAAAATTGTACTAGTAAAGATTTTGCTAACACTTTCCAACTTCAAGCTCGTAGGTACAGATTGAATTTGAGAAATTGAAAGCTTCAAAATAAAGGTTTAAGAATTGAAAATTTCTTATTCTTATTTAAAAATTCATGCTTTAATTAACCAAGTTTCATCACTCCACAGACATTGAGATTGAAGATTAATTTTCGCATTTTCATTTCAGTGTGTTGATTACAAGTTTTTTTCTTTGTAATTACCTGATGATTTTGACACAAAAAATACCTCCTCCTTCGATTTAGATTCGTCCGTGGAGTTTTTTTTGCTACAATTAGACCTCAATGGCAGAGGCGATCAATTACTACAAGTTTAAGATTGAAAAATATATAGGAATATAGTAAAATCATTAGATTCGATTGAGGACTGAAGTTAAGGTTCAAACTCATTGTTGACGCCAAATTTCGTACGGAACGAATCAAGTCAAATACCAAATAAAACGGATGAAAATCAAATAAAATAAAGCAAAAAATGAGTAAATGACACAAAAATAGGGCTCAGAAGCCTGTTCAGTCGAATTTGGCCGGTTAGAACGATATCATTAATATTTTTGAGAGAGAAAATAACCTTTTAATACAATGAATTTCGGATCCTTTTTAAAGACAATTGAGACTTTATTTATAAACTATGCATATCTTGTAATCTATGAAAGTATATTGAAACCCCAAATTTAGAGATCTTGGTGTAATCAAATCGAATTTGATCTTGTTCGAATTGGATTTAATTTGATCTTGAATTTGTATTCTTCTCCAAATATCTTGGAATTGAAGACTCCACCGAAGAGAAATCTTTTTAAGCAATGCTCAATGGTGAAAGCGAGTTCCAATTTGGTCCGAGTCGAAAATCCCTGACTTGGTATAATAGCGACTTAGCTTGGTCTACTACTAATTAGAATGCCTCTGAATTCAATCTGTCTGGCTCGATAAGGTCAACCTCACCTGAGCGGACATGTGATCGGTTCATCCGAGCTTGATTCGGGTTACAACACTCGTTTTTTTTTCTTTCGAATTTCAAAGATATAAATGAAATGACAATTTTATCTTTGAGAATAGTACAATACTTATGAGTCACGTGATCTCCACTTTAATGGAAAAATTATCGAAAAACTAATTTCAGATACCTTTTGATAATCTCTAGAACTCGAGGTTGCAATTGAATAAAAAACAAAGTTTAAGTTGCAAAGTGAAAAAATCAAATCACATGCGAGTCACGTGATCTCATTTTTCCAAAAAATAGTCGGAAAACTGATTTAGGGATTATTTTGACAAATTTCCAAAACTTCAGGTTGCAATAAAAAAAAAGTTGCAAAGTGAAAAAAAAAAATTATGTTGATTTTCGCATTTAACATAGTTTTATTCTCATGTAATATTTTAATGTATATCATGTGATACTTTTGGATTGACAATGTTGATTGACCATTCACAAAGGATAACACCTATTTCTAGCACAATTCAATTATTTACAAATTTACAATTATTAACAAGACATTGATGTAGTGGTAATAAGACAAATTTACTATTGCATCATTGTTTTTTACACTATTCTACATGTGAATAAGGATTAATTTTAAAATTCATCAAAATTATAGTATCAAAATAAGGAATATTTATTATAAGAGAAAAGAATATTTTTTATTTAATTTAATGGTATATCAACATTTTATCAAAACAAACATAAAACACAAGTCATTGAAGGGCAAATTCGTGATTAACTTTGCTATTGAATGTCGGTTCCACCCTAGTGACGTCATGTGTAATTATCAGTCAAACAAGGGGTTATTTGGTAAATTCGCTCACCTACTACTCCATTGAAAGTCGTGCACGCCGTTCCTAAAGATGAGATTTAAATACAATTCTGAATCTATTTCAAATCCGTGGATTTTTTCTTCATCTACAGAAAATTACTATAGAAAAGCCCCTACAGGCTCTTCTACTTTGAACTTCCAATCTCTCTCTCTCTCTCTAAAGAGAAAATGTCTCTCCAATAGATACAGATTTACATACTGTCTGTAAAGCTGCAAACGTTTAGAGAGTGGAAAATTCGGAATTTAAGAAGTTCTCACTTGGAAAATCAGGTTAGTTTCTAGATTGAATCTGGCTTCTGCTTGATTATGCTGTTCTAATTCGTTATATATGTTATTCTGTGGATTTTGTTTGATTTCCTTGGAGTGATTATTGTTTCGGTATTTTTTTCCGTGTGATGTCTGTAGATCTGAAGAAACTGAAGAGTGGGTACGATTTTTGTGCATAAGCAAAGGTATACATATATGATCGATGAACCGGTCGTGTTTGCTGCAATAGACGTTGATCTACTGAGGTTTTGGTGGTTGTGGAGGAAATCTAAAATCACTGATTTGTTTAGATACGTAGAGTTGTGAAAACTGTTGATTTTGGTAGATCCTTCTGTAGATTGCTGTATTCGTTTTAAGAAGAAGAATTGTTTTGGGATGGAGACTCTAGTAGTTGTTGGTCATCATAGAAATCATCAGCAGTATAATGGTAGAAACCGTGGCCATGGTTCAACGAGATTTGGTTCGTTTGGGTCACCGCCATCGGGCAGTTTTCGGGGCATTAATTGTAGGACTTTTCAATCTGGAGATGGTTTAATCTCAAACCCTTTCAAATCATGCTCAACCACTACCACTGTTACAAAAAAGGCATTTTCTTCTTCATTTTCGCCTAAAACCCCATCTCCATCTCTTAATGAGACCCTGAAAAACTCCAAAAGAATTGCGAAAAGCAATTCAGTTCCAATATCAATCGATATCGAGTTTGGAACCTTATCTCCATCTCTTAGTGAGAACACTAAACACTCCAAAAGAATTGCGAAAAGCAGCTCTGTTCCAATACCAATTGGTATCAAGTTTGGAACCCTATCTCCATCTCTTACTGAGAACACTAAAAACTCCAAAAGAATTGCGAAAAACAGTTCTGTTCCAATACCTATTGATCTCAAGTTCGATAACAAGGAAAGTGAGTTCCATTTCTCTGAGCTTTGGGCTGGACCTGCTTATTCAAATTCACCACCTCCAAGTTCTTTGCCCATCCCTAAGTTCTCACTGAGGCCTAAAAGAACAGTTTCACTCGAATTGCCTACTGTTTCATCAGAAATTGATCTGCTTCCCATCTCTAAATCTGCCCCTGCCTCCCCAACAAGGAGTCGCAGCCCTTCACCCAATGATTTGTTTGACACTGCTGATTCTGCGACTAAGACCCTTCGTCGCATGCTTAATCTTGATGTTACTGATGAATGAGGAGAGCCAGTGGGCGTTGGCTATTGGTACTCCAGTAAATAAGGAAATTGCTTTACTTTAGTTGATTAGTGGTAGGTTGTATATCTAATAAAGACATGCTTGGGGTAATTGTTGTTGAGTGTTCACTTAGCTTTCTGAAACAGTGGTGGGGGGTATGGCAGTGCAAGAGCTCTGACACATCTAGTTGGTCGACTATCTCCTAAATCTCTGGAAATGGCGTTTTTTTTTGGTTGGGAATATTGAATGTGGTATAGTTGCTCAGATATGGACATTTACTCAGGAAAAAGTTGTAAATGGAAGTCAGGGGTTGATAAGTGGTATGTGTGAGGTTGAATAGTTATGGATGAAATTCTCATGATCGTGCCTAAAAATTCAGCTTGGGGAAAATTAGAGGCTGTTGAAAGTAATGATTCAGTTCTCTACATGTTCTTTTGGGGGTTCGCATTACCTCTGTATTGTCCCCCTTAGTTTGGTTTTTCTTATACAAGTTGTATATACTGTATAATCCTAACTTGGTTAGCATCAGTAGGAACTTCTTTTCTTTCCCCTTTACAAGTCCAGCGACTCAACTCTGGTAGTCAGTTTAGCTTCCATTTACTTTCTTGATTCTTAGTCAAGCACCTACTGTAGGTTTTCTTGTCTTTTCTTTGTTCATGGTTGCCTGAATAGGCTCATGGCCTTTTCTTCTTCCTATGCCTTGTTTCTTTTCCTTTGAAATAGTCTTTTAACTTCTGATCATGGTTTTCCCTTTGCCATTTTTCCTGGTTTTTTTAAAAAGGAAAATGGGAAGGGAAATAGAGTTAGATGATCTTTTCATTTGTAGTACTTAGGTACGATAAATGCTGAGTTTGTTCTTGCAAACCTCACATTCTCTCTGTTGGATGAGGTTTCGATGATATTTCCTCATTAGTGTGTAGGATTGATCCTATCTGAGCTCTCTTATGTAATCTTGCCTACTTCTCTCGCTGGAAGTTGGTTATATCCCTCTGATCTTGTTTGTGAGTTCCATTGACATTGGAGATTGTTGACCATTGAATCTGTTCACAGGTAATTAATTATTCTAGATCATAAACTATAATTTTTCATTTATCTAAGCTTACTTGCAGATGTTAATATAAGCTTTTTTCATGTTTTTTTTACCAGTTCTTGTACATGTTGCTGGTGGAAAGGAGATTCTTCTGGAAGCTGTTTCAGTTCGTTGTGTTGTCACCCATCAATATAGTTCCAGGCTGTTCTGTTATGATGTATCGTAGTCTGCTATGAAAGCTTTATCCATCTTGTGTCTTGGGTCGAATATGTTTTTAATAGTAAGTGAACTATCTTTGTCTAGTTATTTGTCGTTTCGTTGTCTAGTTATGTGTCGTTCAGATGTCGTTTGAACCTGTATCAGCTTGTCGAGTTTGCCAGTGAAAAAGTTTCCTAGTTATATCGTGTGTATGCCTGATTTTGAGGTTGTTTAGGTTCTATTGTTGAAGTGCTATCTCAATTTGTTGGTATGTGTGAGGTTGAATGGTTATGGATGAAATTCACATGATTGTGCCTAAAAATTCAGCTTGGGGAAAATTAGAGGCTCTTGCAGCTTAATGTTAAATCATCTTAAATTATGAAGACACATTAGCGCATCTATTATATATATAAAAGGGTCCCCAGTCTACTGTACCACATTAGTTATAAGGAATTAAAATTTACCATAAAATAGTCAATATATCAAAATATCATAAATTATAACAAAGTTACAAAAATATCACAAATTTTGATCAGTTTTCATATGAATAGTGAGTCATATGAATAGTGAGCTGATGAGATTTGATGCAACTAACTATTAAATCACTTTAGTCAACATAAATTCAAATTTTGATTCAACTAACTATTAAATTACTTTAGTCAACATAAATTCAAATTTAAATGGCTATCAATATTAAATGAAAATTTTAAATTTTAAAACTATTAAACGAAAATTTTTCAATTTTAAACATGAATTTGTTTAATAGTTTTAAAATTTGAATTCGTTTAAATTTCACATGAACTATTAAACGAAAATTTACAAACTTGAAACATGATTTCGTTTAATAGTGGTTCATCAATTCGTTTAAATTTTCAATGCCAATATGAAATAAATTTTTTGAAGAAAAAATGTCATTATTAAACGAATTTGTAATGTCATTATTAAACGAATTTGTAATGCCATTTAAACGAATTTTTTATGCCATTTTAAAAGAATTTTAATATAATTATTGTAATGCCATTTAAACGAATTTTTTAACCCCAATTTGTAATGTCATTTAAATGAATTTTTTATTAACAAATGATTTTTAATGTCATTATTGCACGAATTTGTAATGCCATAATTGCAGAAACCAATTTGTAATAAGTTAAACGAATTTTTAATATAATATTGGTTAAACGATTTTATAAAATCGTATAATTATTAATGTTCACTGTTTTACACCTATTATCAATTGAATAGTATTGTTCACTGTTTTTCACCTTAATATTGTTAAACGAAGATAGACTTTAATATCATTGTTCACTGTTTTACATCTAATATCAATTGAATTTTTTAAAATTTTGACGATCTTTACACGAAAATTAGACATGTGACATTCATCTATATTTTTCATTTAGAATATAATAATTAAATGTTTTAAATTGATAATATTGTTCGTTTTTTTATAAATATTCATTAATATTCTGTTTTCTGATAGTGACACAAAAAGATAAGTTTTATCTGTGTAGTGGTTTGGTTTGGAGGGTATTGGGAAGGGTTAGAGTACAAAAGTGGTTCTCAAGATCGGATTCACCTTCAAAGAATCGGATATCCAATTCATGGACTTGTACGTGTTGATATAAATTTTTGGGGATATGTGATCTATGTATTAATTGAAATAGATGACTTTGTGAAAAAGATGAAAATAAAGAATGATTCTGATCTGGACCGATTATTCCAAGTGGGAAATGAGGAGGTCATCGTTTTTGTTTCCCTTAAAGGGATGGATGTTGGAGTGAACTTGTACTCGGAAGGAAGAAATGCGCCCGATGATATTCCAAATGTTCATCATTCTACATGTGTTGTAGATAGGACAAATTAGAATGATTATTTTGCTAATAATTTGGAAAATCCAAATGTTCCTTATGGACTACAAAACGATGAATCATTTTATGCAAAATTTGGTTTATCGAATGAGGTTCATATGAGACAAGTTGGGACATCCTCAAGTGATCAGTGGGAACCTTGACCATCGTCAGTTGGTCATGTAGACTACGTCATAGTGAGTTCGGGACTTGACATATTCGACTTGAATAGGTCTCCGACTGCGTCAAGACAACATGAAGAAATACAACATAATGAATTACCACTTCCAATTGGTGAAAACTTTGGACTACAACAAAGACATGATGATCAAAATGGTAATAATTTTTATTTCATTTTTAAAAAACCCAATCAAGTTACTTAATTTCAAAAATTATTTTGTTTAACTTACGTCTACCTTGTGTATAGATTCGGACAATGAGGAAGATGGATCTGGATCAACCTTTGTCAATGTAGAAGATGGATCTGGATCAGCCTCCGTGTGTAGTTCGATAGAACATACCAGAAGAAAATGTCCAATTTATTTGGCACAGAATGTGTGAAAGGATTGATAGATTGTCATGTATGTTTGAATTTGAAATATTTTTAACTCTTAATGTTGTACGAGACTTATGTATTAACATCTATTTATTTGAGGAGTTCTTGTAGAAGACTTTAACATATGGATACATCAACTAAACAGAATAAATAGTTAAATTAAAGATAAACACAAGAATCAATTTTAGTCTATTAGAATGAAAGTGTGAAGGGTGAAGTGTGGCCAAGAATGAAAGTGGGGGAGTAGCCTTATACCTAAGTATTTTATTAAACGAAATGTAGTCTCTGTACTATTACACGAGAAGGGTTATTTTTTGTACTATTAAACGAAAAAGGTTCACTCTTCTTTGTACTATTAAACGAAAAGGTTTAAGACTTTGTACTATTAAACGAAAAACAAAAATTCGTTTAACAAACAATTCTTTTAACAATCTGAACTATCAAACAAATTTATTGTTAAAATTTGCCAATTTTCGTTTAATAGTGAAAATTGTGCAATTTTCCGTTTAATAGTGCAATTTTCGTTTAATAGTGCAAATTTGCAAAATTTTAGTTTTATGTTTAATGCCTATAATTTGAAAATTTTCGTTTGAGACATGAATTGTTAAACGAAATTTGGGGTTCAATTGGGTTGGACTTTTGAATTGTTAAACGAATTTTTCAGTTAATTGTTAAACGAATTCGTTTAATGAATTGTTAAACGAATTTTTCAGTGAATTGTTAAACGAATTAGTTTAATGAATTGTTAAACGAATTAGTTTAATGAATTGTTAAACGAATTTTTTAAAGGAATTGTTAAATTTGTTAAAAATATTGTTAAAAAAATTTGTTAAACGAATTTGGTAAAAAAAAAAATTCTTAAACGAATAAAACTTTTAAGTGCAAATGGTACAGTAAACTAACTTAAATTCTTAAACGAATTCCATAATTCTTAAATTCAATTCATTTAACAAAAGTAAAAAAATTAACACTGAATTCGTTTAATACTCAAGTAAACTGAATTCGTTTAACAAAAGTAAATTGAATTGTCAGACACGAAATCAATGACATGATTGAAACACTGTTCAAATGGAGACCAGTCAATTTTTGTGGTATTTTTGTAAGTTACTTATATTTTGTGGTATTTGGATAGTTGACTTATATTGTGTGGTAAAATTGTTAATTGTTATATTAAAAATGGTACAATAGGCTATTTCCCCATATATATATATATATATATATATATATATATATATATATATATATTCTGAGGCATGTTTAATATGAACAGAGAATATTTTTGTTTGAGATATTTTGTTTAGGTGGTGAGTTTATTGTTGTTGAGATAATTATCTATAATTATGATGAAAGAAAACAAGTATTTTTATCACCTGAATAGGAAGTTACAAAAATAAACCCCCAACCTTATAATTACGCATGTTAATTTTTGTTTTATGCAAGTTCAAAGAGGAGCAATAGATTTTAGTTCCATCTAAACTAAGTCGAACAAGAATAAATAGGCTCACTATTATGTAATTTAATTTGATGATCAAATTCTTTTATCAAAGTACTATCAAAAGGTTCAATTTTAGATTTTGTAGAAAAATGGTTGGAGGGAGGTGTTAACTTGATGGACATTGGATATTGGAGTGGCAACAGCAATACTTCAACATCAACTCGTTTATGGCCATATATGGATAATTCTACAGAAATATCTGGATATTGATATCATAAAATTTTAAATTACTGACTGAATTTTTTAAAAATGTTGTAAATTTAATGAGATTTTAAGGTTTATTATAGCAAGTTGTAATGAATATATTCAATCCAAAATCTGAACATAATATTTGATGGTGTGGGTAGAAAATGCCCATCAAAATAACAAATTAAAATTTGTTTTACATATTATATATTAAAATCCCGATATTTGTCAAAAATATTGATATTTTGTAATATTCAGAAATATTTTTAATACTTTGTAATATTCAGAAAATATATATTTCCCATTTTCCTATATTTCTGTCTTCTAATTAAAGTTTGTAAAACCTTTTTTTTTTCATTTAGAAAGCTAGGAACACGTCACATCCGAACCTGATGTGTATGGATAACTGTGTTAAAACTTGTTTCCAAACAATTGAAGTAGCCCAACTTGGCAACTAGCCCTTATTTACCTCTAATTAATCTTAGTTATAAAGATATTAGATTGAAGATGACAACTCTTATTATTGGATTATTTGGAGTATTAAATAGTTGAAACTATTATATGAAGATATTATAATAAATCATTAATTTTAAGTCTTTGAAATGCAACAACTCCTCTACTCTACGAAAGCACACAAGCAAAGACTTGTACGGTCATGATGGACGGCTAGGATGAAGCATAAGAAGCACATCATTTGATGGCAACTTGCTCTACTTTTTTTTACTAATTGCTGTTTTCATAAATTATCAATAATAAACAACAATTCAATCATACATAATCAGCTCTTGAAATATGCCAAAACTCATGGGCCAACCACTACTAATCATTCATCAAAATGACTCATAGCTCCCTTCTTTTTCTGATACTAATTTCTGCCTCCATCATCTGTATATGTGCAAGAGAGAGGAGCATTTCGAGAGAAACATCAAATGATTCACCATAACCCAGAAAGAGAAAAAAAAAAAAAAAAAAAAATATTTCACATTGATGTAAAGAATTATTCATTTAGAGAGCAGGAAAATCTGATCTCTTTAGGCAAAATCCCTTTTGAAGATGCTATATTCCTCTTAACCAAGAAAAGAGTTCAAAAAGTATCATCCACCCCTGGATTCTTCATTCCTTCTGAAAACATTTCCTCGTGACGGCATTCTTGGCTACAAAATGCTTTCTCACCCCTGAAGAAAAAAAGAAAATGATTTTATGTATATTGGATTTAAACAGAAAATGTTAAGGACATTGATGTTAATTATATGAAGCAATAAGACAATGAATTGATATAGTGAAATGACTTGGTTGGACCAAGTCTAATGTAATACTTCAATTATTGCCATTCCAAATAGAAAACTTTAAAAGTAACAGAGCCAGATACAACCACTACTATGAGATCAATCATTGATTTGTAATGATTCAATGAAATCATAACTAAATTCACTTTATAAAGATGTAATTATTTCTTATGTAGTATGATTCATCAACATGTCTCAATATTGAACTCAATAAAACATGAACCAAAACTGGGATAAGAATCTTGAGCTAATTGACTCATATTTGCTAATATGGACTAAATGAGTATCTTACAAGCTAATTGTCGTAGAAACTAGTACTGTGATTTATGCAAGAAAGAGGGTCTATATTCAATCTATTAACATGGAACAATGTAAAGAACTAACCTGTAGATGAAAATGTCTTTATCTTGTCCAAGAACATCTTTGCAGGTGTGACAAAAGCTCAGGAAATCTGATGAAGGAGAAGTTGAAATATTGTCCTCAAAATCAGAGTTATGTTTCTTGCTCTCACAACCCATTTCATCATCTCCACAGCAGCTCTCAACAATGCAATCATCGTATATATGAGTAGTTTTAGGATTAGGACCATGAGTGATCACACAAGTGTAATCCTCAGAGAGCTCCATTTCTTTCAACGATAGCTGCCTCGCGAAATCCTTAGCTGGGCTGCTGCTAAAAGGGGTCAAGAACTGAGAATTCCGAGTCTTGATCCCGAAATCCGCTGGGGATTTCGGAGATTCCACAGGTGAGAGAGCAGAGGTAGGATTTGTGATTGGAATCTGAACTTTAAGCTTTGATCCAAGGAGAGCCATTCTGTTGATTGGCTTAGAGAACTTTCCATCATTTCCATCGAAACTCTCATCGATGATGGAGTCGATCAGAGCAAGTCCAGTGACTTCTGAATCTGTTTTGTTAGTTGAGTTACGAGGTTTGGACAAGTTTCTGTCATAGCCAAATGGGTTCACAAAACTGGAGGAGTTTTTGGTGTCAAGAATTGAAGTTGGAGACATGGAAATAATCTCTGAATCAATAAGATTTTTTGACAAATACCCATTGAAGAATCTTGGAGAGCCCAAGAAAGATGAGATTGGAGAGGAGGGGTTTTTGGTGGGGGAAAGCAAAGAAGCTTGATCCGCCATTAAAGCTTGTTTGCTAGTTACTGCTCTAGATCTATTCCTCAGCATTACCAGTACTCTTCTCTTTCAGTCAATTTATCAAACACATAAACTGCAATCAATACAAAAAGGGAACAATAAATCCCAGCCAATCATAACATGGAAACCACATGAAAAAACACACAAGTAAAGATGTTTTGCGAGAAAGAGCTAACCTGGAACTAGTGGTTATGTTAACTCCCTAAAAAGCTGCTGCAATTCGCTGAAAAAAAAGACTCCCACTTTCACGAGCCTCAAAAGAATAGAAAAAAGTTTGGGCAAAGCTCAAAATTATCAAAAGAACCATAAAGAAATGGGAAGGAATAAAGTTAAAAATTAAATCTGTGGAGCATAGAAAACCCTGCTAAATCTCATTAGCCTCCATTTCCAAACACTGACAAGTAAACAGAAAAGGCCCAATCTTTTCTTTTCCTTTTCTAATTCTTCCACAGTTGCTAGCTTTTCTCAGCAAAAGTTATAATCTAAGCAGAAAAACAATACGAAGATCGTAACCCAACTCCGCATAAATGATGGAGAATATTCAAGAAGCAAGCATTTCACGATAATTTTATGATAGAGGAGCCAAGAGAGCGAGGAAAAATGGCGAATTTAGGTGCTTCTTAAAGAGGGAAGATGAGAGAGAGACTAGAGAGAGAGAGAATTGCTGAATGCTGATTGCTTTGAGAAAAGGAGAGAGAGAAAATAAATAACAACGAAAAGGAAACGCCAGCAAGTGAGGGCCCCACCTGATTTCTCACTCTATAATTATTTTCTCATTCATTTTGGACTTTAGCGATCAATTTTTCTCTCAATAATGATTATGTAAATCAATACTTTTTTCCTTTTTCTTTGTTTTTTTATTTTTTTATTTTTGGTCGCACAACAAAATATTCCATCCTCCCAAGTATGAATGTAAGTTTATTTTATTTCACATAGATTTTTTAATTTAATAAAATTAGTAGGCTATAATAATACAACACATGAGACAGATTTTAATCCAGTGATACTTTAATATATAATAAATGATAATTTAATAGATAATAAACAATATTCTAATATATGATAAGTTATATTAGTATTATGTAATATATAAAAACATAATTATCTAAAATAATATAAAAATATCAACACATCTTCAATTAGGGATATTAAATGAGTTATGACTTGACGGACTAGTCAATTTTAAGTTCAAATCGAAAGTAATGTTGAATCTTGTTGGTCCATTTAGTATGTTGATTAATCGGGTTTACATGCTTGCACACAATATATATATATATATATATATATATATTTCAAATTATATGTATTTTAAACCCTGAGCATCTAAATATTAGATATTTCATAAATTAATTGCAATACAAAATTTCAATTATATGTTTAAAGTTTGATGTCTTAAGATTAGATTCATAATAATATATTTATGAATACTTTGAAGTATTTAAACAATAAATGCACCCAGATAACAAGGTATTTGTATTGTATTGCAATTTAATGTCATTTATAGTGGTTTCATCCATGAAATTTTATTATAGCAAAGACTAGTTCTTAATGTCAATCTAATTACAATGATTGTGATAATAAAGAGGAATTGAAAATTAAAAAATTCGTGTTGTTTGGTTATTTTTCAAATTTGGATTTTAACCGTTAGAAATTTTAACTTTATTTTACTGCAATGAAATTGTAAAACATGTGTACATTTGTTATTATGAATCACTTGACACTTATATTTTTAATTTGAATATTATGGATATTTTAATTTGAAACATGTAATTTGAAATTTTTTACTCATATCCTAAAAACAACTTATTAGCTTGAAATATGATAGAATTAGCAGATTAGCAATAGAGCCACAAAATTAGAGATGCCTTTCAACTTGGAGCTCCTATAATCCAAAGTTAGCTCTAAACTGCTAAGGTCTGTCCTATTTAATATCCATACATTCAATAATTCTAAATATATTTATAATGACCATCAAACATACTTAAAAAGAAATACTTAACACATAATAAGTGATGTCTTAATAGATAATAAATGATATTTTAACATATAACAAGTGATGATTTAACAGATAACAAGTAGTATTTTCTAAAAAGAATAAGATAAGTGATATTTTAATATACAATAAGTGATATTTTAATAAATAATTAATCATATTTCAATCTACAATAAACATATGGGCCATGGGTGTGATCTGCCTCACGCATAAAAAAACACATCCTTGATTCTTGATACTTTTAACTATAATATTTTTTAAAAATTTGTTATTAATATTCTTTAAATGATAGATAAAATAAAATGATGGAGTAAACAATATTGATTTTAATAATGGTGTGGATAAATAATTCGATGTCGTATTCAAATTGCAGGCAATCCCAATGTATAACTAAGTAACTGTTTTTATAATTTTGCAAGTGACTTTCTCTCTGATGGGCACAGCTGAATATTCCTTCTTTAAAAGATACTAAATCTCCCCATATCTATTAAATAATTACGATTTACATTTTATAATGTGAAAATTTAGGTTTTCTTTAATTGTGTGTCGAGTAATTATTTGTATTTTAAGATTTCGTACATCAAAATTATCATATTTCCCCATTAATAAATGTCCCAAAAGTCTGACACTTTCTAACTTGACCTCGAGATTTTATTCTTAGATGATGTAATTATAATAAGAAAATAATACATTTTTTTTTTTTTTTTTTGAAGAAATACATTTGTTATATTTACAAATATAAATATTTCTCCCCAACAGCTTTTGACTCTTTCTACATGAGAGATCTGATTTGGATCGTGAGATAAGTATATGATGTCGAAGTCAATTAAAATTATAAAATAAAATTAACGTAAAACTAAAAAAATAAATTTCTCCATCTATAAAAAAATATGTTTATTAAAACTACCGTATTCTATTTTTAATTAATTTCCAAATATTATAGAAAAAATAGAAAAAATAACTTAAAGTTAGAAGATTTTGTAAATTTCAATTTAAACAAGATGTTCATCCAAATGAGTCAAATCAGAACAAACATGCCCTACAAAATTAACTTTTTTTTAATTCATATTTAACTTATTTAATTAGTAAAGTAAATCATAAAAATAATTAAAAATTAACTCCAAAAATTTGTGACATCACACAGAAAATTTTAAACAGAAATATGACCTTTTTTCTACTGTTTCGTGTATGCAATTTTGTCGTGGATTCTCTTTTGTCGTTATTACTTAAGTGACCCACTACTGTAGATAATGATGCAATCTCTCTCTCTCTCTCTCTCTGTGATTGGGCGGTTAAATATGAATGCACGCACTCGGAGGTTAAAATGCTGACCAAATGACGACATTTTTACGGCTGTAAGCCAGTAATTTCCCTGTTTGTTTTCTTCCCTTTTTTTTACCCTTTTTATCCAATCATAAATACCTCCAATTTACCTTTTCTCTTTTAGATTCTCTTTTTTCCATTACATCACTAATTGCTTTTTAGTATTTTGTTTTGTTTATGCTGCTCGCCATTTATCAACAATTATTGTTATTATAGTAAAAAAATAAAAGTAATAACCAAGTGATCTTATCAGGCTATATAGTTTTTGAATCCTGATCTTGTCATTTATTTTGGTCACAGTTTTAGTTAGTCACAAAATATAGTTTGTCAAATTCTTAGTTTTGTGACTAACGTCCTTACTTCTGCAATTGATCCATCCTTACTTTTTAACAATTGTATTTATGAAAATGATTTTGATTTGTAAGTGATGATTTGATTTCACAAAATTATATTTATAAGATAGTTTTTTTGTGATTTATAAATACTAACATTTTTTTTTCTCTTAAAAAGAAAAAGTTTGACAAAACGCAACCAATAAATCAATTTTTTTTTTCCTTAAAGAAAAAGGACGAAACCCACATATTTTTTGAAATTTTGACTTTTCATAAATCAAATATGAACTATATAATTAAATCCAACTTTTCAACGAATCAAACGAAGGAAAATGTTTGAGGAAAAGGAAAGAAAAACATAAAAATAAAAATAAATAAAGAACATCATAATTGAAAAGTTAGTCTCAAAGGGGAATATAGATATAGAACACCATGATAAAAGTTAGTTCAATCATGAAAAGATAGGTCTGCCACATAAATAAAAGAGTATAAAAATCTTGGTAATAAAGTGATAAAGTCTTAAGTTAATTCAACACCCCCACCCCCCCATAAAAAAATATCTTGAATTACAATTAAACACTAGCCTCTATATCTTAAAGTATAATTAAAAAAAAATCAAAAATCAAATGCCAGTTTTCAATTGTAATGTTAATTTAAAAAGTATGGATGTTAGTCACAAACGAAGAAGTTTTTAATTGTTACGTTAATTAGAATTAGTTGGCGTGTTTAATGATATGGAAGACACAAATTTGGTTTTAAGGATTACATTTATACATCTAAAACCAATCCACCTTAAATACTTTCTTTTAAATCAAGCTAAATATTTCCCTAAAAAAAAATAATAAACCAAGTATTTAGAAGAAAATAATGTACTACCCATATACACGGTTTACACGTGTTTTTATGCATTTATAAATAGTGGAAACTTCATAGGATGTATTTTACCATAAGTATCGATAAAACCGTTTAGCTCTTTAAACCAACATTTGGGTGTTTTCACATCATTGCATGAATTTGCTAATTCCGAGTGGGGTGACAAAATTAACCAGACTTTACTCAGTCAGCTAAATCACGTGACAATGCAGATAGATTTAAATACAAATAGCATAGTGTTATTAATTTAAATGCAATTGGAGAGTTATTGTTACATCCAAAAAATTGAATATTATTAATTTCAGTAACTAGAGTGTTGATGTGGTGACATTTGGCATATGGAGTTAATTTTGATGACAAGTTTTAGGGAAAGTAAAACAAAGAAATAAAAGCAGGATAAGATTGGAATTTTAGGCAAGGCGTGCCTTGTTAATAGTATATCATAAACTAATTTGACATATGAGAGAGAGAGAGAGAGAGAGAGAGAGAGAGAGAGATGTATTTTTTATATTTTTATTATATTATGATATTATTATTATTATTTTATTTATGTTATTAAGGTTAGTGTGGCACAAGTAAAAAAAGAGTGGCTATGGCAGGACCACTTAAACTTTAGGGGTCATCCCTTCTTCTGGGCTTTGCGTTAACGTTTAGCTCTTCAAAATCAAAACCCCATTTTGTTTTTAAACCTCAATTTCAAAGTTCAACAATGAATGAGACTGGAAAGGAAAAAGGTTTATTCTCTTGAATAGTCAAATAAATATAGGACAATTTTTCATGTAATACCGTCATACAATCCAATTTCGCGAAATGAAGCATCATTTAGAATCACTACAAACTAATACCTAAATCCTAAACTCTAAACTAATACAGACCGTTGTTAACCTAGTGAATAATAATCATATTTAAATTATATGTTAAAATATCAATTCATACAAGTTATTACTTATTATATGCTATAGTGTTTTCAAATAAAACTTTCTTAACTTAACATATTACTGCATCCATCTCAAAATAAAAATCATTTTAAAATTTTGCACACAGATGAAAGAAATTTGATAAAAGATAAATTAATTGTTGAAAAAATCACAATCTTTACTCGAATAGTTATTTTTTCATTGTTTGATTTTTCAGAGTAGGTTTGAAGAACAACGAATTTTCTCAAGAATTTGTCTTTGAAGTATCAAGTAACTTTTTTTGAGTCTCTATAGATAGTGCAAACAATCATTACTTTAGATGAGAATTTTTACCCTCTAAATCATATTTTTTTTCTTTGCTTCACTATTTCACGTGGAACATTTGTTGAGATTTGCATTTGCAATATCTTGTAACCATGTGCTTCTTGTTTTATCAATGAAGTTATGAGTTTGTTGATATAAAAAACTATATATATATATATATATATATATATATATATTTTTTTTTTTTTACTTCAGTTAGTTTTTTAACCACATCTGGACAACTAGACATGTCGGGAAATTTTTTTTCAAAACTGACCGAGGTAAGAAAACATACTACATATATAAGGTTAGGGAAAAAATATTTTTTTGATCCTCTATGTTTGCCTCATTACATTTTTAGTCTTCTATCTTTCACCTTTTAATTTTTAATCCTCTATGTTTTAAAAATATCATATTTTTTAGTTTTTTAACCTGCAATAGCAGATAACTTTTTTTTCTTTTTAATTATAATTTAATTTTAACATAAAAAAATGTTTATCTTCATCTACCATGTCTAAATTGATATTAATAATTAAAAATTATATTTTTTTTATCTCGATACAAGTGAGTTAGAGTTTTGTGACTATAAAAAATACAACATTTTAACATCATAATTGATATTAAGCAATTAACAAATTTATTTTTAATTAATTATATTGTCCACACGGGAAGTCATACGTTGTGACACAATTTTTTGACATACTCTATTTTTTAGGCAGCTTGTTACTATTTGCAGTCACGATGGTGTGTCCCACATAAATATCTTTTGTTTTTATTTTATTTTGCTGCAATGAGATGATTGGCAAAAACATGTTTTATTTTGATAAATTAATGTAATTTGAGAACTAGCAGAATATGATTAATGTTATTTTTTAATTAGTTTTGTGTTATCCATTTCCAATATAATATATATATATATATTGTGAAAAATAAATTTGTTAATTGCTTAATATCAATTTTGAAAATGTTATTTCTCATAGTCACAAAACTCTAACTCACTTTTATTGGGATGAAAAATATGATTTTTAATTATTAATATTAATTTAGGCATGTTATATGAAGAAAAAAAATTGTGATAAAATTAAAATGTAATTAAAAAGAAAAAAAAAGTTACATGCTATTGCAAGTTATATGACTAAAAATGATAATTTTTAAACATAGAAGATTAAAAATTTAAAGGTGAAAGATAGACAACTAAAACTCTAATGAAGCAGACATAGAAGACTAAAAAAACTTTTTTTCCCATAAGATTATATTATTTTCATCAATAATGAAAAATTTGGTTAAAATAACAATTTGAATAAAAATTATGATTTTTCCAACAATTAACTCATAAAAGATTGATCTACCTGTAAATTTATTATTGGTAAATTTCCAATAATCAATTTTGTATATCATTATATTTGAGAATAGTAAAGAAGAGCCATTTTGATAAAATGACCAAATGTTTATTAATGAAATCTCGGGTAAGGACGGATAGAGTAGCAAACTACATTAAATGTTAATACTAATTTCGCTGACTAGGTAGAATTAATTGGTCTCAAAACTCTTACCAATATGTTTTATCACTGAACATTAGCATATTAAATTAAATTGGTTGGATAATTATATACTAATAAGTACCCAAACTCACATTCTAGTGAGTCCAATCAATGATTAACAAATTTTAGGTACAACTTAATTGCAATAAACATCCTTACAAACTTGACATATCACACACATTAATTACACAACATATAATATGTCGGATAATTGTTTGATGCGTGCACGTCTCAACTTGGCACTTTATCATGCAATGAAATTGAGTCTTTTTACTATTTTGCCCCTATTTATTTGGCTACGTCCAATTATACATAATTTATAAGAATAATGTAATAGACTTGATATTTTGTTGATAGACTGAACCACATATGGAACTAGGGTATATATCCATTATATATATAATTTATTCATTTTTCGTGCATGAAAAAGAAAAAGTGAGCTCATCATACACGAATAGCGACCTTTTCATGCGCACATGGCAACTATTGTTTGCGGGTAAAATGCGAGTCCCTTTTGATTTGAAAATGTTGCATTCGTCTCTTTTCTGTTAAAAGAATGATAAAATTTACAGATGTGATTTCATAAATGTTGCACTCTCTCCCTCTTCATCAAATGAGTGTTAATAGAGTTAACTTTTACACTAAATTTTCAATTATACCTCTATACATTAATTAATTTATATCTTTTTAACCTTATTACTTTAATTTTAAATATTTTCCTTATACTTTTTATCTTTTCATAAATATGGACGATAAATATTATTTAATCATCATTAATATTTGAAATTATCAAATTAATAATTTAAAACTTTCAAATATAATTGTAGATTTTCCTTATTAAAATATGATTATAATAAATCCAAACATTTAAAAAGGATCTAACAATTGATTTTAATAAACATAAGCATTTACAAAAATATAAAAATTAACTATTAAACTAATTTTCCAAATAAGATATATAGAATTTTGAGATTTAGTTAGTTTTATAATTATATTAACAATATTCATATTTTAATTTTCAGATTAATTTTAATAAATAAAAATATTTAAAGAAATACTAAGATTAATTTTTAAAATAATTTTCCAAATAAATTAAAATTATATTGTACTTTATAATCATAAGATTTTTTTTAATTTACAATTTAGTTAGAATTTTTTAATTATATTAATAATATGCATATTAATTTTTTTTTGAATTTTCAGATTAATATTTAAAATATTATTTAATTTCTTGTATTTGTTTATTTTCAATATATGTCTTGTAATTTTTTATTTTTTATTTAATCTTAAGATTTTATTTTTAATTTACAGATTCACTTGTATATTTCTTATTTTAACAATCTTAATAGTTTTATTTTTTTTTTTGAATTTTTTTGAATTATTAAAATTATTATTTAATATTCTAGATTTTTTTAGTTTTCAATATTTGTATTTTTGTATTTTGTTTATTAATCATGAGATTTTTTTTATATAATTTGTCAATCATAGTTGGATTATTTATAATACTTTAACAATCTTCATATTTCAATTTAATTTGAATTTTTAAATTTATTAAAATTATTTTAATTTCCCAATATATATATATATATATATATTTTTTTTTTAATTTCATATTTTGTTTGTAAATTTTAAAAAAAATTATTTGATAATTTCCATAAATGATAGATTTACTTAATTTTTTTCAAAGATTTGAACATTCTCGGAATTTTAGTTTTGAAAATAATTTAAATTCTACATTTTTATGTTATTGTTTTAAAGATTTATTTTATTATATTTGAAATTTATTGAGAAATATATTATATGCATATAAACTTTAAAAGAAAAATCAAATTAAAGTGAAAATATTTTGAGCATAAATTTATTTTTAAACTAAGGTTGCAAAAAATATTCAAAAAAGTATAAAGAATAATTTTAAAATGTGTAATAAATATTACAGATAAATAAAATACCAAAAATCAAAGATAGAAAAAAGTAATAGTAAATGAAATAACAAAAATAATTAATTTAAAAAGATTGAAATTTTGAAGTGAAAAGGGGGGATTGTATGCTATATATTGAAAGAATTCAATGAATATCATCTTATATATAATGTAAAGAGTATTATAGTCAATATACAAGTCAAAAGGTGAGGAAAATCGAGCACAAATGGCACATGGGGTGAGTGGTGCACACTCTCGTTAAGTTTGACGGAATAGGGGATTTCGCGCAAACTTATTCATATTACAAGTGTAAATGTTGTCATTCTTTTAGTAGAGAGGGATTCACGCAACATTTCCAAATCACAAGGGAGGCCAGCGCATTTTACCCTGTTGTTTACATGGTTTTAGAGTAAAATGCTTATTGTGATGTATTTCATTCAACCGCACAAAAAAACTTATATAAAATCATCTCATAGATATATTTCGCAAGACGAGATATCCACTACTTACAACTTAATCTATTTTGATAAGTTAAATAATATCTTAAATACCAATCTTATATGAGTTACTAATTAGAGCATCTACAACAGTGCATTGAATTTTTAATATTTTTTATTTTAACAGTGCGGTAAGTGATCACACTAAACCATCTCAATTGTCATCCATGCGTTGGATCTAATGTCGGTCAACGTCTGCATTAATCCTTTTCTTTTATTTATTTTTTTATAATACTAAAAAATATTATAAAATATTCATTTTTAATGCAAAAAATAGTACAAACTACTAAAAATGAGTGGCATTTATTATGCGCTCGGTTAGAAATGTCCTTATAAAACATAAAGGGACTCTAGAAAAAAATAAAATATCTGTTTGTATCCATCATCATTTCTACAATGATACTTCAACTTTTTTAAATATTTATTTTTTTGATCTATTTTTAAATATCTTAATACTCAATACGACCAAGTCAAATCAAGAATTACTTTTTCCAAATTCATATTACAAACTATTATAATAATCCTTGAAGATAAGATAAGAAGATCAGATTGAAGTATTAGAGATATATTGCGTATAAAGTAGTTGGAGAAAGACTTATAAGGAGCCGTATTATTATGAAATTATTTGCTCATATCTCATATAGTTTCGAATATATAATTCTATTAAATCAATAAAACTAACTGACATTTGTTAATTTGTTGTCTTAACTTAATTTGTATTCTCGAACAGCTGTGTAGTAAGATACCAATGTCATAACGTCTTTTGTTCTTTTCTTTACAACTCTATGCTTTTTCTCCATTTAAAATCTACAATCTACAATCTACGTAATGCTCGTCACCTATTTTTCAATTAAAAATGGAAATATAAAACTTTTACTTTTCATTCCCTTTTAAAATATTCATATGTGCATTGATCGATCGATAGTGAATGTATGGAAGAAGAGAATATAGTCAGTTCGTAATATCCCATTAAATTAAAATAATAACAAAACACAAATCACTTTCACGTTTTCCTATAATGTTTTGATTTAATCTTTTTTTTTTCTTTCAATTATGGGCTATGGGTGCATAATCAACCCCAATCTAATTAATTGTGAATTTTTTATTTTTTTTTCAATTGAGCCATGAGTTGTCCGAAACCAGTTATGGTAATTTCAAAATATCAGCTTTAGTTGTAATTCAAAAAATTATTAAATTTCAATTATTTTTGTAGGAATTTATAAAATTCGGTGGAATTTGAAACATGATTCAGCATGCAATCTTTTTTTTTTTTTTTCTGCATTTTCAACAATGAGATCACTCCATATCTCCATTAACGTCATGAGATGAACGATGTTATAGTGAACTCTAGTGGTAATATGCATCCTCTAAATAATCTCGATGACGATGGCTAGACAATTCCAGTAATTTGTTCCTTTTAAGTTACATGTTTGCAGCTGATGTGTTGAGATGTCCGGACACATTAGCAATTTCAAAACTATATTATGTCTGGCGATTCAAATAACACATGATATCTAAAATCATGTTTATTTTAATAAAATCCAAAAAATTAATTAAAGTACAAATAAAGTAATTATGATTATTTTAGCAGCAATCAAGGGCTTGTTGATTATTTGTGTGTGCTATAGGTAGAGACCAAAAGAACTATTGATTTAGAGTATTTATCAGAGGAATTAACATGTTCCACACCAATACGTATGTACAATGATATTAGCATGTTATACATATTGCAAGAATTCATAGTCAATGAAAAGAAAATATGATAAAATAGAAAGTAAGAGTTGGAAATAGGAGCAATTGGTTGCAAATATAAGTCCATGTCCTTAAATTCAATGTCTATCTATTGGTGGCTTATCTGATACAAAAGCATGGGCATGTCACTTTCTACTAAATAATCATCAATTTCTCAAAACAAAAGTAGGTGCCCTAGTTAACCCCTTGTCTTTTTTACTACACGTATCATTATCTTGTTCAACATCAAGTGTTTGGTGGGCACCAATCAAACCTTCTTTAATTACATTTTTTTTTTCTTGGTTTTTTAATTTAATTTTCTAAGTGTGGAATGAATGAATGACCCACGGCCTTTCTTCTTCAATCAACTCCATGTCTAATTGTCTATTGTCTATTGTCTTCTCTTTCTCTTCACCCTTTGCATTATTGGTTGTCTACATCCATTCTCTTGAAATGGCTCTTTCTTCTCTTGGATTTTAGCCACTTATATTCCATCTCTACATGAAATCACTTGGCACTTTTTCAAGAATGTAATTTGGTCATGTTTAATTATTCAATGCCCCACTAATAGATGAGATCAGATACCAACTCTTGATCATCATAGAGACTGTTGAAATTGATGAGCTCATATGTTAATCAACTATGATCACAAGAAGATTTAGTTGATCAGTCGGACATTGCAACAAGAAGGTCAATACGGTAAAAGACTACTCGATTGAACAACAAGCAGATTGCATAGATTACAAACAAGTGAAATGCAATTCCATTACCAAAAAGTCACAATCTACAATGATGGTGAAGTAAATCTGGGAAACCTTGAATATTAAAAGTTAAAAACAAGGAAAATAATATCACACTGCAGATTAGTTGCATTGTTACCATGGCAAGGTATTGTAAAGAATCAACACTTCACTGTGTGGTGAGTTGATATGTTACATAAGTACTAAAGAATTACTGACTGAACTTACAAATCGAGCAGGCTCAAAACTTACAGATTGAGATTGGCTAAGATGGGGTTTGGTTCTTCTTATCGTTTCTTCCTTTTTTCCTAAGCTCGCGTCTGTCTGAAGAGTATTGCTTCTTGATTAGCAAATTGCGCATAGCTGTTTTGACTGCTTCAGCGGCTGTTGAGAATGCTTCTTCTCCTATCGACAGCTTTCCTTGCAATGATTGAAGCAGAGGCTCTCCTCCGGGTATTTCTGTATCTTCTAAGACCGTTGTCATTGGTGCAACAGATTCTGATCTGTTGGCACTGAAGCCAGAAACAACCCTTAGACGAGCCAAAAGTGCAGAATCTTTAGAATGTAAGGTGGATGCACCCATGACCATCCACAACAATGGGACTGAAGAGGCTGCTCCGATACTTGTTGGGATGAATGTCTCTCCTTTAATGGAAACCACCTGTGGTACACATCGAGAAGGGGCATATATATTAGAGAAATATGGGATATCATTGTGTTGTAATACTTCTCGTAGAAGTTAACATTAGCATTCAAAATTGTAACTGTACTCACTTTTGAAATAAAGAGAGTCCGGGTAGAAAGATTGCATCTTAACAGCATTATCCCTGACAAGCTTAAGTGAAAATAGAAGTACCAACATTAGCTATTAATTAAAAGGTATCTGGTAAAAAACTGGAGATAGAAGAAATACTGTAAGTGATTGCATACCTCTGAATAGCCACAGCTACCAGTGAACCATCGGAGGTTGCACAAAGATCTGTTACGGCAGGCAAGATTTCCTCTTGATTTTCGTTAGAATGTAAAAGTCCTGCCTTCAAGAACATAGAGGATTAAAGCCAGTGCCAAGGATTGAAGTTTATTGTTGGATGTCAAAGAAAGAAAGAGCTGGTACTCAACCAAACATAACAAACAAGAGACGGTTAAACCCCCCCCCCCCCCACCCCACCCAGTAGAAACTGGAAATTAAAGTGATGAACCACCTTTGAAAAAGTCTAGAGTCAAAACAATGAAGTTGCCAACCTACCTTAGCTCCAACATCACATGTATCAAGCAGAGAACCAGAGACATAGTCCCACAGCCGAACCTTCAAGCCACATGAAATAGGTTAGCGCAGGCCAAGGAAATGCTCATCAACATAAAATGTAACTTCAGAAGTTCAATAACTCACTGTTGAATCACCACTTCCGGAGACTAAAAGTCCTTGTGCATAATCCTCACAACTAACGAATGCAAGGCATGTAACAAACCTGGTGAAGCAGACATGATAGCAGACATGATAGCAAGAATTTCAATATTCAGTAGCTAAAAGCAATAATCATTAACATTATCCGATTGAAAAATGAAGACACTGAAATACATAAAAAACAAAGGAAAAGAATGTCTTTGAAGGATCTTTCATGAGAAAGGAACAAGCTTGGTATCAACCCTATGGTCTGGCCTCAAGGTCCAACTTCCACATTTTAATTTACAATAAGAAGACACAGTTCTACAACAACCAAAGCAACAAAAGACAATTGATCCGAATTAAAATAAAAGGTTACCCAATAGCATGAGTTGATAAATGAAAAGAAGATACTTGATTGGTAGGATTACTGAATAAGAAAATGAGAATTTAGCCTGTCACTGTAACAAAGTTGCAACGATCCTCCTATCCACAAAATATTTAGTTTACATGACCAATTTAACCATCAAATGTTATGATAAGCAATCATATAAGCTCCACCGAGAACCTTGTTCCCATGATAAAAATTTGCCAAAATTCTCTCCTAGTACTTTTATGAGTATGCAAGTGCGTTAATCTAATTGGATGTCTAAGATAAGCTTCAGTAATAATTTACACAAACCATAACCATATATGATGAACATATTCTAGTAGCCCCATCCTAGTAAAAAGTCCCTATTAAAAGCACTTACTCAGTATGACCAAGGCAAAAACTCTGTATATCATGAGCCCCATTTAAGAGGTCTTTGGGAAATGTAGTGACCTGCCATCATCAACAGCAAGAAAATCATTCCATAGAAAAAAGAAAAGCACAACACCATCAATTGAACCAGTAATGAATGGCAAGAGTTTGTTACACGAATTTTGAAATCCCGATCAGCACTAACAATGTATCGCCCATCCGGTGAAAATTCCTGTATAAGATGGTGCTAAAAGTTAACTCCCTAGTAAACAGTTCGAAGCTACTTAAATCATCAAGCAAGATAAATGGTAAAACAAATAGCTCATACAAAATGGCATACCAATCTAGTGATTATACTACAATAGTGGGAAAGAATCGGAACGCCTTTCTTATTAACCGGAGCTGGATTTTCTTTATCATGATCTTCTATATTCGCGACATAAACAACACCAAACTTATCGGCAAAACACACAAACATCTCATTTCCACTAATTGCAAGAGAAGTCACTCTCTTCTCTGAAACACTGATGGATTCAACAGACACAACTTTCAGAACTTCCAGCAACATTTGTAATAAACAATTCTTGAGAAGTCATTAAATCTGCTTACATGGAATATATACAACGCCAGGAATTAGTATCCCAAATTTTAACAAGCTTATCATCTCCACCTGACGCAAAAAGCTCCCCGCTTTTACTGTATCTAATGGCGCGAATTGAATCTTTGTGTCCTCCACTTTCATCAAGTAATTTAGCTCCAGAGCCATCACTTGAGAAATAAATTACATAATAAGAGACACAATTAATCATTCAATTGCAAATTTTAAAAAGATTGAAGTTTTTTTACTGAAGATTGAAAACTCGGAGCTCCGAGCCGATTGCGACGGATACTGATTTTTGGTTCGGGTGAATTGCAATTTGAGCAGGAGCAACCTCGGATTCCAGCTTCTGTTCGCCTTCTTCGATATGATTATCCTCCATTTTCTTCAATTGACAGAGCGCTAGGGTTTCTCTAGGGTTTATTTCAGTGTTTGGGTGCTCTGAAGCCCAGTGGATATCAGTTGGGCCTTCTTTATGTCAAGGTTGACTTATTGGGCTCCATTTGGGCCCAATATGACTATTCTTTATAATACATTATCCTTCACCCAACTAAATATCTCAAAATTGGTCATGTCCACGTGTTTTCATTTGTATGATTCAACTCATACATGCTTATTAATAGAAACTATTTTCTCATAGATTAGATCAATTAGACTAATTTGTGAGATGGAATCGAGAGAATGCTTGGAGATGTAAATATGAAACAAACTTTAGCTGAAATATGAAACAACGCAATAAAAGAGCAACACATGCAAGAATTGCAATTACAGAAACAAAATAAAAGGAAAGTAGAATAAAAGAAGTCCATTAAAGAGAGTTGTTTAAAGCTGATGATGCCAACGTCATCTAAAACTAAACGAGAGTAATGTAATAATGCCCCTATCCAAGTTTTGGACAACCCTAAAAAGCACGTCCAAATCACTCAACACTAAAAAGCATTATATGTTTGCTTACACAGATCCATGCCTGCTGCTAAAACATTCCTTCCTTCGTTTCAAGCTTGACCCGCTCAACGACTTGGTTACACACACCAACGCTCTAAATTCTCAACTGTGCACACCCAAGAACAGTTCCTCGACACCGTGTCATAGGAGCCACCTGGCGCCAAACCAACCTCTCGTTTCCAAGTGTCAAAACGTCCACATCAGACGTTGACTTAATGTCCCAGTTTAGCCTGTCAGGGCCAATAACCCCTCCGATGACGTAAATGTCATCTCCCAGGCCGATCATGGCATAACCGATCCTCCTGCGAAACTCGGACGCTGAAACGATCAGCTTATTTGAGTCCCTTTCCTGCTTGTATATTTGGCCATGGCTCATTATATATAGCTTCCCCTTGACAACTGCCATGGGACCCTGTAGCCAACTGTAGTCATGAACAGTCCAACCCTGCTTGATGGTAACCAACACTTGCACAGTCGACAAACCCTTGTGCAAGATATGAACCTTACCCTCGATAACCACTCCTGAACATGCAGAGTTGTGTGTGAAATGGAGATCGGGTATCGAAAGCCACGTATCCTTCTCTGGGTCGTATATTTCGGCCTTGGATATCGATTTCCTGCAGTTGGTAAAACCACCAGCAACGATTATCTTCCCATCCAACACACAGCAAGCAAACATTGCCCGAGGCACGATCATTGGCGCACGTAGGGCCCATATCCTGGTTATGGGATCATATGACCAAACTTCATCAGTAGCAAAGCATCCATCCTGATCTCCAGTCAGAGGATCCACAGCATCACTACCACCACCCAGCACAAATAGCTTTCCTGCAGCAGAGACGACACCAAAGTGTGCCAGGTGGCGAATGTTTGAAGGAAGAACAGGGAGAGTGATCCAAAGGTCAAGCAGAGGATCATAAAGCTGCCATAGATTGTCGGGGTCGTATGCACACACACATATGAACTCCTGGGTTGCATTCACCTCATGACGGGCTCTGAAGAGTTCGGTGCTACGGATGGCTTCTCGCCAGGAACGCGAAACAAGTTCCAGATTGGGATGAAGATGAAAAGGGACACGTGCAAGGCACCTTAAGACCACAGCATCAGGAAGACCTTCGATAAGTCCAGACATGATGAGTATTGCACTGCAATTTCTGGGATCTCAGTTATTTCTTTGCTGAACAATTTTGATTAGTTGATTACTGGATTGCCTTAAAAAAACAGTACCTGAAACATTCAGTAAACTATGAATTAAATATAACTGATATATAACGTACAAGAATTTCAAAGTCTACTAAGTACTTGTACCCCAATGATCCTCGTGATGCCAAATTAAAGACACTCAGGAAACATGATCCTTCTAAAGAACTCCCAAGGTAGGGTTAAATAAGTGAACACCAACAAATCTAAGGATGAGTAGTTCTAGCATGAACAACTAAGCAATGGTGTCTATGATTAAGAATGTTCTTTCATAAACCTAGATGTAGGCACCAAGCAAACCTTAAAAAAGTTCGAAGGTTCATTAATTGAAACCAGACAAAGATATTTTTTTTGCTGGAAACATTAGTAAATGCTGCTCTCTTGTTTTATATATAATGAATATTCAGCATGGGTGATGTGATGTTAATAACACATCACGACCTACTTATACTTGACAAACATCAGTTAATATTCAACACAAATTATATAAATGAGAATAAACTTCTGACCAACCATTATGAGACCACATGTATCTGAAAAGGGAAAAAGAATAACTGCAGCAAAATCACATCCTATTGCTATTATTAGGAGTATTATTGACTCAATCACAAGACCTTATCCATAGAAGGTTACTGAATATAATAGGGGCAAGCAGAGCTTCAAGGCTTAGAACTAACTATAAACAGGGAGAAGGCGACATAGACATTGTGAGAACAACAAAAACAACAGAAAACTAAGCCTTTATCCCACTGTGTGGAATAGGCAATATGGATCATATCTCCTTATCATGATTCTCATTTGTATTTAAGGAGGAGGGTTGTGTAAGGTCGATAGCCAACAAAAAACCTTGGAGGGGTGAGCTCAGAGTGAACACACTCTATCATCTAGCAAAAGATCTCTACCACAGTTGCTACACCTTATATTGCTGATAGTAGAAATCAATAAATTTCAACCAATGTCAGCCTTTGAATTGCCTCAATACTTTCATGCAAAATTAATAAGAAAATGAAGAACAACATGCATTGAACAGAAACAGGAAATGAGAGGTCATTCTGCATTGAGGCTAATTTATATCAACAGAATGTCACTTAAACATTCTTTTTTAAGCTTGCTGTATGTATCTTACAGCAACCAACTAGAATAAATGCTCTTAAACTCAATCATGCTTGTTAAGATAGTTGGACATTTTGCCTACCTTATTTCCAGAACAAGAAAAAAGACAGATAATTCAAGAAGAAAGGAATACTCTTTATTTTCATATAAGTGCATACTTATTTATAAAACTCAAAACCAATTTGTATGTGAAACATAGAACAACAGAGAGCAAGGAGCCAAGAAGCTTCATAGATCCAAAATCTTTAAAAGAAAAGGTACACACAGGACAAAGAAGGGCAATGGCTGGCAACATACATTGACAACTTGACGTCTAAACCAATTCCAATTAAGCTCAAAACCTTAGAACCTTTAAAATAGTCATTTCCTTCTTAATTTAGGATGGGTTGACACATATAGAATCCTAACAGAGAAAAAGTGGATAATTACAGGAAGGAAATAAAAAGAAAAAAAAGCAACAAGAGAATCCAAATTGTTAACAGATTTTTTGCCATCAGTTAGAGAACAAGCAAGGAGCAATCTCCACCATCAGCACCATGAAATGATTAACACATCGTGAAATCCCAATTGTAGTCAATACTAAAGCCTTGTACACAAGTAGCGGAATCCAATAGAAAAGTGGAAGCAATCCTAACTGCAGTCAGAACAATCCCTCCACCATGCAAAAGCAACACTTTTCATATTCTACCCTCAATCACCACATCTTCAAATCAATCACTCTATATTATTACATCTATATAGCATTCTTATACAACAACTATGTTCACTAACTTTCTTGATGAAGATACGTTCACTAATTCGATTATCATGCATCACACTATAAATTATTAAGGAAGGCCAACGGGAAAAGGGGAGAAAACCCTGAATATCTACTCCGATTTCAAGCACACAATTCAATAAGACATAGGAATAATGCACACATCCCAAATTAAAAATCAGTTTAACACACTTCGAGTGGAACACACGTGTATCTTAAATCAAACAAATTCATCATCGAATATCGGAGGCAAGAAACACGTGAGACCCAATAGAATTGAAAGAACCCTAATATACAGTTATCAAAACATGCACCACAAAACTCTCAAATTCAGACATGGAATATCTCAAAATCAAACAAGAAAAATGAAAAAGCAACTCATCTTCACTAAATTCAACCAAAATAGAAAAACGAATTTAAGCGAAAAACTCAAGATTCCAGATAAAGAAACGAAATTGCACGGAAAACAAAACCTACCCGAATAACAAAAAACCCGATCAAGAAAACAAGATTCCAGCTCCACTTCAGAAACCCTCAAGGAGAAGAAAAACACCGAAAAAGAAAAAGAAAAAAAGGAAGCTTTTCCCTTCTGTATTCCGCAGTTGTTAGAAGAAATACGAAGTAATTGGGAGATTGAAAGGTCGTATAAATGCTAGAACACGCATTTATTCCTTCTTGAAGAGGTGAATTGAGAATTTGGAAAGGGGGAAAACATAAATTGTGTGAAAATTAGGTAAAAGATTTAACCCTTAGAAATTGGGCATAAAATTGGATATTCCAAGCTTTCATGCTGTAGGGTGTTTCCTTTAGGTTGCCACACGTCACGTGCCGTGCACGTGTCTCGTGACAAATTTGAAATTCCAGTCCCTTTTTCATTTTGGCCCTCTTTCTTTCATTTTTTTTTTTTGTTTTTTTATGTTGAAGTTGATTAATGAAATTTAGCATTGAAGGGACTTTTGAGAGTTTATTGTCTGTCATTTTGGTGGGTACTTACATGCAAGCTGTTTCCATCTGTAATACAGCATGATAGATTTTGCGTTCTTTCTTCCACTTACCAATTTATTTATTTTTTTGCTTTTTTTTAATAACACAATTCAAATTTTACATTAAAGTGTGAATATATAACCCGATTTTAAGATTGAATTAACTAATATCACTAACAAAATTCTATCTTAAAAGGAATTTTTATATTGCTAATTTCAATATTATTTATATTTACTGTATTTATCATCCAACTATACTGACACACCAACTCACCTTTTTATACCATTAAAAGTGATTCTTATCCATTTTTGGAAATTGGACATTGATGTGGTATAAGATAATACAAAAAAATAAAAAAAAATAGATGCCTTGTTTATAATATAAGTAGAGGTGGTACACAATTAGGTTTGAGGCCGAGTTTGGAGATCGATTGAGATATGATGCATCATATACACCAAAAATTTTCACGAATTCAATCTATTTAATTATTTGTGTCAAAAAAATCGAAATCGAATTCGAATTTGATCCAATTTATTTTTGGGTAACTCATAAACCTTATTTGAAAAAAAATAGTACAAACATGTGTATTTTGGAATATTATATTATTGATATAAATTACTTTATGAGTTAAACATGTTAGTTGGGTTAATTTCAACTTGAAATAATATTTATATAATTAAAAAAAATTACAATGAGATATTTTTCGAAAATTTAATCACCAAAATAACACCATCTCAGTCAAATTGAATATTTTTATTATATGTATGGATTTTTTTGGGTCTTTTACCACTGTAAACCCTAAATTTATAAGTGAGTTATATGAAGTTAACCAAAAACCAATATAAGTTGGATTACCAATCACTATTACCCTTGATTCATGATTTATTCTAGGAGTGACACTTATTTAAAAGACATCAGATGTGTTCAGGAAAAAAAAAATTAATATATTTATATCATTATTGATTATCTTATGCTCAAATCTAAATTTACCAATAAAATTATGTTTTATGCTATATCAATATTTAAATTTCATATTTTACTTTATTGATATATATTAGATGTATATTAAGATGTCAATGTTATGCATAAAACTTACGTGTGGAAAATGGAATGAAACACAAAAAGATTGTATTAATTGCAAATGAAGAATTCGGCGGTAACTTAATTCTTCATAGGTTGAAAATCCTTGAGTTTATAGAGACTTAGAAAAGTCAATAGGTTTGTACAAGTTTGGAAGTAATCGAGTATTAATTACTTGTACTAATTGAACTACCATGCCAAAAAGTCTAGCATTTTAGTAAATGATACATATTAATTTCACACTTATTCTCATAATATTATCATAAAATGTCTCACAAATCTAATTTTTATAAGAAATATCAATTCATAATTCAAAAATTATAATTCACATATACATTTTGGCATGACAAACATATAACATTTTTACATAAATGTTCACAATTTTATGGCATTTTTGTAATCTCTTTCTGTAAGAGGCAATCATGTTCTTATCTTTATTGGATTATCTTTCTTTTTTATATAATATTTTCATTTTCAATCTTATAATTTTATTGGATGACTACCGAATACAATATTATATATTATTATGTCATGTCTACACAAATTGATAATGAATGATGTGTACTACTAATTGAAAAATAATAAAATACAGTAGGGACCAGTGTGCTTTATCTTTCTACAAATTAATCATGTGTGAAACATGGCAAGTCTAATAGTGTGGTTGATATTATTAACTGGCCAAACTGCACCCAACCATTAAATTGTAATAAATACATATATAAATATATTGAAGAGATGAGAAGATATAGTAATAACTATTTTTGACTGAGTCAATAAAATGTCAGGAGATTTACACTTTAATTCATCGAATATGGATCTTATTATTTGTTATAATGGAAATATTCGGGATTTGATAACTAATTCAGAAAATGGATAATAGAGATGTTACGAGCCATAAATGATGAGCTGACCCACTAATAACCCTGAAAAGTGTAGGGTTAAAGCTTAAATTTATGAGATTATTTAAATTGAAATTTATTTTAGAAGTTTTGTTTATTTGAGATACGACTAAGGAGGGGCAAAAGAGACATTGTACTAGTTGAAAAATGAGCACATACTATCAATTAGCTAAGCCAGTGAATACATAACTTATTAAAAACTTAATTAGGCACATCTTGAATGCTAGAATTGAAGCTAGAATCTTAAAATATTTTTTTAGACATCACTTTCTCATACAAAGCCCAATAGTGACTAAGTTTAATAGAATTAAAGATAGGTTTAATTGCAATTTTTCCTTATTTGTTTGGAACCTATCAAGGCTGAGAAGAAACTGTTGGGATCAACTTGCTTAATATCTTCATAATTTTGTGACGTTTTTCATGGCTCAAGTCTTCTCAAGAACAAAAAATTAATTAATCAATGTCTTTTAATTTATTAAATTCAACCTCATAATGCATGATAAAATGGAGGTACAAGCGATTAATTACAAGCATGTTTCAAGCACTCATCAACATAATAACAAACATGATATATACTTCAATGGAAGTTTAGAAACATTGGAATTTGTTGATGATCCAAGCAGCAATGAGTAGAGTAATAACTCTGATGTAGATCGACGACGTTGTCACAGAGGTTCGATCAGATCTGCTCACATTGGTTTCTGGATCTGTCTTCGAACCTGTTTCAATATTATGGATTAATCAGATAATGAGGATAGATCTTGATCTTCTAAGATGAATTCCAATTCCTAATCATGTAAAAATATGTTCGAGTTTGTGGAACCGAGTTCAAATAATTACATTTGATGAAAATTTTATCCATATTTAATTGAATCTCATTTTAGAACATATGAATGTAATATTTTAGTAGATGTGACAATTTGGGCCCGACCCAATTAGTTTATGTAGGCTATGATCTAAGTCAAATAAATATTAAGTTTCGAATAATTTTGTACCTGAAGGAATGGAGGTGGGAATCGTTTCTCCTTGACTCTCGGGAGGTTCAGAGGAGACATCTGTCGTGGGACTTAGGGGCGAAGATGCTGGTACACTAGCCGGTCCGTTGGCAACATCTACAAAGAAGCACAATATGAAAATCGAGTAAGTTCATTATCATTATAGTCTAAATTTGAAAAACTACAACGTATAATTTGTATCAAATCATACCGTTGCATTGTCCATCTAGAGGAGTTTGCATGTTACAAGTAACGGGCAGTGCCAATGCAAGAGTTCGGTTAAAGGCAACACCAATTGAAGCACCGGCACCGTTGCTTAGTAAAGGGCAAAGACACTCGGGCTGAGCTTGAACAACGCTAGCAAGAGACGAGCAACACGCTGGTAATGGTTTTGTCGAATTTCCAGTGATGTAACTTATACACGAGGATATGCTAGTGAGCATCGTAGAACAGCTTGATTGAGCCGTGGCTTCTCTATATAGTGTAAGTGTAAGGATTAGGACCAAGAAGACCTTTTCATACACTTTAGTAGCCATAATGTCTGTATTGATTGTGAGGAAATACAATCTATTTTATGGAGGAAGTACATAGGTTTATCTAGCAAATATTGGAGTACCAACAACAAAATATTCAATTTAATTTTATAATATCTGTATATATGTGTATTAATCATATGATAACGAAAGGTAATCATTTTCGATATATTTAGTTCTATGTAGTTGGAATTGGCTAACTGACTCCCATCTTTTCTTCATTAATAATTAGGATTCTTATAATTAAACAACATTAATCATTTTCATACACGTACGTTGCTTGATTAATGTGGATGCAATTGTAGTATTTTTCACCTACTTTCAACAAGAACCTCATGATTTTTTTTATTTTTATTTCGGCATATTAAGGTTCCGTTAAAATTATAATACGTTAAATCTTTTATAGGGTGTAATCTAATTCACCATAAAAAAACAAATAAATAAAGAAGAAGTAAAACAATACATCAACTTTATACAGGTTTGTTATAATGTATGACGACCATATTACCTAGATTCGAAACTCGATGGCCTAAACTCTTCATTTGATGTCCCACTTTGCAATTTATTTGAACATTGATTTGGGCTCCACCAACTCAACAATAGCTATGTTATTCAATTGACTAAAAGTAAAAAAGTCTAATTTTAGAGAAATATGATTCTATTTTTTTCCTTGATAGAGAGTGTATATGTTTTATGAGCAAGAAAATAAATCAGGAAAATATCTTTAAAAAAAAAAAAAGGTAAGACCACTCTTCTATAACTAGTGACTAGTCCAAATTTTTTTTAAAATTTACTTTAGCATTTCTATTATCAGCAACTAGAGAACAGACAAACAAGTGTCTTAAAAAAAAAGTTAGTTAGCTAACTGAACCCCATTTATTTATATATTTAGATAGTTGTTGCAACGCAGTTTCACCTACTTTCATCTTAAGCACTACCTGGAAAAGTCTCATATTGTCTTTGGACTGATTGTGATGGTTACTATTTTAAATGAAATTCTTGGAGATACGAATAACTATTAAATACTTTTGTTACTAAGGAAAGGCTTCAACAAACATTGAAAAATACAATGATACTCGTATAACTTAAAAAATTGGAAGCAGGTTAAGGATCTAATTGCGTGTTAATTTGTTTAATGAGTATATAATTGGGATTCACGCATCACAAAGAGTGGCATATCAATAAAATAGTGTCAGAAATTGAATTTCAAACGCTCATATGAGCGACACATGTAAAATTTTGACAAAACCATCAATTTAGAACTAGAATTACAACATACTAAAAGTTTGAGATTTAATTGCAAAATGCTGATCGATATGAGATTGAAATTGTCAGGACCAAGATTTACGAGATTTTCTTTGCATATTGTTATTACTAAACTTACAAATTTTGAAAATTATTGAACTTAATTTCATAAATTGATTGAATATAACTGAAATTACCAAGACCCAATAGTTGTGGAATCATTTCTTTTGCAATTTTACCCTGATTACTAATCTAACATAATTTTGCTAGTAAAGTCAAAATTGATGGACACCTGGATTATTTTCACAGCACAAAACATTAAATTATCGAATCTTCTACGCGGTTGAAATCACGGTTGGTCTTGACATTATTCGTATTCTTCTGTTTGGATGAAAATTACATAGAAAATCCACCTCTAATGACAACCCAAATGTTTTGATTAGTGCTTAAGAGAATTACTGTGTTTTACGACTCTTTCACTATTCTTATTGTATTCTGCATGTTGAGTATATATGAAGGATATTGAGAGACAGAGAAGTTATTGGAGAGTTAATATTGGAAATTATCTCATAACTTTCACGGTTTTTCTTTAATTCATTTTTAACCCCCAAAACTTTATATTATATTATGTATGAAATAGGGTAGCCCACATGGACGACATATTGACCCGGATCCAATTTATTTATTCCAACAAAAAATTCCTTTAATCTCAAGATTGCTGCTGATGAGTGAGAATAACATTTTGAATGACTTATGATCTACAAAGAATTAATATCTCTGGTGAAATTAAAGAGTGTAGTGCTGATCTGGTTTTGCAGCATCAAAGTTGAAACACAACAAATGTGGAAAATTTGAGAAATCTGGGAAAATGATGTAATATCCTTAAACAATCTGATACAATATTTTGAAGCCCTGCATAGCAGGGACTACATAAAGTAAATCATACATACAAAATTCAAAAAATAATAAAATAAAGACAACATATAATTCAATCAGATTGACACAAACAAACGTCTGAAAAATATCGTTCCAGGTTGATCGAATCTCAAAATCCCACGAAGAACAGAGAACACGTTGCAAGAAAGAGGAAGAAAACTTCAAGTGCTCTGTTGTTGCTTCCTCCCTTATAAGCACCATTCACTGAAGGGGTAGTTTTTGATCCTACATTGTCACAACATAACATAAATTCAGTTAGTCCTATGTTAAGACATGTAATATTTTTATTTATTCTTATATATTTTTTACCTGATGGAATAGTGGTTGCTGGTTCTTTGGATGAATCAGCAGCTGGAGAGGCTTGTGGGGTATGATCCGTTGAAGCCGATGGTCCATTCGCAGCTGAATTTATCGTGAATTAGTCAACCAAACATAAACTTTTTACATTGATTAATGAAGAAAGAATGATGACAAAAACATCTCACCATTGCATTTGCTAAGTGGAGGAGTTTGGACACTGCAAGCCTGAGGTAATGAAAGTGCTAATGTCTGATTAATGTTGTAGCCGTATGAGGTGGCAGTGCCGTTGAGGAGTAAGCACAGACACTGTGGCTGTGATGTAACAACGTTGGAGAGCTGGGAGCAGCACGAAGCTGATGGAGTCGAGGTGTTTCCTGAGACGTAGTTGAGACAAGGGGACAGCCCGATTAGTGTCTTGGTGCATCCACTTTGTGCTTCCGTTGTATCCAAAAACACGGATGCAAGAACGATGAAGAGGGCTAGTTTTGTCACTTTGTTAGCTGCCATTGGAGTGGCAAGAAAAGAGTGTGGAATGTGTTGTTGGATGATGAGAGAGATGGGATTTTGAATTTGAGTGAGGAGAGATTGGATTGGATGTTTTATATAAGGATTGGGGGTAGGAAAAGACAAGATGTTTGTGTTGGGTTGGCCATCTGTTTGAGCAAGTTAGTTGGTTTTAAGTGTTATTAAACAATGATTAGGTTTTGTAGTACAGGGCATATATGTAAGATGTTATGATTGAGAAAATTTCAAGGACTTGGTAGTTGATATCGTACTGGCTGTTTTATTGTTCTTAGTTGAAGGTTGTTTCCAAATATGTAGTATGATCTTCATACATTGCTTTTTTTATTACGTGCATCATGGAAGAAGTCAAAGAGGTACAGGGAACAATTATCAATAAATAAGAAGGAGAAGTATTGAATAAGAGTGTTTGGTATGTTTGATTAATGATAATCAAATACTACTCTTTGTCAGATAATTTTACGGTTCCGATTTTATGAGATGGATAAACTTTCAATCTGTGTATACATTTATAAAAATAAGTTTGATTTATAAATAGTGGGATTCTAACTCATATATTTATATGTGTGATATCGTTTTTAAGAAAATGATAAAATGTCCGCTGTGGACAATTCTTAATACGTCCACCGATTATGTGTATTGATCTCATCCCTGATTATATGAAAAATGAAATTAATAGACATTTTGGATTTTTGACACATCAACCGTGGATACATCAAAGATGTGCCCACAGTGGGCAGGATAGCAGGGGTGTTCGTTTTTATATGAAATATTATACCATTATTATGTTTGACTTGTACTTTATGGGCTTGATTACATTTTGGGGCCCAATCAGATTAGCTTAACTTCTATTGTTTGGACTTTGGCCTTCTGTTTGTCCCGTATAAGATGGAAAATTATTTTTATTAGTATGAGATAATTTAGGAAAGCTCAAAAGAAATTTATGTGGGCTCGAACTAAAACTGGCAATATTACACCAATAAGATTTGAGAGTTCGGACAATATCATACCAATGTGAATCTCTAAACAATTAAATTTAATTTACTAGGTTTTACTCCGAATTTAGAATTTCTCTCTATTTTTAGTATCTACATGTCTTCTAGATTTGTTAGATTCATTTTTTTTCCATTTTAAGATCATTGACCTTTAAGCTAGACTTTATTTCCCTTTCTTGTTTTACAATTTAATGCCATGATTTGAGAATGAGCGTAATGTAACACCAATGGAGTAGGTTGTGTTTGGATTTGGCAATTTGAGATACGAGATTTGAAATGAATGTATTTTCCTTACATTTAAATTAAAGTATATTTAAAATTATTTATAAATTAGTTTAAAATGAAACCGATGCATTTCTAATTCATATCAATCAATAATTTGTTAATATAAATTTCGAGTCATTCCTCAAATCATTCTGTCCAAAATAGAACCTTAGTGAATTCAAAATCTCATTTTTTTATAGCGTAACAAATATATCGAGAATTTGAAACTAGAGATTTTCTGGTAATAAAAATTCTCTTGAATACGATAGAGGTGTCCGAACATGAGAAATGAGTTCTAGTGATAGCAAAAGAAGAACAAAATGTATTTTCTTGAAAAATAATCAATTGTACAACCATGATCTAGGCTACAATGAAGAAGCCACATGAATAACAAATAACACCACACTCACATTTCACCAAAATAAACGAAGCTACAATTCCTATTCATCTTCTAAGTAGGAAATTAAAACAACAACACTTAAAACTTCAACACATCACAATCCAGTTCAAGTCAAAACCCATGATGATGCCATCAAGAAAACAACACCCATCAAGCTGCACTTTGCTGGTCCACTGCTCCCTCCAACACTCGATCCATCTCTGCCTGGAACTGCTTTAGACCCTGCATCCACATTGTCTTAATTAGTCTCAATTCATTATCCAAAAAAATTGTCTTAATTAATTAATGGCCCAAACTTGTTGAATAATATTAGATGAGTACCTGATGGAACATCATCAGTCTCAGATGGTGTCATTGGAGCAACATCAGGCGCGTCCAAATCAGGAGTCTCGGAGGGCGAAGCTGCTGGTGCAGGTGCACCTGCTCCACTAGGAGCTGTCACACCAATCAGACCATTGATCAATTTAATCACATGTCAACTAGTTCAAGAATGGACAAAAAGGGCGCGTGTATCTTACCATCACACCGGCTGAGTGGGGGCGTTTGCACGTTGCAAGCGCCAGGGAGGGCGAGCGCGAGTGTTTGATTCACGACAATGCCAAAATTGGACGCCCCGCCTTTTAGGAGGGTGCAAAGGCATTGTGGCTGTGAGCCAACGACGCTTGAGAGTCGAGAGCAGCAAGAAGACGAGGGAGTTGATGAATTGCCACTAACGTAGTTCATACACGGGGACAAGCTCACTATAGCCATCGTGCACCCCCCCGATTGGGCTCTGGCTCCAACGAGCACAACGAGCAACATTAGGGCTATCATACTTGCCTTCATTGCCATTGCTATTTTTCAATTGCTTTTCCTTTTGAATATTGTGGAAAGCTTTGTGTGGGATTGGAAGTTTGAAGGTTGAATGAGGATATTGAAGGGAGGAAGAAATTGTGTGAATTTATAAGACTTAGGTCATGAGTTATGAAGGAAATAGGTCTATCTAGTTGGCCAACTTTATAAGTAGTTAATTAGCTATTGAAAATTGAAATTAGCAAGAATGAGTAGGCTTGCTTGTGCTACCTAACAAGGATTTTTGGCTTTTATATAAAATAAGAATATCAAATGAGTAATAATTTAGGTTTTAATTTAAATGTTAGTTAAAGTAGTTGAACTCCCTCTAAAACACCAATGTTTCCCTCCAAATTCGAAAGTTTCTGATGAACTTTTAAGGAAAGTAAGGTAGACTTGTTAGAATCTATTGTTCTTCGTGGAAGCTCAAATTTATATATTTATAGGGATTTTTTTTTTTTTTTTTTTTTTTTGGAATTTTGGAGTGAATTGAAAGTTGTTTATTTAATTTTGAAAGGTGTCTGTTGTTTGATGACAAGATATTTGTGAAAAGTTACATATATTCAAGTGTGGTGGGGGTGTATGAAAGGTTATGTATACATATTTAATGATCTTTATATTTTCAAGATATAAGATTAAATTTAACAGGGGAGATTAGTAAATGAGCTAAATAAATATTATTTTATATAGAAAGTTGACTATATATTTAAGAGGGCAAAACAATATATATTTCACATTGAATTATAAATTATTTGAGTTTTTTATCTGAATTATTCCATTTTACATGTCAGAAATCAATAAATAGTATTTTGATGTTTTAAATGCATTAAATTAAAGTTCGCACGATAATGTGGAACAATAGAAAGTTTATAGGAATAAATATTAATAAAAGGAAAATAAGACTCCTAAATATATGGGAAGATAAATACAAAATCTGATACTATGGATGGCATAAAGAAATTATTACAAGTTCTCCAATAATATCAACAGCAAATTACTGCAAATTCCAAAAAGCCAAACATAAAGATGACCAAATCCACGTAAAATATTCGACCTTCATCCCTACATAAAGCAGAATATCTCACACACCAGCAAAGATTGAAAAGAAAACATGTCATATTCAAAGTTTTTCATAGCCATTAATTGCATCCTCTGCTACACCACACTTATATATAATATCACATATAATTAAATTACATGATATCTAAGTGTATGATTTTATTTGATAAATAATGGAACATTCAGTGAATTTACTTCTTTTCATGTGATTTTTATTTATATTGCACGTTGAGAATTGTTCATAAATTACGATACAATCTCGATTTATGGACCAAAATCATCGTCCCTTCCAAAGAGTAAACTCAAAATTGTAAATAAAAGATGTATAATTATTACAGAAAAATAGAAAAGAAATATACCATTCGAACCGAATTCATACTTTAATCTTTTTTTTTCTCTTTTTCCTGATATCAATACCGAATCATTTATATATTGAATATGGGCTTCAACTTTAATTTGTTGCTAGCTATTGGGCTTGGGCCGTATCAAATTCATGTCCTTGTCTTAGTGAACTTTTATGTTCTGTTGCCCATCAAGGTTTCTGATAGATAGATATATATATATATATATATATATATATATTTTTTTTTATTTTTTATTTTTTTTTATTTTTTTATTTTAATTATGCTCCTCTAAATCAGAACGGACGAGGTATTTCACTAACACAAAAATGAGATGTATATCACAGATATATTTCGTGAGACAAAGCTCATAATCCATCAATCAAATCAATTTTACAAATTTATATGAATTGTGGGTTGTGGAATGTGTGGGTCAACCCGTTTCACAAATTCTCACAAGAGTCTATTCTCAATGAAGTGATGCAATCTATGTTTTGAATAGTACATACTGATATAATAAAAATGACTAAATGTTATTGACATCCGATAAGATTGTATAATCTAAATTTTATGATATTGACGAAAATGAAGAAAATGTCAAATTTTTACTTAAAAAATGAATTATAAATTATGACTAAAATAAGATTTTTTGTCCATTATAAATGAAATCACCCCAAATAAATCTAATGCACTCCATTATATGTAAACATAAATAGAATCTTAATTTATTTAAGAAACTTAAACTTGATCTTAAAAGGCAGCGTTATATCAAATACAGTCTTGTTTTCAAAATCCTAGAAGCTCATGGTATTTATCATGATATCAAGAACACGCATATTATTAATTATTAATACCTTCACCGGAAAATATCTCCGGCGAAGATTTGATCACCACCACCACTCTGGCGGCGGCTCATCGTGGGAAGGCGGAGAAGGATCAACTATCGTCGTCGGAGGGCACTTTTTTCCTTTGGACTTTTTGACATTGCAACCACACCAGCATTTAAGTGTAAATTTCTCCGGAAATATAATACTTTTCTTCTTCAAACATTTTGCATTATAAAGCAAACCCCCAAATTTCTTTCTGCAAACATTTGTACAATCTGCAACACTCTTCATCGGTTTGCTGCCCAAGTGGACCACCGGGCAAAGGGCCGGCCCTGCCGCCGCCGCCATCAGATCCACTGCTCACCAACCGTTCAAATGAATTAAAAATATATAATAATATCATCCATATACACATAATATTGATAGCCGCACCTCAAAACTTATTAAACATACACCATTTCTATACAAATGAAAAATATATAAATACTAGAAATGGGGTGTGTTTAGTAAGTTCTGAGGTGCAGATAGCCGCACCCAATATTGAAATACCACTAAATCAAATAAGGATTTTTTTTTACCACAATACCATTTTCTTACCTTTTTTACTATAATTGTGGTGAATTGTCAAAAATAGTTTTTCTCATGGGTGCGGCTATCCGCACCCCAGAAAATGCTAAACACACCCCACCCCAAGTGTTAACAGTAACACTTGGGGTGGGGTGTGTTTTGTAATTAGTGGGGTGCGGATAGCCGCACCATTTTCTCATATTTGGAATAGTACAAAAAAGATTGATATGTCACCATTGCATTTATGTTTTGGCAAAGTTTTGGGTGAGACCGTCTCACGGATTCCATTCTATGAGACGGGTCGGGTCGGGTCGGGTCGAATATAAGAAATTATGTAATATTTTTATGTGTATTAAATAATACCTTTATGTATATTAGGTAATACTTTGTATTATAAGATGCATTTTGAGTTGAGTCAGACTATAAAAAAATATATAATATTTTTATGTGTATCAGGTAATACTTTTGTATTGTGGGATACATGACCCGAATTGGGTCAAATCGAATCTTAAAAAAACACATGGATCTAGGGTTTCTAGAGGCTCTTCTCTCTCATGCAACATGTAATATTTTTGTGTATATTAGGTAATATTTTTCTATATATCATGTAATATTTTTACATCATGTACATATACTACATAATATAATACAAAAGTATTATCTAATACACACAAATGTATTACATAATTTATTATATTCAACCTGATCCGACCCGTCTCACAAAATGAGATCCGTGAAACTGTCTCACATATGACATACTCTTATATTTTTATTATTAACAAGGGTAAATTTATTATTTTATTGAATTGTGGTAGAAAAGTAAATCACTAGATTAATTATGGTACAAATTGTGTTATTCCAATGTATAATAAGATTTATGATTTTTTATCCACTAAAAATTTTATACAACTATATTGGCCACTTCAACAACCTTCATGGTTATATTGGTATCCAAATAGTTATTGGTATCCAAATAGTTATTGATCAATTAGGAATAGAATGCATGAGAGTGAAAAATATGTACCCAATATGATAACGGCGAGCAGGGCAGTGGAGAACTGCATGACAAAAGGTTTAGACATTTTATTAGATTTGAAGATGAAATGCATGAGATGATAGTCTTTGTTATATAGCCCTAAAATATATTTATACCCATTAAGTATGTGAAAAAAAAAGTTTCTTAAGATAATTTTAAATTACTTTTTCTGAAAAAGAGATAGTTTTTAATTAAATGGATGTTACTCCGTTTTAATTGTGAAAGGTGTTTGGTTTATCCACGTGTTCACTTTTATGCCTAGGCAAAGGTCATGGATGTTGGTCAGTTATGTCATAATAATTTTCAATGTATCCGAAGTTATTGTCATGACCAAGAAGGTATTGAGCCTTTTTTAGACTTAAATAAAATGAAAGACATTTTGATACAAATATTCTTCCATAAGATGTTGTAGACCTCACCACATGCTTTTACTTTTTTTCTTCTTCTTTCTTGAGATTGTGTGGGTTGGTTGTGTGGCTCGTGTGGTTAAATGTTGCATCGTGTGGGTGTGGGTTGTCGTGTGCTTTGTATTATGTCATGTTGTGTAGATTGTGTGACTATCGTGTGGGTCGTGGAGACCATGAGACACAAATCACATATGCCAACTTTGGTTAGTGTGGGATGAATATTAAAAGAAATCTGCTAATGATGAAGTACATTTTATTTAGGTGAACTTGGAGGTTGAGTTGACCCTGACTTTCCTTCATCATCTCATGTTTTTAGACTTTTTAGATCACGATATCTTTCGATTTTATTAGGTGCGTGATATTTTTATTCCTAAAATAGGTTTTTATCCTTTGAATTTTTCTTTATTGAGGTTTTAGCAAGGCTCACATTTTGTTGTGACTAGTCGATATGTGACTAGTTTGTTTCATTTCTTCGTCCCTCTTGTATATAAGCTTTTCTTTTTTCTTTTGTTATTCGATTTTTGCTTTTATTGAAAAAAAGTCCATTTTTTATTAAAATTGATGTATTCTTATTTTGACTATATACATCCGTTCCAATTAATTCGCCATAGGACGGGGGTGTGACTAGCTATAATTATAATTTATAAAAAAATTAAATGTTATATTTATACATCACATAAATAAGTAGAGCAGTCAACCAGACCTTATAAGTTGGCTATTTGACAACTAATTAAGTTCATTAATCTAACCTTACACTTCAGTTAAAACTAAACTTACCCAAAAAATTTAAAACAATGATAATGATAAATTGGCAATGCAAATCTAATTTTGTCTCAAAGTTAGCTCATTATTTTGTATCCTTCCAACTTCAAATCTATATTTCTGATATTTACCAAATTATATGATAGAAAAGGTATACAAAATAAATAATAAAATTGAAATAGTTTTCAGACAGAGTTCACAATCTATTCTACATTATGATTACTGCTCAATACACAGATAAATTAGTAATCGGTTGAATCATAAATTTTGGAATGTATATATATAACTTCAAATTCATCCAAATTAGAATGCATTCAATATCCTTTCATATTGAACACAAATTATTTAAAATAAAAATTATGGATTTAAATTCATATGAACTCAAACATCATCAATGAATTTAATATTATGAATTTCAAATCCTTTAATTCAAACACAACTTTATATCAATTAATTATTTAATTATTTATTCTAACTATTAGTTGGGGAGTTCTTGACTTGTTCAATTGTCATAGCTCATAAATAAAATTAAATACAAAAACTATGTAGGTGAACCCATATAGGGAATCTAAGAAAAAAAGAAGAGATTAGAAAAGTATTAAATAAACGTTTTCTAGTTGGATTTTGAAAAGTATATATAACCAAAACCAAGAGTTGAAATTTGAATAAAATTAATTATTATTATGTTATTCAACAAAAATTAAAAGCATTTAAAAAAAGTAGTTGCAAATTAATGTAACTCTGAGATTAAGTAATTGGTTACAAATTTCTCCCTATCCTTGAATAGTGTACTCAAATATGTCACAAACATAATTTTCAATCAAAATAAAATAGTACTTATGTTGATCATATGTAACATCATGTTTTTGATATTGATGTAATATTACATCCAATTTAAGTGCTATTTCGTGTGTGTTGAATTGGATTTTGAAGATTTCACATGCAACAAGGGCATCTCCAATGGATAAACTCAAAAATAAGGTTTTTTTAATCCCTCCTCCACGTCACCTTCTACCCAACCATTGGGGATGCCCTAAGATTTAATGCTTAGTATAAATAGTTAGTGAATGTGGTACTTTTTTTTCATTTTCAGAAGTAATGTATTTTCGATTAAGATCGTTTATGATTTTTTTCATGGAATTGTATCGTATAATTATTTTACTTCTATAAAGTCGTGGAAAATTCCAGCCTAGCATATGTAAATTAAAAGGAAAAGTCTGATTAAAAATAGTTTATTAATTAGTATTATATATTTTCGCACTTCCCTACTCTCTATATTAAAAGGAAAAAAAAACTCAATATATGAATATAGAAAACAAAAAAGAATTCATATTAAAATAATGAACTATTTAATATTTAAGTAGATTGCTGTAAAATCACCTTAGGAAGCTAATTTTATAAATTTGACTCGAATGATTATAAGTCAAATGAACTTAAATTTAATGTGCGTATATAATCCAAAATTCACTATTCAAACAACTTTTTATAATAAAATAATACAACTACATTCAATTTTTTTAACTTTTCTATGATATGTGAGATCTTAACTATAAAATTCAAAACTTCCAAAAAAAATTTCAAACTCCAACTTACAAATCTCAAACTTGCAAATTCCACATACATTTTTATCCAAACAAAGCATAGGATTGAGGAGATTTTGCTCGCGTAATTTCTGATTGATATTATTGATACAATTTCTTCTGGTTCTTCTGAGAAAAAAAAATCAAACTACTATTTACTTAACTATGTTATAACTTTGTAGATACCTTTTTATATAATAACTTCTAAAAAAATTTAATATTTACTTTATCATTGAATTAATACCTTGTACTATCTTTTTAAAACCTATTTTATCTTATATTTAAACAAATAAATGATTAGGTACAAAAACTCATAATATCATACGAGACAATTTCTTAGATATAAATCCATGGGATGACGCTCTGTCCACCTATATATAAATCAAACTTATTTTTACAACATATAATATGAATTATCAGTTACTAATCATAAATTGACCAATCTCACAAAATTATGTGAGAAATTCTTTAAATTAATATTAATTTTTCATAAATAAAAAAAACACTAATAGTCCGCAAAAATCTGTATGAGATTAATAAAATTCATTTTTACAAATTCATATTTAAACTGTAAAGTGTAGTTTATAAATGGAAATCATCTCACAAAATTAGATATTATAAAAGTCATATTCAAATGGCGTAACAAAGTATAAGGACGGATTTAAATAATTAAATCGTTATTTCCATGTTAACCAGAAGTAGGGCCCACGGTGGCCTATATATATTAGCCACCTAGCGCCTTTTTTTTATCATCTTTATTATTTGTATAAATAAAACTTATTTTCATTCTCAGAGTAGCACCTGAGCAAAAACCGAGTCCAACCAAAACCCCTACTCACATTTCATTCGATTCATTCATAATGCCGGTGAAACGGAGCCGAGTCTCGAGTTCATCGGCTTTGGTTTCAGCCACCGCTTCCACGACTCAGTTGAAATATATGAAAACTGACGACGCCGCCGAACCGCCACGGCCAAAGTTAACCGTTGCTCCGCCGGTTAATTTTGACAAATCAGATCAGATGAAAATTGGTGGTTTTTTGGAACGATGCCATTACTGTAAGAAGAGAATTTCTCAGAATTCTGAAGTTTTCATGTACAGGTAGCGCTTCTGTATTTAATTATTAATTGTACATTTCGATTCTTTGGTGGTTGTGGTAATTAGATTCCTAATCTGTTCGTCTTCAAATTTGTGAATGATTGCTTCTCATTGTGTGTGTCTGTGTTTTTTTTTTTTTTTTTTCCTACTAATTTTTCATGAGCTTTACTTGATCGTGCTGTTTGATCTGTTTCCATTTGGTGTTATCGAATCTAATCGAATTTATGTATGTTACCGTTTTTTGGTTTGTTTTTAATTTAATAAGTAAGTTGTATATTATTCTTCCTGCAATTTTACATGAAAGATTCATTTGGTTGCCTTCAATTTGCTTAATAGATTTTCTTTTGACTTTTCCCTTTGAATTACTTTGCTTTGCTGACTTATCTTTAATTATTTGGGAATCTACTATTCTTTATTAACTTTCAAGCGCATATTTTTGTCTGTCATTATGATTACAAAATGTAGAATGTGGACGCGCATTTGATTTCCTTGATTTGTGCTTTTCTATATCTTGCTCGGAGTCTTGCCTGTTAATGATTTGTTGACTAATTTCCATAGGACCACGGTGTTGAACCCTTTTTAGGCCTTGTAATAAATGGCTACTTCATTTTAAAGTTCTTTATACCTACTTCGTTTACTTTCAACAATGTGATGCCAACAGTTTGCATAAAGTACTTTCATCTTTATACTAAAGTCCAAATATGATACTCCATCTTCTCTTAAATAATATTATTGTAGTTCCTCTTCATACTAAGTCAAGTTTACTATCATTATTTTATTGTTTATTGTATTGCTTGAGAAGAACTTGAGAATAAGCTTCTATATACCAATGTAAGCAGCTTGCACAGCTGACTTTTAAGAATCCCAATAATTCTTAGTCTGTGAAGCTATTATATGTGCTATAATCCATACTACTTGGAGTCTTGGACTTAATCTAGGGACAACACTGTTAAATAAATTTTGTACCCAGTGACTTAAAAATCTTAACTGAGTGAGTTTCATTGGCTATAAGGACTTCAATTAGCATTCTAGTAATATCTGAGTCTTATCTTCTGTCTTTTGTGCTTTCTCACACTTACATTTGGATGTATAATTTCTGCAGCACCCTCTGTGCTTTCTGCTCTGTCGAATGCCGTGATTTTCAGATTAACTTGGACGAATGTGCTGAGAGAAAGCGAGAAAACTCAAAAGGAAAGTTGGTTGAGGGGCAGAAGTAAGGTGTAATGCTTATGCAGCTCCCACATCACATACCTGGATATTCAAATACTAACTGTAGATCTGCACTCTGTCGAATTTTGAGGAACAGCTTGCACCTCTGCATAGGATAGGAAGAGTATAGTTCATGTCTTATTGTACTGTCTGACTGTACAGTTAATTCTCTCTGTTGGCATGTTATTGAAGCATTAAACTTGTTCCAGCTTTTCTGCTTCAGCTGCTAATATGAGTTAGATAGACTGCTATTAGCATCATACTAAGAAATTCTCTCCTTTTTTTGCAAATCTAATGCATAAATAATTTATTGCTTCACAATTCACATTCAACTGCACTCGCTCTTTTAGCATGTTTCAGGAAGCTGGAGTGTGTATTCACCAAATTCTTCTCTCTCTACAAACCACCGCAGAAAAAACAACACTAGAAAAAAAATGTTCCAAGTTCCACTCTAGATCTACGCAAATCGCAGTCCAACAAAAATGTTTCTCTTGGATTGGTTCTATGGCATATTGGCATCGCTCGGATTGTAAAGAGGCTATGATCTTGTTCCTCGGCCTCAAACTATGATTCTTCACATGCTCAAGGACGAGGATTTTTTTTTTTTTCCTGAGGTTTGATTGCGAATTGTCAGTGATTAGTGGATCTCGGTGGATTGATTGGATCGGAAATTTTGTTTGATGCAGAGATTAGTGCAACTGCTGCATTACATCGGAAGAGCTGAGTATTGGCAAAATTAAGTTCAAGGTGTTTGATTTAGGAGGACATCAGATCGCTTGCAGAATTTGGAAGGATTATTATGCTAAGGTAGATTTGATTTACATTTTTTTAGATATAATGTTGGTTTGTGTTTTTTATTCTAGTTTTAAATATTCTATAAGGGAACTAGAGTCCAAATTCAATATTACATTATCCAAATCATACTAAGTTAAAATAATCACAGAATGATCCCTACCATAGATGAATATCATAATAAAGTCTTAAATACGAATGGTTTTTTCATATTCCGGAAATTTCGGAATATTCTTTCTGATTTCACTGTTAATCAGTTCGTCATCGTCACGAATCAGTTCGTCATCACGAATCAGTTCGTCGTCACAAATCAGTTCGTCGTCACCATGAATCAGTTCCTCATCACGAATCAGTTCGGTTTCTGACTTCAGTGTGAAATTAAAGAAAAAGGCCCGGTTCGTTTTAGTTCGACCATATCACCTTTTTTTAACCATTATTCATAAGATGCCACTATCTATATAACAAGTGTAAGTAAATGCTGTATACTATTGGGTTGGGTGTCCATCTCTCAATTAACAGTGGTGATTAATTGGATTCCACGACTTAAAGCTATTATGTACAATACCTCAAAGATGAATGGCATAAGAAATGCAGGCCAAATTCAAGTTTTTTTTAGTAAAAAAATATCCCTTTCCTTCATGTAAGTCTACTTTCTTGTTTACAATTGTAAGAAAGACATGAACATTACATGCATATGGTCCATGAATGAACATGCTTAACACAACATTGTCCTCATTTTTGTTTGAAAATGGAAGACTCCGAAACTTGGGATGAAGACAACACATATAAGTGGTGGTTCATGTATAACAATGGTATGCAATAATTTGTTTTAGATAACTTAGGGATTACTGTCACAAACTTAAGTATTCTTCCTTTAAATAAAGAAGGAATTAGGGGTAATAAAGAAGGAATTAGGGGTATGATGTATAGATAACTGAGAATGAATCTTAAGATGAATAAATTGTCAACTAGTGGTTTATAGTTGCAGAGATAGAGTTATAAAATCCTTGGAATGCTTTGAGCATGGCAAGGATAATAGCAAGGAGAAATTTTCCTATTTTGATAATCATAAATACCAATATCATGTCCACCATATGGGGCATAATCCATGGGATTAAGTTCATTGTCATCCGTAAAGTAGATGGAATTGGGCTTCAAGTTCAACTCCTCATCAGCTGATGCTTCAATGGCAAAGGAACAAACATGGCGAGACCATCCAACTCAACCTCACTTTACCCTCTCTATCCTATGAACATCAAAACTAAATGTCTTGTACGGACAAGTCCCATCATCATCTTCGTATTCAACATAGGCACCATATAATAATAATAATAATAATTTTTTAAGGTAACACCCACCCGTAATTAATGTAAATTAAAAATATTCAAAAGTTATTAATGAAAATGATAGGTGGAAAGTCGCTGTCATAAAGTTGCATCAAAGTCGTAAGGCAAGTCTTTGGGGAATATGAAATGTTATTTCAAAATAAGGTAAATCGAAATTCATTAAGATATTGAATGCAGAGTATGAGGCATAGAGCAGACGCATTACCCTGGAGCCAAGTATTAAAAAGCAGAATGAGTCTCTTTGAGATTTATTGTGAATCATTAATTCAAGTATAAATAGTTTATGACAAAAATATCAATAAATCCAAATTATTGACACAATTTTTATTTATTCATATAAGAATCGAGATTAGATAATATTAACTTGTGGACCTAATTTTCAAATATGTGATGTTTGGAAAATTACATCCTACTTGAACCACGCAAAAAAAAATTCTTAATTGTTGAATTTTTTTTTTTTTTTTTTGTTAGATTAGTTGCTTCTGGATTTAATTGGCATACGATTAGAATATAAAAAGATTTCTTCTGGATCTTAGTGCATTGTATATTATCTGATCATAAAATATCCCCTAAAAATCTGATCAATTGGATAATTTTTTTGGTATGGGTAGGACTAGAGACACCCCATGTATTACTAAGGACACCCCAAATTATATGATTTTCAATTTAAAAAAAACAAAATAAATATAAAAACAATTTTACTAGCATTTTCATTCATCAATAAATTTAAAGAAAGAACCTAAACAAATTAAGAAAAATGAAAAAGAGAGAGAGAGAAAGTGAAGGAGAAGAGATGATAGAGTTTAAAATTTTTATTTTTTTATTTCTTTAAAGGGTAAAGTTGGAATTTTCATATTTTTTGGTTTCTTAATAAAAAATTGTATAATTGAGTTGTGCTAAGTAAAAGGTGGGGTGTCTTTAGTCCCACCCTATATATATATATATATATATATATATCAATTATTAATTTGAAATGAAATAAAAATTCGAGAAGTATCTAAAGTAATATGTTCAAAAGTGAAAATATATCTAAATAGCCTTTTCAAAAAGTCATTGCAAATGTATTTCTCCAAAAAACAAAAAAAAAATTGTTATGTATTTCACTATGTTGGAAATAAAATTAAATAAATCTCAAACATCTCTTTCAAGTACTTTGACTTTTTATGTCAAAAAAAAAAATTGCTTCTTTTTTTTTTTTTTGCTTATTTATTTTATGAGTAAGACATCTATAATTAAAATCGTTTATCAAATTTGATTTTGTAAGGTAGATCAACTTTAGAGTTCATAACCCACAAAATAGATAGACAAGGGTTTGAAATAAAAAGTTTAACTTGATGTCTTTTGAGTTACCCTAAAATGGTTGTCTATAAAAATTTATTATGGGCTTGTTTGTTACATTTGACTTAGCCTTTACCAGACCAGGTTAATTCTTATCTGCTTCAAATCTTTAAGGCCCATAACAATAATATGGCCCAGGTGAAACTCTGATCTGCTTGACAATGGACCAGAGGTGTGATCCATAATCATAACGCAGCCCAAGTCTTGTTAAATGTTGAGGTGACCAAATTTTCACACTGAATTTTAAAGGGTAGAGTAGATGATAGCAACCTCTTTTAAAGATTCCTAGTATATTCAACCAAACATAAGATTGTTAACACATATGCATCAAATTCAACACATATTTTAACAATATTGTACAAATAATGCCTAGAGTACCCACACCTGCATAGTATTCTAGTATAGGATACAGAGAAAACTTTGTAACCACCACAAATCCATGTAAACAATCTCATTTAATGATGATGTTATCATATGCCTAGTTTTGCTCCTAAGTAAAATAGATATATGGATGCTATGCTATTGGCTTTTACCCAAAGAAGAAATTGTGTATTCTGCAAAAAGAATGGAACCCAAATATTTGAGTGCTATTTTTTTCATAAATTTGCCAATGCAATTACTCAAGCGTTTTGAGCCCTACTCTACACCAAGCCCATCTTTCTTCTTTTTTGTTCATCTCTGCTATGTAGAGTTGTACCTCAAGAGAGTACAAGTGATGAATCAACATCAGCATTTACATCACTCATCCTCGTGTGCTCAAACTCTGAATCACTGGTAGATTTGGCAGTGCCATTCTGACAGGCTCTTTTAACAAGCAAAGACTATATATTTTTAACTCTTTACTATCCCATAATGTGACGTCATCTTTCTTGCTTAAATACCAACCTACTTCTCATTTAATTGAATTGCCTGAATTTGTGAGCTTTTACAGCTAATTAATCTTTTGCCATTTTGATCTTTGAGTTCTTTCCCATCTCAATTAATTATTTCTTTTTGTTCGAGGTAACTAGCAACAAGTTCAACAATTAGCAATACTCGCATGAATTACTGAGACTTAGGTAAATAGAATTATATTAGTACAGTTTGAAGGCATAGTACTGTGAAAATGGTGGTATATATGTTGTGTCATTATCAAGGTGGTCGTTGATTCCTTATCTAACATAAATCCATGTACTAAGATCTTTGACATGTGAAATACTTCATATTATAACATGCAAACTGTATTCTTGATATCGTGTTTTTTGAAACTGTACTGCTCCTATTTAGTTTTTGGGGAGACCCCCTTTTCCATTCATGATTTGATAGTCAATTATTGGGAACAATTGAAATTTTGTCTTTTCAAATTGTCGTGTATGTTTATTCACTCAAAGTTATTCATAATTGTAAAACGTTGATTATTTATTAAATACCTACTGTTGAAAAATACCTTTCATTAGTCTCATAACTCTACATCTTGCATCATATCTACAGTTAAATGTCTTAGAAACATATATATATGTTTTTTTATTCTTTTCAATATAACATAAAGATGTTATAATATATTCCGTTTGTTTTGATGAACATATTTCTGTATGAGATTCGATAACAGTCTTCTCAAATGCACCACTAATATTTAAATATTTTGGAGAATCTCTGGTCATTCTCTGAAAGAATATTTGAGAAGTGAATCAACATCTATTATTTTTATATTAGCAGTTACTTACGAAAATCAACGAAGAATTGAAAAGAAAATAAGCTTACAAAATTCAAGATTCAAAATGTAAATGTCATGTTTTGATTTAATATAAGATTAAATGAGATTTCTCCTAAAAATTTGTGATTTGTGAGATGGTGCAACCCAAATTTTCGCAACAAAAATATAATCAAAGGTTTATTAGACATAATTGATTCTAGAATTAAACTCTATGTACACGACTGAAAGCAGTGAACTGAATAAAATCTCAAATCTTTTAAGGGAATTAAAATTTTCAAATTGACAAGTAAAATCTTAACGTATTAAAAAAAATTCAAAATAGTGAGAAAAACTCTATTTAGCTCCCACGTCCAAATTATTCATGCAGCTACTGAGCTACATAATTTAGAATTACGTTTGTACAAAAATAATTCAGTTTATAAGGAAAATTGAGGAAGGATTTTAAGAGGACCTCATATTGAATTAATTATAAATTCATTAGAATCACTTAACAAGTATCAAATAATTTAACTTATTCCACAATGCTTTCTATCTGTGTGACAATTAAATTGGAAGTAAAAACTGAGGCAAATTATAGTTTTCTGATAATCAGATTAAATAGTGGCATATTATTGCTCATTTTTACTTTCACACAAATTGAGAACTGTATTTAATGTATATTAAAATTTATTGTATACCCTTATTTAATATTATCAATTGACACACGATTAGATAAATCGTAAACTGTTAAATTCGAAGAACATTAAGCTAAATTGCATGAGAGAGAGAGAAACATACAATAAAGAATGAATTGTAATTATGAGACAGCTTTAAAAAAAAGTTGCATCTTGGCAGGTAAAAATAGAGTAATATTTTTGTAAAAGTAGATAAAATATCCAATGCTTGCAAGAAAATGGTAGCAAAAAAAGCGATAGCCCATGACGTCACGTGCTGGTCACGTGATTGAGTTAACAAGGCGTGCAGAGGAGAGGCTGACCTGTGATGATGATATTTTGAGTTGATGGGGAGGCATTGCAGCCAGTAGAAAAGCGCCACGTGGTCGACATCCAATAAATATTGAGATAACTCCTTCGTAAAGCTGGACATTACTGCACAATGCAGATATGCACAAGAATTCTACATTTTCCACTTGCAAAGAGAAATTAAATATATAGAATAAAAGAAGAGAAATAAAACTTATGGTTCATTTATTTCCATATGAATGAATTGTGAAATTTGTCAAGTTGATCTTGTAAGTAATTAGGAATGATTAAGTTAGTCTTGTTCCCTTTTAAAAGTGTTAAAAGTATATGCTTGTTGTAAACTGTTGTATTTTTTAGTCATAATTAAAAAAAATTAATTTCTTCAAGTGGAATTTCACTTACTACCACGATCAATATATAAAAGTTTATATCATCTAATTAGGATTAGACATTATGGAAAATGAAAATTTACTGGAATATACAAAATATAATAAATTAGGGATTTATAGGAGTAAAAGCACCATAATTTAGAATTAATAGACCTACTTTTGCCGTTTTAAAAAAGAAATAGCAGTAGCTTTGTCACACCCAAATTGTGCATTTTTGACTAAGTTTTTATGGAAAAGGAAAAGTAAATTAAACAAGCCACTTAAGTTAAAAGAATAAGGCCTTCTTTTTTTTGGTGTTTAAACGAATGTGTTATCATTGACAGCACAAAGTTGGTCAAATTTATTTCTAAAATACTTTTGCATTTTAGTTCTTCATCCCAAAACATAAACGAAAAAAATATGTTTTTGCAATATGACTCATTATTTTATTTTAAGAAGATTATACTTTTTAATATATATATTAAGAAAAAAATATTCGTTGGGGCAAAAATTGGAGACATACTTGGGTTGCAGACAGACAGTGATGGTCAGGAAATTGTCCCTCACATATTAAAGCACGTGCAGTGCAGAGTTTGCAGATTGCATAATAAATGAAAATGGATTCCTACAATATTGCCTTGATCAGATATTGGTGAATAATGATCTACTGCAATTCTGCTATTTTCTTTTAATTTCATTTTAATTTGAATTGTTATTATGAATTTTTATTTCCACTCATTAGATTAGATATCCATAAACGGGTTTAATATGATCATATAAGTAGAGTTCAATTTAAAATGAATCTACTAAAACTTTTATTAATTACTACCATCCTTGGATGTAGAAAGCAAGAACATGATAAAAGTATATATGTTAGAAAGAGCATGGTTTGAGGGACCCTAACACATTACTATGTTGGCAATTAATTTGGTATTGTACCACACATGGGTGTACCTGCACAAAATAATTATTTAATTATATATACAAACAATTAAACAAAGGGAACTTTTACAAATCATTAATGGGGCTCTTGGCAGAATAACAAAATTTGAATGCATCAAGAATTTATTGAGCCACGAAATAAATATCGCTAGATCTCAAAAATTAGAATTGAAGCTTAAAGAATGATGAAATATCAATTAAATAGACTGCCATGGTAAATAAAATGAGACCTCTTATAATTTTATTGATCTAGTTGGTGTTTTCATAATTATATTATGAAATAAAGATATCATTAATTAACAAATGACTTGTATTAAAGGTAATGAAATATATATAAGATTAAAAATCAATTGAAATTGAAGACTCCAACTGCTATCTCGTATCATAGAAGAGCAACTTGTTCCGTCCTTATTCCTACCATTAGATTATGCATTCTATCTAAACCACCTCGTACCATAAATATGTCAAAATAGTTTACACTACTTAATTATCCGAGTTCAAATATAACAAACTGATAAACCAAAGATGACTTTAAGTTTAGTCCAGTTAGAAGTATAATAATAAGTAACTAACTGTATATATAATCATGAAAATGATAAAATATAGAAACCTCATATTATAATTTCTTCAAAAGTTTTTATTCTCCATTTTAATACAACAAATCGGAAATGGATCATCTCAATTTACTAAATGGTAAATTTAGTAAAAAAATTTAAATCTTATCCGTTTATTTGATCAATGGATCATAACATGTCACATCATCCACTCTCAAGATGTGGCATGTTATGATCAATTGATCAAAAGAGAATGGATGATGTGATATCATAATATGTCACATCATTATGTGACATGTTATGTTCCATTGATCAAATAAATGAGTAAGATTTAAGAAAATTTACTAAATTTATTATTTGGTAAATTGAGAGGATCCATTTCCCAACAAATCACAATAAACCTCACTTACAGTCCTCTCAGGATCAGATAAAAGAAAAGTAGCAAAAAAATAACCAAAAAAAAAAAAAAGGTGTCAATTTACCAAAAATGAAAATTTGTATTAAAATTACCAAAATAACACAAAAGGCATGGTTTTAATTTCGATCAAGTCTTTTAAATCTAACCGTTAATTCTTATTGAAAAAATAAAGTGAGATTATAATATCATCTAACCGTTAATTCTTATTGTGTTATACACGTATACTTCACAACAAACGTCACATATAACATTTAGACATAGCATATATTAATAAATTATAGAATTAAAACAGATCATAACAATAATGAATACTGTGCGATGGAAGAAACTTTTCCCCCTTTTGAACGATAGGGAGGTGAGTGGTTCTTTCTCTATTTTTAATTTTTTTTTAATATTATTGGTTATTTTTATCATAAAGAGAGAATATAGCTTTTATGGAAATTAATTAAAAGGGAAGTTATGTCCTGAAAATGGAAACAATACAGTGCAGGTCAATTATCCCCCACTTGGATCTCTGTCTCCCTTTTTCTTTTTTATTTTTCTTTTTATTAAATTTAATTAAGGTGTTACCTTAACACCGGCCAATCACCTAACCTTTGTTTAGTTTTAAAAGGTAAAACACATTTGTTCAATCTTCTTTAAAAAAAAAAAAAAAAAAGACATTAATAAGGGAGTTTTTATCTATATTTATATCAAAATAACTCCTATAAAATGGTTTGTGAGGTGATTTCATTTATTATTATTATTATTATTATTATTATTATTATTATTATTATTATTATTATTATATGAACGTTAATTTGCATACTATATGTGAAATATATTGTGGTATACATGAATTGAATTTATATATATATATATATATATATATATATATCTTTATATATATATATATATATATTCATATTAAATATGCTAATTAATTGCTACAAATTTAATATTGATAAAAAATATTATTATTACTAAATAATAAACAATATAGAAATATTAAATAGATTTATCTAAATAACATATGCTAGAGTTCAATGATAGATATTATTATATATTTGAAATTTGTTAAATTTAAAAATGTAAAGAAAAAAATATAAATAGATACAAAAGAAAAAAAAACTAAAGTAAAGGTGGGCAGCTTGAAAATTATTATTCAAACTTATTAATTATTGAAATCAAATAATTTTTTAACATATGCTTTAAAATAAACTATGGAATTTATTTGTGAAATTTTGACTTTCATTTTGTATCATTTAATTGAAAATAAAAGTTGAGGGTTGTTACAAATGTAAACAATAAAGTACAAACTAAAAAAAATGGTGGGTGGTTTGAATAATATAATAGGTATAACAATGTATATTTTTTTCAAAATAATAATATTTTTTTTAAATGATCATCTACAAATGCAACACATATTTTGACAATTAAATACTTATTTGATCATATTTTATTATATATAATGTTAAATTAGACGATATATATTGCACAAATCATAAATTTAATTTTGTTGTGTAAATGATATTTAATTTTTTTTAATTTCACTAAATTTAATTTTTATTATTAAATCCCGTGTATTACACGGCCCTATACTAGTGTGTGTATATATATGATTGCTGCCTAATCATCTCAAATAAAGATTATGAATGTACTATCAGTTAATGTATTTAACTAAGTGTAGCATGAATAAATTAAATCATGTGCATGTATTAATTAACGTTGGAAAACATATTATTGTATTTGATTAATTTCATTTCTTCATTGAATTAAACGAGTTATTGCATACCACAAATTATTCAACCAAGACAATTTTATTTTTGACAATATAATCTTAACTAATAAATTGTTGTCGCAAGAATAATCATGACCGAATTATATTGTTATGGTGTTTCATATAATATATGAATTCGACAAAATCTCATTTACGTATATAATAAAGTACGTCTTCAAATTTGTGGCTGATTCGATATCAGTTCAAAATAGTAGTGAGTGAAGAAATTAATAATTATCAATTATTCAATATAGATATTAGTACAAACATATATTTGTGATAATGAATATACAGAAACTTGTTATGATGGAGAAATTTGATTATTATCACAGATATTATATATATATATGTGTGTGTGTAATATATTTAATAAGATTGTATGACCTTATTTTTGAAAACTCCTAGCGGTTTTGTCTCGTTAGTATTTATAGTACATTTTGACCTAATGACAATATTGAGGTTTTTTTTTTTTTAAGTTAAACTTAACACAAATTAATACCAATTTGATACAAATTACTAATAAATTATGTTAGATTTTGACTTCATAAAAAAATTTGACATGAAATTCTGCTATATCAATTTCCTAGCATGTATAATAGTATATACTATATACTTTAATAAGAGGAAATAAATTAAAGAGTAGTTCCCCTATTTTTCTTATATTAAATGCACCACATTTATGGACCAATTTGCTCTTATTTAGGTTAAGTTTATGTTGTTTGGTTTTTTTTCTTAATCTTTTTTGGCAAAACCACACAATAGTAGTTAATATATTACTATAATTTAAAGCAATAAGAAGGAGCAATGCGTGCATTGTAATTAATTATATTGAAATTGGATTTAAAAAAAAAATATTTAAATAAAGATGTTTCACGAGAGAAGAAAGTCGTGTTCTAAAAAACATTCAACTGATTAATTAATACATACCTATTTGAATGCTGTTTATTTGGTTGGTGAATATATAATATAGAAACAACTGCAATTAGGGAATTAAATGTATGGAATACATATATACACATATATTATATCGAAATTCAAGTTACTTGAAATATTAATAGAGATCGATATATTATATTCTTGTTTAACTACTAATGAAATTGAATTTGAATGATTTAATTCGATCAAATATGATTTTAGTCGAAAAAGTAGTCAAATCAAACATAAATTTATTAAATTAAGCTCATTTCATATATCTTATATGGATTATAACGAGTCAATTATAAATTAACTCGTCTCATATATTTAAAATTGCATGATGGTCTCTTATTTATATTATAATTTTTTTAGAAGGGATTGAAATATATATATATATATATATATATATATATATATATAATATGAATTGGGAAGAAGGAAAATGTTTCTCATTTCCCAAAGCAAATCCAAAATAAATAAATAAACAAAAAGAGAGAGAAATTGAAAGGTAACATGTGTAAGTGAAGAGAGGAAGCAGAGTTAGTGGGATTCTCCACATTCTGGAATTTGGAAACATCCAAACATGTCGTGTTAACTATTAGCCGTCGGATTCAACAATTGATTCTGAATTTTATTTATCTATAAAACATATATTTGTAGTATTTAAGAAAGAATTTTCTTTTAAAAAAGTGAAATTATTGTTTGCAGTGGATTTAATTGGTGTAATATAGTGTCCATGGGAATAGTGGGACAAATGTCGCCTGCCCTCTCTTTTTCCTTACATTTTCTGACCACTTCCTCTCTTTTATTTATATGTCTTTTTTTTTTTTTTTAATCTAGTTTTATGTGTATGTTTATCAATGCATATAAAGTCTACAACATGAAATAAAATAAATGAGTATAATAGTAGATTCAAACCGTGTTTGATGGTTTAGGTTATTAGATTGTATATTATATCATCATCTATAGTTTCCACAAAATTTAGAACATAATAGGCTTTTGTTTTGAAAAACAATATTATATCAAGTAAAAAAATTAATTATATATATGTGTGTGTTTATATTTGTATGAGTAGAAGTAGTCCCCAAAAACTTAGGAGTCTCGTCCTTCATAGGTCCTTCTCTGAATATATTCGCTCGATTTTAATTTATCTATTATTTAAGATTGTTTTACATAAATTAAGAGAAAATATAAAATCAGCATTACCCCGTTTTGTAATATTAAAAGATGAATTTTTCTAAAAAAATATTGAGTATTTGTAATAAATGAAAGAGTTGCACTGAAGATTAAGGGTGAAAAGGTCCCAAAATGATATTTGAAAACCTTAAAACCCTTAAATAGCATTTGGTCTCTAATTTAGGATAAAATATGTGGTGTGAAACCAAGGACAAAAATATCAGTATCGTTAGAAATATCGGTACCTTAATTTTACGGAAATATTGACAGATATATCGATTTCAGTGGAAATGTCGGTTTTTTACATAAAAAATTTAAAAACTTTGTAAAAAAAATTGAAAAATATATCTAATACTTTACATAATATTATAAGTAACATTAATACATATATTGAACTTAAATTTCAAATAAAATGATATATTTACAATAAATATAGAAATACATTAATATTATATACATCATAATCCTTTTATTAAATTTCAAAAAATTAACTAAACTTAATTAAATTATGAGAGGAACCTAAATGCTAGTGTACTAATTTATTTAAAGTAATTGTTTGCTCTACTAGTCACTCATATACAAAAATATAGATATATAAAAAGAGAGATAAATAACTCGATTTTAATAGATATCCTCCAAATATACCATAAAAAGATTCATAATAAAAAAAAATTCACTTAAATTGAATTCATAATGAAAAGGGAAAAGAAATAAGGAAGAAAAGAAAAAGAAAAAAGGAAAAGAAATCAGCAGGAAAAAAAGAAAAGAAAAAAAAAGGAAATCAGGCGCGTGGCGGCCACGCGTGCACAGTACTCCAAAATATCGCGATATATTGCGATATTTTGATCGAAAATGATTTTTCGTCTATTTTTTGTCGAAAAAATATGACCGGTGTTTTTTTATGTCGGAGATTCCAAAATCTCAAAAAATCGGCAATATTTCGCCACCTTGTGTGAAACAAATATTGCTCCTCTCCTATAAATGTCGACATCAATCAATTCATCTTGAAATCAATGATGGATGATTATATTATATCCAAAGCAATCATGCTCAAAATAATTTGGTGAAAAACAAAGAAAGAAGAGGTGAAGGGGTATTTTCGTAAATTACAATAGTCAGATCTTACAAAATTGGTTAAAGAGTAGAGGGAGTAAAGTTAAGTCTCATAGTGAGGGTAAAAAGAAAAGACAGAAATAGACTAAACTAGCCTTACTAGAAAAGGTAAGTGACAAACCTAGACAAAGGCTACTACTTTAACAATCAGTATGTAAAACTCAAGAAATATTTATTGTTTGGTTTCACCTACTAAATCATGTAAAATTATGGTATATAAAATGACGTCATCTAACACAACCCATGTATATTGATATCCCTTTGATAATATTTACAAAAACGATACCATTTAGAAAAGAATCTATATATTTACTAGTATAGAACCCGTGTAATATACAAAATTTAAGTAATTTTAAACCAATTTTGTAATATTTTCTAATTATTATTCATATTATTTATATAAGAAAAATATAGTTATGGTTTTGTGTTATACACATCGCCTAATTTAACATTAAATATAACACAATTTAATTAATATGATATTTAATTGTTTAAATATGTGTTGCATTCGTAAATGAACATGAATAATTTTTTATTTATTATTTTTGAAAAAATATGTATTTTTTATGACTACTAAATTATTCACCCCCTCCACCATTATTTAAGTATGATTTTATTGTTAAAGTTTAGAATTACTCTCAATTTTCTTTTCAATTAATTGATAAAAAAAAAATGAAAGTCAAAATTATCCAAAATGTTTCATAGTTTATTTTAAAACACATATTCAAAAAAACTATTCAATTACATTAATTAATAAGTTTTAGAAGATTGAAATTTTTGAAAAATCATTTTTAATCGGCCCATTTTTATTTTAGTTTTTATTTATTTATATTTTTCTGTAATTTTTATAGATTAACAAATTTAAATATATAAATGATTTGTTTATTTGAAGTCTAGCATGTGTTATTTTAACATTTTTAGTTAAAATTTATATATTATTTAGTAATGTTTATTATCAGCATTAAATTTGATATAATTGATTAGTTATATTAATTATCTTAAAAATTCTTTTTATTATATATTTGATTAAAAAAAATAAAAAATTAATATGAAAAAAAAAAGTCTTAACATGTGGCATATGTGGGTGTGGCCATTCTTTTATATATATATATATATATATTGCACACACAATGATTTTGCTAGCTTCATAGTGTATAGAAACCAATGAAGAAAAGGGATTGGATGATAAAAGCATAATATGGACAACACTTATTTTTGGATTTCCTTCTTTTGAGACTTTCTAATAATAGTAAGGCTATCAGACACACACAAACAAAAAGTTAAGGTTGAAAATCTTAAAAACAAGTAATTTGAACTTGTATTGAGACAATATAACTTTTGGTGTTAAATCTGTCCATTCATCCCCTGTTCAAGGGAAAGTTCTATACTGCAAGGATATCTAATATTAAATAGGCAAAGAAAAGAAGAATGAAACAATATTCATAAAGAATTGCCTTTAGAAATGTGGTATCTTATACACTATTTATTTACAAATGCCAATCAAATCTCAACTCCAATGGCCCATCAACCATTTTCTTTGGTTAACAATAATCATTGAAAAAGTGAGTCACTAGCAAGTCAAAAAGTCTAACATTTACAATCAATCTTCCTAGATGAATCGAGTATTTGCATCGAATCATTTGTTGTTTCCAGATTGCAACGCCGGCCCTGCAAAACAATCGATGTATGATATTGCATGTGCCTATGAAGATATGATCATTGTAATTGGATGGATCTATCAAACTAGAATTCAAATGGCTTACCTCATTTATTTGCCATGATTTTTGACATTATTGAGTGGAAGTGAATGAGTTGGGTATTCTTTTACAATTTGAACCTGCAAATTAAAATCACAATTTATCAGGCTTATTTACATCATATTGATTCATTTTTATTGTTGTATTTTTTATATAGAAAAAAAAAAGAGAATAAATAAATAAAAGGACATTCAGAAATCACCTGGATTATTGAAGAACATTTCCTACTAAATCAATGGCAGTCAGGATTCTCCATGTAAAATCTGCTGGAAAAACAATAAAAAAAAAATTCCGTTTATTAAATCAAGAAAGTTATGGGAAATTCAAGTAGTCTATTTATAAAACAACCTACTTGCTCTTTCCTCATAAGATCCTCCAATGCACGAGCAGAAGATAAATGTGAATCGTTTCTTAGAAAAAACTCGTTTGTGCATATTCATGAGCATATGGGAGCAGCTCTTCAACCTCGACCCGGGAGCTGGAATAACTCATGCTTTTCTTGATTCTGCTACGATTGATAGACTCGACTTCTGCTAGAAATATACTGTACACCGGTCTATGATCTGAGAATCTTGATTCTCCACGAACGTACGATAGCTGTTGGATGCCACGACCATGCCACAGTATACGATCACACCTTCATCAATCGACACAAGAAAATTAGATAATTGAAACCATTATTGCATGAAAATTTTGAAGTGCTAGAAAAAAGATTACCATGCTGGTGTTCTTCGTTTCTCTTTCGGGTGCATATCCTCCCCAGCATATCTGTCTGAATTGTTCGAGTATTTGTATGTAGGAGGGAAATATATCCTGCCTTCGTTCCATCCAGGAAAAACCCTCCCATGTCTCTGCTCTATACAAAGCTGTTTCAAGAAAGTAAAATCGACACGATTATTTTTAGTCTCTAATGAATTTATAAAGAAAACGGAAGGTCATGAGCTTGCCTGGTCATTTTCTAACAAAGCTCTCCAGTTACGCATCTCAACGAGAGCCTTTGCACACCGATAAGAGAGGGCTATTCGGTAATTTAAGTCTCCGAGCCATATGATTCGGCTGGAATGAAAAACACAAACAACATTTAGATCACAAGTGAAATCTTTATCCACTCAATCACATTTTGAAGTAAAGTGAAGAGCTTACTCATGCTCGAGAATTGTTTGAGGCGAATTGTCGTCTCCCATACTGTGAACTCGTGGAAACCTCGTTTTCCTCAAAATCTCCATGACATCGGAGTTTCTTCGTAGCTCGTCCCCGTCCTTCTCTCCGGATGTTAAATGGCTACAAATGAAGCAGAAGCTTGTTTGGTGCAAAGACAGGCTAATTGAAATTGAACCCTGGAAAACTCAACACAATAAGACTGGCTTTTACAAAAGATTTGTTCTTGAATATAATCATGAGTCCCTTTGAGACAGAAACCATAATAATACCTTGTTTCCGAGATAACCCATCAAGCCCCTGCCTACACACGACACCTTCAGATTACGAACAGCATCTCTCAGATCCCTCTTTATCCATACAGTGAGAAAAATCCCTACCATCTGCTTGCTTGCAACCAAGCAATACCTCGACCGGTCACGAAGCCTATCGCTATCCTCCAAAGATACAGAACCATTGTATGCAACAGGTGAGTAATGGGTGTGGATGTAATGCAAATTATTTGGTCCGTTTTCATCGTCCGAGGAACCATCCCACCTGCCATTGGGATCATAATAGTCACTTGGTCGATTCCCATAGATCACCCGATCACAGACACTGAACCGACGATCAAGTCTAGGCTGTGGCGTTGAAACGTCGTTTCCCATCATTCTCATGCTTCGGCTCAAAGACTGGAAAGAACGACGGTGGAAGAAAGAGGAACCCCCCTCTCTATTTGATCCTTCAAAGTCATCATCCAATTCAACAATTGGATCAGGAACGGGGGAAGGAGTACGACAGCTACCACTACTTCCTGGTAGACTGTTCAGCGTTTTTCGAATAAGTGCCAGCCATTTTCTAGCAGGGCCATTGTCTTCTGTGCCCAAGACATTGCCAGCATTTAGAGGAACAATTTCTTGAAACCTTAAAGATTGTAAAAACACTCCCATTAATTCTAGCCCAATCAAGATTAAGTTGATGATGAATTATGATAGACAATAATGAACTAGACTCACCCAAGGACATAAACATCAGCAGGAGGTGAAGTGTGTAGCCACTCTTCAAGATTCAGATAACTAGGTGGAGACTTCCCAGCCACATTCCATGTTGCCACAAAGATTCTGTGAATATAAATACAGGATTTTTATAAAAAAGTTTGCCTTTTCAATGATTATTATTACACATTAAAATGAAACAGATACCTGTAGTTATGCACATCAGTGATTTGGGAGGCATCAAGATCGATCTTACTTCTTCGGAGACGATCAGAGGCTCGTCGAGAGGATTTCTCTGCCAATCCAATTGGGAATTAAGCATTGAAAACTTTAAAAAAGAAAAATTGATTGATAATAATGGCTAGTGGTCCAAAAGGATAATCAGTTGTATGAATCAGAAACCTGGTTTGCTTTTCTTGATAGTGCATGCCTCTCTCTCTGAGAGATTGTTCCTCCATTCTTCATCAACACCTGAAAAAGCAAACACTTTAAGTTTTTAAAGCTGTGGCTATAAACTGTTGCACCATTATGACCCACATTTCCACCAAAAAAAGAACCAAAAAGGGATGATTTCCTTCGGATGGAAGAAAATCAAAATCTTGATAATTTCTCAATATTATACAGTAAATGAGAGATCTCAGCAGACTGAAGATATCAGAAATCTCTCCAATCCAAAATTCATGAACCTAATTGTTGAAATACCTCATTTCAATCTGGAAATTGTTAGAGAAATCAAAGAAACCATTTTCTTGAAAAGCGGAAATTAGATTTATGATTTGCAGATGAAATTACCTCCAGAAATGATGTCATCAGCATGGAAATCCTCAGTTTTGCTTTTGATGTTGAACCATTTCTTGACTAGTGTCTTGGGCCATGAAAACTTGAGAAAAAAAATCACCAAAAAAATCAGAAATCTTGAAACAATCAATGCAGAACAGTGGAATCCATTAATGCAGAATTTAATTCTTGAAATTAGAAACCTTGCTTTTCTTTGAGTTTCCATCTCTCATTGTTTCACCACTTCATATATGGACAACTTTCTCCACCCTCTGAAATCTACTCAAAGATCAAAACAGTTTCTTCAACCAAAAGATAGAGAACGGATGCTGGCAACAGAATACGACGTCGTAGTCAAAACAAATTCAGGAGCCCATGTTTTTCAATGTGATGAAGAGAGAAATAACGAAAACCCAGTTTCTTGGCATGGTGATTCGAGAACATGGGAAGTCAAATTTCAAGAACTTCAATTGGAAAATACGAATTTGATAGTGTTTGTGTTATTTGAGAAGCAGATAGAAGAGGGAAAAGAAACGAATGAAATCAAGAAAAGGAGAGATGAGTGAAATTATCAGAATCTGAATGTAGAATCAGGACAATGCAGACAATGTAGAGAGAGAGAGAGAGAGAGAGAGAGAGAGAGAGCGAGAGAGATGTAGAGAGAGAGAGATGGCTTTTAGTTTTATGGAGTGAGAGAGAGTGTGTTAATGTGTGTTTTTCTTCTCACAAAACCTCGTTGTGAGTACAGAGCAAAGTATCGAACTTTGAAGAGAATAAAGTGCAGAGATGGGAGAAAAGGGATTTTTTTTTTCTATTTTTTTTTTAAGAAAATCACTTGAAAAAGAAAAGAAAAAAATACATACACACACAAAAACACACACTGAAGGTGTATTTCTCGAGGCTCAAAAACAAGGGGCCCTGACCCAAGTTAAGGGTAGTAGCATGGCCATGTACATTTTGCTCACTATAAACAGGACCCCCCAGCTGCCCGACCCCTGTTCAAGACTGCCCGAGGGCAGCAAGTCAAGAAGCTTTCTTTGGGTTTGCTCTTCCACCAAATATGCAAGAAATCAAGAAATTGACCAGTTTGAATTGAGGAAGCGAAAAGAGGCTATTTGGAGAGTGTTGATTTGGTCACTTTCACTACTTTTCTTGAAAACAAAGTCATAAAAATTGGATCTTTTTACACATCCACATAAATAGGGGGAATTTTGGGTAGTAAAAAAATCAACATAATCTCCACTCCAAATTATTGGGTTTTGAGTAAACTTAGCAATAGCTTTATTGGGTTTAGTTTAGTGCATGGGAGGGAGAGTGGGCATTTCTCCAATGTAGATTTTTGGGTTTAGAATGAAAAAATGGAGGTTATTGCAACTCTACCTTTGTTTGTATCTAAATGTAACAACACTATGTTTGTTTGTAAAGCAATTTGGAGCTTCTTTTGGGTCAAACTAGTCTAGTGTCTTGAAATTCAAAGGCAAATAGGGTCCTATTTGACACTTGTGTTTGGGAATTATTCCTTTGACATAAAGCTATAATGAGCTTATAGATAAATTCCTGCCCTAATCCAACTTTTTTGTGTTTGGGGAATCCTTCATTCAAGAAAGGTTTATTTGCATCTCTGTGTTTTGTTCCAAGTGCAAAGAATGTTTCTATATTTTTGAAGCAATTCAGAATTCCATTGTCTTAATTCTCATTTATGTCTATCTATGTCATGTTTGGGTGAGGTTGTTTGGAAAGAAGGAAAAATAAGAAGAATATATATATAAATAAAATTAAAAATAAAAGGGGAAAAAGAGTTGACCAGAGGCCCATCTCAGATCCAACTCAGATTTAACAATATTTATTTTTATTACAAGATTAAGTTGTTATTATGTTTACATCAAAGGGTTTTAAAGGCTTTTTTTTTTTTAAGTATATTTCAATTTTGTTTTTTGAAGGAATCATCACTCAATTTTGAGTGAATAGTTCTTGGTCTTCTAAATACTACGTGAGATGCAATATCCACTATATATATATATATATATATATCATGTAAAGAAATCGTAGATATTACAAATATTATATTTTCATTATTTACCATGTTATAACAATTCTGTCAAATAAAAATAAAGGAAATGTGAATTTTTAGCAATTAGCAAATATAAGAAGCAAATTATATTTGTATTCTTACTACCAAAACCATCAGAATTGTGATTTTTTGGGTTAAAAAATTAAATACCCCTTTATTATTATAGTCAACCCAATTCGTGTCGAAATATAGGAAAGTAGGGGGAAGTCCCCCACTTAATAAGAAATAAAATGATAAATATGGCTAAAATAATGATTTTGACGGACAACATCAAAAAATAAATGTTTCCTTACTCAGAAAATTTTGGAAAAGGTAATTATATATTTTGAATTTTGGTGGAAAAGAGATTTTGGGCTGGAAATAAATACTAGTATACTACATTTCTTTCCAACTATTTTTGAATAAAAATAGGATTAATTGACAGAAAAATCACAATATTTACCCGAATTACCATCAAATCTTTCATTATTAGTCAAAATAACATAATTTTATATATATAGTATATATTTTATACATCACAATTTTTTTTTTCAACTGAAAGTTAAATAACATACTATATATATAAGCTTATAAAAAATTTAATAAAATGATAATTCGAATAATTGTTGTGATCTTTTTCAAGAATTAACCCTAGAAAAAAGCTTTTAAAGATTTCATCATAACACAAGTCATAGTTATTAATAAATCTTGTCCTTTATAAATTAAGAAAAATAAAGATGAATAAAAAAACAACACTTTTGAGTTTTGAGTTGATATAGGAGGATCTTGGTTAGGCCAAGCAATTAGGTTGAGCCACATCCCACGCGATGTCCTAGGGTTTTGAGCAAAAACTGATAGTTAAGTGAATAAATAATTAAGATGTTACAATCAAAGTAATTTCTTGGATTAAGCTCTATAGGGTTGGAATTATATTTGACTAATCTTAAAATCCACATGCTACATGTGGGAAACTGTGTCTTGGTCCCAACCCAGGTCACTGTTTTCACATTTTCAAACGTTCTTTTGCTCTCAACTTGTACTGCTTTAATTAATTAATTTATTTAATTAATTATTCCTAGATTAGGCTAATCAAGTCACACGCCCATATAATCCTCATAGACCTACCTAGCCCCTAACCGTCGCACCAATGAATGGCTAGTCACACCCAGGGAAATATATCGAGTATAATATTTACTTTTGTTTATGAGATACACGTAAATAATTGTAATATTATAAAATACAATATAATATTAACATGTTTTATGTTCTATATTGTCATGTAGAAATAATGACAAATTACATGGAGTGAAATCATCGCATATAACATTTATCGACCATAGGTCCATATACTTATATACACATACTCGTATAAAAATAAAATTCTTTATATATATATAAAAAATTGAGTAAGTCTCTTGTGAGACCGTCTCATGAAATTTTAATGCATTGCGTGAGACGGGTCAACCCAAAACCCAATTATCTGCCACCCAAACTCTACAATTCACATGTTATTTGTGAATGATGGGGCTCCGTCTCACGAAAACTATCCGTGAGACCGTCTCACATGAGTTTTTGTGAAAAAAACTAGTATAAGACTCCTGTAATACACGGGGTATTTTTTATGATAAATAAATTTTATTAGTTATGTATATTATTTTAAGTTTTAAGTTTGAATGATATTTATCTTAATTTATGATTTACTATTTATTTATTTCATATGTATATGCTGATAAATGCATAATTTATTTGTCATTTCACATTGATCATATTTTTTTCCTCAATTTTGTAATTTTTTTATTTAAGTATATTTCTATAATTTTGGATAAAAAAAATCTCGAATGCATAAAATAAATAAACCTTTCAATAATGATATATGATGTAATAATTGTAGTAAATTAACCAAAAAATATCTCTATGAAAAATTGGCAGTTCACACCTTGCAGCTTGAAAACATATGGTCCTCCACCTCTGTTAATCGTTATATCAATTTTTCTTCCCATCGAAGTAAAACTAAACATCAAGTTGTATGCCCGAATATTATCAATGAAATTCTTACTTCTAGAATTACGGCCAATGACATTTAAGAATCATCAATCAAACATTTTTAATTAAAAGTGAATTTAAATAACATAAATTGGAAAAAAACAAAAAAGATTCATACCTACTAAACGGGTTTCTAGATCAGGACATGAGATAATTTCTTTGAAGACAGTAAATTCAAAGCAATACATAGGGATTGAGACTTTAGGACAAAGTTTGATTGTAGTAAATTTATGGATGCTCAATCGATATGCATGTTTTGTAGCCCGAACAGTTCCCTGATTTTGACCTATTTGAAAGTTTTTTAACGAACAAATTACTCCATCTTTTAGCAAGTTTTTGCATCAACTAATTTGACTAAGTGCAACAGTAGCCTAGATCCTTATAAACTGAAAATGAATAATGAGAGAAAAAGATGTTAGAATTAAATAAATTTGAATTGTAAGCATATTATAAGATTTTTAAAAACATAAAAAAACTCATCATTGAAGAATATATATACCAATTTTATGTAATAATATGATGTGTTCTTAAAATACCCCCATCAAAACTTGGATAATTTTTTTGAGGTATAAACTATGATTTGATAACTCGAACTCTTATTGCACATGTCTTCTTGGATGGATCAATGTCAGCAATTGCAAGGTATTTCATGCCCACTTAAAAATGCATAAAAAATGATTAGGTTTGAATATTATGTAAAGAAATTATAATGTTCAATTTTGAAATACAATATCACATGAAATATACAATTTAAAAATTGAGAAGGGTTGGGGTACTGTACAAAATACAGAAGCAAGCATGCAAGAATATAATAGTTAGATATTGAGATTTATAATGACAAATAAAATTGAAGTTCTCAAATAAGGCATATGTAAAAGTAACCGTCATTTGCATGATTACAGTTTATGCATAATTGCATGATCATAGATTTGCAAGATTTAAGTGTAATTGCAATTTGACATTAATTATCAAATCACATTAATTCTTTTGGCATGACTCATGTTACTAAATATAGGTTTCATATCTAAATATTAATTGACTTGTTCACAACATATGAGTCGATCATATGAAAATTTAGTATATTAAAATATAAAAAGTATATAATAAAAAAAGTTTATTATGTAAGTTTTAAATTTAAAAAGTATATATGTAAACAAAAATATCATGTATAACATTTAAAAAGTATATTTATAAAGTATATATGTAAACCACTATATAAATAATAGAATTTATTTATACATGATATTTTTAAAATTTTATTAGATGATATTTTTTATATTTATACATGATATTTTTAAAGTTTTATAGATGATATTTTTTAGATAATATTATGGTTATTAACAATGATAACTGTAATTGTTAAAAGTATATTCCTTCAATACTATATATTTCTAATAAATAAAAAAGCTTACATATATAATAATAGTAGTGACAAAAAAAGAAAAAAAAACACTTAATAAGAAAATTTAATGTGCAAAATTTGAGAATGTATTATAAATTTAAATTAGATTTCAAAATATAAATAATAGCATTTATTTATACATGATATTTTTGAAATTTTATACATGATATTTTTCAAATAATATTGTGGTTATTAAAAAACATGATCTAATTATTAAAACTATATTCTTTCAATGATATATATTTATAATAAAAAAACACTTACATATATAATAATAGATTATCTTTAAAAATAACATTTAATAAGAGAAATAAATGTTCAAGTTTTGTATGAATAATATATATTTATAATTAAAAAAAAAACTTACATATATAATAATAGATTATCTTTAAAAATAACATTTAATAAGAGAAATAAATGTCCAAGCTTTGTATGAATGTCATGTGGCATTCTTGGTCCTTCTTATATATATATATATATATATATATATATATATATATATATATAATATAAAGATAAAGATGATCAAAAGGACACATGTCAATCATACAATTCTCACATTAAATATAGCTAATTAATTATTTCAAATTTTATGTTACTAAGAAACATTATTAAATACAATAGAAATGTCAATTAAATTTATTTAAATAACCTATATATGCTAAACTTTAATATTATAAGTCATTTACATATTTGAAATTTGTTAATTTTAAAAATTTAGAAAAAAAAATAGAAAAATTAAAATCAAGGTGAGTTAATGGAAAATATTTGTTCAAACTTTTCAAACATATTAATTCATGAATTGAATAATTTTTTGAATATGTGTTTTAAAATAAATCATATATTTATTTATAAAATTTTGACTTTCATTTTTTATCATCTAATTGAAAATAAAAATTGAGGGTTGTTAGACGCATAAATAATAACAAGCAAAAAAAAAAAAAGGTGGGTGTGTTGAATAATATAATAGGCTAACAATATATATTATTTTTAAAATAATAAATAATTTTTTTTTATGATCCTCTACCGATGTAACTTATATTTCGTTTGACAATTAAATAACTATCTCCATCATATTATATTTAATGTTAGATTAAACGACATGTATGACACAAATCATAAATTTAATTTTACTGTGTAAATAATACTTAAATTTTTCAAAATTTACCAAGTTTAATCTATTTATTTTATAAAATCTTGTGTATTACACGGACTCTATAATAATAATATATAATAGTATGTACAATATTTAAAATATAGGGTTGAGTTCAATTTGCTGCCTGAACTATTAGACTTTTTTTTAGTGAGTGCTTAAACTCAAAAAAATGTCCGATCACTACCCATTCTCTTCAAAAATTTCTGATTGCTACCTCAAACTCAGTTTTTGACATATTTTCCAGTCAAAATTCATCGAAAAACTTGAAAATGCAATTTTCCTCCAAATATCAGTAAAAAAAAATGCATGATTTATATGCCAAAACGACCCTTATTCGAAACCCAATTATAACCCCAAATTGATTTCATGAATCTCATTCAAATCGATCACGAATTGAACAAAAATCATTCTAGGATTGAATAATTTTTTGTTTGATTCAAGTTAAATCAAACAAGAATCGTTAAATTAACGTTGAGTTATAATTTGACTTCGAAAGAGAGTCATTTTGACATATGAATCATGCGGTTTTGACTAATATTTGGAGGTGAATTGCATTTTCGAGTTTTTCGGTGAATTTTGGCAGGAAAATATGTGTTTGAGATAGCAACTGAATTTTTTTGAAAAGAATGAGTATTGATTGGAAATCTTTTTGAGTTTACGCACCTACTGAAAAAAAGTGTCAATAGTTCGGATAGCAAATTGAAATTAACCGTAAAAGATATTTGGTATTTTAGTATACATATTACTCTCTAGCTTCGTTTTCATTCCTAAGTGTTATTTTTAGAAGCTCAATTTTATTTCCATTATTATGTCTGTTTAGATTTCTATGCAATTTTATTTTAAGATTATTTATATCAACATTCTTATAAATTGCTAATTGTCAACCTAACATGTAAATTTTTAATTAACATATGAATATGATAAGAATCCTTTATTTTGATTATGTTTCAATTTTTGATCCTAAATTTTTTGATTAGTTAGGAAATATTAATAAAAAATTTATGCTTTTATTTTTTTACAAAAACTCCAAAACGGTGTTTAATTAAGATTGAAGAGAATATTATTATATCATATTTGAAGTGTACGTAGATAAAATCAGATATAGTAATTAATAATAAGAGAAAATTTGTGAATCTTAGTGGTCCATTTTCTTATCAATTTGAAAGAGAGAAAGGCTTGTGTCCTCCCAATTATCTGTGATATCCATCTAATTTAAGCACTAAAATAATTGATTATAAGGTGGATGTTGTGTGCTTACTTTTAACAAGAAATCTTAGTCACAAATGTCGCATTTTGGCTTATTTTGAAAGTTAGTGTAAGATAATTAATGTTGAGACAGAATATGATGTATGGGTATATAATATTAATTATGATTGGAGAGAGGAGCTACCAATTAGTCTCAATTATTAGTAGAATAGTACAAGATTAATTATACAAGTGTTAGCTATAATTTAGAGTGATGGCTATATATGATCAACTTGTTCATATATATGAATGTGTTTGTCATGTGGATAAGCTGTTCTTTTATTTGCTGTTTTATTGGGGAAATTAATAACAAATAATCACTAGGTAAATACAATATATAATTATTCTTTAATAAAATAATATAAAATTATTGACACATGGATCTAGGAGGAATTCAGCAAGAGGGTGATGATCATTGGCTAAGCTATTCACACCCTCTGATTGGTTTATATTTTTTGAACTTTTTATACATGTTTTATAAGATTTTACATCTTATATATAAATTTCACAAGATAAAAGATATCTCTCTCTCATATATATATATATATATATATTTCGAAGTGTTCAAGGGAAAAATGCAGACTTCATTTAAAAAGACGTAAAAAGTAATTGGAAGAGTTCAAACTTAAATTTTTCTTTGAGAAATCACGTTGCATTCTATCTTTCAACTTTATCCAATATATATAAACATCATCTTTTGAATAATTTTATAAATTTTCCCTAGTAAACCTCAAATCTCCATGAGATCATCTGATGAGGTATACGTATACCTGGCCTATCCATTAAAATGACTTTTCTTAGTCCAAATAATACAACAAATTAATGTCACTACAAAGAAATATTACCTTTGTAAATAATAAATAGATAAATAAAGAAAGTAAAAGGAGAAGTGATGAATTGTGATGTGAAACTTTTCACCAAAGGATGTAAAACTGAGGTAAAAAAAAATTCACCAAATATTAAAACTTGTGAAGAGATTTTATAGAAATCAATTTCATTGACTTGGCCTGCACCTGCCTAAAGATCTTGTCACTGTCTTTCTTTTCTTTTTCCATTGCCTATCAAACCCTCAAACCTTGTCATTTTCCATTCTTCTTTGCTACCAATCACCTCTCCAACTTGTAAATAGAGACATAAATCAAATCAAACTATGCAATACTCGATTTAGTATCCATTTGATTTAATTTGTTTTGATATATGCAACAAACAAATTTGAATTTTTTTTTTTTTGATCAAATTTAGTCTCGAATTTTGAAAATTTTATGAATGATTCAAGTCAAGTTTGGGCAGTAATGTGGTGATTTCAGTTAGATTTATTTAAACCATTACTTGTAAATAGTGGCACGCAATATTTATTGCTTCTTTCTTTCTTGATGGTTTAAGTATTTAATTATTGTCTATTAAAAATAAAATCAGCACAAATAATCTGTGTCCATTTGTAGCCACCAGGAACAGAGTTTTTGTTGATTTGATCAAGTAATCATCAAATAGGCAATTAAAAAAGTAACTTGAGAAAATAGTAATGATATAACAACAGGTGTGACGAGAGCAATTTTCACAAGGTTTTGGTAGTTCTCTTACCTACCAAAACCAACGAGTATTTATTAAATTCCAAAAAAACTTATATCCAACTATTCATAAATATAATTTCATTATTAGACTGCATATAACCATAATTCAACTCATTTTCACATATTTTCAAGGTTGTGAATTGTAGATAGCCTATCTCGTAAAGATAGATCATGAGATGGTTCAATCATACTGTCTTATTTATTTGATGTGGTATTATAGATGTTAAATAATGCCCCACATACCTACTTCAATGTATAAATATTTCATGATTTATAACACATAAATAGTGGACATATTAATACGTGTTTATATCGAATATATATAGATACTGTAGTGGGATATATCAATTGCAGTATTTGAATTAAAACGCATATATGTATATATACATGTGAATGTGTTGACTTTATTTCTTGATGATTTAGACTCGTGTCTAATTGTAGCCGCCAGAGACCGCTGTTGTTGATTTGATCAAAGTTATCATAACATTTGCAATTTAAATTTCACTTGGAAAAAAAATAGACAATAATAGCAGGTAAAAACTGAGAACCAAGTTTGACAAAGTTTTGGTAGTTTTCTCAGCTACCAAAGCCAAGGTGTATTTATCTTATCCGAACATACATATTTTATAGCCAAATATATCTTACATCAAATATGAATATTTGACTTCATTTTACGTAGTATACACATGATATGTGTAGAATTGTGTATACATCAAAGATTAATCCACCCTGACCATTTCATGCAACCTATACTAGTATTCAATTTTACCACTATTCAAGAAACATGTGTTATAAGTGAATGAATACATGTGTATGCAAATGAACCGTAGATACTGCACTCAATGAAATTCATCGAGTAAATAATCACCACAACGCATTCGCATGAAATACACAATAGATTCGTTATGCTAATATAGTTATGGAAAGCTAACTATGAAACTTTATCACACTATCAATCCAGCTGCAAACATCAAGAGGTGAAGAGAAGTAGAATTAAAGAATGGAAAATAGAGCTAGAACAACATCAAATGGAGATAAGCATTAAAGTAAAGAACCAATGTAAAAGTAGGATTTCAAAGCAGAATGAATACCTAACATTTTGATGGGCCAAAATGGTCTAAAACAGAAAACAGCAAGGACTACACAGCATCACAGCAATTGTCTTAAACAACGGAGCAAACAAAAAAAACAACTTTTCAGCACCTCTGATTGTTGGTTTAATATATCCATGATAGTACAATAAAATCTGATCTCTATCAAGAATAAACCCAGGCAAGAAGAAAGGGTATATTCGATATGTTGATTACTTTCCGAAGCATTGGATATCATATTCAGTAAAGCCACAGCACAAGGACACATAACTGGGTGAAAAATGAAATAAAGGGAGTAAATAATAACCTCTTCATTTGGCTAATTTGGAAAGAAAATACAGGTCCTGTTATTGACACGTCGCCTAATTTTCTAGGATGTGGATAGCAAAAAGATTTACATTGTCAATGGCCCATCAATCATTAACAAAGAGACAACCTCAAAAGTTATAAAACAAATACGAGATTACTCAGTAAAGACAATTTGGAGTTAACATCAAAATGGTGATTGCTATATGGAGCAGGAAATTGAAAGACATCTCCTATGTTTGGCTTTATCTAACTAGTTTCCAGGCTTTGGTTAAACATCAAAATTTCTTGGACCCCATTAGAGCCAATGTAGTCTGAATAGAAACTAAGTAACAACAACTCAATATCTACTATTTTAGTTCAGAAGATTCTCCCATTTACCAAAACTACTCACCTTCATAGACCACCTCACTTATAAATAGTAATTCTCTGTGCGATGAGTTCCTTAGTTGACGAGGATCCACAACCATAGCAGCAATTAGCACTTTATCCCAAACTAAAGCATTACTAATACAGTATCAATTGTCTTTAGGAATCTAATGCTAGTATATACCTACGCTTCCAAATTATGCACTTGACGTACAAATGTTGAGCACTATAGTGTTGTTCCTTATGAAAAATCAAGAAAATATACCCCACGTCTACTACATAATAACCATCAGTGACATGAGCATTAAAAGAAATTCAAACCTTTTTCCAGAAATGTACAAGCATTACTTAAATTCTCTACTAAACAAACACATTGCAGTTAACTTGTTGAACCATTTAAAACACATTACTGACCACCAAGAAAACACTATGCATGAATCAAGTAAAATCAAGCAAACATTAGCGAAATAGATTCATATAATCAAGCAACAATTTTGCAAAACTTATCGTAACACTTCCTTGCTAAATTCAGACATTCCAACCAATGCAAGACTTGGGCATTAGGGTCCTTCTCCAGAACAACATCAGAAACCGTAATCTGCAGCATCCCTCTATACCCTGTGATCCTACCACGAACCCTCGCAACAACACCCAACTGAATCTGAGAAGCAGATTTGGCCGCCATTTGAGCAATTGATCGAACACCTGATGGGCTTCGCTTCGAGAAGTAAGCGGAAGTGAGTTGGTTGAGCCAGAGGACACAAGTGATGCAACCAGTACCATCGTCGATGGTGAATTTAAGGAATTTTCCAGGTTTGAGGTCACGAGTCACAACAACTCCGACTGACTCGGCGCGTGAGAGGGGCAAGCCTTTGCGCGAGAAAGACGATGTGTCTGTTGGATTGGGGAAAAGAGCAAGGAAATCAAAAGCCAGAAGCTTGACATGAGTGTTGTATAGGGCCTCCATGTCGAGCTTTACCAGTAAAAGGCTACTCGCAGATTCATATGCAGCGCCGCCGCCGCCGCTGGTTCTTCTGCGGCGGTGCGGTTAAATTAAAGAAAGCATTCCATCTTGGTAAAAAATATTAATATAATTTTGAAGAAATATCTCGTGCACATACTTCCGTACAAACAGAATTTTATTAATTCTTTTTTTTTTTTTTGTGAATAAAATATAAAATGTAAATATTACCAAATTGGATTACTAAATCTTAATTTAAATTTGTTAGAAAAACTGTGAAATTTAATGGAGGTGTTTTTATAAGAATTTAGATAAATGACTATATTTATTAAATTATCAACATATAATTTAATTCATTAAAAAATCCAAGGATAAATAAATTTGTAAAATATTAAAATAAAATTTAATAAATATTGTATAACAATTAACATATTTTGGTTTTGGTTTTGGGGTTTTGTTCATTAGATAAAACCTTTTGATTTAGGAAAATGAGTTAGGGAAATAATTTCTGAGATGCCACAGCTAAAATTATTTATGATATACTAGTAACTGTTTCTTTTAATTTTAATCATTAATTTTTCCTATCTGAATTTTAATTTTTCGTAATTTCCATGAATTTAAATATAATTGAGTTATAGAGAGATGGAGACAACTCAGAAAAGAGACGATAATGAGACATCAAAGAGGCAATGATGTGTGTAATACGTACTAGTTTAGTCCCAAAAAAAAAAAAATTATATATATATATATATATTATGATATAATTGAACAGATTTTAATATTCTGAGCTATAAATAATATTATTTTAAAAGGTCTGAAATCTATTTGAAAATCACCCTCCAATTTTATTTTATTTTATTTTTCTTTTGGTAAGCTTGCCTCAAAATCCTTCTATTAATGTATCAAAATGTATAAATTGAGAACATTTGATGTATACTTACCTTCAAGACAGCACAGCACATTCAATTCAATAAAAGCATATTTATTGAACTAACAAACATAAACCCATATTTATTGAATAAATAAAAGCATATTTATTGAACAAACAAACATAAACCCAATCTTTAAAAAATATTTTGATAACAATCAGCTTGTGTGAGGTTGGGTTGTAATCAGACAATCAAAAATGAAAGAAATAACTCTGGATTATGAGGAACAATATAAACAAACAATAGTTGCTGCAAAAATAAACCTATTTAACTTTAAAATACAGACCTACATAAGTGATAAGACATAGGTAGATGGTGTGGTTTTAATTATAACACAATCAGTTATAATCTCTCACAACATTTAATCATCAAATCAGCTGGAGAACAGGTCCAGAGAACCATTGAAGTTGATAAGTGAACAGACGAAAGATGGAACACGACGAATCAAAATTGAGATGTCGATATGACTAAAATAGACAGCTATAACGACCTCTCATATACGAAAAAAGCTCAAAAGTGGAAAGTGATAATGTAGAGCATTTACAAGCTCCATGACCTAGAGAAATTATTAACTTCAGGACCACCATTCATAGTCCAGGGACCAGTAGAACCAGAACTATTTCAAAGAAGAACGAATAAAGCAACGGGCATATTATATCTTCTGAACTTAATAAAAGAAGGACCAAATAATGGATAAGATAGAGTGTTGAATGTTCTCAGTCCAATACAACGGAATGTTGCCTCACATAGTAGAACTATTAAGGGAAGAAATTGTTGCCCAACTTTAATATAAGAATAACTGATTCATTAATGATAAAACATTCAAATGGGCATTACCCTTCAGTTTGGAACACTTTGCCACATGAAAAAGCACAAGTATCAACAGTGTTACAGCTCCTACAGATTCTCCGATCCCATCTAATCTCTTTAACCTATGATTTCTGACATTTCTGCAAAAAAAGAACACAAAGAACTTCATGTACATGTTTCCTTAGCATTGAAGCTTAAATAACCATAAGAGAGTGAAAAAATGCAGAATGACAATTGAATTGTTGGTTTAAAGACTATATGAGGAAGGATATTAATCTATAAATTTCAGACTTCAGCCTTTCATTTGCAGAGGTTTAAAATAAAAAAAGGATGTTAACAAATCCAAGAAAAATTCTAATCCTATATCCACAAACCAAGAAGAGGCAGGGGAAATTGAAAATGATATAATGGTACAGTACAGATAAAATAAGTAAAAACTTATTAGTCATTCATACTCACAAATATTCAAATGGAATTCAGGACTGTGTCAGGAAAATCAAACATCCAGTTATTATCAACATAATTTGACAAATCTTACCTTGGTAATGGATAGAAGGTTAAAGGGCTTATCCAACCATTGTGCGCTTTCTTCCTCTTTGTCGCACTAAAATACATCACCATACAACCAAAAGATGATAGGAGAAAAGAATTAGAACAGCACATAAGCCATCAAACCTCTTTTTTTTTTTCCTCCATAACAAAAGATTATATAAAATCCAAATTCCAAAGTATGAAAGAAGAGGTACCTTGGGCGAGCTTGTTCAAGGTTGAAGACCACTGCTTTGAGGATTTCCTGTATCCTGCAAGGATTCTGTCCATCTACAGGGGACAAGGGAATTGAAATTGGTACCATGATGGCTGTTCAATTAAAGAGATGCAACATATCATGCATGTTAACATGCTGATAAACATTTCCCAAGCAACAACTTCATCTTAGTAACTTTTCATTGATCATTATACAGGAAATGTGATATTTTCAAGTTCTCCTAGATAATAGCAGCCTTGTCACTCCTCGTAAGATAACTATTAGCAACAAGAAATGAAAACTTTGCAATATATGATAAATTCCATCAGCACCACTCCTTAACATAAGTAAATGCAAGTTTTCATAAGAGAAACTGCCCAAGATACACCAGGGTTTATTATTTTAGCTAAAAGGGAAAGTAAATCGCACAAAAGAATAAAACTGATCAATTGTCAGAAGTTCTAATTAATAATCACTAAAAAATTAAAGCACATTATTCGTTCAGATACTTCTTATATATTTTTAAGAACCAAGAGGCATCCTGAAGTTTGGCAAACAATAACTGCTTACCACATTTCCACATGAAGAGTGCATAGAGAGCAATGCTCGTTCAAGAACATAGAGATCAACAGCTTTATCTTCCGGAAGGGTTGAAGTGAAGCTTAAACCAAAATCAATGAGTACCTTTCAGGAAATAAAAATGTTGCATTAACTATTGTTCCTTGAGAAAGAATGTTCTTGGAAGTAAATAACTTGGAAACTTGAAAATGAAGATGCACAGAAGATATTAACAATCTACCAGCTTATTGGTACCATTCTGGATTAACATGTTTGATGTTGTCAAATCACCATGGATCAGGCCACCATCATGCAGTTTGCCCATGGCACCACCAATCTGTGTTGCAATGTCATCTAATCGTTCTTCATCAATACCATGCAAACCAAAGTCAAGGAATATGTCTTTCACAGCAGAACCTTCAACATACTCAAATGTTAAAGTATGCTGCAAGGGATCCACAGCGTAGAGCACTGGAGTTAAAACACCAAGCTTTCTAGCTTTTGTCATGCACCTAGCTTCCTGTTCCACCATTGAGAGAAAGTCAAGCAGGTAGCATAGTATGTAAGGGCAACACAGTGAAATCTGTTTAGAAGACTGACTGCATTCAGACGCTTGAGAGTGAGCTTGGAGTCCAATGATGGATGCCGGTATTTCTTTGAAAAACGATCCTTAACAATAGACCTTCTACCAACAAAAGTTGACTCAAACACTCTCTGGGAAAATGAAAAATACAAGATCGTCAGATATAATAGGGAAATGATTAATCCAGTATATAATTAGTAAGTAAATGATTATGAAACTGCTAAGAAGTGTTTTTCTTTAATTTTATTTTCACGCATTAACCCAAGAGACATTAATTCAGATAATAAAGATCATTTACCAGGTCATGATGTTAAAAGCAGACAGTGCAGAGGTAAAAAAATTGACTTACAGCCTCAGCGCCTTGCTTGATCAAAATCAAGGAACCTTCCGTTCCATCTAACTTGATGGCCATAGAGGGAAATTAGCACAATTCAGATGTCAACTTAAAGAGAGAGACAGCTGGAATGGCACAAAAAAGTATAGTGTAAGAACAAAAGACCTGAAAAATAAAAAGAATATCAGCCAAAATAAACCAACATAACTATTTAGACAGAAATCAATTCAGCTTGGGGAAAATTTGTCACATGGTAAAGAATGGATTATCTGATAGCGTGTATTTGTTCACGATAAATTTGAGAACAATAGCTCCTAATGATATTTTACAAGATTAAAAAAGCAACATCATTTTTTCATAAAAACATCTATATGATAGTGAAAAGTGATATAGAATAGGATTTTGTTTGAGCCAAAAACCTTAAAAGAGTTCCGAATTTCAAGATACAAAATAGAACAGAGTTTGGCTTTTGCAAGTGTTACTATAAGATTAGCAGGCTTCTGGACTACTATTGAAAGCATTTAGTTAATATCTTTAACTTCCTTATTTGTCCATTTAAACACCAGAGATCAGAAACCAGAGGTGCAAACATCATCAACTCATTTCCAGAAAATAGTCATTCACCGATATATTTTCTCAATTCTTTGCCAAAAATTTCAACATCCATAACAAATATAGACTGCACAAATATCTTCAAGCAACCTTGAAAAATCACTTCAAAATAGTCTTCAAATGTAAGCTAGGACACTAATAACGATCTAATATGATTGCTAAATTAAAGCTAAGGAGCGTGATATGAGAACGAAATGGCAAGTGAAAACACGATAAATATTTCAAACTTGTGATACCAACAAGAGATTCAGCAACAGGGTGAATAACAATTGAACTGACAAATGAGATAAAAAAAATTATTAGCATCAGGTTCAAATTAGACAACTGACTGGGAAACATTGAATTTAAAGCTACAAGGCTTATCTTTTTTGTAACTGTTCAACATATAATATGGGCTCTGCAAATTTCTTCAGAAATTTTCCAATTACAACTTATCATAATGTCAAACTATAATACTTAACAGTTCACGATATCTCCTCAAAAAGGAAAAAACAAACTACGAAGCCACTTAATCCTTCGAAAACTTGCAAATAATTAAATTGAAAAAAATAAAAATAAAAAGAGGAAAGAAAAGAACATCTCTACCTGTGAATTATAAGCAGTGGAGTGTTAAAAGAGTAAAAAGGATTACAAAATAGCCTTGAATTGGAAAACCCAGATTATCCACTGAACTTGGAAATGAGGCAATGAGAGAAAAAATGGCTTTGAGAGTTAGGGTTTTATCAATATTTTAATATTAATTTTGGGGAACCCGTTTTTTCCCGGGTCTTATTTAATGTCAAAACTAGTCCAGTCATAAGTCAGAACTGCAAGCAAACGACGTCGTTCCACTCGGACGCAGCTCATCGTACAGTTACGTGGAGAGATGAAAAGGGGATTGAAGTGGAGCGACGGCGAGGACGACGATTCGTCGTCCGATGATTCTTCAACCCTCGATACGGATTCCGAAGATAATAACGGTGCCTCTAAATCTACGAAGCGAGATGCCTCTGAATCTTCAAAGCTTAAATCTTCTAAAGGTATATACATTGAAATTTCTTAAATTTTTGGTTGCGTTTTCTTCTGGAAATTTATAGCCTTTTGATTTGCCGTTTAATTAATTTAATTCGGCTGTAAATCTGCATGCTGAAATGCTCTCGAAATAATTCTCTCAGGAAATAAATGATATTATTGTTGATACAAACAAAGATTCAATTGATTGGCCTTATTCTTTTCCCCGTTGAGCAAGATTCTTTCTGCAATTTTTTTTTTCAGTATATTAGATGATTCCATTTTTTCAAGAAACGCTGGAATTGCCTTGTTAATTCTGAGAATTCTTGGTTGATAAGAACCTAGGCTTATTCTAGCTGGTGTGTTCTTAACTAATCGTGTACTTGTTTTGCAATCGGATATATTTGTGCTATTCATTTGTTTGTTCATGAACGTGAAAAAAACTGAAATTTCTACAAAATCTGATTCAGTATTTTCCTGTCCTGGTACGTGTTCTTGACATGCCTATTATACTTTCTTGTGTCACTTGTCTCTATAACTCGGTATTCTGAACTGTATTGTCTTTGTGATGTGTTACTGTGTCTTATCAGGGATTGTTGCCCAATTCGTAGTGGATCATACTCGGTGTAAAATCCACCATTAATTTTACATGTACATGTGTGTGATTATGTGTAAATCTGGTGGATATTAAACCAGAAGTAGTGATATACTTAGTGTAGGAATTAGGGGTCTTTTCTTGCCAAATGTGTGACACAAGAATTAGGAATTTTGATGAAAAATGAGATTCAGAAGCAATAAAAGAAGGCAAAGATCATATTTCATTCATCATCTTTAATAAGAACTGGAAAGCTGATGGCTTGGATCTTCAATCTTGCCTGTGATTACAGTGGATGATTCTGCAAGGAAGAAGAAAAAAGGTGTAGACTTTGAAGCTTTGAGTAAACATGGATATGGAGGAGGGCTCTCAGTCTTGAATGTGCCACCGCCTAAGGAACCAGAGGATCAGAACTGGTCTTGGTCTACAGGGAGGGATAAACAGTCGAAAGAGGAGGAAGAATCTTTTAGAGAACGACAGAAAACAAGGGCTGCCATTGCTGATGCAGAGGAGCTCGCAAATATTCAAACCCGGAAGGATAAGAAGAATCTCTCGTTTCAACAGAAGGAGAAGAGGAAACGAGATCTTGGTCAAGCGAGTAGGGGGAAGAACTATGTTGAAGAAGAGAAAAGGCTGCTTAGGGACAATGGTATCTACTCTGGTTTTGATGCTTGATCTCAACATACTCATGTTTTATGAGGTTGCTAGTGTTATAAGTTGGATTGATGATTGCTAGGTAAGATTGCAGAATTTTTAATGCTTTCTTTTGCATCTCGAATATATGAATACTTGTTATCAGATTGTTAATTCTGGAGAGTGAAATTATGTTCCCATTGTTGATAGTAGCATTCAGCTATCAGTAACATTTCCTTCAATTGAATCATATATACTATATTAAAATTCATCAATGGTGCTTGGATAGATGCGGATTTTAAATTCACTCATTTCAAAATTTGGATTTCAAATTACTCTATCCAAATGGAGTTTAAGTGAATTACACTGAATGCAACATCTACTGACCATATATATGCATAATCACACGCTTATTCACGCGTTTATAAAACGGACAGCTATACGCAAACTTGAAATGATAGCTGTGAGAGATAATCCATCTTAACAAAAATGTGGTCCAAATTGGTTGCATTAGAAAGAAACACAATTAATAAACAGCATTAGATAGGTCTTCCAACAAGTTAACAGCAGCTTAGCAGCAGTCATAAACATGATACAAGAAATTAAATATTAAAACCGAAAAAATCTTCTCCAATACAGAAGCACAACCTCATCTTCTCCAGCTATAGTTACCGTTGCTAACTGAACCATAGTATCCATTAGATTAAGCTTCACTCCTCTTGGAATTGAGGCACCTTCGAACCTAAAGAGGGTTGGGAAGATCTCCAAGAGAGGGTTCTATGGATTGCTCTGATAGTATCGGGAGTAGTTCGACAACAGCCTCCTACGAGAGAGGCTCCTGCTTCACACCATTTGTTTACGTACGAAACAAAATCATTGTCCGAAACCCCAGTGTTTTGCTGCAACATAAGCAAAGATAGTGCATAAGGAACATAGCTTTTTGATAGTTAGTAGGCTCTAGTCCTAGAAACATTCCCTTTTCTTATTTTTCCAACAAGATCATGAATGAGTAAGCTATTCCAATAACTACATGGACTAGAACAATGTTTGCTTTCTGAATGAGGAAACAAGAGTTACTTTCCCAGATTTTATCTGAAGCAAACTTAAATTAGATTTGAATGAGTTTCATCAAGCAATTCAAGCATTGCCGAATCAAGTCAGAGGCCTATCAATCCTTCATTTGTAAAAGAAATAGAATTGACAACATAGTAAAGAACTCACCACCCACCGCTTCAGATTTGCATCATAACTCTCACCACTATTTGGGTAAATGAGGATCGGTTTAGTCGTCCCCTGAGATGAAATCAAGTTAAGAGTAACAAAGACAGACAAACTAACACCAGACAGCTACAGCTTGTTCACTATTCAGGTTCACATAAGAAACAGAAATATAAAAACACGTGCTTGATTGTTCTTCGCCATTGATGCTGCAGAGGAAAAACAAATGAATCTTCACAATCAAAATTGTACAAATAAAAGGAGTTTTCTGCAACTTTAAATAAAATCCCTTGCAATATCTAATTTGTTTTGCCTTCATATCAAGCACAGGAAAATAAGCGGTTTGGGGCTCTTTATGTTCTAGTTTCTCCCATCATCATCATTAATATATATAGGTCGGTCAAGTAATATCTATTGATACACAGAGGAATCATCTACCATAGAACAAGGAATGCATTAACTACTCAAACAATATACTCAGCACAAATTGGATAAGACATCCAATTATCCCATCATATTAAGCATCAGAGGAAATAAAGAAGCAGATAATATAATATGAGAAATTTTGTAAAAAGAGCAGTAACCGCTGAATACCTTCTTGATGGATAAAATCAGATCCCTGATAAATCTCGGTGGAGTACAATTAATTCCGACTGCAACTATTTTGTTGGATGATTCAGCAATGGCAACACAATCTGATAACGAGTCACCACTGACCACATTAACTCCATCCTTAGAATTGTAGGACAGCCATGCAGGAACATTAATATTCTCTTCCTCGAGAAGCAGAGCAAAAGCCTGGTTGAGCATAGATTATTAATTAAAATCATAAAAGTTTATAGCATTATAAATGCAGCACTAAAAACTACAAACATTCTCAATATAGGACAACAACTCAGAATGGCCCTCCATCTTCTAGACAAATAACATATGATAAAACTTATGATGTCACATAAAAATTATCCTGAAAAAGTCTATAATATAGTAGACAGGTCAGATTCCAATTTATTTCTACATGTAGAGAGAAAACTAGGTGGCTTGGCGAATAAAGTGCAATGTACCTGAGCTTCCAGCTTGTTGGGTACAGTTTCAAAGGCTATAAGATCAGGACCAGAATCTGCAAGAACCTTGACCCTCCTTCGATGAAAATTCTTTAAGAACTCCAAATCCATAGCATCTCCATAATCACCACTGTAAGTCAGCAAGGGATATTTACATAACTTGCCAAAGTATAACCTAAACATATCCACAAACTACAACATCTTTTTAACAGATTCAAATTTCAAAGTGAAAGCACCAGCACTCGCTAAATCAGTGTTCATACTTCATCAAGAAAGATGATTAAATGTCTGTGCAGATAAAAGGTTTCCAAGTTTCAGAGGGATAAAAATGCAGGTATAGTATACAGCATGAGAAGACATTCTTTAAAAAGCACTGGTATCATCAAGAGCTAGCATGAACAAGTTACATCTTTCTCAGTTCATATTTCATATCTTAAATATAGAAAACGAAAGCATCAAACCAACGAAAAGATATTAAGGTGGCTAAGAATATTAGCTTCAAAGCACCTATATTCTGAACCATCAGCAAGGTAGGCCCCATAACTTCCCACAGATGCTGCAACCAATATTGGCCGCTGCTTGAGAACTCTATCATCAGGAGTATCATTAATAGAAGCTTCATGACACCTAGTGTAGTATAGATCTCTTGCCTCACGAGCAATTTCAACACTCTTTCTGAGCATGTTTTCACCTTCTTCTACAGAATAACCTTTGTTCTCAAACCCCTGTATAGTTGCCTGTTCAATTTAAAAAGTGCTCTCAGTTTCACCTGTACACGCGCACATAGCAAGGTAAGGACTTAGATGACAAAAGAAGAAATTACCTGATAAGATGCCGTAATTATTATATCTGCACCAGCCTCAAGGTAATCAAGGTGTACCTGCTCTATAAAGATTAACCGTGAGCATTACTGCTTGGGCCTCTATCTTTCAATTTTGCGTATGTGAGCCACGCAATTTCATCAAACAAATGTGAGTCCTAAATTCAACCTCAGCACCACAAAAGGCTTAGAGTCTTCAATTATGGAGATCACTAATATGAAACGAAAGAACTACCACTTCATCCATACAAATGGCATAATATATCAAGGTTTCAACCAATGAAATATAATCATACTATTAGGTGTATTTAATATATTTGGTGCTTTTAGGTAACAGGTAATGTGAACTCATACATAAAATTTATTACTTTATGAAACCAAATGTTTTAAGCCAAATATTATGTGAAGATCCATCATCAATGAGCTGCCAAAGCACGTCGTTTTCTGTGAGCTCTAGTAAGTTCTGAGTATCTCAGAGTTTTTCCACATAAACCTGTGCTCAAATCACTAGCAATAAAAATAATGATTGATCCACATTATTAAATTAATCAGAGCCTATTAGCTTAAAATACAAATCTTTTTTATGCAGAAACCTCCATCAGGGGTGTTCTGTAATTCTAGAAAGGATTAAGCTTCATTCAAGAAGCTTGTAGGGGATCAATCAACTGCATTTCTTAAAATCAATGCTTTCCCCCAATGTTATGTATCAGAAAAATATTTAATTGTTTCAAAATGGCTAAAAATGGATATAGCCCACATGGTGGACCACACTTCATTATGAAATTTGTTCTTTTCCCTTCTAACACTTAAAACACACCTTCCACTCACTGCAAACTGCAAGATTTCTTACCTGGAAAACTCAGAAGATAACTCCACAGTGGCAATATAATTAAATTATTAAAGCTAATAAAATAACCACACTAGGCTGATATTAATATGATTACTCTTAGATTACATAAAAAGCAACAAGTTCACACAACTAAAGTGGTAAATTTACACTTTTGACAAAGAACCTAAAAAACTTATATGCTTAAGCAAGAAAAACTGTACGAAATATTAATGATTATAAATAGATGTATTTATAAAAAAAATAAAAAATAAAAAAACTGAAAGAATAAAAATGAAAAAGTAGTAGTTAAAGAAGAAAGGCATACCCTGCGAATGAGGTGAGGGGATGTTAACAGGCATTTGGCGCTCCAAAGAGGGTCGTTTAGATCGGCGCCGTGGCGTTCGAGCTCCGTGGCGAGGCCGCCGTCGATCACGGCAACGCCGCCGCAGTGGCGGAGAAAATCGGACATGGCTGTCTCTACATGCTCCATTTGCCTAACAACAGAGTAAAATCGAGAGTGGTTGGTGGAGTGTTGGAGGAGGAAGAGATGAAGGAATGAAGCGCCATTTATTTATAGACTGAAACTCGGCTTATAGAAATGGGCTTTCTCTAAATCTTTAAAATTTCCCAAAATTTCTCTAAACCCATTTTACTTCACGTGTGATTGTCCACTATTTAAATCACTGGACTCTGACTACAAAATATTTTTAAAAATTATTTATATGTTTATAAGTTTATTTTATTTACAATTTTAAATTTCTTTTTCAAATCCTCTCTCATCAAATTTAAACTTTTTTATTTGACAACGTTCTTAATTCTTTTTAACTTGGGAAGTATACCGCGCATTAGATTTCTAATATTTTAAAAGTTTCATTCGGTTAGGTGGATTTGAGGAGGGATAATCCCTATCAAGTACATTTATAATGTTTTGATAGATGAAATTCATCATTTTTATTTTAAACTAATTTTTTAATTATTTGAATGGATTTTAAATAATATTCTAAAATTCGCTAGGTGTTAGTCGGGCGTTTGATTGGCACCTAGCGCGGCGGCGTCTAGGCGCCGCATCTAAATTAAATACATTTTTATTTAATTTAGCTATTTTTTATCTTTAAAATTATTTTTGGAACTCTTTTATATATATATATATATATATATATATATATATAAATTTTTGGTTTATTTTGAAGAACAAAAAAAATTAATATCTCATTTGAATTTTATTTATATATGACTTATTCATGATTGTATTATAATTTGTATTTGTATTTCTCAATTTGTTAATATTCTATTCATATCTAATTAAATAATAATAATTTAAAAGAAGCCTATAATACATTAAAAATATCGTCGTTTTACTAAAATAAAAAATTTATTTGGCATTTGAAACCACTTAGGGTCGAATTGTTTCGCCTAACCCAGCCTAGAACTGCCTAGCGCCTAAGGGGCGGCTCCTGGGCATAGGCACCGCCTAAACCAAATTTTAGAACATGGGTTTTAAATCCACTTCAATTTGGATCGATTAGAAATTCATTCATTTTAAATTTTGGATTTCAAATCACTATATCCTAACACAACATTAGATTCTTTCACTCCAAAAGTGTAATAAATGATCATACTAAATTATTTCAACTATTATCCATATGTTAGATCTAACGCACATTCAATATCTTTGTTTAATATCATTTTCTTTTACTTTTCATTTTTTTTATTCATTTTTTATAATGATGAGAAATTTTATAAAATATTCCTTTTTAATGTAAAAAATAATATATGACTATCTAAAAATGAGTAACAGTTATTATATTAAACTATAATATTTTTTGTTGTGCATTGTTAAGATGGCTTAAAGGCTATGTTATCTTTTGAGTAATGAAATAATTTGTAATGAATTGCATTATCTTCCAACACGGATTTATCTCACTTTTGTGATTGTTAATATGCAAGTTATCCTCGTAACCATGAATTTCACTATTTTATGACAATTGATCCGAGAGGTATTAATAAATAAATTACGACATTGATCCACGAGCTACTCTATAATTACCTTTACTTATTCTTTAGATAAAAAAAATATACATAGTACTTATATAATTGTATAACAGAATTCAGATAATATTTTTTGAGGGGAACATGTCAGAAACTCAAATACATTTAAAATTTAAATATATATGAGTGTGTGTGTGTGTTTTTTCCTTCTCAGAGATGCAATACCAATTTATCAATAGAGCATCCATCATTTCCAGAGGTAGGTGATATAACGATTTGGTTTAACAAATATTTATTATATTTGTGCTTTTGAACTAATTATAAGAAAAATTAAAATCTTTCTTTTAAATTTTACCTTAATTTGACTGATTGAAGTATTGATGAGTTTAACTAAAATAGGTAATGTGGTAATTTTATATGTATAATTTTGCCTGGTGGATACTTCTTAAATCCTTGGGTAACAAAGATGGTATTATCATCTTCTTTTTTTATATGCAAATCATTGTGTTACAAGTAACAACGGAATATGACACATGTTACATCAAGAGATTACATTAGATTTGTTTAAGAAAAAACATACGAATATATATATATATATATATATATATATATATATATATATGTTTTAATGGACGATTGTATAATTCATGTAATGCATATTGTTTCAATATATCTCATCAATTTATAAAAAATATAAAAAGACAAATACATATATGCAAAAATGATAAAATGCTCACAGTAGACAACGCTTAATATGTCAATCGATGACGTGTAATGATTGTGTAATGAACTCATCCCCTCATTATATGAAAAATAAAATTTATAAGTATTTTATATTTTTGACACATCAGTCATGCACATATCTTAACGTGCACACATCACGGTGGATATGGTAACAAGACTACAGACAGGGACCATATAGACCCATCTTCTTATATTTTAGTCATTTTATCCTAAAAACATGATAACCAAAATATCCAGCAAAATACTCTTAAACTTAATTGGAGAGGCCAAAGTTTGGTAAAAATTACTCCAGTTTATAGAAATTATAATATATCCAAACAAAATCTGAACTTCAAACTACTAGGATTTCAAGATAAATACACCAAACTACTAAGATAACTTCAAACAAAATCTTACAAATATAAGTTTAGCATTTCAAGATAAATACACCACATTGCTTACTAAGAAACCACTTCTAGGATTATGAGTAGAGAAGCATAAATTCTCTCTATATATCCACTTCAAAAAAAAAGCATCAACAAATTGCAAAATGAATCTTTTCCATAAGCAAATGCCAGAATGTGATTGATACAATCGCTCTCAGAAATTCAAGAACAGCATAAAAGCAACAAGAAGAAGGATTCTTGAAGCAAATCCTGAATCGGGTCGAGCATTTAAGCAGCATCAAAATCGAACATAACATCGTCTAGACACATCTCTGTGCCTCACATGACTGGCAATGAATATAAGCATATATTCTCATTGCAGTATCAAGCAAAGTAGGCAAACTTATTTCATTCAAATAAAGCATAAGTTCTCTCAGATGACATGTTATTTTCTTACTTGATTTCTGCAAATACTTACAATTACCAAGAAACCTCATATCTATGCTATGATTTCACTCACAACTGATTGCTTTAACAAAAGAACCACTACAATACCTGTCATCTTGTTCGACTAAAAAAACACGGGTAATTAAAAGAAATGTGATCATGGACCTCGTGTAGTTCTTAAACAAAGGCAACCTTCAGCTTGATCATCCGGTATCATTCCACCACCTTTGCTCGTATCCACTGCTTCTAACAACTTTACAACCTCGTCCATTTCAGGCCGGTTTTCTGGTTTTGCGTTCCAACATTTGCGCATGATGCTTGCAAATGCACTCGGACAACATCTAGGTATTTCCGGTCTCAGATTCTGATATTTGTAAAAATTAAGTATTAAGATTGATAGTTATTGCAATGAGTATAAATAGTGATTCATTCAGCATGTGTACCTGTTGAACTACTGCAGCTGACACCTCAGCAAAGCTCAGATCGGAGTATGGCATGTCGCAACAGTATATTTCCCATAAGCATATGCCATAACTATAGACATCGCATTTCCTATTGTAAGGCTTACCATCAAGGACCTAGAAGTTCAACCTTATTAGTTTGTTTGTCCAAATAAAAGTAGTAAAACAAACAAATGAAAATGTATAAATGATATACCTCTGGTGCCATATAACCAAGAGTTCCAGTGTTTCCTGTCATGTCCCTTGGATTCTGAGCTTCGATTCGAGCAACACCAAAATCAGCTATTTTCAGAGTTCTATGAATATCCAACAACATATTTTCCGTCTTCACATCACGATGCACAATTTTCTTGGAATGGAGATAACTCAAGCTGCAGAATCAGTGTAAGAAAGTTAAAAAAAAGAAAGAAAAAGTTTTACGAACTTGTCTTAAATATAAGCATAACCACTTCTTACCCTCTAGCAAGATCCAAAGCCAGTTGAATGACAACCTTGAAGGTCAACTTTTTATGACTATTCCTAATCAAGAACTTTTTCAAAGTCCCACCCGGAATGTACTCGACCACAACGCAACATGCTCTCGATGGAAGTGAATTGAAAGTGGCACACAAAGTTCCATCACAAGGTATCTTAAGATTTGATGTTCCCATTGAAGCCCCGATAAACTAGAATTCAAGAACGACTTCGCTATGAGCATATCGAACCATAAACATAAGATTTAACACATCATAAAAGAATCAATGTTCACCTTCGTGACATTTGGATGGTCGAGCTTATGCCAGACAGCTACTTCTTGTCTGAACGATGAACGAAGAGCAGTGGTCTCAGCAGCTGTGGCGATTCCATCCTCTCCCCAGTCCAATACCTTCACTATGTATTTGAAAATCGTCTTAGTCGTAAAAGTATTAGAGTTAATTAAAGAAGTAAAAGGTGCTTATTGCACAAGAACATCATCAACATTATAGGACAATCTATTATCCAATTCATAGACATTTGTACATCCACTTCCCAACAACATTAGAGCAAAATTTACTAAGTTATTTGTACTCCAATACATAGTATTTACTTATACAGCCAATTACTACTTAAACAAAGAAATGTCAACTATAGCAGATTAACAAGAATAATATGAAACATCATCACATGTTTGAGAATTTAAGGTTTCCACTTAAACAGAGAGCTCCACCTAGTTATAACATGACATAAATTACTTTTAATGCATAAAAGTTGAAGATAATGTACTATTAACATTTAACAACCACCATACAAATATGAGAGAGAGAGAGTATAGTGATTGTTACCCGCAACATCTTGGCCATCATAAACACCTTTATAAACAGTACCATAAGTCCCATGAGCAATAACATTTTTGATATCAAGTTTAGCCAAATCAATTTCCCATTCTTCGGGCTTTTTTTGGGCCTCACTGTTCCTAGACCAGGCCCGGCTCAGATGCTTCTCCAACTGCACATCCCATGTCTTGAAGTCAATCTTATCAGCCCTCAAGAACACAGTGCTCTCTCTGTTATCACCTGAATTATCCCTCACTCTCAATTCCAGGGCCCCATCTTCCAATCTCCGGCCCGGCCCGACAGCACTTTCTCCCTCCTTCACATTCTTGAAATCCATTAATATGGGCTCAAATAAAAGCAAATCAAATCAGAATGGAAAAGGAAGGAAGAAGAAGAAGAAGAAGAGTATGGCAAGAAATGGTGTGTATCAGCCCTCTTGAAAGAAAGGGAGAAGCATGGAATAGGCTTTCAGTGATGATGAAAATAAAATAGTAGTAAAATGGTGGAGCCATGAAAATAAATAGGAGCGAGAAGAAAAGGTTAAGTGCATGGAACAAACATCAAACATGAGAGAGAGAGAGAGAGGAAATGACATCTCATGGAAAGAGAAGTGAAAGAGACACAAGATTGAGATCACTCAGTGAAGACCGTGTGCTTGTTAAATCTCATAAATTAATACTCTGTTTCATTAAAATAGACAATTATTTAATTTTTATATTAAATGACTCAAAAATTCAATTAGTAGGAGAATAGTCCAATTAGAGTTAATAAGAGTCTAGTGTTTATTTTTAAATCTTGATTTTGCATTGTGTTTCATGAGTAGGGGAATAATCCAAAAGAGATGGATTGGAATTTAGAACATAAATAGTTGGACAAACATATTCCATTTTTTCCTTTTGACATATGAATAAAGATAAGAGTGGTCCTTTTTAAGTGCTTTGTCATCACCACACCCAACTTCTGAAAAGTTCATTTGGTATTCTGTCTATATCACTCTGCTTAACACTAACTCTTGAGCTGGTCGAACTCATTATAAGGGCACCCACATTGATTCATTTGTGGGTGTTTTTAATTAAAACAAAAGGTGTGTTAATTAATGTAGGTGTGTTTTTAAGTGTGTGTTTTTGTGTGTGTTAATAGGGCACAAATTCCAATTCATTTTGAGGTGTTATTAATTAAAACATGTGTGTTATTAATTGATGTGGGGATGTTTTTAAGTGTGTGTTTTTGTGTAAGTATGGGTGTGTTAAGATGTATGAATAGCATTCTTGTCCCCTTTGTAATTATTAGCCAATGATTGGATTAAGTGTGTATTTTAGTGGATAAAAATAATTAAATAAAATGTAGTGGATAATGGGACCCACATGTAATAATTGCATTTGTGTTAAATTGATGTAAATTTGTGATAAATTGATGTTGATGTGTGTTTTTAAAAAGTAGATGTTTTTAATTAGTGTGTTGTCATGTGGGCCCCACATTAAAATGGTGTGTTAAAAATCCATTAATGTTGTGTGGTTTTGCATTTTCTCTCTCTCCTCTTCAATTAATTAATTTTTTTATTTTTATTTTTCCCTCATAAACACATATATTTATTTTCTTTACTTTTTCTATAGATAATGGTGTTTATTATGTAACTCGTCTTTGAAAATCTATGAAATCGTCACTTATATGTAATTCATACCAAAGTTGAATATGAAATTATATATACATTGTCAACAATGTAATGAGCAACTAATAAAATTGGTAGAAAATTAGAATTCAGAATTCTAATCATGTTTATTATAATGTATATAATTTGTAGAATTCTATAACTTTATTTTACTTTTTCTATTTTATCTATTTTTCTACAATTTTCAATAAAAAATGTCTTTTTTCAAAATAAAATAATATATCATCTATTTTTTCTACAATTTCCAATATGAGGTAATATTTCTAAAATGTAAGTTCTTGATAAATATAATGAAATGAATCTTTCAAGCTTCATTATTTTAAATCTAATTATCTTCATCAATTGGATCAAAATAATTTTGATTATACTTGGTATGGATTTACTTTTGGTAGAAATTGAATGGTTGTTCAAACTACAAAAGGTAATTCAATTGGTCAAATTTATTACTTCACTTTCTCAAGTAAAATTGTAGATACACCTAATTTTCAATTCATAGGAATGGTAGATAGTAACCTCCATAATTTTGATTTTTACTACCAATTCACTTTCTCAAGTGAAATTGGTAGATACACTTAATTTCCAATTCATATGAATGGTAGATAGTATACACCATTATTTTGATTTTTACTACCAATTCACTTTCTCAAGTGAAATTGGTAGATACACTTAATTTCCAATTCATATGAATGGTAGATAGTAACCACCATTATTTTTATTTTTACTACTAATATACAATTTTGACACGATTAAAAAAATACAAGCAATAAGTAATTAATTTAAACTCATATAAATAAAAATAATAGAATAAAAATTATGAAAGTGAGGGTGCCTCATAAAAAATAAAAAATGATTAAAGATAGTTCAATCTATGATTTATAATATAAGAAATCATTTGTGTGTATGAATGGAGGGATTTGTAAATATAAATTTTACCTGTCACACGGTCTCGTGAAATTTTTTATATAAAAAGTATAACAAAAAAAATAAAGAATATTTCATAATGTATTTTTACGGAATAAAATTATAATATCACCTCCGAATTGAAAATTATTTTCATGTTTATCAGAAGGTTTGGAGTAATAAATATATTTATTTTGGTCCTTGTATTTTAATAAATAAGTAGCATAAAATCCACATAATATTATATGACTTCAAATAAGTAAATAAATAAAAATTAGCAAATAAGTAAATCCACATTAATTTAAACTCATATAAAAAAAAAAAAATTAGTGGATATTGGGACCCACATGTAATGATTGTGTTTGAGATAAAATTGATGTAGATTTGTGTTAAATTAATGTAGAAGTGTGTTTTTAAAAAGTAGATGTTTTTAATTAGTGAGGTGTCATGTGGGCCCCACACTAAAATGGTGTGCTAAAAATTGATCAATGTGGGTGCCCTAATAAGTTAAGAATAACTCAATAATTTATGATTTATATAGTTTTCTTTATCTTTTTTATTTTATTTTAACTTCTTTTTGTGAAGCTAAAGGCTAAAGGACACTCACGGTGATGTTTTAAAAGGTGTTAATCACATAAACACAAATTCATTTTCTTATGTTTAACTGTGTTTATAAGTAATGTTTCAGTATGTTTTTAAGATGTGTGAATCATTAGTTTTAACTACAATATTCTTACATCTCTCATTTCAACTTTACCGATTTATCATTCCAATTTCATCAATTTACGTCACATGTTGATTAGTAATGTTATTTTTATTGAAAATAATTTAGAATAGAGAGCTGGTGAGAACTGCCCATCCGATTTCTCAGAAATTGTCATCTTCAGCTAGACAACATTATTCTCCATTTTCTGTATTCCACCCTGTAAACTCACACTCCATAACTTGATTGAACAATAAAAAATGGATATTTTTGTCAGCCTAGATTTTCAAAAATTCAGGAACCCTTGGCTCTAATGAATTATTTGAGTACATAGACTAAGGAAGATAGAAGACAAGAGTAATATACAAAAGAGGGGTAATAATATTCCAGCATATATCGACTTATGTCCATGTGCTCTTGTCTGGACAGGGAATGAACAAATAGTTGTTGTTTGTTTCTTCAGACTTTCCCACTAAATCTGCGTAGTGTTTTATTAATCGAAGGCATATAAAATTACGCCGCCAAACACCGCCTTTTCTCGGATAGCTAGGATGGCAATTGTATCGATGTTAAAAGATACAACAATGATATCATTATATAAACATGTATGTATTAATGATGTTAAAATAAGAGATAAAACACAGTCTGTAACAGGCGGAAAAATCGCGCCGAAATATCACCAAAATCTCATGTCCGACATAAAAAAACGCCTGTTTTATTTTCTCGTCGAAATATTCGCCAATATTTTGGCATTTATCGTCAATTTATTTTTATCTTTCTCGCCGGAACTTTGACCGGCCATTGCCGGCGGAGGAGATATCCGATCAGAAATCCGAGCCCAGATTCGTGACGGGCTCGGCGAGAGCTTCAATTTGGTGTATACATCGAACGAAAATGGAGAAGGAGAGGAGAAGGGAGGAAGAGAGAGAAAGTTGTCGCGCCTTTGTCGGCCGATTTCCAATGGAGGAGGCGGCGGCTCGGCGATTTGAGCCCGGATCCGTGATGGGCTCGGCGAGGGCTACGTTTCGGTATAAGATCAATCGAAAACGGAGAAGGAATGGGTGGTGCCGACGGCGGCGCTCTGATCAGCCGTGCCGGAGAATCTAGAGAGAGAAGATTTTACCTTGGTTAGATTTCTGCAAAGTGTGGTAAGAACCTTCACCCATGTTATATCTTTCATACATTATTCGATTGGGCCTCAGACCTCCAATTGGCCCGATTCTCGTTTCTATCTCTTCGTCTTTCGATCGTGAACCTCCTTATAATATATAATCTATGTTTCCAATTCAATTATGCTTTCAATAAAATTGTCATACATTCGATTAATTAAATCATGCATTATAACGATTAATCTGAAACATACGTAATTAAATCACATAATTAAAAGTTTAATTATTTAATTAACCAATTATGCACCGATTGTTCTAGGCGTTATACAATATATGTATTAATGTTACTTATAAATATTATGTAAAGTACTAGATATATTTTTCAATTTTTTTTACAAAGTTTTTATATTTTTTGCGTAAAAAAATGATATTTCCACCGAAATTGATATATCCATTGATATTTCCGTAAAATTAAGGTACCGATAATTTTGTCCTTGGTAATAGGAAACACAGCGTGGAATTGAAAGGGGTGGGCAATAGGGTCAGTAATTGGGTATGGCATAGTACACAGGACCACAACCTACGGAAGCTGCTAAAAATAGCTAGTACCACTTGGATAAATAATCAAAATCCAGCACACTTTAAATCAGCAACTTGCAGTGAAGAAACAGTGGTTCTTGCAATCAGGCATGTTTCAAGGAAATTTGGGGTATTCCATGAATTGCATACCGACACGACGCGAAGCGGAATGATACAAAGAACCATGTTCAACCATAATTCCATAAGCAATTTAAGGCAATGAGGTCATGACAACCGTTTCTTATTAAGAACGTTCCAACGTTTTTCAAGTTTTGTACAGTTTTGTGTTGCATTACATTTCGAATGTGATAGTTAGAGAAAAGAACCTGAAGGTGATGATATACACAGAGAGATACATCCAACAAGGTACTAAACAGAATCCAATCCCATGGTCTAAAGCCGACCTTTTCCACAAGTTTCACTCATCCTGTTCAAGAATAATGAAAAGATGACCAATTATGAAGATATGTATATATTGTTTTGCCCCCTTAAATAACTATTGCTTTGGAACCAATAAAAATATGCCTTCAGAAACATAAAATCTAACTCATGAATTTAGGTAGAGTGTATTCAGATGAGGTGTAATTTACCTTTACACTGAATAGAGCGGTACCATCATTAACTTGTTGGCCAGCTGTGACTCGAAGACCACTGATGCGACCGGCAGTTGTTGCTTTCACAACATGCTGCAGATTAAAGTTATTAAGAAAACCACGTAGAGCATTGTATATGAATAACATAGGTGGAGTAAAGATTCAGGACAAAACGAAGACAAACCTCCATTTTCATAGCTTCTAAGACCAATATAGGTTGTCCTTCTGAAACTTTTTCCCCATCCTTCACCAAAACTTTAACTACTAAACCAGCCATAGGAGCCACGACAGTCCCAGGCGGATGTGATGACGCCTCAGCAGCAGGTCTGTGTTGGGATTCATCAATATAAATGAGGTCAAGTCTGTTTCTCCGTTTAAAATGATGATGGCATGATCCATGCCAAATATGGATGTGCTCCATCTGATCCTGCAATGCAGACAGCATTCTTACCCTGAATTAGTGCAAAACATTGCAAAAATAGATAATGACCTAAACAGCTGGTGGACAACGGTGTGAACAACTTGTTGAACTACTGTCACCAGGCACTCTTTAATCATGCACATACAACACGAACTACAATGTTTACCAATGAGTGAGACTTTAAGGATTTCCCTTTCATTTTGGTTATTTGTGTTTTCATGTTCATAGAAGGTGTGAGTGTGAGTTACTGAGCAATTCAAATCTCGCTATCATCAATGCAATGTAGTAGGCAATTCAATTCATGAGCATAAAGAACTGGTTTAGACATGTTGCTGCTATACTAAGACACAAAACATTTTTCCCTCTCTTGCTGTCGTGTATATGCATTACTCCCTCCATCCCATAAAGAGTCATGTTTCAAACGTATAAGTTAGTTTTCAATTGAAAAATCTATACAAACTTATAATAGAAACATTGAAGGTGAAGTAGACTTCACTTCCATAGGGTTGGGCTTCAACAATTCAAAAATTGTTAAGAATAAATAGGAGAATAGAAAATAGTTGATTATAGAAAAAAGAAACACGAGAAAGTCTAAGCAAAAAAAAAAACCTACAATTGAGAGAAACATTAAAAGGGAAATTTTCTTCCAATGTTTGACTGGGTAAAAATGTCACCTTCTGGTAAACAGCTATGCTGACAGTCATGCTTACACCACCATGTTCAACTCTAAAATCATGGTCTCCTAGGTGCTCTACTTTCAACTCGAGATCAGGAAAACTGCTTCCTCCCGTCTGTAAATGCATATTAACTGGTTGAAGATGTGGGTTTCTGAACTTATAAATGTAATATCCAAGGCAATTCAAAAATGAAAAAGATTCAGCTTGAGATGAGAAGGCCACACGAAAACCTTAATTAGATATTTCCCTTTTGGCAGATAAGTGACATGCACTGGTACAGGTTTTGAGCGACCCTTGCTAGATTCATCTTCCCATTCAAGCTCCATTGTGCGCTTCGCAAAATGATTCACTCGGAAAGGAGGATTACTATACCATACAGAAAGGATACCTGCACATGTTTACAGGATATATGAAGTGATTCCATGAAAATAACAGGTGTGTATGTGCTTGAAGAGTTGGATCGTTAAATTACCAGGGGAGCTCTCCCTCGTTGCTGTATGTTCTTTTTCACAAACACATGCAGCTGCAATTGCGGCACCACGTGCAGCAGCATCATAAACTTGCTGAGTTGATAACTGATCATCTGGATTAATGAATAGGTCATCTTTATGCTGCTCAATGAAATGGGTTTCAACTTCTCCATTTTTAAAAGCTCCATGGTTTGCAAGTTTTGAGAGAAAATCAATATTTGTAGGTAAACCTGCAACCTATAAAAACTAATGATCAGACTCTGCTAGATATCACCACAGAGACCTGGGAGCACTAGAAGAATGATGAAGTCGCTATATACTGCGAAGATCATATAATTGAAGGACTTGAAACTGGAGAATCAAAGAAAATGCGACAGATATGCAGGGGCTATATTGACAAAAGCAAGAAAAAAGGGTCCTTCAACGAATTAAATATATCAATTTGCTGTGGCCAAAAGCTTATACACTGAGTGAAAAGAATGTATAGATGCATAAATGGTGTATCCATCATTGTCCTTGTTGTAAAATTCTCTAAAAGTCAAAAAAGCTAAAGAAAACTGTTTGCTCATCATATTCTTTGGAAATGAATTACTGAACACATTGGCTAATCAAAAGAGTCTTGTACACGCCCAAAAGTAAGTCCATTATTTTGGTCATTCAACCATCCTAATGATCCATGAGATATGTAACTGTAGAAAGCTCACTTCAAAAACTTGAGCACTATATATATGCAACATTCAAAGTTTTAACTTTACAGATCAATTCAGAATACCTGAAACTTAGACAGGCAGTCCTTCAGTTTGATTAATGCTCCTGATCTATCTTCTCCCCACACTACAAGTTTAGCTATCATGGGATCGTAATGCACGCTAACTGTGTCTCCCTGCTCAACTCCAGTCTCAACCCTAACTGGCCATTGGATTTAAGTTGACATAAGAAAAATGTATATAACAAGAAAGGGGCAGATTCCACCACAGATGTATGACGTCCAAATGAAAAATAATACATATAGATAATCTCAGCATCCATTAAGATTTAAAACTTAATTCATCAGCACCAATAGCGTCCATGTTCATATTTGCATGATTAAATTTTGAAGGGAAAGTTTAGAAGTTGTACCAAACTCTTCATTTGATTAAATTCTCACTTTAATTGAAATACCTTCTGGTGAAGCTTGAACAGGATGATAATGATGAAGAATTCCAGTAGCTGGCAGAAATCCTTTTGGAACATTCTCAGCATATATTCGGGCTTCAAAAGCATGACCTACAAGAAACAGTCTATAAGGGTCTATTTAATGAACCAAAGAATAGAAGAATCATACCATTTAACTTTTAGTGACATGGAAATGGAATAAATTAAGAGTCAAATCATTATATACTCCAAATTATTATCTAGACGTGAAACACTAAAAGTTAACATAAATTTTCCAATTGCATCCAAAGGTCGAAAAATAAATATGTAAAGACTCATGAAAGGTGAAATATGTTTAATGAGAACTTATCCTTTTAAGAAACAATTTAACATAAACAATTGCCTGTTAATATAATGCTGAGTTTCTGACTTCAGACATCTGTATTCTGCAACTTAATAGAAAATCAACATTGTATATTGATTGATTTCCCTTGAAATAAGGGAATGCTAGAATCAGGGGGTCATAATTAGGAACCCCACTACTATAAGAATATCTTTTGATTTCTTTCTATGTTTAGCTCCTTGTAAAGTACGTTCAGACATGGGTACAATTCAGAATAAACCTTTCAAGCGTTGTAGTATTCTGACCAAAAAGAATTGTTCCGCGGTTCTTGTTTGTCTGGCCTTCATTACTGCAAATTGTTTTCTGATTCTTCACAAATTTTTGTCCTACCTTTTTCTCATCAAATAACGGGAGATTATGACGTTGGGGGAAAAAAAGAAAAGGTCATACCAGGAGCTGTTGCTGGAAATTACATGGTAATCCACCATATTGAAATTGGAAATGGGACAAAGAATAGGGGATTTTGGGGGGATGGAGAGTAACCCTGTGGCATTCATCCTCTCACACTTTCGGGTAAATCTTCTATTTCTCAAGGATTAAATGGCTCAGCCACAAATAAATGTATTAGGAATTTATGGTTCATTGACTTGAGACCACAGGTCACATGACATACCTCTCATGAAATTTGAGCACTTATACTCCTAAATTTTAAAAATTAGGAAGTTAGATGCTGGACTAATTTGTACACCATATGTCACTGCCAGTGACCAACTAGCTGATGTGCTCACAATGGACTCACGAGTGTGACATTCCAGACTCTTACCTCAAAGCTGGAAATGATTGATCCATATTCACAAGCTTGAGGTGGAGTCTTTGAAAGTTCAGGATTTATTTCATTACATATCTGTTTGTAATAATAGGTGAATTTATATTGATTGTTTTTCCATAAAAGCACATTCCAAGCATGCAATGACAGATACACCGTGATAAGATTGGTGAATAATTAACAACACAAATATTTTCACGGATATCTGTTACTGAATAAGGATAATTAATGGTGCTGGAATTTGTGACATAAAGCCACAAAATCAAATATCCTCAACCCGACCCAACCTATATCTTGACTCAAGCTCTATATAAAATAGTTCAAACTCAACTCTGAAATATCACATACATGCACCATGAAGTTGAAGTTCCCACATAGAAGAGATTTTACCTAACAAGGGCACCTGTGTTTGACTAACTGGAAGTGGTTCTCCATTAGCAACACGTATTTGCCACTCAACAAGATCTTGACCAACAATCATCTCAGTAACAGGATGTTCAACCTGTAAAAAAGGTCATTGCTTATGCATTTAAAAGGAAATGAGAAACAAAATAAAAAATAAAAAAACAAAACAAAAGAAAAAAGAAGAAAAAATGGCTCAGGGAAATATAACCACCTGAAGACGGGTGTTCATCTCCATAAAATAGAATTCTCCAGATACAGTATCAACTATAAACTCAACAGTACCAGCATTGTGATAACTCACTGCCTACAGATAAAAGAAAGCACAAGAAAATCAATACAAGGAATAGAAAAAAACACAGCAGAAATATAAAAAACTGTGAGCTTCTTTCTGATCCAAAAGCTTACTTTAATATTAAGAAGACAAAGGAGTAGGAGGGAGCAATCCAAAGGAAAATATGTTAAATTTTCTTTCCACATTCAAATACTTCAAACGAAAAAGATAATGTTTTCCATCTAATAGACCAATTGTCAGTCTACCATGGCCTAACGATAATAAAAACATTTTTTATTTCTTTAATATTTAGTTGGAGAATAATTCATCTAATCACACAAGATCCGGTAAGAGTATGCTTTAGTATCTCATTGTCCAGAATACCTCTACATTCTCACTCAAGAGAGTAATAAAAGTCATTCTTTTACTAACAGACTGATAAGGATAGAGTTAGACACTTCATGAAAGTAAACATCATTAGCAGCAAGCATCACTTAGGAGTGTTAGCACCAGGAAAGCACATCAAACAGGAGATATATGTATCTTCGAAAGGTAATGATACTTGCATAACAATTATATTTCCAGCATATATACAACTTATTCTATAGAAAGAATATCATACTACGATATAAGAAGCATTCTTGTAATAGTGAAGTCAATAAGTTTCGTCTGTTGCTCCAAAAAGAGTAGAAGAGTTGGCGATAATAGATCAAAACAATGACATTATAAATTTTATTCACTCAATCTCTTGGGTATATGGTCTAAGAAAACCATCTCCATAACCACTGGAAGTGAATAAAGTGCTGCCATATAAAGAGCGAAATTGGACAGACACATTAAATAAATACAAAGAAACATCACCTTGGCTGCAGATACAGCCGCTTGTCCCAAGTGCGATCGAAAATCATTGCTGATATTTGGCTGCATATATGATATGTTTGCCAGAGATCAGACAACAATCATTAGCTTAAACCACCAATTAGAATATGGATGGAGCAAAGCTTGAAAAGAAGAATTACAGCAGGAGCTTCTTCAATAATCTTCTGGTGTCTCCGCTGGACACTGCAATCTCTTTCATTTAGATGTATAATATTGCCATGCTTGTCCCCAAATATCTATAAAAAGAAACTTAGATAAGTGTATTGTTGTTCTCATTACCATGGTATTTAGTAGATAATTTATTTTCATTTGTCAATTAGCCAATTGTTTGTGCAAGTACTCGCATTGCGTCTCCCAAATGCCCGCACAAATGATTGCAAGAATGACACAAACAAAAGGAAATAAATGACAAACTCATAGATCAAGCTAGTTGTAATCGACAAGTACAAGGGCAACAGTGGTCAAACTAATAATCAAGAGCAAATGAGTACCTGGACTTCTATGTGTCTTGGTTTTGTGATGTATTTCTCCAGCAGGATTGTGTTTATTCCAAAAGATGCAGCAGCCTCTCGTTGTGCTCCAACAAAGGAATCAACAAAATCTTTAGGACTCTGTACGATCCTCATACCCTAAAATAGGCAAGAACCAAATCAGTAAAAAAAACAGGTTATTATTAGAGGAAAAACGAAAAAATATTATTTCAAAAAATAAATTGATGACAAAAACTATGGGGATCCAGAATTCGGGATTGGTGACATTTATGATAAACAAATGCCCCAGAAGTCTGACAAGTAAAAAGATAGTCTATCCAGGAATAGGATCCTACTCCTCCATATGTGCATCTCTTGATTAGAGCACTGAATTAGAGGAACGAAGTAGGATGATTAAACATTTATGCAGCACATAAGTTCAAGCATGTGAGCAACTTAAGATATATACATCAAACTTGGATAGTTTCTACTTGCACATAATTCCTAATTTTATTGCACTACAACATGTCCACACACAATGGATTTGAGGCTCCCATACTCCTTCCATTCCAGACATTAACAAACCTTAAAAATAAAAATTTCACACATTATACAAAGAAAACCATTCACGTATTTAAATTAGATTTTAAAACTTCACTAAAATACTTCCACCAGCAATAATCTTAGAAATGAGTACTGTATAATTAAGAAAAAACTTAAAAATCAGGAGTACCTTCCCTCCACCTCCATGAGTTGGTTTTATCAATATGGGATATCCAATTTTGTCTGCTTCTAACTTCATCAAATCAATATCTTGTTCAACACCATGATATCCAGGAACAAGGGGTACTCCAGCTGCACCCATTATTCTCTTTGAAGCACTGGCACATAATGGCAAACAATCATTAAAACAGATAAAATTAGGTTTATAAAGCATTGGAGAATAACCAAGCACCTTTATCCCTAATCAATATAAAATATAAATGTATTGCAACTGTGAGAAATTATCCAAAAGCCATTTTTTGTCATATGGTATATCACATTTGAACCATCCAACAGATCATTTACACTGAGTGCGGGATGATTTGCACATTTTTTCAATAAAAAATTAAAAGAAAGCACACGGATAATTAAGCGGCTAGGATTTGCCCGTCAACAAAAGATGAACACATATCTGAGAAGAAATTATGAACTCTTGAGATTAAAACACTAATAATTCAAATCTAAGAAATACTCAATAGCTTTATTGTACTTACAATATCCAGACATCAAAATCAGGGTTTAATTTTTTGGCCAAAATGTATCAAGATGCATTACAATAAAGAACAGAAACCTATAAGCCAACCAGAAATAAATTACCAAATTGGACAATTGAGTTTTTTTTTTTTTTTTAAATAAGAAACAGAGAAAACTTTACTAAGTAAAGATAAGAGAAAAAACCAAAAAAAAAAAGACCATTGATTCTAGACGTAGCATTTTCTTTATCATATGTAAGAGACCATTATATCATTAAAGCTTCATGTCAGATATGCATGAACTACACATTGAGCATGATGGTGTCATGTTTTTGAAATTTTTGTATTTATTCTTTTCCTTTTCGTTTGACATCTATAAAATTGAATATGATATGTATCCATCAAGTTCTGGAAGTATGTCGTTAGTTGTAATTATATGTGCGTGTAAAGGTCATAGGCATCTGTTAAGGGGAACCATGAGAACATGAATGTAGAGGAGAACCTTAATGAAAAGGGGCAAACAATATGTTTTACCTTTTATCACCCATGTCACGAATTGCAGATGCAGGAGGTCCAATAAATGTAAAACCCTCATCTTCACAAAGTTGAGCAAACTCAGAGCTTTCTGATAAGAAACCATAACCTGGGTGGATAGCCTAATTATCACAAAGAAGATGTCCCACTCTAAAAGTATGTCCCAGAAATACGAAGCAACCAACCATCTATATCATTAACAATAATTGTACAACCAAAATTATGAGCTAACAAACTATAGCCATGCAATAAACCAAGTTGTGCTATTACTGTCATTATAGAATGTACATCTGTATTCAAGTATTCAACTCACATCACTGATTGTTGCTCCATGTCAGTTTAGATATCCTGTTTGACTTGTTGATGGTGTGGCCCTCATGGGCTACACGGTGACAACTATTGATATCAAACACTAAAAAAATTTAAAATGAAATCCAAAAAATGTTGTGAGAGTTACAAACTTTAAACTTCTCCAAATCAACTGAACACAGCTTTATGAATGTGCTAGTTCAAGCTAAGCTAAAGCTCTAAAATTCTCTAGCTTGATATGATAGAACATATCAGCCTGAAAAAGCCTCAAATCTCGATCTCGATTTTGATTTTGATTTTGATTTGTCTGAGATTATGTGGCAATCCAAATTGCAAATAGAGTTCTAGAACCTTGATGAGTAGCAGGTTTCAGATTAGCTCAACATATTGAACTCTATATAAGTTTAGGGGGAAACTATCAAACTATGTCTTGTAATACTGATTTTGTGCAGCAAATGTCAAAATAATTCCACTCATTTCAGCCTGTGATATATGTATCGGTGTGTGAAATTTTCCTAAAGTTAGCTAAACATTTAACACTAATCTCGAACACCAATGCCCCATCCCTCCCACTGCAGTTCCTAGCCAAAATTCCATAGAAAAAACAACTGATTTTCTGAAGAATGAAGTGGTATGTATAATTATAACCTGAGAGCCGGTTCTGGAAGCGGCTTCGATAATCGTGGGAGCGCTCAAGTAGCTGAGCCGAGCCGGCGGGGGTCCAATGCGAACGGCTTCATCAGCCATCTTAACATGCAAGCCCCTCTCATCGGCGTCACTGAAGACGGCAACCGTCCGTATTCCCAATCTCTTGGCGGTACGGATAATTCTGCACGCTATTTCGCCTCTATTGGCGATCAAAATCTTCTCTATTCTTCCACTTGTTCGATTGATCGAATTCGGCGCATTAGATGAGAATTCTCTGAGCCGAAGAGTTAAAGAAGGCTTGATTCTTCTACGGAGTAGAGAAGATAAATACGACATCGTCTTGAAGCTCAGACACGGTAGTAATGGTGGTGTGAGTGAAAAAGGGATGACTTTATAGTTAGAGAAGATGAAGGCGATTTGTATATAATAGAATTAGCGTGGGAACTGTGTAATAATACACATGTTTTAAAAAATAAAAAAAATTAACCAACAAAATTAGAAAATTTTAAAATTTACTATGTTGAAAAAAACATTTATAATTTTAATGTTGATGATATTTGATTAATATATTATTTAATTATGTATATATATAGTGTATTTGTAAATGAATAATGATTTTATTATTATATTGAAAGAAATTATGTTCTTGTCTATAATATTTTCAATCCTCCCATCATTTTTCTAGTTTTTATTATGTTTTCTAATAAAATTTTAAATATTAAAGTTTAGAAAGATTCTCAATTTTTCTTTTCAATAATATGATATAAAAAAACTCAAAATCAAAATTTCTCAGATAATTTTTATAGTCTATTAAAAAATTATCATTCTCAATATTATATAAGTTTGGAGGTTTCACTAATCTTTTAAACCATCTTATATTATTTTTATTTTATTTTTCTTTGAATTCTTAAATTATAATGAATTTATAAAATATAAATAATTTAGGATTTTGCCACACGTGCTTGAGCGGTTGTACTTTTATATATGTGTGTCAAATATATTATTTAATTTGTGTATAATTATTTATTATTATTATTATTTAGTTTACATGATTTAGTTTGTTTTAAAAAAATATGTATGTTCTTAAATTACATGAATTCATTTTACAAAAAACTAACATATAACTATAAAGTTTTTTTTTTTTTTTTTTTTTTGAATAGATACTTAATATATTAGTATGAACATTAATAATATAAAAAATAGTGAATTTTGTTTAGATAATATAGTGATAGAAATATATAGTTATAATTGTTTATCGTTTAAATATGTTAATAATAATTGATAAAATTGTATATGTTTAAATAAAGAATTTATTAGTAATCTTCAAACTCTTAATTAGTAAAAACTGATTAAAATTCTTATACACATATTGTAAGAGTAATTTATCTAATATTTTCTAAATATATAATCGATAGTAATAATTAATAACAATAAAAATAATTAAAATATAGAATTTAGAATTTATGAAGGAATTTTTTTAATTTAAAATGACATGTGACATCGTAATTATTTGTTTATACAATAGAGTAGAATTGCCTAACTTGGTGACTCCTATGAAGAGGATAGAATTGCCTAGAGTGGCTGACTTCTGTACAATGCGTAGGATAGATGAACCTATGCGGAGCTGGCGTGGCAGCCTTGTCCAAAATTATCTACTATATATAAATTATTGTTAATTGTTATATCACCCAATATGAATTCTTACACACGTCTTCTTTTGTATCTACATTAGTTTTAATTGTTAATTAGATTTTTTACAAAATTAAGTATTTTAATGATGATAGATAACTGAGACACGAGATTCTGGGACTATGGTTTTCATTTGTTATGTTTTCTATTGATGTCGTGTTAGTGGTATTAATAAACTAGCATTTATTTTGAATGTTAACTAGACTAAATTACAAAAAATATGATAAAGGTAACAATTAATTTTGTGTATAAAATAAATATATACTGAAAAGTTGCACAAATTATATTCCTTCAAAATTGGATGACACTTTTGAATTACAATCTCTCTCTTTGATTATTTGATTCTCCTCTTCAATTGAATATGAAATTTAGAGTTGAATTTCGGTTGAATCTTCTCCGCCAGTTTAATTTGAAGGACGTCTTATTAATCAAGTGACAACTTCAAAGACATTCGTGAAGAACATCTTTGATTACATGAAGATCGTCTTTGAATGCAAGAAGAAAACTATTGAATTTGATGATCATCAATCTGGAAAATGTCGAAGTGGTTTAGCATGTGAAGAACACCTAAATAATCTTCAACTTCCCTCGAAGATTGGAAGGGTTCTATTCTTTTAGCTTATTTCAAATAAGGCTTTTGAACTATTTTTGTAGCTTCCTTCGAAAAGTGTCTGATAATACTTAAATTCCTCAGGTGTTGTGTCGTATCCAATGATGAAATAACACCCCCAATTATAATTGTATGATGGAGAAATTTTGATAGCTCTAGGATTTTATTGAAGTGGTTTAATTGGTCATCATGATGATATAGTGCAACTTCTTTGAGATAATCATCAAATTAAATATATATCTAATTTGATAATATTTACAAGATTTTGACACATGACGAATTCTGATTGGCCGACGGATGGCTTCTGAATGACCAACAAATTATATGTATACATATCAATTTAATTGATTTTGAAATTTATGAATCATATTTAACTAACACAAAAATTCATGTGAGACGGTCTCATGGATAGTTTTCGTGAGACGGAGCCCCATCACCCACAAACAACATGTGAATTGTAGGGTTTGAGTGGTGGGTAAGTGGGTTGTTGGTTGACCCGTCTCATGCAATGCATTAGAATTTCGTGAGACGGTCTCACAAGAGATTTACTCTTTAACTTATCCCCAGAATAAATTGAAATTAATATTTAATACATGATTATATACATGATGTATTTTGATTAGTCAACAAAATTTGACTATCCACAACAAGTTCTATATAAATAAGTAAAATCAAAAACTAGAGATCGACATTTTATTTTATCTTATCTTAACTTACGATTGATTATTTATGTGTTTATTTTATTTTTGTATCCAGACTAATATCAAGATGTTGGATTTTCTTTTACGTAGGTAGAAAATAAATTATAAATGAAAAGCAATAAGCTACAATGTTAATAGCAATAAGCAACAAGCCCAAATTGCAGGCCCATATGAAGGCCCAAGCCCGTACCATTAGGACGAGAAGATTAGATGGTCCAGACAATATAAAGCATTGGTCCCCCTGCTCAATCTCAATAATTAGGTCCACGACTTTACATAAACAAAAAGGCACCTCCTTTTTTTTTTTCTTTTAAATAAGGTTGATGTCAAAATCTTATTCGTACATTAGTTAATTTTGTTCAAATTTTTAATTATATTTAGTTGTCAATCAAGTAAAATGAAATTTCGTCATGCTAACATTGTAATATAATCAAGGTAGTAGTCGATTTTTTTTTTTTTCATTTATTCTATTGTTTTTACTTCTGGAGCTTCAGTATGAGTCGAGTTATAAAAATCTTATTAGACGTAATAATATAAACAAATTCATTTTTTTTATTAATAAATTGAATTCAAATAAGTTAGTGATTGATCTCAAATCAAGTACCGAATAATATGATTTGATTGTCTTGAGTCCGACTTTTGTAATTTTATTAGTTGTCTATATTATAATAACTATTTAATTATATTGCAGTAATTAAATATTTTTCTCGTCAAATTGAAACATGAAATTGATCTCAGGAGCTTCCATCAAGTTGGTAGTTTTGAATTATAATATTAAGTAACAAATTTTATATTTTTACCACATCATGATAAGTCATCAATCTAAGGTTGTTTGATTCACCTCGTGAATTAACATATGAACAATAGAAAGAATATAAGATGGAAGAGATGATTGTATCAACCTTGTATTGCTCATTCAAATGAATACAACACACACACACACACATATATATATATATATATATATATTGAATTCCAAAGATCACTAAAATGAAAAGCCAACATATAAAGAATATTGAAAGGTCATATAAGTAACTCCACATTCAATTCTAATTATAAAATTATATTCTAATAAAGTGTCAAATATAAACACTATATAATTTCTAAATCATAGCAAGAAAAGTTGTTCTCACCAATGTAGAGTCCTAAATACAAGAACAAGAAAAACCCTCCAAACAAGAAATGACCTTTTTGGGCTTTACGAGAAAAGCACGACTTCATCTTATTCCCACGCTTAAAAGTCACCCAAAAACGGGCACCCCACCAACCCCGCTTTTAGCTTTCGGTTTTAGCCATACCTGAAACACGACTTCAATAGCTAATCCAATTGAAAGGAGTCCGTTTCTTACCAAACATTATTAATCTGAGGATTTGATAGTTCTGTAGTGGGATTGATCCAAACAGTTCCCTATCTTATCCACCTCAGATTTCTTTTTGCTCGCTACTAAAATCCAAATTTAAAATCGTAATTCCACCTGTTTTTTTATTTTTATATATACACGTACTTTTATTTAATTTGCATAGAAATAAGGTCTCTTTCGGTACATAAGCCAAGTAGGTCACATTTCTTGAATCTCTTGATCTCCTTTTTTATGATCATTGTTTTTGTCATTTTATTCAGATGGCAGTGGTAGCCGCCTCCAAAATTTTCACCATATATATACATGCATATTTGTTAGGAATAAAATCAGAAAATCAAATAGAGGAGAAATAAAATGAAGAAACAGAAACAACAAGACATAACAGAAGTAATTTACATGAAAAACTTCAAAATCGAAAAAAAAGAAAAAAAAACCACAATCCACACAAAAGAAATATCATTGTATAAAAAATTCTTACAATTGCACATAATTCCACTCTCTTTCTCTCTCTCTCACCCTACACTTAAACTGTTACAAGTTTTGTAATGACTCGCTTTTCTCACAAGACTCTTCCTAAAAAGAATATAAGAAATGAATTTAATTAGAATCAATACACAAAATTGGAGTGTAATGATTGAGGTATTTGTAACAATTGCCTTAAAAAGCCTTAAGAAATCTCTTCCGGTTTGTTCACAAATTGATGTGGGGAATTTTTTATTTTATTTTATTTTAACACAAATCCAACAAGTGTGTGTATAATATGTGTATATATATATTATTTTTTAAATAAAGAAAAGATATGTATATTTAAGTCTGGGTGAGTCTCTTGTGAGACCGTCTCACGGATTTTTATTGCATTGTGTGGACGGATCAACTCACAAACCAATCATCCACAACTCAAACCCTGCAATTTACATGTTGTTTGCGAGTGATGAGATTCTGTTTCACAATAACTATCCGTAAGACCATCTCACATGAACTTTTATGTCTAAGTCTATAAACTTTCACACTTGATCTTATCATAAGATTTTATATTAAGATATGTATATTTATAAGATTCTTTAAATAAGCTAGCCACACACTCTCTGTTTTACCATTTCTGTATGTCGTAGACTACCAATTAATCAAGGGTTAATTTCAATTTGCTATCTGAACTATTTGATTTTTTTCCAACGGGTGCCTAAACTCAAATTTTTTTTAGATCACTACCCATTCTCTTCAAAATTTTCTGGTTGCTATCCCAAACTCAATTTTTATCATATTTTCCGGTCAAAACTTGCCGAAAAAACTTGAAAATGTAATTTACCTCCAAATATCAGTAAAAAATGTGTGATTCATATGCCAAAATGACCATTATTCGAAGTCTAATTATAACCCCAGATTGATTTCATGAATCTCATTCGAATCGATCACGAATCGAACAAAAAACATTTAAGGGTTTTGAATAATTTTTGTTCGATTCAAGTTTAAATCAAACAAGAATTGTTAAATTAATTTAGAATTATAATTTGACTTTAAAAGAGGGTCATTTTGGCGTATGAATCATACAGTTTTGGCTAATATTTGGAGGTCAATTGCATTTTCGAGTTTTTCAGTAAATTTTGGCCGGAAAATAACTGTTCGGGGTAGCAATCGATTTTTTTTGAAGAGAATGGATAGTGATTGAAAAACTTTTTGAGTTTAGACACCTACTGAAAAAAAGTGTAATAGTTGGGATAGCAAATTGATATTAACTCATTAATCAATGGTTGGCCAGAGTAAATTTGAAATTAAATAATTAAGTTTAAACGAAAATTAAGTATTTTGGTACTGAAAATTGATTTGAATGGAGGATAGCTAAATAGTTAAGTTTAAACCAAAATTTGGTATTTTGGTATTGAAAATTGATTTGAATGGAGGAATAACAAACATAACACGAGCCCATTCATACTAATATGGTGAACAAAAATATAACTATTTTTTTCCAATGTAGCATGAAACTACCTTCTTTCAACTCCCCTCTCCATGTTAATGTTTCATTTGATTCCACTTGTATATTAATTTTTTCATTTACCTAAATCTGAGCAATAATATATAACTAATACTGATTTACTTTTCATAAATTAAAATTAACTCTGATGTTGATTAATATATATTTCCATTCGAGTAAGATCCCAATTTAAGTTACTTATTTTGATTTTAACTAAAAGGATAAACTCAAAATAGGTATAACTATAATTTCTAGTACCTAATTTGATAGAAGTATGTTGACTTAAGACGGGTTGATTTCATTGTGCTTTATTTTATTAATTTCAGCAATAAATAAATGTTAATGTGTATATCCTTCTTAGTAAGATAAGCTTGGTAGAATTACTTGATTAGCCTTGTATTTGTATCACATCACAAGTTCCTTTTCAATAGTGATCTCACATTTTCTCCATTTGGGTGGCAAACTAGTCCCCACTTCTACCCACCACTTGGCACCTTGCAATCATTCCATTATTGCAAACCTTAACTACTGTTTGTTGTTGGTCAGTATGCTATTAATTACTCAATATATACATAGATAAATTCAATTTTGATTTCATGTGAAACCGTTTATGGATCTAAAATTTGTTAGTGAGTACCTCTATTTATTATCGATCAATCATATAGATTGAATTGTAAAGATAAAATTGAGTTGTGCATATATAGTTAATCTTTATCCATGAATTGTACACATAAGCTGGTCATATATAAGTTTTTGTATTGATTTGAAACCCTTTTTTTTTTTTTTATCATCACTTGGATTAACGAGTGAGCTCTATCCAAACTATCAAGGAAGATTTAACAAAGAAAAAAAAAAGATATATTGCATGAATAAGCAACAAAATCGGCCTTTTAATAAGCATTACCACAAGAAATTTATAAATTAGAGATGTATAGTGACAAAATAGAGATAAAATAATGATAAAAGGTGACTGATAGGGTTTATCATAGCAATTGTATCCGACTGATGACGAATTCACAATAAAAATTAAATACGAAATGATGTAGGATGAAAATTAATTAGACACAATATTGTGATAATTAAATTTAGAGACGCGAGAAAATATTTCATTATATTCTTATAACAACGTTTTGGTGATTATTAATTTTGTGTCAAATCTATCTATAAACACCAAGAAATGATGATGAACGAACCCGATTGGAAACCTTCTTTTAGGCTTAAACCTTTTGAATTTTCAACAAGGTTATCACCAACCTTACAATTTTTGCCAAATAAATCACAACCTTCCAATGACAAATTGACAAATATAGACTCTGCCCAAATTTCTATTAATTTTAATTGACGTGGCAAATGAAAAATCAAAGGGTATCAATATTTTTGTTTAATTCAGCAAAACATCCAGCTTTGAAATATATATATAAAATAATAATAATAATAATAATAATAATAATAATAATAAAGGGTTAAATGCAAAAATCAACCTAAATATAATTGTTTTTGTAACCTAAACTTTTTTTTATCCAATTGCAATCTTGATGTTTTGGAGTTAATCTGATTGCAATCTAAATCACTTTTCCAACCATTTTTCCGGCAAAGTGGAGATCACGTGACTCGAACGTGATTTAATATTTTCACTTTGCAACTTAAACTTTATTTTTTTATTCAATTACAACCTAAAGTTTTGAAATTTATCAAAATGTATCCTAAATCAGAGATTGCACTTGGATAAAAAAAAAATTAGGTTGTAAAGTGAAAAAATTAAATCATGTACCGAAAAAAAATGCTCGGAAATGATTTAGGTTACCATTCTGATAAACTCTAGAGCTTGAAGATTGCAATCGGATAAAAAAAATTAGATTGCGACGTGAAAAAACCAATACTCTAGGTTGATTTTTACATTTAACCCTAATAATAAACTAGTCAATCTATTAAAAAATATGTCTACAAACTAATATAAAAGAAAACTAAATTAAATACTGACTATTAAATAATATAACTATAAAAATCTGAAATTTAATTATATTATTGAAAAAGCTTTTGAATTAAAGAATAAATAGAAAAATTATAACCAAAATCATAATATTTATTTTATTTAATAAACAGAAAAATGTATGGGATTCTCAAATGTTTATAATAATATATTAAATTATAGTAAATGTAAAATATACAAGTAAAATTTAAATATAGATGTAATAAATCAAAAACATTGAGAATTATTGAAATAAACATAGAAACCATATTTTGAATTTCAGAAATTATCTTTTATACCTATTAAACATTGTGAAACCTAAAACTTATTAATTAGAAGCTTAACATAAAATAGTTACAAAAGTAAAACTTAGGAATTATTTACTAAATTGGAAATAACCAAATACAAATTTAATATATTATTATAATAAATTTAGTTTAGTTTTAAAAAAAAATTCCAAATAAATTACTTTGATATTCATACTTCAAAAAAATTCAGGTTTCAAATAATAATTTTTTATTACTCTATAGACAACTAAAACTGAATTAAAAAAAAAAAAGGAAGTGGTGTTTTGCTAATTTGGATGAAATAAAGTTGACACATTTTGACTTTTCATTTCATAGAAGAAAAACTTAATAGAGAGCTTGACGTGGATATATTTCTTTGTTTTTTTTTTTTTTTTTAGCCCAACGTGGATATATTTCTTAATAATTCTGAAAGGTTTATATTTATCGAAATTTGAAAGAGTTGCATAAAATTGTAAGAAACTCAAAAGGTTGTGATAAAATTTGCAAACTTTTGAATACTATTTTAGAATTTTATTTTCATATTATAATAATCAAGTACTCAATAATATTTTCTTTTGTATTCTATGGGATTTGCATTTTTTGTGAAGACTACTTATCTTCTCAATTCATGTATTCCGTGTAATGAAAAGAACAATTATTTTTTAGATCAAACATACAACGCGCAGTTAAATTCCAACGGTTAAGCGAGTGATTTTGAAATTTCCAATCAAAATTAGATTGAAATTGAAAAACATTAAAATAAAAAAGTTAAAATTAAAAAATGAATATTTAATTATCAAAATATAAAAATTATTTCACATACATAACCAAAATTAAAATTACCAAAAAAATAATAATGTAGGATTACAATCACGATTACAAATGTAGAATCGGCAAAGAAATAAATGGAGAATTGAGTAGATGCATATTGTGGTTGGTCATTCATTCAGCAAAATAATTAGACAACAATGATTTCACATGAGAAGTGTATGATTCATGTGGGCCAATATTTCCGTCATCCGTCCGTTGGACGGCCGTTTATGGCACCGTCCACACCACCCAGTGGTCCCCACCTTTTCAAAGCCTGGAATGACAGCGCGTTCGCATGAGCAAAGCATCCATTGTGAATTCTCAAATATGCCCTTGTTCGAACTTTATAAAAGCTGGAAATGGAATTTTTCTTTTCTTTTTTCCCCTTTTATGTAATTAATTAATAAAACCAGCAAATGGATTTACAAAGCTAAAATGTACTATTATAAAGTACATCAGATTTTCTTATTAGGATTCTAATCACCAGATTTGCAGTCTGAAAAGGCGAAAATAAATAAATAAATGAATAAATATGCATAGAAAATTAGTTGATCTGTGGAAGATCCCATGAGAAGGAGTTTCACTGCTACATTTCAAATTCATTTTACAAATCAATTTATTTTATTATAAATTATAAGTAATTGATATATCTCATAAAATTAGATTAGTAAAATAATTTTATAAGAGTTCTCTCATACCTCTGTACGGATTCAATATGTCAGTTTCTATATTTATGGATTAATTTTTAAAAAAATTTGAATTTCATTCGACTGATGATGAGTTAAAAAATAAACTTTAATATTCAATACTAGCAAATCCTCTTAAACATAATTTATCTTATTCTTGAATCAAATAAACATATACTTAAATTAAATATAAATGTAAAACACTTTTTTTGTTTTTTTTTCTATAAATAATATATGAAGTGAACAAAATATATAACGAGTTATAATTAGAAAATTTTCTATCAATCGTCGGCACATTATTGTGTCCACCGATGATGTATAAGATATTTAATATATTTTTTAATTTCATATTTCATAAGTTATGAAATGTGATCATTATACATTACTTACGGACATACTAACAATTTTTAATTTTCTAAATTAATTAGTTTGAATAGTTTATTACAAATGATACGACTCATGCTGTACATTTTACTAGAACACATTAATAGATATGAAAGTATCAAATTAAATAGTAGACGAAATACTGTCTAATGTAATCAAGGACTAATTTGCATTTACTTCAAATTTGGAAACCGAAAACATATTGATTCACAATTTCACATGGCATTACAACTTAATTTGCAATTTATGTTGGACTATGCAATCTTTTACTCCAATTACGGCCAAAAAAAAAAAACGCTGATTTAATAATCTCATAATCATAATAAAATAATCAATAAATTTGACAAAAATGGTGACCTTTTGACCAAGTACATCATGTGCATGGTTTTCGATTAAAATATACGTAGGGGAGTCGTGTTTTTGTACTTTGTTACAATAAAATAATTAGTAGTATGGATTTGTTGACTTAATTTTTATATGTGAGTAAAACTTTACGAGGTGGGTCAACAGTAATTAATTAATCATTCATTAAATAAAATTTTATTTGTGAAAATAAGTTTGAGTAATAAAGTTCTGTCTTTTATTCATAAAATGTCTCAATTTAGTTTTTTGATTTTTCAAAGGAAAAAAAAAAAAAAAAGACCTTAAAGTTTGTCTAGGTGTAAGTATGACTTCAAACTTAATTTAACACAAATATTACCTTAATTTTTGTTTTTGGGTAAAGAAAAAAGACCATAAGTTTAGTTCAAAGATGCAATTATGACATTCAAATTATTTTATGTACAAACGAAGTCACAAAAATTAATTTGTTAATTTTTTTTGACCCACTAATATATGATCAATTTAATTGACTTTGGTTTTCACCAATTAATATTCATTCACCTGTTCAAGAATTCTTTTTATTAGTTTTAGTGTAATGCACACCTCAATAAGAATCATATATCTATACTATACATTAAAGTAAGAAAGTTGGCAAAAATTGTAAGAATGTCATTTTCCCACCTAAAAATGTTATGTAAATAAAAAAAAGTAAATCTGACTTGATAAATTATTATTTAATAATAATTAAAAAAAAAGATCAATCTTACCCTAAAAACTATTCTATAATCTATATAAAGTTAAGAAATGAAGAAATAGATACATTGATTTCTCAAATCTATGTAAAACTAAAAAATGAAGAAAAAATAGTGATTTTTCAACAAAAGGTAGATGCGTAGATAATGGGAAAAAGAAAAACAAGATAAACAAAGAATGAAGGAAAAAAATGAAAAAATCATAAATATATTTATTTTTCAAATCTATATAAAACTAAAAATTAAAAAATAAGGAATAAAAGATTTGCAAAACATTCAAAGGCAGAAAAATTATTTCGGATCTTATTGTTTGAAGAAAAAAAGAACAATAAAAAATTATAAATATAATGAATTTTCAAATCTATATACAAGATTTGCTAAACATTCAAAGGTAAAAAAGTTCTTTCACATCTTATTGTCTCATATCTTCATCTAAGGAGATCTCACCAAATTGTCTTTGTACACTAAACACAAATTGAACAAATAATTTTGTGAGAGATATTTGAAGAAATGACGTAAAAAAACTATATATGATGATTGAAGTATGAGAGTGGAATGTATAAATAAAAAATATAAAAGGAAAGGTTAATTATTATGAGTGAAGAAAATATTATTGTATATAATAATTTTAATTTGACGAAAATATAAAATCAACAAATAAAATAAAATTAACAATTAAAATTATTAAAGTTATATGACAATTCGTGCAACGCACATGAGTAATATGAAATGTCATTTGTATATGATACATGTTTCAAAATTAAAATAATAAAAAATGTTATGAATAACCTATTAATTTATATAACTTTATTATATTATTACAATTTATAAATATTAACACAATAAATAATAAACCGCGCATCGCGCGGGTGGATTGCTAGTTTATATGAATGGTAACAAATTGAATAAACTTATAGTTATAGGTGAGGAAATAAAACACTGAGGGTTGATTTTTTTAATACAAAAATTCATGTGTGACCATTGCACATCGATGGTTTTGCAAAACTCATGTTTATAGTAGAAAAACACATACTTATTATAAACCGTACTTATACCTGTAAAATGCATACCTACAAAACACATATTTATAGTTATACTATGCGTACTTATATATGTAAAATACATATTTCAACTCTGTTACACGTGAGAGGATATCACAAGAGACTAACTGTTTTTCTAACGCAACTTTGTTCTTTCCTTTCCATCTACTTAATTCAGTTATTTGTCTCTTAATTATGTCAAGATAAAACTAAAACTTTTAATTTTTCAAATATAAATTAGATTGAGGGAAAAAGAAAATGGAATTAAACTTCTGTGTTAGTATATATATGATCCAACCTCAGCAAAATATAATTTTCTGCGTTTTTGTACAAAATACTAAATTTTAAATGTAATAACATTAAAATTAGGATAAATTTCATAACAAAACTCAATTTATAGATTAGTTCATAATTTTAGACCTAAGTTTTAAAGTTTCTCAATGAGGTCTCAATTTAACATTTTTTTCTCAATTTAAGGCTTGAAAATTAGATTGAGTTCTCAATTCAAGACAATTTTTTTTTTATATTTATATTTATATTTATTTTTTCTTTTTTTATAGATAAATTAAGATAAATTAATGCAATTTTGAAACTATCTTCATCCGACTTATATTAATTTATATAAAGAAAGAAAGAAAGAAAAATATAATTAATTCAATTTATAATATATAATTTATATTAAATTGCTTAGTATTAAAATTGATTTTCTATACTTTTATTCATAAAATTAAGAAAATAAAGGAATCTTAATTTTAACATTAATTATATATATATATATATAAATTAATACAAGTTGAATGAGATTGTTTCAAAATTGCATTAACTTCTCTTAATTTATTTAAAATATATATACATATTCAAATATAAATAAATCTATAAATATAAAAAAAAAAATGAAGATGAAATTTTGTCTTGAATTGAGAACTCAATATAATTTTCATGTCTTAAATTGAGCCCCTTATTGAGAAACTTTTAATTTGAGTCTAGAATTGGAAATTAATTTATAAGGTAAGTCTTGTTATGAAATTTATCTTTAAAATTATTAAAAAAAATTAAAAGAATCACATAATAATAAATCAACTTATTTCTTTTCTTCTAGAAAAATCAAGATCAACTTCTTATATATATATATAGATATATAATAATAATAATAATAATAATAATAATAATAATAATAATAATATTAATAATAATAAAATCATATGAATTTTAGGGATATAAATTTGTAAGATAAAGCTTCACAATTCATGAACAAAATTTATTTTAACAAATATATATATATATATGTGAATTTTGAATTGTAAATTAATTCATTTCAAGAAATTTAAATGGTATCCCATTTTTATACGATTATGATGATCTAGGACCTTTATCTTTCTTCCTCCCACTCATACCTTATTGAAAAATTTCATTTTACAAAATTAAATTCATAAGATAAATTTCTTAATTAAACATCAGTCCATCAATATAGGGTAGATAATAATCTTGGTAAAGGCGGTAAATGGGAGTAAGACCTAACAACTTAAGCTTTAGACTAGAACTAATTAACACGTTCATCGGATAAGGATAACTAGATATGAAAAATTATTATTTTGGAGATTAGGACGATAGGCTGAATTATTATAAAGTATTGAAACAACATTTATTTTTTCCTTTGACACAAATTTAGAAGGGTTTTCATCATGAAAAATTAATAATATCAATATTTTAATGTCTTGTTTTATGAAAAAAGAAGAAGAAGAGAGAGATAAGACTCTCCTATTATGACACGTAACATTTCAAAGGTTTTGAAGTTGCCACGTGTAATTAATACATTAAGATATATTTAAAGATTATACTTAATGATACATTCAATGCTCAATTAATAAAAAAATTATGACAGTATATTTAAAAGTGTATTCAACAATAGATATGTTTTAAGAGTTGGACTAGTGTGCAACTAGTGTATGGATCTTAGATCTATGCACTCGGGTCAAGTCGGGTTGAATCCGACTTGGATCCGTTTTTTTTTTTTTTTTCCGCGCATTTTTTTTTTTTGGCCCTGACCTTTATGTTATGTTAGACATACCTTTATATTATATTAGTCATACATTTATGTTATATTAGTGATACCCTTATTTCCCTAAACCCTAATTTTGACACAATAAACCCTAATTTGACACAAGTTGTAGATATTTACATTTATGTAATATTACTTATACATTTACATGAGATTATTTATACATTTATATCAACATAAACATACATTTATGTAATATATATAAGAGTACAACGAATATAATTAAAAGGTATGACTAACATAACTAAAGGTATGCATAATATAACTAAAAGGTATGCAAGATATTAATATGTCAGTTTAAAAAAAATGTTAAGGTACAACTAGCATTACAAAAGGTATGTCTAACATAACTAAAATGTATGTCTAACACTACTAAAATGTATACTTAACATAACACTAAAGGTATGACTAACATAACTAAAAAGTATGTCTAACACAACTAAAAAGTATAGTTAACATAACATAAAATGTATGTCTAACATAACTAAATGATATGTCTAACACTACTAAAATGTATGATTAACATAACATAAAGGTCAAACACGTGGGAGCATGTTTGGACGGATTTTGTCTGCGACCTAGAAGCACGTGTAGGCGCGTGCGGGCGTGTGACGGATCAGAACTGGTGCATGGATCACAGATCCATGCACAATGTGTATATAAGTTTTTGTGATGTTTTAATATCTTTCAATATAATATAAAAATAAAGTCTTCTACTATTTTTAAAATTCAATTCATTCATTCAATTGATACTGTAAATACTCAATTATATATTTAATTACAGCAAAATTGCAAATTATAATATTCTATAATTAGGAAAGAAATTACAACAATATCTCGTGAAGTGCATAGATCTCATCAATAATTTTCTATGAAATATATATATATATATATATATATATGTAAGTCTATGAAATAAAATACAACAATGTAATAATTAGCAGGGAAAAAGCTAACCAGGGCTAAGGGTCCCTCAAAGCCCATGATATGATCTTGTTAAATTATTGATTTTAAATGATAAGATGAACTTAGCATAATACTTTACCTCTTAGTTTGATGATGGTGTTATCCCTTTTTTATTTTTTTTAAGGACATATCTTTTTAGGTTTCAAAAAAAAGAAAAGAAAATATCTTTTCATGAGATCATTTATAAGTTTAATTTCATGAAATAAAATTTTCAATCTTCCAAATTATAAAATAGAAATTAACTTATAAAAATAATTTTGAATTGTGTGTAAATTTAGAGATGTATTAGAAAATTATATTCCTATGACGTTTGTATTCTTATAAATAAATTTGATCGTATAAAAGTAATTACTATTTAATTTTTTTATCGATACTTACTATTTTACTTTATATTAGTAAAATAATTAATATTTCTGCATCCATCACTTAATTAATTAAAAATATTCTGAAGATGTACGAAAATAGCATTTTTTTAATACGTTCAATAAATGCGTTAAAAAAAAAATACCAAACTAGGGCAGACAATTGCTGAGCTGTCAGAGAACGAGAACCCACGAGTAAAACGTAAACAAGAATCATAGAAAACAGCGAAATCAACAACGAGAATCCCAAGGATAACATCGTCATTTCATCCCAACAGAAATATCGACCTAAGTTTATAAAAAAAGACTGCATCAATACTTTATGCTATTATTTGGCTGCAAATATGGAATGGGTTGAATAAGAAACAGTAGAGAGAGTAATAGTGAAGTTCCTTTAAATTTGTCATTTTCTATTTTTTTATTATTATAATATATCATTCCAACCAAGCCCAAACCCTTTCGATGACTCATGCAGAGTCAGCAAATCACAGCGCAGAAATATACATACAATACACACACAAAGTATACGCACAAATAACAGCAGCAAACAGAATTCATTTCTGAGAGAGCGTGTTGTGTAGAGAGAGAAAGACAAAGTGAAAGATCTGAAAAAGTAGCAATGGGGTGAGTGAAAGAGAGAAAAACTGAAAAGCAGCTCCTCTCTCTTTTTTTATTTTATCACGCTGCAACCAATTGATTATACCACCAATTTTTCAGTTTTATTTTTGTTGGCATAGTAAGTTTTTTTCCTTTAGTGAATAATTCAGTCAAATTTATGATTATCCACAGTATGACTGCTTGGTTGACTAACTTCTGTGATCGATTCTATTTCGAGTGTTGGTATCGATAATTATTGATAATTTTATTGGACGATCATGGAGTTTTTATGACGATCCGAATTGCAGATTTTCCGTTGATCAGAATCAGATCTTGTTTTGGGGAATTATGGGTGTATCTTTGTTTTATGCTAACTGTGGTGATTTGATGGTGGTTTAGTTGGCGTTTGGATTTATGTTACAGTTATGTTTATTTTCCTGAATAGGAATATTATGTTTATTTTCATTAGTTTTGTTTTTATCGTCTAATAAATGATGTGATTTTGACCAGGTAACGCTTTTTGATGAATTTACCTCTGTGAAGGCAACCGCTATTTTTTGTTGCATAATTCCAGACTTCAATTTTGTAAGGTATTGAGTGCCTCTGTTCTGATCTCTTGTTAGCCTTTTTGATTTTCAATTTTTTTTAATTACTGTGCCATAATTACAAATTCTTAGCAACTCATTTCTTGTTTCATTTACACTATTTTGGTCATGTGCAGAGATTCAGAGATATTGAACTCAATTCTGACTATTATTCATGAACTGAGTGCTTGGAAGTTTTTGTTTTCTTAATTTGGCCATCTTACTGCTTCACATAAAAAAGGATGGCAAAGTTGTCACATGCCGATTCCAGACGAATGTATTCTTGGTGGTGGGATAGCCATATTAGCCCCAAAAATTCAAAATGGCTCCAGGAAAATCTCACAGGTATGGATATTTCTGGTCCTGATTGAAATTATTTTATAGGAGAAGTTTGGATGAAAGTTGTGCAGCTCTTTATTTACTTCAGAATTCTGTGAAATTCTAGATGTATGTGTATTGTGTCAATGACACGCGTTTAAGTGATTTTAGTACTTGTGCTAATTACCATAAAACTTGTGATGGCGAAGAGCGTTTTTTTGCCTTTTGTCTCACATCATTCAATGAAGTTGCCTTCTGTTATGTTCTTCAGTAGATAAATTCAGTTTCTATTGTCGCCTTGCATTATTGTCCATAGCGTTTGAAATTGTCACACTTCAACTCCATTCGTAAATATCGTTTTGACTCCTTTCACCAGTTGATATTTTAGAAAAAATGCAATTTAAAAGCCTTCCGTTTTCTTCTCAGAGTGTGGATTCATGTATATATGCCAAGATGTGTGTGCTGATCATGGCTATTAGGGATGATATATTTGATGGATTTAAGATAAGAAGTTGATATGATGCTCATCCATTTGAAAGTGAATTTCCAAGGCTGTTTGCACATGTTTCCTGTTTCAAGTCCAACACACAGTATCAATAAACCAGACATTCGTTGAGGAAAGATAATTTTGAGTTTTCATAAGGGCCATCAACTGTTGCAGGTTTACTTGTAAAGGTCAAATATCAACTAGTTAGTCTATATAAAGGCTATGTTTGGTTGCTTTGGATGGGCTTTCTCATCTCTATAGACATTTCGTATGTTGGACACAATTTAAAATCAGGATGTGGATGTCTCATCTTTCAAATTAAACTGCTTTGATAGGTTTCTGTTTGATGCATTAGAAAATTAAATTTACTATACCTGTTTTTCTTGTTGTTCTTAATGTCACTTTAGATAATTTGTGAGATCTTGACCATGAAATTGATTTCAGTTTTTGTTGTGATTTGTGCATTACACTGGACAAAAATGAAGAGTTTACTGAAAAGTTCTTTTGCGCTCTTGTAGATATGGATGTCAAAGTCAAATCAATGATAAAGCTCATTGAAGAAGATGCAGATTCCTTTGCGAGGAGGGCAGAAATGTATTACAAGAAAAGACCAGAGCTTATGAAATTGGTTGAGGAATTTTATAGAGCATACCGCGCATTGGCAGAAAGATATGATCATGCTACTGGTGTGATTCAGCATGCTCATCGAACTATGGCAGAGGCTTTTCCAAATCAAGATCCGATGATGTTTGGTGATGACTCACCTGCAAGTTCTGTTCCTGGAGCTGATCCTAGAACTCCTGACACATTGAACATGGTATGTGTATTATGTGAAAATGATTAGATGATAAATGTTTCTCTATGATTATTTTTGTCTAATGTTCATAGCTCTCAAACAGATGGGAGAACTCACAGATGAATCTGGTACTCCAACTAGAAGAAAGACTTCGAAACAGTTCAATGATTCATTTGGGCCAGTTGAGCGAGTTAGAAGGGGTCTTAATTTTGATGAGACAGAGGAGAAAGATGAAAGCATGCATAGCAATAAGAATAACCGTGTCAAAGATCTAAAATCGTCAAAGTTTGTCCAGGAAAATGGTTCTGAGGAGATTCAAGCATTGAAGAAAGCCATTGCCAAGCTGGAAGCTGAGAAAGAGGCGGGCCTTGTTCAGTACCAAAAAAGTTTGGATAGACTGTCACAGCTTGAGACTGAGATCTCTAAAACACGAGAAGATTTCAGTATGCTTAGAGATCATGCAAATAAAGCTGAAAATGAAGTTGTTTCCTTGAAGGAATCACTGGCTACATTTGAAGCTGAAAAGGAGTCTAAGCTTCAAGACTACCTACAATGCGTGGGAATGATATCTAATCTACAGACTATTGTAGATAACGCCGAAGAGGATACAAAGAAACTTAATGAAAGAGCTGATACTGCTGAAAACAACGCACATTCCTTAAAAGTTGAACTGGATAAATTAGCTGTTGAAAAGGATGAAGCTCTCAATCAGTACATGCAATCACTGGAGATTATATCAAACCTGGAGAGTAAACTACTACTTTCTAAAGAAGATGCCACTAGGTTTCAGGAGAGAGCTGAAAAAGCGGAAAGTGAAGTTGAAAATCTCAAACAAGCTATTTCCAAAATGACCGAGGAAAAGGAAGCTGCAGCTCTGCAATACCAGCAGTGCTTGGAGATGATTTCGAGTCTAGAACAAAAACTCACATGTGCCAATGAGGAGGCTAAGCGCCTCAATGGGGAGGTAGAGAATGGAGTGTCCAAGTTAAAAGGTGCTGAAGAACAATGTCTCCTGTTAGAAAGCTCAAACCAGTCTCTTCAGTCTGAGTTAGAATCTTTGATGTTGAAGATGGGAACTCAAACTCAAGAGCTAACTGAGAAGCAGAAGGAACTTGGAAGACTTTGGGCTTGCATACAAGAGGAACGATTGCGCTTTGTGGATGCTGAAACTGCGTTTCAAACTTTACAGCATTTGCATGCCAAAACTCAGGAAGATCTGCGAGCTATGGCTACTGAGCTGCAGAATAGGGCTCAACTTTTGAAAGTTGCAGAGACCCAAAACCTGATTTTGCAAGATGAAGTTCTAAAGGTTAAGCAGGAGAACAATCATCTTGATGAGCTGTACTCATCTTCTGCACTGTCAATAAAGGATATGCAGAGTGAGATCTCCAGCTTGGTGGAATCAAAAGGAAACCTTGAGGAGGAAGTTGATCTTCGACTTGACGAAAGAAATGCCCTGCAGCAAGAAATATACTGCCTGAAAGAAGAACTAAATGATCTGAACAAGAAGCATGTCTCAATTTTGGACCAGCTACATGCAGTAGGCTTGAACTCGGAATCTCTGGGATCATCAGTGAAGGAATTGCAGGATGAGAATTCCTCTTTGAAAGAAACTTGTCACAGGGAAAGTAGTGAGAAAACAGCTCTCCTGCAGAAACTGGAAATTCTAGAGCAGCTTCTTGAGAAAAACTCGCTTTTGGAGACCTCTCTGTCTGATTTGAATGCTGAACTTGATGCTGTTAGAGGGAAGATAAAAGAATTGGAACAATCATGCCAATCTCTTCTGAAAGAGAAATCCACTCTTCTTGATGAGAAGGTCAATCTCATGACACAGTTACAGGAAACAAACAAGAATCTAGAGAAACTCTCAGAGAACAACACAGTTCTAGAAACTTCCCTCTCTGACGCACACCATCAACTTGAAGCTTTAAAGGCTAAATCTAAAATCTTGGAAGATTCATGCCAGTTGCTTGTAAATGAGAAGGCTGATCTGATAAGTGAAAATGATGGTTTAACTTCTGAGCTGGAGAAGTCACGTATTAGACTAGAAGACATTGGGAAACTTTATGGTGAACTGGAAGGAAGATGCACACATCTGGAGAATGAGAAAGAATTAACTCTTCGCAAAGTTGAAGAGCTTCAGATGTCATTGGAATTAGAAAGGGAAGAACATTCCAACTACATTCAGATGAGTGAAGCTCGATTCACTGGTATTCAAGCTGAGGTTCATTTTCTGCGAGAAGAAAGCCAACAGAGAAAGACAGAACTTGATCAAGAGCTAGATAGTGCCATAGCTAATGAAATTGAGATATTTGTCATGCACACAACTGCCCAAGTTCTGAAAGAAAATAACCAATCCTTGCTAAAAAATAATCAGAAACTCTTAGAGAGTTTCAGTTTGTCAGAAAAAAAGATCTCACAGTTGGAGCAAAAAGATCTTGAGCAACAATCTGAAATCAAATCTTTGTCAGATCAAACGAGAAGTCTGAGGGTGGGGACTTGTCAGTTATTGAAGGTTCTTGACATCTTTGAGGATTGTTTGTGTGAGAATGAAGCAGAAAAGGACCAGGTCTATATCAACCAGCTATTAAGTACACTTCAACAAATGAAAAAATTCCTCTGCAAAGCCGAGGAAGAAAATCTGGAGTCGTCTGTTGGGTTGTCGGTTTTTCTCACTTGGATTAAGCAACTAAGACTGGATGTGTATAATATCAAGGTGGAAAAGAACAAAATAGAGCACGAGTTGAATGTGAAGACTAAGCAGGTCTTACAGTTGCAGAGCGAGGCTTTAACACTCCTTGATACGAATGAAGAATTAAGGTCAAAATTGAGGGACGGAGATTGCCATAAGGAAGTGCTGATAACTCAGATTGAAAATTTGAACTCGAAACTGACCGATGTGGAAGGTCATTGCAAGGTCTTGCAAAGAGAGAATCTCCTAAAATCTGAAGAGAAAAAATCCTTGATGGATAGAGTCCTACATTTGGAGGGGAAAAATATTGTCCTGGAAGAGGAAAATTATGATTTGTGTGATAAAGTATTAGCTCTAGATAGCCTCTCCTTGATGTTCAGAAGCTTCGCTGATGAGAAACTTATGGTGATAAGAAAACTTGGAAATGATCAAAATAAACTTTATCAGAAGAATGCTGCTCTTTTGGGAAAGTTGAGTATGGCAGAGGGAAGGCTTGAAGAATCGAAAATTGAAAGTCTTCACCTCAAAGAAATGCTGCAGAAAACGGAGGATGAGCTCAGGGATGTAGCCACAGTCAAAGATCAGTTGAGTATTGAGATTGAAAATGGAAAGGAAGCCTTGCATCAGATGGCACAAGAACTTCAGGAAGCAGACGATAAGATAAGTCTGGTAGAAAAAAAGAAATTAGAGTTGAATAAAAGTGTGGAAGAACTGAGAATGGAATACAATGAGGTTAAAATGGTTCGAGATCACCAAGAGAATCAGATTCTCAAACTATCCACAGATAATGCTCATTTGAGCAGGGAGAATAATTTCTTGCATGACGCAACTCAGAAAATGGAACTTGATCTGCAAGAATTACAAGATGATCAAAGTAAGAGAAAAATCCAAGAAGAGAATTTGCATTTTGAGCTGCAAGAGAAAATAAATGAGGTCAATGAATTGGAGACTCAAGCTGCTTCAGTTTTTGGTCAATTGCAATATTCTATGATCAGCCAGCTTGTTTATGAGCAGAAGTTTTATGAGCTCCATGATGCATGCCTTGGCTACATTGATCAAAATGAAGGTCTCAAAAGGAAACTGGCTGAATTTGGCCCTGAGATTGCATCGATGAAGGAATGTATATCATTGCTGGAGAACCAAACTGATATACATGTCAAATTTCAAAATCCTGAGAACGAGGAGTTGCAGGTAACTCTTAACCCTAAAAATATATGGCAACTGGATAATCTGATTTTGAGTTACTCTTTCAAGCTTGATAATGCCTTTCAGTTTAAGTAGTGAGCTGCATGTGCCATTGATGACATTTATCTTCCAACAAAGAAAACCATCAATCATGAAAAATTGCATGTTTTGTTGATAAATTACATAGTTTTACAACAATGCTGCACGAACATAGACACAACACAATCCTTTTCTTTTTACAAGATATGTGCATAGTTGAGGCATGAATATGTATGACATATTTTGTATAGGTTGTTGATTACCTGTGTTTATACCACTTACTTTTAAGACGAAATGGCCTTAAAATTAATAAAATAAAGGTGTGAGAATAACCACCCTTGTTTTTCCTGACAAGAAGTTCTTGAATTACATGGTATGGAGGTGAAAATCCCTTTTGAAGTGTTGGCGCAGCATAGCTTACGAAAATTCTCTCTAAAATTAACTATGTAATGAAAAACCTAATGCAAAACTTCTGCTCAGAATAATGTGATGTAATCTTTGCATGTAATTTATAGTCATGGAGTATTATTGTGATTTGGGGTGTGAGTCTCATGCTCTGCAGATGGGTGTGTTCCGGACTTCGATTCTGAGATTTCTTACTTTGTGATAATCTAATGACGCATTTATTTTCTTTGCATCTAATATATCAAATCCAGGGAATGACTCGAGGAATTTACAGAGGAAGAATGCTTTTAATATTTAATCTATATTCTGCATCATCTGTGAATTCTGCTTCTAACTAATTCTGTATTCTTCTGTTATATGATTTTTAGGATGCTCAAGTAACAGATGACCCACGTGAAATCATTCTAAATGAAGACAATAAAGTGTCAACTCCGAGCACGGTTTCTGACTTGCACAATCTTGGAGTCAGGCTTCAAGCCATTGTGAAGACAGCAATTGAGGTTAAGGAGCTAATGGTTCAGGAAAACATTGATCTGCATTCCAAGCTGAATGCTTCAACGAGGCAACTTGAGTCGCTACAATCTGAGGGTGGGCAATACAGGAGAAATAGGAGGCCTACATCTGAAATCACCGAGGCAGATAATGTCCTTTTGACAAAAGATATCGTTCTTGATCAGATTTCTGATGGTTCATCCTACGGTTACAGCAAGAGACAAACTGCTGACGTGGACAATCAAATAGTCGAGTTATGGGAAACAGCCGATCCGGATGGCACTGTGGGTCTCACTATCGGCAAGTTAAAGAAAACAGCTTCTCCATCCACCATGGACAAAACTGATTTTCACCATCGTTCTAAATCAACAAGGAAACAGAAAGGTACTTATTCCAACTCCGATGCACTGATCCAAGAGGAGTCTAGCGTGGATAAGCTAGAGGTCTCCAAAAGATCGAGCGAGTCTTTCCAAGAAGGAAACAAGAGGAAGGTATTGGAAAGGCTCGATTCAGATGTTCAGAAATTAGCAAATCTTCAAATCACCGTCCAAGACCTGAAGAGGAAACTTGATGTCACAGAGAAGGGCAAACGAGGCAAAGCCGTGATTGAATGTGAGTCACTGAAGAGACAGCTGGAAGAAGCTGACATGGCCATCATGAAGCTGTTTGATCTGAATGGCAGGTTGATGAAAAGCATCGATGATCGCTCATTCTCGGACTCAAAGTCCTCGTTCGACTTAGAAGGAGAGGAAGGCGCGAGGAGGAGGAAAGTGTCAGAACAAGCACGAAGAATGTCTGAAAAAATAGGAAGGATACAATTGGAAGTACAAAAGTTACAGTTTGTATTGCTGAAACTGGATGACGACAGGGAAGGGAAAAGCAAAATGTCGGAAACGAAACGAAGAATTCTTTTGAGGGACTATCTGTACGGAGGGGGAAGAACGGGGCAGAGGCGTAAGAAGGGCCATTTTTGTGCATGTGTTCAGCCTTCAACAGTTGAAGATTGAGCTTATTGATATCAAGCCTATCTCTATTTCTGGAAAACTATTTTAAATGCTTTTTCCTTTGGCTAAAAATGATTTTCTTTTTTAGATAGTTTGTATCTATATATATGCAGTTACCTTCTTGTTTAAGCAGCTGTACATTGGGTACCAATCTGAGTGAGAATAGCTCTACTTATGTTTAGAACTTGTTCGAGGCCTAATATTGTGCATTAAAAATAAATCATTTTTTTTCTCGTTTTTCATATTTTATTCTTATGGATTTTATGCAGAGTATGATGTTACTCTACATATGCAGCATGCTCTTGTAAAATACGAGATTTGAACACATTGTGTGCATTGTGAGAAAATAAGTATTGTGTTCATCTCCATCTGATCCCTAGATGAAGGATACTCATACTATTACTATTATCATAAAACCATTTCTTATAATGTTTATATTAATCCTAAAAACTATTAAGTTTTAAGGATAGAGGTATTTCAATTTTATATTCATATTTAATTATAAAAGGTCAGTTTTTTTTTTTTTCTAATATTCCAACTTTTTATTAATGACATGTTTTGATTCTTCTTATTCTCAACTTTTGAACCTTTTGAATTGTGAACTAAAATTGGTTCTACATTGGTTTAGATTTATAGTGCTTCCCAATAATATATTATATGTATAAAGAAAATCATACAAGATAAATGAATTTTTTTTATTAACGTACAATATTATGTAAAATTATAGAAGAAAAAAAAATACTACATTAATCAAATTTAAAAAAAGAAAAAATTTAAAATGTTAATATTTGTAATACAAAATACTATCAATAAGCAAATTGTAAATTTTCTAAGAATTATTATTAATTAATGCTGATAGGGTGTTGGCATCCCATATGGATTTATGAGAAGCATGTATTTGCGATTTCTAAGACGGTTAAAAAGGTATTTGAAAATGATCATATACTCGTGAATTGATAGATTATGATGTAATAAATATGTTGAAACGTTAATAATATTATTTAGGTAAATTGAAGATGCGAATGTTGAAATTTCCCATATATTTTAATTTATATAGTAAATTAAAACGCTTAAAAAAAATCTGGAAAACTTGGTAGCGGTGTGTATGAATCAAAGGTTTTTTTTTTTTTTTGGTTATGTGATGGATTCTGGCACTTGTATCATTTTCTTTCAAAATTTTCGGAAAATGACACTCAAACATAATATGCGTATGAAAGTATCATCAATGATTGAGCGACAATTTTTTGTAAATAACCCTTTTTCCTTTCAAGGTTTCTACTTTATTTCCAATTAACGTATATCTCATTAATATAAAAAAGTATACATAGTTTCGTATAACTTGATTCGCCTATTATTTTTCTATTTGAGAAAAAATGTAAAAAGTTTGTTTGTTTGTTTTTTTATTTTTATTTTTAAGTATATGATTAAATATTGAAAAAGCCCTAAAATTCAAGTCATTCTTAATCGATATAATAATAATAATAATAATAATAATAATAATAATAATAATAATAAATAAATAAATTAATATTATTATTATTATTATTATTATTTAAGTAAATAATCTAAAATAGAGTTAAAAAATAAACATAAAATAAAATATATAAAGAAATTGAATATTACAAATTACAAAAACTTGCATTCAAGATTACATCATAATCCTTCAAATTTAGGTAATAAAAAAGGATTAGATATAGTAAATTAAGTAAGTAGTATTTTGTAAAAAAAAATGAAATTGCGGATTATAAGCAGTTAATTATAACAATCTTCCAACTTACTATTTTGCATTCCAATTTACCAAATGAATCTCAAGAATCTCAATGTATCGATAACAAAAGTGAATGCCACTTTCCTTTTTACAAAAATTGTCAAAATGCAGTAATATCAAATATCATTTTATAAAATCCAATTCCCACTTTTTAAGGAAGGAAAATTACAATAACACCTTAATTCCCCTTTAAAAGGGCTCAATAGTTCCACTGAGCATCTCACCTCTGAATCACATAGCAAACTCAAAGCATTTTGCAGCAATTCTTTTCAACAATGGCCAAACTCCAAATCTTAAGCATTTTTGTAATTTTTGCTCTCTTTTCAGGTATGATACCTTGAGATTTTCTTTCAAGAAATCATCCCTCTCTCTTTGATAATTAACTTGAATTTGTGTTTTTTGATGCATGCAGTGGATATGGGAGTTGTCATGAGTGATGCAAAAGAATGCTATGAAATACATCCAGAAATCTCCTGCATAGATGGTGACCTTACACAGTGTTCAGCTTTCTGCAAGAAGAAATTCGGACCAGCCACGACTTGCCAATGTATCGAAAATGTGGGTTTCAATAACCCTTTCTGCGCTTGTAATAGCTGCTAATCTTCACATGTCATCATCTTCCGAATAAACCATTGTTCTAAATAATAAAGCAGATCGATTCTTGACTCAATCGTGTGTTTCTCTAAGTAATGCATCAAAATCAACAAAATCTAATCAATAACGACCCCTTTTCGTTTCTTGAAACATATCAAGAAGTGATTCACTAAATGCTAGAATCAACACATTGAATTCGTGCATCAATCTATAAATCATTTTAAAAACGGGTATGATAAATCCCGGAAGTTAATTAACGAAAAGTAAAGTATACAACGAGCAAACTAAGTTTAACCATCAAGTCATATAAATAAGAGATCAATCATGGACACAAATCCTTTTTCTTTCTGAGCAACAAATGCTTAGCTAAGTGCTCCTTAATATCTCTTCCTGTTGGATCAATTTGCTTACAAACATGTTCTTTATAATTAGAATCATGATGAGCAGACAAAGCAACATCAGGATGCAAGCTATCGCCACAATCAATGATGATATTATGAAGTAAACAACATACCAATATGATACTAGGTAGCTTCCTTTTATCAGGTCTCCACATCACCTTGTTCAAGATTCTCCAACCACCCTTGAGTTGTGAAAACGCCTTAACTGCAACACATCTTGTGGTTTCAAGAATCGGATTCAACTCCGACACGAACTCATCACCTTCGGATGGAGTTATAAGCCATGGAAGCAGAGGGTAACTAACACCACCAACTATGTATTCCCTAATCTCCTCACCATTGGCCAAAACCCTAACGTTACCGTCCAAACGGGCCCCGCTCTCACACAGTTTGTAGAGCCCAGAGAACTTCAATAGTCTGGAAATAGGCATACCCCCAGGCCACCCTGTCACAATGTCAAGAAACCGCATCTCAGAGTCAACAACACCCTGAACAAACATGCTGTAATTATTCTCTTGATCGCACCAATCGTCTGAAGTTTGAACGGCTGGAAGGGTCATGACGATGTGGGTAGCATCTATTGCTCCACAGCAATGAGGCAATCCAGATAATGCTTCGAAACCGGACTTAACTTGCTCCATTTGACTCGATTCGGGCCACTTCAGATGGTGCCTCGCACGTTCTTCCATTGCCTCAATGAATCTCCATGTGACCTGGGAAACTGTTGACTGCCCGACTCCGAAGGAAGCTCCAACCGAGACTTGGGATTCGCCGGAAGCTAATCTTCTTAAAGCAATAGCAACTTGCTTCTCAACACTTAGAAGCCTCCCTTCAATGTTGATGAGTCCTGAAGGAGGCCTGGAGATAAGATCTTCTCTTACAAGAGAACAGATATATTCGAAGGTTTTCTTCGAAACCCGAAAGAAATACTTAAAATCTTCATCCTCAACAAGGGGGTTTGAAACTGCAAAATAATGCAAATGCAAATGCAAATCAACCAGATTCCTCAATACAGAGACACATCAGAAATCAACAAACTCAACACTGCAATCTTAATTTTGAACATCAAATGCAAAACACACTATCAAACACTTAAGAGCACAATCAAGAACTAATTCATCACAGTGCTACAATTAACTAAAAACAGAAATCTTGCATAGATTACTCTACTCTCAACGATTCAAGAAAAGGGTTGGGTTCTTAACAAAAGTATCCAGCTGAATTGGCGTTGGAAATTCAAACCTAAAAATGCAATCTTTAAGATTCACGTAGGGGTTTCTTAACATTTGAAATGACACTTCAATTTGAATCTTACTCGCACAATTACAGTTAATTTCGATATCGAAGTAAGAAAGAGAGTGAAGAGAGAGAAAACCTACCTGGGTGAGGAGAATTTTTCTTCCAGAAAATATCCCACCATTCAGAATCAATGGCTTTATTGTCAACAGGAATTGTCTTGTTAATCTTGTTCTTGATTTTCTTCTTCTTCTTCTTGCTTTTCTGAAATTTCTTAGAATCTTTCTTGATTTTGTTTGGTTTTTTGGGAGGAGCCATACGGCACTGCGATTTCTTCCCCCACACCGAAGTGTAAGAAATTTACATCAATTTGATGATTTTATGAATTGAAATCGTTATGGGAATCCAACGTCTTTTGAAAATCGTTGCGCTACTTGTCTAAAATCGTGCTTCATGGTAATAAAGAGATGTATTAACAATATGAATGAATCTATGTTGAAAATATCAAATTAATGCTTAGATAATTAAATAAAAAAGAAATGTGTGCTTGAAGCTTTGTACAATGCAACTCGTATATACTTATACAAGAATATGGAATTCTATGATTAATTTAGAAAATAGAGATTGATTTTTGAAGCATAGGTTTTAATTTTGGAATGACCGAAATAAGCAATTTTTATTCATATATTAAGAAAAGGAAAACAATTATCATCTAAGCTTGTGAATCAAAAGTACTTCCTTTGAAAGACATCAATTATTTAATTTTTTTTCACTTTGCAAATTGCACTAATTGGAGGGACATTTATTTGTTTATTTTTAAAGTAGAAAAGATATTTGTAGAGAGATTTTTTTCTTCTTCTATGTTAGTCTATTGCAATTTTTGTTATTCAAGGTTTGTAAAATCACTTTTGCACTCACTATGATGACGAAAATCGTTATTAAATTCTTAACTTGTTGCAATCAATATTTTTCACAAGCTGATGTTAATTTTATTTCAAACAAAATGATCTGAAAAAATATACTATTCTATTACGATAATAACATGACTTGACCCAAATCAATTGATGTTGATTTACCATCTTAAGTAATAATTTAGTCCCGAAAATTAACCGATAAAAAATATCATCAATGCCTCCCTAACTCTAGGGTGTTGCAACAAATTTTAACTCTAACAATTATCCCCTCCTTAACTTTAAAAGTTCAAAATTAAGTTAGTATAATATAACAAAATATTCGTATAGTTTGAAATTTAAAGGTGATTTTGTATTTATACTAAATTTGAGGACATGTATGTTATACATAATGGTGCTATAACTTATAGTTTCTATACTTAGACAAGAGCTTACCAATAGCATGTCATACTTGAATCTGAATTTTATTTCACTGGTACACTAATGCCTAATGGTGAGTTAATAATGAAGTAAACATGATAAAGAAATGAGACACTGACAACCCATTTTCTTTCACTTGTTAATCTTTGCAGAAACCTAATTAATATACAAAGTATTCCATAACAATTGAACATACATTATTATCACATAACTAGAGGAGGGAAAATTTGCCTTTGCATACACCCTTGAACCACAATTTATTGCTCAATTAAACATTGTTACTATACTTTTGATCAGATACATGAGAAGATTTAGATGTGCAAGTATGAAGCATGTAGTTACATGCTCCAACAGCCTCTCCCACTGTCAAGAATATCCATTCTTGCCCCATTGTTTCGAGAAACTTCGACTTGTTCATCTTCTTCATCACTTCCGCCCCCGGATTCGCCATCACTAGCTGCTCGTTCAACGACACAAAATCCACAAATTAGTCCCTTTATACATAGATCGAGTACTTGATTATATCTGAAACAAGAAAATGATTTTTCTCAAGGAAATTGAATGAATTACCTTGAGCCCTCTTCGATCAACGATCTTCTTAACCTCATCGAGCATGCTAATCCCACTTGTATCGATGTTTCCAACAGCTGATCAAAAACCAAATCATAATAAGTTAGGATTAATTTTGATCACCCTTTTCACCAATAGTTTGATCAATCAAATATTTTTTTTATTTTTTATTTTTATCACACTTATACTTACCACTCATGTCAAGAATAATGTACTGTAATCCGGTTTCTCCACATGATTTTATCCTATCTTCTTCATCATCAATCCATCTTGAAATCCTGAAAAGAAAATGCATTCAAATTAATCAAACACCAAGTTTAATTTCCCTAATAGAAATACTATAAAATTGATTGATTCTTGTATAATTACCTCTCTCTCAAGTAGTTGGAATTAGCAAAGTAAATAGGAGCTTCAATTTCAAGAATCAGAATCCCAGGAACACTATTTGCATTCTCATACTGATCAACATTTCTATAAACTTTAGAATCTGGAATATTCCCAAGAACTATAGTCCTTGGTCTTGCAACAAACAGCAGCACCCTCATAATCGACAATCCAATCTGTACAATAGTCGATATTTAAGTACCAAATTTAATTCATCAAATTAAATTTCTCCAATTGTTTTTTATAATAAAATGTACCTACCGCCAGGACTAAGCCGATCTCAATATTGGCAAAGACAACACCAACATATGCGCTCATACAAACAAGGAAGTCGAACTTGTCAACGTGCCATAGATGGATTGCTGCTTCGTAGTCTATAATTCCGAGCATGGCAGCAACTATGATCGCGGAGAGAACCACCAACGGCGTGTAATGAAATAACGGTGTTAGAAATAACAACGTTGCCATGACCGCTATGGCCATCACTATGTTGGAAACCGCGGTTTTGCATCCCGCGTTGAAGTTCACTGCTGATCTCGAAAACGGGCCTGTTTCAAATTATATAAAAGTTAGTGATTATTTTAATTTGATGTTACATGTGTATTTTAATTATTAATTACCTGTGGTTAGGTAACAAGAGGTGCAAGAACCAACAATGTTCATTGTTCCAAAGGCAATCATTTCTTTGTTGCCATCAATGTGGTAATTCTTGAACATGGCAAAGCTTCTACCTACTGCTATTCCTTCCTGCATCATTCATTCAAATAGTATATTTGTCACTATATCAATTCATCAAAGCGAAAATTAAATAAAGGGTAAATATTATTTTATTTTATTTTGGGTCTTATACTTTTGATGATTTTACAAAATAGAATGATTTAAAGATTTGACAATGGGGATTTGATAGTTTGGCCCAAAGGATAAGCCCAAATATGTGAGGATCTAGCTAAATAATAATAAGAAGATAATAAAGAGAAGAAGAAAAACAACATTGATTTGATTTTGACATAATGTCAACTTTAGTCTATAATGCTGGGAATAGTGAAGTTGCTATCTTCGTGCACTTTACTGGCTCGAATGAATTGGGCCAATTTTATGATTAAAGCGACAAGCCGAGACGTCACATATATAAGTGGTCCAAATAATAAAAGATTTATTGAATTGTTGCATTAATAAAAGTATACTTTATAAAATGTTATTATATGTTTTAAAAAGTAATACACATTTTTAAAGTATTAAAATTTGTTCTCTTGAAGAAACTTATAATAATAATAATAATAATTTAATAATAATAATATCATAATAATAATAATATTATATTATTAATATTATTATTATAAAAATAATAATTATATTATTATTATTATTATTATTAAATAAAACAACACAGGATGAAAATAAGAAACAAGATATAAATTAATTATTTTTTGAGAAATAAAAAGGACTAGAAGGGAAAAGGAAAAAAGTATATAAATCAAAGTCTGGTTTGCTATACCTAATTAGGAAATTGAGAGACAATTAAAACTGAGGATCCACTAATGGTCGTGAGAATGGTTGAATTATATCGATAAAGTGCTTCCTTTATTATTATTATTTTTTTGGCCTTCATTTAAATTACACATAAAAATGTAGCTGAAAAGCCTCATCACTAACTTGTCTTTACGAGTTTTATCCACCGATTAACCGACATATGATCTATTTTAAAAGTTTTCACAATTTAACCTTATATTGTTCTTTTATTTCTCTTTTCCATAAATAATTCATGTGGCAATTTTTCTACCACCTATTTATTTTAATTTTAATTTTTAAAATAACACTAGATCCAAAAAAAAAAAAAACAATTATATAGGATATAGAGATAAACTTACTGCAAGAGAAATGACACCCGTGACAATGCCAGTCTTGATTGAGGTGGTGAGATATTGTGAATCAAAATTGAGATCCATAATTGAAGGTGGATTTATCCCTTTCTTCAAATGTCCTATCTGCATAAAGTTTTGTGCATTCTTGTTATTATTATTTTTCCATATAACAACAACCAACTTTGTCCTAAACATGTCCTCGCACATTGCCAAAAACCAACCTACCTATTCTTATCATTATCTCAATTTCACAACTATTGTAAGAATTAATTCAATAAATATGCATGCAACAAGTGTAACATGACTTGAAGGACATATAAATAGATAGATGATGAATGGCTCACCACTTGGACCCCATGTTTCTCAGCATGGGTGAGATACACTAGAACACTTCCCAATATGACTGATGTCAATGGAGATATTGCTGAAATCCAGAACAAATTTGGTTTCTTTTTGCTCTGCATATTCATTAAAAAATACTCATTATCAACCACCAAGTAATTACTTTCAAGAATTGCAAGAAAGTGGGAATTAATTATAAAGTATTACATGCTTTATTATAAGGTTTCTTGCAAGTAAAGAAGTGTAAAAAAGATATATATATATATATATGTTTTCTTTTAATTATGTAAATAAAGGTTTGATTAAAGCTAGCTAATTTCATCTTTACTCGATGTAAATAAAAAGTCCACTAGTTGGAGTTGGTTGGGTTTGAAAGTTTGCGATTAATGTTTATATTTTATGGGAGGAAGTTATGAAATTATTGAACAACTAATGTTAAAGTTTGTGGACCTTGACTTTCTTGCCCTCTTTAGTAATTAATTTGATTTTAGTGCTTTTAATTAAACCAATTTGAAGGTTGCTTCTAAGAAATTCATAATAAGAAAGTGAACAAAAAGTGACATGTTAGAAATAGAAATACTACAAAATGTAAGGTCTAGCTTTTCAACTTACAAAGTATCTTGAGCTTAGAAGGTAGAAAAGGAACACAAATCCCAGCACAGCACTTTCCCATCTCCACTGCAAATTACCATCATCAAATTAAAATAAATAAATATATAAAATAATCAGTGTATGCAATAATGTACACAATATAATATCATCATTCTACACATGTACTTATAAAATAAGAAACGAAATTGAAAAACGAAAAAAAAAAAAAACATATGTTGCCGTGTAGTCAATTCATTAAAAAAAAAAAAAAACGATAATAAGCATGCGGGGCATATTTAAGTGAAAATAATTGGACCACTTGTCAACTTATGAAGAAAAAATAAAGTGGTTTTGATTTTTCTAGATTTTACACGTCATTTTTTGGGGGTGTTGCTGACGTGTAAAATGGGGATTTATTACATAGGTTGCACAGTGGCAGACAAATACGTACAATATTATTTTAGTTGAATAGAGAAATTGAGATAAAAGAAAGATATCCAATGTTATTCCTAGAATACTTTTATAATAAATTAAGAGACCTTTCTATGATTCTATCTATGGGATAATTAGAATCAAATTACAGATTAGCTGGAATCTGTATTTATTTGATACCAATTTATCTCCAAAGAAAAAATTATACTATATATGTAGGGACAGAATCTGTACTTGAAAATGGATGATGATATATTTATAATAGTTATAATGTTTTTTTTTTTTTTGCTCCATATATCTATTATGATAACAAAGACCATTAGATACATATCTTCAGGGAAGGTTCCAGCTCCTTTTGCCCAAAACATTTCTAATTAATTCTATTAACTTAATATATATTTTAAATTAAATGAATTATTAATTTTTAATATGATGATTTAGCCCCAAAAATAAATTAGCTTCTCCGGAGCTAATTCTCGGTTTGTTCCTGAACATTTTTATAGAGACAACCGATCAATAACTAATATAGAAATTAAGTGATGTCACTTTCAGTATTCTTTTTTCTTGATGTTCATACATCACTGATTAATATTAATATCATCAATATTTAGCTTATAATTAAAAACTCATGCATGCATGTTCTTATAATCTATATAACTTTCTTATCAAATAATAATCACGAACTTCCTTTCCAAAAATAAAAAAGAAAAGAAAGAAAAAGGCAAAACATTTTAGTATCAAAATCGGAATGGTTTCACCGAAAGAGTAATTAGAAGCAAGAAGTATGTATAATTGAGGAGAGAGAAAAAGAAAACCTGATGAGTCTGAGAAAAAACAGAGCGTAGGACAGAGATGACGTCAGTGGAATGTGTGAAATGTTCGAGTCCTAATATTCCTTTGAGCTGCTGCAGAATCACCACCGTCGCTGCACCGCTCATGAACCCTACTATCGTTGCATGCGATAGAAAATCTACTATGAACCCTAGCCTGCACTCATTACAATTACATTTAATTGATAAAATTATAGATTAATTAAGAAACATAAACATTAGACAAAAATAAAATAATCTTTGATATTTTGAATACGTAGTACCTGAAAATGCCTAAGGAAGCTTCAAAAAGGCCGGCAAAGAAAGTAGCAGTGAAAGCAAGATGAAGATAGAGATTAGGATCTTTCTGTGCATCCACAACACTGCTCAACATGGAAGCAGTAAGCAACGATCCAACCGCCACTGTCCCCACCGCCAAGTCTCGTGAACTCCCCATTATTGCATAAATCAACGGAGGAACAAAGCTCGAATCTATACATACACATCATGCATCATTCACTATTTCATAACTCCAAAATAAAGAAAATCTTGTAATAATACTCACAAAGCCCAAGAATTGGCGGCAAATTAGCAAGCTTGGCGTAGCTAATCCCCTGGGGAATGGCTAAGCTAGCTATGGTGATCCCAGCAATGAGATCCGATTTGAAGAGCTGAAAAGTGTAATGTCGGCCCCACTCGAGGATGGGGAAGACGTACTGTAAGCCGAGCAGGACCTTCTTCCGAGCCGGCTGGTTCTTGAACTGCCGCAGGGGGTCGTCTGGGAAGAATGTCTCTTTCAGTGTGTTTTTCAGGGACTTTATGAACGGCTGTGGCGGCGGCACCGCCACGTGGTGGTTGGCCGTGCCGGTGGGGTGGAAGTTGTAGGCGTTGGCCGATGGGTCCACGTGGTCGGCGGTGCCCATTTTTAGTGTATGTGTGTGTGCGTAAGTTGCAATAAGATGTGATATGGTATGTATTATTTAGGTAAAATGTTGGGATATGAATATTGGTTTAATATGTTTAGCATAGAGAGGGGGTTTTTATAGTGGAAGGAGTGCCCATGGTTTAGTGCATTGTGGGCTCCAAATTTATAATTAACACACTACTATATAAATATATATTATTTATTCAAAAAGAAAATATTTGTCGACTTTTTTTTTTTTTTTTGTGGAGGGGAAATTTCTTGTCAATATCCGTTCACTAACTACACCTACGTGTGTGTTTTCACCTCTTTAACAATAATGGCACATTTTTAATGTGTTGTAAGAAAGGAATAATTTTTGACCAAATCACTTCATGAAGACAAGATCCTAGCTCCATCTTCCATCATAATTCAACTGTCTGTCTTCTTTAATTTGCACATATTGTATGCAAAATAATCATATTATTATATCTAGATTTTCCTTTTTTAAATAAGGAATTTATTCATCAGAAAATCAAGTACATCAATAATAAAACTATAGGCACCGATATCCCTAACACTGGAGTAAGGATAGGAATAAGAGGCCCGATGAACAATTTTATTTTCTTACCTTGGATAAAATAAATAGAAATAAAAGTTTCCATAATAAGAAGTTGAATGCACAACAAAAATTAATGCGCTCTTTGTGAAATGATCTTATTTAGGCATATTGATAGCTAGAATTGCATGGTTGAGATTGCAAATATGAGCTTGTTGCAAAACATGCTTTTTAATTTACAAAATTTATTCATCAAGATATCTTATTTCGGATAAAGATTATGTGTGTTGGGATATTTCTGACTAGGTTTTGATAAGACAATGTAATATTAGATGAGCTTTTAAAGTATCAATTTTCCACGTTTTATAAGTGGATTTAAGCTTGATAAGTATATCTTTTTAAGTTATGATTTGTATAGATGTATAAATCAGAAAGATATAAAATATTGATGTTAGCAGGATTCTGGAGATGAAGAAGTCTTATAGACTGATTTTCAGTAAGGAAAGTCAGTAAGCTGAAGAAGTAATCAGGATAGGAAGCTGGATTAGTAAGCAACAACAGATAGCAGTAAGGAAGAATTAGGAAGCTGACTGCAGGATTTTGGAACAGGAAGTTGTTTAGGATCAGGAAGCTATCGCAGGTCAGGAAGCTGACTGCAGGATTCTGGAACAGGAAGCTGTTCAGGATCAGGAAGCTATCGCAGATCAGAAAGATGAAGCAGATCAAAAAGGAGATGTATGTCAAGAATCTGATTGCAGGTTTCTGGAATAGGAAGCTGTTCTGAAATAGAAACCTAGCGCAAAACAGAAAGCGGCTACTGCAGCCTAAGCAGCAAGCAGTAAGTCTTTCTAACCTATTCAATGCAGTACGAGGAATATACTGGATATAATACGAAGATTGGTTCCTGTCAAAGTTACCAGTAGATAGAAGTTAGCAATGAGCCAATGAGGTGATGTCACCTGGATAGCGGCTCTGCAAAGGTACTGTAGCTGGAGTATGGTGCCATTAATGCGGATCAGAGTAAGACATGCTTTAAATCCTAGATCTTCCAAGATGCATTTAATGCGAAAATTTGAAGATCAATTTGAATTGCAACAAGGATCATGCCTCTCTTCAATGGGCATTTTCCTAAAGATATAAATAGAAGGATGAAGTGACTTTGAAGACTACTGAACAACTGAGCAATTTCATATCTTACAAGCTATCGATTTCTCAAGCCTTTCTTAAGCTTACAAGTTCAGTCACTCAACCTTCTGAAGCAGTCATTCAAGCATTCGAGCTTTTAAGTTCAAGGCTGTCTTCGAGTTGCACCAGTTGAAGAAACTTATATACTTTTAACCATTTGTTGTGTGCTAGGTTGTTTTAGTTTGGTATCCTTAGTTGACAGGATTAGATCCTTGCTAAGTGTTAGTCTTGTGTAGACTTATAATTCTGTGTGAGTTTTGTACCCTGTGTGGGATAGTGCCTAAGGATCTTTGATTCTAGTAGGTAAACTTGCTAGAAAGAAGTTTGTAAAACAGAGTCTTGTAAAGCAAATTGACCTAATGAAGTTCCTCCTTGTGAAGGAGTAAAGTGGACGTAGAAGGATTTTCGAACCACTATAAACCATAAGTGTTTACTGTTTTTGTTTACTTGCTGCATTGCATTATTGCATATCTATCTTGCTGCATTTATCATAAGCATACTGTCTAAAAGGATTGCATTAAAATCATTCTTGTGAAAGAAAACTGTTTATCAAAAGAAACTCTATCTTTGTTTATTCCGCTGCATACTGTGATACCGAGTCAGGAACCTGAAACAACTTACTGCCAGATTTGTGAGTCGAGTCAGGTTACTGCTTCTTTGTAGAATCAGGAACCTGTCACACATAAGTTTTAAAAACGCAAAAATATAGAGGTTCATTCACCCCTAAACCTCTGACCACTTGGGACCAACAATGTGTTCTAAATAAAGAGAGAAAATAATAATATTATTAATTAATTGGGAAGCAACAATTTTAATGCGCTTTCTTTATTACATTTTATAATTTACTTGAACACATTATAACACATATTATATTACTATGGTGGAAAATATATGATACATAGTTGATAATAGAGAATATTGCACTTCGGTTTTTTCCACCCTTTTACTATATATTTTATGTAGTTCAGTTTTAATCATTTAATTTATTTTCTTTTTCAATTTTTCATTTGATTTTACTTATGTAAATGTCTAAATTGTTAATGAAGAAATTTCAGCTTCAACTTTCACATAGTCAGATATTAACATTCCGAGCAAAATATGATTAAAATTGAAAAAAATATATAAATAGAAAATCAAAATTAAAATATGTAAAATTAATGAAAAAATGAATGAGCTAGACCTAAGTTAAAAGGAAAAAAAATTGAGAGTTTTATTTTAATCGAGAAAAAATACTTATCCATTCTGCAGCGTACTTAAAATAGTTATTGCTAATGTAATAGTTAATGTAGGTCAAGATACAAATATGACTGACCTCCTTAAAGGTCCACTGGTATAAATATATAAAAAGGGAAGGTCACAAGGAACATATGATAATCAATTAATTTGTAAATGATTTTTAATTTGCTTATAAGTATTTGATTGTTTGTTTTTATCAGAATATATTATACATACCACATCAAAATTGATAAAATGAAATATGGCTTGAAATGATCAGAAAAGTTATATTAGAACTTTTTGTTATTAATATATCCATGTCATTCACCTACATAACAAAAGTCAATAACACGATAACGGTATAATTAGTTAATTTTGAACTAATGGAGTTAAGCATGAAAGAAATAAACTTAAGAATGTGATGATAATGTGAATTTTTTTTACATGCGTATACTCGTTCCAAGTGATAATGAGTGAAATATTAAAAAACCTAATAATAAATAATGATGACGAAGATAATTAAAAAAGTAATGATATTATTGGCTATATATTTTTAATTAACATTGTTCAAAGAAGCAAGAAGCAAAATGCTGATCGCTCACGTATAGGTCGACAATATTCTTTCAGCTGCCATTGACGTGGCGGTTTATTATTGGCCTCTGTCCCACTTCGCCTTCGTAATTATCCATTTAAATTCCCACTAATTTGTGTGCTATGGACATTGGATTATTTATTACATTATTTATGGCTTTAGACTTGCACCTACATTCTTCTATTTTTCCAGATATTATTCACATTTATAAATCAAACATCATCTCATGTCTAATTAACATCCGACTTTAACTGATTGTGCAACAAATTAGATGTTGGATTATATTCATTAATACAATATTCATTGTTAATGTATTATGCGTATATGTCTATGTACATATTAATGATCACATTATCATTTGTAACAGTGACTAGAAATAATCAAATAAGACAAAAAAATTAAATTAAATGAACCAACTCATATGAAAAACGTTGTTTAGTAAAAAATAAAATAAAAATGGGTATTTGACAAACATATTTTTATTAAAATAGAGGCGAGCCCTGTGTATGTATATGTATGTGGGTCTTCCGGCTCGTACTGTTCGTGCAACTTGTGTTGTATTGTTCGTGGGGATCATATATACTGATCATTTGGGTGGTGTTATGGACACACATTGTATCAAATTTGTGTGATGTGATGATTGAGACTTTTTCATTATTTATACTTCAGTCAATTTGATTAAAAAAACAGTTCTATTATATTTTGATTGATTTAAAATTTTTATTTATCTTATTTGACTATAAAAAATAAGAATAAAAAATACAATATATGAATTTGCGTAAACAAATATCACTACTTTTGGTATATTTGGCTGCTACACAGTTCATGATGTCCAAAATCTAATGCTCCCAACCTAACGATGCCAACCAAAACTGATATTTCATAAGAGAAAGCCAAATAAAAATAAAAGTTGACCCTTATCTAATTCAATCAAACATTTCCTTATTTTGATTTTGTTCCATCTCATGCTTTAATCATACCATCCAATGAATACAAGATTAAAGAGTTCTATAACCACACGTATACATATTGAAGGTCCAAAATTTGGCAAGGATTTCAATTAAAATGGAGACTCTTTTATGTGTTGGTTTCTTTTAAGTGCTTCATTCAATTCTTCCGCTTAAAATGGAAAAATTCTGATATATATATATATATATATATATATATATATCATCAAGTTTTGAGTGATTATGGTGACTCCATTGTGAGAGTATTATTGAGTATCTATCCTAAGCAGAAAGTAATATATGTATGATGAATAGTATTACTATTTAGCCTTAAAAGTATACTATTTGTGTGTGAAATGTATTATTATCTACTTTATCTACCTCAAATAGAAGTAATACATATATGGTGAATAGTATTATTGCTTAATTGTAAAATATATATACTCTAATTTATATGTATTACCATTTATATTCTTTGCACATTGTACGTATAACTAATTACTAATTTGCATTGATAGAACAAATTGTAGATCCAATTGTCGTTGTATCTAGTGAAGAAGGCCGTGTACTAGTTGATTTAGGAATTATAGTTGACGGAATGTTTGACGAAAAATGAATATTGTATCAAAATCTCAAAATAAATAAATAAACAATTACCTTTATCTCCAAAAAGTATTAGTTGTTTTAATTAAAAAAATATTACATTTCGCAAAGTAGAAAGAGCTAGCCCAGATTGAATTGAGTTCCACAGATATGAGATGAGTACAATTTGTGCACACAAAGGTTTGTTTATCCATCTTTTAAATTACGGTATTCAAAGAAAATTTAAAATTTCATGTCACATATGTTTTTATTACAAAATTGGGGACATTAAGACAAAATATTCATCCAAACTAGCAATTGCGAGTAAAGTGTAAAATTATTTCCTAAAAAAGTAGTGGTAAAGCAAAATGGTATAATCTGGACTACCAACTAGATGACGTCAAGAGATTTTCAAACTCTTTTCTTTTTCTCTTTTTTCCTTCCTGTTTGGAGGCCATGCATAAGAAATCATTTTATTCTTTAAAATATTTAAGAGTCCATTTAAATAGAATGATGTGAAATTTTGAAATGAATTGATTTTAAATCCATTTTATTAATATTTTTTAAAAACTAATTTAAAATAAAAATGATAAATTTCAATTTTGCATCTAGCCAAACAACACCAACGGATTTACGATTAGGAATTTCAAATCCTTCCGTAAATGCTTTCATCTAAATGAAACCTAATTTCATTTTACCCACTTATACAATAATTACATACCCTTATAGCAAAATATTTCATTATCTTATCCCAACACTTTTTTTATACAAATTACGTGCATGTAAAATATGAATAGAAAAAACAAGAATATATGAGATTGAATAGTTAGTTATAAGGGTAGAAAATCGCGTGTAGATATTAACATCATATCGTCCATCCATAATGTAACCGACTATATGGTGATGAATAAAATATAAAATAAAGAAAAAAAAGGGGGGGGGGGGGGGGGGTGGTGATAGTGGGGGGTCAATTAAGGTGAAGTAGAAGAAAGAGGCAGGATCAAGTGTGTGTGGTGGCACCATAAAATTGTGGGCTGATGAGGCTGACCCTGACCCTGACCCACCCACCCGCCAGCTTTGACGGATCTTCTAAAGCAAGCCACTTACAGTGGATGACATACTTCCACCTTTCTTACACATACTCCACCTCACCATCTTCTGCTTATTACAACTAATTCCCCCTTTAATTTCCAGCTTATCATTTTGTAATGCTTTGAATATGATTGATTTACTGAATCTATTCATTATTTATAAGATTTACATGAATATATATTATGTTGACGTGTATATCTGTATGGACGGATTTTTGTCAAACAACCAACTTGATTTTGCTCCGATCCAACCTTCTTCTTCTTTAACCAAAAACTCGAAATCTCAGATCCAAAAACCTGCAAAACCAACATCGGGAGGGGTTCCCAGCGATGGAACTCCGACGCTCAAGTCAGTAAAGTCGCTAAGCAATCTTTTAAGCAATGTGCGTGTATGTGTATTTGATATAATTGTGCCTCCAAAATAAAAGAATGAATATAGCAAGTATATAAACTCCCTGGAATACGTGGTAGTTAAGATTTGACCCAAGAAATATGGGATATGAGTAACTGACCCGCGGAAATAGCGGTTAGTTGGACTAAAACTTGTTCGTCACTTTTCACTGTTAATCAGTTCGTCATCACGAATCAGTTCGTCGTCACCATGAATCAGTTCGTCGTCACGAATCAGTTCGGCTTCTGACTTCAGTGTGAAATTAAGGAAAAAAGCCCAGTTCATTTTAGTTCAACCATATCACAACTAAAATAAAATATTATAAGATAAATTATGATGGACACCGGTGATTCTGGCCAGCCAAATCAAGAGCTTTTTTATTGCTGACTCGTGTTGGCTCGATCCCACCTTAGCTCGGTCTGACCCATGTCGGGTCGGATGATATATATGTTGGGTTATGAAATCTAATCGACTGTTTCATGTCCGCAAACATGATTTTTGGGGCTACTGTCCAGTTTTGGGTATAAGTAACCCTTGATTCATTGTATTTGTTAACATACGAAAATTAATATATCTTCTGGCTTGGTAGTGCCCAGACGTAGTCATTCTTGACGAACTGGATCAACAAATCTTGATTTGTTATTTTTCGTTCATATAAAATTCTCTATAACTGCAATTAAAATCCTAACAATATACAAACATGCATAAATTATATTGGGGACAAATTTAGAATATGATTTCAAAATTATGAAAATCTTGTAACAATGTGAAATTCTTATGAATTAAGAATTTAAATTAGAAATATAAAACAAAATTATATATGAAAACAAATTTTTTTTTTTTTTTTTTGGATAATAGTACGAAAACAAAATGTCTATCAGTTCATGAGTAGTAATTATCAATTTGCCTTTTGTCTTCTCTTGAATAAACAATTTTTATTTTATTTTTTAAAATAAGAGACGTTCTAAAAACATTCATGTTTACTGAGATATTAATCAAACCTAATACACTCTTGATGAATGAAAGAGAAAAAGAAAAAGGCATTAATGCTTAGTGGGAATCTGCACATTATAAATGCATTTACTAGGTAAATTAGGGACAAACATTACACTTCCATTTTTTCTTTTAATCAAACATTACTTTTTTTGATCAAACATTAATTTTACACCTATAAATAGTAAAATGTCCCTCATTTTGCAAATTAGAAAAAAAAAAAAAAATCCCAATGTCACTTATTTTAAACTAGAGAGAATAGTAAATAACAAGTTAGATATGTAATTCACTATCTAACAAATTTATTCAAATTATTGTCACCCGAGTGGTCCCACCAGGATCTATCTGACTCCACATTTTTGGCTAAGAAGATCAATTTAAAGAAAAAAGAAACAAATTCAAGAAATGAATGATGTAGTTGAATGCGTGGGATAATTGTATCAATCACAGACATAAACAACCATAAAGTATGATGAAAACTCCAAATTTGTCACCCTTGATTTAGAACGATTGACAACGCTAAGATGACTAAATAATTTTTAACATATTTGGAAGATATAATTTTGATGCTGCTGAATATTAATATTTTATATACATGTCGCATGATTGATGCAGCTAAATGTTAATATTTTATATGTCGCATGATTGATGCTGCTGAATATTATTTAAATAAGTGAATGCAGTTTTAATTTTATTTTTTAAAGTAATACTCTTGTCGACACTTTTAAAAGGTTCCAAAGATAGGTAAGTACGTAATTAACAATTTGTGATTTGAAGAGTAAAATTATCATTTAAAGATTCATAAAAGTAAAAGAGATTTTGTTTGATAATTTTATAGTTTTCATTTATTTAAAAAATACTTTTAAAATGATATTTTCAAAAAATATGTGATGAATTTCAAAAAACTTAAAATAATTATGTATACAAATAATTATAAGACTAAGAATTGTAAAATGTCAAACATGACCTTATTTTGTATGTTTTAATTTTTACGTTTAGTTCTCAGATTGATTGTTGTTTTATATTTAGACTTTCGAGTTGACAGTTAACTTATGTTTCAAACCTCAAATCAATACAAAAGCACCGTTGTGATTTAGGCGATAATTATTTACAAAACTAGTGTCATCCAATGAGAGCGATTATTGTGTTTATTGAAGTAGTGTCATATCATCATTTATATCAGTTCTTCAATGACATCTTAAAACAAAATCCAACATCTTCTCAATCCCAAAAATATGTTACAAAATGAATAAAAATTTATAAAGCATCATAAATAAATATGTTAACATTTTCAAGTAATGATGATGATGATAATAATAAGAATTTTATCAATCTAGACCGTAAAAGATAGATCATGAAAAATAAAATGTATATTCAAGTTTTTAAAGATTGAAACTATGAAATTATGATTTAAAAATTCAACATTGTTAGCAATCTGTTAAAGAGGAAACAATTCTCTTCCACATGAGTTGATGTGCTCTCAAATGGCGTTGATGTGTTCACAACATATTATTATATTGTATAATATACATAGACAGTCTGCAAAATATATTCTTATTTTTTAATTGACATATCAGCGTAATTTTGACAGCCGTGTTAACTTATATATGAGAGAATTGTAAAGTGTTCTAAGGAATGGCATCGACAGTTTGATAATTTCAAAAATTTCAAGTCATAAGTTTTACTTTTCATACTTGATACACTGATAGTTGATCTATCTTTTTCACAACTTAGACCGATAAAATCTCACATAAACAAAGAAGGCATGTTGTCTGGAATAATGTCACGGGCAGAAGTCAATTTCCCACACGATACCAAACAGTACCTCATAGGCTTATACCTAAATTCTGTTTATCTATCCATTCTCGAAAAGTTGGTCGTTAGTTATTAGTTTTAATATAATAAATATGGGGTTATGCTTTTTTCTAATTTATACTGTTGAAATGGTGAGTGTTTAGTTTAATCATCTGTTAGCTTCTCACTACACCAATAATCCAATGATTGAATGGATAAGCGACAAGATATTGATAATATATGATTATTCTTTTTATGAATTTGTTTTTATTTTGATCCTTTTTTTTAAAATTTATTTTGATCATTTTCCTTTCATTCATATTTAGTTTTGAAGTTTCGCTTAGACAAAATTGATGAAATATATGTCCAAAAATATTTGAACATGTTTGTAAGGCTCTTACCATTAGCCAAATCATTTTCTTAGATGATCGACATGAGTAATTATTTTCTTATAATGGCTATACATCTGTTAATTATTGAACAATTTGATTATACAAATGTAATTAATATTTCTGTCAAAACTGTTAAAATGTAATAGAAGCCCAATTTTAATTTCGACTCAAGTCTGCATGGAATTATTAAAGGAAATATTACATTTAAAAGGAGTTGAATGCTGTTTGTCTATATATTCATATTATGAGCTAATTAACTGAAAATTTATTTATATGAATGACTACATATAATGAATATTTTGAAATATATAAATTAAGATTGAAAAAACTTTATCAAAGTCACAATAAAACAAGATTGGTTTATTTATGATTTCATTGACAACGAAAAATTATTAAACATATATATATTTAGTAAACAAAGCTAATTAAAAAGAGACCTATCAAAATCTTGATAAAATAAGACTAATTTAATGTACCAATAACATGTACATTGCACGAGATTCTAATCTAGAATCATCATTTACTCAGATAATTAAGAATATCAAGCTACGAAATTATTTCAGTAGAAAATGTAAACGTAACAAAAATCCAAGTAGATAAAATTCTCAATTGGTTTGATAGTTTTATAAAATGTTAATCCCCTTCCCAAAAATAGTGTTAATTTCCTGTGTGTGTGTATACTTATTACTTTATTACTATAATGAATTCACCTATGTAATAATTAAAAAAAATATTTGGAGAAGGCACATGTAAATTATAATTTTTTTTCATAATGCAGTAATGAAAATCGATCCAATGTCAAATTCTCATGGTGCATAATAAATAATTATTTTATATATATAGAAGATTAAATCATCGAAGACAATGCATAATTTGATATGAGTGCATAATGCCAAAGAGTATCCAATCAGTGAATAAAGTGTCTCAAAACCATTACGTTGTTTACTAAAACATACTTCACTTTCCAGCAAGGGTGTTGAAATATACATGGAAAATTCCAAATAGACAACTTGTTACTTTGTTGAATTATTGCAACAGTATTGAATATAATATCATGATCGGTTTAAAAAACGAAATAATTGTATCTTGTAGTATTTGTTTTTCACAAAATAGATTAATTAATAAATTCAGTAAATTCCAAATTCCAGTCTCTTGATAGTCAAAGCTGGTTCAGATTACGCAACGTAGCATGTCTTATAATACATTGTTATCATTCTTTTTTATTAGAGTGATATTCTTTTCTTTTTTTTGGCCTTTTTCATTACTATAGTTGCATTAATATATATGAGGATAGTGTAAAATGATATTTTGTATCATTATTACATAATATCTAATTTGAAATATTCGATGTTTCCCTCCTGGTGTGTAAATTGTCACTTTAATAATTAATGAGTAAATCTCTTGTGGGACCGTCTCACGAAATTCTAATACACTATGTGAGACGGGTCAACCCACAACCCACCTCCCAAACCATACAATTAACATGTTATTTGGGGATGATGGGGCTCCGTCTTACAGAAACTATCCGTGAGACCGTCTCATATGAGTTTTTATGACAATTAATCTGTGTAATAATAAATCCAAATTATTGTTGAGATTATCGTAAGATTAAGATTGGACATCATTGAAAATAGATGAAGATCACCTATTTAATTGATGCATTTTATCAGGTAACGTTTTCTTTTTTTAATTTATATATAAACTTGATTAAGATTAAGCAATTTTATAAATTCATAGGACCAAAATTATCACACATCTCATTCCTATGAGATTAACATTGCAACCACTGCTAAGTCATGGGACTAAAAATGCAATTTTACCTTAAGTTACCTAATCAATGATTAATTCACTCAAACAGTGATAGATCTGTTGGAAAATTGGTTGTGGAAAATGGTGGGTGGCACCACTTTGACCAATAAGTTAAGTAGCTAAGAGTTAATCCTTTTAAGGATTGAATGTCAAAAGATTAATTTACGTTTGAAGTAGATAATCGAGACATTTTGAATCGCTCAAAACCAATTTTTGGTGAGTGAGAAATTAAGCATCAAAATTGGCCACTTGAAATGAGAATGAAAAGGTCTTGAATGTGGGATGAGTTTTTAACTATCCTGCATAGGAAAATAGACCTTGAAAATGCAAATATAAGAAAAGTCATGTGAAGAGACTTAGTAATTAGTATATTATTGGAATAGTATGTTTGTGCAACACACACGCTCGGCTCGGCACGGCTCGGATTGGACCCGACCCTATCCGACCTCGGTCGTGGGTCTTGGTCCTTGACAATTGGACGTTGGGTTGGACTTGGGCGGATGGGGCTCAGGTTCCGTGTTTATATTTTTGGGCAAAAGTTGCACGCCAGAAAACAACATGCTGTTGGTGCTTGCTGCGCCGGGTTGTTGTTGCTGCAGTATGCTGCACGCTGAGAGCAGAATGCAGCAACGTGGTTGCTGAGCTGGGAGCAGAATGCAGCGCCGTGAGCGTTTTTTGACCGTTTCTTAATTTTGAACGAGACGTTAACTTGCATTAAAAGACCCATTTTTGGGCAATAAATTCTCATCATTTTCAAGTGTAACCCTCATGTTGGAGACCTATATATAGGGGTTGTCATGCATTTTTTTTAAGAACATCAAAATCGAAACCTTGCATTATTTTCCATCTACATAGCTCAATTCTCAAAGCACTCAAGTTCGCTGGAGCTCTCGAGTTTGTGGTACTACTACTCTAGAGACGAAGTCGTTTTATCTTTGGAAGACGATACGCATGATTTCAGTAAGCACTACCCTGAGCATATCTCGTCTTAAGGAGGGAGGGCTTTCTCAACTCGACTTGCAGCTTACTGTTTTTGTAGCTTCCTGTTTCTGTATTTTGTTCAACTTGTCCAGTATAATTGTTCCATTTTCTAACAAGATCACTTATCAAAACACAGGGATTTATAAATTTTTGGGTTAAATATTGTCGATAAAATCAACTAAATTGTAATTTTAACAAAATTATTCAGTATTAGAAAATACGAGATTTTTAATATATATATGCAGTTTTAGTATTTAATTTGATGTTGTTTCATTAGTGATTAAATGAGATAAAATCAATTTTGGTCCCATAACTATTGTCTTTTTCACAAATAGTTCCATAATTATTTATTTTTTCGATTTAGTCCCGTAACTCAAATAACTACCTGATTTTGGTCCCAATGTCACTGGAAATTTCAAAATCGATTGAAAAACTGTCACGAGAGTTGTACGTGACATTCAATTTAGGGTTTCCGATGATGACTAATGATGTGGCGTGTCCTGTAAATAGAATTAGTTTTAATGTTTCAATCAATAGAATAATTACAGGTCACAATATGTCATTAGTCGTTACCGGAAACCTCCAAATTGGATGTCACGTGACAATTTTCCGTCCAATTTTAAAATTTCCGACCGATTTTGAAATTTATGGTGATATTAGAACCAAAATCGAGCAATTATTTGAGTTACAAGACTAAATTGAAAAAACAATTAGTTATGAGACTATTTGCGAAAAAAACGATAGTTATAAGACCATATGTAATTTTATCCCGTGATTAAATTGTCAATTAAGTTTTCTTATGTTGACTGTTAAAGAATGCCCTCGAAGACTATATGACATTTTAATCATAAAAAAATAAAACATTTAGAAACAAAAAAAAAAAATTATACACATATATATATAAGACCATGTTTATTTTTATTAAAATTAAATCTTTTGATTATAAATACAATTTATAAAATGCTGTGATTTTATCAATAATTAATCCTAATTTTTTCGACAATAACTTTACTGTACTCATAGGTGACGAAAATATAACATTAAATCTTAGTATATACTATTCAATTACTTAATATCAAATATACTGAAATAAAATAAAATAAAAAATCCGAAATAATCGTTGTCATGCTCATGCTGCACATTTGATTTCCTTTTGTTCGTGGGAGTGGTAGGGAATTCGTGTTGCACATTTCTTTTTGGGATTAATTTCTTAATGGTCTTTGACATCATTTTTCACAGAAATAAATAAATTACTTTCTGAATCCACTAATGTGAATAGCTACAGAAGAAAGGTAAGAAATCACAAAAGAGACAAAATATGAGGGGGTAAAACCAAATTTTAAAGGTCGGATTTAGCAACTTTCAAGTTAGTGCTGCAATAAATGGCGATCACAATTTCCAAAGGTTGTTATTTCTTATATGGCTCTAGAGTTTTATAAACTGATTTTTATATAAGTGGACTGTTTCATGAATCTTGTTATGTGAGACGAATCAATCCATGACCCATCCTTCACAATTTATATAAGAATTTATGAAAATGGATTCAATTTATGGGTATAAGATCCGTCTTACAGAAATTATCCCTAAAACCGTCTCACATGAGTTTTTGTATTTTTATATTTCTTTTAATAACTTAATTTTAAACTTATACCCGATAAATTTGAAGATAACAACTCAATTCCTTTAAATTGCTAATATATAAAACACAGGATGTGTATAATATATTATTTGGTTCAAGGTGATTAATATTATGCAAGTTATCACGACTCATTAGTTGTTGAAATGCACACCTTGCTTCCATCTAACCCAGTAAATATAATTTAGTTTAGTTTATAACTTTATTAAGATCATTTTCCCAATATATTACATTAAAATATTAAAATCTAAACATTATTTGAACTTTTCTGATTAAGTTACATTATGCAACTTGATCAAGAACTGTTACCAACAAGTTTTTTTTTTTTTTTTTGGCTCAAGCCCTATACTCTCAAGGGCATTTATTATTTCATATGCTCATGACATGATTCCAATTAAAAACTTGATGGTTGTTCTAGATTATAAAGTGTAAATCAAAAAAAGCGCAGACATTTAAATAAAATAAAAAAAAATTATAGAAAGAGAGGATGGGGAGGGAGGTTGGAGTCCAGATCTTCTATTATATTTGGTATTACATCTCGTTTTACATGACATTTAACATACGTCACGTGCTAATTAGTGATGTCATTTGATACATGTGATATTTGAGTAATTCTCTTGTGAGACCGTCTCACGGAATTTTAATGCATTGTGTGAGACCCACAACCCAATTACCCACCATTCAAACCCAACAATTAATATGTTATTTGTGGTGATGGAGCTCCGTCTCACGGAAACTATCCGTAAGACTGTCTCACATGAGTTTTTGTGGTGATATTTAGTGAAATAACTTAAAATAGAATATTTAACATGAAATGTAACAGAAGATCTCATTCGAAGAATTTGATGATCAAAATTCAACACCATAATAGAGTTTTAAAAAATGTAAAATTATTTTGTAAAGTAAATAACAATAATAATCAATGTTCTAAAATTTGTTTGGAGCTAGTTGGGTGCTTGATTGAAGCCTAGCGCTTAGGATGACTAGTCGGAGTCTAGGCAGCGGCGTATCTAAATTGCATAGGTTTTTAGTTATTTTAGATATTTTTCTTAACCTTTTATCTTTAAAAATATATTTTGAACTCTTATATATATATATATATATATATATATATATATATATTTTCATTAGTTTATGTTGGAGGACAAATAAAAACTTAATATCTCATTTGAATTATATTTATATATGACTTATTCAATAATAATAAAATTAATTTTTTTTTATTTCTCAATTCGTTAATTTTCTATCTATATTTAATTAAATAATAACAATTTCATAGAAGCATATAATACATTAAGAATATCGTCGTTTTGTTAAAAAGTAAGAAAAAAATGAAAAAAAAAAGTTATTTGGCGTCTAGACCCGCCTAGGGCCGAATTCTTCCACCTAGTCCCGCCTTGCAGCTAGCACCTAAAGTGGCCGAATTATAAAAATTAGTGCGACTAGGAGCTGTCTAGCCTTTAGACACCGCCTAAACCAAATTTTAGAACATCGACAATAATAATTTCAATTGTATATTATTTTGGTTGTGATGTTGTCATATATATGTTGACGTCAACCGTTGCAGCATAATTAAGTCAACAAACGCTTGCATAAAGGCAGAAAAGAAAAGGCGAAATCATTAATGAGTAAATTTTGACTTTAGAATGGATTAATTGGAAGTGGAATATCAACTACTTCACTCCCACCTCTCTTATTAAGGTAGTTAGGATTTTTCATCCTTCATTTCTCTCTTTTTTATTATTTTTAATGTACGACTCTTGTAAATCATCTAATATATATATATATATATATATATATATATATATATATATATATAACACTTCAAGAGATGAGTCAATATACTGTTTATATATAAATTTGGTGTGGACAATAAACTTCTAAAGAAAGAAATTATATTCTTAAAAACATCGATCTCATACGGGTTTTTATTTTACTAAATTAAAAACATATACTTTTATCTATAAATATTTGAGTAAGCATTTCCATCACCAAGTCTCCGACTAATTAGTGCAACCTGAAAGTTTTGGGACATTTATTGTCGAGAAAATACCTGCTCAAGTTGAAAAATCCCTAGATAAAACCTCATTCATAAAGTGGATAATGACAATTATTGATTTACCTAAAACAATTAGCACCATTATTATGTGTTAATTATATTGGGCTTTTGAGATGAATTATTGTCCATAAAAATCACAGCTACTTTTTTTTTTGAACTTTATAGCCTCCAAATGATTATGAGATCTTTGGCTTAATTCAACACGATAAATATGTAATATTGTCTACTTCTAATATTTATCTAAGAAAATTGTCCACTTCTAATATTAATATCTAATTTTTTTGTTTCTTGCCAATTCATTAACAGATAATAATATAGTCCACTTCTAATATTTATCTAAAAAATCATTCACTTATAATATTAATAACTAATTATTTTGTTTCTTGCTAACTTATTAACGGATAATAATATAGTCTACTTCTAATATTTATCTAAAACATCGTTCACTTCTAATATTAATGTCTAATTATTTTGTTTCTTACCAACTTGTCGAATAATAATGTCTGGGATCTAAGTTTTTCAGATATATGGATAAGTTTTTTAGATATCTGAGATCTGTAGCTTAATTCAACACGATAAATATGTAATATCATCTACTTCTTATATTTATCTAAAAAATCGTCCACTTCTAAATCCTAATATTAATATCTAATTATTTTTGTTTGCCAATTTATTATCGGATAATAAATTGGTCTGATTCTAATATTTATCCAAAAATAAAAAACAAAAAACAATCCACTTCTAATATTAATATAGATCTAATTATTTCGTTTATTACCAACTTATTATCGGATGATAATGTTTAGGAACTAAGTTTTTTTTAGATATGGCCATAAATTGGATATCTTTAAATTCAAATACTAAAATATAGATATATAATATTGAGAAAATATTATTGTGATGGATATTGATATCCTCTAATTTAAAATATTTATATTTTAATTGATATTTTGAATTTATAGCAACTTGAATTGAATATTCGAATATACTTAGATATTGATATGTAATATATATTAAGGAAATATTATTTTAGTGGAAATTGATCGATATTCTTAAATTCTATTTTCATCTAGGCGAACAAACACTTTTTGTCGAATTAAATAATATAACCATATGTAATATTAAGAAAATATTATTTCAATTGAAATTGATATTCATAAATTTAATTTCCCACCTCTAGGCCAGCGATAATATATGTAATATTAAGAAAATATTATTTCAATTGAAATTGATATTCATAAATTTAATTTTCCACATCTAGGCGAGCAAACTTTTCATCCCAATTAAACGAATTTTCTTGTCAATTAAATAATATAACATAACTAAACATGTTTTATAAAAGTAAATATTTATAATTGGTTAAACAAAAGTTTTGTAGTATGTTCTATAAAAGTAATTGTTTATAAGTAATTGTTTATAATTGAGTTTTATAAAAGTAAAGATTTATTATTGGTTAAACGAAAGTTTTGTAGCATGCTCTATAAAAGTAATTGTTTATAAGTAATTGTTTATAATTGGTTGAATGGATATTTTTTGGCAGTCGCTAGGCAGCTAAGCTCCATGACTTAATATTTTGGACGTACCATCTTGAGGAAATATTATTTCAATAGATATTAGATATACAATATTGAGGAAATATTATTTCAATTTGAATTGATGTTGATATACAATATTGAGAAAAATATTATTTGAATAAAGATTGGTATTCTCAAATACTTTTATTTCAACTTGAATTGATGTTGATATACAATATTCAGGAAATATCAAATGCTTCTATGATATTAATATATTGAGCATATTTAGGAAATATTAAATATTTGTATCGAGATTAATAGTGCATTATAGAAAAATAATAGGTTAATTTTTTTTTTCACATGTTTTGTATTTTATATTTATACTTCTATTGAGATTAATATATTGAATGTAATCTTGAGGAAATATTATTTAATAGATACTAGATATACAAAAAAACTGCACTTGCAAATAAAACGATTCAACATGAAAAATACATTGATGATAATCATCATAATACCCGGATAACGTTTAGAAAAATAACTGAATAAATTATAATATTCGGATCATCATAATACTCGGATAATGGTTAAAAAAATAACTGAATAAGTTATTGTTAGCACACACAATACTACTCGGATAATGTGTAAAAAATAATTTATAATAAGTTATAATACTCGCATCATCATAATACTCGGATAATATTTAAAAAAATAATTGAATAAGTTATAATACTCGGATAATGTTTAAAAAAATAATTAAATAAGTTATTGTTAGCCCACACAATACTACTTGGATAATGTGTAAAAAAAATTCTATAACAACTGAATAAGTTAAAACAATAAAACATTAACCCCTTTGAAGTTATCTAAGTTTTTTCACTTCATCAGCACAACTTTATTTTGTTGCATTTTATTATGATATATCAAAATCATCCTAATGATGAAAATGAGATGTATTTACATTTTAATCCTTATTTTATTTATGATGGTATCAAAACGATCCTAATAATAAAAATGGTGATGAAAATGAGATGCATTTACATTTTAGTCCTTATTTTATTTATGATGGTATCAAAATGAATGAAAATGAGATGCATTTACATTTTAATCCTTATTTTATTTATGATGGTATCAAATCGAATGAAAATGAGATGCATTTACATTTTAATCCTTATTTTATTTATAATGGTATCAAAACGATCCTAATGATGAAAATGGTTTACTACGAGGGATCAACATCAAAATTACATCAATCACATAAATTTTACTAAACAAACAAAATTGTAGGAATGCATTTACACTTTAATCCTGATTTTATAATAATATAATAATAATTATTATTTATAATAATTTAGTGATTTAGAAGCCAAGCCTATCAAATTCACTAGAGTTCCTGGAAGTCTTTACAAGTTGATTCACCTTAAGTACATGCATTCTCCAGACTTCGGAATTTACAAACTCTTGTAGTTGATACAACATCTTACACTCTTGAAGTCAAAGCAGATATCTAGAAGATGATTTATTTAAGGCATTTTAAGAGAATGTATCATCTACCTGCCGGATACAGGACTAACCTTCACTTAATATTCTGGATGTGGCCGCTTAATTAGAAAATATGAGACAAAGAATTAGAAAGTTGTTAATGTAAGTACTACAATCAAAGAATATAAGTTAAAATTAGTTTGTCAATATCGTACTGGTGCAAGATATGCATTAAAGAAAAATAATAAGTTAAAGTTTTTTTTTTTCACATGTTTTGTATTTTATATTTATAATTCTATCGACATTGATATATTTGAATGCAATCTTGAGAAAATATTATTTCAATAGATATTAGATATACAATATTGAGGAAATATTATTTCAACTTGAATTAATGTTGATATACAATATTGAGAAAAATATTATTTGAATAAAGATTGGTATTCTCAAATACTTCTATTTCAACTTGAATTGATGTTGATATACAATATTAGTAGAGTTGTCGAAACGGGCCTGCGGGGCGAGCCGGCCCACAACCCACCTTAACCCACCCTTTGACGGGGCGGTGCGGTGCGGGCTTTTTATTGGGCGGGCCTTCAAATCCCAACCCAGCCCAACCCACCGGTGGGTCTTGGGTTGGGCGGGCCAACCCACTTGAATTTTTAATTTTTTTTTCTTTTTTTGTTTTTAATTTTTTAATTTTTTTTCTTTTCTAAAAGAAAAAAGATAATATTTATAATATCTTTTACCCTTTACTCAACCTTATGTGCATTGATTACATATAAAATACAAAAAAAAATATGTTAAACATCATTACTTTGCATTAGATGGTAATTTGTGTCATTATTATACATATTTCATACATGTGTAAAAAAATAATAATAATAAATTAAGGCGGGCCAACCCACTTGGCCCACTGGCTAGCCCGCCTCGCCGAGACCTGCCCCGCCTTTTGGCGGGATCTTAAATGTTTGGCCCAACCCTTCCTTTTGGCTGTGCGGTGCGATCTGGCCCAACGGGCCAAACCCATTTTGACGGTTCTAAATATTAGTAAATATCATTTCAATAAAGATTGGTATTCTCAAATGCTTCTATGAGATTAATATATTGAGCATATTTAGGAAATATTAAATACTTTGTATCGAGATTAATAGTGCATTATAGATAAATAATAAGTTAAATTTTTTTTTTTCACATGTTTTGTATTTTATATTTATACTTCTATTGAGATTAATATATTGAATGTAATCTTGAGGAAATATTATTTCAATAGATATTAGATATACATTATTGTACAAATATAATTTCAACTTGAATTGATGTTGATATACAATATTGAAAAAATATAATTTCAATAAAGATTGGTATTCGGAAATACTTGTATTTCAACTTGAATTGATGTTGATATACAATATTCAGGAAATATCATTTCAATAAAGATTGGTATTCCCAAGTACCTTGATTTGATGTTGATATACATCGGTATTCCCAAATACTTCCATTGATTTGATGTTGATATACAATATTGAGAAAATATTATTTTAATAAAGATTGGTATTCTCAAATACTTGTATTTCAACTTGAATTGATGTTTATATACTGTAATGCCCCGTTTCTTTTTAATAAAGGAAATTTTTAACTAAGACGCTACGTACAATAACTCACCATTTTTATAAATATAAATATAAATAAGATAAAGAATAATTATGGATTACATTTTTCATAAAAATAAAAACATCGTAAATAGAACTCTTTTGCAACCTTTAAAACATCGGCTACCAGCATCCACTGCCCACGCTTCACTCTCAAGATTTCCTTAAACTGTAAACATTTTAAACATAAAAGGGGTGAGTGCATAAAGACACTCAGTGGGGTGGGATTCGTGAACAGTTAATACATTGAAGGAAACATATAATTTGTTAAGCACATATAGTTGTAACATGTGGTTCATTAGCCACTTTGATGCGGTTCATTAGCCGCTTTGTAACATGTGGTTCATTAGCCACTTTAATGCGGTTCATTAGCCGCTTGAAATGTTAGGTGGTTCATTAGCCACTTGAAGGTTAGGTGGTTCTTTAGCCACTTGAAATGTTAGGTGGTTCTTTAGCCACTTGCAGATGCATATATACATTTGTTTACTTTTCGAAAATAAGCGCGCATATACGTTCATAAAAAAAACATTCATATACGTTTCATATAGACACGTAAATCTACGTAAATCACTTTAGAAAAACTTAAACGTGAAAGCACATTAGCCGCTAATATATAACAAATAACATACTTTGGACTTCGTCATACAGGAAACAAATAATTCGATACGTATATCACATAACGTATACTTTTCAATGAATCATAGAACTTCACATCGAAATCATTTGGAAATGTAAACGTGAAAGCACGTAAATTACCCCCACACTTATTTCGTTCCACAGGAGACACATATTTGCAAACAGGCACAGAACTTTTCATTAAATTGTAAAAGGACGTAAAGGTGAAAGCGAGTAAGTTACCCCACCTCCAAAAGTGATCTCCTGATGAAGCTACTACGCGTTCGGTGCTAATGTGGGCCCTCGTTTGTGTCTCCTACAAGACATGCAAATCTTATTTTAGTTATTAAACAATGCTTCTCGGAACTGAATTTAAAGCTTAAGTTGAAATTAGAGTCTCGTCGGACGTTTAGGTGAAAGGTGGAAACCCCAGGGGTTTAATTAACCATTTTCAGCATTTTCTGGGATCAAAGTGTAATATCCTCTGAAGTCCATGGGTTTTCTGGTCATATTGAAAAATTTTGGGGTTAAATCATAATTTTCTAAAGGTTAAGGTTAATTCTTGAATTAGTCAAAAGTTGGGGTTTTACAATTTGGCCCCTGAATTGAATTAAATTTACAAACCCAGCCCCTTCCCCTTTTCCCCCTCTTCCCTACGCCACTGCCCCATATTTCCCTCCGTCTGCAGCCGTTTCACCGGCGTTCACCAGCCGCTGGCGGCCCCGCCACCATCACCACCGAACACATCCAGCAAAAACTTAGCCAAACTCACATAATCATATAAATATATGCTTACTAAATCTCACAAACACACACTGATACATATATATATACACACACACAGGTTCCTCGGCGCTGGCATCGATGCCGGCGTCTCCCTGTTCCTCCATCACCGGCGCCGGCACTCTCAGCGGCACTCCTCCTTCTCCAACCAAACCCCTCAACCACAACACTCAACACATACATACATATATATATACTGACCCAACAGTGGCGCCGCAACCAGCGACGCCACCACCTCGTACATCCGTCGGTCACTCGACGGCGGCGGTGGAGGAAAAACAGGGGTAGTGGGTTCGAAATCAGAAAGGCCAGGAGAGGAGAGAGAGAGAGAGAGAGAAATGGGTCGGAGGAGTCGAGGTACTTGCCGGAATGATCGCAAACTCCGACGGCGATGGTGGTTACTTGATTGAGAGAGAGTGGTACGAGAAGAGAGATCGAGAGACAAAAATGGAGAGAGAGAGTGTGTGTACTGTGAGAGAGATGGAGAAAATCGAGAGTGAGGGAAAGATGGAGTTGACTTCCTTTTTTTTTCTTTCTTGCGAATTTTGATCCTCAAAATCACATGAGACCCCAGGTAACTTCAATTAAGTGTAGAGCAGTATAGATGTGTTGGCATGAATTGGTGAAGAGAGAGAAAGAGTTAGGTGTCTTATTTGGGGAGAGTGAGAGATGGTGAGTTGGCAAGGTTTTAGGATGTTATATTCTTCCCTCCTTCAAAGAAATTTCGTCCTCGAAATTTAGATACGTATCATAAAGTGGCAAATTTGGGTACTTTGTGAAAATCTCTTATTCTTTTTTTTCCAAGTCGCCTCTTTAATGCCATGACGACTCCAAAGGACTTTGATTAAAACGACTTCTCGATTTTCTCAGTTTTTAAATTCTTTTGTCTAGGATAGCCATTGGAGTCTCCTCGTACGTTAAGTCTTTCTCACGTCCGACATCTTGTCAATCAATGATATGACTCGAGTCGAATACGTACTTTCGTAGCATGGACACGTCGAAGACGTTATGTATATTTACGAAGTCCGGCGGTAAAACTAGTACATAAGCTACTTCGTTAATGCGTTCGAGAACTTCAAACGATCCGATATATTTTAGTTTTAGTTTTTCTCTTCTTTTTTTTCGAAGCGATAAACTCCTTTCGTGGGTGATATCTTCAAAAGACTTTACCTCCAGGGTGTGTTGTATACGACGTGTTATGCGCTTCTTCCAGGACCCATCTGTTGATATTACGAATCTCTCTACAGCTTTTTTCTCCATACGTGTTTTTTACCTTTTGTAAGAATTTGTCTTCTTCTTGAGCTTTGACTATCTGTTCTCTAAGCGTGGGCTTGACTATTAGAGCCGTGATTCGAGTCTTAGTATTTCTTGGAGACGTAACCACTTCTAGATTTAACTCGGATACTTCTTTTATCAGTTGATGTCGATCGATAAGCATGCTAGCTCTAAATCGTGAGTTGGGTAGTTCTATTCGTACGTTCTCAACTATCGTGAGGCGTAGGCTATCACCCTCCTTGTTGCATTAGCACATGAAATCTTCTATGCATCGGTACAAAATGAAGCGAGCGAAAAGTCCGTCCAAGTTTCTTGACCATTCTTCAACGTTCGCAGGTTCTCCTTTTCATTGATAGTTGGCGGGTTAAAATGTCGAAATTATTAGATTTCTTGATTCACCTCGCTTCTTGATGTCAATGGGGACAGTGTTGTTCGTGCCGCATTCAACAGTTCCGCTAGGCCTTTTAATACGGTGATTAGGTTACCTATCATTCCGTCATCGCCTTGCTCGTGGGGTTCCTCGGCTTGCCTGTGGGGCTTCTCGACTAGTTGTAAAATCCTGTAGGGTCGGCTTCGAGACATGATTTTTGTTCTGATAGCCGTCTTGGATACGTCTTCTTTTTTATTCTTCACTTGATGATATCTGGATCTCAAATCGGGTTTTTTGTGAGTACGTTTGCGTCTCTTGTTTAATCGGATAAGTCTCCAATTCGTGACAATGCATATTTGTTCTTGATAGTTCTCTTGTTCAGCTCACGATAATTTATGCGCATCCGGAAAGTCTCATCCTTATTTTTCACGAACAATACTAGAGCCTCCTAGGACGACTTCTTGTAGCTGAGCTTTTAACTTCTACGTTTCTTTCGACATCATGCGATATGGTGCTTTCGGCACTGGTGCTGATCCGGTACTAAGTCGATGTAGAATTCGACTTGTCTATCGGGCGACAGGCCTGACAATTCATTCGAAAAGACATCCCCGTATTCCTTCACTATCGGCACCCTGTTGGTCGGGTCTGACTCCAGTTCGAGATTTTTTTTCTCACATTGGCCAATAAAGCCTCGTAATTTTCTTCAAGCATTTTGGTCGCCTGCATTGCTGACATCTCTCGTGGGTCATACCAGTTCACATTTCGAGGAAGATATTTCCTTCGTGTTCAAGTAATTGAAAGAGGATTTCTCTCTCACGACACTTAATTACAGCGTGGTTAGTTTTGAGTCAATCCATTCTTAAAATTACGTTGAAGTCCTTCGTCTCCAAAACATGCAAGTCAGCCGTAAAAAAATTCTTTTCAAAACGATTGGTACGTCTCGACATGTTATAGTTCTTCCTGAGTTCTTCCTGAGAGTATGCTAACCTCTAAGACTTCCGCATCTACTTTATCGTTTTCCTAGCAACAACCCTAGGCCTAACCATCTTCCATACACAATCTTACGTAAGTTTTCGTAGCGAAATCACCTCTTAAACATCATCTCATACTTAAAGCTCAAACAAATAAACGCCTAAAACATTATTCCACAAATCAAATAATAACCTCAATAGACTTCTCTATCATTCGTATGTCATCATAGCATAACATACCTTAGCGGAGCCGAGCAGCAGAGTAAATGTCGGTAGCTAATAAAATTTTCCTTTCAAACAAAAGTTTTTACATCTCTTCAGATTTGCGTTGAGTAAAAGATTTTTTTTTTTTGAAAATAAAATATTTTAGTAAGTCTACAGAATCATAGACCCGCTCTGATACCACCCATAATGCCCAGTTTCTTTTTAATAAAGGAAATTTTTAACTAAGGCGCTACGTACAAAAACTCACCATTTTTATAAATATAAATATAAATAAGATAAAGAATAATTATGGATTACATTTTTTATAAAAATAAAAACATCATAAATAGAACTCTTTTGCAACCTTTAAAACATCGGCTACCAGCATCCACTGTCCGCGCTTCACTCTCAAGATTTCCTTAAACTGTAAACATTTTAAACATAAAAGGGGTAAGTGCATAAAGACACTCAGTGGGGTGGGATTCGTGAACAGTTAATACATTGAAGGAAACATATAATTTGTTAAGCACATATAATTGTAACATGTGGTTCATTAGCCACTTTGATGCGATTCATTAGCCGCTTGAAATGTTAGGTGGTTCATTAGCCACTTGAACGTTAGGTGGTTCTTTAGCCACTTGAAATGTTAGGTGGTTCTTTAGCCACTTGCAGATGCATATATACATTTGTTTACTTTTCGAAAATAAGCGCGCATATACGTTCATAAAAAAAACATTCATATACGTTTCATATAGACACGTAAATCTACGTAAATCACTTTAGAAAAACTTAAACGTGAAAGCACATTAGCCGCTAATATATAACAAATAACATACTTTGGACTTCGTCATACAGGAAACAAATAATTCGATACGTATATCACATAACGTATACTTTTCAATGAATCATAGAACTTCACATCGAAAGCATTTGGAAATGTAAACGTGAAAACACATAAATTACCCCCACACTTATTTCGTTCCACAGGAGACACATATTTGCAAACAGGCACAGAACTTTTCATTAAATTGTAAAAGGACGTAAAGGTGAAAGCGAGTAAGTTACCCCACCTCCAAAAGTGATCTCCTGATGAAGCTACTACGCGTTCGGTGCTAATGTGGGCCCTCGTTTGTGTCTTCTACAAGACATGCAAATCTTATTTTAGTTATTAAACAATGCTTCTCGGAACTGAATTTAAAGCTTGAGTTGAAATTAGAGTCTCGTCGGACGTTTAGGTGAAAGGTGGAAACCTCAGGGGTTTAATTAACCATTTTCAGCATTTTCTGGGATCAAAGTGTAATATCCTCTGAAGTCCATGAGTTTTCTGGTCATATTGAAAAATTCTGGGGTTAAATCATAATTTTCTAAAGGTTAAGGTTAATTCTTGAATTAGTCAAAAGTTGGGGTTTTACAATTTGGCCCCTGAATTGAATTAAATTTACAAACCCAGCCTCTTCCCCTTTCCCCCCTCTTCCCTACGCCACTGTCCCACCTTTCCCTCCGTCTGCCGCCGTTTCACCGACGTCCACTAGCCGCTGGCGGCCCCGCCACCATCACCACCGAACACATCCAGTAAAAACTTAGCCAAACTCACATAATCGTATAAATATATGCTTAGTAAATCTCACAAACACACACTGATACATATATATATACACACACACAGGTTCCTCGGCGCTGGCACCGATGCCGGCGTCTCCCTGTTCCTCCATCACCGGCGCCGGCACTCTCAGCGGCACCCCTCCTTCTCCAACCAAACCCCTCAACCACAACACTCAACACATATATACATATATATATACTGACCTAACAGTGGCGCCGCAACCAGCGACGCCACCACCTCGTACATCCGCCGGTCACTCGACGGCGGCGGCGGAGGAAAAACAGGGGTAGGGGGTTCGAAATCCGAGAGGCCAGGGGAGGAGAGAGAGAGAGAGAGAGAAAGGGGTCGGAGGAGTCGAGGTACTTGCCGGAATGATCGCAAACTCCGACGGCGATGGTGGTTACTTGATTGAGAGAGAGTGGAACGAGAAGAGAGATCGAGAGACAAAAATGGAAAGAGAGAGAGAGTGTGTACTGTGAGAGAGATGGAGAAATCGAGAATGGGAGAGAAAGATGGAGTTCAATTGAGAAGAGAGATCGAGAGACTTCTTTTTTTTTTCTTTCTTGCCAATTTTGATCCGCAAAATCACATGAGACCCCAGGTAACTTCAATTGAGTGTAAAACAGCATAGATGTGTTGGCATGAATTGGTGAAGAGAGAGAGAGAGTTAGGTGTCTTATTTGGGGAGAGTGAGAGAGGGTGAGTTGGCAAGGTTTTAGGGTGTTATATATACAATATTTAGGAAATATCATTTCAATATGAGATTAATATATTGAGAATATTAAGGAAATATTATTTCAATAAAGATTCTTATTCTTAAATACTTGAGCAAATTTCGATTGAGGTGTCAATTCAAAAATTTTATATGCCGAAATATTATTTCAAAATACATATTTACATGCGTAAATTTTGAATGAGGTTGATATCCTTCCATTCAAAAATTTTATATGCTGAAATATTATTTCAAACTAGGAAAAAAAGAAATCTTATAAAACTGATTCACGGATTTTAAATCCGTGCAATTCGGGTAAACCCGATTCGGTACGATTCCTCCACGCTCCGATATGACCATCCACTCGTCCCTACACGTCGGGGAGGGGGCACAACACAAATTATATGATACAACTAATACCTTTATGTAATGTTATTGATATCTTTATGTAATATAACAAATTTATTCCAGAAAAAATGAAATAAGATAATATACAACCATTTTTGATTAAAATAAGATAATACCTTTAAGTAAATGTAGTAATACTATTATGTTATATAATTAACACATTTATGTGATATAAATAATATTTTTACTTATATTTCAGTAAAACAAGGCAGTACCTTTATGCAAAGGAAGTAATACATTTATGTGAAACAACTCATACTTTTATTCAATAAAACATATACATTTATGTGATATAATTAATGTATTTCAATAAAGTAATAAATTTTTTTTAAGTAAAATAAATGCACTAATACCTTTACATAACCTGATTAATACCTTTATGTGATACAAGTAATACTCTTATCTTCTATTCAAGTAATACCTTTATGTAAATAATATAATACCTTTATGTGTTACAAATGTTACATTTATGTGTATTCAATAATATCTTTAAATTATATTATGATTATAGCGTCTAGGACAAAACAACGCATAATTTACTAATTAAATAATTAAACCTCTAATAGTTTGATTTAATTACATGTGTTTTATAAAAATGAAATAATGCATGATTAATTTATCGGAGTATATTTTAATCAAAACTCAAAGGTTATAATTATTAAAAAGGTTCGTAATCAAAAATTGAAAAGATAGAAACGAAAATGAGGTCAATCGGAGACCCGTAGCTCAAACCACGAAGAAAACACGAATAATACGAAAAATCGGAATATACGTATATATAGTACGAAACGAGTTGTAAAAATCATAATTCGAACGAAAAAGTAAAAAAGGTAGATATTTTCTTTTTTTTCTCTCCTCTGTTTTCCGGCTGGCGGCCGCCGTGCCGGCGCCGACGCTGGCGTCTGCGCCGGAACCTTTTTTTCGACTTCGGCCGAGTTTTACACATCTTATAGTTTTCGACGAGCCCGTTCCAGATTCGGGCTCGATTTTTCATTCCGACATTTCCTTCACCGGAAAATGGTCGATCAAACGTCGGAAAACCCTGACTTTCTTCTCCTCTCTCTTTCTCTTTCCCTGTTTCTTCATTCTTCCTTTCCGTTTTTGCTCTCTCTCTCTCTCACAGCTCTCTCTCTCCATCGCTCTCTGGTTCCGCAGCCGTCGTGCGTTCTTCGGCACGTCGCCGGAGCCGCTGCGGCCTGGTGGCTGTGTGTGTAGTTGTGTGTGTGTTAGTTTGTGTGTGTTGTGTGGGTGGCGCTATGCAGCGCCGCCGTGCTTGCTGGTGGTCGGCGCGCGGTGTCGCACCGGCGTGGTTGGGGTCGGGGTGTGGCTGGCGATGGGTAGTCGCCGGCAATGGCTGTGTTTGCAAGTGTGTGGCTGCTGTTGTTTTTGGGTGACACCGAGAGCTGCGCGCACGTGGGAGACGGGGTGTGCGCGGTGCGGGAGCTGGGTGTGTGCGCGCTGTGTGCGCGTCGGGCAGGGCACCGGGTGCTGTGTGCGCACAGGGTAGTACCGGGGCGCGCCGTGTGCATGTCGTGTGCGTGTGTTCATGTCAATCCGTATCGTGTGTGTGCGTGGTGTCGCCAACCGTGTTTTCTGGTGACGGCGGAATGAGTTTTGGTGAGGAAATGATCGTTTTGATTTTTCGTTCAATCCGGGGACCGTTTTGCAAACCCTAGATTCTTAGGATTTTACGTTCTAGCCCTCCATCTTTTAAAATTTCGTTTTAACCCCAAAACTATTCTGTATTTATGAAATGCCCCTATACCTTTAAACACTCCGTTTAAGCTCGTTTTTCTTCCGTTTTAGCTCGTTTATCCACCATTTAATCTTGTTTTTCCTCCTTTCAAACTCTAATTGTTTTCCTTTCACCCTATGATCACCTATTAACCTTCCACACTCGTTTCTTCATCGAGAGAGTTTATATAATTATTTTATATATTTAATTATCGTAATAACGAATCTAAGAAACCTCTTTACATGTGTAGGCTCTCAATCGGAACAACCACACTAAAAACTTGATACTCTATTTTTACAAGTGATTAGCACCGAACAAGGTGGGGGTAACTTCTAATCTCTATAGGTTTATTGATCTCCATAATTGATATATGAATTGTTGAACTCTACATGCTGTGAATATTGTGTTCATATTATTATATTGTGAAAGGACTACGGTCCACATTCATGTCACGGAGGGACTAATGGTCCGTCAAAAATACTATGGAGGGACTGATGGTTCGTAAAAAGTACCAACGGTATAAAAATCATATTGTATGCTACGGAGGAACGGGTGGTCCGTAAAAAGCATCAATGGTATAAAAACCGTTATATAGGGTAAGACGGGTTGCACTCGCACAATTATGTGCTATGCATTCTATGTGCTGTGTCTAGTTGTTGAATTTATATATGTTTGTTATGGTAAACATGGTTATTCCCCACGAGTGAATTCAACGCACTCACCCCTATCTGTATTCACACTACAGGAGATGAAGAGAATCGAGATTTGTAGAGAGAAGGGTGTCGTATCAAGTTTTCTCTTTTTGCTTTCTAAAACTTGATGTCTAAACAATGTTTTTAATAATTCACGTTTGTAAAGTTATATTGTTATCCTTTTGATGGATCCTGTATGAGTATTTCCGCTGCTCAAGGTTTAAAATATTTTATTTCGGCTTACTGTTATCCTTTTGATGGATCCTGTATGAGTATTTCCACTTCTCAAGGTTTAAAATATTTTATTTCGATGTCGATGTTTTGTATATGTAAATTTTCTATCGTCTTCTATTTTCTTCTTCTGATTTTTAAAACGTCTTCTCTTGTTCTCTTTTTCTGAACGCGCCATTACGCAACTTTGATAAAAATATGTTTTAGAAATGGGGCGTGACAATGATGACCTTTATGTTATAAGTATGATACTTTTCTAAGATATATTTCTTACCCTAATTTATTTCAAAAATTATATCAAGCTCATCAAAAAATTCATCTTCATCGGTAGATAACTCAACTATTTCATGTGTATTTGAATGATCACCTATCATACAACATTAAGAACACGAAATCAAATACAATTTCATATTTTTTGAACTGATAAAGATTAGTTGTTTTTTTCGCATGATTATCTGAAATTTCTTCTCATCTTCCATATTTCTTATCTGCAATTTTCAGTTGTTGATAATATATTTTGTAAAGGTTCGAGAAGGATGCGTGAATGGAGAAGAAGATATGAGTGGAAGATGGAGAAGAAGAAGTTGCAGCGACATAATTAAGGAAAGAGAGAAAGAAGGAAGGAGAAGATGCAGAAGAAAAGGAGAAACGGGTGAAATTAGGGTTTAAAAAAATAAAAAATATATATATATTTCCTGGATCCGGATCTAGGTCGGGTGACCTAGTTGCATGAGAGACTCACTCTTCAAAATAATATTAACATGCACAAATTTCAATTGACGTAGATATCCTTCAATTTAAAAATTTTATATACAAAAATATTATTTCAAAAGAATTTCGACTGAGATTGATATCCTTCAATACAAAATGAGTAAGTCTTGTGTGAGACCGTCTCACGGATCCCATTCCGTGAGACGGGTAGGGTCGGATCGAAGTATTACATGATATATACAAAAGTATTACATGATACATATAAAAGTATTACCTCATATACATAAAGGTATTACATAATATTAAGTTATGTGATATTTTCAAAAAGTATTACATGATATACATAAAAATACTACCTAATACACACAAAAGTATTACATATTACACAATTCACGCACGAGGAAGAAGAGCACCTAGGCGCCTAGCTAGGATCCGCGCGTTTTTGTGTTGACCCGACCCGACCCAATTCGGGTCATTATCCCATAATACAAAAGTATTACTTGATATACATAAAAGTATTACCTAATACACATAAAAGTATTACATATGTTCTTATAGTCTGACTCAACTCAAAACGCATTCTATAATACAAAGTATTACCTAATATACATAAAAGTATTAGGTAACACACACAAAAGTATTACATAATTTTTATGTTTGACCCGATCCTATCCATCTTACGGAATGAGATCCGTGAGACGGTCTAACCCAAGTCTTTGTCATACAAAATATTTATATATGCAAATATTACACTGTGGAACAAATATTATTGTTTATATATGGAAGTATGACATTGTGGAACAAATATTATTTTGATTGAGGTTGATATCCTTCAATTTAATTAAGATTGAGATTTGTTGTTTGAGGAATTAAATCAACTTCAATATTAGGTTGAGACTTAAGATTAATATGCAGAAATATTATTAAACATAATAGTTATATACACAAATTTTGATTGAGATTGATATCCTTCCATTCAAAATATTTATATATACAAATATTACATTATGAAACAATTATTATTGTTTATATAGGTTGATATCCTCCAATTTAAAGTAAGACAAGTAAGTGTTACGTGAGACGATCTCACATGAGACTTTATGTAAGACGGAGTTCATATGGATCAACAAGACGGGCCAATCCATTCAATCTCACATAAAACTATAAAAATCTCCATCTCACGTAACCCATTTAGTCTCACATAAAACTATAAAAAGTTTTGTTTCACGTACGTGAGACGGTCTCACGTAAGTTTTTGCTCCAATTAATTAAGATTGAATGTTTGAAGGATTAGAGCAACTTCAAAATTAGGTTGAGACTTAAAGATTTACTCTTTTAAGATGTATTGTCTATGAAAGTCACCGCTAATTTTTTTATCTAAAAAAAAATTGTCTAGTATCAAAATCTAATTATTCACACAAACGTATATGCATCAGTTGCTAGATTCATACAATTCAGATCGATCCGGCACATGATTCTACACCATGCAATTCAGATCGATCTGATTCGACATGTAATTCTAAATGTAGCATGCTTACACACTCTCTCAATTTTAAAAAATATGAATACATTTTAGTTATAACATTCACACCTTTAAATTATAACATTATATTACACAGATATGTAATACCTTTTTATATCTTTTATAAGTTGTGTTAGTCATACATTTAAGTTATGTAGTCATACATTTTAGTTATGTTAGATGTACTTTTGGTTAATTATAGATTTGATACTCAAAAGTAAGCCTTATTTTAGGATTGGTCCCCCTAAATCACAAGTCATCATAAGTAATCCCAAAGTTATATAAAAGTTATCACATTTGGTCATCGTCGTCAAAAATCTGTCCACCAGGACGGAAGTTCTAGGTAACTTCCTTCATTTGGTGGGAAAGAAACTCTAGTTTCATCCCCAAAAACTGCACTAGACATTCAATTTTCATTATTGGTCTGAAACATCAATTCTTATAGCATTTGTAAAGAATTAGAGGGATAAAACCGCTCTCATGAAGGAGCCTCACTTCCTCGGCACCGCCGATGTATCTACCGCCTATGAAGACCCTGGAAAGAGTTAATTTGGATAGATCTAATGGTAATTTTTGTTCACAATGGTTACATAATATCTTGAGAATGAGAGCTTTACAGCTGTAAGTGAAGCAAATTAAATAAGAAAGAGATAGATGGTGCTCAAAGTATATGAAGAATTGTGGTTGAGAGTAGCTGCTGCCAACAAATCTTTCTTTGATGAATATGCCTTGAGTATCTGTAGAATCCTTTTGGGAGAATGCATCTTGTGCTCTCACAATTCCCTTGTAACTGACAGCGGCAAGATCCTTGTGTTTTGGGAAGAAATCAGGGTTCACTTTGTGGATAAGACTTATTTTGGGGATATTTGCAGAAACTAGGATTTTTCCCACCAAATGGGAGAAGTTAGGTAACTTTCGTCCAAGTAGGTCCAAGTAGACGGATTTTCAACGGCGATGATCAATTGTGATGACTTTTATATAACTTGGGGATTACTTATGATAACTAGTGATCATTTAGGGGTATCAATCCTGAAATAAGGCCTATTTTCGGGTACCAAATCTGTAAGTAACCCATGTACTTTTATATATTACATAAAAATATGATTATGTTGATATAAAGTATAACTAATATCATATAAAGGTATATATGTACAAATTGTGCTAAAATTATGTTTTCTTTAAGTTAAAAGGTCATAAATGTTAGGATATTTGTACATAAAGGTCAACACATGAATAAAAAAATATATAGATCCCAACTCAAATTCGACTCGACCCAATTACACCGTGCACCTGATGCATAAAAGGCCAACTCCTAATTATTATTTTTCTTGGCAACTTAAATCAGATAATAATTTCTGGGAAGTATGTTTTTTTTAGATATTCTGCAAAAAGATGCTTATAATTTGGGTTACTATGTTATCAATCTTTAACCAACGTTTATATGTTTTATTTGATGAAAATGGAATTAAGATTCAAACTGAAATCTACATTATGAGTAATGAATTTAATATATTTATATTTTCAATACAAATTTCAGGTGGATGAAAAATAAATACATTATGTAAGCAATTAAAAATATATCTCTCTCCATCCACAAAGATATTTACTTAGTTTCAATACAGATTAAGAAATATCTTTAATGCATTTGGGAAAACAAATTTTACCCACAATTTTTTTTTTTTATAACCTTATTTATTTATTTTTTTTTTAAAAACATTAACGACAAAAGGTCGTATTCTCCAAAAGTCACCTATACAAATTTAATGGATTAAGTAAGAGTATTTTAGAGAAATTATAGATTTCTAATAAGAAAAGTGACTTTATATTGGGACAGATTAAAAATAAATATTGAACTATCATTTCAGCACAGATAGAGTATTATTAATAGATTGACTTTAGAATGAAATATATTCATTTGTGCTACTCGTTTGATATAATCGAGTGGTATTTTTTAAATTAGCCTTTTAGCTAATCTAAGAGTGGACGGGGTGACCCGGATGGACCAATCTGTTTATAAACCTCAAAATCAATGGGCCCAGTTAAACACACTCCACCATCTTCTAAACACACCCCAAAAAATTAAATATAAATAAAATTATATAGATAAAGACAATTATATCCTTACTAATAATTTAAAAAAACAAAAAACAATATTAAATATAAATTTCAAACACACCCATTAAATTAATTACTAAACACCTCATTTTACACACCTTTTTCTTCCTCATTATCTTCTTTAAACTCCATTAAAATTTAAAAAGCAAACCTAAAACCTTAAACTCATCCATTTAGTTAATCAAAAAAACATTATGAAACAAGAAATAACACATGAGATGGACAATGTAAGTTCTTAAGTTTTATTCTACCGATTTATTTTTTTTGTATAGTGTAAAAGAAAAAAATCTGCGAAAATCGCAGTCGGCCAATACAGGCCGAACACAAGGAAGTACGTTGGGCTGTATTGGCCGACTGCGATTCTCGCGGATTTTTTTCAAGGAAGTACGTTCGGCCTGTATTGGCCGAACACCTTTCAATACGTTCGGCTAATGGTCGAACACCTATCAATCCGTTCGGCCGACCAGAGCCGAACATATCCCATCCGCATTTAACAATTTCACGCGATTCCATTTTTTTTTTTCAAATTTTCATCAACATATAACATGATTTCCATAAAAAAAAAAGCCTCCCAAACATGATTACTAAACAATTTACATTCTATTTAACATAATAAATTCATAATCTATATATAAATATTCGAGTATGAACTAAGGTTCAAAAATTCATCCATTGTAGGCTCGAAAATGTGAAATCGAACTCCTCAAAACTTGTTCGAACTAAGATCGAATACATCAATTGAATTGATTTCTAACCAATTTAGGGTTAGGGCTTGTGGGTTAGGGTTAGGGTTCTTCTTTATTCAATTTGGTTGAAAAATGATAATTGGGGGTGTGGAGGTGGTGTTGGGGTGTGGTTAGGAAATCATTTAGTTTTGTATTTTATTTTAATGTTTTTTGCATAAAGGGTATATTTGTAATGTGATGGGGTGTATTTAGAAGATTTTAAGTAAAATTGATTTAATTATTGGTGTGTTTAGAAATTGAGGTGTGTTTAGAAGATGATGGGGTGTGTATAGTCTGACCCAAATCAATGTATTTGGATAATTTTTTTAATTAATCTTATACTAAGTTTGTTTTTCAATATATATACACACACGTATTGGCATAATGTTGACATAGTAATTATTCACATTCTCAAGTCTACCACTTACTTCCAATCAATAATATATTCAGCTAAATAGTGAAGGTGCTAGGAACTTATTCAAACCTTTTCTCTGATAAAAGGTAGTCTTTTTTTCATGCCTATGAAAGGAAATCCACTTGGTGTTAATTATAAATTATGAAATATATGCTCCCGTTTTCTCAAGCATGTACCATTTATATCCAATTATAAGGTTTTATATTCAAGAATGTAAGATTTGCATCTTGGATTTCATGAGCCCATGAAAATGACAGCTAATTTTATTAGTTGATAAGTAAAGGGGTGTTATACGATCACAACACAATTCTTAATTCATCTTTTAGCATACTAGTTAGAGAAATGACTAGTGCTCTTATCTGTTTATAATATATACCACATTCAATACACTCAATGCAGTATGCAATGGTGTCTTGATCAATGATTTGCACATCTTGTCATATTAGTAGATACGTTGTGCATGTACTGGTTTAAATAATTTTCGAGTTGAATTTTATGTTATCAAATGAATCGAGTTTGAATGAGTTTTTTTTTAGATGACTATTGATCGAACATGGAATAACTTTTGTACTTATGGTGCTGGAAACTAAGCAATATTAGATGTTATTGTAAGTAAAGTACATATGTTTAAACTTGTTTAGCAATATTATCAATTACAAATCTTATATGCTAAAGAAAATGAATCCCACAAAGATAATAGCTTTTCAGGTGTTGGAAGGATCACATATACAAGAGGATAAAGATGGACATTTAAAAATGTATTTAGTGCTTTGCTAAATCTTTGTGTTGATCAGATTGGTAGTAGATTAGGGATGTAAACGAGCCGAGCCGTTCGCGAACAGTTCGTGGCTCAGCTCGATAAATATTCGTTCGAGCTCGGCTCGTTAGCTTAACGAGCCGAGCTCGAGCCCGAGTTTCAAGCTCGTTAAGCTTAACGAGCTGAACTCAAGCCTAGACATGTTCGGCTCGATAGCTCGCGAACATGTTCGTTTAGGGGTTCGCGAGTCTGGCTCGCGAACCCTTAAACAAACATGTTCGCGAGCCAGACTCGTTTAGGGGTTCGCGAGCCTGGCTCGCGAACATGTTCGTTTAGGGGTTCGTGAATAGGCTCGTTTATAGTTCGTGAGCGTGTTAGTTTATATATTTTATTTGAATATGATTATGAATTTTATAAGTTTTTTAAATTTAAATAATTAATAATTAGTAATAAAAAAAAATCTTTAACCAATCCAAAATGTTATGGATAGGACTTGAACACAAAACCCTCCATCATATAAATAAGTTATACTACCACAAGACCAATTTATACTCTTGTTAATTTCCTTGTTAAACTTTTCTTTTATCTATTACATTTTAAAATATAAACATATTAATAACTAAATTAAATATAATTTACTTATTTCTAATATATTTCTTGTCATGCCATCTGAAAAATTTTGAAATTTTGATATTAATGATACAATTTACCAATGATATATTATCTTAATATAAAAGATATAATTATATTGATGTTTCATATAATTATATTGATGTTTCAAGTATAATCCCATCATCAACATAATAATTTAGCATTTTGGTTTTGAAAATAAGTTATAAGTATACAAATATATACTTAATAATATATTCATAATGAGTATAAAAAATTTTATCTAGTTCAAAATAAAAAAATCTAATTTCAACATACCATTAAAAAAACTATATAATTTATTTTTCCAAATGCCTTAAAGTTAGAATTTCTCAATTTACAAAAGTTTTTTGAAAAAAAATATAGATCGATTATCTTAAATTATGTAGTTTAATTTAAAAAGGTGTAAAAATAAGTAAAAAATAGTCAATATAAAAAGTGTTGTAATTTTGATATAATCATTATCACCATACTTCAAAAGTGGCTTTCGAGAGTGGAAACCTCAAATCTCATCTACTATCTAAAAACAAAATCAATAATCAAAATAAATAAACTCTTAACAAATAATATTTAATTTTCAATATGAAAAAAATATAGAAAATTCATACATTTTCAAAATCGAATTCAACATGCTTAAACTTTGAAAATAAATCGGACTTAGTCACTTAGTTATAGAAAGATATCAAACTATAAACATGTGCAAATCTACATATGTATCAAAATTCAAAATCTTTATATAAGAATAATGTAAACGTGTATTGCAATAATTTCATATAGTTTATTCATTTAATTATTCATATATTTGCAAACTCAAATAGGTATATATCAATATATTATATATGATATACTCTACATTTATATGTGTGTGTATATATATGAATTATATAATTATTATATTATGATCAATAATATTGATTTTGAAAAGGATAGCTTGTAAATTAGATTTTGATTATTGAATAACTAATTGATTTGAAAAACAAACCATAATAAACTTATGTGTATTCGAAAAAAATAGTTCAAAAGATACAATATGTAATTGATACGTATACTTTTTTTTTTATTATATACATATCAATTACTAATTTATGTCATATATCATTGAAAATATTTGTCAACAAAGTTAGATTATTATATACCATATATATTTATTACACAAAAGTAATAGTTTTATAAATTTACAATTAACTCAATTAATATCACAAAAAATAAAATATAAAATTTGATGAAATTTCTATTATTAGGAAATGAAAATAGACGAGAAATGAAATATATGCCAAAATTAGTGTTAACGAGCTCGAAATCTAATTTTTTTGAGCCGAACTCAAGCTTGAACTATCGAGCCTGTATTTGAGCCCATTTCGAGTTTTTGACGAGCCTTTATCGAGCCTGTATTCGAGCCCATATTTCGAACTTTTAACGAGCCTGTATTCGAGCCCTATTCGAGCTTTTAACGAGCCTGTATTCGAGCCTTGTTCGAGCTTTTAACGAGCCTTGTTATCGAGCTTTATTCGAGCCGAGCTCGAGCCCATATCGAGCTCAATCTTTTGATTTCAAGCCGAGCTCGAGCCCAATTTTCAAAGCTCGAACCAAGCTCGAGCCCGAGCTCGAGCCAAACGAGCCGAACTCGAGCCCAATACTGTTCGGCTCGGCTCGGCTCGTTTACATCCCTATAGTAGATGTTCATGTGTCTACTTTTAGTCATAAACTCGAATAACATATTACGGTTTTGGACTTTTATTTATGGTAACACACTTTTGAGGCGAATCATTAAGAAAACGGGAAGAATTATGTAGATTAGATATATTTGATTGAGATTTAGATAGATTTTATTATTATTGATATTATTATATTAGATTTTATCTTTATCTAGGATTATAGGTTTATATTAGTATAAATAAGAGTTATCTTTATGGATTCAAGTTGGTTTATTGATTTATAAATAAGAAAAATGAGTTTTCTTTCAAATTATATTATTTCCGATATTCTCAGTACGTACTAACTGATTGTAATTATCTTATTATCACGCTTATGTTTGCATCACTCTTGTAAGAACATCTCATGAATCTAATTTCACGAAATAGATCAATCTACAATCCACGATTAATGATAATCAACATATATATATGGGTTCGGAAATAAGTTTAATGTGTATGTAATGAGATTGTGTCTCACATACTCAATTATATTCATGACTTGTGAGACTCTCTGAATTTTTATGTTTATTTGTTTACCCAATTTTATTTTTGTATAGTACTCATAAGTCAATTATTCGTCTTAGAAAGAATTTGTGGGCTTAATTATTATCTTCATTACGTTTTTACAAATTTTCAAAGTGCAATGATTGTTTAGAAGAACTACCTTCGCCAACATTTCGTATACATGACGTATTTGTTTACGATCAATTTCTAAGTACTCGAGTATAAAATAACATCAAAGTTTACACAAATTAAATTAGATAGTTCAAAATAAACTGAGCTTGAAGAATTTAAACTCGATCCATATTTATAAAGCAGAATTGCAACATATAAAGAAGGGAGGTTTATATTAATATAAATCTAGGTTAATTTATCCAATTCCTGTTGAGAATGACTCCTTTTCCACGATTATTCTGTTGATGTGCATGACTCCATCTGTTCACAGTGACTAACATTAAATATATATATATATATATATATATATATATATATATATGCAATTCCAACAAAATGAAAAAAAAAAGTTAATATATGATCATTATTTAGCTTAAAAATTAAATTAATAAAATAAACTTAACAACTTACTAAATAGTCGATATATGTACAATATATTATTATCATTATACACATGACCTTATATATATACTAATAAAATAACATAAAAACTATTTAAATAAATATGAAAATTAAGGACAACATGAGGCTTAACTGGCCCAAGGAACAGTGTGGGTTCCGGGTCGTAGATGGAGCGGTCATAGTAAACCATGAGTCGACCCCCATTAATTAAACTAACTTTTCTATGGTTGTGTTGGAGTTGGACATAAAAAGAGTTTAAAAAAAGTAAAATTTAATGGAATACAAAAGATTTAAGACTTAGAGACTTAAATAAAATAATTAATTTTAAGTATTTGTAAAGTGGAACAAAAAAGAAAAGTTAATTCAGCTTATTGTTAGAAATTAAAGTTTAATGTTTAAGGTTAGTGTTTCAAAAAAAAAATTGTACTTTTCGTTTTGTAGATTAGGTCTTGTTCACTTTTTTTAATATCAATTTTACGTAATCCAATTTTAACCCTCTAACTATCACTTTTCCTAAATTTCATCTAATATTGATTGGTGTTTCGATTTTTGCCTACGTTGATGTTTGCATCGTTAATATGAATCTTGTCAATTTTGATGTCTACGTAGGCAGATATTGACATTTCGAGCAAAATAATTGAAAAAAAAAAAAAGTAATAGTTACTGAACCACAATTTAAATACATAGAATTGATGCTATAAAAAATGAGACTCTTCCTTATATATTGCCCCTATCCAATATAGTTCTTATGCTAAGAAAAAACGACGTAAATAGCCTAAGTTGGAAATGATACAAAATCAAGGTTACAAAAAAAAAAAAAGTTATATGAGTGTACAAACTAATTCATATAATTAGATGGTTGGCTTGTTTTGCATTGTTGTATAAATATTTAGAGCTAATGAAAGGTCATGTGTGTGTGTATTTTTGAAGGCACAATAAGTAAGTTTGCCATTAGTGCAAAATAGTGTGACATATATATTAAATTTCCATGGCCGGTGTTGGTGGCTACAGAGAATGTATCTACTTCAACCAATCACCAACCTAGTACCTCCAATAATACACCATTATTCTAACCTCTATCACTGTTCTTCTCTCTCTTCTTACACTGTTAATTTTTGTGTCCTATTTTGTGCTAATAATTGAGCTAACAAGACATGTGATTATCTGCCCCCACAAATTTCTAAGAAAAAACACAGTTCAACTGCATCACCAAATAGGTTGTATAACTTCTTGGTGTGTGATGGTCATCAATGGGTTCTTCTACAATTATGGATGGCCCTAGCTAGCTCCAATTGTTCTGTCTCTTTGATGACCACATATATGTATCCATGGGTACAAATATAATTGGTGTTTGCTAGTCATGAAAAGCTATTTGTTGGTTGTAGTGGATGCTCTCGAGGATCTTGGCGACGATGCAATAATTGTCTCGTTACTATTGAGTGTGGTAGATATAGCTTCCTCCATTTCAAAAAGGCCGCAGACGTAGCCTGATTAGTTTTATAACGTTTCACTATTAGTCCCAAAATCTCTGACTTGAGGTAGCGACATGATACGAATTTAAGATGATATCATATAAGTGACAGTTTAGCAACAACTGCATTCCGGTTACTCGGTATTAATAGTATTTATTTTTCATTATTATTAAAATTTGTTGTGTATATAATAATTAGGAAATTTTTGGGAGTGATCATATCACGAATCACATTTTGTAAGACAGAACTCCACTCATTTTGTTTTATCTTCTTATTAATCGTAAAAGGTTTTGTATTTTCACTTTAATTTTATTAAGGTTATAAAAATAATTGAGTAGAACACGTCACTTTGTCCATATTTTCCATTAAGTTTTCAAAAAATATTGTTTGACGAACAAACATTGCAGCCAACATTGATAAATTGGTCGAGATGCACCCACAAGTAATTTTAATTGGAAAAATGAGATGATTTGAATTGTAATATAATATCAAGTTCATAATTTATTTTGTTAAAGATTGAGAGCGGGTATTATAACTGTAAAATAGTGATTTTTTTTTTTCTGAGATAAGGCAAATTAAATAAAACCATACATATTAATCTTTCCAATCTCCCACTTCTAAGCAAATTTTATGTCAATGAATCTTGACCACTTGCCATTGGATTCTAACAGACCCACCATCAAATCATAGGCGAGCAATTGAGCTAGAAATTGTGGATAACAAATAGGGTGGTCCGATTCAAAACCATCATACATTCATATGGTTCTTCTCTTTTTTCCCCATTTATTTATTTATTTGTAGTTTTGGATTTTGTTATTATTATACATATATGTAAAATTCAACTCATTAATTGATTACTTTATAGAAATAATAATGGAATGAAGAATGGCACGGCCCATCCCAATTTGAGGAAGTTGACACATCAAAAAAGGACAACCCTATGTTACTATTCCCACAAAACTAGGTGTCAATAGGAAGAAAATAAGGAATTGGTCTGTCACACTTTTGGATGAACTAAAAATATTGACAAAAGAATTATATAAAATTGTCATATGGATGGTAGTATGGTACTGTCTTACTATTTACTTACATAAAAAATATTATTTACTTTTACTTGAAAAGGCATTTGTTTTCTTCTAGAAACCTAATATTTATTATTGAAATATTTCATACAAATATTTATGAATCGTATTACTACCATAAATTAACCTGAACCAAGTCATTACAACATGTACGTATATCATATAACAAATGACCTATTTTTGTGGGATGAACTAAAATGATATAAAGGTCTATTTCTATGAAATGATGGGAGTATATAATTTTGAAATTAAAGTTTTATTGAATTAAGTTAGAATCTAAGGAGATGATAACTTTTTACTTATTCATCTTTGTGGCAAATTCAGAAGTAATCATAGTTCATACACATTGGATGTGAACATTCCAATTTAATTGTGAATTGTTATGTGTTGTTATTTTAATTTTGCATTAGTTTATTTTTTAAGTTTCATTGATTTTGAGAATAAAATAAATTAATATTATATTTATAAATTATGTTAAATAATTATTGTATCTGATAACTATATTATGACAACAAAAAAATAAGATTAAATGAATATAATAACAATAAATATTATGAAATATTTTTCTTTAATGTAAATTAATTAGTGTAAGCTACTAGAAATGAAATTCAAGTTCTACATTATTAAAGTAGAACGAAACAATATAACAAAAAAATCATTGACCACCCGCGACACATAGTCAAATAAATGTCATTCTTTTTACTTGCTTTTAGGTCCGAAGTCTTGGTTTTTGTCTAGAATTTCAAAGTAAAATACAAAAAGCTATCTGTATATTGATCAACTTGTTTCTTTTAAATCATCAAAGAAATAAAAAAAATTATTATTTTAATAACTGAGTTTCAAACTTGCATCTAACTAATTTAGGAATAAGAATTTCCACCCTCAAAATTAATAATATATAAAATATGTAATGTATCTGAACGACTCGATTTTGAAATATTTCTAGCCTCTCACATAACTAACAATTCTTTTATTGTTCATGCAATTATATCCGAACAATGGATAAAAATATGGAAGAAAACAATGTTTCTTGTTTTTCCATCAGATTCCTTGTCATCTAAAAATCCATACAGAAAATGCCAAGAAATGTGTGTATGTAGCTTTTTAGGTGGCCCTTTCACCTCCATAATTTTCAACAGCTTCTCTAAATATATACATAACCTAAATAATTGGTTTATTCATCACACAAAAAAACATATAAATTGATTTCTCTAATATAAATTTCTAAATGTTGTCTTATTATTCACAAACCAAACTCAATTTTATTGATTTATATATATATATATATATATATATATATATATATATATTATATAAATTATAACTTGATTCATCTCACGAAACTAGATTCATAAAACAGTCTTATTTTAGTTATCGCGATCTAATTGAGGGCGAAAGTCAGAGAGAATGAGACCCATCAACCCATTAACTTCTAGCAAAGTATTGAAAAAAATTGGTTGTTCTTTTTTGTTATTGATATTATTATTATAACTTTGGAGTTTATTGATTAAAGTTTAAAGCATAATTATGATCCCCTTCACATGAGATTTTATCGTCTTATAAAACTTCATGTGGTAGAGTCCATCCTACAAGTCTATTTTTTCTTTAATATTCCCTTTTTCAGTTTTTTTTCCTTGAAATTTAAGTCTCAAATGGCTTTCAATGTCTTGACTTTACTTTCTTTTCCCCTGAAATATTTGATGAAGCATCAGTCTCCATCTCTTTGTTGAATCTAATCTCTCTATCTTTACTGATCTCAAGATGCTACATTCAATTCAATATGAAGTAATCATCACTCATTTTACACCATTCACGTAATTCACACTTCCTCCGTTTTAAAATAATTGTCGTTTTGAATTTTAAATTTTATGTCAAATTAAGTGGCGTTTTAGACTTTTATGCAATTTTATTCCTAAATTATCCCTAATAATATTCTTTAGCTAAAATTTAGGGTTTTAATATGATACTTTTTGTGGAATTAATTTAATTTTTTATTTTTAATTTTGAATTCTAAATTCCTTGATTACTTAGGGTGTATTTGTCCAATTTTTATATTCTTTAATATATGACAAAAGCTCCAGAATAACATTTGTTTTGAAATGGAGAGAATAATTTTTATATAATAAAAACTTACCAAATATAAAATACTATTTCAGCTTAATCGAGTGAACAAATCAATTAAACTGATATAAGCTGTAAATACTAGATACAACCTTAAAATAATAGATTTTATAAGATGAAGTCACACCTAATTTGTTCCTTATTATTAAATTAAAATGAGTTTATCTACATTCATATTTTCTAGGAGGGCCGGGACTCCCATTTAACAAATGAAGAATAGTGTGTGTGTTTTTTGAGATTTGGGCTTTCTTTTGAGCAAATATAAACTATAAAGTGAAAGAAAAATAAAAGAATAGATTTAAAGTTCAATAGTTTGAACTTGAAAAGTTACACGAGGAACAAGCCCCACTTGATTCCCTTCAAATTCTTCACCTAATCAAAGCATTGACTGCAAGCATATTTGGAATAATTAAAATTTTGTCAAATAATAAGACCAATTGAATTTACACATTGTCTACTTTTTGGCTTTCTCAAATCTAATAATTTCAAGAGGGTGGTTGAATTGTTGCTTACAACCAATTTGACTCTTTTTTGGACCATGGCATAGTACTATTTTTACTTTTTTATTTTATTTAATGACGTACTGAATAAATGTGAGATAACAGTTCATCTTCTTAACATATATAGTGAACAAACTTATATGAGATTTTTCATCTATATAATTTCATGAAACCAAATCCCACTATTCACAATAAAATGTTATTTTCATAAGTCAATTTCAATTTTACAAGCTATGAGTTGTGAGTTAATCTATTTCATGGAATTAAATACATTATCTCACGAGAGTCCTACTCTAAATAATATTTATTTTAGGAAAATTATTGGTTTTGGTGTTAAGATTATATATTTTTTTTAAGACTTTTTTTTGTCTTATAGGATGAGGAGACTACAAGTTGCAAACCTTGACTTCCCTATATATGGGCTTAAAGCAGGCATTCCATATATTTGTCATAAGGGGGCTTCTCTCAAGTCTTCACAGTCCAATGACTCACTGTCATAATAGTTTGGCCCATTTGAAAACAAAGATATAATATTGTTGGGCCCAATTTGAAAAAGCCTCTAACGTTTTACTATTTTGCTATTTTCTTAACATAAGTCTACCCAAGCTTTGTGGATCACAAAAAAAAAAAAAAAAATGTACCCAAGCTTTGTCAATTAATCATAGGACAGAAAATATTATTTTGAAATGTATAGTTACACAAGATAAAAGAGAGTATGAAAGGTCAGTCTAGTCACGCTATTATTCATCGCTCCATATCAGAGTAGTTTCTAAAATTTAGGAAAATTAATTGGTCTTGTTTTATTGAAATTAAAAAAAAAAAACTACTTAACTACTTTGAAAATCTTATATAATATTTTATACAAAATTTTATATTAGGCGGTGCCTAATTACTCACTGCACAAACTCATTTTTACCATAAAAACCTATAGTAGACGATCTCACTGATAAAGGTGTTCCATTTTTTTCTTTTCTTTTCTTTTCTTATGCTTTCCATGTTTTTTTGCAAGAAAGAATGGGCTTCCAAATGGGCTATCTATGATTTTGGCAACGTGGACTAAACTTATCGGCCCACAATCTAACAGTTATGAGTCTTATCAGTGGGCCCTATAATATAAGTAAAAAGCCTATGAAGTAATATCCTCTCTCATAAAGAGAGAACCAAAAAAAAAAACCCATATGGTGTTTTGGTTCTGCTGGTTGGATTGAAAAATCATGTCATAATTTGTACAGATTTTATATGAATTAATTTTATATGAATTCCAAATAAATCACAAAAATTTCCGTATAAATTAAATATAAAAAAAAAACTCATTATGTTTCAAAAAAGATTCATACATTCAAGACAAAAAGTTAGGTGAGGTTCATTCCACTCAATGTATAGTCACTAGAGAGTGCCATTGTCTTCAAAACATTTTTTGTCTTAAAAAAAGTTGCATTTTTTCTGGGTGAATTTTCTATAATATTGTTCTTATCATATTAAACAATTTATTTAGAATGATTGATAAATGGATGGGTAGTATATAATACAGATTTGTTCGATAAATATGGGAATTTTGTTCGATAACTAAGAGTTGTTATTTTGCAGTTTTATATACCCTTGAGTATTTGACTAGCACAACTCTGTTAGGAAATTATGACCAAATTTAGATAGTATATTTGCATCATAATAGTCTTACATAACATTACCAACCTTGATAATTAAGTTGAATTGATAGAGCAATAATTTGAATATAGATAGACCGTTTTATGGATTATGTTTTTATGAAACAAAATTCAAATCCCTTTGATAATGAAAAAGAAGAGTATGTTTTTGGATAAATATAGGTGTTATGGATAAATTTAGGCTTGATTAATTTCACAGATGTACTTTTAAACTAGCAATTATAGCAATTGAATGCGATATTATGACGCTTTGACTCGAAGTGGTCTCCATTGTTTTGATTCAAATAATTAATATTTCACTTATGCTCAATTAACAATTCAATGCTGCAAGAAAAAAAAATTAGCTACCTTTCTCGAGGTTTGTTTGATAAATGAAACAATTCTCGAGATTTGCAAAAATCATAGTTCGAGTGAAGGAAGGAATGAAGAATTTAGAAAAGCTCTAATGCTTCTATCACTTTATTCTATTTCTATTTCTCATTTATCTTTCTTTTGGAATTCACAGAAATTCATACAAGCTTGAATGATGTTGTTTATTCGCCGAATTATTAGTTCATTGTAACGACGTATCATTTGCCGCATTGATGAAACAATGGAGACTTAATTTGAGAATTACACCGTCATATTTATGTACTAATTAGTTATACCAAGTTTGAAACTATAATAATAATAATAATAATAATAATAATAATAATAATATAAATTGACTTGCAATTGTTCTTGGATATAGTTGAATGACAAATACAAAAACTCTTCTGATGCGACGGTTGCACTTATAGCAGAATAATGCATACTTATAATTATAAAAGATATATTTGAAATATACTGTAAAAAATATATATATATATATATACTATATATTAAAACAAGAAAGTTGACAAAAATTACAAGAATGTCACTTTCCCTCCTAAAAGTGTCATGTCAATAAAATAAATAAATAAAATAAAATAAAATAGTAAATCTTACTTGATAAGCTACTATATAATTATATATATATACATATTTATTTATTTATATATAAGATCAATCTTACTCTAAAAGTTATTATATAATCTATATAAAGCTAACAAATGAAGAGAAGATACATTGATTTCTCAAATTTATGCAAAACTAAGAAATGAAGAAAAAATAGTGATTTTTCAACAAAATAAAGATATATAGAGAATGAAGAAAGAAACATGATATACAAATATTATATATAATGAAACTAAAAAATGAAAGAATATAAGATTCTGCTAAACATTTAAAGGTAGAAAAATTCTTCTAAATTCACATTGTCTCATATCTTCGTCTTTAGAGAGATATAATGTTTTGAGAAAAAATATTATAAACAAACTTTTAGTACAAATTATTATGATTAAAATTCAACAACAAATATGACAACCCATACAACACACGGGAAAAATACTAATTTATAAATTACATACATACTTATAGTTGAAAAATACATGTTTATACCTATAAAAAACATATTTAAATTTCATCGCATGTGAACGGGTCACAAGACAGAATTGTTTGTCATCTTAGAGGCCAGCAGTCTGATAATGTGGGTTAGAAGTGTGTAGGAACAAAATTAAATTTTCTTAACATTTCAAATTACTTAGACGTAAGCATGAAGTTAATAGACTCATATTTAAAAAAAAACATATAATCGATAATTTACTGCAATTGGATTGAAATGGTGGGATGGACCCAAGCTAAGTACAAATGGACATATAGCTATTGATTAATATTAAAATGTGATGTGACATCTCATAATTTTGTTAAAAGGCATCAAATCAAATTTGTAGAATTTGGGTATCAAATATTACCAATGCCAAGGACGTCGGTGCCCATAATTTGATCTTTTGGACGCAATTATTGCCAAACGTGTGCCTGTTTGTATTTAGTCAACAATCTTTATATTTTAATGTTTTAATTTATATTTCAATATCTTCAATGCATGTCAGTATGGAAATATCGCAAAACATTACTAATATATTATAGATATATCGTAAATTTAAATATCGTAATGTGAATTGGAGGTCATATTTTTTTTTTGAGTATCGATACATTGCGGAATATCATATAGATATCGCTATTAATTCAATCGTAGTACAAAAATTAGATGAAAATCGAGAAACATCACGAATAAATATTGCATTTATATAAAACTCAGTGATTTTTTTTTACTTATTAGTCTACTTATCTAATTGTTTTTTTTTTGTTAGTTTTTTGTTTGTAGTGAATGTTTTTGGGTCGAATGTTTAGACTTGCAAAAATTTATTTTTCTCAATTTTTCATAGTTTTAGTTATTTTGTTCTGTATTATGTATTGTTTTATGGTCATACAATATTTATATAATATATTTCACGCAAGTTTTTTTAGTCTTTGAGTAGGTTTTGTGTGAGACCGTCTCACGGATTCCATTTCATGAGACAGGTCGGGTTGGGTCGTACATAATAAATAGGTAATACTTTAATGTGTATGAGGTAATATTTTTCTATATATCAGATAATATTTTTATATTATATTATGTAATATATATATATATATATATACATAATACAAAGGTATTACATGATATATATAAAATTATTACTTAATATACACAAAAGTATTACATGTTGCATGAGAGAGACGAGCACCTGGATAGCCTAGGATCCGAGTGTTTTTTTAGTAATCCGACCCGACCCAATTCGGGTCATGTATCCTATGATACAAAAGTATTATCTGATATATATAAAAGTATTATATGATACACATAAAAGTATTACATAATTTATTATAATTCAACTCAACTTAAAACACATCTTATAATACAAAGTATTACCTAATATACAGAAGAAAAAAAAATTACCTAATACACATAAAAATATTATATAATTTCTCATGTTCGACCCGACCCGATCCGTCTTACGAAATGAGATCCGTGAAACGATCTCACTCAAGACTTTGCCTTAGTCTTTATTTCCTCCCTTCCACTCCCTCTAACTCATTAAAAAAAAAATTGTATATAATCTATTATCTATATGTTTGCATTAAATCATTTTATTGTGATTTTGAATGAAATATATGCATAATAATATGTTATAGCAATTATTTCTATAATTCGTATTAAATTTTCAAAATTTTAATAATATTTTTTCATTTTTTTAAATGATATATATCAATATACGATATTGTTATATTCATAAAACCAAGATTATAATATTACTTGTGAGAAAGATATTCTCATCCTTGAAATATTATATATATATATATATATTATTTATATATATGATATATGAAAGATTATTTTGAAATATCAATTAAATTATATTAAAAGAATGAATTGTTATGTAATTTGCTATTTTTATCCATTTATACTTTCCAGACGTGAAAGTAGATGGATCCCACAAAACTTCTACATGTCCCATTTTGCTCTCATCAATGATCTCGAGTTCTCCACTGTCACAAATATCATAATTAAGAGCAATTGAAACAAGATGTCTTCTCAAAAAAAAAAAATAATAATAATAATAATAATAATAATAAATAAAAATTATACTTCATCCAGACATCCACCCTTAATGAACATCGATTTAGTCGGAAGAAAATATCTAAAATAAATATTATTATAGAAAGAGATAATGTACTAAAGTAGCTGCGGACATCAATGGAATGTGATTGAGATAAGAATATAGTTTGAAAATTGGAAGAAACATTAATTTGACTAGTACAATAAATTAGGTTCGACATAAGTTTAGAGTTTAAATAGCTAAAAAAGATGATATGCTAAAGTAGCTGGCCTGGGATGATAATGAAATAGACTTCAGAATCTCAGATATGTTAATTTACTTAAAATATTACACATTAATAAAATAAAATAAAAACTCTTAAAAAAGAAAAGAGAAAAAAAGAAAAAAAAAGATGATATTTACTAAAATTATTACCCATCTAATCAAGAAAAAGCTCTTAAAAATGAAAATAATACACGATATCTGGACATGTTATGTGTCATTAAATACAAAAAATTCATATATCCAAACTTGCATCATCACAACTTACATAATATGAAAAATTCTTATTAAAATAGAATGTATACTTAGAACAGATCTTATAAAACTCATTATTCATCTGATCCAAAATATGTCTATATATAGGATTGTTGTCCTATTCATTGTGGGCACATGTTAATGTACTCCTCGCTGATGTGTCAAAAATCCAACATAATCATTAAATTCAAATCAAAATATTTAGAAGAATGAGATATTTACACATCAACGGTGGATACATCTGACTCATAGTCGTTTCACATTCATTTGATAGAGTGAACTTTACTTAGATTAGATTTATCATGGGGATGAATTTAACCTAATTTAGAACCATTTTTATATTTTAAAATGTCACCACAATGTATATTTTATGTAAAATTATAGGATGAAATATATTTGGTATAGACTAATTCCTAAGAAAAATATGAAATTATCCGTCATAAAATTAAAAATAATTTTTTTTTTAATGGGATGTGATTGTGCATCTAAAATAGTTGTCCTCTTTTTTAACGTAAAAGCCTCATAATTTTTTTAATGAACCAAAGAGGATTTATATCGTCATTAAGAGAAGTCCAGACAGTCAAATAAAGTTCACATTCGGTGAGTAATTATCTATATATTTATGTGAGTGTTTATGAAATAAATAATGGATAACGTTTACATTTCAAAATAATTGTTGTTAAAAAAATAAATTTGTTTCAATTTTTTATCAGTATTTTTATTACCAATAAAGAGTTAATGTGATCTCTTATCAAGTTGAATCATCTCATCTTTTTAGTAAAATTTTATTATACATATATATATATATAAATATATATATATATATATATATTAACTATGTACTAATTGAATAATTGTAGGCAAATATAGTCACTTTACATAAATAATTATACATTATACTTTTTTCTTAATCTATATGAAACAACATCAAACAACAAGTATTACAGACTACTAAGGAATAATACCCTTACATACTACAAATTCATACAAAATTAATTTTTTTACTACAACATATATTGGGATATACTTTTATACCACAATTTTGAAAAAAAAAGACACAAATAATTATTGATAGCAACGATTGTGGGAAATGACATTTGAACAAATGAATGTAAAATTGTCTATCTTGTTTTATCCTAAAGTTACACAATATGATGTTAGACGATATGATGATCATATCTAGTGTTTTTTACCAACAGAAATCTGATATTTTGTTTTTATCAAAATTGTACTCATGGGAGAATTTTGTCAAATTTCATGAATTGTAATAGAAAATTATGTTTCTTATCATTTGTGTTATAAAAGTAATTTGTTACATGAACTATGTAATGAACATGACTCTTATGAGACTATCTTACAAATTTTCTTTCGTGAGATGAGTCAATCCACACAATTCACAACCCATAATTTATATAAAATTGTGAAAATAAATTTGATTGATAGATATATGAGTAAGTCTTATGTGAGACCGTCTCACAGATCATATTACGTGAAACGAGTTAACCCACAACTCACACTACACAATTCATATGTAAATTAATGAAAATGAGTTAGGATTGTGGGTAAAAAAAATTCGTCTCACGGAAACTATCCATGAGACTGTTCCATACAAGTTTTTGTGTAGATAAATTATGAAACTCCATTTTACATAATATATCTGTGAAATCATTTCATATAAATTTTGTGTGAAAAGATAATAAAGTCTTGTTTGGTTGATGGAAATTATGATGTACGGTGGGTGCACGGATTAGGTAGGGGCTCAACTAAGAATTACAAAATGAGTTGATGGGAGCTTGTCGGTATGGCTGCCCCATTCATTTATTTTTAGTTTTAATTCGTGTGTCTAATGTCTTTATTTTTAAAATATCTTTTATTATCATTTGACATGACCAATATCTTTATTTCATTATTTTGATACGGCTGGTACTGAACTGGCCTCCACATATTTCGATTTTTATTTTTATTTTCAGAATTTAATCCCCTCACAAGATTTAAGTATACTTATATAGCTTTTCGAGTATTGTTTAATATTTCTTATCTTTTATTAACAATTGTTTAATATTTTTTAAACAAGTATGTGTCGTAAGTTCTCTCAAACTCGTCTAGCTAAAGACGTAAAATTAAGCGCTTTGTTGGAAGGCAACCCAAATATTTATTGTGTTGGAAATTGGAAGAGAAGATTGGTTTTGACCAATTTTTGACCAAATTTTAATGTTGATTCCATTTTAAATAAATGGAAATAAGTTGCTAAATCGGAATCTACGTTTCGTGTAGATGAATGTAGTGTATTTACTTTCGAATTTCCAATTTCGGGTGAATGAGAAATTAATACACAAAGTTGGCAACTTGGATCCTTCTTGTGAAGGAAAATGGGAGAAAAGTGAAGTTGTCCCACATAGGAAAAATGGAAGGAAAAGTTCCACTTTATTAATAGGAGCACATGTATAAGAAATAATCATGTGTGCTTCCTTATGGTGGAACCTAGTGCCATTTTTTGGATCTAGTTGGCTAAGCACTCACGCACCATCCGAACCGCACGAGACATCATCACACTCGGGTTGGGTCCGGACCGGACCAAGTTGGATTCGGACCAGGTCACGGGTCGGGTCGGGTCGGGCCAAGTGGTGTGACCCTTGGGTGTGAAAGGGTGTCACCAAGTGGTGTGACCCTTGGGTCCAAATGGCTTGACCCTTGGGAAGAGGTGTGAATACACCTTTTGGAGTCAATATTAAGAAAGTCTCGAGTATCGAGTAAGTTCGCCAATAGCTTTTGGGTTGTTGTGCAGTATCGAGTAAGTTCGCCGATAGCTTTTGGGTTGTTGTGCTATAATCCTTAAGCTTGAAGTCGTTGTATCTTGGGGACGATTGGGGACGATTGCCGTTAACCGTAAGCACTTGGATACGGGGCAATATCGTCTTACGGAGAAAGAGCCTAGCTCTTGTCTCGACTTAACCCCGTTGTTGTGCATCTTTTCAATACGTCTAACCACCTAATTTTCCAACATATTGTTTTTTAGTTACGATGTATTTTTAAAGTTTAAGTCATTTATAGAATAAAAAAAAAAAATTTGAACGACTTGGCCGTGCTCCGTGTGACCCGGACCGGGTCGATCCCACTGAAAGGGACACAACGCGCAACTCAGTCGGGCTCCCCGAGGCCCCGGCGCGCGTGAGAAGAGGTAAGACGTGTCACCCGGCCGGGCGCCGTGTGACCCAGACCGGGTGGCGCACACTATATTGGCGGGGGAAAACGCGCGACCCAACCGGGTCACACGGTGCCCCAGGTAAGTTTTTTTTTTTTTTTGTTTCTTATTTTTGTTGTGGATTGGGTTGGGTTTGGGTCAGATAGTGGGTCAAATAGATCAGTCTCACAGAAGGGGATTCGTGAGACGGTCTCACATGAGCTTTTGCGTTAATTATTTGGAGAACAAAGAATCATAATCTGTTATTTTATATGTATAATTAGATTAGCTGCGTGCTTTAATCGGGATTTTGTTATGAAATTTTTATTATTTTAAATTATTTAATTATATCTGTAAATTAAAAAGGTTTTAATAAATTACGATCATTAATACTTTTTATATGATTAATAATTTTTCGATCATAATGTTAGCTAGGTTTGAAAAAATTCATAGTGTACATATTGTGTTTATATATGAGAAGTGGTAGAAGTATGCCAAATCAGTGTGATAATTCAAGACTAAGTGATGATTTTAATGTGATGTCTGGAGAGATGGAGTTGCGTTAATGTATGGATTATGTAATGTTGTAATTACGTGATTTGATATGAATTTTGTTAGTTGTGAAAAATGATGTGATTGTCCATGTAATTATGTAATTTTGCTAATTATCATGAAAAATGGTATAATTTGTATTCATGTAGAATTCATTTTTTAGTTAATTTAGTTAATACTATACATAGTTAAACATGATTCTGTTGTAGTAATGTATATATAGTTAATTAATATTTAAATTTGAATTTTGGGGGAAATATATCATTTCCTTATTTTGTGTATTATTATATATTATTAATAATTATATTAATGAATTAATATTATCATCACTATTATAAGAATTCGGAGAATATGTGAAATACAAAAGAAGAAATAAGCATTGATCGGCACATACATAATTGAAGATTATGATGATATGAAAATTAAGATTGCATAAATTAGATAAAAGTGAAAAAGAAAAGAAGCAATGATCTGTATATAATTAAATGCTATGCTGAAATAAACGCATAAATACATATTTCATAAAATAGATGTTTGAAAGGGGCTCAGAAATGAACAAAATGGAATGATGAGAGACAGAGAGAGGAGGGGATCATGGGATGTGAGAGTGATGAGACTATCATTGAAAATATATAAAGACTAACTATATGTATTTATATTAGACTAATGATAATTATAAGCATCAATCAATAATTGTAATGTGACATATGGATAGGATGATTTTAAATGCATTATAAATAAATAAAGATATAATAAATGTTTTTTTTTCAGCGCACGGGCAATAGAAGCAAGTAGGTTATATGAGAATTAATTTTGTGAGATAGTGTTAATATGTATAACTCAAACCTAGAATACTAATAGTGACAACTTCCAACATGAGGCCAACCTAATACAAAAATTGTGGGTTCATGGTGGTTCTTCATGGATATAGGTTAGAATCAAATGAGACCTGCGCGCAAATACAAAAAATGGTTGGATTTGGGTCGACCTGCATGTTGTCGACCAACTCTTTTTTAATTTTTTTAGTTCTAATTTTCATATAATATGTGGAATTATAAATTGTGGCTAAACAAGAAATTCTTGTTCTAAATCTCAAATTTCAGTTAATTGATTCAAATATAAATTTAAATTTTGACAAAAGTTCATACACTAACAAAATTTGAGATTGGAAGATATATATGTGTAGGGATAATTTGAACCATTGCCCATTTATTTTATTGAGAAAGTGAAGTGTCACCTATCAAGAAAAGTATGTTGGAACTTCATAAGAAATATAAATTCAGTACATTGTGATTTATGATACAAAAATTGAAGTTTACAACCTAATTCGTTGCAAAGGACAGAGTTGAGTACTCCATTTAGGGGAAATATTACAAACCGCAAAAATTATGTTTTTTAGCCTCTAATATACGAAAATATTTTTAATACATTTTTAATTTAGAAGATCATAACATTCCTAGAAAATTGGTAAAAATATATGTTTTCTTGTAATTTTTAAAGTCAAACTGAACACATCTTTGTTCAAAAGTAGAAAATAACTAAAAGAAAATATGTTTCCATATATTTATGGTTAAAAAACATATTTACTATATATAATGGTTATGAAATCTATACGAAATCTATGCAATTCTTTCCACTATTTTCGTATATTAGTAACCCAAAGTCTATTTCTTAATGAAACGTGTCTGCATTTAAGACATCTAACATGGTGTAATTTAAGATGGTGAAAAGTGTATTAAATTGCAAAAAAAAAAAAAAAAAAAAAAGAGGAAAAAAGAAAGAAAGAGGGTATAAAGTGAGAAACAATAATCGGAAAATGCAATAAGCCCTAAAATTAATTTGATATTTGTATGTGTATAAAAAAAAAAGTGTGTGCATACATATATTACATTAATAAAAAACAATAATAAATTAATAACAAATTATAGTAGAAATTTCAGTAAATTTAAGTAATATACAAGTTGCTAAAATTAATATCGTTAGCTATAAATGACATTAATTTTCACATTTTTCAGCTGAGAACCAACTGTATTACTTTACTCGTCTGAAAGATACCAAATAAAATATTAACAATGGCAAATCTAGATAAGCTTAGAAAAAATATTAATGAAATGATGTGAATAAACCCTGATCTCATCACCTACCTCTCTCCCACAGCTTGCAGATAAACACACACACAAACAGAGCAAAGAAATATTCGCAGAAATGTGAGTGCCCCACCACCATTGTTTTCTCTCAAATATAGCCTAGTTCCCCGGTCCCTTTCCAAGAATCTCAAGAACAGCCCCACAGATCATATTTACCATTTTCGCTGTTTGACTCACCTACACAGTCTCACTCTCTTTCTCTCTCTAGATAAAGAAGTGGGTTGCATTTCCTTTTCTTTTTTCCTTTTGGTGTGGTGTGGGAGTCACATTTTGAAGTTTGAAAAAATCCCCTTTTTTTCGGTTTATTTTTATATTGGCTTTTGTCTTTTTTGCCGCTCTTGCTCGGTTTTATTTCTTGCTTTTTCTTCACCAGATTAGACACATTTCATTTAAATATTCAAGTTCTTGTGCTTTTCTTTTGCCCTGTCTTATTATGTTTATCCATCGTTGCTTGCTCCTAAGCTTGCCTTCGTAGTAGAGCTGAAAGATCTGCATTTTATCAGCGATTTAAGGTACTGAAATTCTTTAATTGAAAAGGGCTCTTTTTATTTTCTTGGATTATGGCTCAAGAAAATGTGCAAGATTTTTGGGTGACTATTGTTGTTTTGTTGTGATTTTCGACTTTCATGATTGAATTTGCTGTTCTTGCAAAACCCTTGTGGGTTTATTGATTTTGAGTTGATCCTTTAGAATGGTGTGGAAATAAGTTGGTTATCTTGCTTTCATTTGTGGGTTTTTGAATTCTTTTGAAGTAAACAAATTAGGTGGAATGTGGGTTTTTGATTGCTTGGACCATCTACCTAATAACATGTTCCACCTAAAATATCAAGAAATTCGTTCATAGTTACTGTGATTATCTTTGACAGATGCCAACTGGATTTCTGTATTTTTTGAATCATATTGAATTTTTGATTTAATGATTAAATGATACTACTTGTTTTGTACAACTTCACTTGTCCTTTTCTCTCCTAAAGTTTCTTGATATATAGATTTAGTGAATTTGTGTCTTTTGGTTTTACTGTAATCTAAGTGAAGGAATTCCCTTTCTTTTCTGTTCTTTACTAGAAAAGTAGTTTCATATCTCCATTGTTGAGAGATAGTGTTTGCTTTTATCTTCTCTACTTGTTGTATTCTTACAATTTTCAAGTAAATGACAATGTCGGTTGCTGTTTTATGCTTTCTCCTTTTGCCATTTTCCAAATGCAGAAACTCTTATTTGGCATGCTAAATAGATCTGCAAGGCATATGTGATATGGCATCTATTTATATATATTTTTCGGCAATGAAACAATCAAACTATGAAAAACTTGCAGGTTCAAATTTCTGTGTTGGGGTCTCCTTTTTGAGTTCTTGGTAATGTATTTGCTTAAAGTTTTATTCTTCATACTTTAAGGTGGCGCATTATCCGATTGAGTATCTTCGGAGATTTTATAGTCGGAGGTGGTAGCTGAGAACTGTGGAAAATGGAGAATTATGATATATTGGAGCAGATTGGTAAAGGGTCCTTTGGCTCTGCACTGCTTGTGAGGCATAAGCAAGAGAAGAAGAAGTAAGCAAACTTTCTTGTTTATTTTCACAATATAATTTTGCCAATGATGGCTGTATAAATCATATAACTGAGTTGTTGCAATTGTAATTGGAATTAATCTTTCTCTTTTTGTTGATTTTTGTTTTCTTCTCCACTCTAAGGTATGTTATGAAGAAAATTCGCCTTGCTCGACAGACTGATAGGACCCGCAGATCTGCGCACCAGGAGGTGACTACTTCATTTGAAATCTCTTCTAATATTCCTTGATGATATCAAGACTTTTCTAATCATTCGAGAGCAGAAATTTCAATGTGCATTTAAAAGTTTTTGGTTGTATGTGGATTGTCTTGAAGCTTTGTAAAAGTTAACCAATGGTTGTAGAGTTTCTTTTATCTAAGCAAAACAAAATGAAAACTTCGATGGATTTGGCTAATAATGACATATATCTGATTTAGATTTTGTATTTTTCCATGTGCAGATGGAGCTCATTTCTAAAGTCCAAAATCCATATATAGTGGAGTACAAAGATTCCTGGGTGGAAAGGGTATGTGAATATTACCGAAGAAAGCATTGTTAACCAAAATAAGAAAAGAAAACAGATGATTTCCCTTGTAGCATTATAATTTTATCGTATCTAATGTTTTCAAGTTTTTATTTGGATGGCTTTCATGGTTAACTGTTTTTGAAGACTTTCTACTTTTGTTTATATATATATATATATATATATATATATTTTTTTTTTTTTGAATCATCTCATTAACATGTAAATGCTGTTATTTTTAGGGTTGTTATGTGTGCATCGTGATTGGTTACTGTGAAGGAGGAGACATGTAAGTTGCCTGTTTCTTGAGAAATTGTACTAATAAGTACGATTTATGAGTAGATCATAGTGCCAAGTATTTTGTGAATCGTAATTACTGAATTCTGTATGTTGCCTTTCTTAATAACTGTAGAGCGGAAGCCATTAAAAAGGCAAATGAAGTTCATTTCACCGAGGAGGTAGTCCTACAACTTAGTTTAATCCTCGTTTTCTTTGCGATCTTATTGTTCTTTTAATTAATTATTACATACACGTTGAATTATGAGCAGAAGCTTTGCAAGTGGTTGGTTCAACTGTTGATGGCACTTGATTACTTGCACTCCAATCATATACTTCATCGTGATGTCAAGGTATAACTACCACTTCACATAGTTAGATACAATGCACCAAATAAAACATATTAAAGTCTTATTCTTTTCTTTCCTTTTCTTTTCAGTGTTCGAATATATTTCTGACCAAAGATCACGACATCCGTTTAGGTAACCAAACTATTTGTAATGTCTGCTATCTTCCATGAATCCTATTTAGTATCGGAAACTCATTTAGGGCATCTATTTTTTCCGTGTCTTTAAACATTTTCAGGGGATTTTGGTCTCGCTAAAGTATTGATTTCTGACGATCTGGCTTCCTCTGTGAGTATAAAGACAAGGCAGATTGCAGATTTATTTAGGATTTCCTCTTTGAAAGTAATTAAATTGTTTTTTATGTGATTTTATTGCAGGTTGTGGGTACACCTAGTTACATGTGTCCCGAACTGCTTGCTGATATACCTTACGGTTCCAAGTCGGATATCTGGTCATTGGGTAACCTTAACATTTTTCGAGCTTTAAATATTTCTACATTAGTTCACATTCTTTTCTCGAGCATCTATTGATTTTAACACGTCTTATTCAGGATGCTGTATGTATGAAATGGCTGCATACAAACCGGCATTTAAAGCCTTCGTAAGCATAATTCTGTTCTCCGTTAAACATTCTATACAACGATGTAAAATCAATTTCTTTTTGTCATACATCTTCGTAACCGCCATTGTATCTGCTCTATTTTGCTTTTGTCATATTCTTAACTTAATTACAAATTTCTTCATGAACAGGATATACAAGGTCTGATCAACAAAATAAATAAATCCATCGTGTCTCCGCTTCCAACCATGTATTCCGGTCCACTGTAAGGCTATTACCAGAATCTGCATATAAATCCGAATATGCAGTTTCTGTGATTTCGTTTCACTAACTTGTTGCCTTTTTGATCATCCAGCCGGGGGCTTATCAAGAGTATGCTCAGAAAGAATCCCGAGACTAGACCTAGTGTATGTTCCGTTTTCTATGTTTTGAGTTCCAAAAGATAGTATACACTACTATCTTGTCGATGATCTCCCGTTTCTGTGTCCAGGCTGCAGATTTGCTCCGGCATCCACATCTTCGGCCCCACATCATGAATATCCATCTGAAATTGAGCAACCCCAGAAGGCATACCATTTCGGCTCTATCATCCGATCCCAAATTCGTCAAGAAAACGAGATTTCTTGAAGGTGAAGCTGTTAAAACTGAGAAGAGGCTGTCATTTGGCAACAACAGGGCGTTGAATCCGAGTATATCTGGAAATGAGCTGGACACTCCATGTTCTTCTCGAAGAGCACAGAAATATTTGAGCCATTTGAATGAGAAATTATCCGATTTATCTATTGGTAGTATGAGTGATGATATAGGTGTGCAAAAGATGATGACCACAAAGTTCAGCTCTTCAAAAACCCCGATAATGACGAAGGCTCCTGTGAATCTCAGACGACACTCGACTCCATCGAAAATATCGAACCCGGGCTCCACTCGTGAATTGGTTCGTTCACATTCGCTCATCAGCTTTTTTCCTTTTCGTTATACAACTTTACTTGACCGTTATTTCTCTGTTCACTCAGCTGCCGGTGTCGCATACCCCGGCTAGAAAACCTTCTCAACCAACGAGACGAGCATCTCTTCCCCTCTCGACTCGAGCTGTGGGATCCCCTTACAAGCCGAGCATCGGTCTTCTTGGTAGTGTCGAGTCGCCCAACGTCTCTGTCAACGCTCCAAGAATCGACAAGATGGTCGATTTTCCTTTGGCTTCTGCCGATGATCCTCCGCTACAGAGCCGTCGGACTTCTCTAACCTCTCAGTTCTCCTACACCCCACCCTACAGTACTGATCGTTCGATCACAAAAGACAAGTGCACGGTTCAGATACCCGATAGAACCTTCGCTCGGCCACACTCCGATTACGGTGGTCAGTACAACGAAAGCGAGTGCTCGGAGCACAATCCGATCAGTGGTGGGGGATCAAGCCGTTCGTCGTCGGATTCTCGACAACGCAGGTTCGACACGTCATCGTACCAGCAGCGGGCCGAAGCCCTGGAGGGGTTGCTCGAGTTCAGCGCTCAATTATTGCAGCAAGAACGGTTCGACGAGCTCCAAGTTCTGCTGAAACCGTTCGGGATTGAAAAGGTATCGCCTCGAGAAACCGCCATATGGCTGACCAAGAGCTTCAAGGAGAAGGTAGGGTGAGCATTTGCAATGATAAAGAGATTAACAGCTAACAGTGATTCCATGTTTGTATTCTTCTTCATCTTCTTGTAGTAGATTTTGTTATGGTGAGGCTCAGCAATAGCAACAGAGCGTTGCTTGTAGGATTTGGTGTATTATCCCTTCCTATAGATGGGGAAATATGCATGAATGAATGAATCAATGACTTGTTCATGGAAGACTAGATATAGGATACTTGTTAACTACAACTACTATCATGTAAAATTGTTTGATACTTCTGTTTCTATTTTTCAATTTGGTCCTGCTTCAATCTTGTAATTGTTTTCCTTTTTCTTTTGGGCCCAATGAGGAAAACAGACACTAGCAATTTTGTTACTCTTCCACAATTGTTAAATAACCACCTTATTTAAAGGTGAAAAGATTATATGGTGTATATTTCTTCGTAAAAACTCATATGAAATGGTTTCATGAATATAAATTCATAAGACAGAGCTCTATTTTTCACAAATGCACATGTAAATTATGGTTTGTGGGATGTGTATTGGTATTGCGTGTCGTGAAATTAAATCCTTAAATTATGGGTTGTGGGATGTGTATTGATATTAAGAATTAAATCGATGAAATGATATAGTTATACTCGTAGTCATAGGCATGTTTATAATAATCTCTAACATATACTCATCGTGTATTAAATTAAAAAGTAAGTCTCTTGTGAAACCGTCTCACGAAATTTTAATACATTGCGTGAGACGGGTCAATCCACAATCCAATTATCCACCACCCAAACCCTACAATTCATATGTTGTTTGTGGGTGATGGAGCTCCGTCTCACGAAAACTATCCGTGAAACCGTTTCAAATGAGTTTTTGTGTAAATTAAAATGTAATCATAAAACCTGTCAATTGCTTATAATTAAGAGTGATTTAATTCGCTTATTTAAAATGAAACTTATCAATTGATTTCGTTTAATTATGTATATAGTATCTTTGAATCTCTCACCTTCAAAAACCTCAAAACCCCGCCTGAGAAACTGCTGGAAAAATGGAAGAAATCCTCCAACTCTACGAACTTCAATATTCTGATCTCATGGCGTTGTTGTCCCATCAAAATCCGGCATCAAACGAAGAAATCCAACGGCTTGAATCCATTTCTAAATCAATAAAGCACAACCTCGGGCGCGATGGGCCGGGCCTGCTATCCATCAACGGCGTCCCCAAAGCCCGAACCATCCCCCAAACTCTGCTCCCTTTGGCCCGAAAACTCGCTCTTCTGAATAAGGATGATCGGAAAAGGATTCTCAAGGTAAAAAAATCGAATTCTACAGTTAAATATATTTGATTGTGAAGTTAAGAGATGTAATTTACTATGTTTTATGTGAATAAGTTGATAGGATCATAAATTGGGGAGCGATGTTCCATTAAAGAATCTGGATAGAATTGTATCGTCTTTTGCAATGCAAATGAAGTATGATGAAGAATTTAAGTTTAAAGGTGAGGGTAGTGAAATGGCTAAAGGGATTGATGGTGGGGAATTCAAGGATTTAGGGTTTGCATTTCAAGAATTAGGGTTTTGTATGATGGAATTAGGGCTTTGTCTCGCGCGGGTTTGTGATGCATTAATTGGTGGCTGTGAGCTGGAACAGAGCCTATTGCAATGTGGGACGGCAAAAGGCCGATTGATTCATTATCATTCAGTTGCTGATAATGTTGCCATCAAAGAATCAGCAAACATAAAACGCCATAGCAGAGGTGGTAAAGTTAATTTGAGGGAAAACGTTGGATGTGATGATGATAGTTTAAAGTTGTGGCAGCAATGGCATTACGATTATGGGATATTCACGATTTTGACAACGCCTATGTTTATATTGTCGAATGGGAATGATGATGAGCAAGAATGTGATTCTCCAAGTGGCCATACATACGTGCAAGTATTTCATCCAGAGATGGAGCGCGTGCTAATGGTGAAAGCATCTAAAGGGAGTTTTATCGTTCAGGTGGGAGAATCAGCGGACGTGTTGTCAAAGGGGAGGCTTCGAGCGACTCTTCATAGTGTTTCTCGACCAGCCAAGATTGATAATTTGAGCAGGGAGACTTTCGTTGTGTTCTTACAGCCGGCATGGAGCAAGACCTTTTCACTTTCAGACTACCCTGTTAGAACGTTAAGCGATCATGATTCAGAGTCGTGTGTTGATGAAATGTGTGAGTCAAATGGATTGACTCAAAGAATTCATGAGATTGTTCCTTCTCTGTCTTCACGGTTGCGTGATGGGATGACGTTTGCTGAATTTTCGAGAGAAACTACAAAACAATACTATGGTGGTAGCGGTTTGCAGTCAAATAAATAGGATAAGGTACTGCTTCTTTTCTTCCTATTGTAGGTTACATTATATTTTTCCATCATTGCTAGCTATGAAATTTTGTATCATGATAAAAAGGATAATGTTCATTTCATTTTAACTTCCTAATGAATTCATGTTCGAACTTTGATCCTACACTGGTTGGCTCATTGATAACAAACTGGCAATTGAAGACTGAAGAATACGAAAAAGAATAAGAAATAGCTGTCATTGAAACTACAAGAACACCAAGATGGATTGAGCGAGATGCTAATTGACTATGATTCCGGCTGTCTGAAAAGGAGAATGTTACTAACGTTTCTTTTGTGTTTGTTGAAATATTTCATTTAATATCATTTACTGATATGTACTTGTATTAAATGTGCTCAAAGCTGGTTTGCCTGCTTTTCTCAAATGAGTTATCTAGTCATAGTAAGAAAAGTACAGCAAGCATTTATCCTGCCTGGAATTCTTCTCTTTATGATTAGTTCTCTTCTGTGGCATAGCGTTCTCATCTGATAGCTGAGAGAAATGAATCTGAGCCCCTTAGATCGTTTCTTCAAGAATGTTTATGAAAAATAAAGTTGTCTCGGAATTCAGTTCTGAAAGTTTAGTTGGAAATGAAATCAAAAATTATGACTAACAACAGCAAATTTAATGAAAATTCATCCACGGATCGTCCCGAAATCAAAAATTCGGTAACCGTACCGAAGATTCTGCTACCATGAGATTTTCACGAAAAATAAAGTTGTCTCGGAATTCAGTTCTGAAAGTTTCGTTGGAAAGGAAATAAAAAATTATGACTAACAACAGCAAATTTAATGAAAATTCATCCACGAATCGTCCCGAAATCAAAGATTTTATTGCCGTACCAAAGATTCTGCCACCATGAGATTTTCACGAAAAATAAAGCGTCTCGGAATTCAGTTCTTAAAGTTTCATTGGAAAGGAAATAAAAAATTATGACTAACAACAACAAATTTAATGAAAATTCATCCACGGATCGTCCCGAAATCAAAGATTTTGATGTCGTGCCGAAGATTATGTTACCATGAGATTTTCACGAAAAATAAAGTTGTCTTGGAATTCAGTTCTGAAAGTTTCGTTGGAAAGAAAATCAAAAATTATGAGCAACAACAATAAATTTAATGAAAATTCATTCACGAATCGTCGCGAAATCAAAGGTTTTGTTGCCCTACTTAAGATTCTGCTACCATGAGATTTTCACGAAAAATAAAGCTATCTCGGAATTTAGTTATGAAAGTTTCATATTTTATATTTTTGATCTGTGTGTCGTTCTTCTTCGCTGCTGTGATCTAGGGATATTGATACGAATTTGTCAAATGTGCATTGATTCTTGTAGATGAATCTGTTCGGCCATTTATGTAAAAGCCAATATTTACAGTAGAAACTTACTCTTCAAACTCCTTATTACATTCCTTTACTAAACCACTCTTCTTGCAAATTTGATGCTAAAGTAAACCAAACATGTTGTTTATTAGTGTTATATTGTCGAGAAGGTTTCTGTAAGAAATATTAAATGAATTAATGGGTTGACAATGAGCTCTGATATCATCTAAATTATACAAGTATGTTTTTTGAAGTGGTGTTGGTATAATTGTATTTTTCATTACCAGAGAAAACCACCCTTTTATTCCCATTTGCAATTTATTTTTTGGAACCCCATTCTAAGCTTTCATCTAACTAAATTGGGATAAATTTCGCTATGCATGTAATGGATTGCAATGTAACACGCCGAAAAAAAAAACTAAAAGGGTTAAAATAGGTGAATTTGGTATTGTGATAAAGCCCTTATTTTGGATCAACTTTGAGTTCGATTTTCACTAATTGAGTGTTCTTTAATTGTGCGATAGAAAATGGATGTAAATGTGGAGTGTATGCAACAAACATGAATACAAAAGAATGAATGAAATAATTCGTTTATATATTCTAAGTTCCAATAAAATTCAGTTTGTTCAATTTTTGCAATAAGTAGCTAGTGTAACCACATTATCATTCTATTAAAAAGATTGGATATATATTATTTTCTCATACTGTAGAAATCAAATTTTCAAAATGAATAAATTCCCCCCCCCCCCCCCCCAAGAAAGCAAAAAATAAATTAAATAAATAAATAATAATAATAATAATAATAATAATAATAGAAAGGAATCCATGGAGTTGTAAGAGTAGTTATGATCCGACATGATGCAGAAAAGCAGTTGCTGAGATGATGAACTGCTCAAAAGTTCTGATAATTTTGCATGCCATTTCATTGAGAAAAACGAGGAACTCTGTTCAATCTTTCCTTCATCTTTTTTTAAACTTTGTATTATGGCGCACGTTCAAATTGCAAAAAGTTGCAAAATTTAAGTCTCAAAAAGCAGTACTTATTATTTGGTTAGATTTCAGAGAATGTTTTGAGTATATTTATATTAAAGATGTCATGAGCTATTACATTTTATAAGATATTTTTTTTAGTTGGAACGTGGGATGATTGATCTTAGTTACAAAATAAGTGTTGAACACTTATATTTAGAGCTCAAAAATTCTTTGGAAGCTTATTTACAATACTTGTTGAGTTGAAGCACACCAATATCATCCCATATTTGTGTATCATTGGTCCATCAAGTCACACTAAATAAAGTTAATTCATTTCAGCCCACAATATTTGTAGTCCAACCTAAACATTTCTCCTTCATCTAGGCCCATTGCCACTTCTAAAACATTGGATTTCCATAGGCCTGTGACTTGTGAGAGTAATTAAGTTTAGGGTATTTCATTATTTTACAATATATATTTAGTTTTTTCATCTTTATATAATTAAGCCCTTTTAATTGAACTATCACAAAAAATAAAATAAAAAAAGTTATACAAGAAATGTGTTAAGTTCAGAAAAATTTACTAGTGATATCGTGTTGAGTTCGAATCAAGTTCCGAGTTTTCCAATCGAATCAAACTCAAAGCTAATAATATGTTTAACTCCTCGATCAATTCATTTGTTTGTTCACTAGTTCTTGTCTGTGCTATCATAATCATTCCTAACATCATAATAGCAAAAACTAAAAGAAAATGGTAATATTATTATTAGAAAAAAAAAAAGAAAAAAAAAAAGATGATGAGAGAGTAGTGATGTGTGGCTGTGAGGCAAAGAGAATAAAGTAGGGTGTGAGGATCAGTTAATGGTCCCCTGAAGCATGCTTTAAACAGAAAAAAGTTTCCATCTTCAGATATATATAAGGAGTAACAGAGTTTTGAGGTTGGGGATGGATGGATCAAGAGAGAGAGAGAGCACGCCTTTGTTATTGAGAATATTGACAGTGTTTTTGATGCAGAGAGATGTTTGGGCGTTTGGACAAGGCTGGTCGGAATGTGATGTTGCCAATTCTTACTTGACTCTTCCAAAAGGGACAACCACCACCATTCTTTGTCTTCGATTAAGCTAACACTTATAATACTTGCAGGCCCCATCATTCGTTTCTTGCAAAAACTTGTATGAGATCGTTTCATGATTTACTTTCATTACTATGAGTTAGACTTGTCTCATAAAATTCAAATTGAATTTTGATAAACTTAGAGATTGAGTCATGTAGACTGTAGTATTAACTTCGACTCGAGGTAACAAAGCTTGGCAAAAGAGGGTTCAAGCCATCAACTCAGTCTAAGTGATTGCCAAATTCTGACTTAAAGTTTGTTGGGTTTCGGATTAGATGAATGATTGTCAAGTTTTAGTCAAATATGTTATAAAATATAGGTAAATGTAAAATTTAAAATCAAATGATTCATAATTCTAACTTAACAAACTTTATATCATTGTAAAAACATGTAAAGATTCAAACATGCAAGTCAAAAGAACACATTTTTGTGTAGTGTAAATTGCTTTACCGTTATATAAGTGCTTTGAAACTATGTTCTAAATTCCGATCCACAAACTTTGAAGTGATATATTTAAAGACAAATTCAAACACAAAAACTTGTATTAGACGGTGTCGTGGATAGTATTTATGGACGAAATTTCATTACCCACAAAGACAACTCATTTTGACAAATTTATATATGAGTTATGGATTGTGAGTTGTGTGTTACATTTCTCACGAAATTAGATTTGTGAGATGATTTTACAAGAGTTATATCTCTAAAGAAAATACTTAAAATTTCTTTCTATTAGTTTCCTGTAAAAAAAAAACACATAAAATTGTCTTCTAAGTTGGACAAAAAAAGAAGACTCTGTGAAGTGTCAAACAATATATTCTATTTTATTGTGCGTTATTTAATTTTTTTAAATAACCACCGCATATAATTTTACCTGAAATATAAGATGAAACATTAAATATACTAAAGATGATAAATTAGATGAAATATTAAGACTAAATAGAGGATCCATATTTCATAAAGTACCAGAAAGGCGACAGTGACAAAGCTAGATTTGATCCGACCCGATATCCTGCTTGTACATGGGTTTTTTTTTTTTTTTTTTTTATAACTTTCTACTGGCCCCGCGTTGTAACTTTTAGAAAAAACTATCCAAGTTTAAAGGATTAGATAAGGTATTATGAAATCATAAACTGGAATACAGGATTTAATATTAGGTCCTGATACACTCGTACACATGTCATGAGTAATCACATAATTGGAAGCTTTCCAATATTTGTGAGTAGATAAATCTATCATAGCAACTTTTTGGAATTGATTATTGATGCATGGTGAAAATAAAAGCATATATAGTTAATTTACTAATTCCCTAAATTTGCCTGTGTGTTGCGGCTACTTGACTCTCCATCCATCTACTTCCCATCATTTATTGCATTTTATGTTCGTCTCATAATCTATTAATACTTTTAATTCATTTTACATGTTAATTAGTGACATTAACATTATTTATATGAAGTGTAATCATAATTTTAAAATATTAGATGAAATATATGATGAAGTAGGAGATATGTCTACCAACACAACTACCATGGACTATATGTTGCATATGAAATGGAAAAATCCCAGTTAAAAGAGAAATATATTATATATATATATATATTTATATTTATGAGCTTCCATTAAAGTGTGAAGAAAACGAATTAAAGAGAAAAGGAAGATGACAGTAAAGCAAAGATGGATGTAAACTGAAGAAACAAAGTGATTGAGATCCCAATGCAGAAAAAAGAAAGTAAAATGAAAGATGTTTTCACAAATAATTGTTGTCATACACTTTTTTCTTGAAAAACAAAACTCCAAAAACAAAAGCAGCCACTAAGATAAAAAAGAGCAACGTAATTTCTCTTTTTCCCACCTTCCCTTCTCCCAACAGTTCATTTCACATTGTACTCTACGCACGAACATGTGTACCCCTCTCAACGTACAACACAAGTGAAGCCCGGAACCGCAGGAAAGCCTACCGCACAGAATCACAATTTCGGGCAAAGCAACGCCAGTTGTACTTTAAAGTTCACACACACACACACTGAGAGGCCCCATTGACCACAGCACCAAAATCCTCTGAGCCATATTGACCAGTGGGCCGGGCAGCGGGCCCCACCCGTTACTAGGCCTATAAGGCTACTTAAATTCCCCCTACTCCATGCAAAGATAAAAGCAGCACAGGTTTCTTTCTCACTGGTTATTATCACTAGCTAGCATGTACAACAACAACAACAACAGCACCAAAATGGACATGCTGTGGGCCGAGAAGGGCCCGAACGGAGAACCCCAGCTGCCTGAAAGCCCGAGAGGCCCGATGGAGTTTCTCTCCAGGTCCTGGAGCGCCTCCGCCCTTCAGCTCTCCAAAGCCTTAATTCCTCCCAATCCACTGGCAATGCTCCACAGAACCGCCGCAGCCTCACCCGCCACGGCTGCGCCGGCCATACCGGAAAATGTCGCAGGCGAAGAAGAGGAGTCGGCCAAGCTTTCTGGAAACACCTTCTCATTTGCTTCCTCTGCTACTTCTCAGCTCATTCTTGAACGTATCATGTCTCAGTCCGTAAGTACATTTACGAAAATGCCCTTTCTGTTGTATGAAGTTTGTTTGATTTATTATGGAATGTTGATGGGCATTGTAGGAAATATCACCACTAACATCAGGGAGGCTATCACATAGTAGTGGGCCTTTGAATGGTTGTCTTACTGAGGAAACTGAGAGTCCTCCGATTTCACCGTCCGAGGAGTACGAGGATGTCGTCAAGGTACGTGCACGGGCTCGATCAAATCGTGCAATTATGTGTTCATTTGATGATTGTTTAATTTGTGTTTTTAGGAACTAATTTGTTCTAGTTTGAATTACAATATAGTGGTGATGATTAGTCAATGATGGAGTGATGTTAGAAGAAGATTAGAAGACATTGTTTTCAGCTTTCACAACGTATTTTTAATAAAAGTGAAGAACAAAGAATGCTTTTGTCATTTTCGATGGTAACTTTTGTTTCTTTGCAAGAATACTTTAGCCGTCTCTAAATTCCCCTTTTTGACTTTCTTAATTAAGATATCAAAAATAAATAAATAGATGTAGATATGTACTGTAATCCTTTAATTTGGTTTCACATGCAAACGGATTACTTTGAACAGTTTTATGACTTTATTATATCAAAGTGTAATAAAGTGGAAATTAATTTACCAAAGAAAAACCAACATTTTGTGACTGACTCTTCAATTGTACATTTTTTAATTGGGCAGTATAGTAAACCTCAAGATTCTTCAAATTACTTTGGCCCTTTTACTTTAATTTAATTTATGTGCCTCCATAACTTAAAAAACCAAACTAGGAGTCCCTATACTTAGTCTCATTCATTAGATAGATAGTGATTTTCATCATCTAAGGATGAAATGTCACTATTTCAAGTTGCCAAACCAAGTACATCTACAATCGTAAATGTAGATGATTGGGTTTTCAGTACAATTCCTTCTCATTTAATTTCTTTGGAAAAAAAAACAGCAGGTTGAGTGCATAAGTGGCCATAAGTTGCTTGAAGCTGTTTGCCACAGATTTATCAGACAAACTTTCTAGGTCAAGTTGTTTGAAATTAATGCCGCAAATTTCCAAATCTGTTTTGCCCCTTTCATGCTAACTGACTTACCACTTACGTACTCATTCAAACTCTTTTCATCTTAAATCAATATTCTCACTCTTCATTTATTGTAATCAATCTTTTCCAACTTTTTCCACTTCTGTTAATTTTCACTTCATCTAACTTTTCCAATTATTTCTTCAAAAAAAAAAAAAAGCGAGTTTCTTTCTGCTCTAGGGACGACTTAAAGAAAAAACGTTTGCAATAATAATTAGGCATAATTTCAATTTTGATTATGTATATAGGATATTTTCTATTTTTTAATAATAAAATATCTATTTTTAAATTTTGATGTTCCATATTTTAATAATTTTCCAATTTCAATACTATTTTAATTAGAATTTTCCAAATTACTGTTGGTTGTCACGATAAAATTTCCAAGGGCTATTTTTAAAATTCCCACAAAAATTAGATTGAAATTAAAAAAAATTAAAACATAAATAATGAAAATTGAAAAAATAAATATTTAATTATTAAAAAAATGGAAAATATCTTTTACAGATGATCAAATTTGCAATCAACCCTAATAAATAATTAGATTATTTGCAATCAACCCTAAAAACTTTTAACTTAATCCTCATTAACTAACTATATAATATTAAATTTCAGTATTTACGAGCAAACAACACTCTACAACCCCTGTTCACCGGAACTCCCCGCGCCGGCTTCACCGGAGGCGGCGCCAACACACCGGGCGGCAAGACGGTGGGGAGGTGGTTAAAGGAGCGGAGAGAGAAGAAGAAAGAAGAAACCAGAACTCAGAACGCCCAGCTACACGCTGCCGTTTCAGTCGCCGGAGTTGCCGCCGCCATCGCCGCAATAGCCGCCGCAACCGCCGCCGCATCGTCGAAGTCAAAGGACGAGCAGATGGCCAAGACCGATATGGCGGTGGCCTCCGCCGCCACCCTGGTGGCGGCGCAGTGCGTCGAGGCGGCGGAGACAATGGGAGCCGACCGCGACCACCTCATGTCCGCCATTAGCTCCGCCGTCAACGTCCGTTCCCACGGCGACATATCCACTCTCACTGCTGCTGCTGCTACAGGTCAACTAAAACAATAAAATTTGAAAAAAAAGAAAAAGAAAATCATAATTATTCAATCAGTTGAAACTATTTTCTCTAAATCAATTTTGCCCTTTTTAAAGCTTTACGAGGCGTGGCAACGTTGAAGGCGAGAGTGTTAAAAGAAGTATGGAACGTGGCAGCAGCGATTCCGATGGAACGAGGGCTGAGTTTAGGGAATGGAAATAATAATTCAAGCAGTAATAATTCAGGGAATTATTGTGAAGAACTTGTGCCTGAAGAGAATTTTCTGGCTGCATGCAATCAAGAAATGCTTGCTCGAGGCACTGAACTTCTCAAACGAACACGTAAAGGTTCGTCCTTTTCACCTTCACATTGCTATAACCTCACCATTAAATTTGTATTTTTGATGTTAATTAAGCTTAATGTATGTTGCAGGTGATCTTCATTGGAAGATCGTCTCTGTTTACATTCATAGAAGTGGAAATGTAAGTTTTTTGAAACGAAATCCAATTCTGTTTTCCAATTTCAAGAATTGGCTCTCATGGTTGATGTTGTGTGCAGGTGATGCTGAAGATGAAGAGCAAACATGTCGGAAAAACCATCACCAAGAAGAAGAAAAGTATACTTTCTCTAACATTTTATTCACTAAGTAGTGACAACATTGGAAGTTATATATATATTAAGGTTTTTGATTTGCAGATGTGGTTGTGGATGTTTGCAAAGACATGCCATCGTGGCCAGGGAGGCATCTGTTTGAAGACGGGGAACAGAGGCGATATTTTGGGCTTAAAACAGAAGTTCGTGGCATCGTTGAGTTCGAGTGCAAGAATGCAAGAGAGTATGAAATGTGGACACAGGGTGTTTCGAGGCTTCTTTCCATTGTAGCCGAAAGGAAAAGAAAGCATTACAAATAGCTTAGAATTATAAGTGGTGTTTGTGCTCAAGATTAAGTTGTGTAACAAAACTGTCCTTAGCTGTAATTTCATCTCTTTGAGTGCTATTGGATTTGATGGTAAAATTGTGACTTACAACTCAATTAAACCACTCAATTTATTGCAACAAATGAACATAATGGTAATAACAAATTCACATCAAGACTATAAACGTATTCAACGATCAGCAGCTCGGAAAAGTGCGAGAAAGTGAGTGAAGAGATTGATAACATCTAAGTAGAGAGAAACAGAAGCCCAGATGTATTGGTCGTAGTTGTATCGTTGGATCAATTGAAGGGTGTCGAATATGATGTACGCAGAAAAGAGTAGGACAAAAAGTCCGTTGTATAGCATCTCAGTGATTTTTCCCAGAGGAAAGAAAATCTGCAACACAAGAAAGACAAGTCATATATATTTGACATGATGAATTAGCAAAGAAAATTTGACATTTTAGAACCTGAAATATGATAAAGGTGAAACAAATGAGGAGAGTGCTGAGCGAGAAGGGGATAAGGAAACCAAAATCTTGGCCTCTTCTTGCAGCCCAGAATGTGTATAATGTCAGGCTTATAACCACCACTGTTGTTGCTGTTGCTGCCTCTATAATTATTTTCCCTGTTATACATCATCATTAATTACTACTCTTATGCTAGATGAAGAGGAAATTGCAAATTTGATTATATAGTCTCTATTTTAGTTTGATTATCTTACTCATACATTGTGGCCCCACTTTTCTTACAGCAAATAAGGGAAAGAATAAAAGTCAACCACTTAATCACACCTAAACTGCAGTTCTTTTTATGAGAAAATTTCAAATTAAAATGTGTAAAATACCCTTCAAACATAAAGGAACATGTTTTTCACCCATCACATGAAAAGAATATTTTTATACTCCCTCGGTTCTAAAATAAGTATCATTTTAAATTTTTATATACATATTAAGAAACTTGATAAAAAGATCGATATACTCATTTTTAAATATATTTATTTTAGGTAAATTTTCAATAATCTAATTTATAGTAAATATCATTTTTAATTTTATATACATATTAATAAACTTGATAAAAATATCGATATATCCATTTTTAAATATATTTATTTTAGGTAAATTTTCAATAAACTAATTTAGAGTAATAACTGAGGACAATTATAGTAGAATATGAGCTAATATCTTTTGAAAAAACGACATTTATTTTGGAATATAAGAAATATATAGATTTAAGAAATGGTGCTTTTGTACCAAATTTTTCACTATGATTCCCTACTATCTTTTTTCTTTTTCTCTTTTTTTAGATGACTAGACTAGTTTTGAAGTATCAAGATCTTGAACTAGTCTTTAATATTGAGACCAATCCGATTTCGAAGCCCTCAAAAAGTCATGTAGGTGGATAGAACACATTTTTCTTTTGAAAATACTTCTCACCATCTCAAAATTCAATTTTAGGTAAAAATAAGAAAATCCGCGCAACCGAAAATATACAAGACATAGTTACAAATTTTAAAACATACATGACTAAAATCTAAACGATCATATAATTATGAGACTAATTAATTTTACGAGCAGAAGATAAAATAAACGAAGATATCACTAACCATCGACGAATGCAGAAATCCCACCCACACATAAACCAAAATACAAGGTGAATATCCCAAGCAGAATGAAGTTGAGGGGATGCTTGTTTTGGTATATATAGAGCAAGCATATAACTGCAAAACAGAGAAACAATTACATCATAATTTTAATTCAAGATTTAGAATTTCACTCCGATTTCTTTGTCCTTACCAATTAATGGAAAGATCAAGATAACGATAAAAACGGGCACACCAATCCGGGTGTTGTTGAAGAAATTGGCAATAGGAGGAACAGACACAACAATGGCAGCAATGGCAATGGTGGCAACAAGTTGAAGAGTGAGAATAGAGTACACTTTCCTAATGAAAGCCCATCTGAGTTGGGGGTTTTCTTGCATCGACGGACACAAAGGAGCCTCCAAATCATTCTTCTCGCTCGACATTCTTTCACAATATATCCTCGATATTTTCAATATTACAGTTTTTTTAGTTGGATTAATTGGAATGAAAGAACAAAGTAGAAGTTATGTATATATAGCTAAAGGAGGATCAAGAAAGGCTGCTACTAAGTAAATTGTACCTAATATAAGCTAGCTTAAATAATGCAAATGGTGATTAAGTGGATGTAAAATTCATGCAACTTGGCAATGTGAACAGATAGAAAACGTGACTTGGAAATGTAATTATATCTATAATAAGGCTGCTACGTTAACAAAGACCTTAAGTTGGCAACGTGACTAGTAGCTCATAGATGAGATAAAAAACGAGTTAGAAAACATGACTTGGCAACGGACGAGCTACGAGCTACTAAGCTCATCCATTGCCATCCCAGTGAAACTGATTTTTATCTTCATTATAGACGAGGTCTTCTATTCAACTTTATGTTTAATTGTTGTATGGAAAATTTTGTTCACTTTCTTTCAAAGTGCCAAAATTAGACTTGTTCATGTTAAATTGTCATATTTTAGCTAAAATTCACCAAACATATTTTAAATGTAAAAAAAAAAAAAAAACATTTTTTGAAAAACATTTAATAAATGGTTCCCAAGGAAGATAATTTTGCCCCATTTTCAAATGAACTTCCATTTTATAGTGTTTCTTAACAAACACGTAAACTCTGAAGAATTTACATAATTTCAGTACAAAAATATATATTAATTTACTTTTGAAACTACAGTAACAAAATTTGCATCTTACTATGTAGTTTACTAGTGGCTTTAATTTAATAAATGATGTCAAACATAAACAAAAGACAAAAAAATAAAATAAAATAATTAATAATTTTGCAGACAAAAGTAAACAACTCGCCACTTCAACAACTTCTCCCAAGAAAATAAAGGCATACGTATATAACAGACATCGATGACTACATTGATAAATAGTAACATATGAGTTAACAAAAGAGAGAAGAATATCAATTAAAATGTGTAGTGATGGATTCTTATTTATGTGTTGTAGTATTTATTTAGTATTCATTTTGTCTCTCTTCTTAACGAGAGTTGTTGTGTCCCTCTTAATAAATAAGAAAATGAATCTTCCCTTTCCATATACTCATGGGATGTAATGAAAATTCTAAAGTTTGAAGATTAATTATTGATCAATGATGGAAATTTTCATTTTGCGTTTGGATGGAAATTTTAAAAATTAATCTGCAATCCACAGTAATGGAACAAAACCTATTTGTTCGACCTGTTTATGAACAGTGATATTTTAATATATTTTATTTTCAATTATCATTAATACATACTAATAGTGTACCCATAGATTGCACAGTTTGTCATATATGATCTAATTATTCACATAAATTGAAATTTTAAAAAATAAATTTAATAACTAAAATATGCTATGTGTATTGAAAACAATATAAATTTAAGTATTGAGATAAATAAATATTATATTTTATTAGTATTCATAACTATAAATAGACACATAATTTTAATGAAATTTTTAGTCCTGACAAAAATAACTCAATTATTCTAAATTCAATAAACAAATCTTTAAATAATAATGATAAATTTGATATATCAATATATTTGCACTAAGAACGACAAAATTATGATTTGTAAAAAAACAACAAAAAAAAAACCTTCTCAACCTCTTGGGCCCATCTCCATCAAAAATATAAATACAAAAAAGAAAAAAGAAAAAACAACAAACAAAATTTCAAATGAGATGGATAAATATGAATCATATGCATTAAAAATACATGTCAAATGAAGAAGTTGTTTAATTTGCAACTATTTTTTTTTTATCTATTTTTTTATAAATATTACTTGCTTTAATTTTATATGTAATCTATTAAGTACGTTTTTCATATTTTCTATAATACATTTTCATTTGTAATTTTTATTTTTAAATTATAATTTTACAATAAATTACTTACAACATTTGTCATTTATCATAAAACCGTTTTTATATATAAAAAATTAAAGTTATTCAAACCCACAAACATACATTTCAATTTTTTATTTTTATATATAATATGGATACGGAATTAAAGGTCATTAAAGAATGATTATTTTGATAAATTATATATTAAAAATTGATGTAAAATAAAATAGTTTTTATATATTAAAAAATGATGAAAAATATTAAATATACACCCCTACCCCCACCCGACCTACCCCCTCCACCCAATTCCTTGTTTTCTCCTTTTTTTTTTTTCAATTTCTATACAATAAATGCAAAATGAAAAGTAACAAATAAAATTTCCTAAAATGGAAATATTCTTATTTCTTAAAATAAAAATATTTTATGAACAGGAAAATTACTCCAACCATTATATATATATATATATATATATATAGATTCTAGTATCTTTAATAAACTTCTTTAATAAACTTAAATATTGATTAATAATGCTATTTAGCACATGAAGTTAGCCCAAAATTTTGAAATAAAGGATCTCATTTTAGCATTCAGTTCTCCGAACATGTGAAAATAAATATTACAACTCTAGATATTTCCTCCGAGAAAATTCTTCACATAAAAATGATGTAATGAACTCTTCTTTTCACTTAAAAATGCTAAAAATGATGTAATGAACACTACGCATACTGTTAAACTATACATAGCACCAAATGTAACAGAAAGCTTGTAACTGTTTGAATTCTCTCAACTCTCAGCAGCTCTAAAAACTGTCAACAAAGAGAGGAATAGGTTGATGACATCCAAATACAGAGCAACAGCAGCCCAGATGTACTCGTCGTAAGTATATCTTTTGATCAGATTGTCCGTATCGTAGATTATGTATCCGCAGAATATTATGGATGCTAAACAGCCATAGATCATAACACTTATCCTACCAAGAGGGAAGAATATCTGCAGCATATAATGTTTAAACAATCAGCATGTAGTTCACATAACAAACATTCCATTAATCAATCAATCAATGCTCGAGAAATGAAATTTAGTGGAACTTTACAGACCTGAATGAGGGCAAAGATCATAAGAATCATAATAGCACCAAAGAGGAAAGGTCCCAAGAAATTGAAGTCATGGCCCCTCTTTGCGGCCCAGAATGTGTACAACGTAAGACTCACTACCACGACAGCCGTTAAGATAACAGATTCAAGAATAACTTTCCCTGCAAATACATTACATAATCATCAACATCAACAGGATTTGCAATCCACAGATTCTTCAAAATCCGAAATCCGTTCAAGAAATACCAAAAACGCAGGAACAGAACAACTCACCACTAGTGAAGGCACAAGTCAAGCCCACTACAAACGCTAGAGAAACAGTGAATATCCCAAGCAGGAAATAGTTCACAGGATGCTTCTGGGAATAATAATACAACGGGCACAAAGCTGCAATCCAAAAATACATCAATCACAGCAAATTCAATATCCCATTTCAACTCCATTATAACAAGTAAAAAAACATACCAATAAAAGGGGTGATGATAAGAACAATGTAGAGCGCCAAGCCAGCGCCAGTAGTGGCAAAGAAACGCGAAATGGGATGAACAGAAACAACAACAGAAGCAACAGCAATTGTAAGAAGCAACTGAACACTGATTATCGTATAAATTTTCCGAATAAACGACCACCGCAGTTGGGGGTTTTCCAGCATCATCGGATACAGCGGCCGTGCGCCGCCTTCCACGTCAGCTTTTCCATACGGCTGAGCCCACATCTTCTTTCAGACAAATTTCCAATAATTTTCACTCAAGAAGATAGATAAAGTTGTGTTTCGTTTTTAGTTTGGTCTCAGGTGAAAAGGGTTGCTGATTTTGGGTGTTTGGGATTGCTTAACGGCGAGGGCAGTTAATATATATGAGAGGATCGATGGAGTTGGAAAGTTCAAGAATGAATGAAGCGTGTGGGTGTCAACACTCAACATACGTGTCTTTTTATCAAAACACTTTCTGGACATCTCTGGATTGCTCTTTTTGGTGGCGGTATAAATTTAACTTGGAGAATTCTAGCGCTTTTATAAAAGAAAATAAAAATCAGGAATGGGAAGAGTTCATTGTTAAAAACTATGTTCTAACTTCTAACTTAAATTGAAATACGTGGAAGTGTGACTTTATGTGAGGCATGTCTCACCGAATGATTGATCGATTAATGTTGAAATATTTGAATTGAAAATTGAAAAAATGAGTTTGTGTGAGATTTTCTCACGAAATAATCAACCTAATTGTCGATCAATATTGATTATTTATTATAATTGAAATTAATCTTTTAATATTTTTAGATGATCAGTTATAGTGATTAAAAAAGAAAACGAGATGTTTTGAGATAAAAGATGAATATTGTGATTAAAGAGCAATTTACTGGACATTAATTTTCTCTTTAAAAACCTAATTAAAAAATGTCTTCAAGATTAAGACATGTACAGTGAAACGTGTCTTTCAAAATAGTAAATTCATTTTTTTTTCCCAACATAATAACGTACGTAGTAACACATTTCCAAAACAAACGTTGAATTTCCGCATAAGAAAGACTCGTGTGATCATTGTCGAACATAACATCATTTATTTGAAGCTAATTGTGAATCTATAAGAATATTAGTGATTCAATAATGAAGACCCTATACAAATTCATATATTAATATTTAACTTTATGTTTTGCTTCATTGAAAGGTCACTGTTTCAAAATACATAATAATAAATTCATTTATGTATGTTTTATGAACTCTTGTTTCGAACTTTATTCTATATCATGGTTGGGTCCAAGTATTTAAATATGAACTTTATAAACTAATTTTAGGGATATTGTGATTGGATTGAAGGATTTATAAATTTTAAAAAAAAAAAACGTAGACTATAGTTTATATCCGAAAAAAAAAATAGGTTGCAATGTGCAAATATACTAGTACAAATTGTAAATTGTAACATTTAACCCTAAATTTAATGCAGGTAAAATAATATTTTTAACCACGGCTGGTATAAAAATAAATATGTTGGATACTATTACATGATTTTAGAATGTTCCTAAAAAAAAGAATATATATATATATATATATATATGTGTGTGTGTGTGTGTTATATCATATATATTTTACACAACTATCTATCTATTATTACCTATATAAAAGTGTGGATGTTTCTTACAAAATATGGATTGCCGAATATATCCCTATCAAAGATTATTATTTAAGGTTATAATAGTAATTTAAGTTTTCATATTTAAATAATTTTATATTAGAATCCTAACTAATTCAAAATCTTATAGAATTCTATTATAATTAGAACTTTAATATAAAAGTGCTATATATAAAGTAATTGTATTATTATTTTTTTCCTTAATTTGAATTGATCTACTATGTAATGCTATTTGATTTATAGTTACGAAACTATATTTTATTTTGTCATATAAAATTAACAAATAAGTTTCAACTAATTTTAATAACTGTTTAATAATAATATTTTTGGTTTGAGGTCTAAATTATCAATTTAATGAAAAAAGAATCAATATATGTCAGCTTAACTGTCTAGAGCCGTTTTCGCATCACAAAAACATAATATTATTCATAGCAGTCATACCCTTTCTTTTCTCCAAATCCATATGCTTTTTTTTTTACTAAAATTTTGATGCTTCTTGCATTCATCAAAGTAATCAAAATCTAATACATATAATCTGATTATCTAATAAGTCATCACCAAACTAAAATTGTGATGTAATAATTGAAGCTTCTAATAAGTTATCACCAAACTAAAATTGTGATGTAATAATTTAAGCTTATATTTAAGACGTTTTATTCTTGATTTTAATAAGTGTTCAATAATAGTATTTTTCAATTTTTGTACATGTTCCTTATTAGTACAAGCTAGCGACAACCTAAATGACTTATTAATATTCTACATGTATTTCTTTTATTTCAATTTTTGACCTATAATATTGTAACTTTTGAAAATAGATTTAGTGACAATAATTTAATATAGAATAAAAATAAAATAATAATTATCTTGCAAATTATGCAAAGTAATATTTTATTACTCAAGAAAATTTTATTCATTCCTCATAGATATAATAATTTTTTCAGTGTGCTATATTCAGGTGCTATCAATTTTATAATGACAATCATAGGTTGACACTAAAAAGAGTATTGGATAATTAGTGACGATTGAAATTGTTGTCACTATATAACTTTGCATTAGTGACAAAGAAATTTGGCGGTAAACTATTTGATTTGGCGCCATATTTTTAGTGATGAAAATTAGTGACAACATGAAAAATTGTCATTAGTGATCACAACTTATGTTATTTTGTGACAAAAGTAATATTTATCACTATATATGTATCTTTAGTGATAATATTTTGATTGTCACTAAATTTGTCGTCACAATAAATGGTTTTTTTTGTAGTGACTACAAGACTTTTATTGATTTTTTGTTAAATTTCTTTTACTACATTCTAATTAATGTTTTCGATTAACAATTTAGTTAAATTAAATCAACTTATAAACATAGGTATAGGAGTACGTGCGCACAACATTCCTCACAGGATAAGGAAAAGTATAATATTCCTCAAAGGATAAGGAATATTAATTCATTTCCTATCCATAATCAAATTATATTAACTTGTTTATGAGTAAGTGTTTGTGTGCACTAAGTGCATGAATCATGATCTATGCAACTGAGCACACAGGTCGGGTCGGGCCCAGATCCGCGTCCAAATTTTTTATTTTTATTTTTAAATTTATGACATAATATTTATGTTTACCGATTATAACCTTTATGTTTAGCGAGTATAACCTTTATGTACAAATATCATAACTTTTAAGTAAAATTACTTAAACTTTTTTCAGTATAAAAAACATAACTAAAAGTTATGTAACGTTTATGTTAACCGAGTATAACATTTATGTTATATTAGTATAACCTTTACATACATATATCATAACCATTAAGTAATATTACTTAAACTTTTTTTCACTATAAAAATTCATATAGTATGGTTTAACCTTTATGTTATAATAATTTAACATTTATGTTATATTAGTATAACTTTTATGTACAAATATCATAGTCTTTATTATTTAAAGAATAACATAAGGTTATATTATTATAACGAAAAAGTTAAATTATTATGCATAAATGTTATATATTATTACAACATAAAGGTTTTGAAAGATATTATAAGTCTTCGTACAGTGCAAAATATTATGTGAATATAACTAAAAGGTTAGGTTCGACAAACTAAAATATTAGGTTCACCAAACTAAAATGTTAGACCAAATAACTGTGAAATTAGGGTTTGAGTTAGCAGGTTTTAAAAACAGGTATTAAATTTATTCAAATAAATACATGCATTATGAATTATTTAAAATAACTTTTTTTTTGTTTTAGGACAACAAAATGAGACAACCAGTTAGAATGCTGAAGAAAATTGATGGGAAGATGGAATAGATGTAATTGAATCATGAAAGTTTTTTCTAGATAATCAACAAAAGGTTTAGATTATCATAATGTTCTGTCAAGTTTCAGACTTTGAGAGACATATTTTACCAATTTTCTTTGTAACAATTTTTGTAGTACTTTCTCCTATCTTGTAATAATAAGAACGAAGGGTAACAATTTTTTTTCCCACCAGGTTCAATTTTTGACTTTGCTATTTCTACATTTTTCAATTTATTTTTGTTTTTCTCGACATTTACTTTTATCTGACAATTAATATTTAGTTATCAAGTGAAATTCAAATCATCAAAATTATGTGGATGTATAATGACAGAAGTATATTAACAGCTCTAAGAAACATTTCATCGAACAGCTGGTGACTCATATCATTAGAAACATCTAATATCATATAATTAGTAATAATATGATCAGTTTAATTCGTAACATGATCATTAGCTTTTGAAAGACCGAAGAACCAATAAAGAAAAAAAATTCACGAGATATAAACAAAATTATGGGGACGTATAATCACAGAAGTTTATTAAAAGCTCTAAGAAGCATTTAATCAAACAACTGGTGACCTATTTTGTTAGAAGCATGAAATACCATTTAATTCTTTGTAACATTATCTGTTTAATTTATAATAACATGACCATTAGCTTCTCAAATGCCCAACAACCAATAAAAAAAAAGGATAGATAATTTATAATTATCCAAATTAAACCATTGAGAGTTGGTCTCTTGTGAGACTGTCTCACATGCGACATGATTCAAGTATGTCTTTTACAGGTATAAGTATGTGTTTTAATTCAACACGCAATGGTTCTTTATCTATTTTTTTTTTTTGAGATTTTATTTTTCAAATACAATTTTTTTTTAGTGTGATCTATTGGTCATGTGGCAATATAAAAAAAACGAAATCTATTTCATTGGTGTTGTACCTAAATTCCATTAATTTCAATAATATATTGTGTTAGTATGAGTTTCATGTATTGTTTAATCATCTTATCACAAGATAAAAGATAGAGTTGGCGAAGGAAGCATTTATGCCCATAAGAGTTTTGCAGATTGGACAAAAGGCACATTCCTTGTTATTAAAAGTTTTAAGAGTTGGACATGAAATATGTTGTGGAACAAACAACCGCGTAAAGATCCAAAAATTGATAATGATGGATGAGGAGGTAAGATAATATATATATATATATAACCTATAATTCTTTTTTATACATAACATGTTTAGCCTGAAACTTGATGGAATTAGAGTTAATTGGTTAATTAACAATATATGATAGGTCTTTTAAAATGAAGTTAATCTTTAAAATTATGAGTTAAAGTTGAGATATTTATTTGTAGGGAGTTCAAATTGGAGTGATCATCTTCAATGAAGACATCCAAAATATAGGAAATGAGTTCACAAAAAACAAGACCTATTTGATAAAGAATGCAATGGTCAAAAACATCAATACAAACTATGCATCCGCACATCCTGAAAAAAAATTGGTCTTAAAAAATTTCACCAATGTGGAGGAAGTGGTGAACACCATTGACGATAACAACAATATCAATGCCTATGTGGATTACAAAGACTTGCGTAGTAAACATGAAGACAACAAATCATTTGGTACGTACAATTATTATTATTATTTGTGCACTATAATTTATAAAAAAGTTCCATTAATTTAAAATTATATTTTGCAGATATTTGGGTACAATGATTTATAAAAAAATTCCATTAAATTGAAATTATATTTTGCAGATATATGTGGAATACTGATAAGGGTCAAGGAAAACATAAACATTACCAATTCAAAAGGAGAATCAAAATCTGTAAGGGAAAGTACGATCACAAATGAAGAGTAAGTCATTTATGTTATATAAAATACAATTGAAAAAAAAATATGATTACCAAAGTTGTGTACTACTTACCAAAGAATCGAGAAGCTATTACTTGAACCAACAGGTCAATGCCTAATTGGCCTTCAAAAAGATTGTGATCCACATTTGGGTTGGACATGGATATCAAGTACTCGCCTTTATAGTTTATAGTATGGAAAGACTCTCACTTGGGAAGGGAACACTAGGGCTACTATTCTGTTTATCTTTTTTTTCTTCATTTTTAATAATTATCTAGGCCTTGGAGAGTTCATTAAGAAACCTTTTTTTTTTCATTAGAAAATAATAACAATATACAGTCATTTATAAAATATCAACATGTAGAATATTTTCTTTCATGACATAATAACTTAATAGTAAGGATTTGAAAGAAGTTGAAGTTGTATGTCAAAGTATATATCAGAATCCAACAGTAAGGTTTCACATTTACTTTATTTTATTTTGATGCTCAGAGTTGTGTTTTTTTTTTTAAATGTATTTGTTTATTTATATTTTATTAATTCACTTCTGAAATGAAGGAAGATATCATTTCTTTAAGAAAGAGAACCAAAAGCTGGTAAGTGTTGCTCCTATCTGATTTGACACTGAATGAAGGAAGAGAATTGCAGCAAATTGTTGATAAAAAACCAGTAATTATTATCACAAATATCACAACAAAAGAATTCAAAGATAAAATAAAAACACAACTATAAAGTTTGAAAAGAACATACATGCAATTGACATATATAGTGTTCTGAAATAAATTTTGATTTTATTATTACAAATTTGGTTTAGGTGAGATCTAGCTGCAAACCACATCAATTTCAACTGTATAAAAAGCCCAAGGTCGACGTCTGAAAAACTTGCAAAACTCAATAAATTGTATGACAAAAAAATTAATTTATGAGTTCAACTATAAAATCTTAATAAACGAACAATACAAAATAAAACATTTACATAGGTCACATACCATTCATGATCCACTGGAAATATGCAAACAAAGAATGACACAAAGAATGAGAGTAGGAAGAGAAGTAACTCTTGAAGATCTCATTATGAGAAAAAATAATTTGTCGAATGTACGCTAAATTTGAACATATATATACGCATGACATTAACTGATAATTAAATAAAAGTAAAAATGATAGAAGAATATGGGATCTAGGTGTCTCAATTTAGGGAGGCTTTAGTTAGTGGTCTTTCATTTTCAATCCACTACTCTGCTTTGTGGAACTTGCTTATCAATCTTGTCTCTTCGATTTTCATCGCCTCTGTTTTTTTTTCTTTTTTTTTTAATTTTAATATTTTCAAAAAAGTTTTCTCACTATAGATTTTGTGATCTCTGTATTGATGGGTTCGTGATTTCTTATCTGTAATTATTGAGTCTCTATTATTTCAATTAATTACCTCATTAGAAGAAGTCGGTGGATAAAGCAATCAAATACAACTTGATTAGGCATTTTTGTCTGCATAAATTTCCCTCTTTCCAGCCCATGACTAGCTGTAGCACAACTAGAGCCCCTAGGTCTTCTTCCGATCGAGCTTTGGTCTTTGTCACATAATATATTGTCTTTATTGGCTGATCAATTTAATAAGTTTCGTCAATATCTCTTACAAATGCAAGATGCATATTATTATTTCACTGGAATTGTGTATAAGGTGGAGAACAAAACAAAGATATGGTACAATGCATGCAAAAAATGCACAACATCAGCACCTAAACATGATGGAAATACAACATGTAAAAAAATTCAATATGATCCAGTGCAAACAATGCCGAGGTAAAACTTTCAAATAATAAATCACAAAAAATGATTAATTACATACAACAAAACTTATATAAGTTTATTGATTGCAGTTATGTAATTAAACTAAGGGTGAAACAAGAACATCTTGTAGCAACAATAACGATGTTTGGTGACATGGCGTCAGTTTATGTCGAATATTCAGTTCAAGACTACATGAACTCTATTGAGAAGGTATCAAAATTTCTTTAATGCAAATGATTTTAAAAACAAATAATAAATGTAACAAAAAAAAAAAACAAATGTAGGGTCAACCCATTAGTTCATTCAGCTTATAAGGAACAAGTGAAATTCGTTTTCTAATTGCGTTGAACTCAGTACAAAAATAGAAGATGGAATATTGAATGCAATAGTTGAGGCCATAGAACCCGTGAAGATAAAAGAAGAGAAAATAAATAATACCACAATAACACTAATAAAGACTACAACAATCGAAAATCAACCAAAGAAAAAATGAAGGATTAAAAGTAAGAAAAATGAAGAGTAAGAAAAATGTAGAATACATTCACATATCTAGCGATGAGGAGGGGAATAGTACACTTCAAGCTTTATTAGACAAATCTCGAAAAAAGAAGAGTAAGAGTATGACACAAAAGAAGATCAAAAAAGAAAAGCTATAATTACAAGTTAATGTTTTATTATCTTACATTTCCAAATTTTTTATTTTTTTAGATTAGTTTTTTTTTTTCAAATTTATATAATATTAAACTTTTTTTCTTTTAAATTGCAACATCAATATCATATTTCTATGTTTTATTGCATTTTTTTAATGTCTCCATAGAAAAAAGATTATAACATATTATGTAACTATATTCTATTCCTTTTCTTAAACAATAACAACAACAAAATTCGTCTTTCACGTGCAACGCACGTGCTCTTTACTAGTTCTAGAAAAAGGCGCATCAATGAGAAGTTCTATATTTTATGGGGTCCTATGAAATTTTAAAGTAGTGGAAATTATGTCCTAGGAATTCAAAATTCATTTTTTAAATGATTCAAATGGAGTCATATGTATTTCTGAGTAAATATCGTTCATTTGTATTTCGTAGAAGTAAAGAACTTATATAGCTAATTGTAATTTATAACATTTATTAAAACCAGTTAGTTTTTCTAATAAATATTTATAAACTAACTATGTTGTATTATAATTATTTAAAAAAATTAAGTATATTCAATTACTCAAAATTTTCAACCCAGCTCACCAGGCCAGGATCGGCCCATTATGTATAGAGCATGGGCCAAGTCAGGCTAATACATTCCTTCTGGCCTATCTTGACTAGGGCTAGTTCGGTACGGTATACCGAAATTTTTTTACCATACCGAATACCGTACCAAAATATTCGGTATGTCAAAAAACATATCGATACCATACCGAAATTTTTGGTATACTAAATTTTCGGTATATTGATAGTTTATACCGAAAAATACCGAATTACTGAATTTTTCGGTATATCAAAATTTACCATCATACCATACCGAAATTTACCGAAAATTTACCAAATTTACCGAAAATACCAAAAATTACCGAACTTGTCAAAATTTACCCAAAAAAAAAGGAAGCAGATCCCCTTAATGGAAAAAAAAAAAAGGAAGCAGATCCCCTTCTGTGGAGAAGAACACATCAGATACCCTTCATTTTAGTCTCATTCTCAATCCCCTTAAAAAAGATCAAAACGCAAATCTCATTAATTCACCGTGCCAACAGTCTCAAGTTTATACACACATAAACATCAAATTCAAAAAATCCTGCATCAAGCATCAAAACCACAATCTTCATACAGATTAGACAAAAAACAAATCCATCATAAATTCAAGCTTCGAAGCATAATCTACATCAGTTCAAAACCAAAACCTAAAACAAATTGCATAAAAGCAAATACGCATATCATTCAAACATACCTGTTGGTGGCAATGACTAGACGAACAATGACTGGTGGCCGGCCTCTGCTTGGGAAGGAAAGTGTTGAAAGGGGATATGGAAAATAGGGTTTTGCTGAGTCAGGACAAAATAGGTCCATTTAAAATAGTAGTAGTAGTAGTAATAATAATAATAATAATATATATTATTAATATTAATATATTTTGGTATTTCGGTATATACCGAAATACCGAAAAATTCTAAATCTCCATACCGATACCGTACCGAAAATTTTCGATATTTTCGGTATTTTTCAACACGGTATGTGCGGTATACCGAAATTTTCGGTATTTTGCCCAACCCTAGTCTTGACCCGCTTTTCACCGTGTACCCTACCTAATGTGACCCCCTTTTTGTGTAACATCCTTGACTAAAACCTACACGTTATTGGACATTCATTTCATGCATCATTTGCATTTCGTATTATTTATATGTTCTTACATGGTGTTGAGAAGACCCTATTATAATTGGTTAAGATTATAATAATGTTAGTATTTAAATTTATATATATATGTGTGCACAAATGTGTGTTATTTATGAAATAGGAAATAAAATTTAATTAATATTATAATATATATATATAATAAAAGAAAAGAAAAAAAAAAGAAAAGCAAACGAAAGGACGGCGGTAAAAGAAGTGAGGCGGTGGAAAAGAAATAGAAAAAGGAAAGAAGGTGCAGCAGAGAAAAGAAAGAAAAAACAGCGCATCACAAAAAGAAAAACAGAGAGGAAGAAGAAAGAGAAAAAAAAAAGAAGGGTTTGTGAATTTTGGTTTCGTTTCTTCACCTTTTTGTTTCAAATTTTGAGGGGGAGCTCGTGGTGACATACTCTTCGATTTGATCGGAGTGAATTCTCAAAGACTGTACATGTCCACCTCTCTTACCAGTTGGACCACTTCTATTAAATGTATGTGCTGGAGAGGAAAAACTCTGACGTTTAGTTGGCTTCTCACTTGACTCACCAATATAAGTCATTGACTCTCTCTTTGGCTTTTGAAAATATGTTTGTCGTTCTTTTAACAAAGTCTCGGCCCTAACTGCTGCAGTACACAAATCTATGTAAGTACGGAGATCCTAAGGTGTAATCTTGCTTCGAATATTATATGAAAGTCCCTCCTCAAAACGTCTGCATCTATCTCGCTCCGTAGCAATCATCGCAGCCGCATAAGGTGATAATTGAGTAAATTTAACTTCATACTTGGCAACTGACATATTCTCCTGTTTAAGAGATAGAAATTCTCTTTGTTTGTTATCTTGGTATACCTTTGATATATATCTATCTCTGAACACAGTGAGAAAATCATCCCAAGTAAGGATTGGTGGTTGTACTGTAGCATGTGGAACTGTCTCCCACCAATCATACGCATCCCCTTGTAAGAGTGACACTGCAAAGTCAAACCGTTCCTCTACAGTGCATCTTATCATAGCAAAAACTCTTTATTCTTTTGAGCCATGTCTCAGCTTCAGCAGGATTAGTAGTCCCACAAAAGTCAACTGCTCCTAATTTACGGAGCTCCTTGAAATTTTTACTTTTGGAACCTGTACCTGGCCCCTGTACCTCTTGTTTTGCCCGTCTAGGTGAATGTTGTGCAAACTCATGTGATGCATGTAATGTATGAGATGCCTCTATCGATTGACGTGGCGCGGCTGAACCTTCTCTCCTCAATGATTCATGCTCATGAATGTCCATGTTCCTATTTATATAATTGCAATTTCAATGTTAATTACATATGATGTGTAATGCTTATAAATGCATAATGATCCTAAGGTATCATATCCCCGCTCTGATACCAAACTAAACTGTGATACCCTATACCCATCTGACGTATATTTAACAATAAAATATTCATCTTGTAGATAGACCATTCTGACATTTCATTGATCCATATAAGTATAAAAACATTATTTAAGGACTAATATCGTATAAGATTAAAACACACAACTAATATCTCAACATAAGTCATATTAAATATAAATTATGATACATGTGTTCCAAAATGCAAAATGAGGAGGAAGAGAAGGTTGCACGAGGCATCAACCGACCGACCTAGTATAGCGTGACGTCTATATATACAAACCACCTCAAAAGAGCTATTGAACCTAAAACAATGTATATATGCGATTTTTATGAGTCGCAACTCAGTGAATATAAACCATTAATTTATTTACACAATAAGCCAATAATAATCATTAACATTAATCATAAACATATGCAAATGCCACTATGTCCGGTTTATTATTCTGTGAACTGCTCAAGCTTGGATCTGTCCAGGGATTTCCAATATGCCACTGTGTATATAGACCCGTAGGTCTCCAATATGATTTAGACCCATAGGTCTCCAATATGATTTAGACCCGAAGGTCTCCACTGTGTATATAAACTCGTAGGTCTCCAATATGAATTTGACCCAAAGGTCTCCACTGTGTATATAGACCCATAGGTCTCCACTGTGTATACAGATCCATAACAAGACAGTCGCATACCTTTTAATTTCGTGCAATTGTAATGCAACACATCATTCATCTGAACATATGATCATGTATACACTTACCAATATATCATTTGACCCAATGACAATTTCATACCAATACATATTTCTTATATAACACATATAACAAATGTTGCATATAAATCACATCACATTGCGTATAAATCACATATACGGTTTATACTCACCTGACTATGATAAGTAATCCGTTCGTCGCTCTGGTTCCTCTTCCCGTTCTACAGCCCATGCTCTTATATGATTCAATGTAATTTAACCTAATTGTCCCCTTAAAATATATTTCTATTATGCAATGAAATGCAATGCATATTATTTTATTAACCATGTTCAGTATTTTCCCTATAACTTGAGGTATAAAATTTCGAGTCGAGCAAGGTAAAATTCTTTAGAAACTTAACATATAGCTCTACAACTTTCATGTTTAGCATTTTTCAAAATTCAGTCTCCAACCTGCTTAAAATTAAGCCACAATCACATCATACATATATAATACTAAATTCTAGCAACCTTTATTCTTTTGACATTATCTCACTCAATATTTAACCGAGACATCTATGGTCTTCTTTTGAGTTTAGCTAAGAGATAGGGCTATAAGTTTCATGTTTTAAGTTTTTCCCAATTCAACCTCTAAAGTTACCAAAACATCCAAAAAATTACGATAACTTGAGATATATCAAATTCACTAATTTCTTTGTACCTTTTGGGAAAAATCTTTGAGAATTCACTCCAATCAAATCGAAGAGTATGTCACCATGAGCTCCCCCTCAAAATTTGAAACAAAAAGGTGAAGAAACGAAACCAAAATTCACAGACCCTTCTTTTTTTTTCCCTCTGTTCTTCTTTATCTCTGTTTTTCTTTCTGTGTTGCGCTGCTTTTTCTTTCTTTTCTCTGCTGCACCTTTTTTCATTTTTCTATTTCTTTTCCACCGCCTCACTTCCGCCGTCCTTTCTTTTGCTTTTCTTTTTTTTCTTTTCTTTTATTATATATATATATATTATAATATTAATTAAATTTTATTTCCCATTTCATAAATAACACACATGTGCACACACATATATATAAATTTAAATACTAACATTATTATAATCTTAACCAATTATAATAGAGTCTTCTCAATACCAACTATGTAAGAACATATAAATAATACGAAATGCAAATGATGCATGAAATGAATGTCCAATGACGTGTAGGTTTTGGTCAAGGATGTTACAATTCTCCCCCTCTATAAGAATTTTATCCTCAAAATTCGTTATTCCTCTATGCAATGTATCAATAAGAAAATCAGTTACCAGTGAATAAATGCAGATATAACTTTTTCATCTTTTCTTCTGTCTCCCAGGTTGCTTCCTCTATACCATGGTTTCTCCAGATAACTTTAACCATTGGAATTTCTCTGTTCCGCAATTGTTTGATTCTGAAATTTGCTAGCGAGACTGGTTCTTCTATGTAACTTAAGTTTTCTGCAATTTGTACCTCTGAATCTCGTAATACATGTGAAGGATCAGATCGATATCGTCGCAACATGCTAACATGAAAAATATTATGGATCTGGACCAATTCTGGAGGTAAAGCTAACTCGTATGCCAATGGTCCAACTTTTCCAATGATATCGTATGGTCCAATATATCGAGGACTTAATTTTCCTTTATTACCGAATCTCATAACACCTTTCCAAGGAGAAACTCGTAAAAATACTTTATCACCAACCTGGTATTCCATCTCTTTTCTATGTTGATCCAAGTAGCTCTTTTGTCGGTCCTGTGCAGCCTTCAATTTACTTTTAATGACATCGACTTTGTTAATTGTGTTCTGAACAATTTTTGGCCCTTCTAATAATGTTAGTATTTAAATTTATATATATGTGTGTGCACATGTGTGTTATTTATGAAATGGGAAATAAAATTTAATTAATATTATAATATATATATAATAAAAGAAAAGAAAAAAAAAGTAAAAGAAAGGACGGCGGAAGTGAGGCGGTGGAAAAGAAATAGAAAAATGAAAGAAGGTGCAGCAGAGAAAAGAAAGAAAAAGCATCGCAACACAGAAAGAAAAACAGAGATGAAGAAGAACAGAGGAAAAAAAAAAAGAGTTTGTGAATTTTGGTTTCGTTTCTTCACCTTTTTGTTTCAAATTTTGAGGGGAGCTCGTGGTGACATACTCTTCGATTTGATCGGAGTGAATTCTCAAAGATTTTTCCCAAAAGGTACAAAGAAATTAGTGAATTCGATATATCTCAAGTTATCGTAATTTTTTGGATGTTTTGGTAACTTTAGAGGTTGAATTGGGAAAAACTTAAAACATGAAACTTATAGCCCTATCTCTTAGCTAAACTCAAAAGAAGACCGTAGATGTCTCGGTTAAATATTGAGTGAGATAATGTCAATAGAATAAAGGTTGCTAGAATTTAGTATTATATATGTATGATGTGATTGTGGCTTAATTTTAAGCAGGTTGGAGACTGAATTTTGAAAAATGCTAAACATGAAAGTTGTAGAGCTATATGTTAAATTCCTACAGAATTTTACCTTGCTCGACTCGGAATTTTATAGCTCAAGTTATAGGGAAAATACTGAACATGGTTAATAAAACACATATGCATTGCATTTCATTGCATAATAGAAATATATCTTAAGGGGACAATTAGGCTAAATTACATTGAATCATATAAGAGCATGAGCTGTAGAATGAGAAGAGGAACCAGAGCGACGAACGGATTACTTATCATAGTCAGGTGAGTATAAACCGTATATGTGATTTATACGCAATGTGATGTAATTTATATGCAACGTTTGTTATATGTGTTATATAAGAAATATGTATTGGTATGAAATTGTCATTGGGTCAAATGATATATTGGTAAGTGTATACGTGATCATATGTTCAGATGAATGATGTGTTGCATTACAATTGCACGAAATTAAAAGGTATGTGACTGTCTTGTTATGGATCTGTATACACAGTGAAGACCTATGGGTCTATATACACAGTGGAGACCTTCGGGTCTAAATCATATTGGAGACCTATGGGTCTAAATCATATTGGAGACCTACGGGTCTATATACACAGTGGTATATTGAAAATCCCGGGACAGATCCAAGCTTGAGCAGTTCACAGAATAATAAACCGGACATAGTGGCATTTGCATATGTTTATGATTAATGTTAATGATTATTATTGGCTTATTGTGTAAATAAATTAATAGTTTATATTTACTGAGTTGCGACTCATAAAAATCGCATATATACATTGTTTTAGGTTCAATAGCTCTTTTGAGGTGGTTTGTATATATAGACGTCACGCTATACCTGGTCGGTCGGCTGATGTCTCGTGCAACCTTCTCTTCCTCCTCATTTTGCATTTTGGAGCACATGTATCATAATTTATATTTAATATGACTTATGTTGAGATATTAGTTGTGTGTTTTAATTTTATACGATGTTAGTCCTTAAATAAGGTTTTTATACTTATATGGATCAATGAAATATCAGAATGGTCTATCTACAAGATAAATATTTTATTGTTAAATATACGTTAGAGGGGTATATGGTGTCACATTTTGTGTAGGCTTAAGAGGATTGGATTGGATTGGAGTTGGACCAACTAAAATTGGTCCATTTCATAATTATAGCCCGAATTGCAGCACAACTTTCTATTAATTGGTCTATCCTAATCAACCAGGTAAGTCTGGGTCCTAAAAAAAACCTCACTCATATTTTTATTTTTATTTTTCTTTTTGTCATTCTTAAATTCCAATCTATCTGTTCCTTATTTTTCAATTTATATGTTTTTTTTAATTTCAATTTTTTTTTTTTTGAATTAAGATAAGAAATAACAATAATCACTAAAGAGTAATTATAAATATATGCATGTCAAGTTTCAAGGGCCATGACACACCAATAGTTAGACTAATATTATCCTATCCATATGTGGACATCATTATGATATCACATGATATATCGATATGATAATATCATCATGGATAACATAGCATTTACCCTCATAGCTAGGGGTGGGTAAATGGCTACAGGATGCAGATTCACGATTTGATACTACTAAAAATACTCGATTGGATTGACTTTTGTTAAAAAAATTCTAATTACAAAGATATTCGTTACTCGATTACTAATTTTGAATCAGTTTTCAGATTTTATAAAAAATATCGTATTATCCTGATTTCATTTTGACTTTGAATTATCAATTCTACTTTCAACAAAGTTAATAACTATAAAGTAGGGTAATTGACTTTAATCTGTATTCATTTTCAATTCCATTTTTTTTTTAATTTACACAGGGTGCGGCTATACACACTCATTCATTACTAAACACACTTAATTAAATATGAATTAAAAATAAATATATATTAAAAGATAAACATCATGACTATTTATTAATTATTTAATTTTATCTTATATTATATTATTTTAAACTCCGTGTTTAGTAATTGAGGTGTGTATAGTCCTACCCCTTACACAATTGTGTACGACCTATAGATAGTTTAATGAATTTATAGTTTCAGTTTGTGTAACTGTGTAGTATAGCTTGATACTAGTTATTTGTAGGATTGAATGATAGGTTAGGTTTCATTGGTTATCCAATATTAAATACCAAAAAATTCGGATATTCAATAATTTGCATTTCGAGTAGCAATTTTTAAATACTTGAAAAATTAGGTACCAAATCAAAAAACCCAATATAAACACCCATTCCGACTCACAACGAATATCCCTATGAGACGATGTGGATGGTGATTCCCCGATTGAAAATTGTGGGAAGGATATTTAAATCGGTCACATTTATATAAAATGAGGATTCTTCTTTTCCTCTTTTATTAATATTATATATATAATTAATAAATTTATCTTAAATGTGTTCTTCTGTAAAGTTATGACTAACATATTCTCCAAATTTTATAAGTTATTTAAATATTTATTTCTTGTCAATTATCTAAAAATATTAAAAAAATTACCTTACAGAAGGACTTGAATCTCTTGCGGAGAATGTGGAGAATATGTTCCCCATATAAAATTTTAAAAATAAAAATGATAGTCGAGATCATATTTGATAATAATACCGTGTCGAAACCGCAGATTGTCATCCATCCCTGTCACGACCCACGAGCCAAATAAACTCCTCAGGGACAACATGGTAATTTAGAGAAAAGAGAGGTGCGAGGATGTAATTTGAAGAAGGCGCTTACGTGGCAGTCTGGGGTTGCAGCTTTCGTGCCCCACCCGAACTACATCAATCTACCCCAATCTTTTATTTTTCGAAAAATAAAAGCAAAGAAGAAGGGAAAAAACATTTTCCACTCAGACAAAGCTGCGACGCCGCGGCCATCTTTCCGCAACCACCAGTCCACCACACTCTCACTCTCTTCTTCACCCACACCCTTCAATTCCCGTAACAAATCCCCTAATTTCACTCCGATTTCACCCCCTGCTCCTCGATCTGCTCTCTCTTCTGCTGGACAGCTATCTGCACACCTCGCCGTCATAGATGCCGGAATCTTGCGCCATGCCGCCGGAGGACACCACGGTCAAGTCGCCGCTCAATAAGCCGCTTCATCTGCTCACTGAAGATGACATTGCTCAGGTTACTCGCGAAGATTGTCGCCGTTACCTCAAGGAGAAAGGTACACCATTATAATGAAATTCAACTGAAAATAATGTAAACAAAATGAAGAAATCATACGCTAATCTCATGTATTTCAGTAGTTTTTATCAATTTCTGGGCGAATTTTGGTGCAGGAATGAGGAGACCTTCGTGGAACAAATCCCAGGCGATTCAGCAAGTAATAATGCTGAAGACGCTCCTTGAAACGACGCCGGATTCCGACGCTGGCTCGGGCAAGAGGCTTCGCATTTCGCGCCCTAATATTACTCGTAGCAGTAACGAAGCTATTCTGGAGAGTGTGCGTGATTTCTGTTTGTTTATTATTTAATTTGTTATATGCTTTGGAGGAGAAAAATAAAGAAATATTCTGCACATCTTCTGCCTTGGATTGCGTGCTTGTGAGAAATTAAATATGTGCTTAATTCTGATTAAACTGTTTAATAATTTATAATGTAGGTTACTAAAGGAACAAGCATTGATGCGGAAAATTCTTTATCCGCTGAGGAAACAGCGCCGCATTGTAGAAAAGATCTGGACAAACCTGATTCCTGTGGTGGTGTTTCTGGCCGTTTTGCTGCTGCCATCGATGAATCTGCCCAACCTAGGTCATTGTTATTATTTTTTAATTATTGCTTTCTGAATTATACTTGCACCTTAGAAGCATTATTTATTTCTTATGCAGCATTTTACTTTCTAGATGAAGACTTATGCAAAAATCCTTACACCATTCAATTAATTGGAGTCTTCTTCTCTGTTGATGCTTTCTTTTTTCTCCCACTGTTTTCTTTGAATCTTCACCACTTCCTCTAGTCATTAAATTCTGTCGCAAATAGCTTTGCAATGCATATTGCAGCGTTTGCGTGAAGGTTCTCTTCTGATGAAAAGGTCCTTACTTTCTTCCAGAACCCCAGGTTCAACAAATATGCCAATTGGGCAAATGACTATATTCTATAGTGGCAAAGTGAATGTGTATGATGACATCCCTGCAGATAAGGTACCGAAGCTTTTAATTGTTTTTTTCTGGAGGTTATTGTTAATCTTCTGTTTAATTTAGATCTTTTTTTGTTTTTGGTGAGGTTTGCTAGTGCAATTTATCTAACCACTGTCATGTTTGTTAGGCTCGAGCTTTAATGCATATCGCTTCAAGCCCTGTACAGTTTCCAGACGACCAGCTAGCTGATGGCTTACTGCAACCTTTACCATGCCTCTCAAAAGCTTTTAGCCCTAAAGCTCGTCCTGATACTGTTGTAACCATGCCAACTCACCAAATAGGTACTGGGTGCCTGTAACTCCAGATTATGATATTATAACATTCTTTCTAAGCATTTAATGTGATGAGTGAGTGTTTTCTTTTCTTTTCTGTTCTTTTCTTTATTTGGGTGGGAGGGGGGAGGGGGTGCAGACATCTGCCTAGGTGCGACCTCATTCTCGACACCCTGATCTTACAATATCATCCATCTATATTGATTGGTGTGTGTGTTTTGCCTGGAAACTTTGCCTCCATTTATACAACTTAACGTAATTGGATTTTGAATTCCTTTTGCAGTTAAGATGAGTGACAATTCTCTAGTGCTCGGAGAAGAAACTAAAATGCCTTATGAGGAGTCACCATGTAAGCATTTTCCTCATTTTCTTTGAAAAGTTGGTAGTGGGTTTGGTTTCCTGTACTTCACATCTGAAATTTCCTCATTTTCAATGAAGATAATATTTGCATGTATTAAGTAATACAGAGTTGCGAGAATTGCTTTTTACCAAAACAAAATTCTTTATTGGTATAGTACAAGCATAGCAGAAGTAAATCTTTATTGCATCTCTATCTTTATTTTATTTGAGTTGAAATGACGAAGGGGAATTTAGAAGCATCAAGATTGTCTATTCCATCAATGTGTATAGGTTAGTGGCTGGCTAGGTAGATCAAACACAAAGTTCTGACTTCTGAGTTACTAATGAAAGAGAAGCCAACTGGGATGTGCCATAATTTGAATAAAACATAAAACTTCTCGCAGGTGGACCCTAATCAATCAGGTCCAAGTGCATCAAGCATTTGAATTTGCCTTGAGATTTGGCATTTTATATGTTCCCTTGCTAATGTGTCTTTCTATGGATACTTCTGTGATTGGCCTCATCAGCAAAGTCTTAGTTATAGAGCTAATGTGCATTTGGCTCTTCTGTGCTTGCCCCAAAAATCTCTCTGGTTTCTGTCATAATCTGGTGTTATGCTTGATTTTGATGCAATTGTCCAAGTGTAAATTTGCAATTGGGAAATCAATGCCATGAACTTTGAAAGAACCTTGATGATTTATGACCTTCCACCATGTCCTTCAGAAAAATAAGATCTTATATATCTTCCCCTTTTCAAAGCAGTGGAAGGATCAGCAACCAGAAAAGCATCAGTACAGAGATATCGTGAGAAGAGAAAAGACAGGTATCCCAAATAGCTTTATATTTGGTACAAGATAAGAAAATGTGGAAAGTGCTTCTGGGTCTCGTTGGTTTCCTCATTTCTCTGTTAGGTGAAGGTTTAAGAGCAAGGGAAAGGCAGGAATGACAACGTGTGCAAGCTTGGATGTGTACTTTAACCATCAAATGGGTAATCAATTGCCCAGAAATGACACATGCTCTGTACCCCAAATCAGACAACCTTCTACCCCTGCAAGGTGCAGTTCAGTGGAAAATGAATCGGTAAAGAAAGTCTGCCTTTCTACTGGTCTGAGCAACAAAGGTGAGATCTTTAACTTGAGGTCTCTACTCACTAGACAATGTTATCTGGGTGAATCTTAAATTTACCTTCTTCTTTTTTCTGCTATCTATGATTTTTTGTCCAGAATGAATTTTTAATGCATGTGATTGCCCAAGATTTGATTTACTAAATTTGCTTCACCAGTTGATTTCCATAGGACCAGGAAGAAAATGAACAAACTTTAAAAGAGAAGCATGTAACGCTTTCTAATATCCATTTGTAATTTCAGGACATGTAATTGAATCTGAAACAGGTAGATTGCATGTGGTTGTCCATAGTGCTGTCATTATTTGACTTTCAACCATCATCATTTCTCCCTGAGAAATTTCATGAAAGACATAATGAGTCCTTTTGAGTCCATAAACCCACTTAAACTCCTTCGAAAGTATCTTCTGTTTTGTGATATCTTGTCCAGTGCCTAAAATGGGTTCCACGGATGCTTGTGCAAGTCCAACCATAATTAGTTAACTTGTATTATTATAAACTGTGTGGCCTTCATGAAATAGATCGACACCTCTGGTGAATTTCAAGACCTGTAGAATTCAGTCAACTTTATTCTAAGTTGAATTATTGGTTATATACAACAAGCAAGTGATGAAGTATATATATACTAGTAATTTGCATGCTGAATGCAAGTGATTCTTTGTCCGTAATTTTGATACAGGCTCACAGTTTTGCACTATTAGTTTGTCTTTTTCCATTGACCTCCTTCGTACATGAGTGTGTTGCTTAGGTGATAGCATGGACTGTTTGGAGGGGAAAAACCTAAGAAAATAGTAGATGCGATGGTAAAAAGAAGGGTTAACGAACTATTCCTTTTCAGGTGTATAGTTGGACGGCTCAAGAGTTGCTGATTGCTTAAATTTTTGCAGCATGTGAGAGTTGGATTCATTTTCTGTTAATTGAGATGGCCGAGTGCTGATGGATGCAAGCATCTCATTCGATATCAATGGTCACATCTCGATGGAGGAAACACAAGTTGGTTAATAGATTATCCCACGTGCACTGTCTTGTATTTATAATGGAGAGAACTAGCTGTTAGCATCTTGTCTCTATTAGTTTAACACCATTAATTTCATTTCTTAGTTGAAATTAATCCTCAAGGACACTTTCACAATCTGTCATATTGATCAGATATGGTTGAGAATGCAGCTTTTATCGAAGTTCCCTGTTGATAATCATGCTTACTCTTCTTCCTTAATGTCTTCAATTCAATGGGAAACCGACATATATCAGTGTTAATATTGTTAAGAACTCGATTTTGTCTCCCGATTACATCTGCTGTCTATACAACTATCAAGATCAGAAATCACAATGGCCGATAGGTTATCCGTGCTGCCTGTCCTAAGTGCATGGCGGATTATCCAATCAGGCAATGAGGATGCTCGAAAATTTTCAGACGAGGACTTGGAAACCTTGTCGTGTAAAAGATCGCACACGTTTTGGGGACTCAACGTCTCAAATACACCATCCGATGCAACCACCAAATAACTGTTTTTGGGGTCGAAAGCTCTCCAACCAGTGATATCAGGGTCAGCTGTAACACCATATCTAGAGAGAACCATTTGCTTAAGTTTCTTTCAAGTAATGAAGCAGAAAGTAGGTGATTCAACTGTACCTTTTCAAATACACATCTCCGATGGCTCTTGACAGAGCCAATACACCATTGACACGTGGGACGCCATGATGAGTAATGAAGCCACCGGCTGCTTCAATTCTGGCCTTCTCATCCTCTCTATCTGGATGATGATCTCTTGTCAGCTCCTCGACATAAACTTCTTTCGACAAAGCATCTATTGGACAAGACGGAACCGGTTAAGCACGAGTGATTTTCGTTAATGAGGTAAGTGGGATAATCATTCTACAAGGGGGAATGTAGTGGACCTTCAGTGTCATGGTGGGGGATGAGTTTTTTATAGCAAATGAGTGCCTTAGAATCTCCAACATTTACAGCAAGGATTTGATCCGTGAACAAAACAACTACAGTGGCAGTAGATCCTGAAACATATCCTTTGTCCAAAGCTTCCTGGGACGAGAACATGAGCTTAAAACGAGCAATCAAAGTTACTAGCTATGGAAATGCAACGGAAGAGCAGTAAACGGATACACACCTTTGAAAATTCTGAATCAATATCTTGGATTGTCTTCAACAATGCTTCTTCTAAAATTAGAGGAAGTGAATGATGATCGATCACTGGAGATGATCCCTGAGAACTGCATTGACATCAAGAGAGAGATCAGATACAATGACATATTATCATATAACAAACACCACAACAGTACATAGATAGTGATACTTATTTAGAACCAAGTCGATAACTTAGCATTTAGATAAACAAAAAAACGTCATATTATTTGACTCAACCACCCATCGAGCACATGGGATGAACTTGGAGACAAACCTTAGGATTTCAGCATTAATTTCCACTCTTAATTATATCAGGCTTTTGTCTACATCATCCTCATCAATCATAATAGAACTATATTCAACTAAGCACTCAATAAAACTAATCCTGATTTCTTTCAATATCAGCATATTAACCTTTTGTCTGTATGTGACTTGCGTTTCTCTTCGTTGCTGGACAGCATTTGCTTGTATGCAGTGAACACAACATGCAAAACAAAATAATCGGAAAATTTTGTAGAAGCCATCTCACTGGCTTCATCGCCTCCATGCCCATCAAATATAGCCGCAATCCCAACAATAATCTCCTCAAACCTGCCTTCAACTACAATCGATTGAGCTTCAAGAGATTCATGTGCTTAGTTTTCCGAAAAAAACAAAAAAATGATTCATAGAGAACAAAAGAGCTGAGCATGGAGAAGATACATTCGTTCTGCTGTATACAGCAGAAATCTAAGTCTAATATATCAACAATTATTTTCCTATTCATACCAAAATAGTAACACCACATATTTCCAAACAGTTCCACTAACAACAGCGACAATGATGGGGAAGAGATAGAAGCTACGATCACCTGAAATTGGTAGTTTCAGATCAAGATTGCACGTAACACGATCTTCTTGATATTCTCTATGCCCTTGAAGCGTGGAAAAGTGGCAATTCTTTGTTGAGTTTGAAGAATATTCAGCAGAAAAATCCCATTGAGGACACTCTAGTGAACCAAAAACAGCAGGAGCCCCACCTTCTTCATATGCCATCATACATGACACTGAAACACCATGATCAGCATGTGCTATGGTGCATAATAAAGCTCCTATGAACACTACAATGGCAAATCCTTTCATCATCAGCATTCTGAGCTGAGCTCCTGAACAAACCAAAGACGAAAACTTTCAGCCAAATCACAGGAAAAACAGGACAATTCTGTTGCCTTGAGCATGGTATAAGAGGTCCCTTTCCTATACTGGTGTAGACATTTTCACAAACAGATAGCATGCAAACAAATTTCCCATAGCATACAATTTATTCTGCATATTACCATCAGCAAAGCTATTAGTTGGCTATTTTACATGAAAACCCCATCGAAAAATCAATCCAAAGATTTCAAAAGAAGGATCATTCCAACACACGTAATCTCAAGCATGGAAGTGTGGGTTTGTGTGTGAAGAGAGCTCAAAATCATAATATAGAAAGATAGGGGTTTTCCGGCGTTGGTTACCGCCGTGATCCCACTTTTGTTTGCTGAAATTCTTGATTCTTTCACCTCTAAACAGAATGAATCTGTGCAGAAATCACAAAGCGACTGCAAATCAAGTGGTTGGAAAAATTTATTTGAATATTATTATATTTTATAAGATGTCTTTAAGATATTGAATCTTCTTCCAAAAAGAGGTATTGGAACTTACTTTTTTAGTAATTATAAAATTTTTAATAAGTCGTACAAAAAATGCTAATATTCTTATAATAAATCTGGAATTCTTGGTAGTTATGCAGTGATACTTGATGGTGAACCATATTTGATCTAGTAATTATATTGGAAGGTTTTTATAAAATCAAGAACTACTAATAAAGATTGCATGAGATATAAAATTATATTGACAAAAAATACCCAAGTATACAAAATTCAAGGAGAAGGAATGGAGAGAATGAGGGGTAGATGATGATACAAGGTTGTTTGGCATACAACAAATATATACACTCAAAGCTACAATCTAATCATGTTCATTTTTTGGCTTGTTTTTTCCTTTTCATAATTTACTCTCCTCCCTTGAGCTTCTTCATCAAGGTTCTTGGGTGGTGTTGACCCGGCTATGAAGTTCCAACATCTCTTGGTGATTAGGGTCGACCGAGAGAGCTGCCCGACAGTCTCTGAGCGCGCCCATGACATCACCTATGTGCTCGTGAAACGCTGCCCGAAGGTGCAGAAGGTGAAGATCTGCCTTGAACGCTATCGCCCTCGACAGTTCTCCTATCGCTTCTTTCTCCTTGTGATTGTCCATTAGAACTGCAACCAAACACTCTTTTCACATATATATTCGAACTTTAAATATCCGAATATAAAATCATGGGATTAATAATCTGACCTGCAGCTCTATATCTGTATGGGTAGACTCGAAGAGGATCCAAGCGCGTGACCATCTCAAGATCCGCCTTTGTGAGTTCACGCTCACAGTACTCTGACCGTTTTTCATATGCAGATGCGTTGTTCCTCGCCTTCTCAATCAGTTTTGTCATCTCTGCATACGCAGCATTTTTATCGTTCCTGAGAAAGTGGACACGAGCAAGGCCTTGGTGGGCCCGCGTGTGCCGGATTTTCAGGGCGTTTATGTAGCAATCGGCTGCTGCGTCTAGCTTCCCACAATCAACATACACACTTCCAAGATTGTTCAAGGCCTAATGGAACATAAACAATTACAATTAAGGCTTGAAATACAGGAGAATATATCAATGAAGAAACACACCTTTGAAGAGCATATCCAAATAGTCGAAGGCTAGAACAACCGAAAAAACTACCATTGACACTATACATGCTTGTATTCAATTTGGTATCCAGTATGGAATAACTATTAACCAAATAAAAGCAACATCAACAATTAATAAGAAAACCATGATGACCCCTACGTACGTCTCATATCGATTACCAAAACCGAAATATTTGCGTAGTGGATGTAAGACATACTAAGCCACACTAGAATAAACCAATCAGTGGCTAGAATTTATCATCGACTATCTTCAAGAATTTCCAAATTCTGAAGGGAAAGGTTGATCATACCTGACCCTTGCGAAGTCTATCTGAAGGGCATTTCAAAGCTTCTTCAAGAAGTGATACAACAGTGGACGAACAGGATGGGTCCTGACTAGAGTCAGCTAAAGCATAGGCTTTCAGAAAAAAAGCTTCAAAGGACCTTTGCAGATTAATAGACTCCTCAGCTTTTCTTAGCCCTTCTTCACAATGACCAGTATCGTATAATATCCATCCTTCATAAACTAATCTTTCTGGTTCACTCGATGCATGCTGTCGAGCTAGCTGTAAACTCCTCATTGCTGCTTCTGGACAATTCAGTCTGATCCCATACACAATCACATTACAATTTCGACACTTACAATTTTCTAATATATTGATATTGCAAATTGGAAACATGAAAATAAAGATGAACAATTGAAGTGTATAATGTTAGAAAAGGTGGGGATACCTGAGGAGAAGTAATGACTGTCGAAAGTAAAGAACGCCTTTAGCAGCATCAGATTCAAGCATCTGATATATAACCGAGAGTGATCCAATATCATCAACTGAAGACCATCTATCGTAAAGCTGAAGCCAACAATCGGCGGTTGTCCAGTTCTCAACATGTTCACGAACAAGGACGCGAAGTTGGGAAGCTGCGACTCGCCCATCAAACATCCTATATTCCGGACAGAGTGTAAGAATCGCTTGAATATCACCTATGGCTGATTGGTAATCCTCGAGAGCGAGATAGAAACAAAAGCGCAACTCCAAGCACTCTAAGGCTAGTTTGAATCCAAGAACCCTGTTGATTTCTGCAAGGGCTGATTGAACATCCTGTTTTCTCATCAAGGATGCAGCTCGATACATGTAGGGGTAAGTCAAGGTTGGGTTCAGCTCAGTTGCTCTCTCAAGTTCTTCCCATCGATTATCGCCATCACAGTATAACGATCTTTCTTGATACATCCATCCAAGTGGGGTAGTATAAGAGGATATGACAGAGCTGATCTTTTCATAAGACCAATCGTTGTTACGCCCCTTCATGTGACTTAATCTGGCTAGCCCAACAACGGAATAAACGTGCCCTTCAGCCAAAGCAGCTTCAAACAGCTTTTCAGCTTCGTCGTATTCTTTTCTTACAAGCTGAACACATCCCAACTGATGAAGAGCTATCATTTTCTGCCGGATGTTTCCAGCACAGTCTACCAACTGCTTCAAAAAAAGAACTGATTTGTCTGAGGATGGATCAGAATCCATGGCCACTTCTGTCAACAAAGAATATAAAGAAAATGAGGCAGGACCAACCATTATTGACCTTTCCTGCCTATCCAAACTGCAAAATAGTTCGACTACTTGCTTATTGTTCAGTGACTCTGGAAGTTCGTGTAGAAAAGCTTGCAAACAAGAAGCAGCGAGGACAGGAGAATTCTGCTCGAGAGCGAATTCCATGAGCTCCACTGCATCTTGTATGGAGGAGACCAAAGAAGCAAGTTTCTTATCACAAGCATCCTTTAGGCTTTCACAGCAGAATCTGTTTGCAAATACCAATATTTCTAACAAAAGACTGGGAGGCACTTCACTTAAACTTCCCGTTTCACTGAAATCACTAAGTGCTCGCATTCCTGAAGGAGAAATATTGTTTTCAGAAAGATCAATGTCATTACTAAATGATTCTGTGAAGCACCCGTTAAGCATGGCATGAAAGGGGGCCGAAAGTCCAGCAATCTTAAGCCTGTCACATGTCACTCGCTCATCTCCAATTCGAAAAGAAACAACACGAGGGAAACAAGCGTCACTCAGCGTAACAGGCGAGCTTGGAGTATCAACCACAGGAAATTCAGAGGTAATATCTATAGCTCCAAACTCCTTGGCACATTTACCACAAGAAGATAGTAAATCAGGTATGATATCTTCACCTTGCTTCTCATACTTCAACCATGCCCCAAACACAAGTTTCTCATAAACTGTGCTCGCCTTCAGCCAAGCCGAGCGAAGGCTCCTTCGCATCAGTTTCGCTTCGCCAAGGCCTTTAAAGACCTGATACTGCAACAAGTAAAGATTCGACCTCTCCATCGAGGGGCATGACTCGAGTTCTTCATGAATTTCAGCCAACACTTTAACATAATCAACAGGCTTGTAAAATGGAAGAATTGGAGGTTCAGGAACCTTGATAAGAGATTCTCTACAAACAACATATGATAAAGTTCAATATCTTATCACATCAAAGGATCAGAGCTTAACAGACCACACTCAACCAAAAACAATACAAATAAAAAGAAACAGATAAACAACATACATTGAAGAAGGAGACTGTGCAGCAAATTTGGTGAGCTTCCCTCTCTCAACTTGGAGCCATGACTGAGGATTGATAGCACTGAGAAGTGGCTCTTTACAAGAATCAGAAGGAAAAAGGGTCCTCATTGGACATAAAAGATTAAAAAGGTCCCAGATCTCCACAATAGCAATATAGAATTTCCTCTCAAGATCTTGAGAAGAAATTTAAAAAAAAATAATGTAGAAAGGAAGAAATTCCTTCACCTAACAGCCACTCTCTCCTCAGCAGAATACCCAAAAATTCAACCTTTTCAACCCAATTCAAAAAAATTCAAACAAACGGTACTCAAAGTTAGGGCTTTCCAACAGTTCCAAATAAATCATAAAAAATCTTCCAAACCCAAAAGAACAATGAAAAAGGGTTCTTTACTTCTTTCCAGTCAAATCATGAGAAGATGAAAGAAAAGGAAAACTGAAACCCTTTAACTTAAACTTGTGAAGAATCCCAGCGACATAAATAGACAACGCGAAAGGCAACTGAAAGCATAAAAAAGCCCAGAAAAATGACGTAAGATCTCTACCAGAAATGAAACCAAAACCACATTTAGCCAACAAATCTCCTAAAAATACCAGAAAAAAACTAACCCACCAAATCGAGCAACTAAACCCAAAATCAAGAGCGAAGGCAGCGGGGCTTTGGTGGCCGATTCAGAAAACCGAGAATCGGGAAGAGAGCAGGAGCGTGTGGATCAAAGCGATGGAATGGGAATCCAAAGGAAAAACTACAGTGTTTCACTTTTTATTTTCTTTCGTTTTGGTAAAAAAGAAAAGTTTTATACTTTTTCCTCTCTCTCTTCTTCTCTCTCTCTCTCTCTCTATTTCCATTTTCTTTGGGTTCAAATATTTTCCACTTATTTTATATCCGTTGGACAGAAAGGCTGCAATCTTACTGTGTGCATCTTCGTTCTACGAGGACACCATGTATGGAAAACAAATTAAATAAATATAATTTTAAAAATGAAAACTTTCAAAATATTAATATAGAGTATTTTTTAAAATTAAAGAAAAATGGAAATGTTTCGTGAACCATAGAAATTTAATGTTTACAAGTGAATGTATATGAATTTAATTTAACAAATAAAAAGTTTTTTTCCATTTTCTAAAAAATTATTAATTTATAAGATTTATCTGAGATTAATCGAAAAGGGGTGCCATATCTTAGTGTTTAATAATAATAATTATCCCAAGTACATTATTACTGCCAACCATAATTAGGAGAGGAAATATTTTTTAAATATGATGAAAATGGTTCGTATGACGACATTTGACGTGGTACAGTATAATAGGTGTTTATATACTGTCAAAGTTGTGTGGGTCCCACCAAATGAAAAGGCAATATGTTTCAGTGAATTTAGGGTTACCATAATTTTAGATGGAGAATCTTGGCATTTGGCATCGACTGATCGACTCTAATGATAGAAACTATTGAACTCTTTATTTTGAACCAAAAAAAAAAAAAAAACCACAACAACAACATCAAAGACATAAAAAATATATATAAAAAAAAATTTGGCACTCTAAGATTATTAAAGGAAGGAAAGAGTCTGTCTACAAGTCATATTTTTTCTATATAAATACTACTTCTTAATTAAACAACTTTTCAATTAAATAAATTTATTGATTTTGCTAAGAATAATATCTATTAATGTGGACTTAAGTTAACTTGATTAATGCTGGTAAAAATTAATACTCCAATCCCAATTAAGTGTCATTTTAAATATCAATTTTTGTTTCCAATTATTTATTTTTTTAGACTTTTATGCAACTATATTCTTAAATTATATCTATTGTTATTTTTTAACTAAAATTTAGGAATTTTATATAATCATTTGAGTAAGTCTCTTGTGAGACCGTCTCACAAAATTTTAATGCATTGCGTGAGACGGGTCAACCCACAACCCAATTACCCACCACCCAAACCCTACAATTCATATGTTGTTTGTGGTGATGGGGCTCCGTCTCACGGAAACTATCCGTGAGACCGTCTCACATGAGTTTTTGTGTAATCATTTTTATCTAATTAAGTTGATTCTCTTTCCAATTTTGGATCCTATAGATTCATCGATTAGTTAACAGTATATCTATATAATTTTTATGTTCTTTAATCTAATACAAACATTTTAGATCGAGACTTAACTGAAATAGGAGGAAGTATTAATTTACAATAAATAATTCAAAATGTTTCACGACATGAAAGTCTATCAATTTTTTTTTTTTGTTTTCATGGTCTTGGTCAAATGACGAGCAACTTAAAAAACAACAAGATCCTTTATTTCATATCGGTATTTCATTTAATGTTCCAAAATAATCGTCACACATAAAATGTAAAGATGAAATCACTAATTTACACATGATATGAATTAAAAATAATGAAATATTAAATTGAAATAGATGATCTAATTCGAAAAAGAAGGTGAAGTTCATCAATGGAAAAAAAAATGCTTTTATGAGTTGAAAAATGGCACCCTAGAAAGTAGAAAATCCTTTCTTTAATGGCTTTACATATGTAAATGAGGTGTACAAAATGTTCATTTTGAATAAAAGATAGATACAAAAGTGTAAAAAGAGTTGGTTGTAAGACAAGTATTTGAATTAGAAATAAGTTTACTTCATTCAAAATCAAAAGGTCAAAAAGAAGTAGTACAAGGGTCCAAAAAAGGAAGTTTTGTTGAGCCAATTAATTCAAGGGAGGGACGAAAGTCACCCAACAACTTCTAAGCGCATCCTAATTTAATTAATTTTTAAATAAAAATATTAAAATATTAAAAAATACCCATTTTATCCTTTTTTTTTTTTTAAACCCTATCCTTTTTTTGCAATTTTTTTTCTCCTTTTTTTTCATTTTTTTTTATTCTTTGGTGTTGTTTCTTTAATTTTTTTAAGGGATTGAATGTAAAATTGATGATGGGCATCTCACGAATTAGTCAAATATATGAAAATTGAACGAAAAAATACAAAAAAATCGATCAAACCCGACCATCCCCATTCGGCCCTTGTTGGCCGAACGTGGTTCTGAACGCTCTCCTGCGTGTTCGGCCAACAAGGGCCGAACAGGGATGGTCAAGTTTGATTGAATTTTTTGCGTTCTTTCTTATTTTTTTATGTTAAATCTTTTAATTTTTTTGAAGAATGTAATGCCAACATAATAACGAACATTTCACGGATTTGTTAAATGTGTGAAAATCCTAGGAAAAAAAGTAAAAAAACAATCAAACCCGAACAGTTTCGTTCAACACCTTGGTTGGCCGAACACATAGAAAAGTGTTCAGCCACCTTGGCCGAACATGTAGAAGCACGTTCGACCACATTGACCGAAAACGGAGAAGTACGTTCGGCCATAATGGCCGAACGAAACTAGTAGAGCATAAAATAAGGATAAAATGGATTTTTTTTTAATATTTTAATTTCTTTTAATTGAAAAATAATTAAATTGGGGTGAGTTTAGAAGTTGTTGGGTTCCTTTATCCCTCCCATATAATTTAAATCGCACCCATATAATTTAAATCGCAATTTTTCAGAGTTGAGTTTGAATATCATTAGTACATATAATCAATGTTAAGTTTTTTTAACACATTTCACTCCAACTACACTTTAGTTTCAATTTCTTTATTTTATATGACCTTTTTTTTTTTTTTTGTTTATTATTACTCCCAATTAATTTAGTTGAGAAAGCATATTATGAAAATTGATCAATTCATGTATTAGACTGTTAGCTGCAAAATTGGGTATGATTAACTAAATATCCATTCAATTATATTTAAATGATTTTCAAAAAGTAATTTAAATAAAGATAATATCACCCTATATAAACGAAAAATGTAGTACTTATATAAGATCATATCACCTTTTCTATGTTTATGCTTATGAGAAGTTTTAAATAAGCCAAAAAAAAAAAAAATTCACAATATGAAAACAATTTTCACTCCAAAATTAAAGAGGGTTGATTTTCTCTTTTTTTTTTTTTTTTTGGTAGGAATATTCTCTAATCCTCCATTTATAAATTCAACAAAAGAAAAGAAGAGGATTAATATGTCTAGTAATTTAAATATCTTAAGTAAGTGTTGTTGCAACCACTTCTAATCAAATATATTCAGAAAGATCACTTTCTATAGACATCACACAACAAAACAAAACTAATATAATCTATCAAACTTGTCCAACAAATATTTTATGATTTTATTTCTTTTGTTTCTTATATGTTATACCGAATGAATACACTTAATAATATCATATAATTTTCATTACTTATTTAAATACTCGTAATAGACATTAACTTATACGAATATGTCTGGAATTGACAATGAATGTTACCACATCAAATACATTTAATTTAAGGAGTATAACATGTAATAATTGTAATAATTAATATATATTATGGCAAGTGGGTACTTGAATGTTGATGGCTGTCTGAATGAGGATGATTATAGTGTTGTTCAGTCAAACCATTCATAAATACATTCTTCTAAGATAAGATTTTGTGGATCTCTTTGAAAACCATCGATCACTCAATCACTACACATATATAGTGCTATTTTGACAACATTTTAAACTCTCTCTCTCTCTCTCTCTCGTTTTATTCCTTTATTTTTATTGCAGTGTGTTTTAATATAAATGAATACTGAATAATACACCTAATAAATTCAATTACCTATAATAGTTAAAAATCTAGGGAGATAGGTTAGGTAGATTTGGTTACAGCTCTGGTAATGACAATGTGCTCAACATTAAACATTAGTAATATGTTGTGAATAAATGTGAACCTTATATGGGCTTTTCTATCTGGACTACAAATGATCACTTTCTCCTTATAGCTAAAAGGGTTTGATATATAACAATTTTACACTACCTTTTTTATGGAATATAATTAAATTATCAAGTCTAATATTTTGTAGAATTTTCTTTTTAGTGTACCTTTTTTTATGGATGGTTAAGTTTGATTTGGTTGTAAGAGCGAGATATACATTCCACGAGCCATAACTAAGGAGTAAGAAAATTTCACAAAAAAATAAATAAATAAGTAAATAATAAAATAAAATAAATAAATAAATAAAATTTATGAGGTGAAATTAATAACACCAAATAAAGATGACTATGTGGCTCGTGGCAAAAGAAGAGTAATACAACCTTAGCACAAAAAGTGGTTAAAAACAGAGATTTTTCATACAAAGTGGTTAAAAATACTATAATACACTAATAACCTCATAAACCTTCACTTATGTTAGTATTGCACAATTAAATAGTTATGTTATACTTTAACAATTCTTTGTGTTTGAGCATTGAAAAAGTTCTTTTAACTCGTAACATCTTATGCTCTTTTGTGACACATGTGCAAACACTACAATATATGATGATATGATGTTACGATTTACTTCTACGTCAATCAGTATCACATTAAAAGATAATGATGAAAATTATTGATGAAATAGAAACCGAATCAAGCTTCAAAATCATTTCTTGCATCATGCACTGCTTTGATGTTCATTCCCCCCCCCCCCCCCCCCCCCCAAATAAAAGGACTGTTTTCGATAATCAGAACAATGAGTGATTGAAATTCAAAATAGAAAATTAGTGTTTCAAGACGATATGAAAGTGATTCCTAACCATATCCTATATATATTTTAGAGGTTTATGGTATCACATGAAAAAGAACATGCCTATATCATGTATTTTTCCCATGCTTTGCTCATGTGCCAGGAACAGGGTGGAAATCAATTCAAGCTGTTCAAGCTATAATGTTGGACTCTTCTAAATCTCAATTCAAACTTGACTTTTTCGATAATCAAACAAGTTCAAACACGATATGTAAAGCTAATTAGCAATTCAAACAAACTTCAACAATAGTGCGTTCAGCTTTTGATTCTATACAGAAAAATTACGTCTAAGGGCAATATCAATATCATCATCTCTAGTTCTTTTGTATCATTCTGATGGCTCGTTTGCCACATTCTCCCTCACATTTTCGGACTTCCAGTTCCTTTCTAGCTGACTGCCATTGCAGCATGGCCGGCTAAGTAGCAATCTTTCCATTGGAAAGAGGACAGTGGGAGAGGAAATGTGCCAAATCACGTTGGGAGAAAATCCCCCCACCCCCGATTAAATTCAGCATGATGCTTTTGTAGGCGAACATAGACTTCTGTATGAGTTGATTTTTAAGAAGCCGACGAAAAATAAGGATGTCTCAAAGCATCATCAACACCCAGTCGATCCTCCTGATCCAAATTCATAGGTAAAAAGTCCATATAAACATCAACACATGTCCAAGGAAAGATGCTTTTTTGAAAGCAAAGTCAAAAACTCAAACCTCTCAAGAGCAAACTTACAGGATCCCACTGTAGTAAGTCACGTACCAAACGCAAAAGCCATACATTGGAAAACCTGACAAAGTTTATACGAACAGAAAAGTATTATATGGCAAGGTACACCTATCAATAAACATTCACCAATAAAATGAAAGAGAATATAGCTAACCCTAATTTAAGAGGGTCTCTACTCCGTATTAGATAAGAGAAATACTCTTCGGAGCACTTCCAGGGAACTGGTGAACTGGAACTCTGTACCCAAGCAAACCAAACCTCTTAGCAATGATGATATGAATCTTCATTCTGGAATGCTAGAACTCTAGCAATCTAACACAAGAGCTTGCACTCCTATAGACAGTTGTCTGCTATAACTAGATTGCTTGGTTTTTGAATAGAGGTAAGAGCAAGAAATTAAATAAAAGAGAGAAGATTTATATGATTGAAAGAAAAGGGTGCAAAGGGAATGGTTCCCGCTACAAATCTTATTTTCTGCTACTTAATGCTCATCCCAACCCCCTTACAATTTTACAAACTCCCTTATTCTAAGCCCCTAATGAGCCTACTAATATGCTACTTTCTAAATTATTCCCCCAAATTAGCTACTAATATGTTAATATCTTGCAAACTAATTATTCCCTCAAAGGCAAAGAGCTCAAAATTCAAAAAAGAAAAGAACTCACCTGGCCGACTGTACCCCCATTTTGACGAAGTTTTGGGGAAAATCCAGGAATTAAGATGCACATTTCCATCAAAGCTCTAAGTCTGAGATCAAGGAGCAAATCAATGATTGTCTTAGAGGTCTTAAAAAATGAAATACAGCAAAGGGCTGAGGTAAGACTCATTTCATTAATCTAAAGAGTAGAAACCCTTTTGACAAGTTCCCTCATGCCATAAAATCCATCATATATGGATAAACTAAAAGCTTGTAATGCATAGTGGCATACTGTAAAATGTATTTTATACACTCACAAGAGTATAATCTCATCCTTAAGTAAGAAATGAAAAGCCAGAAAAGAGAAATCCATTTAGATATATCTTCCATTCAAATCTCACTCTTTGCAGTTAGGCATTAAGAATTTAATAGCACTTCAATCTTTTCATGTATGCAGTAAAATGCATGTATTCTGGGGCATAAATAAGAAAGTTCTTATAGAGGTTGGAACTGAATCAAAGTTCAATTGTAATAGATCACAAACATCATTTGCCAATGTATACTCATTAATAGAACCACAATTAATATACACACACACACAATCCACCCGCCCGATGCGCGGTTAATTATTTATTATGTTAATATTACGCAATTTGTAATAATATAATGAAGTTGCATAAATTAGCAGATTATTCATAACATCTTTTATTATTTTAATTTAAAACATGTATCATTTACAAATGATTTTCATATTACTCTTGTGCGTTGCACAAATTGTAATATAATTTTAATAATTTTAGTTGTTAATTTTATTTTTAAACATTTTTATTTTATTTGTTGGTTTATATTTTCATCAAAATAAAATTATTATATACAATAATATTTCCTTCAATCATAATAATTGATCTTTTCTTTTATATTTTTTATAATTTGTATATTCCACTTCATACTTGAATCATCGTATATGTTTTCCTACGCCATTTCTTCATTTCTCTTTCACAAAATTATTTGTTTAATTTGTATTTAGTGTAAAAAGACAATTTAGTGGTTCTCCTTAGATGAAAATATGAGACAATAAGATTTGAAAGAACTTTTTTATATTTGAATGTTTAGAAAATCTTGTATTATTTCATTTTTTTAATTTTATATAGATTTGAGAAATCATTATATTTACAATTTCTTATTATTCTTTTTCTCTTTAGACAATAAGATCTGGAAGAATTTTTCTACCTGTTTAGCAAATCTTGTATTCTTTTTTTTTTTTTTTAGTTTTATATAAATTTGAGAAATAATTATATTTACTGTTTTTTCTTGTTTTTTTTTTCTTCATTCTTTGTATATCTTGTTTTTTTTTCCCATTCTATATGCATCTCTCTTTTGTTGAAAACTCACTATATTTTTTCTCCAATTTTTTAGTTTTACATAGATTTGAGAAATCAATGTATCTCTCTCTTCATCTCTTAGCTTTTATATATATTATAGAGTAGCTTCTAGAGTAAGATTGATTTTTTTTTAATTTTTATTAAAAAATAGCTTATCAAGTAAGATATACTAGTTTTTAATTTTTTTATTTTTATTAACATGACACTTTTAGACGGGAAAGCAGCAATCTTGTAATTTTTGTCAACTTTCTTGTTTTAATATAGTGTGTGTGTGTGTGTATATATATCTATATATATATATATATATCTGCTGGCAAAAGTAGTGCTTTGGACTTACCTGTAAGCAAGCTCTTTCAAGCTATCATTCCAACCCTTGAGATGGTCATCAAGAAGAGCTTGAGTTATAGAACTTATTTGAAAAACATTTGGTGAACCTAAAATCAACTCCAAGATCACCACGCCAACACTCCACATATCATACCTATCCAATAAAGCAGCACAAGTAAATCAATTATATTGCTAAATGCATAATATAATTCTTAGCACTGATATAATTTCATTATCTTCAACTTTCTAACAAGTTATTTGGTAGTCTCCAAAACCAAGTGGGCACCATTCAATCTTACTGCCATATCAATAATCACAGGATATTCGGTGTAAGTTCTCTCTCCAAGTATGAATTGTCTATATTCAAAGTTCCATTAGTTTTAATGCCTTTCATGTTGTTCCATTTTGCTATAAAATGAGTACAGATGAATTTAAGCCGAATATAAACTGTTATGCAAACCACCAACCAATGTTGATACCAAAATTAGAGCCACAATTAAAAAATCTATAAATTTGGAGACAAATCTACAGAGAATTATAAATAGTTGTTTTCACAACCTTCACTGATAATCAGGCAAAGTGTTCATAATTTTTCCAACAATCAACTCTCAGCAGAAAACTGCATTTTCTTTCATGACAATGGGGATCTATCTTAACCCAATAAATTGAGATATTGATAGCTTCCATCAACTTACTAATTAAGATGAAACTATTAACAGAAGTTCAGATTTATGGAAGAATGGGATCCAAATAAACAATGATTGTTCCATTCATACAGTAAAGCTCAAAAAAATTAACACACAATTATACATAAAGATTTCTTCAGCCACAGCAACAAATTAATCATCTTTAAGAGAGGAGGTAGTATTGATCTAGACAAAGAAGATAATACGACTAAAAGCCAACTCTTACACACATGTCTTATCTTTGCTGAAAACTAAATATTGAAAAACAAAATTAGTGAGATGAAATTTAACATACTTTGACGTGACACTCGATGGCCCCCGGTACCAACTCACATTCAGAAAAGCTTCTGGTGGAGCATACTCAGAAGTTTGTTCACCACTAGAAAAGAAAGCAAATATAAGTCAAATATTGCAATAAGAATCAAGAGAGTATATTTGCATGTAAGGTTAGACATCATGTGAAAACAGGAGAGAGTTGGTGATTCTAACCCATGCCAACATGTCTCTAAAAGCGCATCAAGAAGATGGAAATAAGATGGAATGCAATATGTCAATGTAATACCTAGAAGGTCCAACAGACCCATATAAATGTTTCACAGTGAAATCATTGACAGCACTACCAAAATCAATTACGCGCCTGCAATTAATAAGAAAGGTGACATAAAAATTATTCTGAGCATTAAAACAATCAGAGTCCAGCACTACATTACATAGGTATAGCAATAGTAACATGTTTCTACACAGATACCAAAAGTTGAACTATTCGTGGATCAAACATGACGTAATTTAATATTATTGTGTTGAAAGCTATTCTAGAAATGTTAATGTAAAACACAACTGCAGACAGGGTTCCGAAGTAAGTGGATTGCTACAACAGGGAAACAATAATCTACAGAAAAAGTGTTAGGTTTTCCACAACAGAATAATACAAACTTCAGTAATCACTTAAAGAGCCAGAAAGGAAAATATCAAAATTAGATGAAATAAGCAGTACATTTTAGTAGTATAATTTTTGTTGCTATTTGGACTTCCTGTCAAGCAACTTCCTGATTCCTGATCTTCAAAGCATATTACCATGTTTTCTTGCAAGAGAAACATATAACATCATCAATTAGCTTTTGATCAGGTACAATGTAGAAATACAATGCACAACCTTTGATGCCTTCCTACCAGGTTTGATATCCCTGTGAGTGATGTTGCGGTCGTGGCAGGACTTGAGTGCCATCAGCTATGCAGAAGAATGAACGTCAGGATAGTGAGAATAAATATTCCGATTTACACTTAATAACCAATCCTTTTTGCTTAATTCCCCAATTTGAAATTTCTATCCCGACACCCAGTGCAGAATTCATTTATTTTGATACAGGTTTATGTGTAATAAGTAACAAGAGAAGTATAAAAGAGTATTCATGCTGATTCCTGTGCTACTTAAGCAAATAATATTGGCATACCAACTGCCGTAATAGATTACGAAATTCCTCATGCCCTGCTTGTGAAGTCTTTAACCAGTGCCACCATTTTGATGGACGCAATATCTGGACACGCTTCTCATGCTCACTATTTTCTTTGTCAGCATCACTTGCCACTTCTACAGCAGTATAGAGAAGTTTTGACAAGGATATACCTTCATGATGAAATACGAGCCATATTTCATTAGATCGTGATTCAAAAGATTCAACATATCTCGCAATATGATTTAATCCTTCTTCGATGGCAGCTCCATGCAGTTGTTTTTCCCTAAATGTCACATCCTCGGGGCTCATGGGTTCCTCAATAACTGATTTGTTTACATTTATGAAGCCATGCACATTGTACTGTGATATTTTCCAGATAAAATCTCGATCTCTGGAAGAAGATGAACCTTGTAAAGAATTTGAGGCATTTAAAAAAACTTCACCAAAATATTTCTCACGTAACCCACTCAGATAAGCTGAAATTCCTCTTTCCACCTGCTCACAAAAACCACTAGATTTAATAATCAAGCATTTGATCATATTATAATAACTGAGAAAGGTTCCGAAGCACTAAAATGGTTGCATAATATTCAAATTGAATTAGAGATAAGTAGTATAGGTCCCATTCCGATATAGCATCATAATCCAGGTGTGACATTTTCATTAGAACGTGAATCTCATGATGCACTGGGTGACTTGTACTTTTGTTTCAATTCCAGATGTCAAAAAACTAATCTCAGACTGCAAGTTTCATCACCATTTTCTTTGGGATGTTATTATGTAAATGTGAAATTTAACATTGCAGCTGCTACTCATAAAAATCTTATATGTTAAATTTATTTTTTGTTTCACTAGAATACCATTTACGACGTTATGATTCAATTATTATTGTATTATGCTGCAGCAGCAAATTATGCTAAGATTCTTTGTTTGACATAACTGAAAGGTCAGCTACACATAGTTGTGGCCTTGATGAAGTAAGACATTTAGCACTTTGAAGAAAAGTGAGCACAAAATGTGCTTATACATCCACGGTAAAATAACAAGTAGGAATGCAATCAAATAAAAGATTGTCAATTTGGTAGTTTACCATTATCCGTTTCAAAATGAACTTATTTCCATCATCGTAGCCAGCATTGCAGTCTTCAGAAAATGCATTTGTAGTTATATTTTCGTCATATGCCCTCAAATGTTCATTTCTGTATAAACCTTTTTGGTCTACATGCTTCCTTTGGAGATCTTCCCCAACTTGAGAGCAATTCCAATTGAAAGCAAGCCAAACTTCTCCATATGCTCCACGGTCAAACTTCTTCTTTAAAATGTACCTAAGGAATTTTTTTTAGCAATTTAATATTAATTCAATGATATATCATCAAATTAACTATAATCTGAACACTTTAAGGAACCACAATGGGAAGCCAGTTGTAGTGGCATTTCCTGAAGGTGTCATCCCATTAGGAAAAAATAGATTAAATTGGAAAAATCATTTGCAATGGTGTCTCACTAATCGAATTCCCTCCGAGAAAAAAAAAATCCTCATAGATGGAGATCCCTGACCATGTAGGTAAAGGATGGACTCGGGGATGAGAGAGTCCATTGAGAGTGAGGTTTACAGGTGCAAAATTATATTGGAATTTCTGTCCTAAACTTTGCCTTGGCTAGTGATCTTGGGGTAGTAAATGCTTTTTATAAGAAGACAAGGACTGCAAGTGAGCATGCTTATAATTCAAATAACTATTTTATTGTGAGACTGGATTTAAGGAGATTTAAAGACTGAAGGTCAAAAAAGGAGAATGCTTGACAAATCATTGTAGGCTATTAATCTTAGAATGAAAATGCCAGTTGGGTGGTGCCTTCTCTAGCAATTTCATTCAAAAATGGAACCTTCAATCTACTTCTTAATTTCTTTGTGGAGGTGACAGTTGGAATGGAACTTTCGGAAACCCCCAATCTCCTTGCATTTGAAGGAGATTATGTATCATTGAATACCAATCTGAAATTTTTAAAATTGTGGCAATGAAATCTTTGTTGAGCAACTCTGAAAATTTTAAATTGTGGCAATGAGCTAACTCTCCAACTTCTTTGTATTGAATACCAATGAACAACAATTTATATAACCCCAAATAAATATTTCAATTCACCAAGTCTTATATATATGTCGTTCATCTAAACAAACATCTCACTGGAAAGCATACAATTTAAATAAGTCCAGCTAAAGATAATCTTCTAGTAGAAGAAACATTTCAAGTTAAGCATGCATTTTTCCCACTACTTACTGTGAAGATTTAATGATATAGAAGAAAAACTTTGTAGAAGAATCTTGATTCTAATCATTTTAAAAGGCCATCCCTAATCCCAACAGAACAGAAGCCCCAACCTCTTGAATAACTAGATAATAGTATGATTCTATGAATAAAGATCTAGTAGATAAATTCACCAATTTAGGTCAATTTCATTTACAACATGAATTTTGAAAGTTAACACCACAATTCACCAACTTCAAAATCGTTTAAGTCTGATGCATAGATAAACATTCCGGGCTCCAATTACAAATATGGAGTCCGAATCAATAAATTGAAGGACATTTTGAACTTATTTCTATACATTGACTTCATGAAAATTAGGCTTGTTGTTGAGATCATTTTCATATACAATTTGGAGGTTCCCATCGGTTTGGGGGTGGTAGCAGATAAGGGCTTTGCGACGATAGCGGTGGTTTTAGCCTTCTTCGAGTTTTAAAATATTGTTTAGGTATAAAGAGTGGTTGTAAGTGTAAGCTCAGATTTTCTAAGCTTGGAGGTGTAATTTGAGGTTGATACCGGAATTTTGGCATTTTCTTGGCGGTGGCTGAAAGAGGAGGAAGTAGGATAGAAAATGAATCGGGTATCAGCAATTGCAGACCAAATGTCAATTCATGTATTTTTTGAAACAATTCCAAAGTTGGTGAACTGTGTTGTTAACTTACAAAGTTCATAATGTAAATGAAATTGACCTAAAGATGGTGAATTTATATGTCATTAAACACACAGCCTTCCACTACCGAGGATAAACATAAAGTCGACAGATTAAAAGCTTCAATTTAAAGTTTATATACCTTGTATCTAACGTCACATGCTCATTTTGACCAGAATTATGAATAGGAATTGGAATTGATTCAAGCAAACCAAGGAACCTTGCAAAGCCATCAGAATTTATGCAGTGCTCTTTGTCCACATCACTGTTCAATCCGAAATGCATACACATATGTTGATCATTGTAGAAATCTAATGATCCGCCTGCATCAATTTGATATTAGGAGTGCAATTGTCAAAGATAGCACAACCAGCTTCGCAAATAATTTTAGCAAGTGCCAGTGCCAGTAAAAATCCTAATACTTCATTTTCTGAGTGGAATAGAGCCAATTGAGTTTCACAAAGATAACAATTCATCTTACTCCAAGGGAACTGATCTATGCCAGTTAGAGCAGGTGAAAGATCAGACACAGATTCCCGGTCATCTCTGTGGATCCAAAATGTGTAATCATTATTGACATCAAGGTTCTCAGACAAATAAAAGCATCCAAAGTTATTGTGCTTTCCTTCAACCTGTTGCAAAATGGATGTCCAGTAACATAATCCAACCAACTTTTGACCTTTTTAAATTAAGATTAATAATGTGTCCATTCGCATACACACAACAAGGAATAAGGTCAATTTGCCCATGCACAATATGAATAAGGAGTCATGACACACCTAAAGATCCACTATTTAAAATCATTTTCCAAAAAAATAAGTAATGCCTCTCAAGACAATCACAGGCGAAATATACGGAGGATATTAAAAGTTGATGAGCTACAAAAGCAATAATCATCAAATATATAGAATAAAAGGCATAATTGTTTGAGTTATTTGGGGGCTGTCAATGGACGTAGTCCCATGAGCCAGATCTGAGAATGGCAAAGAAATAATCTTCTTTCTATCCCTTGTTTCAACTTCGGGTTTACCAAAAGAATGGATGAGTCCCTTCAATCTTTCTTCTTTAGACAGAATTGACAATTAAACAATTTTGCAAATGGATCTCCCCCCATTTCCTTTAAGAAGGTGAAACACAAACATGTGTTCAACTGAGCATTTAGAAGATCAGTTGTAAGGCGAGAGGATAATTTGGGTTTTGGACTGAAGTAGGGACTAAGATTTTACATTAGAAGCGATATGATATAAGTCTTGCAGATGTGGAATATGCACAAGAGAAAAGCAAGAAGGCCTTCCCACTTGGTTCCCGGTTGGCAAAGAGGGTAAGCTTAGGTCAAGCACCCTGTAGACTAACAGAGATTGGGATGTGATCATGAGAGTTGTCAGAGGTTTGTGGCACTTTAGATCTAAAGTCTGATTCCTAGCAACACGTATCTAAGGCAGCAAAAGGGATTGATTGACTGATCGCCGGATTCTAGGATGATGGTCGAGATGATCGAAAAATGAGGAAGATGATGAATCCATGGTTTACGATAACTAATAAGTAAAAATTTGAAATGAACGGGGGTGAATAATATCTGGATACTTAAAAACACTTCTTAATTCGAGGATATGATCGCAGAGCCGTACCTAGTGGTTGGATATGGGGAATGATAAAGTTATGATATCCCACATCGGCTTCCACACTTTCCAGAAAGGTAAATAAGTGGGAGTCAACCATTCACCTTTGACCATAGTTTTGGGTTAAGTTAGGCTCCCTATAGTATATCCCACATCGGTTCCACATGAATGTGTAGAAGGGTATATAAGTGGGAGTCAACCATTTACCTTTGACCATGGTTTTGGGTTAAGTTAGGGCTCTCTAGCTTATAAACTAGTCGGAATTTGCAGTAGGAAAGAAGAGGGTGAAGAAGAGAAATAATGGTTTTTGAGAAGAATTTATATAAGGGGAATGAATAGTTGAAACTATTCGAATTACGCCTCGCGAATTCAAGTAGTGCATGGATCCATTTCCCTTAAAATTAAATGGGTATTAGAATGATTTGGTGTTCAACGGAATTTTCTGTTTTCAGTATTAGTAGATTTTGCTTTGGTAGATGATTTGTACTTGTTTAGATCTGCTTTACTTGAATTATATTTAGGCTAACTTCATTGTCACTTACCCAGAGGGCGAGTGGTTGATGTGGGTGAGATGTGCACATGATGACTCATGTGTCAGATGTATCAGGTCTGCTTTAACATGCATATCTGTTAGTAAATATGTTAAGGTCAGATCTGTAAGAGCGTTTCTGTTTGTTTTAGTTTTGTCTTTTGGATTCGATGAGGGGTTGAGATCAGCTGGATGTAGAACGGATCTCAGGGATCAGATCTGATTTCGTGGAAGTATTTGTTTGATTATGATGTTCCTGGCATATTAATTGGTTGTGTTCTAATTTGTGGGAGATTGTGTTCTATCAGGACTCTAGCTTAAGTCCTACTCATATTGGGAACCTTGGCCCAATGGTCTACTCATAGCTTAAACGTATCAATATGTGTGTGTCACTATCTGTTAGTAACATGGAGGGAAAATCTAGGGTGTGTTTGTTGACATGGAGTGCGTGTTATTCAATGCTGTGTTAATTCGTAGAGAATACAAACTTGTATTTTCATCATGCATTAAAAGCCTATTCTAGTCCAAAAAGTTATATACTCTTGCACTAAAGAAAGCTAGAAGAACATTAACTAAATCAAAGACTTTGATTAACTATCTAGAAAAGTACACATGGACAAGACTTAGTGGTAATCTAAGATCATAACAGGTACGAGGTTGCCCAAAGAATTTCTAACGCAAAAATTATTTCCGATGGATAATTTAGTTCACAAACTCAAACAACAGGCATTAATAACAAACTTATACATGAGTTAACTATGCACTTTTAATGCATACATTCGAATAAAAACAAAAGGTCAGGAACAACAGAAAGCAGAAAATATGATGGATGAAGAAAAATTAAATGCTTGTTCTCAGTCTTACCAGTAATCTGTCAAACTTGGCAACAACCGGAAGAGGCTGCAGTTCTGCTAGTAGTGAAGTGTTCTCATCAGCTAGAGAAACAATTATGGAACAGGTTAGATTTTTGCAGAAGATACTAAACAGTAAACATTACTGGCCTTAATGAATTTCCAACATCACCACTAGGTACAGTACAATTATCAGTACAGTTTATAAAAAATGTAACCGGGCAGCTGATCACATGGCTTAATGGTGCAGCATTACATTGTCCATGAGCAATATCTCAAGATTTTTATTATCATTTGTTGTGTTTATATAAAACTTCAAGCTTCTCCACTGCAATGTCCATTCCTAAATTTAAATATGGAGATTAGGTTTAATACAACCAGCCACCCCACACTCTTTCCTATAAATACGTAGGTATGAAACCCCAGCTTTGGCGCACATGCAATCGTTTATTTCCTTCTATTTGAGAATTAAAAGAACTAGATTAAACAAATGATAGACAAAAAACTCATAGCATGCGAAGAGTCATGCACATATCAAACCCCCCCCCCCCAACAATTCTTTTAAAAAAATGAAAAAATAAATAAATTTTTAAAAGACAAAAATACACTTATGTTTAAATAAATCATTCATATTTCCCTCCATCTCATTCTTCATGTTTCATCATCCTACATACGCCCTAAGTTACTTACAATAGCAACACACCCCATATCATTCTAAGCTAGTTTTGCGAAGAAAAAATCACAATGGATCCTTTGTGGTTTTTTCTTCACAAAACAAGATTGGAATGAAGAGGTGTGGTGATGTTGTAAATATCTTAGGGCTTAGGGAAACATGAAGAATATGGAGATGGGAGAGAGGGAAATATATATGATATATTTAAATATGAGGGTCATTTGGATAGGTGGATTTGAGGAGGGATTTGAAATCCATGGTAGCAAATCCATCGATAGTATTTGGATAGATGTGGATTTGTAATCCATCACTTTCATTTTGAACTAATTTTTGAATCATTTGGGTGGATTTGGAATCTACTCTAACTTGAGTAAATTTGAAATCCATTCATCTTAAATCCTTGATTTCAAATCACTCTATCCAAACACAACCTAAAGGTATTTTAGTTTATTAAACTTTACTTTTTTTATTATTAGGTATGTTAACTATTGGGTGTGGTGTGAATAGTCCCACACTTTTGGGCAAAGGTGCAAATATATACCTAACACTCAGATTGAGGACTGACTTTACACTTATTCTATTTTTTTGGTGCAAAAATACACAAAATCTACATTTTTTTGGCTTTTGAGCACTAAATGAATGGATAGTGAGAAATATAAGTAAATTTTAATAATTTTAATAAATTCAATAAAAATGTTTCTACCGAATTATCAAAATAAATTAAATTAAAATTTAAACATACAAAGAAATTTTAGGTAATAGATTTTACACTATACATTAATCATTGTTTATTATTGACATATTTACAATTTTGTTGGATTCATGTTCAATAAAAAGTTTGCTTTATATGAACAATTAACGTAATCAATAATATACAATGATTCAAATGTATAATCAATTACCAAAATTTATTTATAAGCTTAATTTTAATTTAATTATGGCTCATATAAAATCAATATTTTATTGAACACAAATTCAACAAGATTGTAAATATCAATGATGAACAATGATTAATGTATAGAGTAGATTCCATTACCAAAATTTCTTTATATTCTTAATTTTTTATTTTAATTTGATAATTTGGTACAAACATTTTTATTGAATTTATCAAAATCTATATACATTTTATACTATCCATTCATTTAGTGCTCAAAGCCCCAACTAATGTAAGCTTTGTGTATTTTTGCATCCTACAAACATTTTTATTGAATTTATCAAAATATGTTTACATTTTATAATATCCATTCATTTAGTGCTCAAAGCCCCAACTAATGTAAGTTTTGTGTATTTTTGCATCCAAAAAATAGAATAAACAATAGGAATATATTTGCACCAAAAAAAAAAAAGCATGTGTAAATTTGCTCCTCAACCTACACGTTAGGTATATATTTGCATTTTTGCCCTTTAATAATTTAATATAGATAGAGCCAATAAAGTCTTTTTCCCTCAATTACACTAACAATGTGACCTCAATATTTTTGGAATAGACAAAAACATAAAATTTCCTTCTCGAATGGGAAAACAACATATTTCCAGAAAGTGTGACCAGAATTTGGACTAATTTATGATTTTACTAAAGCATGTAAGGTAAATAACAAGCAGGAGAAAATAAAATCAAGTGATGTAAGAATGTGAGGTGTATAAAGTGGGGTAGATAGCAAATAAGCAGATGTAAGATGTCACATACCTTTAGCTGCACCATGTCTAAACTGTAATCTTTAATAACATTTTTAATTTGAGAGCATGATAAGATATTCCAGAATAATGGCATATTATAATGATGCGGTAGTGCAAACTGTTTCAAAAACTCAAGAAAAAAAAAATCACCTGATTTCCCATAGATCTGCCTTTGATCTCCTATTGCTAAATAATCACGTTTCTGCGATGTGTAGCTCCTGTCTCCTGAAGTTTCAAAAGAACCTGTTGCCCTCACCGGAAGCATTATAGCTGCCATGTTATCCATACTTCCTCGTTGAAATGCAGTATTAACTATGCAGTCAGCTAACGAGTATGAACATGAAGAATTGAGTTCTGGTTGGGTAATAAAATGAGATAACGGCTGCCACAATATATCACAAATATCTTGGGTGCTAAGCTTTTCAAAAACACCATCTGATGCAGCAATCACATAGCTGTCATTGGAGGTCAAAGGTTGCCAATCTGTCACCTCAGGTACCGAAATTACACCGAAACTGTCAAGACAGATTATCAATCTCCATTCTATTTTAATTATAAATTAGAATCATAATGTGCAAAGTCAAAAATACAAAAAAAAGGATGGTTTGGCAAAAAATGTACGTTATCCAATGACAGTTATCAGTTGATATAGAAAATATAGAAATGATCATCTTCACAATATAAACAGTTTACCTTTTAAAGTTTATGTCTCCAATTGCTCTGGATACAGCCAACTGACCATTAACTCGAGCTACACCAGCCCACTTTGAAATATTGCCTCCAGCAGACTCAACCCTTGCTTTTTCGTCATCTCTATCAGGATGATGATCATTTGTCAGCTCCTTGGCAATTAAAACTGTCCACCCATTAGATGCCACTGATTTTAACTGATGGTACTCTTTTAAGGATGAAGAACCATCATTTATTCTTCTCTGTCTGACTATCCTAAATGCAGTTGCTGCAATTCGCAACAGCACCAAGTGTAAATATACATATAAGCTTCAATTGATACCAGGAGAAAATATCATGATTGCTTCATTGCATGATATCTAATCAATGATGAGCAACCAGTTGAACATAAAGAACACTTGTTTATTTATAGTCAAGGTTAGTAAATTACAGCCCCAAGAGACCCAGTATTCTTTTGTTAAGTTGCACAGCATAAACTAGTACATTGATTCTCTAGAAATAAGGCATGAAAGGTCTAACCTTTAGCCTCAGATGGAGACTGATACACTTCAGAGCATAAAAATGCCTTTGAGTCGCCTAAATTAGCAACTAAAATTTGAGCATCTGCTAGAAGTACAACTGTCGCTGTAGTGCCAGAACTGAGGTTGTGTCTTAATGCATCCTTCACAAATTATAACCACATAAGCAACAATGTGAAGTTAGTACATCACATCTTCGGGTGCATGGATAAAACTAACCTTAGAAAATGTTGTGTCAATATCATGAATTGCTGTTAACAATGCTTCCCTCAACAATTCAAAGGGAAACGATCCATCAAAAATAGCTGACGACGTCACATTGAACCTGTACAGAAGTTTTACTTTATATCACAAATATCATGCCAACCAACCAGGAAAAAAAAAAACATAACTTTAGGCCAAAGCTCAACAAATATGAAGAGAACATAGCATGAAACCCTATCCATCAAACTTGCCATATATGAATCATACAAAAATGTCCAACTAAACAAAAACAATGCATCAATGAATACACATTCAAGAAAACTACCAAATTGAGTTCTAGAGATGGAACAATAAAATCTTAACATTTTTTTTAGTAGGAAACAGCAAATTTATTATTAATTGTTATAAGGTGATGCAAAGGGACAAAGGTGTCTAATTACATACACAACAAACTACAAAACACTACACCTCCTCTAAAAATTCATTGAGGTTAGAAACCCAAGCAGCCCTAAATTTGAGCATATATGATATATATCCCACACCTCCTCAAAAGATTCCTCTCTATCCTAAAAGATTCTTCTATTTCTTTCTAACCAGAGGGACCAACACAGGGCTGGAATAGTCACTCCCCATATCGAGCGTTTTTGCTCTAAAATCTCCCAAGATTGGCAGAAACAATTCTGTAGTTGATGATGTCCATGAACCATTACCACAGATCTCTGGACTAACCAAGAAAGGATACATAATTTCACTGATGATGTTAACTCAAGTATTTTCATGATTCTTATATCAAGGTAAAATCTACTTATAATTCATCTGACTCCTTCAACTCTATAAAAAAAAACAGTGAGCAATCCGGACTTAGTGTAACAAGTTATACAAGGGAATTTTGGCTGTAAAGTACAGAATTATACTTGCAAAGAAACAGATATACAACTTTATTTAAAGGCAATCGAAGGAGAAAGACCTTCCAAAATCCAGAATTTGACAATCAACGTCATTCCACTCAGCATTCTGAAAATCAGAGCAATCTTCTCCTTTATTCGGCAGCCGTCTTATCAATTTCCTTGACAAAAAGGAGTAAGTGGTATCAAGAAGAAAGTAAGTATGCAAAACAAAATATTCCAGAAGCAACTCCGACGCCATTTCACTAGCTTCTGAACCACTATGCCCATCAAAAACCGCCATTATACCAACATTCACTTCCTTAACCCCCTTCGAACCTCCAAGAAGAAAAGGAAGATTTAATCAAGAGGAATAAACACTTGAAGTAATCATCTGTCATTTCCAGTACCTGGAAAAGGCACGCGAATGTCGACAACACAGAGAGTGCGATCTTCTTGTGATTTTCGGCGGCCTTGGAGCATAGCCGACTGACACGTGGAGGACCAGGATTTGGAATTCCGGTTGGATTGGGGTTTGAAATTTGAGAGGTTCCAGCGAGGGCATTTTGGGGATTGGAACACCGCCGGTGCACCTCCTTCTTTGTACACCGTCAAGCACGCCGGCGATTCTCCGGCGACCAGAGTGTTCGCGCAGAACGCAAACCCTAGAAGTAGGATTAAGAAATCGAAATCGTTGAACTTCATCGTCTGATCGTGAAATCAGACTGAAGATCAGAGAAGTTTCATGAAGAAACGCGAATCGCTAAATGCAAACTAGCGCGGACATGTCAAAGGATTGGATATATATACCTTTCTTGATTCTTGAATTTCCGATAAAGTACCGATAAACCCGGGTCGGCCCACATCGGAGGCCCATTGATGAAGTAATTTTGGCTTATAAATCTTGGCCCATTATTCGTGAATTTTATAATTGGATTAAATTTTATAATTTGGGTTAATGAAATACAAACAAGACAAGAAAAATCACAGATCATATATCTATCTTTTTTTTTTTCTTTTTTTTTTTTTTTTGCGTTATTCATTGCATTGAGGCCATCTTCATAATTCTAAAACCACCATAAATTAACTAGTTCAAGTGAAAAATAAATTTAAGCAGAATCCATCAAATAATAATATCTTTGAGAACTTAGGTTAGGTCATGTGATTCCTTTATAATATTGTACATACATTTTTTATTTCCTGCATTAAAGGTTACAATAAATTTTGAGAACTTTAATTAATTAGGGTTTTTCTTTCTACATGTGAAATTGAATCAAACTTTAATTAATTAGGGTTTTTCTTTCTACATGTGAAATTGAATCAAATGGATCGCTAGTTCAGATCAAAATTTACAATTGTGAAAAATACAACACAATCATTCAAATTTAATAAATAAACTCTAAATTTAATTATTTCATTCACTTCACTACAACTTACATACATAAACATTTTTTTACATTACTCTTTGGTTTATCTCAAAAAAATTCTTAATATCGTTTTCATTAGTCAAAAAACTTTTGAAAGTGTTAGTGACTTGTGAAAGTTAATAATTAGTGGGTGTATCGTGAGGACATTTAAAACATTAAATACGTGATAAAAAAAAAAAATTACCGATAAAAAGTCTAACCCTATCCTCAACTTTCCCATTTATTTTATTTTCAATATTATCAATATATGTCCAATATTTCCATTTTTTCACCTTATCGATCAAAAACGGGTGCAATCGATATATCTCAGATATTTTCATTTTTTCACATAATCAGTAAAGAAACGAAAATTTTTGTCAAAATATTAAAAAATTATAAATATCGATTTCGATTTCGATATTGGTGGCTTCATAGTAAAAATTGTAGGAAAATAGGTGGATTATTGAGGAAATATCGACGAAATTTCGATAAATATCGGTAGATTTCGATATCGGTGTTTTTATAGTACAAATTATAGGAGGATGAAAATATCTAGAAATATTTCCAATATATGTCCAATATTTCCATTTTTTCACCTTACCGATAAAAAATGGGTGCAGTCGATATATCTCCGATATTTTCATTTTTTCACATAACCAGTAAAAATCTAAAAATTTTGTCAAAATATTGAAAAATTATAAATATCGGTATTGATTTCGATATTGGTATTTCATGATATAAATTGTAGGAAAATATGTGAATTATTAAGGAAATATCGATAAATATCAGTATGAATTTGTTTTTATAGTACAAATTATAGAAAAATCGGTTAAATATCACGAAAATATTTGTGGAATATTGGAGAAATATCATTTTAAATTTATCCATTCTCTAACATATATCCTGTTCTTGTGTATTTTTATTTTATTTTTATTCATTACATGAGAATCAATTATCAGGGTAGGTTTTTTCTTTACCTAAATAAATATATTCATTCTCCAAACCTTGGTTCGTGATATATATCTCAATCTCTTTGATTTCATCACTATTTCAGGCGGTGCTTCTCTATCCAAACTCTTGATTCTAAAATAAAAATAAAACTAAATAAAACAAACCTAAAATTGAATATAGGTTTTTTCTTTACCTAAATAAATATATTCATTCTCCAAACCTGGTTCGTGATATATATATATATATATATATATATATATATATATATATATATATATATCTCAATCTCCTTGATTTCATTACTATTTCAGACCGTGCGATCTCTATCCAAACTCTTGATTCTAAAATTAAAATAAAATTAAATAAAATAAATTTAAAATTGAATATCAAAAAAATATATGTATCGATATTTCTACCGATATCAATATTTTTAAGATATTTCCATAAAACTAAGATAATGATATTTCCGTCGAAAGAGAAATTTACATCCTTTCAACATAAACTTAATTGTTTACACTTCATGTATTCGAAGAATTTTAAATAATGAGAATTACTTTGCCAAAATGATTTCAAGTATTCTCCGAACAGATCATACTAGTAAGTTCTGGAACAAAGAGACATACTAGTAAGTTCTTCCGAACTGAACATACTAGTAAGTTCTGGAACAAAGAGACCGATGCTTACATGTGAGCAAGTTAAAATATTAATTTATGGAGTTTGATTTGTGTGCCCATGCCAAATTTGTACACATAATTAATTTATGGAGTTTGATTTGCGTGCTTATGCCAAATTTGTACACATGGCATATATCCATGATTTTCTTTCGTTAAATGTGTGTACATACATGTATCTTACATGCATATATGTTATAATTAATACATTTGAAATAATGTATATTTGGCCCTTTTGTTTTTGGATTAGATATTTATATTTAAGTTTGTAAAATTTGAGTTATTGCAATTTATTTAATTATATTTTTTCTTTTGAACCAAATAATAAATTATAAATATAAATATTTATTTTTCATTATAAATGATTTGTGTGGTATACAAAAAATTAAACTCATGAGATAGTTCAGGACAAATTAGATTTATATATTTATAGTCAACATTTTATATTTATTCCCGCATGAAGAAAACATTCCCCACCCCACCATAAAATATATAAAATTTAAATATATTTTATTTATAGTCTTAAATATATGGGGAACAATAAAATATAACTAAGACTCTTATAAAATCATTTTATGAATTTATTTTGTTGGGACGACTCAACGCACTCCATAAAATAAAAAATTGATTTATAAAAATATATTTGAATTTGAGTTGTGAGTGATAAAATCTGTCTCACAAAATTATATTGGTGGGACGAATTAATTTATATAATTTTTTATATTAAAATATAGACGAGATAATCAAATTCTAAATCTTTATAACAATATTAATTTGTAAGCTGCATTAATTACCAGTTCCATAAGCATTGCTTTCACCCAATTAATAATATTATTTTATATATAAAAGAATGACTATCAAGAGGCAAGCACACTCGATAAACCCACAATTGGCTCATATTTATTAGAATTTATTTCTTTGTTTTTATTTTTAAATATAGATTTAGAAAAAAAATCAGAAAATGTAATAGCTATGAAAATGTTGCACCATTGAATGAATTTTTAAATATAAGGAAATAAGAAAAGATAGTATGCTTGATTTTTTTTTTTTTTAAGATCTTAGATAAAATTTGAAAATATATATACTAATAAAAATTTAAATTGAAGCTTTCTTCTTGTTAAAAAATCATAAAGTTGTGTTTTAATAATCTAAAGATCAGCAATATTAAATGATTTTAAATACACGAATTATAAGGGAAAAAAATAGTAGACTTGATTTTTAAAAAAAAACTTAAGACAACTTTTGCGAAAATATAATAATCTTTTGAATTGCCACTAGGGCATGTAGCGAAAAATAAAATTTTGAATAGCCCAACTCTATCTCACATTTAATTCTTTTTCTTTAATGTTATTTAAATATAAATATAGTAAAAGAAAATTTAAAAAATGTAATAGCTATGAAAAATGGTGAGCTAATAAATGTATATTAGCTATTTTAGGGTTAATTACATGACAGATCATCATTTTTAGTCTTTTTCACTTACAATATAACATTTCGACTCTAACATTACATATCAGTTATCACTACCTTTAACTTTGTTACAATTCGATATATGGTTGGGTCATTTAGATTCTAATTGTTTATGTGGAACCCAAATATTGAAAAATATTCTCATCATAGATCAATGTGGCTTCGAATTGTCGAACAAATGAGAAACTCCTACATGTGTCATAAGACGACATTATTTGTTACTTATTTTTTTGGGGAGAGACTTAATAAAATCGATCAATCACGAGGATATTTACGGACAAATTGACTATTATTTTAATTGCTGAATAATTTGGAGCCACACTAATCTATAATAATGATATTTTTCAAATTTTAAGTCCCACATGAATAATTGGAATCGTTGGTCCCAATCATATACTAAATTATAACAAAATTGAAGGTGATGATCAACAATATTAGAATTCAAGTGTCATGTTGTAATTGGAAAATGGTTATGGTAATGATTTGTTGAATTAAAAATAATAATTGTTTGTAATATTTTAACATACATATATTGCTATTTAAAAATATCGAAAATGACAATTATTTTACCAAAATTGATACGCGTACCACTGGTAAAGTAGAATCTTATCCAGTACTGTCGGAAGCAATATTATATTTATATTTTGCTCTCTATTGTGGACCATTTTAGATATATGTTTTTTTATTTATCCATAGTTAATGAAATAGTAGTTAGATCAAGAGCCTTGGGTAACACAAAAGAAGAGTGTGAGGTGTGAAGAATATAATAAACGGCCATATTGGTAACTTCTAGAACTTAGGTAGGGATAGGAGAATATTAAATTTTGGTGGACAACCAATAATAATAATAGATATAACTAATAACAAATTTACCATAAAATATAATGATTGTACCAAAATACTATAAATTATAACAAATTTATAAAAATACCATAATTTTTGACCGGTCTTAATGTGAATAGTGAGTTGATGGGATTGAAAATTAATTGGGCCAACTAATAATCAAATCACTTTAAGGGTATTAAACGAAAATTTGCACTCTTAAACGAAAATTTGTAAATTTTCGTTTAATAGTGCAAATGACTACCACTCTTAAACGAAAATTTGCACTATTAAACGAAAATTTGCACTCTTAAACGAAAATTTGTAAATTTTCGTTTAATAGTGCAAATGACTACCACTCTTAAACGAAAATTTGCAAATTTTCGTTTAATAGTGAAAATTTATAAATTTTCATTGTAAATTTTCGTTTAATAATGCAAATTTGTTAATTTTCGTTTAATAGCGGTAGACATTTGTACTATTAAACGAAAATTTGTAAATTTTCGTTGAATAGTGCAAATTTTCGTTTAATAGTGGTAGGCATTTGAAAATTTTCGTTTAATACCCTCAAAGTGATTTGATTGTTAATTGGCTTAATTAATTTTCAATCTCATCAACTCACTATTCACATTAGGACCGGTCAAAAATTGTGGTATTTTTTTAAGTTTATTATAATTTATGGTATTTTGGTACAATCATTATATTTTATGGTAAATTTATTATTAGTTATATCTATTGTGGTACAGTAGGCTATTTCGCCTATTAAATTTTAGGTAGGACTTTGATCTGCGGAACTTTGCAAATTTTTTTATTGTTAGCTGTCTACACTCTATTGGATAGTATGGCCACGTGTATCCTCGTACATTCCACATCTACCAAATATGATTATAAGGGAAAAAAGATGTTCAAAAATTAATATCCACTTCTGCCAAATATGATTACAAGGGAAAAAGATGTTCAAAAATTAATATGAGATGGTTTCACATAAAATGTTATGATACATGAAATTTTATATAATTTTTTGTGAAATTAATATTAATCATGTTGAATGGATTAATTTGTTTTCATTGATATATATGAACTTCGTTTTCTATAAAATTTTAAATATACATTAATTATTACATCAACACATTAAGAAACAAAATTTAATGTCTATTGCTAATTCGTTATACGGAATTTGATCATTAATATCTCAGTAATAGTATAGAAAAAAGCTTCATTAATTGTACTGTTACTGACAATATAACATTTTCATCCATATCTTATTCTATACATATTGTATGCCCTTGGACATATTACATTCTTTTTATTTAAATTTAATTTATGGAAAATTAGTATAGATCCGTGCAATGCACGGGCATACAAACAATTTATTGTTTTTTATATTAAAATATTGAACACAAAAAATAATAAGTTTTTTGAAAGTAAGTTGAATCTAATTTATTATTTATGTGATCACATAATATTAAATATTTTGAGTTTGATGTGAAAATGTAATTTACAAAAACATCAAGTTCTTGAGAATATTTCAATCTCATTTGGTAGTCATGTGATGCATGGACATATTATTAGTTGCAAATGTTACCATCTTTTGATATGAAAATGTTGATCATGAAAAACAGTATAACTCTTTGAAGTTATTTCAGTTTAGTCTAGTATCCACATAATTTACGATTTCAAACATTTCTAATTTCTAGAATCCATCCTACGTTGTTTGACTACTTTACTAATTGTGTTTGTTACAATTGGTCTAGAAAAAAAATTATGCAAATTTATGTTCAATAACATATTCATAATGAGTGTAAAATAGTGATATTATTATATATATATAGATATTATTCTTTTTTTTTAATTTAACATATCATTAAAATAAATTTATATAGTTGTTATTAGATGTCTTAAAATCAAAATTTATCTTTTATATTTTTTAAACAAAAATATAGAAAATGATTTTCATGAATTTTAAACTTAATTTAACTTTAGAAAAAATGTGTAAAAGATAAATAAAAAAGTTAATATAAAAGGTGTTTAAATTAATATTTTAAATTAATCTTTACGGAAAGAACACAATATTTTATATGGATTTTTTATTTTTTATGATATTACAATATTTTATGTGGTTAGTTGCTGAAAAATCACAACTTTTACTTTGAATACAATTTTAACCAAACTTTTAGGTAATTGAAAAACAAACATGGCATTAGATACATTGCTCAATTCTTATCATTGAGCAGATTGTCTCTTTATCTTTGTTTTGGGCAACTTAACATTGTCAACATCAAAATAAATCTTATTCTCATTATTGTAGATGTTTCTCGACAATAATGGGGATGGAGAAAATACCAATTCAAATTGAAAATAATGTTACTGCATGGGTCGGGGTTATAAATTTTCTCATTTTCATCGATTAAATAATATTTAAATTTAATTACTTGAAAAGTCTGTTTTAAATTGTCAAGTTGCAAATAGTTATTTACCAAGATCTGATTATGAGTTATTAAATGGTAAAATGAAGAAACATTTGCAATTAGAATTAGAAGGGCTATTTTGTATCATTTTGGCGGCATGGCCGAGTGGTAAATCAAGGTCTTTATAAAAAATAAAGAGGTCTGATGTGTCACTAGCCAAGTTAGAGGGCTAACCTAACCTCCAATGGATCACGACATTTACTTTAATTGAAAAATTAATCAAACATTTGAGTATTGATAAAAAAGATATATATATATATACATATCTTTTGATACTTCATGCAACTAGAACCATCAGGCAGTTTTTCGGTTACAAAAAATAAAACCATTTTTCTTGAACTCATTCATTCATCCATTTACTTAAATTGTTTTATGTATCTTAATCTTCATCTATTTAACTTCCTTACATGCATGCATGACATGAGAAAAAAGAAGAGAGAGAATCAGATTGTTTTGTAAAAACAATATTAAAGGAGAAACTACATTATTCTCTTATAAGATATGAATTTATTATTTATTTTATATATTGATAATTGACATGTCAAATTATGCAAACACATCAGCACACTGAAACTCAAAAATTGTCCGATGATTTAGGTTGCAAGAATTACCAAAAATCATGTTTTTTTTTTTAATACTCAAATGTCTGGCTTTAAAATCAATGTAAAAGTTGTGATTTTTTTGACAACTAAAACAATATAAATAATAGGATTTATTTCTATATTGATAGCTCTAGTTTCCTGAACATGATGTCAGCAAGGATAAAGTCAAAATATACTCAATGATTAGAATTGCACAATGAATCTAATATCATGTTTGTTTGACCTATAACATTGAACTCATCCATATATGATGGTACTCTAATAAAACTCATTTTTCTTGAATTCATTCATTCATCTAATATCATGTTTGTTTAAAATCTGATAACTCTAACACCATAAAATTTTATTACAACATAAAGTAACATATTTTATCATTGTTTCTATAATTATGAACTTCATGCTAACTGAACAATTAAATTTCAAATTTGTATTTACTTCTTAATCATGAAAAATAGATAAATTATTTTGCGATTATTCAAAATTTCAAGTATTCAAGTATTAACTTGAAACTACATCGTTTTGATGTAGATAAATTATTTTTTAAGAGTGTGCGGCTTATGTAACGTCTCACATGGAAATTTATTTGAACACATGAACTTAGACGCCAAATAATAAATTTGAATTGCAACGATGAATAATTATTTGTGGCTCTTTTTTGCTAATTATATAAAAGTTAGAATTAAATTGCAATTTTTAGAAAGATGATGAATTTGTTTAGTAATTTGATCTTTAAATTTGTTATTGTTGGGAATGACGTGGCATCTAATATGACATATGACGTGGCATGTTTGCTGGACACGTGGGCTTTGGTTGCCGAAAAATATAATGTGGTCTAAATTACAATAATAAATAAATGTCATGATTATTTTTGTAGTTATCATGATTTTTTGGTCTAAAATTATAATTTTTTAAAAAGTCATGTTTTTTTTTGTTTTTTGTTTTTTTGTAATTACATCAATTGAAAATCTAGTATAAGATAATTGTGAAAAACTCACAATATTATTGATTGAAAATATAGTATAAGATAATTGTGAAGAACTCACAATATTATTGATTGAATATAAACGCATCAAATGTTTGGGTAAATGTATATGTATAGAACATTAATGTGATATGATGGCCATATATAAAATATCTAAAATTTGATAATATTGCTTTTGCAAGATCCATTTTCAAACTAATGTGTACCAAACTGATTAATATTTGTGAATTCAATAATATAAAGTATAATCTCTCAAATTCAATAAATGTTAATTCTAATTATCAAAAAATATTATGATTTAGTAAACGATATGATCTATTTTATTAATATATCTTCAATTTATTAATAATATGTGGAAAAGAGTCAAGATTTTACCATCCATGTAAGATTGAGTATTGGAGATTTATAAATTAATGAAAATCATTTTAAATTGGAGATTATTGCATAACAAATCAGATATGTAAGGTTATGTGTAAAATATTTCGTCTATTGTAAGAATGGATTTTATACCATATCCATAATAAAAAAAAAAGGATATGTATAATGTATAAAATCAATTAAAAATAAAAATCAATAACTAATGTTATTTCTAATATTAGGAAGTGAAATAGGCAGGAAAACTTTTAACACTTCTATTTTTAGGGGTAATTGTTATTATATATAGATATATAGATATATAGATACCATCGTCAATAACATTTTAATTGTTGACCAAAATATTACATGTCTACACTAAATCACAAGTTGTAAGGTTAGGATTCTATATTTTTAGTTTGAATGTATGCTACATATTTTTCATTTAAAATTGAGATAGAAAAATACTCTCAATTAATATTCTATATATAATCTCTCTCTTTCTTTTATATATTTTTTAATGAAATATGAAAAATCATATTAAAAAATAAAAATATATATGTACAGTAGGTCTCAAAGAGGAAAGTAAAGTACGTATGAGGTTTAGGTTTAGGGACCAAGACCTTTATCCCTCTAAGAAGAAAAGAGTCTTAGAAGGCCATGAAGGAAAACAAGTAAAATATTCAATACCCAAAACACTCATTTGCAAACTTTACTTAGGTGAACACTAGACTCGAGAGTCGTAGTGGTCAATCTCAGTAAAGTTTTGTTGAATGTATGTATGGCGAATGAGCTACATAAAATGAGTATAAATACACCAGGCAAATCCGGGGGGGAAGACAGAAAAATGTCCACCATCCAAAACATCGGAAGTGCATAATTGGCGAGTGTGCTACAAGAAAATTTACATATACATTTGGGCATACCAAGGAATAAAGTAAAATAGGTGAGTCATGGGCTACCACAAGAATAGGTGAGTCATGGGCTACCACAAGATAGACAATGACTTTTTAATTAATATACACGTGAAATCTTGTATTATACTTCATGTATCATCTTATATTTTAAAATAATCACCACACAATATGTCTATCATATGAAATCACTAATAAACACATGATGTGTATTAAATACAATTAATTAACATCAATGAAACAACAATTGTAATAGAGGATCCTAAATGAATATAATACATTTTTCATGTAAATGTGGTCCATGAAGAAAATTTGTCCCTAAATTAATATGGTATAGATAAATATTTTTCTTTTTAAAATTTTGGTAAGGTTACGTTTTTTTTTTTTGGATATTATTTTTTTGGTTTTGTGTGTACTATATTTTCTCATTTAAATTTTATTAATGAACATTATAATTTTTCGTTACTTTTTAATTATTGTCTAAAACATTCAAAAGTAAGTCTTATGTGATTGTTACATGAGAAGATATGTGGACGGAGCCCTATATAGGTTAATTAGAGTTTGATCAACGTGGGTCAAGACAGGTCAACATGTCAACACACATGTTCATGAAAGTATTAATAATACATGTATAAGAATTCATTGTGTGGCTAGAAGTGATGTAATACTCCTAGAATATTGAGATGACATTTATTTACAACTTCGTAAATGTATTAGTAATGTGCATACATGTTTTTGTTTTTGGCTAAAAATATTACGTTAATATAATACTTTTAGTTATAAAACGAATATTTATATGTATATTACGAATTATTTTATTATTTTGTTAACCTATGAATTGGTCTGGTGATTGACGTTGACTCTTGTGGCTATAATTGACCTGTGTTGACACGATCATATAACTCATAACTAGTGAGATGGTCTCATACAAAAAATTTCAAATATTAAATGTTCTATTAATTTATTAGTATTTTTGTGAACATTTAATTTTTAATTTATATCAAAATTATCTTGTCAAATTTTAACACTCCTTTCAATCTATTAATTCAAACCGTTGTTTTTCAATATACTTCATGTTTTATTATCTAAATTATATTAAAATAAACTATCAATTATAAGAGTAACAATTGGTCCCAAATCAATACTTTTTTATAGTCGAAATAAACGGAATTGGAGGTTTCTTCTTTTAATTAATTTTTTCTTCTTTTCTTTCATTATTGTAAATGGATTTATCAATAATTTTTTTTGTTAATTTAAGAAAAAGTTCTGTATTTATTCTGGGAATATTAATGATAGATAAAAATAGAGCTGTGTCTATTTTTTCAATGAAAATTTTTATAACACGGTTGGATTAAAGTTTATATTTCAATTATTTTCCGAAACGGCTGTTGAAAAACCGAAACTAACAAATCGAATATAGCTGTCATTGATGTCACTCAGTGGGCCATAGCAACCCACCAATCACAACCTAGTATTGAATAATTTAAAGCAAAGCCACACTTTCGCCCACACCCCTCCCTCTTCCAGAACTTTCCATGCCACCCATCAATGCATATCCAATTGCCAATTATATTATATATTAAAAAAACCCAAGAAGTTTTCCAATAGAAGCTTCAATCAAGAAACTCCAAGAACTCTAGAACCTTCCGCGATAAAAATCTTTCTCCCAAGAACTTCCCCTTCTTTCTCTCTCTACACTTTATATGCGCCTTCTTCTCTCTATGTTCACACTTTGCTTCTCCAAACCAACTTCTTAACGTCATAAACTACTTTCCCAAACAAGAAACCTTGCAAAAATTTCCAAATATATCATTTCCTAATTCCTCTCCAGATTCATGCACACTGCAACGATTCTTCACTCCCCTGTTTTTCTCAATAATTTTCGACCATCTCCTCATCTTCATCCTCTTTTTAATCGACCTTGATGTTTCCAGTTAAAGAAGAGTATCCAGGAGCGTCTTCGTCATCCGGCTCATGGGCGGAGTCGAGTGATCAGGCGGCGGCGGCGCCACGGCCGATGGAGGGGCTCAATGACATGGGGCCGCCGCCGTTTCTGACGAAGACTTTCGATATGGTCGATGGTTTGAGTACTGATCACATTGTCTCTTGGAGCAGAGGAGGCTACAGTTTTGTTGTTTGGGATCCTCACGCTTTCTCCACCTCTGTTCTTCCTAGATATTTTAAGCATAATAATTTCTCGAGCTTTGTAAGGCAACTCAATACTTATGTAAGTGTTTGCTCATCTCTTCTTCTGTTAATTTGTTTATTTTTCTGCATTTTTCTTCGATTCAACAGCTCTTGCCTTTTTTGTGCTTTTTAAATGGTTTTAGACATTTTGGGGGTAAAATTAGGTTTCTGTGATTAAGTTCATAGTTGACTCTCGATTTCTCGAATTGTTCCCTGATTTGTGTTTTAAACCTTTATAATCTGCGAGAAAAGAAGAAGAAATGAAAAAGGCAACTCTGTTGAGTAACATGACATAAGAATTGAATTGAATTGAATGTAGAGATAGTCTTTTACGCAAACTTTGTTCGTGTTCATAAAGGTTCTCTGAATGTGCAAAGAATCTACGTGAAGAAATACTGACAAATTCTACAAGATGATGATTGAAGCCATTTCAGAATGAAATCCCTTCAAGCAATATTCAAAGGTATTGTTTGTTGGAATGTGATTGCTGCAGGGATTTCGAAAGATCGATCCAGATAAATGGGAGTTTGCGAATGAGGCGTTTCTCAAAGGCCAAAAGCATCTTCTACGCAACATTCGAAGAAGAAAAGCCACCGCTCATCAGCAACCTCTCCCTTCTCACCAACCAATCGCCCCTTGTGTCGAAGTTGGGAGGTTCGGATTAGACGGAGAAATCAACAGTTTGAGACGCGATAAGCAGGTGTTGTTAACGGAGCTGGTCAAGCTTAGGCAACAGCAGCAGAGCATGAGAGCTTTTCTTCAGCAATTGGAGGTGAGATTGCAAGGAACGGAGAGGAAACAGCAGCAGATGATGAGTTTCTTGGCTAGAGCTATGCAGAATCCCGAGTTTATTCACCAGCTTGTTCAGCAGAAGAAGAGGAAGGAGCTCGAAGAGGCGATGAGTAAGAAGAGGCGAAGGCCTATCGAGGCTGGAGAATCGAGCCATAGGGGGAATGTGGTCAAGGTTGAGCCAATGGAGTTTGGTGATGCTGATGGATTTCAAGTGTCTGAGCTTGAGGCACTTGCTTTGGAAATTCAGGGATTCGGGAGGGCAAAACGGGAAGATATGGAGGAGTTTGGACGACTATTGAGCTACAATAAAGAGCTCGATGAAGGGTTCTGGGAAGAGTTGTTGAATGAGGGATTTGATGAGGTGAGATTGCCTAGTGGTGGTGGTGAAGAAGATGGTGAAGAGGAAGATGTGAATGTGTTCGCAGACAGGTTGGGGTTCTTGGGTTGAAGTCCTAAGTAGATATGTCAAATGTTAGTGTTTTTTTGAACTTAACTTTGTGGGTGAGAAACATTTTCCGATCCGAATTGTACGTTGTTTTGACATTTTTTTGTGTAAAGAATCGTTTTATTTTGTCGTATGAATTTTGGTTTTGATGTATTTTACTGTATCAGAATAAATCTTAACAGGAAATCAACGTTGGGATTTGTCTGATGTGGGAAAATGAATCAAATCTTGAGTTCAAACGGTTAAGTGGAACAATTCAAAATTTATACAAAAGGTATCGAATCATGCGTATTCGGATGACGGTAAATTGTAATTAGCTCTAACTTTGTTAAATCAAAGTTTTATAGGAGAATATTTTCCGACTTCATTCTCCATTTGCTAATTCATATAGGAATTAGTTTGTTTTGTACACATTTGCAGTTTCAACTTTTTGTAACTGTAACTTTAATGTAATGCTTCTCTTCCATTGTATTCTTGGTCTGAGAACTAATCTTCATTTCTTGCATATTGCAACATTCATTATCATATTATCATACTTGATATGACAAGTCCTTTGTATATACTGAAATTAGTGAAATAAAAGAGAGAACATTCTACTGGAATGTTGACTGAACAGTCTTGAATTCCATTTGTCAATGGTCGAGTAAATATCATGGCAAGATCAATCCCATGAAGCAGATATTTTGTTTTCTTGAATTAAAAAAAGCTTGAAATGTGTTGTTTTGTGGAGACTGGAGATATGGTCGGTGACTAATATCAGCTATTTTTCACGACTTTTGTGCGTTGTCAAAATCTAGTGTTGTGTGTAATTTTTTCTCCAACTTTGGAATCTTTGAGCTATGGAATTCGATCCATGTTTGATTGACAACAAACTGGTGGATATTTTCTCCGTTTCACCTTTAGCATCATGTATTAATATAGATAGGGGACCTGATTAAATAATGAGTCAAGCTTAGTAACAAATTTAACTCGGGCTTATTTCGATTTAGTTCAAGAATTATTCGACATAGGATCTAAACATTGTGTTTGTCTCTATGTATAGTTGGAACTAGTATAGACCCAGATACGCGGGATTATCAAAATAAATATTCATGATTATAATTTTCTTATTCATGATATATGATAAAGATATTTGTAATGTCAATTTATATATATAAATTTTTTTATTCATGATATGTATATATATATATATATATATTTTTTTTTTTTTTTATCTTTAATGATTATATAGATGGAATTTTACTACATACATTGAAATTTATGTTGTATTTTTTTCTTAAGATTAAATCGTGAGTGCACTTAAAATTTGATATTTTTTAATTTTATTCGTTTCAAAATTTTAATTATGTCTTATATATAATAAATGAGATAATAAATATTATGCCTTTTTTTCTATTTCAACATTAAAAAGTAAGTTAATATTGACTAAAGATTGATTGAAAATTAATAATTTAATATCTAATAATTTATTTAATTTAGTATTTAATTGATACAAAATAAACTTAAAATAATTTAATTAAGGTTTTAGTTTGGGAGGAAAACCAAATCAACAAGAGAGTGACATGTGTCTTTGATGATTATCACTTTAGTATATATTAGTATAGGACCCGTGTTATACACGGGATTATAAAAAAAAAGAAGTAAATTTGGTAAAATTAAAAAGAAAGTAAATTTGGTAAAATTGAAATTTTTTAAATATTATTTATACAGTAAAATTAAATTTATGATTTGTGCAATAAATATAACAACATTAAATATAACGTAATATGATTAAATAATTATCTAATTGTCGAAATATGTTGTATTTGTAGAGGATCATAAATAATTTATTATTTTGAAAATAATATATATTGATATGCCTATTATATCTTCAACCCACCAATCATTATTTTTAGTTTGCTTTTTATTGTTAACATATATAACAACCCTTCCTTTTTATTTTCAATTAAATAAAAAAAATAAAAATCAAATTTTCACAAATTAATTTTATAGTTTATTTTAAAACATAGATTAAAAAAAGAATAATTCAATTTTTCAATAATTAATAAGTTTAAATGGAAAGTTTGAACAATCATTTTCAAAAAACTCATCTTTACTTTAGCATTTTTCTTTTTTATTTATTTATTTATACTTTTTCTTCAAAATTTTTAATTTAACTAATTTCAAATATTAAAATAATTTTTATATTGAAGCCTAGCATATTTATATAGATAAATATTGTCAACATTTCTAAATTATTTAGTAATTTTTTTTTTGTAACATAAAATTTAAAGTCATTAATTAATCATATTTAATGTCAAAATAATGTAAGCTTGACATGTGGCATAAGTGGTCTTACTTTTATATATATAAAGATGAAAGATAACAAGATGGTTACAGCCGAGATCTTCTATTACATTTGATATTATATTTCATGTTGCATAGCATTTAATACACACTATGTATTAACTAAGGATGTCATTTGACACACGCAACATATGATGATTAATTTGAAATAGGATATATAACATGAAGTGTAATATTAGAAGATCTCACCCATCACAACCTAAAGATTTATATTAATACTTTTAATGTGGGAATTAAACCAGGATTTTAGTACATCTTTATATATATATATATATATATATATATATATTATATAAAAGACCATTAGAGACACATGTCATTCATACAATTGTTTGATATTAAATTCTTTTATTAATATAGATGTTACTAAATAGATAAGTAAATGCTTAAAATATTGTAATAGATAAATATTGATAATTTTTTCGATACAAATTATAAAACAATTTTTAAAGTATAACTAATTTTCATGCGTTAAACGAATCAATTTTTTTGACTTATTATTTTATTTTTTTATATATTATTTAATTTAAAATAAAATTTGAGGGTTGATCTAAACTTTAACAATAAAATAAAAAAATGGCGGGCCATGAGGGTTGAATATAATAGAAATGACAATTCACAGTTTTTTTTTTTGCTAAATAACAAACAAAACTTTTTATGTTCTTTTACAAATACAATATACGTTTCAATAACTAAATATTATATTAATCATATTATATTATATTTAATGTTAAATTAAGTGATGTATATTGCACAAATCCATAAAAAAATTCTTATAAATAATATTTAATTTTTTCTAATTTTATTAATTTTAATTTTTTTTTTAATTTAGTGTAATACACGAACCCTATACTAACTGAGTATACATGGATGATGAACATTGAAGACGTTTCAAAATAAGTTATTTCGAGCGTGAGTAAGTCTCTTGTGAGACTGTCTCACGAAATTTTAATGCATTACGTGAGACGGGTCAACCCACAACCCAATTACCCACCACCCAAACCCTACAATTCATATGCTTTTTGTGGGTGATGGGGCTCCGTCTCACGGAAACTATCCGTGAGACTGTCTCACACGAGTTTTTGTGTTCGAGCATTTAAATGTTTGATAATAACTATGCTTTCACCAATTAATTAGATTCTTTACATGTTTGTTATATAGATAGCATAATTTTATTTAATCATTTTAGTTTTCTTTTCTTGAGAAGATATGTATAATTTATAATATATATATATATATATTACAAAAATAATCTCCAAATTAGAAATTTCCCTGTGCAATTTCTCAAATATTTCCTTTCTAAAAACATCTATATATATTACAAAAATAATCTCCAAATTAGAAAATTCCAGTGCAATTTCTCAAATATTTCCTTTCTTAAAACATCGAATTTGTCACAATTACTTTTTTTAAAATAAAAATATATTTACCCACATATTCTCTCAAACTTGTCATCTATAATTAAAGTCTTTATCCAAATAAAAATCGATCCCTAATTAATTACCGAAAATAATGAATATTAAGTTAGATTTATTTGTGGTTTGTCCTACTCCGAATTAAAATTCATAATTATCCTCCAATTATACGATATATCTAAATAAACTGATAACGATTTGATCATGACTTTTCTGCTTTCCAACTAATATTAATTTGATTTCGATGGTGCATAAAAATATGGGTGCGGCTATCCGCACCCTAGGAAACACTAAATACACCCCATTTTTAGTGTTACTGTTCACATCACTTGTGAACAGTAACACTAGGAATGGAGTGTGTTTAGTAATTTATGGGTGCGGATAGCCGCACCCTAAAAATATTTATTATTACATTAACTATTATATTTGAAGTCCAAATTGATCAATTATAATTTCAATATTTTTACTTATACATTTAATGTTATAATTTAATAATTTAAAGTCATGAAAGTCTTTTAAACAAAAAAATTTCAGTCTATATTAAAATCATTATACTATTAAACTTATTACATAATATATATTCAATATAAATAAATCAATAAAAAAATTAAATCCATAAATGAGTCTTCCAGGTATACTAGCTAGTTTCAATTAATATATGAAATGAAATTATCTCTGTATACATGATATACTAAAAATAAAATTTACTAATGAAATTCTTTATGAAGTCTGATTGGTCTGGTTGTCTTGAGCAACCGTGATTGGCACGTGTCACTTAAACTTGATTGATTCATAATATAATCCAAGTATTGTAAATTGATACAATTTTCCTTTATGTCTAATAATGTCCAGTATTTTTAAGGAAATATTCATATTCAAAATTGAACGTGGCCCAATCAGGATATCAAGCCTGGAAACAGCAAGAGCCCATAAATTTCTAATAGTAGTGTATGATTCCCAAACAAAAGTTTATTATTTTCATATGATAAGATCGTGTTTTCTTTTTTTAATGATTTAAGAATGTTAACTACAGTTTCGTCAAAAAATGAAAGGATAAGTCTCCTGTGAGACGTCTCACGGAATTTTAATGCATTGTGTGAGATGGATCAACCCACAACCCAATTATCCACCACCCAAACCCAACAATTAACATGTTATTTGTGGTGATGGGGCTCCGTCTCACGGAAACTATTCGTGAGACCGTCTCACATGAGTTTTTGTGAAAATGAAAAATAAAAAAGATACCAGGGGTGAGTGTGAGTGCATCTATCAATTTGGTAGTCGAGAATCAAACAAAAGAAAGCTAATAGTTTTCTTAAATCGAATTAAACCTAAAAGGTAAATCTGGATATTGAGCATAATTTTTTAAACCACTCGAATGCTTTTGGAGAACAGATGGTTTGTCAAAACAGGCAGCAAAGCTAGAGACTCTAGAGAAAGCAATTCGAGAAGAGCTAGCCTAGTAGAGTCGGGCCTTTCGAATGAGTAGCATAATTAAAGACGCTAGGCTCAACTCAATAAGTGAAGTTCGTTAGCGAGATGGGTTTGGCCCAGTTGGCAAGCCCAAACACAATGGGCTTGGGGATCGTTTAGGACTTTTCTAATAAAAAAATAATTGTTTTCTTTACCCAAGTTCTTGAAGATAAGTATGAATAGTTTAAAAAAATATTTTTTAGCTAAATGAGATCATATCACTTCATTGTAAATGAATATTCTCTCTATATTTATCAAAGAAAGTTTTCTTTTACCTCTTGTTATTGATTAATTGCCTTTGATTATTCTAGCGTTGGGAGTTTATTTTTTTCTATGTTTTCATCACCACCGTAATCCATTTTTGGTTGAGTTTTATAATAAGATTTCTTAAGACTCATCAAGATAGAACATCAATCGAATCTAATTATTTCGTTCGACATGGTTTGCAAATTGGTTGGGCCGTATTTTTGGGTTTGAATTTTATCATCCTTTTTGGACATTTATTTTTAGTGTTTTCTTAGCTTGGACTTGTATCAATTTATTATCTACATAATTCAATCAAAAAAACATAATAAAATATTGTCTAATAGTTCGGTTCGATTTGTTATTTCAGTGAATTTTCTTTTAAAATTGGACCTAATCAAAATGTCTTTTTCCGTTTGGATTTTTTAGTTTGAACCAAATAATACACCCCCTAATGATGCTAGATGATCAAAACTATCTTTACATCTAACTTAATTTTGGATTTCAAAGTAAGTTGGAAAACCCAAAAAAAAAAAAATTGTTTCAAGTAAGAAACATCAAAAAGTCAATTAAAAAACAAAAAATCGGTCAAAGAAAAAAATAGTTCCATGCAAGGAACATCAAGTTGAGAACCTTGAAATCCTTATGGATATGGATTCAAAATAATATTATAACTCAAATCTATATCTACCCCTATAATCATTGAATAATAATAATAATAATAATAATTATTATTATTATTATTATTATTAATATATTAATATTAATAATAATAATAATAATAATAATAATTATTATTATTATTATTAATATAATAATAATAATAATAATAATAATAATAATAATTATTATTATTATTATTATTATTATTATTATTACTACTACTACTATTGAATTCTCAATATAACTCACTATCTTTTCATAATAATACTGAATCCTAATAACAAACATATATTTACACAATTTATCAGAATTTTCAAATTCCAAAATTTGAAATTATATTTCACCTTAATCACATTCCTAAACATATCATATAGTAGCAGACTAATGCACTTTTCCTAAAATATCAATTTTCACTTATTTACTTCATTTTTAAAATTAAATTAATTGTCAGAAAATATAACACAATTCTTAAGTATTTTTTTGGTCATGATGACATTATAGAGAGTAATATCCATTGTTTAAAAAATAATTATTTGTTTGGACAATAATAAAAACTTTTTTTTAAAGAAGTTTTTGATGGTGGTAGAGGTGTTTAACATATCCCCTCTTCACCTTTTACACTAATAACAATCAAGATTGAATCGTAAAAGATCTTTTTAAATCCTAATAGAGCTTTTGATAGGCCCAATTGTGAATCCTAGTAGATCTTTTTAAATTGGGCTGTAATGTTGGGCTTACTATTTCTACTGTAATATCTTGTGGAAAGCTTGTAGGATTTATGGGACATTAAATTGGGCTGTAGTGTCCTATTGTTTCACTGGAAGACAAGATCAGGCCCAAGTATTAGAAGCCTATTGTCAATCAATCCTTCCATATGACAATTATTTGTCCCTTTATTTGCTCATGATATCTGAGAGACATAATTAAGTACATTTACATTCACATTCACATTCTTTAATATATCTGTCCCACTTTCCTTCTTTCTTTATTATTGTACAAAATATTTCAAAAATGAGGGGAAAAAAAAAAATTAAAACGCACACATGGCTCATGCTTTTTTTTTTTTTTTGTTAGTGTAAAAAGAACTGGACCAGGTTGGGTTGGGCTCATGTAAAAATTATGTGCAAGGAAAACAAAACTTTGTCTTTGCAAAAATGATAAACTTTTATTTTTATATGCCAAAATGATTTTGCATTTTCTTCAAACAAGTACATCCAAAATGATGTTCCATTTTCTTCAAACAGGAACATCACATGTTTCTATACAAGTCTGATGCTCTATCCATCATGAATGTATATTAATCTATCCACCGTTGATGTATCACAAATTCAACAATTATTAATTTTAAATTATAATATTTAAAGAAATGAAATCTTTGTATATTAGTGGTGGACATATTAAGACATGTCTACTGTGGGTAGGGGATATTATTTTATTTTTCTAACTGAAACAGTCAAATTAATTAAAACCCTTATTTTCTCATGATTGGATCGATATTTGTGAAATTCTTACTAATAAAATCCTCTTCTAAACAAATGGAAAAGAAGATCTTGATGCACAGTAGTATCAACAATGGGTCAACTACAACAAGACCTCATGTTTTGTTGTAGTGAATTAGTCAATTAAAGTAGTAAACAAAAGACGAATTCAAGTAATTAATTAAATAAAATTAAAAGAGTATAGTTTGATCTTAAAAAATGTGGAAATTAACAAATGCATGGTGGTATAAAGCAAAAAAGGTGTCAACTGCATGAAAGAATCTGGGAATAGAAGACCCGTGAACAAAAGCATGGCCCTCCTTTTGCTTATTCCTTCCCACTAATTATCAAATATTCTCTTCTCTCTACTCAATCTCATCCTATATTATTTCAACATTTTAATTTTCTCTCTATAAATAATTAATTAAATAAAATAGTTGAATTAATTATAATATTATACTACCTTTCTTTCTAAACACACCTGAAGGGATTGAATTAACCCTGGCCAACTATCTGGCCACCACATGCTTCTACCAGGGTTAATTGATCCCTAATAATTATAATTATAATACCAAGAACAACAAGTTTAAGAAAAAAATAAGTACATATATAATTAACTAAACTCTCATTCTTTGTTCTTTGAGTTTGTTAATGGCTAGCTAGTTCTATTTTTATTAAGTACAATGGGAAAAAAATTGGGTTCTTGAAAATGTGAACATAAACAAATTAATCGAACAAGTTTCAAATCTGTGCTTTGAGTAAGTGGAATAATATATTTGTTTAGTTCTCAAGAATTATTATTTTTTAAATTAGGATATTTAAAAAGTTGAATCTCTCATGAAGTACATACCCAAACCCAATCTTATCTCATCAAAAAAGAAGAAAATAAAGATGATGAATCTCAAATCAAAGTTAAACACGAATAATTCATCACATGATCCTAGAAACATAGGATTCCCCAGTTTTTAATTCAAGAATCAATTTGAATCTAATGATAAGTGCGCATATGGGTCCTATGCATCTTTGGATGGTGCATGCATGTATAGGATTTAATTTTAATTTCAAACCTCAAGTTAATTTGAATTTAGAATACGTTTTCTGTGGATCATATTCAAAATGATAAATTAAAATTGTGGGATGATTTTCACATATAATATTAGGATTTAGGAACAATGTCTTTTATTGTACACATACTTTTCTGTCACATAATGATAATATTCTTGAATTTTTTTTAACGGTTATTATCAAGAATTTCATCATTTCAATGGAATAAGGGCAGAAATTAATTCAAATATGACTTTTCTTTTTTTTTTTTTTGAGAAACACCCATATATGACTTTTGATACAGGTTTGGAATATTAAAAAGGTTGCAACAGGATGGTATTTGAGAAAAAGAAGAGACCTTCTAAATTCCCTAGCTTATACATATTTAATATTTTAAAGAATTGTACTATACAAATGATGTAAAATGACTAACCTATATTCATTTAGCCAAGGTTTGTTTTAGAATCGGGAAGAACTTTATTGTTTAGAGATTGAAAGAATTGTGGTTTTATTATTATATTAGAAAAAGATGATGATTGTATTATTATATTTGAAAGAAAAAAAAGGATATGACTATATTATTGTATAGAATTTAATAATAGATGGACATAATATTTAAATGATTGTCATGTATAATTAAGTAGTTAAATTATGAGCCGGGTTTATAGAGAGAATTGTAAGAATTGAAAACTCTTAATTTGTAAAATAAATAACATTATAAAATTAATTCTCAAAGTTTTATAACAAATTAACAAGGGATAGAGGAATATTTGAATGACTAATTTTATAGTTATTTAATTATCTTACTTTGAATATATATATATATGTATGTATATATATATATATAAAGTATCTTTCTTTAAATGTAAGTTAAGGGCAGTGTTAGAAGAATAAGCACAATTTTATCATGAATTCCTAAAAACCAACTATTAATTAGGGAAGATTTTTTCACCTAAAACATCAAGTATTATATATGGGACATATAAGGTAGATATATAATAATAAAAATAAAATAAAGGAGCTTCTTAAAACAAACAAACCAAAATAAAATCAAAGTACCTCGTATGATTGAGTTTTTGGTATATTTGGGGAAAACCAAACAATCATATCAAATTAAACACTCTTTTCTTTAATTTTTTTCTCAGTGAAAGAGAATAAATTACCTTACAAAATTACTATTAAAGTCACATTAAAACTTAATTCTAAATCATTTTAGCTTTTATTCCGACAAAATTAAAAAATGGAAAACAGAACAATTACAACTTTCAGTGTGAGAATAATTACACATCTAATTTTAAACCAATAATAATACATGACTTTTTGTCTCCCATTGACATACACATACATAAACATAAATACAAATGATTTATCCCACTTTTCTGTATCACATGCTCCGTTTATCATTATCAAAACTACATCATTTAAAATTTATGCTACGTGAATGAAATTAAAATCACATAATTAATCTTGACAACACGAAAAAGTGAGAAAGAATCCGAACCGATATAAATAAATGTGTGTTGGTAAGTAATTTAATTAAAAATAAAAGAGAGTAAGATGATAATAATTCAATAATGATATGGGGTGGGGCTAGAGAAAAGTGGGCATAAGAGAGAAAGAGGCTCATCATATATCAACTCTTCCACTTTGCCTTTAGGCTTTAGGCCTTTTGGCTTTGCCATACATATATGCATTTATTTTTCCAATATTTTTACAGCTTTTTAAGCTGATATTGTTCATCAAATTTCTTGTTAACAATTCCTCCTTTTAATACGATCATCATTCTATTCTATTCAATTCATTTCAATACCTTTTTTAGGATTTGGGTGTTTTATAACAGGACCAAAAGAAAAGACAGAAAGTGCCCATGTCAGTGCTACCTCTCAAAGTTTAGCAATCAAAAAAAACAAATCATTATTCTACTTAATTAATTAGATACAATTACAAGAATATCTGTTGCATCATTCTATCCTCATCATCTTTGCAAAGGTTGCTTCTCTCTCTCTCTCTCTCACTTTACTTTGCAGAATTCTTGCCTTTTCTGGTTTTTCGTGCCGTTTATTACATGGGATTATTGTTATATAATATAATATTTTCATGTGTATATTATGTACATGGGTTGGCCATCTCTCTCTATCTCTCCCAAGTCTGCCACTGTAATCATCACCACATATTCACTATTTGTACCTACTGATAGGTTTCTTGAATACTACTAAACTTGTTCCTTTATTCACTTATATAGATATATACTCTGATAGTTACAAGAGAAATAGGAGAGGGCAAAACATACTGCTATCTCCACATGTTTTCTTCTATCCATGCTTCTCATTGCATGCTAGTTTTTTAGAGAGAGAGAGAGAGATTTCTGAATTCTTGCTCAGAGAAGCAATCCTTGGTTAGATTAATTCAGACAGTGACTTTTTCATTATTATTTATTGTCACTCTATTTATATATATAGCTTTCTTGATTATATATTGTGTCATATTTAAATTGAGAAGAAATTAAAATGTTTTGAGGCCTGTTTGGATGGTGCTTATTAGTAAAAATTAACAGGTGGTATTGAGCTGTTTTTCTTCCACCTGTTGATTTCTGTTAGGGGGCTGTAATGAGGGTTTGTTAGGAGGGGTATATATAAAGCCTGCCTTTTTTTTCTTTTTTTGCTCTACATACTCGAAAATAATTGTTTTGAGAAAAAAAAGAAAAAAAAAATCATGTTTCCTCTTGTGATTCCCAATTCAACTTCCTGTGTGTCTGAAGAAGGAAGCAACTCTTCTGCCCCAAGACTTCAAGATTTTGGTACCCTAAATTCAATGCTACAGAATTCAATTCCAACTCAGGATCAGCCCAACAAAGCCAAGAAGAAGAGAAATCTCCCTGGAAATCCAGGTAAAATTAATTAATTCTTGATTTGAATTAATGAAGGAGTGATTTAATTTAATTGTTGATTGCAACAGATCCTGATGCAGAAGTGATAGCATTATCTCCAAAAACCCTTTTGGCAACAAACAGATTTGTTTGTGAGATCTGCAACAAGGGTTTTCAGAGAGACCAGAATCTGCAACTCCACAGAAGAGGACACAATCTGCCATGGAAACTGAAGCAAAGAAATAGCAAAGATATAAGAAAGAGGGCCTATGTTTGTCCTGAGCCCACATGCCTTCACCACCATCCATCTAGGGCTTTGGGTGATCTCACTGGAATCAAGAAACACTATTGCAGAAAACATGGTGAAAAGAAATGGAAATGTGACAAATGCTCTAAGATCTATGCTGTTCAATCTGATTGGAAAGCCCACTCTAAAACTTGTGGAACTAGAGAGTATAGATGTGATTGTGGTACCCTTTTCTCCAGGTAAATTAACCTTCTTTTTTAATTCATTTCTTGGATTTTTTATTTTTATTTTTTTACATCATTTTGTTTTGATTTATGATTAATTGATTAAATTCACCATCACCACCTATACTAGATTGATTGCCTTTTGAATGTGTAATTAAGTCTCAATTTCTTGTCTATGTTCACAGTTTTTTGTGGGGTTAACGGTAACGGCGTCTGTTATCTGTCCTGGTTGGTAGCGCTTATATAAATGTAACTGATCGTTACTATATGAGCTGGCATCTAACCTTCTCTAATTAATTATCGGCTAAAATCTTTTCCCGTTTTACGCTCCTTTCTTATCTATAAAAGGATTCAAACTTATCTTAATTATTACAAAATTACTAATTTTTTCAAGACAATAAATTCAAAAAATAAAATGAAAATAGAAATGATGTGGGGTAGTGGGAACCTGCTGCATTTGCATGCAAGTGTCTGTCTCTTCTTTATGAACTTTAGGTAAATGCAAGTACTTGAAATGGGTCTCAACAACAATGATGAAATCTTGGGAAATTTATCGTCTAAAGGAAATTTATGGAAGATTGAATGCTTTACATATAAGGGTGTGATCATGTCTGCAAATATTTTCTTGCTATTTTTTACTGACAGAATAGTGCAATAATTCTCGAGTTATAATCATCAAAACTGAAATCTGCAGAAAAAGTGATTGCTATTCTTCATTGTTGTGTTGTTTTCTTCTACACTGTTACTCACACACCACTGCGTGTCTCTATGTGTGTTTTTTCGTGCATGTGCACATTTATAAGCTCTATTATATTCCTGTACGTTCTATTTCCTCATTTTTATATATGCATGCAATCTCATTAATGTCACACCCTCTCTCTCTCTCTCCTCTCTTTCTCTCTCCTAAATTTAATGATATTTTCCATACTATTTTTTTGGAAAGTTTAGCATGACGCACAAAGGGTAATGACCCTCTCCTCTGTAATTATTAAACATCTTTTGCCTTTTAACGCTCTTGTCCCCAAAATTTTTCAAACTCCACAAAAGGGCCTTACATCTTTTAATTCTTTTTGTAATTCAGCCCATTTTCATTTTTTTATTTGGTGAATTTCTCTTTGATTATTATCTAATTTTTCATCATTTTTTAGTATGTTACAAAACAAAGTGCATCCTTAATTTGTTTTGACATGTATTAATTATAATTAATTTGGACACACATTTCAGATTTTTGCTTACATCATCATGATCACCACACTTAACAAATATTCCATTCTCCCAATTAAATAATCTCCTAATATCTCTCATTTCATTATTTTCTATTTATTGGATTCATTTATGACATAGATTTGAATTGCTCATTAATTTATATATTGTACTAAATTATTTTATTTGGTATATATATATATATATATGATTTTGTGTTGATTAAAACAGGAAGGATAGCTTTATCACCCACAGGGCATTTTGTGATGCATTGGCTGAAGAAAGTGCTAGGCTATCTGCAGCCACAAACTCACTATTACCACCAAACCCTAATGACATCACCACCACCACCACCCAACCCCCCTTCCAATTCAACACCTCCATTCCTTCACCGCCCACCCTCCTCCCCTTCTCCGGCCACCACCGCCACTTCCGCAACCCGTGGGACCCACCGACCCACAATGACACACAAATCCACATCAAGAACGAAGCCCTCCACATCCCCCTCTCCTCCTCCTCACCACTCTACCACCCCTTCGGAACCCTCACCGCTCCGCCGCCGCTCTCCGCCACCGCCCTCCTCCAGAAGGCGGCGACAATGGGGGCGGCCGTGGGTGGCGGCAGCTCCACCATGTCCCACCTCGACATGCACGTGGCGGCTTCAGCTTGGCACAAGAACAATGATGGCATGACCAGGGACTTTCTCGGCCTGGCCGGAGACCCATGCGGCGGCGGTGGAAGCAGCGGCGGCGGCGGCAATGTGAGGGAGCTGCTGCCGTTCACCGGAGGCGTGAAGTTCCCAGTTGCATATGATCGTGACCATAACTCTCTGATGAAGCACCATGGATTTGGATTCACTGAAACCTGTTCTGGATGGAGCAATTGCTGATCAAGACTGAAGAATATGGAATTCTAAAGCATTTCAAGAATCTCAACTTAAAAATCTACATCAAGAACAAGAACAACATGAACTGCGCCCTTTGATTTCTTTTTAATTATTCAGTTTTGCAAGACTTTTTTTATTATGCTTTTTTTATGATGACTTTCTTCGTGACAATATTGCTGGATTTTCTTGGTTTAATTAGATTTCAGACTATATATCCCTGGTTTTATTTTTCTATTTTTAAATAAATTATTGAGATTATGTGTTGATTAATTAATTAATTAATCTGAGAGCTAGAAGGGTCTAGCTTGGGGCTCATTTTGTTTTTGCAGGTAAAATCGAGCCAAGGAAAAAGACAAGGTAATTGCTTGGCACTATGAGATAGCTAAAAAGAAAACTAATCATTATTTCATTATCAGAAGTTTACGTCACAGTTTTGTTTTTTTAACCACTAGATATGGAAAAAGTTTCTTAAATCATCAGTTAATAATTATTTTTTTAGGGAAGCGAAACTTTTTGTTTTTATAGATATCTTTGTCCTCATATTTAATGTGTGAACCATTTAATTTTAATTTTAATTCCAATTGTTCCATCATGTCCTGTGTCAATTAATATATTTATGTATATATTTCTAGGCCTCATGCATAGTCTTTTTTTTTTTTTTTTTTGATGTCTCAAAATTATGCATGATCTAGTTTAGAGTACTGTCAAATTTTATTTTCAATTGATTATTGATTTAGACTTTATGCAACTTTATTCCTAAATTACCCCTAGTACGTAATATTCCTAGGATAAAAATTTAGGAATTTGATATGATTCTTTTTTGTAGAATTAATTTGATTCTATTTTCATTTTAAATCCTAAATTCCTTAATTAGTTATAAATATATTTGTCCAATTTGTATGTTTCTTAATCTATAACAAAAACTCCAGAACAATACTGGAATATTGGGATAAAGGGAAGTAGTATTTATCAAGCTCATTTACTCATATTTAATTTAATGTTTTTAGTCTTAAGATTTTTTTTTTCCTTCCACAACTGCCCAAGTCGACCTGGAGTTTTCACGAACTACATATGGGGTGTTTTCAAAACTTTAGGGTTCACCAAACACAAAACTAGTAAAGGGTATTTAAAAATAAGTACTGTACTTGACATTTTCAAAAAAAAAAAAAAAAACAATAAAACTATTAAATTTGAAATTATAGATATATCCTTGAGGACGAACACTTCTTTGATGTGTGTATTTCTCTTACATGTGTACTGGTGTTTCTAATTTACGAATTTATTAGGTTATTATAAATTTACAGATCTGTGATTATCACTATTAGTAGTGTATTGTACACTTTAGGAGTGAGATATCTCATATTTTACTTTGATCAGTGTTAATTTGCACTTTCTACTGAGTAAATTTATATATAATTCATAATTTATACACTTTTATTGCTCTATTATCATTGTATCAAGTATGGGTTACTTTAATTATTTATTACAAGACGAAGGTTTAAGTCAATGATATATATTTCATGTTATAAATGGTATATTTTATTATAATTGCTTCATGATTTAATTCGTGAACACTGTATGTTAAGAGCTGAATCCATCCCTATGAAAAGATTCATTTTTTGGATAAACATTGCATGTGAAATTCATTGCTACTGATTTCGTAGCATCAATAATTTGAATTTGAGAATCTTATTATCTCTCTTGGATGATAATGACAATGAACACCTGGAAAGAAAAATGATGAATTAAAGGAATTAGAATAAATGAAAAGGAGAGTGACATTATAAGATATTTTCTAATTTTGTCATGTTGTGGATTTTGATATAAGGATGACAATGAGACAAGTTTTTGGATAGGTTTGACTAATCCCAAAACCATTACTCACTCACCTAGTCCAACCTATTTGAACCCCACCCCACCCCACCCCACCTCCAAAGTCCAAAGTCCTTTGAAATATTATGAGCTAGTAATTTTTGTCAAAAAAAGAAGTTAATTTTAGAGGGGAAAAATTTCTGATTTTAATAGTAAAGTGTATTAGTGTTAAGAATAATATTAATATCTTAGTTTAATAAATAAATATTTAGTATATAAGGTGGGTTAAGAATTGATCGTGGTTTGACCTATTTGAGGTAGATTGTGCATACCTTCAAAAATTAGTTTGTTGAATAAGTTGATGATGTATTTGATATTTTCCCTAAATGTAACATGCATTTAATTGATAAGTTATAAGAATTAAAATTAGTTGAAAAGAAAAGAAGAAAAAGAAAAAGAAAAAGAAAATAGTTAGAAGAATTAAAAGCGGTGTAGGCTTTATGGAAAAAGCTTGGTTAAAAATTGGTGTAAGCGTGAACATAAAAGGTGGCTAAGTTGATGCTTGTATTGTATGTGTTTCCGTGCAGGGGTTAGTGGTGGTCCCTCAATTAGTGGTACTAACAAAGAAGCCTAAAGGACAACGCTCATAAAAAATAAAGATGTTTAAATGTCAACGCTTACCAAAAAGATTATTCATTCATCCATATCAAAAGTTTTTTTATTACCCTTCTTTTCTTTTTACTCTTTCTCTGTTTACCATGCATCACATCGTGTCGTGTCACGACCAAGTCATTTTATACTCAATAAATTAACTTGAGAGCTTTATAAAGACTATGGTATTAATTGTATTGTGCTTTTGTAACTTTGATGTTTAATTTTAGCTTCTTTTTTAGCCCATAATCAGCAGAATGGTATATTACTTTTCGAATATATGAAACTTAAATAAATATGAATGTATCAATTAATTAAACTCTATATACAATACAAGAAATATTGTGTGCCATATGATAGCAAGTCAAGACAAGATTTAACATGATGATGACAAATATCTATTGTATTAAGTGGTCATTCATTTCAGGCACTTTAAACAGTAAAAACACATGAGTAGGTCTCATGTGCAACTAATGCATGAATCTTAGGTTCATGTACTCAGGTCGGGTCGGATCTGACTCGGATCCGCGCTTTTTTTTTTTATCCTAATCTTTATATTATATTAATCGTACCTTTATATTATATTAGTCATACTTTTATGTTATATTAATCATACCCTTATGTCCAGATTTCATACCCTTGGTATAATATTTTAACTTTAAAAAAAAATTCACTGGCCTTCACACTATGTTAGTCATACATTTATATTATATTAGTCATACCTTTATATACAAATATCATACATTTATGTAATACTTTAACTCTAATCCCTAATTTCGGCACAATAAACCCTAATTTCGGCACAAGTTGCAGATGTTTACCTTTATGTGATATTACTTATACATTTATGTGATATTACTTATACATTTATATCAACATGAATATACATTTATGTAATATATAAAGGTACAACTAACATAATTAAAAGGTATGACTAACATAACTAAATGTATGACTAATATAACTAAAAGGTATGAAAAATATTAATAGTTGTCTGAAAATATGCTAAGGTACATGTAAAAATCTAAAAGGTAAGACTAACATAACATAAAGATATGTTTAACACTACATAAAAGTATAGTATCTGTGATCGAATTTGGGCGAATTTGGGCGCGACCTTGGGGCGCGTGCGCGCGTGTGAGAGGCGAGTGCACAGTTTCAGAACTGTGCATGTATAAAAGTTTTTTGTCAAAAAATATAAAGAGGCAAATTACATGTATTAGTATTATATTGGACATTCCATAAGAATAAAGAGAGAAACTTTATAGAGGTATATTCAGAATGGAGTTAAGAAAAGATGAGGAATTAAGTAAAGTATGAATAAACTGGCTTTATTTAGCTTTAAGAGGGATATGCAAAGAATAAATAAGAAAGAAATAATAGTGGTAAGCTACTTTGGTATATCCATCTTTTAGAAAGTAGTGTATGTAGTAAGTTGCAGGTTAAGGTACCAATACATACCATTTGCCTTGTTCAGAAAAGACACCTTCTTTCCATCTCTTGCTCTGCTGCACAACAAGACAAACCAAAAGCTTCTGCTCTCTCTCTCTCTCTCTCTCTCTAAAAGACTTGCACTTGCATATGTCATGTTTCATCAGGGAATCTAATCTACCTTTTATTCCTTTTCTTCTTTCTTCCAAAGCAAATTATTACCAAACCTTCTTTCCTACACTTTTATCTCTTTTCACCTTCTACAGCAAATCCCCATGCAAAACTGTACTACACAACATTTGAGTGTCACCAAGGCAATGAATAAAGAGCAAGGTAATTTTGTCCAAGCACATTTTCAAGATTATGTGACCATCAGTTTTGGCTCCACCCACAACAAGAAAAGAACTCTGCTTCAAGAGAGATGTATATATTTTCATAGCTTTCAGGATACCCCCCCCACCCCCACCCCCCCAATACACAAAAGTCCATAAAGCATAAAGCAATAATTCTTCAAGAACTATGAAATCTGATCAGCAGCTCAGCCCACTCAGTGTAGAACACGATACTAAAACAATCGAGATATAGTATTCAACATTTTTGCATGATTACTACAGACATGTCACTAATATGTAAAAGTCGATCTGAAGTAATGGGCATGGTTCAGAGAGGTGAACAACAGTTTTCATTAACATGGAAACTTTTTAGTAAAAATGCAAACATCACAACTGTCAAAAGCGAAGTAGAGCTGTCTCTTATCGCTTTGAGTGAAGACATTATTGAGTTAATTATTGGTAAACTTTACACTCTTTATCTTTGAACATCCCTATCATATATATAATCTTTATCAGTATATCTTTGATTGCATCATAATAGCTTTTATGAAGTCCGCTTAACCCTTTTTGTCCCTGTGAAAAACTCAAAACTTAGGCAAGAAAGTTTCTTAGGTCAATTGAACGGACAAGAAAATTCAAGCTAAACCCTGTAGCTTATACATGTGAAATACTCCTTATATTCAACAGCAAACAACTAGCTTAATGAACTTTAAATTATATTAGCTTCTATTAGATACATTCCAGTTGAATTTCAAGTAGAACAAAGAGTAACACCTTAATTATATACAAAAATCTAAATATAAGTTGCACAAGTGACTCACATGTATAATCTGAAATCATGGATGAAAATTATCCATTTCAATTTGAAATGATTGGCAAGCCAAGGTTAGTTGATAATCAACATCGTCCACATATTATTAGTGATTGGTTCCTATTCCGACGATGGTTTTGGCCCATCAAGTTTAATTCCCAAATATTGAGCAAGAACACTATTGAATGCCTGTCAAAAGAAAGAACACAATAAGAATGATTTTAATGTTGCCATTGACAGACACTGCATCAGACTAAATGTCCTTCAAAATAATAAACAAGTTCTATTTGCAGCTAAATAGTCATCCGACAGAGTTTCAAGTATAAAATTGAGATAGAAACATAGATGCATCAGACCCTTGAATGGACATGCATGTACATGCATCAGCATATGCACAAAAAAGGAAAAGGCATTGTGGGGGGGGGGGGGGGGGGAAGAAGTATACAAGATAAGGTATCTGAATAAGACATTTGATCTGAGTAAAATACGCGTGTCTTGAGGTCACAATGAAACAAAGATAAATTGATCATATGAACTATAAGACAGATTAATTCAAAAAAATCTTTATCTTCCATAGAGGCATTTCAGATTCCCTTGTCATCATAAAATAGAAGAGGGACCACCAAGAATCAACTTCCTTGCTTTTAGCAAAAAAAAAAGTTGATGGCAAGCAATCCACTGATTCTTCCTCAAAAAATTCTATGATTCTGAAAAGGTTGCAGCAATTTGAGGCAAATTTCATGATCATATCATAGACACCATACATTCAGCATGTTAATAGTCTGTGAGAGCAACCTAATTAATTAATTATAGAGTTTGTAGTAAAAAGACACTATGAAAACAAATAGTAGTAGAACAGCTTCTCACAACAGCTAGAAATTGTTATCTGAGTTGTTAAATTGAGAAGGATGGAACACCAAAATATGATGGTTTTAAGTTTATGGGGCATCATATTGCTAATTCAATCAATACCTGATTTAAGCATGCATAACAACATAAGAAGGACAAGGCGGTGATGGAATTTATAAAATGAAAACAAACTTCAGGAATTTCTTAAACCCTTTTTAAGATGATGGGGAAGTAAGAATTCAACAAAGTGGAAATAACAATAAGATACCTGACATGCAAATGACTCTTTCCCATTCAAAAGAGCATCCATGGCAGAAAACTGGTTATCAAACACACTGTAAAATTTCTGGTAAAACTGACTCCTGAGATCATCAAAAAGATTAATAAATTAAGACTCAATTAGATATCCTAGTCATGGAGCAGAAGAACCACCATAAAAGAAACACACCGATCATCTGGCCCAATCATTTGATCTATCTGTTCAAATTTCCTAGTAAGGACTTCAACTCCCACAGGAGAGAGGGCATGCAATACAAAAGCCTCTAATGTCCTTGGAAAGTTGTGCTGAAATATGCAGGGTTGGTAGTTGAGAAAAAGAAAGATGATAGAAAATTAGAAAAATAGAAAATTACAGAAATAATCTGCAAAACGAATGATCAAAGTTAGTGAGGATATGCAACCATTTCTAAAGACAAAATGATGGGAGGAGCATCTCAAATGTAGCAGCTTTCAAATAAGAGGCCAATAAATACAGCAGGAGTTAAAGAAGCAAATGAAAACGGTTATGGGCTGAGAAGTGAAATAGAGAAATACAATATTAATCAGCAACAAAAAAAAAAGGATCATGGTTACACAAGTATTGCTGAAGAAAAAAGACAGGAGGAGCAACCCACAGATAGCAGCTTACAGATGAGATAACCATCCGATAAATACAGAAAGAGTTGAACAAGCAAACAAAATGGTTCTGGGCCAAAAAGTAAAGATAAGAAATACACAATAGAAGCAAACAAAATAGCAAACTCCTCCAATTTTGTCTTAACATTCTGTCCAACATTCCAGAGCTGAAGCACTTAATTGACTCGGTGTAATAATAGATTGATCTCATTTGGACGTATCACAAACAAAGAAAGTACCACTAATGGAAAAATGAAATTGACCATCGTTTCTAAAGCTATTATTTCTTACGTCATGTCCACTACACAAGAGTCATCTTGTATTAGATTTAGGAAATCATCAGCATAAATAACATATTTCAGGGAGTCAATGTCCTTAACCTGATGGAAGAACATAAGCATAAAGAACATATTTAACCACAAATTGTTTCCAATGCCCAAAACTACAATTCATCTCCAAACTTTCTACCTAAGTTTCTACCATTGCGCATATTATGTTCGGGCCTGGATGACAAATGCATTTGGAATGAAACAAGCTATTAAAATGTGCAGAAAATTTCTGGGAAAGAAGAGGGGAGCAGATATATATATATATATATATATATATAGTAGAATTAGGAACATCTGGTCATGTGTATTTTTCTTTTCATTTCCTATTGATTGTTACATCTGTAAACGAAGAGGGAAAGTGAAATTTAAAAGGAAGCACAAACTCACCGCCATAGCGAGAAAGACACATTGAAAGGTGTGTGGTTCTAGGTTCCAAACAATATTAGCAATTGGATCTTCTTTCAAGTCAAATAAATTTGTTTTAACAATTTTCTTGACTACTTCTCCACCAACAGACTGATCTGCTGAGATATTCCCTGCTGGTTGATTCTGGTTGATGAGGTGATGGACTAATGAAACAAGTTCATGAAGAGATCCAAGTGCATGTGGTTCCAGTTCATGCAATGAAAACTCCTGCTCCATCTTTCCTTTCCAACCTGCCTTCTGATTGTTCAGATCTAGATCTTCACCACAGTAACCTGATATGTTGACATTGTATTCCAAAAATAAGTAACCTTTATGAATAAAGACAATTCAAACTGCAAAGAATATGAACTATAATCGTCACCTGCATTCCCATTATTAGACTGGCCGCCTGCACAGATTACTTTGTTAACAACAGTACTTGAAGGCATAGAAAGCATACGATCCTGTCCTGATCACATGACAAGTTAAGGTGTTTTATGGCAAATCTTCTGGGTGCACCAGAAAGATATAAACAATAATTGGTAAGGAAAATAGTTCCAGCGGACATGACATTTTAGTCCTAACTGGATGGCAGTAATCAAGGGAGTGAATTGAGATTTAATAACTAACATTGTGATTATCATGTTCGGGTATATTTGGAAGAAACATTTCATTATACGTTAGAGCAGAAAAATATAAGTATCGAAAAAAGAGCTAAGATGGCAAAGAAAAGGGTCAACTAATTCACGAAAACAGGATAGAGGCATCGCCGAACTAATACATCAACATTATACGACCAGCAAGATCTCCTATCGTTTGAGCTTTTATCACATACCTCAACATTCATTAACTTGAAACAATCATCATATCAAAAACTCTATAATCTCATGTCTCTTCATCTTCACTGTCTAGGATAATACCCCAAACATATCTTCAATGGCTGATTACACTGCTTTATTCAAGCTACAACTATATTCTCTACCTAGAACAAGTAAAGTAAAGTTCCATTACAATATTCCGAAGTGTGCACAACCTTAAATCAGAGTCTTCTAGATCCCTTTACGATGATACCTCAATTCATCCTTACATATAACTTCAGACAATTTCAAAATATATTCACCAAATTTCGTAATATGACATGATGTACATCATGTGCTATACCCATGACTTTGTAGGTTTTCCAGCTGCGTGGCATTCGAATTATGAAGTTTGCCTGCAAGGCTTACCTAGTAACCCTCTTAAAAGTTTTTCATATCACATATAATGTGGCTTACAACATATGCATTCACCCATCTGATAAAACCCCACCCAAAGCTAGGTAATATCAGTGAATTGTTTGTTCATATACTAGTATGTCGAACTAAAATCAAACAGAAACCAAACAATTCCACATACATAAAAGATATCACCTAAATTTACAAGCATATGGAAAATGCAGAAGTCATACAAGATGGTCTTATACTGATATTAAAAAAAGCAGAAATTAGAACCTAGAGAACTTCACAAGGAACAGAACAGGTTAGAAGTTTGCTTACCATTTCTTTGTCAGTCAACCTTCAAACAGATGGAAAGGCAAACAATATCAAATGAAGATAAAAGTTAGTGAACTCCCGTATAAAATTAGCACAAGCAAGAGAGGTGATAGAATATACCGTTTCAATATTCTACGTAGATAGTATGCATCCATGTGTTCTATCATGCCAGACATCATGTCAGACTGCCACCAGAAATTGACGGCTATAGTTAAATCTCCACTGTCGACTTGATGAAACCTGGAATAGAAATAAGAGAGACATATTTGAACATTGTGCATAGTATACAATATAAAATACTCTAATTCAAACATTTATGGTATATTAATTTATAACAAATCAAAAACTTAACACTAAGCTCAACTACAGCACCAGTTGTTCGATTTAACATAATAAGTTATTGAGGAATGATGATTTCAACAAGAAAATAGACAAAAAAAGTGAATAACAACAGAATGGTGTTATGAGACAGAAAATCATGTGATTGCACGGGCATAAACCATAGCAGGATACAACCCAAGAAAATAGTTCCTTTCTGCTGTAAACTATGTATAGAAAGAGATGAGGAATCAAACATTGAGAGGCAGATGTCACAGTTACAACAAAACCATAAAATAAGGCACACTTATGACTTTCCGCTTCCCCCAAACTTAGATCACAAATCTACATATAATCATGCATTTTCATTTTACTTTTACGAATTATCTTATCCTTTTCCAGTTAACATATCTTCTTGCTACAATTCAACCCAAATTGGGAATATATAACTGAACATCAATAATTTCCACCAGAACCCCACAGTTATCTTTCTTATTGAGACCTTGATGTCTACAAGAATTGGAGTGGCTCCATACCGATGAGCTTAAGTTCAAGAAGAATAATTTGTATTCAGGAAAAAAACGTGAAAAATAATATTTGATAAACATCTAAAACTTTATTGACAGCTAAAATACAGAATTTATGTTACCAGCCTTCAGGAATGAACAAGGAATCTCCTGCATGAAGTGTAACCTTCTGGGAGTAATCATCGATTGACCTTGCCCTTGGATAGAGACTAAAATTCGTTTTTTCCAAAGGAATGGCACTGGCAAAAGAAATTGTTAATGACCATCAAATCCAACTCTGATGAGTACAGAGAAATATTGCAAGGTGGAAGCGGACCCTCTATTCTGAAAAAGGGATTGAAGTTTCTTGTATGATCATTAATACCTGTGGTTCGAGGCTTCTCCATACACAGGCAATGGATATAAGTACGGGCAGGCAGAAGGAGGCCATAAAACAACTGGTAAACACATTGTTTCATCCCAGCATGTGACATTGACATATATAAGAGAGTTAGAAGATATAAAGTCCTCCTCAGAACATCATACTAATGAACATTGAAGGATCATATCTGATAACATTTCCGCAAATTTAGGAGAGACACAATATATTTGTTTACTCCCTTTACCCAGCCAAATTGGGCTCAATTAAAGTAGTTCTTATGATAAGCATAGCGTCCGGGCACACAAACCCTCACCAAGCGACCATAGCCAAGTTTCTTTGGCACAAGGTTTAAAAAAAAAAGGGGAAAAGAAAGTCACGTGTTCAAAAACATGGTAGGAGAAACTCATTACATACTTTTAACAGTATGTAGTATAAGTTAATCTTTTTTTAGCAGTAGAAGAAAGCATCTATTTTTTGTGAGAGAAACAAGAATTTTATTAATAAAAAAGGGAAAAGGGTCAAAAAAACAATTCATGTTGTACATATAACCCATTGAAGTCACGTGTTCAAAAACATGATAGGAGAAACTCATTACATACTTTTAACAGTATGTAGTATAAGTTAATCTTTTTTTAGCAGTAGAAGAAAGCATCTATTTTTTGTGATAGAAACAAGAATTTTATTAATAAAAAAGGGAAAAGGGTCAAAAAAACAATTCATGTTGTACATATAACCCATTGAAGTTTTTTTACAAAACCACCACTTATGTTATAAAATTAAATCATCTAGGCCACTCTTAAAAGAATAAACAAATCCAATAAATTTCTATCAACTCCAAAACATTTTTTCTCACCCCAGCCCCATCCTCAAAGAAACTATTATCAAAAGAAAGTCACTAAAAAATGCTAATAAATATATTAAAAAAACCTAAATAGTGAGATGACAACCAAAACAAACTTATAATTAAATAATCATAGGACTTAATAAATAAAAATTGTAGATCGACCTCGGTATTTGGAAGACATAAATATAAGAAATTTTTGTGGAATTATCTTTCTTAACCTCACAAAATCAAAATACCACAATAAAGCCAACTTTCTAAATCAAAATTGTTTTTAGGAAATTAGAAACCAACACCAGAAAGCATCTGAATTGCGCATCAAAAATGACAAAAAAAAAAGTTGCAAACGATAAAACACAAATCATTTGCAAGAAAATATTTCCAAAGTTGGGGTCTGTTTCAGAAAAAATATTTATTAGCATTTCCAGAGTTGCAATCTTTTGGGTATCATCTCACTATTTAGGTTTTTTTCAATAAATTTATTAGCATTTTTCAATTAGTTTTCTCTGATAGTAGTTTCTTTCGGAATGGGGATGGGGGAGTGAAGAAAAAATATTTTAGAGTTAACAAAAGTTTATAGGATTTGTTTATTTTGTTAAGAGTGGCCTAAATGATTTAATTTTATAACATAAGTGGTGTTTTTGTACCTAAATAAACTTCAATGGGTTATATGCACCTTAGCATGAACATGAATGGTTTTTTTGACCCTTTTCCCATAAAAGAAAAATTAAAAAGGGATGAGATGTCCCCAAGTATGGAGAAGATCTATCTAAAGTGCAATATTTAAATCTCGATAAGCATCAGATACATATAATCCCCTAAAACATTTATGTCCTGAAAACCACCATGCAACCCTAGACTTAAATTTTTCCCCCACTTTAAAAGCATCTATCAGAAGCTATTTTTGACATCATGGAAATATAAAAAATGATATTTCAGGTTTGAAAGCAGTTACTTGAAATTTCAATCCTAGCAGGAAAAATGAAAAACTGGCCACATATCTTAAGGGGTTCAGTGATGATTACAAAGGAAAATCTTCAAAGCTCTCGCCAACACTCAAAGCATTACTATAATATTATCAAATAAGCTCAATGATGGTAAAATTCTGAATGTTTCACTCTATGATATCTCAAGAGGTGCAATTATATCACCACCACCTTCTTATTTCATCACATATTAGTAGTGGATTTTTTATCATAAATGAGTAGGCAAGTTAAGGGCATAAACCACTAAATCGGGCCTAGACTTTGATACCTTGCTTACATCCTGAAATTATGCATAAAAGATTGTGGTGCGGATCATAGTGAGTACTAGATCTACTTCTGGCGCTGTTCATCCACAAATTGACAGAAGCCAAAAGTTTGCCTTCCAGAAATGCAGGCTGTTAAAAAGAAGTAAATAAATTTAAGATGCCAAAGTTAAACATAAAATATATACTGGTACGTAGCAGTCCAAGAAGTAATCAGAGAAATTCAGAAACATGAAATATGTTACTTACCGTCTTAATATCATCTTTTAGGCATTCCAACTGACCCTTTTCCTTATTTTCAGCATTTACAATGGGCACCTAAATCATGCGATGTGTGAAAAACTATGACCACAAAAATTAAAATTAAAATCAAAGGTGGAATACATATTGAGACAAATAGTAAGAGTGATTAGAACTAAACCAAAATGCAAAATGGTTATCAAATTTAAGAATTATAAAGAAAGAATAACAAAAAGAAATTTTAGTTCTAGGGCTATTGATTGGACTTTGTAAGTCAGGCTTTAGGTGACTCAAAATCTAGTAAATTGAGCTTGGTTCTCTTAGACACACACTTAGGTCATATGAATTTGAACAACTCAAGCCCATCTCAATCACTCCTTCATGCTTAAGCCAAGCTCCAGCCCTAAATATGCAAAACGTCTAGTTTGAAATTGGCAGAAAATCAACTCTATAATAAAGGTCTTGTTAACGTTTCCACTTCATAACTGTGAAGTATAGTAAACTAATTCAATTAATTGAGCTGCTCCTTTCTCAGTTCACAAGTCATAGGTGTTTAATGCCATGGTAGAAACTCCAAGCATATCCCCGTGGAAATTCATATCCCGAGTATACCCGGATTTCATCAGGCTGGTGGAAGTTCAGGTAAAGCGGGGCAATAAGGTACGCTTCTGGGAAGATACTTGGGTGGGTAATTCGTCTCTTGCTTCCTTATTTCCCTCCCTTTTTAGATTATCCTCTGCTCATAACAGGCCTATTAATTCGTTCATAGTTCGCATATTGGATCAATCCCTCCATCCTGGAATTTTCATTTTCGTAGGAATCTGAGGGAGCAGGAAATTGAACATCTAGCACAGATTCTATCTCTTAAGAGCATGTCAATCTCGACGATTCTGGGAATGACATTAGATTTTGGGTGTCAGATCGATCTCACTCCTTTTCTTGCAAAAAAATTTTTCTGTCCCTTTGTAACAGGAATTCTTCGGTTTCTTTTCCTTGGTTCAAATCAATATGGAGGGTTCCAGTTCCTAAGAAGGTTCAAGTTTTCTTATGGTTGATAGTGATGGGGAAGTTGCCTACCTGTGACTTCTTACAAAAACGGTTGCCGAATATGCTTCTATCTCCAAATTGGTGTGTCTTGTGCAGGTGTAACTTCGAGAACCTTAATCACTTGTTCATACATGCCCTTGGGTCCATTAGATTTGGTGCAAGGCCCTTGGGGAAGTGGGTTGCAATGGGTTCCACCACAAACAACCGCGGAATTGTTACAAATCAATATGGGAGGTTTGCTTAATAAAAGGAGCAAAATACTTTGGAAAATCATAGTAGCAGTGATTCTATGGTCCACTTGGTTAGAAAGGAATTGGAGAATCTTTGAGGAGAGTGAGGAGAATTTAGAGGAAGTTTGGAAGAGGGTCAAATATAGAGTAGCCCTGTGGTTGTCTAGCCATAGTTTGTTTGAAGTCTTTTCTATATCTGATCTAGCTAGGAATTGGGGCATTGCAATGTAGCCAAAATATCTTTCTGTACCTTTTTCTTATGTACCAGAAGAGGGATATCTCACCCCTCTTTTAAGTGCAATAAAAATTATTGTTTCTTATCAAAAAAAAAACTACAAGCATATCCATAAAAAAGTCATGGATAGATAGAACAAGTCATTGGTGTTTCATGCCATGGTTGAAACTCCAAGCATATCCTCAAGAGATAGAGAGGGAGAGGGGGGGGGGGGGGGGGGGGGGGAGAGAGAGAGAGAGAGAGAGAGAGAGGAAATTGGTTGTTGTATGGTCATAAACCAAAAAAAAAGGCATAGTTGACAATGAAGCTAAAGATAAACACTACAGCTTAGGTAAATACCTTGACAATATAAGCAAGCTCAGATGCTGAAACTATGTCATTGATGTATATATATAGATTGTTATCAAATATCAATAAAGTTATTGATTATTAGGTAGACATTTTTGCAGAACATGCTTTGACTCTCTCTCTCTCCCTCCCTCCCTCCTTGCCACACATACACACACAAGATGTTATTTTTCCCCAAAAAAGCACTCAGTCATAAATGTGTCATCCAAAGTCAGCTGCCCATTTGTCTTTTTCAGACGATCAACCACCGAAAGTTCAACCTTTATTTATTCACTTAATTAATTTCGAGACACTCGAATGGATATGGGTTTCTATTCTCAAGTTCAATGTTCACTTTTGCCTCTTGATTCAACAAAAAGGGTATTGCTGTCCGCCTTCTTTGATTCAATGTCAATTTTGTGAGTTTGATTGCTTATACTGAGTATATATAATTTTGGGGGATAGCCCCTGCCACCACCCCTTACCCAACCACAGTCCAGCCACTTTCACATAACTATGTATTTGGGCTGAGCAATCAAGTTTCAACCCACCTCCACTAAATAAACAGTAAATATATGGGGACAACTTCAAACCTGTGCTAGGTAGATTTGATGCAGAGATTCTTCTCCCGTATCACCATGTTGAGTAGTAAGCCCCGAAGGCTCATGCTTTCTTAATTGAGAAGTGGGGTCACGTTCATCATCCTCATATTGTAAAAGATCTTTGCAGCATCCAATAAAGGTGGAAAATGGGAAAGGAACCTATGAAAAGAAGAACAACTCTCATGAGTCATGAATGAGAATCAGTGATTTCTAGTTTCTTTTAATCTTTTCTGTAAATAATGAAAAAAAAAAATTACCCTTTCATGATTTCTTATATCTCCATTAAATACAGGTGCAGATCTGGATAGCATGGCTTCCACAACCAACGAGCCCACTAATTCCTATTTGCCATGGTGAAAGAGTATATTTGATGTCTCAGGCAAAACATGAGAATTGATAATGTTTAGGGTACAAACAAGTCAACAATAACTGAAACCAACTAAAGTTTGATGACTCAGACAAAACGCAAGATTTGATAACGTTTAGGGTACGCACAAGTCAACAATAACTGAAACCAACTGAACTTCATCCCAATATTACATTTAAAAGTTGACTTATGGAACTCAGAACATGTTCATGCTGCATAGTGTACATCCTACTACAAGGATAATACATTCACTTTATGGTATTAGTGAAAAAAATTGCCCTATCTATTAAAGATCAGAACTTCTAAGACGCTGAATCAAGATGTGTATGCAGAAATGGAATTTGTATTGCCAAAAGAACACTATCATCCATGTGCTGGACAATGAAACTAATCCCAGAACTACAGCAAAATTGGACATGTTGAACAACTTTGTCCACCCTGTTGCATCTAAGCAACAGTTGAGCTAAATAGAAAAATATAATTGCACAGTCAGCCTATTTACTGAACTAACATATTAACTTCTGATACCATTACATTACATAGAAAAAGATAACCTTGTACTTACTTCATGAGTCATTCCTATAACCCCTTTGCAATAACACCATTCCTTGTAAACAGTGTTCTAGAAATCCCTTCAGGCGGTCTACTAGGCTTGCCAAGGCTCCCAGGCAGAAAACGCTGCTGGAATTTTTGCCTGGGCGACTACATTAGACCCATGCAACCAAGGCCTCGCCTAGGTGGATTTTCTTTCTTCTTCTTTTTTCAGGCGATTTACCTAAACATTGTTATTTCTATGCTTTGAAAGAAAAAATCCTATTATCGCCAAAATACTGCTATTTCAAACTTAATTTTAAGAATACAACATACAACCCAAGTCTGACTTGAAAAATCAAAACATCAAAGACAGATAGTGAACTTAAATTGAGAAATTGAGAAATTATAAAGTAATGGCCATGGTTTACATATTTTTCATTTTAAACATATTATGATGATGATGATGATGATGTAGGTGATGCCTTGTTTCATATTGTTTGAGTATTATGTTATTTTATTGGGTTATTGTTATTGAATTACTTTAAATTTCATATCACTGTTACATCACTACTGTGAATATGTATAAAAATATTTCAAGGCACCACCTAGCCCCTTTTAGGCCCCCTAGGCGCTAGGCCACAATCCACCGTCCGCCTAACACCTTTTAGAACACTGCTAGTTCAGGACACACTATCTTGAACCACATAAGAGTGTCATTCTTGATTATTTTTTTCCAAACATCAAGTTACAATTCTTGTAACTCATGATATATTCACCAATCTTACATTATTCTAAGCATGTGCAGATAAAATGGTGCATATTTTGATATCCAAACCCGTTGTTATAAAGTATATATGTTCAGTACTCAACAATCAACACTAATCTATATTTCAAGAACGGATGCTTCTGTTTTTCAATCAGGAGTAAAATATAATACGTTACCTCACGAATTTAATCTCATATATTCATCTCAAATTCTATGAAACACAGTAGCCAAATTAACTTACCTCCAAGTAGTCGAGGCCGCCATTGGACACATTCCATTTGGAAAAAGCTTTCCAATCCTTCAAGCATCCGGTGAACACCTTTCAATCGAAAAGCAATAATTAAAGCGCAAATTCAATATTACTTGAATACGAGTTATGCATTTACAGTGTGTGCGCGCAGGAAATAGTGATGAAGTAGTTACAGCAGGAACATTGTTTGGCTCAATCTGCGAAGCAAATTCTTCGGGCGACGGAAATCCATCAAATCGGCGAACTTGCAGAGATTCTTCCATTTCTCTGTTTCTGCGCTTGTAGGAGAGAATACTCTGAAGATTTACAGCGTTTGCACCAAGTGCTTCTAATTCTTAAGCACGTCTTTCCAAGTCCAAAAAGCGTGTGTCAGTAGGAGCGCCTTTATTTTTTTATTTATCTTTATATTTATTATTATTACATATAAAAAATAATAACTACTGATGTAACGTGTCATCCTCTCGAAAGTTCAAAATAACATTAATAATTATATTGGTATTAAGTATATTATATTAAATAATTTATCGCATCAATAATTTGTTACCATTTCAAAATTATGGCATCTGATTATTAAATGGACTGTATTGACATATATAGAAAATGAATGCATTAAAAACATATTTATTATTAATTAAAAGAATTGCCAATAACATGGAAAATGAATTAAAAACATATTTATTATTAATTAAAAGAATTGTCAATTTCATGGAAAATTAATCATGCATATCGCTTAATTCTTTATATATTTTTAATTTATTTTTATTAAAAAATTAGAGAAAATAACTCAAATAAGCTTCTAAACTTATTAATTAATGAAATTGACATAATTTTTGCATTAAATCATGGAAACCATTGAGAATTTTTTATTTGAGTTATTTATAATATAATTGAAATGAAAATTTAAGGATCTTTATAATCATTGATATTTAATATTTACAAAAAAAAAATTATAAAAGAAGCTAGAATGTTGGTGGGAGAGTTTAATAATATGATAGAATTAACATGAACATATAGAATAAATAGAAAATAATTGTATTCCCTTACGAACACAATATATATAATCTATTAATCAAGTTATATTATGGTTTATAATAAATTGATGATAGATATAAAATAATCATAATTTTTTTAATATAAAATAATATTTAAATTGTCTAATTTAACTTTATTTTCTTAAACATGTGTATTACACGGGCCCTATACTAATAAATAAATATATATATATATATATATATATATATAAAAGAATTGTCACATGTATCATATGTCCATACCACAATTTTTCATATCAATTTTAGTTTTATTTTTACAAACTACATCTATCATAAAATAGTATTTTAAAGCTAATTAGTATGGCTATTTAATGATATCAAATTTAATGTTGATAATAAACATTAGAAAATGATATGGAATTTTTAATTAAATTTTTTAAAACAACACATATTAGACTTAAAATATAAAATCATTTATAAATTTAAAATTTGTTTCATTTGAAATTTAAAGAAAAATATAAAAAAGAAAGAAAAAAAACTAAAATAATGATAGACTGATTAAAAATGATTATTCAAACTTTTCAAACATATTAATTAATGAAATTTAATAGCTTTTTACTAATATATATTTTAAAATAAACTGTGAAATTCATTTGAGAAATTTTCATTTTCATTTTGTTCTTTAAAAGATTGTTAATTTTAATTTGCCATTTTCGGTTTATAATAAAAGCAAGAAACATGGCGAAAATAACAACTATAAGGTCAAAAAATATTGTTGTTAAATTTAAACTACTTTTCAAAAATAAATCAAAATCATTATCTTTTGCTTGTAAATATTTTTTTATTTTCATTAATTTCAATAAGTTTATTATTATTCATTCATTAAAGTAAAAAATGTATACATAAATTTAGTTTTTTTTTTACCTTCAATATATATTATTTGGGAGTCATCATGTCCAAATTAATATCTATGATAAATTTATCATTGAATAATCCAAAATGTGTATATAAAACAAAAGAAAAAAAAAAGAATAGGAAAAATTTTAGGCTGAAATCATAGGTCAAATAAACTATGGGACCCATTGGGCGGAACAGACTTCGATGAACCAAGAAAAAGCCCCATTGCTACATTGGGCCGTCTATTAAAAATCCAAATTCTGATTGAAGCAAGAAGTTTCAGTGTGTCAATTTAAAAATATCTCATCCAAACAAATATATATTATTCAAGTTGATATACGTATGTGTGTGTGGATAATTTGTGGATTTATGGGTTATTTGTTTATTACCTTGTTTCTAACATTTCCAGTTTGAACAGATTATATACCAAACTTAAAACTCATTTGGAATATCAAATGTGTTTGTATATATTATAGTATATACTTAGAAAAAAAAAAATATATATATATATAGACACTTATATACCTTATGGGTATGAATTCTTAGATCCGTAGTATTAGTTATACACTCATAACTCATAAGATAATGATTTGCATACTCATAATGTAGAACATGTATTTTAACTTGTTTTAGTGAAATGTACTGATTGTATATTCATAAGGTATTGGTTGTTTATTCATAAGATATTACTTATATAACTGAAATATATGTTTTAGTGAAATATATTTTTTATTACATATAAATATATTAATCATATTACTTAAAGGTATTAGGATTTGGGTTGGGGGTACCGTGTATCCAAGAACACACCAGCTCTTCTTTTGATAAAATCATAAAAATAATTCAAATTTTATGATGGGACTATCCACACCCCATATTGTTATAAACACACCCACAATAAAATAAATAAAAAATTATGTATAATAAAAAGACTAAAATATCCTTATATAAAGAGTATATTTCTTTTTTTTTTCCTTAGCCATCTTTTTCCTTCTTCATTTTTCTTGAAACCTAACCCTAAAAAATCACATATTCTTCCTTCATATTTTATAAAACCTAATCCTAAAAAAATCTAACAACGCATGAAAATATGGTTGAAATGAACATGTAATATTTCTCATGTTTTTTTATGATTTTTATAAGATATAATTAAATATTTTATACATATAGATGGGTTAAATTAAAAAAATCGTTGGAAAACAAGTCATTCAACCTATAGGTCGAACATTGCATGATTTGTTCGATGAACACAATTTGTTTCTAGATATTTGAGTCGAAAATTCCTCTATACTTTCAACCCTTGATGGTCGTATGTTTAGCCAACCAAGATGGAATCAGAGTATTTGGGAAAAAAAAAATTAGTTGTAATTGTAATATAATTGTTATGTGTTCAGGAAATGGTGGGTACAAAAACTCTTGTAAAATTGATGCATGGATTTTAAATTCATGCAATTCGAATTGACCCGACCCAAAACCACATTTCCATCTAAAACTGGTGTATGCAAAACTGTCACGCGACCCACACATTCAAGTGTGTGCGTTCACACTCTCTCTCCTGCATGTTCATATTTTGAAAAATATATGTACCTTTTAGTTATAATATTCATACATTTACATTATATTACACATACATGTAATATCTTGTTTAAACATTATGTTATATTAGACGTACCTTTATGTTATAATAATATAACTTTTATGTTGATTTAATCTATAAATAATATCACATAAAGTTATATTAATACAAATTATACTGAATTTTTTTAAATTATAGTATTACATAAGGGTCATACTAATACAATATAAACTTATACTAATATAATATAAATGTTATCGTATGAATTAAAAATAATAATTCATAGAAAATATATCAATTGTTTGTTATGATATCATAGATAAATGTATCACTAACTATATTGTTATAATAATTTAATACAAATCCACAAATATAAGTATTATATACTTGAAAAATTAATTGAAATTATTATAAGACTACTGAATAATAAAGTTAAAGATATACTTATAAAGTTTATTTATAAATAATAATTTTTAATTTTTTAATTAGTATTGAAAATACCCGTGTGATTCACGGATCTTACACTAGTATAATATAAATGTTAACGTATGAATTAAAAATATTAATTCATATTAAATTCGGCAGATTTGGGTCTCGCCCAATTACATAACATCACTGATACACACAAATGTAATTTAATGGTGGGATGTGAATAATCTCCCCCATTATTCAAACATTTAATTATTTAAATTGAAAGACCAGTCGGATTTGATCCAAACTTTTTGAATCTTCTAAAATTCAAAATTTCCCTAACTGCTAAAATAATGTAGAGAAGGAAATAATGAGCAAAACATTTTTGTAAATTTGTCTTGTTTAGGCCCACAAAAAAAAATAAAAATCATCACTTGATTCACTGCGTAATGTTCGCGCCTTCGCGTGTTTGAAGTTTTAATTAATCTGTCCAATATTCCAATTATCCAAACCGTGTGGGCCCACGCCACTCTTATGCTTTTCTTCTCGACACTGTTTTTAGAATTTAGTGATACGAACCTTCCTCATTTTATTTCAAAATGAAGAAAAATTCATTACCATTTTAATTTCAAATGAAATGAATGCTAATTTAATTTTTTTTAAATATGTTTGGATCGAAGGTTTTGATGATGAATTTGAAACTTGTAGTATCAAATCTACTAATGATGTTTGATTAATATAAATTTGACTTTATTATTTGTATTTTAAACTAATTTTTTGAATAATTTGAATGAATTTGAAATGTATTTTAATAAAAATGGATTTAAAAGTTATTTATTTTAAATCGTTGAAGCCAAACACAACCATCAATTATTTGAACTTCTTTTATAATCCACCACATGGTTGGGGTTGGGGTTGTGAATGATAGCGAGAAAGACTCGGAGCACACAATTTTTGTATTATTTTTACAATAAATTTTGCAACTCATTTTCTAAATTTTATTGTATATTTGAACTAAAAATGAATATTTAATAATATTTCTTATTATTGTTTTCATTTGTTTTAATTGTTCATTTGTTTGTCATCTTTTACTAATATTCGTTATTATTTTGATTCATCCAATTATGATTTTTGTTATTTAAATTTGTTAAATTTTTTATATATGCTTAAATCTTATTTAGTGTAATCATAATAATAACTATAATTACAATAACATATTTATTATTTTATTTTAATTGTATATAATTTAAAAATAACTTTATTCTTAATTTCTAATAGAATAATTATGATATAAATAAATTTATTATAATAAATAATACTCAAAATATAAAGGAAAAAAATGGAAAGGAAAACGAATAGTGTAAGCGTTGATGTGCGCAAAAAATGTGAAAAGAGAAAATTGGAGAAAATCTGATGTACACTTTTAACACACTGTTGGAGGAGAAATCACACCAAAGTTTGGTGTTTTGACACACAACTGGATATGATCTTGATACACATTTTATGTAAAATAATGAAAGCTTAATAGGTGGCCGCTATATATACCAAATGTGTTGATAACATATATTATAGAATGAAGTATTAGTTGTGTAATATACGATCCCACGTATATATTAGTTCAGTGGTACATCTAACTAAATTATATCGAAAAAAATTATTTTTGAAATTTTCTTAAACAATAATCATGAGATCTAGAGATAATATATATATATATATGTATATATAGATTTTATTCATTTTATTTATTCTATTTCAAGAATTCCAAACCAAAAGAAGGGTAAGATATTGCACTCAAGTGGCACATGTTGACAGAGTATCTAGGATAGGACCATGCAACCAGTTCCAATGAAGAGTAATAAATTAAAATAAATTTCCCCTTATAAAATATAATATTTTTCCGGGGAAATTATTTAATTGAGGAAATGTACCATTTTACCACATATTATTATAGTACTTTACTACCACAAGATTTAACAATTTAACTTTTTCACCGCAACTATTTAATTTAATATTTTTATCCCTCTAATTAAACACTTGATAAGACAGTAGTTGGATGATGATAAAATTTTTATACACCTGGTGCACGGACCCTACATCCATGCACTCGGGTCGGGTCGACCTGTCACGCACCCGCATGCGCCTTTAGGTCGCAGACAAAATCCACCCAAACATGCTCCATATACCTTTTAGTAGTGTTAGACATACATTTTAATTATGTTAGTCATAAATTTGTCATATTTTAATTCATATTGTTTAATTCAAATAAATTTGCTAATTTTTAGTTCATATCGTTTATCCTATGAATTTGCTATATTTTAACCACATCGTTTAACCCTATAAATTTGTCAATTTTTTTATTCATATCTTTTAACTATAAATTTATCATATTGTAATCATATCATTTAACCCAATTCGTAAGTTTAATACACGTCGTTTGTCCTTCCTCGATAGTATCAAATTATTCGTCAATACAAATTATTTTACATGTGATGATATGACATTTTCTATCAAATCATTGTTACGATTCCAGGACATTAAAGTACAAAATGTGGTAGAAAAGTAATATTGTTAAGTGGTGTGGTAGGAAAGTAACTACTATCCTAAATTGTGGTAAACAGAGATGCTAACCCTTATTTAATTTGCCTATAGAAATAGATAGACTGCAAATTGGTGTACATATTGATCAAGAAAGTCTCTATTGAAGCACATATCATGCTACACGTTGTTGGAGTTTAAAATTATGGATTGCATCTTCACCAAATTTATATGGCTTATAATTGAGTTATATAAAATTGGAATAATTATTGCCACTGCTTAGTTATAAATCCAACCAATTCCAGTGCTTAATAACTCTTTCATTGAAATAATAGATTGAGGCTAAGCATGAGATTGAAGGGTTATCAAATTGAACCTAACGCACTCTAAATAGAGAACCACGATGGTGTTTAATTTTGATACACAACTGGAGATATTAGATAATCATGGCTCTCTATCTCCAGAGAATCTTTTAATTTTGTGGTGTAGTATATATATATATATATTTTCCTGCTAGCAGGGTTAATATTAAAATGCAAGTTGTAATTTAGCACTTTTTTTTTATGGATATTTAAACCAAATTTTTCCCTCATCGATATCTAAACTCTAAACTCAATTTTAGCACATTTACAAAAAAAAAAACAGTCAAGTTTTTTTTAAATGCAATTCAACTTCAAATATTAGCCAAAATAAATGATATTGACTTAGGTTTACAAATTGCCTTCGGAAATTTGGTCATTTTAACATATGATTCATGCATTTTGACTTGAGCTAGTCTCCTATGCACCAGTTGCATGCAACTGAGACCCAATCTGAATCAGTTCACTTTTGGAATTTTTTTTTTTTTTTGATTTATGTGTTAGAGTTATCATATTTGTACATAAAAGTCATACTAATATAACATAAATGTAGCATATGAATTTAAAAAATATATATCAAAAGTGTGCGGATTGGGTCGACCCAGTTGCATGGATCTGGTGCAAAGGAGTATTTGTGTTTTGACTTATATTTGGAGGTGAATTGTATTTTTTAGTTTTCTGATGTTTTTTTTCCGAAAAATATACAAAAATTGAGTTCGGAGAACAATTTGAAAGTTCTTAAATTATATAAAATCAACAATCATATTTTTAAAAATAATTTCTTTAGGCACCAAATGGAAAAGGTGTTATAGTATATGTTAGTGTTTTGATATTAATCCAAAAGACTATTCATGAAAAAAAATACATTGGAGACTAATATTCTTCTAAAAATCATATATTGTTTAAGTTATTAAAGAAAAGTAGAGAGGATTATCAATTATGTTACTACCACTATACGATTTGTGATATGTATGCCCATCTTGAAAAGGACTTGAAGTATATCAGTTGCTTGTGAATCAAAATGGCCTCATTCTGTTGGTTGCCCATAATCATCATCATCATAACACAAGAGTGTGAAACCCACAAAAAAAATCATAGTTGACAATCTTGTATTTCTTGCTTAGAATAAGACTTGTTCTTACCTAACCCTTATATCACTTGGTAATAAAGAAAATCACAAATTGTGGGTGTTTTAAATTGACTAGATCCACTTTTAAATTAAGCCTCAATTATATTAAGTTGTTTATTGTCATTTACATCATTAAAAGGGAAACTTCTTACATAGGATTAGATGCTGGGTCAGAGTCAGCTTCTTACGTTAGCAATATTGGTTCTGTTTGTAGATATGAGCACTGATTAACTTTTCAACCTACTTTCATTTTTACACACACACACACACACACATATATATATATATATATATATATATATATATTGATATGGCTGAATTAAGCGAACCGGTTTTTACTAGCTAGTTCGGTTCAGAATTATAAACCATTGATGCGAACAGTGTAAAGAAGGGTAGTTAAGGAAGGGGCGAACTGTATTGTAGTGTCGTCTGAGGCGATATGGTCGAACTATGCGAACTGTTTAAAGAAAGGTAACTGGTTCCTTTGGATAGAGCGAATTATATTGTGGTACAATTTAAGGCGAACTCTATTATATTGTATACCATTGAGGTGCGAACTCATTGAGTGGTGAACTTAATTGACGAACTCATTTGGGTGGAGTTAAGCGAACTACATTGAATTCAAATAACCGCCAGCTTATGGACCACTAACCCATTTCCCCCATTTTCCGGAGACTTCCAACTGCTACATCTTCCAGGGAGTATATAAACTTATTTACATTCATTTATTAGTTTTTTTTTAGGCGAAATTACACCAGAAATTATAAACAGTTTTCCAATTTTCTGACTTAAGCATCGGAGTCCTATTGCCGGGAATCCTTCCCGGTATTTGTTTTGCAGGTACTTTGATCGAAGATATCAGTTTTTTACAAGGAGAAGAAGATTGTCGGATCGAAGTAAAATCATATATATATATTCATATTGTACTTTTCTTCTAGGGAGATTGAAACAATATTCTACCTGTGATATGGATTTAGCAAAATCTTGTTCAAACATTTTATTGTAAAACCGTCTCACAAATCTAATTTCGTTAAGTAGATCAATCCATAATTCATAATTTTTTTTTTTGTAAAAATAAATTTAAATTGTATTAAATAATCAAAATTCATTTCACAAAATTATATTCATAAAACGAGTTTATATAATTTTTTTGAAATACTATTGCTATAATGTCTACTTTAAATTAATAAACACAAAACTAATCTTGCCGATATCGTTTACTGGGCAATTATACAAAGACTAATTAATGAACAGACATATATTGAGTAGTTTGAATTTGCTATAATTTTGTTTTTAATATACAAACATGAGAAGAAATGGATTACTAAATACTCACAGTTCTACTGTCCTGTCCACTGTGGGCACATTAATATGTTATCGGATATAGTTAAATTTCAATATATTTATTAATTTTATTTTTCATATAATTAGAGGTTGAGATCATTACATGTCATCGGTTGACACATTAAGAGTTGCACACGATATACATTTTATTATTTTCAATAAACTCATAGCAATTTTTGGGGTATTCCAAAATTAATAAAATAGTTTAGATTTTAATTTTATTTTTTCTTTTATTTCAAATTTATTTATGAATCCAATTGAAAATTGAAACTTCAAATTTTAATGTATTATTGTGTGACAAAATTAAAATTTATTATATTTAGCAATTGCAGAGGTGAAGTCAATCATAGAAAAATAAAGTTAAAAAGAAATATCGCATTTTTTGTATTTGTATTATAGAATACTTTTGATGAAAAATGATGATTGTTTATACAAGTTGGTTTCTTTTTAGGCATTTTGCTTCAAGCATGTCTAAAAAGAATGGAAAAAAAAGTATTTCCTTCAAACATGTGATTTGGTCCGACGAATTGATAAATTAAGACCACAGGAACAAGTGGAATTAATTATAAAGGCTCACATTATACACATTCCAAAATTTATTAAATACATTTCCCTTTTTTTATTTTTTAATGAAAGGTAACATAATATAATTTTTGAAGTGTTTAGCATTTTTAGGGGTGTCCCACCCAAAATTATCTTATTTAAAAAATAAATTATTGAAATGTTTGAGTAAAAAAGATATTGGAATTTATGAGACGTTAGCAACACCAATTTTGTAATTTAAATCATCAAACTTGAAGGAATTTATGAAAAAATTAACTTCTTTTAGAAATAAGTTGAGATCCTATTACTTAAAAAAAATTTAGAAGTTCTTAACATTTTATTTTATGATGTAATAACATATTATTTTTAAAATTTTACCCAACACTATTGGAGAGTTTATAAGCTAATAAACATTTAATGGGGCCACCCAAACACCCTCTAATATTAGTTTGTGCAAATTTTTTTAGGTTAAATACAAAAACTAGTTCGAAGAATTGTTGATTTTCAATTTGCAACAACCTTAACAACCATTTTTTAAAAGTTGATTGCAATCCGAAATTTAAGAGTTTTTTAAAGTGCAATCCAATTTCTTTTCCAACAATTTTTTTTCCGGTGAAATACATAATATGTGATCGACATGTGATTTTTATAAATTAAACATGTCATGAAAATAAAGCTTAAATTGCAAATTGAAAAACAATTATTCTTCAGGTTATTTTTTGATTTTAACACCCCTTATGAAAGTCACATGTTGTGTATTTCACCGGAAAAGTTGTAGAAAAAAAATACACTATATTTTAAAAAACTCATAAATTTCAAATTGCAATAAAAAAAAAAGTTTACAAATTGAAAAATAATCTTAAGTCATATTAATTTTTGCATTTAACCAATTTCTTTATATAATATGTGTATACTTTCATATTTCTTTATCCGCTGTCCTATGCTCTACTTACACAGAGACAAAGTTATGAAAATGAAAAAAATTCGGTAGTAAAACATAGAAACTAAATGGAATAGCTAGAAGCAAACCAAGTACGTCGAAAATAAGTTTAGGTTGTGTTTGGATGAAGTGATTTTAAATTTAGGACCACTTAAGTTAGAGTGAATTTAAAATCCATCCAAACGATTCAAAAATGAGTTGAAGAAAGTGAAAGTGATGAATTTCATATTGATATCTATCCAAACAAATAAGTTGAAGAAAGTGAAAGTGATGAATTTCAAATTGATATCTATCCAAACACCACCGATAAATATGTTATTTCAAATTGATATCTATACAAATGAGTACAATGAATTTCAAATACCTTCTTAAATACATATATCTAAATGGATCCTAACAGATAATAAATGATGTGTTATCTAGAAAAAAAAAAAAAGAAATCGTTAATATTAGATCACTAAAAGACCAATTTGCTACTTAAATATATTAATTATAAATGTTTTGAAAAAAAAAAAAAAAAGAGATTATTCAACTTTTGAATCTTCCATAATTCCATTCAACACAATTCAAACAAAAGAAGTCAAATTCCAACATCACAAAAGCTTAAACCGAATTGATCAAACCAAGAAACCCTAATTAATTAATAATTATTATTATAGTATTATTTATAAAAAAATCAGACAAGATCAACGCGATCCAATTATTTTAGCCTGTTCACCCTTTCTCCACAGAAAAATCGAATATTAGTTGAACCCCTACTCTTTTTTTCAATTAAATCCCTAATTAACCACTGATTACTATTATTATTAAATTATTATTAAGGTAAAAAGGAAATGAAGAAAAGCAAAAGGGACGGGCCTTCACGTTGTGGGAATCGATCTACGCGCGCCACGTTGAAGATCGGTGGACGTGGATCCCACGCCAACGTGGAATATCGCGAGTTTTAGAAACAAGGGTTTAAGAAAAAAATGGAAAAACATATACAGTGTGTACATATAGTATATAAATTTCTAGAGAGAGAAAAAGGTTGGAGATACAGAGCGAGAAACAAGGCGCGGAGAGGCCGTCCGAAAACAAGAGATAGAAAACGCTGCATTTCTTCTTCGCTTTTGCTCAAACCTTTTTCTTTCTACTTCTCTAGGGCTAAATCCAAGATTGACGATAATCTATAAGAAAATTACTATATTGTTTGACTGACATTTTTGATTCGCTTCTCCTACCTCGACATAGATTAACTCTTAGATATATACATATAGATTAGATTAATTTCAGGAATTAGCACAATTCGATCGAATATATAGATACACGTATATACGCTCCTCTGTGTATACAGATCTTGCAGCCCTTAATCCCTAATTTCACTCCAATTGATCACATTTGGTTTCCTTTTTCTTTTTTTTCCTTTTTATTCCTGTAAATAGAATTAGGAAATGAGCTGGGAGATCCTTCTAGACAAAATCTAGAAGGGTGGGATTTGGGATCTGATCGCTTATGCTTGGAAACGGCGAAGTCTTGGCTCTCGGATGAGAGAGCTGTGTTATTTTGAATATTTTTATCATCGATTCTGTTTAGTTGAGATTTCTGCTCATATATGTTTGGGAATTCAAGTGGGAAGAAAACGATGAAATGGGTAACATTGCTTAAAGACTTCAAGGAAAAAGTTGGTCTTTCGCAGGCTCCGGCGTCGGCCTCATCAAATCCATCTTCGCCGGCCCCCAAAGAAATCAGCAGCAGTAGCAATGTCAATGATTTGTCGCCGTCCAGCCAAGATTTCTGGTCATTGCCTTCAAGGTAGATATTGATCTTAAAAAAATATTTTGACCAAGACTTTTCACTTTCCTTTGCGTTTTTTTTTTTTTTTGCTGGTTTGTGTTTCCATTTCTGGCTATACGGGGTGGAAAATTGATCAACAACTGCTTGGTAAGGTGACCTGTAAGGATTGCTCGCTGAAAGAGCTACCTAGTCATTTTTGGTAATTAGATATGTATGACTAGTTTTTACCAGATATATTTATCTCTTTCACATTTCTTCTTTGAGAGTCCTCAGTAGAGGCTATCGATAATGTTGCTGGAGTCTGTATGTTTTCGATAAGGATTACTCAACAGCTTGACGAGTATAAGTGTATTAAAATAGTGATAGTTTCTGAGGTCTTATTCTACCTCTGCATGCCTCAGTTTCAAGAAAGAGGTTTGCTCAAAATGAACGTAGAGAATCTGGAGTCACATGTTGCAAGTGTGACTTGAGTTCTTATTGTACCTCTTCACACCTCAAATTCAAGAAAGATATTTGCTCAAAATGAATGTAGAGAATCTGGAGTCACATTTTGTAAGTGTGACTTTTTGTTAACAACATAAAGACAGCTGCTTTTTGAGTAAAAGTTGTAGCCACCTTTTCTGCTGGAGTTTTTTGTTTTTGTCAGTCGTTATTTAGGAACTTTCTTCAAATCATTCTGATGAAGGTGATGGTGAATATGAACTGTCATGCTTTGGTAAGCTTGCTTGTGGAATTGTTTTGCTGATATATAGACATGCTTCAATGCCAGAATCAAATCGGATAAATTGTTGATATCAAGATTTGCTTATCGGATATGTGATGCTGCAGATGTCTTTGCTTGTTTTCCTTTGCGAATTTATTTAAATCTAGAGAACTTTTTTATTGGGTCTTCAGTTTTGGACATGCCAGCTAATGCATTGGACTTTCCAGTTGCACTATCTGTGGCACAGAGAAGAACGAGTGTTACAGTTTAACTAATGGTCACACCACAAAATTACTTTCCCTTTTAAAGGCTTAGGATTGAGTATTCTATAAAACTCTACTTTTCCAGGACGGGAAGGTGATGGATTCTTAAAGAATATGCAGCTGAATGGGGTGAGGTTATTCATTGAATTAACCCTCTTTAGGTAGCTTTCAGGTGTGCAGTTTCAATTTGATGGTGATGGCATCCCTTATTTAAAAAAAAAGAAAAAGAAGTTTGTTTGTTAATAGACAGGAGCTCGACTTATTTTTCCGAAAGAGTATGAATTAGGCTCGCATACTTCTGTAAGTAGGTACTTCTAGTTATAAGTTATAGTGAAGAAACTGCTTTCTAGCCAGGCTGAAACATGTTATTGTGTAAAAGACGTGCTTGTGTTTAATTGTCATGGTACCTGATTATATACTTAAGATCTCGGATAAACCTGAGGTACTTGAGAGCCATAGTTTTCATTGGGTGATTAGGTGGGATTAGCTGTTGTATAATCAGCTGTGTACTTTAGTTATAAAAACCCATGTTTTCTTAGACGACACGGTCCTATTCAATGTTTATACTGGATGTGGCATCCTACCTTACAGGTATTAACATTCTGTTCCTTCCAAAATTATCATCAAAGATATAACCACAATACCCATCTCTTTTAACTCAAAGTTACTAATTTGCTCCCACAATTCTTGCCCAAGTTCCCCTTTGCAACTTGTGCCCATTTCTCTCTCTTCCATTTTCAGATTTACATCCTTCTGTTGTCAAACTAGAATGTTGACCTCATTATGAAAAAAAAAAACCCAAGAAGAGAAACTTACCTGCATAGATATGTTCCTGATCAAATTTGTGTAAAGGGAGAACAATTTTTATCAGGGATATGGGCTTGCTTCAAATGAGGAAAGCATTGTGGGTTGTTAGCGTGGAACATGTTTGTTTCATGAAGCTTGTTTTTGGGTATATGAACTCCCAAACTAAGAATCACTTTTTTAACCTTGCTTTATTTTCCAAGGAAAACATAGTCTAGAACGGAGATAAAATCTTAGTGTAATATGCTCCACAGGGATTCTAATCAGTGTAGGTTTATTTTGGATTCGTGGTTGAGGATATTTTACTTGAATGATTTGGTTGGGTTGAGGTTGATTATCCTTGAAAGTGCAGTTGGTTCACTATGTCATTAGCACTTGTAAACCTGTGAAATTTGGAATACAGCCTTTGCATAAGAGATACACATTATCTGTTTGGACAAAATTGGTTTGTATTGGTAATATGCTTTCATTGGTTTTTTTTGTATTTTTTATTTTTTTTTGTTTTTTTCTCCATACTGAAAGGCAGCCTCTGCAATAGAAATACTTTTTATCTGTATGGACAAAATTGGTTTCTACTGGAAATATGCATTCATTGGAATTTCTGGAATTTTGAGTTTTTTTTTTTTTAATAACTATAATTATGGGTTCTTAATCCTTACTGGCTTTAGATAATAATTTGGAGGTTCTAGATGAAAGAGAATGGAAGATCGTTAGATAATGTACAATCCAAAGGAGAGATTGCTCTTAAGATGAGGATTACTAGAAGAGTATTGATCGATCACCTCTTGAGGCTTGTCTTCAAGCTGTGTTTCTGTTATATTGGGATTTACCTCTATAACACTGCACATCGTCATAGCATTTATGTCAATGTTTTCAAAGCATTTTAATTGATAATTTTGCCTTGCTGGCTGTTTAAATACACGACATTGATAAAAGTTCTTTCATATTGTCCTTTTGAATCCTTCGAAGCAGAGACAAGCATGAACTGGAGTTGGATTTCAAGAGATATTGGGAAGAGTTTCGTTCATCTATTTCTGAAAAGGTATTGTGACATGTCTTTAAATGTTCTCAAGTTTCACTTATTGCTGTTTTTGCCAATAAATCTGCTTCTGCTGCACCTCCTGCAATAACTAAAAGAAGTATTAATACTGCAATGACCAATAGTTTTACTAATACTGATACACTCATCACCATGTTTTCTGTGTCTCAGGAGAAGGAGAAGGCGTTGAACTGGACTGTAGAAATTTTTTGTAGATTAGAGAAGCAACACACAAATGTTGCCCAATTAATTTCCATGTAAGAAGGAGATTTATCTTCTTCAATTCATTTTGGATGAAATATGCTAAATATTGTATTCCTGCCATTTTATTAGGTTTCGGATGAACCAAAAATGAAAAAGGTCTCGGTTATAGCTTTTAGCAGATGAAATTGTATATCCTTTGAGATATCCATAGAAGTATCTAATGAAACTATTTATATAATGTTTATCAGTAAATTCTACTATTTTGTATGACACAATTTTGATAATTTCTCCAGCTGTTTACGGTTTCACTTATAGAGATGCTTTATTAGAATTAAACTAATTTATACTGTTGTACCAGTAAGAAGCACATAAATTTACAATTGTCTTTCTCTTACTAGTTGAGTTTCTTACTTTTGTAGTTCAAATAATGTTATCTGATGTCTCTAATGCAACCATTGCAGTTTAGTGGAGACACACATTTTTTCTTTTGTTGTGGGAAGAGCATTTGTAACTGATATAGAAAAGCTGAAGCTTAGCAGTAAAACAAGAGCTTTGGAAGCTGAGAAAGTTTTAGTATTTTTCTCAGAAACTACAAAGGTGTTCTAAGTTGTTTATACTTGGAGAAGCAATTATTACTCCTTTTATTTAAATCAACAAGATTATGTTTTTCATGACAACTTATGCTCGTAGTTCTCTGCAGGATGGCATTAGACCTGGTGGAAATTTGTTACATGCCGTGGAAGTCCTTGTATCCGGGGTTTGTGTTCTCACCTATCTGAAGACTTCAATATAGTTGCCTGACTCTATGCATTGTTGATGCTTCTTTTTTGATGATTACTTCAAGTCAAGTTTTTGTTGTTTTTATGTCCTAAGTTGACTTGACAAGAGTTTGTTTTGGACACTAAAGAAAAACATGAAAACACATTAAAATTTCAGAATTTCTCAACCCATGCCACCCTATGCAGCCCTGCAATTTTATCAATATCCTTCTTTTGGATGAAGAATTTGAACAAAATCTGATACATTGTAGCATTCTATATTTGTCTGAAAAGGCAAAGGGCTTTTGTAGGATTCCCCCTATGGGAGATGATCATATTTGATAGGGGAGCATACTTTTCCTGATGTTGCTCATTGAATGAAGTATTACATACTAAATCGTTTGGATGAGATTTTGAATGAAATTGCTCAAATTTTGAAACAAAGATTAGAATTGATCACAGATGATGATTCGCCGTGATTGGTTTTGGTTTGATGCGATCTAGTGGTATCAAAGTTACAACCATGGATAGGCTTTCAGTTGTAAATGTCTGTTTAAGTGGATCTAATTTGTTTTAATTTCAGTAATTTTGTCAATTTATTTCTTTTGTTACTCATGCGAGATGAATTTTGTGTCTGCAGCGAATTGATAAACAATCCTTCCTTGATTCTGGGATCTTATGCTGTCTCATTCATGTTCTAAATGCTCTTCTTGCTCCTGATGGGGGCAGTCATTTAAAAAAGCCAAACGACAATGAGCAGTTGTTGGCAGTCAATGAAGATAGTGATGCTGAAATCAGACCTGTTCGCCAGCTTGAGGTGCTTTTTGTTTAATGTAGATATTACTTCTTAGTCTGTTCTAATTTATGACAGGCTCAACCTATGGTAATAACGTGTTAATTTGCTGGCAGTGTTGTTATGCCCTTCAAAATTCTTTGTGTTCGTCACGTACATTTATATTCATCCTCACATGCTCATGGTTGGTTCAGATTATGTGGAAGACTGATGCTTTTGAAACTTTCAACTTATCTCATGCATGTCCCTTGTCCAAACAGCATCCACTTGGCTGTGGTAGATATTGCCTTGCAGCCCCAATTCCCATAACACCAGTTACCTTTGGAAACCACATAATTCATTAAACATAAAAATGTTTAATCTTTGGGTTAGTCCAAATCTTCCTAAAGAAGAAAATACAGAAATATATTTGGCTAAATTTGCATAAAAGCTTGTTATATCCTTAATAGTGTTCACAAGTCTTTTTGTAAAACTATAAAGCATACTTTTGAAAGGTATTAAGTCGTCTGTCTCACTTTGAGGCAAAGGAGAGGGCATTCCTGTGCTTGGTGCTGCTGCAGGATCTAGGTTTAACAAGGTCCATATGTCTTTGTCTCCCCAGGTGCAAGGGGGACAACAAGTGATATTTTAAAATGTTCCAGTCCAACTAATATCTAAATACTTGTTAAATATGGTTGCAGCAGTCTAAGTACTCTTATATCTCCTTTTCCTTTTCTAATGTTACAAGGCTTCTCAACCTCCAGGGTCTACGTCACTAATCTGATTATCTTTATTTGAAATTTCTGTTCGGTCCAGGCTTATTAAACTGATTATAATGCTTTAGAAACTAAAATTTTATGTAGTTTGTGTTGTTTCCTTTTGACATTGTTCAAGTCCTTTAGTTTCCTTTTAGAATATTAAATTTGTAGAACAATTGTATCGTCCTTATTTTCTGCACACTCAGTTGATTTTTGATGTTGTGAGATGTTTTTGTTGTCACAATGATATAGATTATGCTGTTATGACTTATGCTCTTTGATATGTGCTGCAGTTGTTTGGTTATTTATATATTCTAATGCCTAGTATCAGAATGTAAGACATATTGTCCATTCTACGTGTCACCTTATAATCAGAAGAATCTATGCTGACAGATGAAGTATAAAATAATTTGTTGCTCAAATCAAAGTGCTATCTATGATTTAGAATTCTTAACAATAATTGAAATTATCAGGTTGAGGGCAGTGTTGTACATATTATGAAAGCATTGGCTAGCCATCCTTCAGCTGCTCAAAGTCTGATAGAGGATAATTCGCTTGAGTTACTGTTTCATATGGTTGCAAATGGTTCTTTGGTAGTGTTCTCTCAGTTCAAGGAGGGTCTAGTTCCTTTGCATGCCATTCAGCTTCATAGACATGCCATGCAGGTAACAGAACAATTTATTTCTGTTAGAACAGCAACAACGCATTTGTAATGGTCCTAATAGAAAACTTCGAAGCTTGACTTCATTTTTTTCCCCTAAATTAATGAACTGATGGCTCTTTGCTTTATTGTGGTTCCAGATCCTTAATCTTCTTTTGGTTAATGACAATGGTTGCACTGCCAAGTATATTCACAGGCATCATCTGGTATGTGAATCCGCAGCACTATATATATTCTTTAATATAATTAGAAGCAATAGTTTTATTCAAATTAAAGACCGCATAGCAATCCACTTATTTAAGTATGCACAGTTATTTTTTGTTTTGGGTGTGTTGGGCAAATTAGTCATACAATTTGTTTGGTATCAGTTAATTTACTACGATGGGAATTCTAGGGTGTAGGATCTTATTATCCCTTGATTAAAATTGTGAGGAAACCTTGAAACCTCTAATGTATTGTGTTACAATGAGACCCCATTGGTATAATATTATAAGATTTTTTACATTGATAATTTATTGTGTGCCTTTTCTTGTGAATTATGCCAACAATTGCCAAAGAACTAAGGAATGGAACCAGCGACAACCTATGCAAGTTAAGAATGAGTCTTTCCTTTAGATATCATAGAATTATAGTTATGCTATTTCAGTCTAGTTTTTTAGGATTGATATCTTGATAGAAACCACATCTATTATCTAGTAAGATTCGACTGCCTGTGCATGTATAAATGTAGGAATGTGCTGGAAAAACTGTTACGGCCTATAATAGAGCAACTCATGCGCTGTCTTCCGTGTCAAATTTCACTTTCTTTAGTCAGTAGGTTGATAGACAATAGTGGAATTAGTCTTGCTATTTTATGGAGTCAAGAGTCATGAAATGTTAGTTCCATAATTTTAGAGTCACGAACTTGTCGATCATTTATCTTCTTACTGGTAATGTGGAGTCCTATTTTTCAGTAATTAGTTGCTGTGAGGGTTGTATATAAATTAGAAATCATTAATGAAAAAGAGACAATTCTGATTGGTCAAAATTAGTCATCTCTTTCCCATCGTACTTTCTAGGAGACCCATTCCCTCTCAAATCGGAACAACAATTTATTTACTATTTGTAGCAAAAAAATTCCATTCTTTTTCATCCATATGATACCTAATTTGTTATGGAATATGCCCTGAACATTGCTATTTCTAATTAAGATTGATTCAAAATACAAATTTGCTTTATTTCAGTTTTCATTCAAATTCTGTATTGCCACTTCACACTGTTTCCATGGTCTAGAATTTAGCCTACCCGAGTCTTGTTTGGGGTTACCAATTCAAATTCTAGAATTCATGCACGGAACTTTCTATGATTGATTTATTGGTGGTTCCTTGGTTGTAGAGGAAATGTCTTGTGGAGAATGATTGTTATTTTTATTATTTATTTAATTGTTCAACTGTTTTGCTTTCTCTTTGGCATCACTTTGATTAGTTCTTTTTTAATTTCTTTATGGTTTTAGAATTTGGAATAATCCTATTTTTCATTTTGGCAGATTAAAGTGCTTCTAATGGCAGTCAAGGATTTCAATCCTGATTGTGGTGACCCGGCCTACACTATGGGCATTGTGGACCTGCTCCTTGAATGTGTTGAATTGTCATATAGACCTGGTAAATTTCCATGATTTCTAATTGCACTGAAAGAAACTTGGTACTGATATTTTTCTTCTCAATTGAAATCCAAAACTTGGATCATTCATTTGACCTGCTTCATATTCTCTAAAACATTGACATAGTTGTCCCTTGAGCTAGAAGTTGATACCTTGTGTTCTCACAACAGACATTCATAGGACTGCTGAATAGACATTGAATGTTAATTTTCTTCAATTTTCTCATGTAGAGGCTGGTGGTATCAGGCTGAGGGAGGATATTCATAATGCTCATGGCTATCAATTCCTGATTCAGTTTGCATTGACTCTATCAAATAATAGAGGCGGCCAGACTTTCTATTCCATACCTCCTGATGATTCTACTTCAGACAGTTTTCATGCAGCTGGGGGGGTAGAGGGGAGAAACATAAATGAAAAAGGAGGAATCAACTCACCACACAGCCTCTCCCCAACACTTTGTAGGCTCCTTGATGTCATTATTAGTTTTTCCCAGACAGGTCCTTCAGATGCCTCTGGATCATCTGGACTAAAAGCTTCCAAGAGTTCTTATTTAAGGTCTAATGGCCATGGTAGAAGCCATACATCATCATCTGACCGTCAAGTCGATGATATTTGGGAGAAGGATGATGACAAAGTCAAAGATTTAGAAGCTGTACAAATGTTGCAAGACATTTTAATCAAAGCAGAAAGTACAGAACTGCAGGCTGAAGTACTGAATAGAATGTTTAAGATGTTCTCTAGTCATCTTGAAAACTACAAGTTATGTCAACAATTGAGAACCGTTCCTCTGTTGATTCTTAATATGGCTGGTTTTCCTTTGTCTCTACAAGAGATAATCTTGAAAATTCTTGAATATGCAGTTACTGTTGTGAATATCATCCCTGAACAAGAGTTGCTTTCGCTTTGCTGCTTACTGCAGCAACCAATATCATCTGAATTGAAGCATACAATTCTGTCTTTTTTTGTAAAACTCTTATCATTTGATCAACAGTACAAGAAAATCCTAAGAGAAGTTGGTGTGCTGGAGGTTCTGTTAGATGATCTGAAGCAGCACAAGTTTCTCTTGGGGACTGAGCAGCCTACTGGTAACCATGGTCAATTGGAGAGAAAAACAAGCCCTAGCAGCTTCAAGAAGCACTTGGACAGCAAGGATACAATTCTTTCTTCTCCGAAACTCTTAGAATCTGGTTTTGGGAAATTCCCTCTTTTTGAAGTAGAGGAGACAATCTCAGTTGCTTGGGATTGTTTGGTCTCGTTATTAAAAAAATCAGAAGCCAATCAAGCATCATTTCGTTCTGTTAATGGTGTCGCGACTGCACTTCCTTTTTTGGCCTCTGATATACACCGGTCTGGTGCCCTACGAGTGTTATCATGTTTGATTATCGACGATACAAAACAGGTAAGAATTTTTTTGTTCTGACATGCTTCTTTCTCTTTTATCTTTTACAACCTTATTGCTCTTGGTTCTGACTTTAGTACATTAGGTAAAAATTGTCTCCTCCATGGTGGAAACTAGATAATGTTTGTCTTTCTTCCCCATGTTTAATATGTAATTTGTGTGGTGAAGTTTCTTGACATGTCCTCAGGACTAATTATCAATTCTGGGGAAGTGGGATTTAGTGCTTTAAAGTTTGTTGACTTGTTGCTGTAAAATGTTTAAATGAGATGCCTCTTTTGTCTCCTTGTGTTTGTACTTGTTTTTAGCATTCTAATGATATTTTGGCGTTTGTTCTTAATTTGTTTGCAATTTCAGTTTGTTCAATCTTCATAAGGAAATTGATTTGTGTCCTTCATGGACATGCATATATTAATTCGTGTATCATGTAGAAGTGGTCACCATGATGGCATCATATTTATCCATACAGTTTTACATTTTTGTAAATCACTAATTTTTTCCATTGCCTAATCTTTGTCAAAGAGCGAGCTTCAAATGATTTATCTTGTTTAAACTTATGGCTGCCTCTTGCACATAGAAAAGCACTCCTGAGACTCTGTTAGTCTTAATGCATTTATTTATGATAATGTCTTGTTGATGTTGGAACATGGAAACTCTAGTTTGTACTTGCAGTTACCTGTTAACATATAGTATGGTTCATCTGTGTCAAATTAAAGTTATATGACTTACGTTGTTCAAGGAACTGAGGCACTGTTTCTTGAAGTAGATGTATCTTCTGTTTTTAATTGCCATCATTTCACTTTTTTACTCAGGCTCATCCGGAAGAACTGGGCGTTTTGGTTGAGATTTTGAAAAGTGGAATGGTTACAAGCGATTCGGGATCCCAATACACACTTCAAGATGATGCGAAATGTGATGCCTTTGGAACATTATGCCGCATATTGGGATACAATAGCTCGGCTCAGAGGGTATTCGGTGAAGCAACTGGGTTTTCTCTTTTATTTACCACACTTCATTGTTTTCAGAGCGATGGAGAACAGAGAATTCAATCATCTATATCTATGCGAGCTAAGGTGTTTACTTATATGATGCGTGTAATGACAGCAGCGGTTTCTGATAATGCTGTTAACCGGACCAAGCTGCACGTTATTCTAGCTTCGCATACCTTCTCTGATCTTCTTTCTGATTCTGGGTTAATTTGTGTTGAATGTGAACGCCAAGTCATACAATTGTTTCTAGAACTTGCTCTAGAGATAGTTCTTCCACCATTTCTAACTTCAGAAGCTGCAATAGTAACTAATGATTTAAAAAATGGAACAGAGAGTTTTCTTTTGATTACACCATCAGGTTCTTTTGTTCCTGACAAGGAACGTGTATACAATGCTGCAGCTGTCAGAGTACTCATACGCGCTTTATTGCTGTTCACTCCAAAGATGCAACTAGAATTGCTAAACGTTATTGAAAAGCTTGCTTGTGCAAGCTCCTTCAATAAAGAAAACCTCACATCTGTAGGTGCGAATTTGCTCAATCAAGTTTTTACTCATTTTGCTGATTTTAGTCATCACATGTAATAGTTTTTACTCCACACTGCTAGGTTGTGTGCAACTTCTTTTGGAGACTATATACCCCTTCATGTCAAGCTCTTCTCCATTGGTTTCTCATGCTTTGAAGATAGTCGAAGTTCTTGGTGCCTATAGGTAATGTCAATTATTAGTTGGAGCATCCATTGCATTTCTATTTCTTTCAGGCTGCATTATTTTAACTGTATTGATCTATTCTTGGTTGACAGGCTATCAGTACCAGAACTCAGAATTCTTATTAGATATATTTTCCAAATGAGGCTTTCCAGTTCAGGCCGTTCTCTTGTTGAAATGATGGAGAGGCTGATTCTTTTAGAGGATATGGGTTCGGATGATGTTGCTCTTGCACCTTTTGTGGAGTTGGACATGAACAAGATAGGACATGCTTCCATTCAAGTGCCATTAGGAGAAAGGTCATGGCCTCCTGCTGCTGGTTATTCTTTTGTTTGTTGGTTTCAATTCCGAAATTTTCTAAAATCATCTGCAAGGGAGGCTGAAGCACCCAAAGCTGGATCTTTTAGAAGGCATGGCATGACAAGTGGACAACAACTTGGAGCCCAGGTTTTACGAATATTTTCTGTTGGGGCTGTAGATAATGGAAATACTTTTTATGCAGAACTTCTTCTGCAGGATGATGGAATTCTAACCCTTGCAACAAGCAACTCTTCCTCCCTGACTTTTGGTGGGCTAGAAATGGAGGAAGGTAGGTGGCATCATCTTGCAGTTGTGCACAGCAAACCAAATGCTTTGGCTGGACTTTTTCAAGCTAGTGTCGCTTATGTATATGTTAATGGAAAACTAAGGCACACCGGGAAACTTGGATACTCGCCCTCTCCTGTGGGGAAGCCTCTACAGGTGACTATTGGGACGCCAGTTGCTTGTGCCAGGGTTAGTGATTTATCATGGAAACTCAGGTCCTGCTACCTTTTTGAAGAGGTACTCTCTCCAGGTTCCATATGTTTTATGTACATTCTCGGAAGAGGATATAGAGGGCTTTTCCAGGACACCGATCTGTTGCAATTTGTTCCAAATCAGGCATGTGGAGGGGGTAGTATGGCTATTTTAGATTCTTTAGACACAGATTTGTCTTTGACCTCCAACATGCAGAAACCTGAGAGTGCTGGAAAACAAGGGATCTCCAAAGTGGATCACAGTGGAATTGTTTGGGATTCTGATAAATTAGGAAATCTATCACTGCACTTGTGGGGTAAGAAACTGATATTTGCGTTTGACGGGACCAGTACAGAAATTTTCCGAGCATCTGGAACCTTATCCATGCTCAATCTGGTCGATCCTCTTTCAGCTGCTGCTTCTCCAATTGGTGGTGAGTGAATCAATAGTCTTCTTGATCTATGTAGTTCAATCATCTATCTACTGTAACATTAGTTTTTTTTTTTTTTTTTTTTAATTTTATTCTATACATGTGTAATATGTGTATTTATAGCTACATATTTTGCTTAGTTAATTTTTTTGTTTTGGATTTACTCCAGGGATACCACGTTTTGGTCGCCTAATAGGAGATATTTATGTCTGTAAGCAATGTGTCATTGGTGATACAATACATCCTGTTGGTGGCATGGCTGTTGTACTTGCACTTGTTGAAGCTGCTGAAACTAGGGACATGCTTCACATGTCACTAACGCTGCTTGCAAGTGCACTTCATCAGAATCCTCAGAATGTGCGAGACATGCAGAAGTATCGAGGGTACCACTTGCTAGCTCTTTTTCTTCACCGCAGAATGTCATTGTTTGACATGCATTCACTTGAGATCTTCTTCCAAATTGCTGCATGTGAGGCTTCTTTCTCTGAACCAAGAAAAATTGAAACACTGCAAAACAATCTGTCGCCTGTGGCCACCATTAATGAGTCCAGCTTTGAAGATCTTAATTTATCAAAGTTTCGTGATGAATTTTCATCAGTTGGGTCTCAGGGGGATATGGATGATTTTTCTGCAACAAAAGATTCATTTAGTCATATATCAGAGTTGGAAAATACAGATATGCAGACAGAGACATCTAATTGCATTGTTCTGTCTAATGCTGATATGGTTGAACATGTGTTATTGGATTGGACCCTTTGGGTGACAGCTCCAATTCCTATACAAATTTCTTTACTTGGATTTCTTGAGCATCTTGTCTCCATGCATTGGTACAGAAATCATAACCTTACAATTCTCCGCAGAATTAATCTTGTTCAGCATTTGCTCGTTACCCTGCAGCGGGGTGATGTTGAAGTTCCAGTGTTGGAAAAATTAGTTGTCTTATTAGGTGTCATTTTGGAGGATGGATTTCTTTCTTCTGAATTGGAGCTTGTTGTGAGGTTTGTAATCATGACATTCGATCCACCTGAACTGACAACCCATGAGCATATTGTACGCGAAGCAATGGGTAAGCATGTTATTGTAAGAAATATGTTGCTTGAGATGCTGATCGATCTCCAGGTGACCATTCAATCAGAGGAGTTACTTGAGCAATGGCATAAAATTGTTTCATCAAAATTAATCACTTATTTTCTTGATGAGGCTGTTCATCCTACAAGTATGAGATGGATCATGACTCTTCTAGGTGTGTGCCTCGCGTCTTCCCCCACATTTGCACTTAAATTTCGCTCAAGTGGAGGTTATCAAGGTTTGGCAAGAGTGCTTCCAAGTTTCTATGATTCTCCTGATATATATTACATTTTGTTTTGTCTGATATTTGGGAAACCTGTATATCCAAGATTACCTGAAGTCCGCATGCTTGATTTTCACGCACTCATGCCAAGTGACAGTAGCTATGGAGAGTTGAAATTTGTAGAACTTCTGGAATCTATTATTGCTATGGCAAAATCAACATTTGATAGGTTATGCATGCAATCTATGCTTGCACATCAAACCGGCAATCTTTCTCATGTTGGTGCTAGCCTTGTGGCGGAGCTTGTAGATGGGCATGTAGACATGTCCGGGGAGCTCCAAGGTGAAGCTCTGATGCACAAAACCTATGCTGCTCGCTTGATGGGTGGGGAAGCATCAGCACCTGCTGCTGCCACTTCAGTTCTCAGATTTATGGTTGATCTTGCAAAAATGTGTATTCCATTTTCTGCTGTCTGCAGACGTGCAGAGTTTCTTGAAAGCTGTATTGACCTCTATTTTTCCTGTGTCAGGTCTCATACATCTTTGATACCTAGCCTCTAAGTTAATCAATATTTCTTAGCTGTTAATTATGTTTAATAATACATGCTACATTTATGTTAATCAAATTATGTTGGCTGCCACTGGCTTGTTGGTTAAAGAAGTTTCTCTTTGTTAATTCAGGGCTGCACATGCTGTGAGGATGGCCAAAGAACTTACTGTAACAACTGAAGACAAAAATTTGAATGATGGCGAAGATAGCAGTAGCTCCCAGAATACTTTCTCTAGCTTGCCTCCAGAAAATGAGCTGTCAGCAAAGACCTCAATCAGTATAGGGAGCTTTGCCCAGGGGAATGCTAGTGCTAGTTCAGAAGATATGCTTGTTTTCTCAAATAACATGCCAACTGAGAAATCAGAGATCCATGTTGTGGCATCACAGGACAATCCAGTGAAGGAAGACCTACAGACTGTGAGGAATTCTGATAGTGAAGCAGTTGAGCAGGCATCCCTTGCCATGTCTGGCAGTAACGAATTCAGTTTTCATGATGCAAGAAGCCCATCAGATCATCCTCATCATAATGATTCGCAGAGTTCTTTGTCTTTCAACATGCTTGAATCTCCTATTTTGTCTGAAAAATCTAATTCCAGGCTCTCACCTACCCCGTCCTCATCTCCAGTTTTAGCATTGACATCTTGGTTGGGGGGTGCCAGTCGAAATGATTTGAAATCCCAGTCAGTTTCAGCTCCATCTGTGGAGTCCTTTGTGTCTGTGAGTGATAGCAATTCCACTTCAGACTTGAAGTCTGCTACGCAGAATCAATCTGATCCAAACGTATTGTTTTCAGTCAGTCCAAAGCTTCTCCTCGAAGTGGATGATTGCGGCTATGGAGGAGGTCCATGTTCTGCTGCTGCAACTGCAGTTCTAGATTTTGTGGCAGAAGTTCTTTCTGATTTTGTCACTGAGCAGATGAAAGCTGCATCAGTTGTTGCGACTGTGCTGGAAAGTGTACCCTTATATGCTGATGCTGAGTCTGTTTTAGTTTTTCAGGGATTATGTCTTACTAGATTAATGAACTTTCTTGAGAGACGTCTCTTACGTGATGATGAGGAAGATGAGAAGAAGTTGGATAAGACCAAGTGGTCCTTAAACTTAGATGCACTGTCCGGGATGATAGTTGATTGTGTATATATGGGAGCTTTTCCTCAGCCTGTCAGTCTATTAAAGACTCTGGAGTTTTTGTTATCCATGTTGCAATTGGCAAATAAAGATGGTCGGATTGAAGAAACAATTCCAACTGGCAGAGGACTCCTTTCTATCGGGAGAGGAAGCAGACAACTTGATACATATGTAAATAATCTTTTTAAGAATACAAATCGTATGATACTATTCTGTTTCCTTCCATCATTTTTGTTCACCATAGGGGAAGATGACCTTCTTTCGCGTCTGGGCTTGCTGAATGAACCCAAAAGAAGATTGTTTCTTAACCCTTCAGTGGAGGAAGAAAGGGTTGATATTTTCACAGTTTTACAATTACTGGTTGCTCATAGGCGAATTATATTTTGCCCCAGTAATCTTGAGACAGATTTGAATTGCTGTCTTTGTATAAATTTAATATCCCTTCTCCATGACCATAGACAGAGTGTCCAAAATGCAGCCGTTGATATTCTCAAGTATCTTCTTGTACATCGTAGGGCTGCACTTGAAGAGTTTTTTGTTACTAAACCAAACCAAGGGCCTTCATTGGATATTCTACATGGTGGTTTTGATAAGCTTTTGACTGGAAACTTAACTGGGTTTTTTGAATGGTTCAATAGCTCTGAGTCAGTCATCAACAAAGTGTTGGAACAGTGTGCTGCCATCATGTGGGTTCATTATATAGCACGCTCTGCAAAGATCCCTGGAAGGAGAATAAAGGACATGGATAGTCATCGTAAGAGAGAAATGGCGAGGAAATTGAAGGACATGCCAAAACTGGAGCAACGGCATTGGGAGCAGGTGAATGATCGAAGAATTGCACTTGAATCGGTTCGTGATGCCATGGCTACGGAATTACGTGTTCTTCGTCAGGATAAGTATGGCTGGGTGCTTCATGCTGAAAGTGAGTGGCAGAGTCATCTCCAGCAACTTGTGCACGAGCGAGGAATTTTTCCAGTTAGTAAATCTTCTTTCAATGAAGAGGAGCTTGAGTGGCAACTTTGCCCCATTGAAGGCCCATATAGGATGCGCAAAAAGCTTGAACGGTGTAAACTAAAGATTGATACTATCCAAAATGTTCTGAATGGTCAGTTTCTGTTAGAGGAAGGAGAACTGTTGAAGGACAAAAATGAAAATGAAGATCCTGCCTCTGATATTGAATCAGATAGCTTTTTCAATCTTTTAACTGCCAACCCTAAGGATGGATCTTTCAATGCTGAATTGTATGATGAATCAACTTTCAAAGAATCAGATGATGCTCAGGATATAGCTTTTTCTGGGGTTGGATGGAATGATGATCGAGAGAGTAGTATAAATGATGCAAGTCTGCATTCAGCTACTGAATTTGGTGTCAAGTCCAGTGCTGCATCAACTCATAGAGCTGAAAGTATTCTGGCCAAGTCTGATTTAGGATCTCCTAGGCAATCTTCTTCCTTGAGAACTGATGAAGTCAGAGTGGCAGAGGATAAATCAGATAAGGAACTAAATGATAATGGTGAATACTTGATCAGACCTTATTTGGAACCTCTGGAAAGAATCAAGTCCAAGTACAATTGTGAAAGGGTTGTAGGCCTTGACAAACATGATGGTATATTTCTGATTGGAGAATTGTCGCTATATGTCATTGAGAATTTTTACATTGATGATTCTGGGTGTATATGTGAAAAAGAGAGTGAAGATGATCTCTCCATCATTGATCAGGCTTTGGGTGTAAAGAAAGATTTCTCTTGTATGGATTCCCATTCCAAATCGACTTCATCATGGAGTGCTACAGTGAAAGCATATGCTGGGGCTAGGGCATGGGCATACAATGGTGGTGCCTGGGGAAAGGAGAAAATGGGCAGTAGTGGTAATGTGCCTCATCTTTGGCGTATGTGGAAGCTCGACAGTGTCCATGAGCTTCTGAAGCGTGATTATCAGCTTCGCCCGGTTGCCATAGAGATTTTCAGCATGGACGGTTGCAATGATCTTCTGGTTTTCCACAAAAAAGAAAGAGAAGAAGTTTTCAAAAATTTGGTGGCCATGAATCTGCCTAGAAACAGCATGTAAGTTATTAAGTTCCTCCTGGCTATACACTTCCCTTTTTTGCCAGCTATTGATTATTGGATTTTTGTATAGTCTGTTGATTTTGTCGCTAATATAATTAGACAAGCTATGGGCCCATTTATTGTATGCTTCCTAAAAATAGTGATATTTCTATCTCACAGTAAAAAGTAAGCTAGCCTCCTACAGCTTGACATGTAAAAAACAGCTCCGTTGATTACTTGAACCATTTCTCAGAACTCTTGATTTTGAGATGTCACTTGTCATGGACATCTCATTGTTGAACAGAGATACATTACTAATAAATTAAACATATGGATGATATGGTGGGTTGACATAGCGAATTATTGTAATAACTCATGAAGATGTTTTTAAGGTTTCGATTTGCACTGGTATTAGCTTTTGGAAAAACTCATGCAGTTTATCTTTGATTGGTGGCTGTAGGACTATGAACACTATGCTAGACTTGACTATCCTTAGAAATTGTTGCTAGATGCTCTTCTGCACGATTTAATGCTCCCATTTCCACTGATATTCTAACATTGTTCTCTTCTGTTAGATTTTCATTGATATATAATGCTTGGTTAAAGTAATTAGGGGAGGGTATAGTTTCTTTTGCTTAGTTCTCCTTATTGGGTAATGTCACAACATAAAATAGAGTACATGAAAGTATCATGGTACCTATGGCATTAGGTAACAGTTTATATAATACTTGTCTCTTTAACTTCATTTTGTTTGCTTGTTCCTTTGGCCTGGCTCATCTTTGCATCTATGTTGCAGATTTATTTATTTGTTTCATTTTTTTAGTGGTGCTCTTATAAAATTTACTCACATCTATGTTGCACATAATTTACAGTTTAGATGCCACGATATCTGGGTCAACTAAACAGGAAAGCAATGAAGGCAGCCGACTTTTCAAGGTTATGGCAAAATCCTTTTCCAAGAGGTGGCAAAATGGAGAAATTAGCAATTTTCAGTATATTATGCATCTCAATACTCTGGCAGGTCGAGGATACAGTGATCTTACACAGTATCCAGTGTTTCCTTGGGTGCTGGCAGATTATGAGAGTGAGAATCTTAATTTGTCAAATCCAAAAACATTCCGGAAGCTTGATAAACCAATGGGATGCCAAACATCAGAAGGAGAAGAGGAGTTTAGGAAGAGGTTGGCTATGCATTTTTATCAATTACCTGTTTGTGTAGAGTTAGATCTTCACCCCCTGGCATCACTTCCCCATCTCTGAAACATAAAGATAGTTTTGGTTAAACCCCTCCCCCCCCCCCCCCCGCCACTCACTCTCACTCTCACTCTCACTCTCTCTCTTTCATGCATATACAGATATGAGAGCTGGGATGATCCAGAAGTTCCCAAATTCCATTATGGTTCTCATTATTCTAGTGCTGGGATTGTTCTCTTCTACCTCCTGCGCTTGCCTCCCTTCAGTACCGAGAATCAAACTCTGCAGGGTGGACAGTTTGACCATGCTGATCGTCTTTTCAACAGTGTACGCGATACCTGGTTGAGTGCTGCTGGGAAAGGCAACACATCTGATGTTAAGGAACTGATTCCAGAGTTCTTCTATATGCCTGAATTCCTGCAGAACGGGTTTGACCTTGATTTGGGTGAGAAACAATCAGGAGAAAAGGTTCGTTAAAGTCCATATATTTGGTGCAGTACTTGGCCTCCTTTCCTCTATCCTTCTGCATTAATTTTATTTGGGAGTTTGCTGACAGACCTAATCTTGTACCAGGTTGGTGATGTTGTCTTGCCACTGTGGGCCAATGGCAGTGTTAGGGAGTTTATTAGGAAGCATAGGGAAGCTCTGGAGTCTGATTATGTTTCGGAGCATCTGCATCATTGGATAGACCTTATTTTTGGATATAAACAGAGAGGGAAGGTGAGTGTCCAACTTTTATAATTCTGACAAGGTGAAACCATGTTTATCTGGACATGGTTCAATCATCATTCTTTTAACTTTATTTGTGTACTGTTTTCTGCTGTACCTCAGTTTTTGGATGGTTATGTATTTATTTACTATCACGTATTAATTTGGTCTCATTATAATGTTCCTTGGAAAGAATTAAAATCTGTTCCAATGTGATTGACCTTGGATATTGGGTGGAGAGATTGTTTATTCAATTGTTCTAGCATCTGTTTCATTCTTCATGTTTTCCTTCTTCTTGGTGATGTTCTGTGATGATGTTTTTCTTTAAGCCAGTTATGTTGCGCTTCATGGACTACAAATATTTCCTGTTTGTTTGAATTTGGGATATAGGGGAGGATAATAAGCTAGGGAATCTGGCATTGAAGTCATACCCTATTCCTTTTCTATTCTTGAGGGACTTCTGAATACTTTGCTTTAAAACTTTTTCCTTATTAGACTATCCACTGGTTAAATATTGGAACACACGAGCGCAATTATTTGCTTTAATTAGTATGTTGACATTTTCTTTTTCTTTGCTAAATCCGTCATATTATTTCCCCATGTCTAAAACTTTCATGGAATATTTTCATTTTATTGGTGTTTTGCTAAACACGGTGTTTTGTGTTTTTCAGGCAGCTGAGGAAGCTGTTAATGTCTTCTACCATTACACATATGAGGGCAGTGTTGACATTGACTCAGTTACTGATCCCGCCATGAAAGCTTCAATCCTAGCACAAATTAACCACTTTGGACAAACACCAAAACAACTTTTCTTGAAGCCCCATGTGAAGAGAAGAATAGATAGAAGACTTCCTCCTCATCCGCTTCGGCACTCTCTGCGGCTTGTTCCTCATGAAATTCGCAAGAGCTCATCTTCTGTATCTCAAATTATGACTTTTGGTGACAAGATTCTCATTGCTGGTGCAAATACCTTGCTAAAACCAAGAACATTTACTAAAAATGTTGCATGGGGTTTTCCTGACCGAAGTTTACGATTTGTGAGTTATGATCAAGATAGGCTTCTTTCAACTCATGAAAGTCTTCATGGGGGGAACCAAATCCAGTGTGTCAGTGCAAGCCATGATGGGCAAACCTTGGTTACTGGGGCAGATGATGGCATGGTTTGTGTTTGGAGAATTGGAAAAGGTGGACCTCGTGCTCTTCAACACTTGCAATTGGAGAAGGCTCTTTGTGGTCATACTGGTAAAATCACATGTGTTCATGTTAGCCAGCCCTACATGATGATTGTAAGTGGATCCGAGGATTGCACAGTAATATTATGGGATCTTAGCTCATTGGTTTTTGTTAGGCAGCTTCCAGAATTTCCTTCACCGGTTTCAGCAATCTACATAAACAACTTGACTGGAGAAATCGTTACTGCAGCAGGGGTTTTGCTTGCTGTTTGGAGCATTAATGGTGATTGCCTAGCAGTGGTCAACACATCTCAACTCCCATCCGATTCCATTCTCTCACTTGCAGGTTCTACTTTCTCAGATTGGATGGACACAAACTGGTATGTCTCAGGTCACCAAAGTGGGGCCGTCAAAGTCTGGAAAATGGTTCACTACTCCAGTGAGGAGTCTGCCCAAACAAAACAAATGGGAAGTCCAACCTGTGGTCTTGGACTTGGAAGTAAAGCTCCTGAGTATAGATTGATCCTACACAAGGTGTTGAAGTCCCACAAATTTCCGGTTACAGCCCTCCATCTATCGAACGACTTAAAACACTTGTTGAGTGGGGATTCTGGAGGCCACCTGATTTCATGGACATTACCAGATGAGAGCTTGAGATCTTCCATGAACCATGGGTAACTGTGTGAATTAACAGCTGAGGCTGGATATTTTCAGTTACCTCCTTTGTTTGGCTATTGTTTCTTGGATGCAAATCAAGAGTCGAAGAGATTAATGATCGAGATGACAATGACAGCCTTAACACGCGAGTGTGCAGAAAGAACAAAGGAGCTTAACCTTGGAGTGGAGAGATTAATGCAGTAGAATCGTGAAACAGAAGATCGTTCCCCCTTCCAAGCTCGTCATGGCTTCACGACTAGAGCTCGGGTGCAATGTTGTAATTTTGGTGATTGCAGGAAACAGAGTTTCGGGTTTTTGTGTGGAAGGCGTGTGCCATGTGTAGTTTGGGGTACATGAGGACAGTTAAATGAGCTTGTACAGAATATATATATATATATATATATATACACACACATATATATGTGTTTGAAGAAATGGTAAGTCCTTGCTAATTTTATTACCAATGGAGGAGTGACCTAGATTTGTGCTTTATGGGCATAAGCTGCCTCCATTTTTTGTTGTGAAATGTACCACTATCGTATATATTTATATTCCAAAACCTCTGGGGCAAAAGTTTCCCCTTTTCCCTCTTTTAGTGTTGAATTTCTCTACTCCCACCTCTTCAAATTTATTCTGTTATACATTCTAAATTTGTCTAGTGTTGATAAATAATTTTGAAATAGATAAATCCCCTATTATTTCTCAGCATGAGTGAACGATATCGTTGATTGCCTCTTCTAAATTTTGTATATAAGTTTTCTTCCTTCCGTTATACTTGAATTTTAAAGTAATGTCTTCACAATTTAAAATTAAAACATTTTGCCAATATGAATTCTAAGAACGGTTTTCCAAAATATTATCTATTTAATATTTATAACGCTCTAACACCGTGTCCTTTGAATTCCAAATTCTCTATAGAAAATGATCATACCTTTGAAATACATCGATTTTTTTTTTAATATGAAATAAGTTTTGCAAGTAAATAAATTAATAATTTTTTGTAAGAAAAAAAAAACGCATAAAAAGAAATAGAAAAAAGAAAAAAAATAAAATTAAGAAATTACGAAAATTCCGTTGCCGGGAATCGAACCCGGGTCTCCTGGGTGAAAGCCAGATATCCTAACCGCTGGACGACAACGGATTCTTGTAAACATTTAATTTAAAATATATAAATATAATTTCTGATAATTGTTAATTATATTCATCTTTCCGTGCAAGAATGCCAAGAATACAGAGTAATAATGGCTACGTTAATCCAACACATAAGCTTCAGCTCTGCTTCAATCTCCGTCGCACCACCTCCCACTTTGAAGGGATCCCATAAAACCCCACCTCTCAAAATCTCACGAAACCCCATTTCGTCACTCGCCGATAAGTTAGTCTGTAGAACTCCAAACAAGTCTTTAGATGAAGCTTATGCGGCACTTCTTGATCATTGTGCTAACCAAAACTCCCTATCACTTGGAAAACAAGTTCATGCCCATATAATCAAGAGCAATAGTGCGTTTGATTTAGTGTTCTTGAGCACTAAGCTGGTGTTCATGTATGGGAAATGCGGGTCGTTGTTGGATGCTGAAGAGCTGTTCGAAGAAATGCTTGAAAGAAGTGTTTTTACTTATAATGCCATGCTTGGTGCTTATGTTTCTAATGGGGAGCCTAGGAGAGCAATTGAACTGTATTCTGGTATGCGGTTCTCGAGTGTCGTTCCAGATGCACATACTTGTAGTTGCGTGTTAAAGGCGTGTTCTGGAGATGGAGATATACATTGTGGGAGAGAGATTCATGGATACATGATAAAGTGCGAACTTGTTTATAATGATTATGTTTTGAATTCACTTGTTAGTTTCTATTCAAAATGCAATGATATAGAGGCGGCGAAATTGTTGTTTGAAAGGAGCGGAAGAGGAGATGTTGTGCTGTGGAATTTAATGATTTCTGCATATGTTACCAATGGAATGAGCAATGAAGCATTGCTGGTGTTTGGAGAAATGCAGACTGCTGATGTTACCCCCAGCACATACACTTTTGTTGCTGCTCTTCAGGCCTGTGAGGAGTTATCATCTGGGATGCAGATTCATGCAATTGTCTTGAAATCTGGTCTTTGTTGTGATAGATATGTTGCCAATGCTTTAGTTGTTATGTATTCAAAATGCAGTAGAGTAAATGAAGCTCAGAGAGTTTTCGTTGACATTGGTGATAGGGATAGTATTTCTTGGAACTCAATGTTAGCTGCTTATGTGCAAAATTGTCATTACAATGAAGCACTCAATTTATTCCTCGACATAACAAGAGCTGTGAAGATACCTGATCATGTTTCAGTTATTAGTGTTCTTTCAGCCTGCGGAAGATCAGGAAACCTGTTGAACGGAATGGAAGTTCATGCTTTTGCTTTAAAAAATGGGATGGACTTGGAACTTCAAGTGGGGAACACAATTATAGACATGTATGCAAAGTGTTCTAAGACAAGATTTATGGACTCTGCTTTTCGGAGAATGCCCGAGAAAGACTCTATTTCCTGGACAACGATCATTGCTGGCTGCGTTCAGAACTGCTGCTACATGAAGGCATTGTCATCAATGAGGGAAGTTCTGAAGGAAGGAATTCATATTGACCAAATGATGATTGAAAGCGTTCTCTTAGCTTGTTGTGGGTTGAAATGTTTTTCAACAGCGAGAGAGATCCATGGTTTCATAGTGAGGAGAGAATTATCAGATATTGTCCTGCAGAACACCATTGTGGATGTATATGGAGAGTGTGGTGAAATTGATTATGCAAGAATAGTCTTTGAAGAAATTAAAATAAAAAACGTTGTATCCTGGACAAGCATGATCGATTGTTATGTCCATAATGGACTTGCCAATGAGGCACTTGAACTTTCTTTCCATATGGTTAAAGAAGGCATTGAGTTAGACGTCATTGCAATCTTGAGTATTCTCTCAGCTGCTGCTAACTTATCAGCACTCAGGAAAGGCAAAGAGATTCATGGCTTCTTGGTTAGGAGGTGCCTACACTTAGAGGAATCCATTGCAAACTCACTTGTGGATATGTATGGGAGCTGTGGTTCTGTAGATAACTCGTATAAAGTATTCAATCGTGTGAACGATAAAGATTTAGTTTTGTGGACGAGCATGATCAATGCGTATGGAATGCAAGGCCAGGGGATGACGGCTATTGAATTATTTAGAAAGATGGAGGCTGAAAATATCATTCCTGATCATATTGCTTTTTTGGTACTTCTCTATGCTTGCAGTCATTCTGCATTGATCGTTGAAGGCAAACGATTCTTCAACATCATGCAATCCCAATATGACTTGGAGCCATGGCCTGAACACTACACTTGTTTAGTTGATCTTCTTGGTCGTGCAAACCGTATAGAAGAGGCATTTGAACTTATCAAAAGCATGAAAAGGAAGCCTACAGCTGCTGTCTGGTGTGCTCTTCTTGGTGCTTGTAGAACTCATTCCAACATGGAAATAGGAGAAATAGCAGCAAGGAAGCTTCTAGAAACGGAACCAGAGAATCCAGGAAATTACGTGCTTATTTCCAACGTGTTCGCTGCATCAGAGAGATGGGAAGATGTGGAAGAAGTGAGAAGGCAGATGAGAGTAAAGGGGCTGAAGAAGGATCCTGGTTGTAGCTGGATTGAGGTTGGAAACAAGCTTCATACATTCATTACAAGGGACAGATCTCATCCGGATTCTGATGAAATCTTCGATAAACTCTCTGAGATCACTGAGAAGTTAGAGAGAGATGCAGGTTACAAAGCAGACACTAGTTATGTGTTGCATAATGTGGAGGAAGAAGAGAAAGTGAAGATGCTTCATGGCCATAGCGAACGTCTTGCTTTAGCCTACGGTTTACTTACTAATGCTCCGAGAAAAACACCAGTTCGGGTGACCAAGAATCTGAGAGTGTGTGGTGATTGTCATACTTTCACAAAGCTCATTTCCAAGTGTTTTCAAAGAGAAATTGTTGTAAGAGATGCCAACAGATTTCATCACTTCAAAGATGGTGTTTGTTCATGTGGAGATTTCTGGTGATTGTGAATATTTCTGAGAAATAATTGTGAGAGCTACAAACAACATTCTTTGTGTATAATGCCTGTAAATTTTAGTAAATTCCAGATTTTATTATCATCAAATTCATGCACTTTTTTTTTCCCTCCCTTTCCCTTTTCTGTAGAAAGGTGAGAGCAAAAGATGATGAAGCAATATTTTAATTACAATCTAAATTTTAGATTTATTAATTAAGTAAATCGATGTCTGTGTGTGTCACGTGAGATTTGTTAAAAATAATAATAATTATTATAAAAAATAATATAAATATGATCAATTAAATAAATAATAATAGATATGAATGAGGAAACTTGTTTATTTATAGTTTTGCTATGACCCGTGTCGACTACACTCATTTAGCAATAAATATAGGCCATTACTAACTATATATTTGCACCACAATATTCCTTCTTGGTGAAATGAGTAATTATGAAATGACAAAAATACTCTTATCTAAATTAGTTCACTTCAACTCAAATAATTGACACACCACAATATTTTTTCATATTTCTCCTACTTCTTAATTTTGATCACTCTATAAAAGTCTTATAAAACACAAACATTTATTTCTTTTCATAGTTGAGTTGATTATATACATTCCATTATGACACATTATTTTTTTGGAGGCTTCATCTAGTGAAGAAAACATTATAAATGTGGTCTAAATTGCAACAGTGAAGAAAAATTTTGATTTTTTTTTTTTACAATTATTAAAAAGTGGGGATAAATTTCCAATTTTTGAAAAAATGGTTTTTTTGTTTTGTTTTGCAATTAGGCCTTATTTTTAACGTTAAGGTGCATTTTAATTGCAATTATTAATAATTTTTAATTTATTTTTTCTTGATATATATTATTTTCCTCAATTTTGTACGAGTCACATACCTTTGTAATTTGCAATAAATTGATATTCAACTTCAATTTATTTTTTGATCATTTTCGGTTCTAAATTCAAAATATAGAACATCCGTGTTCTCTAAAAAAACTGAAATGATAAATTATATTTATATTCACTTTTTTTTTTTTAAAGTATCAACATTTGAGTTGTGTTTCTTAGTTCCAAATTGTTGTCATCTTATATTCTAACCTTATTAATTCATGATATCTATTATATTACTTTATTGAGATAAAAGAAGTGATTGTAAATGATGCTAGATGTATCAATCTAGAGAAGACGAGTTATTATCCCCAAATTGACAGTTATAAATTTTTTATTTTTTAAAAAGGGTAATAAATGGAAGTTGGCAGATAATCCGTTATTACCGGTAAGGCGGGAATCCTAACGGCCTTTGCTTCACATGAAAAAAGTTGACCCCCACTCTCCCATTTTTACTCATTTTTTTCTGGGAAAGAAAATGGTAGCAGTATTTGATCAGGAAGTGGCCAAGCTTTGGAGAATCCAGAAATGGATTCTAGTTGGTATAATTCAAGATTCTTGAATGGATTTGCTGAGACTATGAGATGCTAGTTGTTACAAGGGGTCAAGTTTCTTGGGCTGCTTTAATCTTTGAGTAAAACCATTTCTCAGAAATGTGTGCTTAATTCTTTTAATTTTCTAGGAAGATTTGTTAGTGATGAGAGAAATTATGCATGTTTCGTACTTGCATCATCTTTTAATTCCCTCTTCTCGTTTTAGGCCAGTCCATGATTCCTTTTCTACCTTTATTTCTGTTTTTGACAATTAGTGTGCGTATTGTTTAAATATCTTGCTCTTACAAAATGGTTCAAAGATTGCAAATTAATTTTGTGATATCAGTTATTTGTAACCTATGTATGCATTCATATACATTTGAAATTGTCATGTCTCTGGTATGGCCAATCATTTGCAATAGTTTATCTTGAATGTTGCAGCGTGTGGCAGTGTATGATCCTGAAATCGGGCATTGTGATTCATGTATGATTGTTCTATTTGGTAGATCATTTTCTTGTGTGTTCCAAGGGCATATTGAGAACATAGCTGCAATACGGATTGGCAAAGACATGTAATGAAGTGAGCATTGTAATAGAGACAGAGGCCCTTATCCTGCTGATCATGTTGTCCGAGACTTGAAAGGAAAGTTGGAGTGAGTTTTATCCATATATACACACACACAACATCTTCTAATTGTTCGCTTTGAATATTCAAATCATGATCTTGGATTGTTTGTTTCTTTGGGGGAGTTGAATCCACCAATAATCTTGTTTTTTTCTGATGATGAAGCCATCGTAAAGAAGGCCTGTGGGAAATCGTACGCCAAGTTTCCAACAGGTACTTATGCACATAAAAATTGTAGCTTGTTTGGATGAGGTTTGATATCTTACTAATTATGTTCTTCTAATAGACCAATATTCTTGATAAAAATCCCTTGTACATGATTTATGCTTCTTTTTTTATGACATAACATAAAAATTTCTCATTTGTATTCCTAACAGGCAGACTATATATATACTGACTCTTATTATGTCTTGTGTTTGTTCTAAGGTTGCTTTTTCTCGTCTTCTGGAGGATTGAGAAGCTTTGATAATAATGTACATGATGATAATCTTGTTGGGTATATATGATCATACAAATTAACTGGATGAACTTATGCAAGAGGGTGCATATTGCTTGTAAATAGTTCTATAAATATCAAGAAGATTAATTTTGTCATTATATCTTGCAATATTATTGAGGCAATTATGAGACATATGACTTATCTCCTTTTGCCATTAGCTACTATAATACTTCTTTGAGCTAGTATTTTTCCCTATCCTATGGTCCTCACCATTTAATCTTTAACTTAACTCCATAAGATTGTTACACATTTTTTGTAGTTATGTTCTTTGTGAGAAGAGGTGGCTAGTATTGATTGAGGTCTTGACAAAGTAGAGTATTAATTGATAAACTTGTTTCTAGCTTTAATATCAGTCTATCAATTTTAATACTGTAATTTAGCATCAGCAACTCCAAATTCTGCACAATTTGAAGACAAATTTCGCAAGAACCCGGTCCCAGGAGATCATGCACGATCAACTTTATATTGTAGAATTTGCATTGTTACTAAAGTAAATATATCATATGACATCTTATGTTTCATATGTATGATGTTTAATAATAAAACATTCTTATTCTTTACATGAAAAAATACTTGCACATTAGCTGTGTGTAAAATCTAATTGATTAGTGTACTGATACATTGAGCAAGTGTCATCCCTCCATTTGAAACTTTTGGCCCTAGCTGTTTTTATTCATTACACTCTGTCACACTCACAATGTGTGTGAGAGAGAGATAGCTGGCAATGAACACAAGGGTAGAGAGGTAGCATCAGCTGCAGGCATAAATGTCATTGATGGGGCAATTACTACTACTGTAGAGTTTAGTGTTGGCTCATTCATTCTGGAGATTCTTCCTTTTTTGCATGTTGATCCTGTGACTGTGAGAATATCTTATTATTACTTGTTATTTAGCATACCAAGGAAAAGAAAAGGAGAAAGCTGGTGTTTCTTCTTTTCTATTTCACAGTCTATAATTTTGATTTCATATTTAGGCTACTCATTAGCCTAAGGACCACACTATCTATACCTATACTATATTCACTGCTTCCCCTCTGTGTCTACCCTTTCTAGCCTCCATTCTTCAATATTAATTCTTCTTTCTATTACCCCTTTACTTTTTTTGTTTTTGTTTTTTGGTTTAATTAGGGTTTCCGATTTAGTAATTCGATTTCTTCATCGGTTCATTCTGAATCAATTCTCATGTATTATTGAATTGGATCCTCTATTTCAATTTCTAATGTGATGATGAACCCGGTTCTAATTATCTTAATTTAAAGGTGTTACATGTTATGTTTTGATGTAATTTCTACATTCTTTGGGAATATATAATTGCTAATACCTACTTCCAAACATAGGGTATATAGGTCTAGGATTTGAAGACCCTATTCTTGAATCATTTGTCATGTATCATTCACATCCATCAATGCTTCTATTGCTTAACAGATTTTTAAAAGTTGCCATTGACCATCATATCCCCTTTGGCCTTTGTTCCTACTTTTATTACAACCTGACAAATTTTGTTTCTTTTTTCTTTGTTCTTATTTCCTTGACTTCTCCTATGTTATAATGATGCTTTATACTCTTTTTAGCCTTATTTTTTTAATTAACCCCCCCCCCCACCCCCACTTACATCTGTTATGTGAGTTCATATATAACAAACTTGCACACATCAAATCTTGAAATTCAACCCAATTGTATTATAAGACTAAATGTTCCATATTTATAAGTCTTATATTACGTTCCAAATTAATGTTTATAAAGTCAAAACTATGTAGCAAACCCTATAGACCATAGATTATGTAGTATATATAGGATAGTTCATAGTAGATATACGTACATATATAATCCTGATATATAGCTCAATGTTAAATTTTATATTGAACTAACCTAAATGAAAAGTTTTTACTTTTTGCGTGCATCATTTAATTTACTCTACCTTTTCTACTATATTAGAAACTCAACATCAAAATTCATATCAAGAGTTGCGATGATGTTTTCGATCGATTTTTAGTGTTGGAATCAATCTAGGCCTAATCAATGTGGAACCATTCTGAAGGTTAACTTGTTATGATGACCCAGTCATACTAGTTTAGTTAAAACCTTCCTATATTTATATTAACTCAAGAAAGTGATGAGAATACCAATTGAATTAGATAATAATAGTCATAAACAGGTAGGTGGAAAGTTAGCACTTTTAACATGTGATACTTGGAAAAAAAATTCTAATTAATTAAACCTACCTAATAAGATAGAGATCTCTATGATATATTATAACCAAGGCATTGTAGTGTTGTCAATAATGGGTGACAAATAGCATTGCCATAGACAACCTAATTAATGACATTCAACAAAAAAAAAATTGATTTGAAATTGAGACAAGAAAGATATACCAATTAGCTAGATTTGTCACTTCATAAAAAAAAATATAAGGGAGTCCTGCCTACTGTACCCCAAAAGATATAATGTTTAGATAAAAAAGTGACAAAAATATCACATTTTGACCGGTCCTAACGTGAATAGTGTAGCTGACAACTAACAATCAAATCACTTTTACAGATTAAACGAAAATTTGCTTAACTTACCCTATTAAACGAAAATTGAGACAATTAGATTGAAAATTTCGTTTAATAGTGCATTAGATTCAAACAATCGTTTAATAGTGCAAATCACTTGTGGAAATTAAATGAAAATTTGCTATATGACCACATTAAACGAATTTGTAAATGAACTTACACTATTAAACGAAAATTTGCACAATTTGATTGCAATTTTCGTTTAATAGTGCAAAATGAAAGCAAAGTGGCACTATTTTTGAAACGAAAATTTGCCAAATGTAATTGCAAATTTTTGTTTAACAGTGCAAAATTAGATTCAATACACTATTAAACGACAATTAATGTGATTAGATTCAACTTTTTGTTTAATAGTTCAAAATTTATGCAAAAGTGACTTTTTTGTAAACGAAAATTTATGCAAAGCGACACTATTTTTTATTCAAATTTGCACAATTAGATTCAAATTTATGCACTTATTAAACGAAAATTCAAATTACATATGCAATTTATGCTCTTATTAAACGAAAATTTCGTTTAATTTGCACTATATATTACAATTCATGCACTTATTTTTACAATTCGTTTATGCAATTATTAAACGAAAAATTCATTTTATTGATGCACTTATTATTACAATTTATGCAACATTATTCAACCTAAATAGAGTTGAATACATCTAAATTTGAATAAATGACAAGTTGAATAAATAGATGTTAATACATACGCCTCGTACAACATTCAGAGTTCAAAAATGTTTCAAACTTCAAACACACATGACAATCCTTTCATACATTCGATGCCAAATAAATTGGACATTTTCTTTTGGTATGCTCAATCAAACCACACACGGAGCAATGTTTCTTCTTCCTTTGCCTGCCTTGACCCTCATTTTCTGGATCGAGATCGTCATCGAGTACTTGATACTCGAAGGGCAAGATTTCGGTACATCTCGACTTATTATGACCGGGTTTGCCACAACGACTACATGTAGCGGGTTTGCGTGAAGGTCCGACATGCTCACCGATCGAGGGAATACGTCTAGATTTCGGACGACCTGCTTGTTTTGGTTTGTCTGGAGGAATACATCGTGTGTTCCTCACATTGTCAGACACATCCCAATATTACGGATCAGGCACGTGATTAACATCACATGCCCACATCCCCCTCAACCAATCTGTTGTGTAATACAGGCCAACATAAGAAGTGATTGTTTCATTCGCAAAACTGCATGTAGTAGGAGAGGTAAATAAAACGTTAATTTTTATATTATTGTTGCATATTCTGTATTGATAATGGTTTAGTTGGATCGATCGAGATTACCTTATTGCTGCACATGCATGTGAACATGATATCAACACTGCTTGATAAATACAACAAGAGCACTCGTATAATGAGAGATCAACGAGAAATATCTTACTCCCATCTATGACTTTGTATTTGAATCGTGATAGTGGCTCAACTTGCATACGTCATCCAAGCTTGTTGTATTCTAACAATGTATCATAGACGGACTTTGTTAGTATGTTTTGTCTTTCTAGTGCAGCCGTTCTTCTCTCGTAAAACCACCTTTCTATAATCCACCGAGCACACTCCAAGAAAGAACAAACTGGTAGCTTTTTGGCCCAAAGAAGATGAGCATTCCATGTCTCGGCTGCATTCGACGTCATGAAATTGAATCGTTGAACGGGACTTTTTACACGAGACCACCGACTCGTGCCTACTTTCCTTAAGGTATCAAGTGCACCTTCTATCTTCGTTTGTTCGATGTCGGTGACGTACATATCAAAATCAAATTTAAATGCATCAAATTTTCTAAAAACCAAATAAACCGTACTAAAATGTTTCAACAACATATATCAAACGTCCGAAAAAAATTACCTTTCGAATTGACGGAGCTGATAAGAATAGGCTGCTTTGTGGAATAGTTCAACGAAATGTGACCCATATTTGGCTAAATTTTATTGCAGATGAAAACAACATAGACCATGAGTGGCTTCTGGGTACACCACTTTGATAGCATTACCGATGCTGATGTGTTGATCAGATACGAGAAGCAATGTATCGGGGCATCCAAATGCGGCACGAACTTGGTTCAAAAACCAAGTCCATGATTCATCATTTTCCAGGTCGCCTATCCCGATTGCTAGAGGAAAGATTTGCTCATTTCCATCTTTCGTTACAGCGACAAATCCAATTTCTTTATATTGTCCTTTTAAGTGACAACCATCCAACACTATCACCGGGCGTGAATATCGCTGGAATCCGTGAATAGATGCACCCAAAGCGTAAAACATATTTTTAAATTTTTCGGATTCATGTGTTTCCAAATTCGTATACGTTCCGGGATTTGCACCTTTCAATGCTTCCAGGTACAGTGGCAGCATTGCAAATGACTGTTTGGGTTCTCCGTACGCCTGCCGCATCGCATGACGTTTCACTCTCAAAACGTATCTATAACTGAGCTTCAAACTGTGTCGCTGTTTCATTTCTTGAATGATGGTCTTCGGAACGAGGCTGGAGTTCTCTTTTCTCACGATGTCAACATAATACTAACCTATCAAAGTATATGGAAGTCGGCGATGGGCAATGGTGTTAAGCTGAATTGAGCAGTCATGTGGCAATACACTTTTTGTTATTTTCCAAATTTCATGTTTCTTTGAGGCGTGGAGGATGAAACGGTAGTTACTTAATCGGCATCTCACGAACCATCTGTGTTTATCCGAACGGTCAACACAGTACTTAACTTGATTCTCCAAATGGTAGAAACCAACTGCGTTCTTCACCTCAGTTTTACTAGAAAATGTGGCCCCTTTGTGCAGACCATGTGTAGACGACTCGTTATCATCGAAATGTTCTATACGGGGCTCCTCGAAAGTTGAAATATCCGGAATAAACCAATTTTGTCTGTCAATGTACGTCATAAATTCCTCCAGAGCGATTCGTTGGTCTACATCCAAAGCCGTCTGCTCCTCATCGTCCAACTCAAGGTCTTTTTCCCCATTGTCCGAACCTAAACACAAGGTAAACGTAAGTTAAACAACTTAAAATTTCAATGTCAGTGCGTAAATTTGTGGATGGTAAAATAAAAGAAAAATTATTACCGTTGTGGTCGTCACGACTTTGTTGTAGTCCAAAGTCTTCTCCAGTTGGAAGTGGTAATTCATTACCATGTGTTTATTCATATTGTGTAGATGCAATCGGAGACCTATTCAAGTCGAACATGTCAAGTCCCGAAGTAATACTAACGTACTGTCCACGACCAACTGATGATGGACCTGGTTCCCTCTACTCACTTGAGGATGTTACAGCCTGTGTTGTACGATCCTCATTCCATAAGCCAAACTTCGCATAAAATGATTCATCGTTCTGTAGCCCATAGAGAACATTCTGATTTTGCAAATTATTAGCAAAATAATCATTCCAATTTGTCGGCGCTACAACAGACGTAGAAGGATAAACATTTGGAATATCTTCCGGTGCATTTCTTCCTTCCGAGTACAAGTTGACTCCACCATCTATCGCTTTAAGCGAAACAAAAACGATTACCTCCTCACATCCCATCTGGAATAAGAGGTCGAAATCAGAATCATTCTTTATTTTCATTTTTTTCACAAAGCCATCCATTTTAATTAACGCATGGATCACATATCTCCAACAATTCATATCAGCATGTACAAGACCGTGAACTGAGTCGAGTAGATCAGGATATCCGATTCTTTGAAGGTGAATCCACTCCCGAGAACCGTTTTTGTACTCTAACCCTTCCCAAAATCCTCCAAACCAAACGAATACGGATATGAAACTCATCTTTTCGTGTCACTATAAAAAAAAAGACATTTATTAATATTTATTTTACTACGAACAACATTAACAATTTAAAACACTAAACTATTCAGAAAGCAAAAACCAATGAACAGTAATATATTTCATAATATTATGTGTAAAAAATGAAACAATATAAAACCAAATTTTAGTGGCACAAATATGAACATTTCATGTTGGCACCCAAGATTCCCTAGTAGTTCGTTTAATATACAACCAAATTCATTATATGCCTTAATGACTGTAAATACCGTTGAGTTGGCAATTCTGGTGCATTTCCTCAAATGAGTGTAAGAAATTTGTTTGACAATTTCGTTTAACAATTTGGTAATGTCGTAGTTGACTAAAAGTTTCGTTTAACAGGGTAGGCTTTTATTTTCATTTAACGTGAACTGAACTTCACCAAACTAATATAATTCTTCATTTAAATCCTTTATTAATATAAGGTCATACCTTCCACTTATATAGTTCAATGGAGATTAAAACAAATAAACATAGCAACCAATTACAACAAATAAACTTACACAAATTAAATCACTCAACAATAAGTGAAGACCATATTAGCAAAAAATAAGAGACAGATAACATATAATATACACATGCAACTGAAAAATTATTAGTTTTTTGTTACACTTGAAAATGATATACATACCTTATTTTTGAAAAATTGGAGTCGTTTCACCGCAAGCTTTCACAATCTGCTTCTTAGTATTTCGAATGCACTAAACAAAATAAAATGAGATTGTAAATATATAAGCCGAATGATGGTGTCTTTAAATGAGGAAGAATAAGTTCGGGGTTTCATCAAATCTTCACATGTGATTAATTAGGGCTTAGGCTTACGGCCTAGGATGTTACAGTGTCAAAGTTGCACTGAATCACTGAATTGGGTTACAAGCTTCCATCCCATCACTGAATCACTGAATTGGGTTACAGGGTAACACTGTTCTACGAAATTGTAATAGTGTAATATTGTATATATGTTACTATGCTGCACTATTAAAAAAATGCAACATTCAGAAAACACTAAACTCCAATTTTCATTTATTAAGAATCCAAATTTTCCTCAGAACATACTATACTATATAATAGTGTATATATGTTACTATGTTGCACTATTAAAAAAATACAATATTCAAAAAACACTAAAATTGGTTTGGTTTAATAAGAATCCAAATTTTCCGCATAACATACAATTGAGTATATAATTGTAGGGTTCTAAGCCAAGGACTATCAAACGAAATTTGCAGCAATATCAAACCCAGCTCGTGAACTTCGTTTGGCATATACGTTATTTCGTTTGAAATTAACTTTATTGGACTAGTGTACTATTAAACGAAATTGGTTGGAAGGTACATGAACTATTAAACGAAAATGGAAGATACATGAAATATTAAACAAAAATCAACACATGAAATGATATTCGTTTAATAGGTCAAATCCGATTAATTAATGTTATTTCGTTAGATAAGTCAATTTTCGTTTAATAGGGCAAGTCGTAGTAAAACTCAAATTCGTTTAATGCATGTTAATAGGTCAAATTCGTTTAATAGGTCAATATTGGTTCAAAAGGATATACACGAATTAGGGTTTTTACAACGTTCAATGCATATACTTTATACGACCTAGTACTATTAAACGAAAATGCTCAACTTGCTCACACGAATTCGTTTACAAGCCAAGAAAATTCGTTTAACATCACTCACATGTGTTCAGTAGGGGCACACAAGGTATTTCCTCCAAGATCCAATTCTCTATGCATGTGTTTTGGCACCATCCCAAACCCTACTTACACCATGTTACAACCGCTCATTCCTTCATATTTCGTGGATGCTTGTTTTGAGTTTTCCCCATTTGCAATTTAAACACAAGTCTCCCTTCACCTTTGTTTATACTCAAATTTGGTGGAAATAAGTGGAAAGAAGATTTTCGTTTAACAAGAAGTGGAATTCGTTTAATCGATCAACCGATTTTTGTCGAAAAAGAACAATCTATGGAGAACCAGGTTAATTTCCTAAGTCCATGAATTTCTTTGAAGCATGTTTCATTTAGCCAAAATTTGTGTGTGGTTAGTTCGAAATTTGGTTGTGTGGTTAGTTCGAAATTTGCAATGATTTTTTTATTTTTTTATTTCAGTTTAATGTTTAATGGCGTGTATATAGTTTGGAGTTATTTCACTTGTGAAAATTTCATCTTGTGTAATGTTTGATGGTAAATTCGTTTAATTAGATGAATGGGTCTTATAGGCATGGGTCAATAGTATTCATTTTTTATCATGATTAGTTCAAAATTTTGGCTAGTTTAAATGATTAGGTCGAAATTGTATAGTGTAATTTATTGGTTTATAGGTCATTGTTTAATTTAATGTTTATTGATATATTTCATAATTATTAGTTCGAATTTTTAGTAACAACATTAATTCGTTTAATAGCTATACAATTAGTTCGAATTATTAGTTCAAGTGGATTTCGTAGTTATTCGGGGTTTTAGTCTAATTATTAGTTCGAATTTTTAAGAACAACATTAATTCGTGTAATAGATATACACTTAGTTCGAATTATTAGTTTAATCACATTTCATAGTTAATCATTTAATTAGTCTTGTTTGGGTTCGAATTTTTAAGAACACTAATTCGTTTAGCTTGGTATACACTTGGTTCGAATTATTAGTTAAAGATGATTTCGAATTATTATTGGTTCGAATTGGACTAATTACTAGTTCGAATTTTTTTCTTTTTCGTAGTTTGATTTCGTAGTTTGTTAACAAAGTTAATATTATTCTAGCTATTAATATTTTATAAATAAGACATGAGAAGTTATATATACTAATTTACAATTCTTGTACACATTTTAGTTGGATCCTGTGTGGGTTCGAAGGAATCTTCAGGGTAGGCCGTCTTATATCAACGAATACACTCGTCTCAGTATACTGAATGACATACGGATAGAGATGAACAAAGTTGGTATGGCGTGTATGAAACAATTTCGACGTTCATGTTTTGGCCATTTTCTATTGTGGTTCACTGAGACTGAGTCATGCAAGACATTTCTACATATTCTAATGTGTCGTGAGGTTTCTCGAATAAGTGGAGATGATGAGTACGCCAGATTCTTTTGCATCGGCCGAGACCGTGTTTGTCGGTTCTCGAGGAGGGAGTTTGCACTTATCACGGGTCTGCATTTTGGAGACTCGGACTTCGATCCCCATGCAGGACATACACCACCTTCAGGTGGATTATACCAGAGAGTGATTGCCGAGCATGCATCTGTCACTGTTCTGTGTATACATAACCGATTTGTTGATGGGGAGTGGCGTAATAGTACCGAGGATATAATTAAGATCGCTCAGATTCTCATCCTCTACTGCATTGTACTAGGGGTTGATGCTAGAAAGACTAAAGTAGATGATTGGGTCTGGGTTCTAGTGGAGCAAGAGGAGCTCTGGGAGAGCTTCTCATGGGGGAAGTTCTCATATTTCAAACTTTTGAAGCATATGGACAAGGTCCCCACCACTATGCCACCTCCAGATGTCCAACCACCCACCTACCACTTTTATGGTTTCTCAGCGGCTTTACTAGTGAGTTTGTTTTTTGTAAATACAGATTCATCCTAACATTAACTTATTTCACAACTTGAATACTAAAATTTTAACTTTATTGTCCCTATATGGGCTTACGAGGCCATTCCTGTGACTGGCACGCTTGTCGGTCGTCCCGTGACCAATTATCCGTAATAATTACCAAGGTTGTTGAAGTGGTCTACTAAGAGGGCCATAGATGATATCCGTGATATACTAGAGCAAGAGGTATGACATTAATATATTTCCAAAATATTAATACAGATAATTGTAGCATAAGAATTATACGTAACTATAAATTATTTGAATGCTTTGTTTCAGGTTGATTGTTTCGAGACTCTTGACCCGAGCCCCGAGGAGCTAAACCAGATTTATTGGCAGGGGATAGATCAGAACCTCAATTCCGGTGTTCAGCTTCGGGGGACTCGGCGTAGAGTGGGGGCTCCAACAGACCCAGGGCCTTCCACACGGGCTCCAACTTCTCGTTCCACCCGATCGACTACGAGTCAGTTTACACGTGGGACGACCCGCCGTAGCTGGCGTTCGATAGCTGGTCCTGAGTCGCATGTCCTTGAAGAGCCTATCTGTCGAGATGACGGGCCAGAGTATGATCCAGGTCATAGTTATGAGGGTCATGTTCCACATTCTGGTGCAGGGAGGAGCGATCACGGTAGTTGGTACGAGCTTTGAACGACTCACTACGATGCAGACACACATTGATGGTAGGTTTGATGGGATCGAGCAGGTGATTCGGGATGAGAATGAACGTTTGGAGCGTCAAATCCCATCGATTATTGAGGATCAGCTCAGCTCATATTTTGGCACTCATTATATGCCTCGTTTAGCCGAGCAGTGGGCGACTACTCCTGGAGAGGACCATCATCACTATACATCTTATGCATCGGAGTTCGATCATTCAGATCAGTATCCTACTTATGTTGAGCACACTCAGTCTGAGCCATACTTTCCGCAGCCTGTCCCGTCTCAATATGCACCTGATCCATACACTCCGCAGTGCAGGACTTATGATCCCTATTATCCGGTGACTATCGCGGAGCCGATCACAACTATTATTCTGTATCAGTCCAGCGATTACGGACTAGATCCTTCTACAGATGTCGGTACATCATTCGAGATGAACACACCACCTCCGGCATCTGGCACAGTCGGGCATGACATTCCTGAAATGAGTGCCGGAATTCGTGCAGTTCGCCGAAAAGATCGTTCTCAGTATTTGAGAAGTCCATTCACGAGCAATATCAATTGGCGAAGAAGGAGTGATCATAGCTACGAAGATTTCTTAGCATGGATGGAGTTTGGGGACGAAGCTGACAAGTAAGTTTAAACAAAATCAACCTTTATTTTGTGTTTTTTTCTTCTACGTCTTGAAGTATATTTTTTAATTTTGTATCAAAATTTCTGTTTGTATATGTTTTGTCCTACAGGCGAAACGTTGGCATCGGTTACGCAGTTGGCCCTGAGTTCTTCAGTTGGGGAATAAATCCACACATTATGCTTGATAGAAAGGTACCGGTCTTTACTTTATGAATTGTAATGTCCTTACACACGACACGAGCTAATCGTATGTATGGAATAAATTGTGACCGAATTTTTCATTTTATTGTAGGCCATCGATGCATATCTTATGGTTCTTCAAGGCTGTCCACAAGTATTTGGAGTTCAAGTGGATCCACAATTGAAAGAAAAAATATTAATTGTTGACTGCATGTTTAATGTAAGTTGAATTTGTATTAAATATAATCGTATGATGATTAAATTCGTAAGATTTACGTTTTAACTATTTGCCATCGCAGGAAACATGCAAAGAAATTTGGAACTCCAAGCATGCGGCGGATCCTCCAAATTCGAGTTACCCTGAAAACTGTCGGGAGGAGTTTCATCGATTTGAGCTGGATCGACTTCTCCCATATGTGAGAGGTAGCAAACCAGGGTGGTTGGGTATCAAACCGTGATGGAAAGATGTCCACAGGGTACGTTTGCAGAATTTCAATGATTGTTTCTTCGTCATTTAGTACTGTTTATTAATAGTCCAATTTAAGTCTCTTACTATTATTGATTTGTTAACAGGTGTTCTTGATTCTTAATTTGGACGACCATTGGGTGGTTGCGTCGTTACACCTCCGGTATAATACGTTGACACTATTCGACAGTTTAACCCACAAGTGGACCGCGGATGTGCAAGCACTCAGGTATCGACAGATCATACCCATTCGCCGAATAGTACCGCACTTATTAGAGCATGCAGGATATTATTCGAGGTCAAACTACTTGAAAGTCCGCCTGCGATGATTACTCTCAAGTCTGCGCCGCCACGGTTATGTTATCGTCAAGACGATCCTACTTCCTGCGGAATTTTTGCACTAAAGACGATTGAGAGCAATCTTAGCCGTACTTTTCCCAGACCGGATTATCATCTCGGCGATTTTGAGATGAGACGATTGATGTGTCTGGCCATATACAAGTTCTCAAGAGATGCTGACACAATCGAGGAAGGTGATTTGGAATGATGATTTATTATCTTTAATCAGCGGTCTATGAACTTGCAAAAATATTTGATTTTAAACTATGATGATTGTCTACACTATGTAATTGCGGTTTTATTGTATATTCGATCATTTTGCCTGCGATAAGTGATTGTTTAATTGTTTAATTTCTCATATTGCATTAAACGATTATTGGAGTTCGCATTTATCACTTATTAAACATCAAAATGGGTTTGTTCTTGTTTTGTATAGTTAAACTAAAATTTTACCTAAAATTTAAAGTGCAGCCATTTTTTGTTAAACGAATTTGAATAATTGCAAATCTAGATGCACTAATGCGTATAACTATTAAACGAAAATGATAAATTTCGTTTATAATAAAGGTATGCATATAATACTATTAAATGAAAATCAGCTCATGTATGTGTACATGACATTCAATTTTCGTTTAATGGTGTAAGCTTGGCAGATTTCGTTTAATGCTCTCAATTCGTGCACTTCGTGAACTTAATTGGAATAGTGTACTATTAAACGAAATTGAACCATGATATTAAACGAAATTGGAGCATACTCTGGCGTAGGAAATTCGTTTAATGCATGTCTCTTGTTTAACATATTTTCGTTTAATAGTACTAGCCATTACTAGGGGTGAGCATTATTCGGTAAAAACCGAAAAACCGAACCGAACCGAACCGAATCGAACCGAAATTCGCATTTCGGTTCAGTTTTTGGTCCATTCGGTTTGGTTTCGGTTTTAACTTTTTAAAACTTCGGTTTTCGGTTTTCGGTTCGGTTTTTGTAATAAAAAAACCGAATTACAGAAAACCGAACCGAAATAATATTTAATATTTTTTTTTTATTATTCCTACTTCTTCTACCTTAAATATAATAATATATTTAATATGATTTTGATTTTGATTTGTGGAATATATGTGTTATTTAAATTTTGTAGTTCGATTTTTGTTAATATGTCTAATTTCTTGATTTTGATTTGAGCAGGGATTTTTTAGCTAAATTACGGATTTTTTTTAAAAAAACTTCGGTAAAAACCGAACTTAGAACCGAACCGAAATATTAGTTCGGTTCGGTTGATAATCGGTTTTCAGAAGTTCGGTTTCGGTTTCCAAAAATTTTAAAAACTTCGATTCGGTTTTCGGTTCGGTAACCGAACCGACCGATGCTCACCCTTAGCCATTACAATCAATTCATGCAAGTATTTTTTTAATCTTATTTCATTAATGGGATTGGATTGTTAGTTAACCCAAATAGTATTTCAATTAAATCAACACAAAAACCACAAAAAAAATGATATTTTTGTCATTTTTTTTATCTAAGATGGTATATTTGTTCCCATTATATCTTTTGGGGTACAGAAGCCTATTTCCCCAAAAATATAATAGTAGAAGTTTGAAGTGAATAATTGAAGTTCCTCCTGCTCTTCCACACACAGAAACAGTCATTAAATAGCTGAATCTACAGTGTAAAACCCTACCTTTTCCTTATTTAATAACTCTGATGATTAGCAAACAGTAGACCACCCTACCCCCCCGGCGAATGTATATCTATATCTATATATATGTGTGTGTGTGTGAGCAGGCCTATACACCCTATAGGTTGTTAGGTGTAAATACTTGTTTATTAGCTGCAAGCCTGCACCACATGACAAATGCCTTCAATTCACTGTTATCCAATGTGATCTTGTCCACACTCTTTTTTCCATATATTTTCCTCTTTTCTCATCATTTTTTTTCTCCTATAAATAACATGCAACCCTTTCTGTATTGTCAACTCATCTGCTATCTTTCACTTTATTTCTTCTTCAACAACTCTACTTCTAAATTCCCTTTGGAAAAAGTTGCTGCAAAATCCATTCTTTTCTTCATGTTCTTGTTTAGTTCACACCCTCTTTCTAATTCTTAGTGTACTAGCTAGGGTTCAAGAATCATGAGAGAGAGGCAAATCTAGAAGAGGAACAAGTGAAGCTGCCAGCATGATCTATCTTGGGATATTTTTTTGGATTAAAATGAGGATAAAAAGAAAGATTTGGAAAAAAAAACAAGGAAAAAAATTAACCCAAGCTAGGTCATGCTCTGACAGCATCACTCCTTCCTCTTTGGGGACCCAACAAACATATAGATACAAACAGATTCTAAACATATATGCTTCTTCTCTTCTGTACCCTTTAAAGTAAGTAAACCAAGATACAGAGATTTTCCTGTTACTCTATTCTTTTTACTTCTTTTAGGATATACAGTTACTGCTCTTCTTTTTTTTCTTGCTAACATTTCTATTTTTCTCATTTTTTGTTTTCCAAAAACTTATATCTCACTTATTTAAAACTGTGTTTAATGGTAATCTGCTTCACAGGAAGATGCCTCAGAGTTTATTTTTCGGTATTTTCTTTCCAACTCTTGACATATGGTAAGATTAAATTCTTTTTATTAATTTTTACTGGATTAGGTGACATTAAGTGGTCTTGGTTTCATCTCCCATGCAGAAAAATATCTCATCAATCATTCCTAGGAAATCAAATTAAATTATCAAATGGAAGGCCAATCGAAGTTGGTCGAGACTGTACCTAACCTCGATACTCTTTTTTCATTTTTTTATTTCTTCTGTGTCGAGTATTTTGCATCGCCATTTTTCATTTGTAAAAGGGTGAAAAAAAGTATTTTAGAATTTTTGTGTTTTATGTTTTATATTCATGAGAATCCTGTTTGAATATGTATTTTCCACATTAATATTGTCTGTATATATGAATATTGAATCACTGATTCAAACAACTCAGGCGTAACTGAGAATTTGTTATAATGTCCAGTTTGATTGGATATTTTGTCTTAATTTGCCAGAAAATTGAATAGTAAAAAATTAATTTTTAAACACAGTAATAGTGAATCTGGATCACTGGATGAACAGACATATTTCATTTTTGAAATAATTATATTTGACTAGTTTTCTAGACTGATCAAATTTAATTCTATCGCATGTAACACTCTAATCAATATAATCTCAATCGATAAGGGCAATATAAACACATTCTCCTCTATATATGTTAATAAGATGAGAGTTACAAATTAGTTTAAATGTGTAATAAGTAATACTACTTATAGCTCTCATAAATATTTTGGATTATTGATTTTCTTTTAGAGGTTTAACTGCCCCATGAAACTGATATCAGTTGACCTACTGCCTATTTAGTTTGAGATATTGAAGATGCATTTATGCACCGTCTTTCGAGCATTTGAGACTATTTGAGTTATAGCTAGCATTTTATTGCAAAATAAAGATAATTTTTAAATTAAAAGAACAATATTTTTTCACATCTTCAAACACTCTTTTTATTTAGCTCTTTTTTTTTTTTTTCCAAATATTTTCTTATCTCATATATTCCCCTTCATTCGCTTACTTCCCTCCTATTTATTTAATTTGTTTTACTTCTTAATTGTAAAAATTAGTATTGAAAGTAACTGATCATTTAATGAATTAATTTAATTATAGAGAGCAGTTTTGGTGGTACAATTTAATCACCTAATGAATAATGTCAGGTGGTGCAACATATAATAAATATTGCACCCGGTGTAATTTATTAGATACGACATCCGCAAAAATATTGATTTTTTTTTTTTATCGATTCAATTGAAATTTTTATTAAAGCCTCATGAAGATTTTTTTTTTTTTTTTTATCGGTTTAATGGAAATTTTTATTAAAACCACATGAAGGGTATAAGATATATCCAAATATAAAACATCACACAATAAACTAACAACCAATGATTGGTTTCGGATTATTAGATCAATCTCTAAATGAAAATTTAGTATACCTTATGTATTTAATTCCCAAATTATTAGACCAATCTTTAAATGAAAATCTAATACAACCTATTTTTACATAATGCCACAATTTTTTCTATGAAAATTCTTCTCTCCCAAAAAATCAAGGTATTCCTACTTTTCCATAAATCCCAAACTACACAAAGCCAAAAGGATGCAACCATTTTCTTCCCGTTCTTGCACTTCAAAATATGTCAAGTTGATTAGGGGATTAGAATGAATAACAGTTGAGACACCAAATCACTTATAGCATTCCATCCATACCTTTTGAGATGCGTCGCACTCGAAGAAGAAATGTTTCTCGGATTCGTCATGTATCCCACACAAACAGGGAATCGCAAGTCATTGACATAAGTGAGAATATTTCTTCTATGCAAATTGACTTTGGTTGGTAATCGGTTCCATAGAAGTCTCCAAGCATGAACAACAACCTTCAAGGGAGTTCGTCATGTATCCCACACAAACAGGGAATCGCAAGTCATTGACATAAGTGAGAATATTTCTTCTATGCAAATTGACTTTGGTTGGTAATCGGTTCCATAGAAGTCCCCAAGCATGAACAACAACCTTCAAGGGAGCGTACTTGTTCCATATCATTCTAAAGCCCTTCGCCATCTCTTCGTTAATGTGGATGCCGCCTCGTTGGTTGAGTAGATTTTCATATGCTTCTTTCGTGTTGTAGAGTCCATTAGAAGCACCCGTCCATCTCCACGAATCTCTTCTGTCGGCTTTAATGGATGACCTGTCAACCAAAGACATGAGAGCATTAGGAGAATTCAATTCGCGATCTAGCAAGTTTCTTCTCCATCTCTACTTCCAAACCCACCTACCACCTATCCAAGACTCTGTATACTTCCCTCCTTATCTAAGCTAAGATGGTACAACCTAGTAAATTTCAGTTTCAAAGACTCTTCACACACCCAAATATCTTCCCAGAAACTCGAGTCACCACCATCTCCTATGACTTTTAATAACTTGCTTTTAAAACAGTTCCCTTCCTTTCCAAACTAACCTTCACATCTCTCCACCATCCTGACCAACTCCCCTTCACATCTCTCCACCATCCCGACCAACTTCCGTACCGCTCAAAGACACTCCTACTGATTCTTGTCCCCATTGACTTCCGTATTTGGACTCGACAATTCTAACCCATAGACTATTTCTCTCATTCAACAAATGCCACATCCATTTACCACAAGAACCTTATTAAACAATCCTAGGTCCTTAATTCCCCAATCTTTGGAATTGCATATTGTTTTTCACTCCACCCAAGCTACTTTTCTATTGCTCTTCCCACCCCCTAGAGAAAGTTACGTTGTAAATTAAAATAGAGCAGAAAGAATCGAGTTTCTTAAAATGATTTTGCCTCCCAAAGAGATATGATTGTCCTCCCACCAAAGATATTGATTTATCTCTGCAAATTTGAAAACTAAAAATCTATTATCTGAATTTATATCATAAAACATACACTTAGGTGGAGGAGTAAGTCTCTTGTGAGACCGTCTTACGGATTTTTAATGTATTGCGTGAGACGGATCAACCCACAACCCAATTACCCACCACTCAAACCCAACAATTAACATGTTATTTGTGGTGATGGAGCTCCGTCTCACGAAAACTATTCGTGAGACCGTCTCACATGAGTTTTTGTGTAGGTGGAGATAGTTTTTATTAGGACAAAATTGCATATTAGTTGGATTTTGGAGATAGTGTTTATTTGGAAAAATTGCATTTATGGTCTCACAATTTTTGGAAGTCTTGACTATTCAGTCCTGTAAATTTGAAAAAAATTGTGCCATTTGAGACAATTTGTGTGGAAATTGCAATTTTTGTTGGATTAACTAAAATTTGTGAATCTCTGTCAAAATATGGAGGAAAGTTGCATTTTAGTCTCATAATTTGAGTCGATTGACTTTCCAATTCTTAAAAAAATTATTCAATAAATCCGAAAATATCTAAACAGATTATCATAAACAGTATATAGTAAATTCCCATTAAAATCTAAACATATTAAAAAAAAGATTTGAGGACCACACGGTCCACACGTCATTTTTATAAACAGTACATAATCTAAACAGTACATAGTAAATTCCCATCAAAATCTGAAATGGTTTAATATATTCAAGAATTTACATAAATAAGATGTGAACTTTATAATGAATCAGGACATAACATAATAAGTTCGAAAATTGTTTTATTATAAAGAAGATCATCATAGAATCCAAAGCAAAAAAAAAAGCATAAATAAATTTATAAATTTTATGATTTATTAAAAATATTTTATTTTTATTCTACATTATTTTTGCTTTAAACTTATTTTGATCTTGTTTGATAGTTTTTAAATTTATAAAATAAAATTTATATTTTATTTAATAATTTTGGATTTACTGAGTAAACCAATTTTATTCCCTACCGGATTGTCACCAATTTTAATGAGCTGATTTCAGTCGGAAGAAGACTATTCTATAGAGAACAATAATAAGTGAAATTTTAATTAGATTTTAGTTATTACGTTTCATATGAGATGACTTGTCTACGTGGCATTTGACATTACAAGATTAGTTCATTAGCGTTATTGGATAGTCATCTCAGTTTTTGTAGGAGAGATTGATGTGACTATTGAAATTGATAGTCTTTATTTGATAGTTTCGAATCTTTTAAGATATGAATTGATTAATTTCATCTTACAGGATTTGAATGGATAATTTATCTATATTTGAGGTCTTGAATTAATAAAATTTCTTTAGTCATATATCTATCTATTTTTTAAAAATCCGATTAACATAAAATAACAGGTCAAAATGACATGTTTAGTAGACAACTAAACTACATATTATGAATGGATAATTTTTTAAAAAATAATTACAGAAATTCATAGTAAAATATATTAGTTCACTAATAAAAAAATAAGTCTACATATTATTTTTAAATGGTTCTTTATTTTTAAAATAAAAATTAAATATATTATTATATTATTAAGATTTTTTTATTTTTAAAATTATTCAAAGTGTCAGAAATATAGACATCATGTAAATAAAAAAAAATTATCAATACATAAATTTGAATATCAAATAAAAAACATTAGGCCAACTAGCTTGACCTGATATAACAAATAAATGAAGTAAAAATTAGAAAATTGAATATATAATTAAAGAACTAAAATTTTAAGAATGTAAATTAGAAAACTTAAAAACTAATTCACCTTAAAACCATTTTGCCTTTAAAGTTTAAAGTTCAGAATAAGTTGGGCCTGACCCGCTGGGTTTTGTACTGTTTAGCTATGGAGAGTAAAATTACATTTTTGCCATTGGCGAGAGTATATATTTTTCGGATTACGTCGATAGTTTGTTTAATCACAATTCATATATTTAAAATATATTAAAAGAGAAGAAAAAAATAAAAGAAATAATATAATTAGTTGTTTCAACTGTTGATCAATCATTCAAACTTACGATTTTTTATTGGATAAATTTAATAACAAGACCCAATTTATAGTTTAGTTCTCAATTCGAAACCCAATTTTTAAAGTTCTTTAATAAGAGGCTCAATTTAACTTTTTTTTCAAAATTTAAGACTTGAAATTTAGATTGAGTTCTCAATTTTAAACAAAATTGTATTTTTTTTCTTTTTTCTTTTATTTATATTTATCGATTCATTAATATTTTTAATATGTATTTATATTTAAAATAAATTATAACAAGTTAGTGAAATTTTGATACGATTTTCATCCAACTTGTATTAATTTATATATATTATTAATGCAATTCATAAAATTAAATTCTTTTTATTTTTTTAATTTTATAAATAAAAGTACAGAAACCAAATTTTAAATTTAATATAAATTATATTTTATGAATTGAATTATATATATATATATATATATATATAAATTGATACAAGTCGTAATGAAGATCGTTACAAAATTGCATTAACTTGTCTTAATTTATCTAAATACATGTTAATAAATAAATAATTTTATAAATATAATTCAAAAGAAAAAAAAAATGAAATTTTGTCTTCAATTGAGAACTCAATCTAAATTTCAATCCTTAAATTGAAAAAAAAAAATTAAATTAAACCATTTATCAAGAAACTTAAAAAATTAGATTTAAAATTACAAATTAAATTATAAATTGGATCTTGTTATGAAATTTATCCAATTTTTATTCCTTTCATCTGACTTTATTTTTCCTTTCGTCTTACTTGAATTCTATATCAAAACATTATTTTATGTAACAAATTGAATTAATTAAGAAAATGTATTTTTTAAATAACCAACTCTGTTACAAGTCTTTTCGTATGTCAGATTCATGCTGGCTAGGAATCATGCATGTTATAAAAGTTGAGGGGAAAAAAGTTGGTTTTGATAAAATATTTAATTGTTAGTTGAAAAGATAAGGTAACATATATAAAGTATGGGCCTCCTTTTAAGTAGTTAATTAATATTATAAACTATTAGATAAATGTTACTAATATAGTTATTTGACATCTGGATTCTGGACTTTTCTCAAGTTGTTCCATTCCCACTAAACATAAGTTAAGAAATATACATTGCCTCTAATCATAGTTATTAGTTAATCAATGGACAACCTTATAATGACAAAAAACTATAATGTTACCTTTGGTTGGTAAAAACACATTAGTTAGAGATGATTATAGATCAAATTTAAATTAGTTAATTAATGGCAAGCTTATAATGACAAGAAAACAATAATGTTACCTTTGGTTGGTAAACACACATTAGTTAGAGATGATTACAGATCAAACTTAAAATTTACGGATTTTACATAGCAAACATCATTTCATTTATGAAGGGTTTTGATTCAATGCAAGTTCAAACAAGATTGTAAGTGAAACGAGACAAATCCAAATTTAATTCTGCTTAAAGATTTTTTTGTGTGGAATCAATTTAAAATTTGATTAGACTTATTTCAGTTATCAAATGTCATCCTACCATCTGAATCCAACACATTGGAATCTTTAGTTTATGCAAGCATCAATTAATCATTCCACATTCACCCACATAGTGTGTGTAATGTACGGTGAAATTCACTAGAAATTCATCAAGTCTAATGATCTCATACATCATATATATGCTTGAAGAGAATAAAAACAAACTTCAAAACAACAGAATGTCAATGTCACATATGCATATTTTAACTTATCCAAAGAGTATTTGTTTGTGTAGGTAGTTGTATATGTATATGTATATATGCATAAATATCAAAATGGCTTTATTACTTAATTCATAGTCAGATCAATAAAAAAAGACTTAGTATGTGTATAGGTGACAACAAAAGGATGTGGGGATGGGTATGCATCTGACAACGGGCATTCCATGTTTGCAAAGATAAAGTTATCCTCATTGAACTAAGGAAAGATACTTATTTGGAATGTGACAAAGGTAAAAATGCTATGTAAATGTATAAATATGATTAAATAATAATAATAGTATGATGCAAACACATTGGGGGTGGGGGTAGGGTGACATGAATTTGTTAGGTGAGGTGCTTTTTTTCCCTTTCTCCTATGGCAAAGAAGCCATGCCATTAATGGTCCCCCTTTGAAATTTCAATTTCTTTTTTCTAGCTATGTGTGTGTATAAATATTATTTTTCAAGTATTTTATTTGATATGTAGATGACATGTGTATTTATTGTATATTTTTCAAAATTAAAGTAGGTGGTAGTTTAGAGTAATTAAGTTTGAATATTGTTTCACTAGTTATTTGTAATATTTGAGTTTATGAAGTTGAAAAGTCGAACTGATGGTCCTAGGCTAGCCACCAAGAGTTCTATATGGTATTTGAATATATGCACGTAAACTTATATAAAATTGAAATTTGCTACTTACAGTTTAAATATATTTTCACAAGTCAAATTTTATTTTGTGAGTTATGTGTTGTGAATTGATGATCTTACAATACAAAGTTAAATTCATGAAATGATTGTATAGACTGATTTTATGGAATTAAATCCATAAAATAATTGTACAAAAGTCATACTCATATATATATATATTCAAAGTCTCAAAGATACTCTCTCAATCTCATTGAGATAAATTTTATTTTCTATTTTTGTATAACCTAAGTTGTTTTCGAATTTTTCTTTTTCAGTAGACTGGACCTATTTAATACGCTTTAAATTAACAATACTCATCTTCCAATATTGAAACATTTGCAATGATGATTTAATTTTTTATTGCTATTTAGTGTAATGATAAAATATGAAAAAATATAGAAAAATTATAATTCTAACTGTATTTATGTTAATCACAAAAACTCATGTGAGACCATCGCACATGCGACGGGTATGCCTTTTTCGGTCATAAGTATGTCTTTTTCGACCATAAGTATGTCTTTTGACAAGTAAGTCTTTTTCGACCATAAGTATGCCTTGAAATCACATACTTATACTTGAAAATCACATACTTATGCCCAAAAATCACATACTTTTAACCATCGCATGTGCGACGGTTGCACAGGAGACTTACTCTATGTTTTTTAGTCTGGGTGAAAATTTGGTGTTCCTAATGGAATATTATTTATTTATTTTTCTCTCTTGTCTTGTGAGATATTTGACTCTCATTTCTCAATTTATTTAGATGGGTTCTTTGTATAAAATTGTATTTTTTATCTCATATTTTAAATTTATCAATATAGATAATGCGTTTATTACAAAATATTATTCTATATATATCGATTCATGTATAGATGTAATTATTGAAAAATGAGATGAAATATTAATACATAAGCCATCATAAGTCTAAAGTTGTCTAATTAGGTTCCACTAAGCCATTATTCTCTTATTTTTTATTTACAAAACTTTAACGAAATTCCAGGTTTTATTGAACTATAAAATTTGAAAGATTGAGGGTCCAATAAAACATAATAAATTTAGAAAGGTATAGAACTTCTAAACTTTGAAATTAAGTTTGTTTTCCCAAACCACCTTTTTAAGTAGATTTACTAAATCACCTAATTAAAATACTCAGTGTCAACACTAATAAATAGGAAATTGTAAGCATTAGGAGACCAAATTTTAGAATACAGAAGATTAATAAAGCCAAATATTATTTGTGAAAGCACTTAATGAAACCAGATTTGAAAAATTTACAGATTAAATCAGACAAAATAAATCTATAGGAATTCTTTAACACAACATGAAACTTTCACAAATAAGATTTTTTTATTCCAAAAATATTTCATCTGATATTTTAAAATAAACAATATAACACATATGTAAACAATTAATTATCATGCTGCTTATATTAAAAACAAAAAAAATATAAAATGAAAAACCAAAATCTAAGGAACACATATATAAATGATTAATTATCATGCTGCTTATAGTAAAAAAAGAGGATATAAATGAAAAACTAAAATCTAAGGTGTCATTTGAATGGATGAATTTGAGAAGATATCTGAAATTTATAGCTGTAAATTCATTATATTTCAAATCCTAAATTTCAAATAAATCTATTCAAATGGAGCAGATAGATTATCGAGATAAAAAACTTCAAAAAAGTCTTAAAAATTCATTTGCCTTAAAAAGAAGAAAGTTTTGTGGCTATATAGGTACATATACATACATGTAGAGAGAGAAAAGAGAGTAAGGTTAATAAAGGTTGTGGGTCAAATATAGGAAGTCACATTGGCTTTGTCCGCATGGTGGTGGCGTTGGCGTGACAATATTCAATTTGTCTCACTATATGGACCACTTTTCCATTATCAACTCATCTATATAATACTATATCCAATTTTTTAAATTTCTCACGTTCTATAAATATCCCTCCTGTCTTTTCACTTTGCTTTATCTCCAAATTTCATGCCCAATATATATCTTATACATTTACAAATACATATATCTTTCCTACCGCCGCCGCCACCACCGCCGGCCGCCACCACCTCTTGATAATCATGTTACACAAATCGTGCGCTGCTAGTAGTTGAAGCTGCCAGCATGATCTTAACTTGCCTTCTAATATGGGAAAGATCGGATCATATGGTAGCTTCACCTATTAACGGATCACGAATTTTTTTTTTTTTTCGTGTATATGTATTAATTCTCTTCTTTTATTGGTATCTTAAGTATTATCAAGTAGTTTAGTATTGTAAATAAATTATATTAATACGCCGTCGGTTCTATTTTATACATTGTTTAGTAAAACACATTTGATCTACTATGTGTTGCTTTTAAATTAATACCAAGAAGTTTTAAAAGTCTTTCTCCAACTCTAGTCCTGTTGATATTTTGTTATAGCCTTCTCTTCATGAAGAACAATGATGAAACAAAGGTAACGTATAATGTAGTCATTATATATATTATGTTTATTCAATAATTTTTTAATCTTTCTACAAAATTAAAAGATAGACAAAATGGAATGGAGAATATATATATATATATATATATATATAGGTATTTTTCTAGTCTCTTATATCATCCCAAACATGTTATTCCATGTCATAAATGTATTTGAATATAAATCCTGTGAAATTGTCTAATGTTTCTAATTTTGTGACTGAGTTTCATCTCACAAAATTATTGTATTTTTGAAAGAATTTGGTATATTTATGTTTATTTAAATATGGGAGGGACTAAAGACACCCCATCAACTTCTAAGCCCATTTCAATTTGAATATTTTTCAATTAAAAAATTTAAAATATTAAAAAATACCCATATTACCCTTTATCTTTTTTTTTTTAAACCCCATCCCCTCTTTGGCTACTTTTTTTTCATCTTTTTTTATTCTTTGATGTTGTTTCTCTAATTTTTTTGAGAAATTGAATGCAAAATTGATGACGGGCATCTCACGAATTAGTCAAATGTACGAAAATCGTATGAAAATTGAATGAAATAATGCAAGAAAATCGATCAAATCCCGATCATCCCCGTTCGGTCCTGGTTGGCCGAACATGCAGGAGAGCGTTTTGCCACCATGGCCGAACATGTTTGTTACGAACTTGTTATGAAATAAAACATGAAATGAATTCCAAATTAGAAGGGCTTCCTAAATAAGTACATCAGAGGATAAAAGATTTCGATTTTTTTTTCTTTTTTGGTATTTATCACCTCTTGAGCAATTGTGTTTGACTACTTACAAATAGGTGTAGCTAAACAGAGTATAACTCCAGAGATGAAGTTACTACAAAGTCTAGGCATGTTATTTTCATATCAGAAATGTGCTCTCAACAATCTTGTCTTAAAACATAATGTTAGAAACATCCTTAAAGCACTGAAATGTCAAAAATAATGGTAAAATTTAGCTAAACATAAAAATAAATGGGAGGGTTGCTTGCATTGTCATATATGTCTCACTCTCTAGAGAGAGAGAGAGAATCCACAGTTAATGAATGAATTATCCCCTTCTCATTCTTGTGATCACACAGTTGGCATGTTAGCAGTAATTACCATGAGAGCTCTGATCAATACTGAATGAGACCAAACAAAGCTCACAGATAGGATCTCAAGAACAACAACTTGGGCGAAGCTGAAGCCATAGCCGAGCTTGAATGGTATCCAACGAGTTGAAGATGAAATGAGGAAACACGCTTGAAACTCGGCTCCAATACATATGATCAGAAGCCGTGTTTGTTGACTTCTCTGATATATGTATTGGAGCCCAAAGTCAAGCCGCGTTTCCATCATCTACTGTCTCGATGGATTCCATCCATCATGTTTGTTTTGAGAAGCTTGGCTATGGCATCAATTCTATTTGTTCTCGATCATATCTATGAGCTCAGTTTCGTTACAATCTTCAACTTCATGGCAATAACTCTTAACAGGCTTATAGTGCAGATCTCAGAAGAATGAGAAGCGAATTCAGTAGTGAAACAAGGACTCCAGAGAGAGAGAGAGAGAGAGGCATGTATGACAATGGAAGCAAGCCTCCATTTTTTTTCTTTGGAATTTTCTTCAGACAGATTGAATGTCACAGACTCACAGTAGTAGCAAGTTTGTTTGAATAAATGAGTTTGTTTTAAAGGTTGATTAAAATGTCATGGACAACAAGAATTCTTATAGACAAGCAGCAACAAGCAGAGGAACTTGCTGGGAAGTTCATTCAAACAGCAGCCATTGAAGCTTCCTGTTTCAACACATCAAGAATTTATTCATCTGATTTTGGGGACATTTGTCTGCTTGCTTTGGGAGAATGTTCGTTGACAGTGCCATTTGGAAACATGTTAAGAATAAAAAAGTGTTCCCACGCTGCATATCTTGACAATGAGTAGGTTTTCTGTGTCCCGGGACACCGTGTCCCCAGTCCACCATGTGGGCCCCACATTAATTTTAAATAATTTTTTTTTGCTCAGGTTTTTTTATTTATTTTCATGTATAGGTATCACATGTATACTTTCGAGATATCCATGGAATGCCTTAAAGGTATCACATGTATACATTGAAAATGCGCGGGCGGCATGGGTGCGCCGGTTGGCGTGGGTTCACAGGTATACATGGGATACCTGTGCGCTGGCGGCGTGGACGCACGATTTGTGAGTTGCGCGCGCGGACGCTTGTTTTGTGAGATTTTACAGGTTTGTCTTATAGGTATTACAAACATAAACTAAAGGTATCTGATACCTGAAGAGTATATATGGAATACTTTTAGAGCAAATATGAAATACCTATCATGTGTGCGCACATGGACGCATGGGCGCGTGGACCCTCGGGGCGGGTTGGGGACATAGATTTAAGATCCATGTCCCGGGGACACATAAGTTTTTGCACTTGACAATATTGTTTAACTGTGGTTGGTAAAAAAAAATATTTTCAATTTTCTCAAGTTTTGTTCTGGTTAGTGGAGTTCAAAATAATTGATATTAAGGAGAATGAAAATGGTATAAAGTATAATTGTACAACTTATTACCAACTTAAAATAAGGAAGAAACTATCGGAGGTTATGCTTTGATGGAAGTATATGAAATGATGAAATTTCAAATTCACCCAATTTAAGGAGAATTTCAACCAAAATCAATGGAAAATTAGTTTAAAAAACAAGTACGAATTTTTCAAACCAATGTCGATTCAATACCCCTCAATGGATTCGATATTATGAATTTCAAATCTATCTCCGTATTCTCCAATTCAAACACAACTTAGGATTTCAACAATGAAAAGAAATCATCATCTCTCATTATCTATCCATAATTAACTTGGGTTGTGCGAAGCCATACGCAGGTCTTACCGTAACTGGTTTGTCTGGAAATATATGGACCCATATTTTCAACCACGGCGTGCATTTTGTGTCGTAGCCTCGACCCGCATCTACATGTGACCCACAAATTACAAGAGATATTATTTCCTGTAAACAAATATCAGATGCACAGCTTCTTTCCCCCAATTCTCTCAAACAGATGAACCAGTTTTATCGCAAACTGAAAAACTAAAGCATAAACAAGAAAAAAAATCATTGATCTGCAAACAGCAAAATGCACGATGTCCCTTGACACCAGAAGATTAACACAGGGAAGCAACCCCGAACACAACCAAAATACACAACAACAACAACAAAAAAAAAAAAAAAAAAAAAATCAAGTTTTTACATCTGAGTACACATCCCTAAAATACATATAAAACAGCTGTCTATATCAAAAATTAGTTGGCATTCAATGCACCAAAAAATTAACAAGAGCAAAGCTATAAACCCAAAAACAGGAGTTGGAATCAAAAAGAAATCATGAAAATAATTTATCGGTTCTCTTATTATAAGTGCTCTGAATGTTCCAATACAATAGACACCATTCTCCATCAGCAACATCATTTGAATCACCTCCTAATTGAAATCCAGAGAACCATCATTTGAACATTTCATCTTAGGATCTGGTGTTCACGATTTATATCCCAGTCTCCTCATCACTGTCTATTATCTTATTTTTGCCTCCACAAAAAAACATATACTTCATAAAGTTGACATCGGGAGTTTGATGGGAAGCTATTGTTTGCTTCAAAACTCTATCTTGACCATAAGATCAATTTCCTGTTAGTAGAATTATTGCAATAATGAAGACATCAGAGGATGATTGATTCCAAGGAATGGGAAGTTTTAAATTTCCCACAAATTGTCTTTACAACTTACAAATTATTAGTAGTTACACTAAAATGTAGTCCCACGTCTACATAATTCTCTAAATAAACATACATGAATTTAGTATCTAAATTTGTTGTACTTGACTTTTGAGCACATATTGTGTTTAGTTCAATTTTATATAGCTCAATTCACTTAAAAGTTAGAACAAACCAGCCCCACATTATGGCATAACCTTGATCCAATTTCCAAGTCAATCTCATTCAACCTTCATTACCACATCTCAAGACATATTCCCCTACCAATTTGCTTTGTACATTTGCAAAAACTCTTCAGTAGCTGCTACCTTCAACCATAAACTCTGAATTCAAGTATAAAATATCTATTAAAATTGATTGACTATGAACTATTAAGCACACCAAGAGAAAGGGAAGGAAGGGATGGCACCAAGAAGACTTGGGCCAGACCTTAGATGTGGCCCGTCGAGAAAATACTGGCCCACCGACTGGACTTCACTGCTGTACTTAATGGCTCAACCCTTTTGCTATGTTTGGTTTCCCCTTCACTCAAATGTATTTCGGATGTCAAAATACATAATTCTCATTTATTTTGGGATGTAAAATCTAATATAATCCTACCCTTTTACAATTACCTACACCTATTAACAACTAATTTTGCAAATTTCTATAAATTCAATTCATCCATTACCATTCCACATTTCCCAACACATTTAACCACAATATAATATTACAACAATCCATGTTTTCCAACATTGATGTGACATCTACAACACAATACTAGCATACACAATTTCATAATAATCATATGTATGAGCTGTAGAAAAGCAGCTACAAAGCTGTCTCAACTGCGATTAATGGGTCTATATCTGATTGGTTCTTCCTACGTTTTAAACAAAAGCCCAGAGAGAAGGTATAGTTAAAATCTCCAACCCCCCAAAAAAAGGAGAAGTGGGCAAGCCACGCATAATATCCCAAAGCAAGCCTTTCTCTCTAATCGCTATTCACTATTTATCAGGATTTCTCAATTCCAGAATTTCAAAGACAGTATATCTCCTCTGGCCCAAGTAAGCCTAATCCAAATACCCTTTGAGACTATCAACCCATATCAACTCTTATTTTATTTAATCTTATTAAGCAAATATTTGTTTTCTATTTTTTACTTTAATTGGATGAGCAAAAGTTTGAGACCGAAACCAAGTCTAAAAAGTTAGGCCACTACTAATGCTAAGCATAATTTAACTGCATTTTAATATTATGTATAGTAATACGTAAAAATAATTCTCCAATTAATAGAACAAGTCCACTAAGGCCCGTTACTCACAGTAGACCCACTAAAACCTATTTCATCGGGTTTAAACCTGCCCGAACAGTGCAATTGTGGCAGTTTAGGTCCAACCACAATTGATTGTCATCCCTAAGAGCAAGAGACTGACTATATACTTTTTTCATAGCAAACGTCCAAACCAAAAATGGAAAGAAAACTGCCTGCTTCAGGATCAAGTGAAAAGAGAGATGCAACAAAAAAGGTATTATTAATAAGATGATTACCTATTTATTATGCATTCTGTTGGACTTGCCGGAATAGTAACAACATCCAGTCAGCATAGCCATTTGCACCTCCAGTTTGGTCTTCCACTAGATTGGTGAGTAGCAAGAAGCCTTCCCTCGGCTGTTCACCCTGCCTCACGAGATTACATAACTGGAAATATGATGGGTCACTCTCCCGAAACTGATTAAGTATCTTCATTAGCTTTCTTGACATTTCGTTTTCTCGCTGTGAAAGGCCAACCTGGATTCACAGATAACAGGGAAAGCATGTCACAATAATGCTTGGTCATAAAAGTTGCAGCTGAAGCAGAACACCAAACAGTCTCTGCTTGAATATAAAAGACTGCAACCAACGTCCGGAATATGTAGCCATCATCTAGTATTCTAATCAATGCATAACAAGGTATCTCATTCATTTTAGTTTACCATAAGAGATGGTCAAATGAGCAAACCCACTCACACTAAGGGTTGGAATGTGTAACTAAACAAACGGCTAGGTTTCATATTTTGGATGTGAAACAATTTTATAGAGGATACTTTCTCTTCTAGCTCGCTCAAAATTCGGAAAAATAAGACCGCCTTGGAAAAGTAAGGCCAGAAAGTTTGCAAGGCCGAGAAAGATGACCACAACAATATATAAATGGAAGTACAATTAAAAGCTTGAATGGTAGATTGACTCTTGCACAAACAAGAACTAGAAGTGTGTACAGAGTATTTCCAAAACGAATATGTTCTTATTAAGGCCTTCAAGAACAATTATAATTTACCAACTAACATAGTTTTGAAGAACCAACAGCCAAAGTTTGTAAAAATTATCTATGATATAGCTAAATCTGCAAATTTTGACTGATGGTGACATATAAAAAAGCAAAACACATTTATAGCGCACACATGCTCATGTACCAACATAAAACATTCCTGCTTCTTCACCTCATTTTAGAAGGCAATCCGCTAAAACATAATTATTACTTGGCAGAAAATTTTATCTGAAGCTGAAACTAATTTGTGATTCTATATACAAATGATATATTAAACTCACCTTTGAGTAGTCTGTGGCAAAATCGTCACCCAGTAAATTCCTAGCTATGTCAGGTGCTATAGATCTGCCAAACCATATGACAAACCGGAAACCATCATCAAAGATATAGAGACCTCTGGTGTCCAAGCTCTCTGCAGTAAGTGGTAGTCTCTTTCTGATATCAAATTCTTCAGTCTGAGGAGATGCCTGGAAAATGGAGGTGAGTCAGAAATCCAAATCATGTACTCCATGGAACGAGACAAGAATGCATGATTCTTACTTTTACAAGAAAGTCATCAGCACGAACCAAAGTAGGATAGAGAAGTTTCAGCAAACTCTTAACAGGTAAGGCCATCATGGTATAAGCAGCTGCACAGCGTTCATCAAGCAGCACATCAGCACCCCCACGGAGAGGTGTTGATTTACACAGTGCTAGTGCATACAAGGGTAAAAATTTTAGTGATTCAGGGTAAATCATCCTTCCACTCAAGCGATGTTGGACAGCATAAAGATTTCTGTACTCCCTGAAGGCTTTGACAATCCTAAGTTGAACAGCATTCCGAGCATCTTCCAACTTGGAGGACAATGTTTTTTCAATTGCTGCAGATTAATTTATTCCTGACATTAGCCTATGATCTTTATCAAATTTTAAGTAAACTAGATTCATATATCTTCTCCTCTTTCTCTTTCCTTCCAGTTTCAGAAAGGTGGTTGAGAAAGGTACAGGGAAGGTGAGACAGAGTTAACCTTCTTACCTAGCCTGGAGAACAAAGAAATAATTGCTCCAGTGTCAGCCAGGCGATACATTTCTCCCAGATCTGCAATAACTGGAGCAGCCGCAGTGTGTACCCTAATACGCCTTTCTCCAGAAGATGATGTATATCTTAGCAATTGTTAAGGGCTTCTACTTCTCTATGTCTCTTGTTTAAATCATGAAGGTCATAAAGATGCGGCATTGCAGATGACAGGTAACAGCCATAGAGGGACTATCAAAGCCTAAACAGATACTCAACAACATGAAAATCAAACAGTCACATCATTCATGAGAGATGAAGATGGGTATGATATAATAATTCTCAACTGTTTAAAAGGTTAAAGGAAGTAGCCTGACATGTGATTATGGTGAAGCAACTCAAAGTTAAAAGTGACTCACAAGGTATGTGTACAAATGCAAGATGTTTACTTAAAAATTAAAATGTATGGTGAAACAAGGATACAACAATGCAACTTGAAAGTACACAGTCTGCATGGTCAAAAGTGTCTCTTCAAGAGACAACTGTGCTGCATAAGCTTTATCACAGTCAACAGCAGGAAGAGCAAGTAAGTCTGTGGATCTTAGCATAAAATTCCCATGATAAGATGTGAAACGCACCCCTACAGACAAGAAAAGATACAAGCTTGTTACATCAAGAAAAAAAAAAGTTTTATTTTGGGGGGGAGGGGGTTGGGTTGAACATTTTCATCTTTGCAACCTGCTATGTAAAAATCTACCTTTTCCGCATCGTATCCGCATAACCGCTTCCCATGCAGTTTCTCTAGTAAGATCTCTGGTCAGTTCATGTATCAACTTATCTTTGTGAATACTGGACTGGAAACTTGGATAATAATACACCTGACCCCCGGTATATTTTGCAAGAGTTCCTATGAACCATAAAAACATGGCAGCCTAAGTTAAAAGTAATCATCACGTAGCAAGTGAGGACTGAAGTTGCATCAACTAATAGGGTTATCCGTCAGAAACATTAGAAATTTTAATACAAGCATGCAATTTACATACATTAAAATTTAAAACTCCCCAGTATCATTAAGATGCTCCTATACATATGATAATATTCAAAAACAGGATTACAAGACTGAGTCAGGAAATTGAATGAGTTTTCAGTTGACAATCTTCTGTGAATTGTGAATTTTTGTGAAGCATGTGCATAAGAAATATTTCATGGTTTTAATTGCACCCTATCAAGTTTTGGAGCAAAAATCATGACAGATGAAGGGTGTTAATTCAAGGAATCAGGATTGTGACTAAACTGACTACATTGATCCAAGGATGATGGGAACTGAGTACTGACACATGCCAAATCATAAATCAAGATATTAAAAACAAAACCATCTGGTTACTTCAACTAAAACAAGGTGAAGCAAGATAAAATGTACATACCTAAGGATGCTATATCTGTGTATCTATCACTGAACGCATATACATTTACAGCTATCTGATACTTGGTCAAATCAGCAGCCATTTGTTTATAAAATGGATCTTCCGGTACTCGTAAAGAATGTTCCTTATCTGTCGCATACACCCGACTATCTTCTCCACGCAGCCTCAAGCGGCCAACACCGAGGGATGGCAGAGAACTCTGGAAAATCAACAATTTACCGCCAAGTTGGCTCTGACAACAAAAACAAAAGGTAATTAGTATCAAGCTAGAGGGAAAAAAGTTTCTCAAGGTACAACCTATCAACAGGAATCAAAAGATTTATAATACAAAAGCAAATTGGCATTAAAGAAAATTTCCCAAATAATCCCATGGCCAGAGATACTAATCAAAGATTAAGTGTTACAAATAAAAGGGGTAAACACACCATAACCATGAATGCAGCTTTTAGAGCTGGACCAAATGCAGATTCCACATTCACGTTATCCTGGAACATGGTGGGCAAACTATCAAGGAATGCCTCCACCACTGTTCTAGATTCTGACAAGTTGACCAATAGGTCATCTGGCAATGGAACAAATATATCATCCAAATCTGAAACGACCATCATCTGAGGCTGAACCAATGAAGACTGATGCAAGAGAAAGCCACCAAAGTTATGTTAAGCAGATTAGAAATGCAAAGAAATAACTCTTTAGCAACACTTACCTTCATGTTGTAGAAATGTATTGTGCTGTCATAAGTTATGAAGCCAATCTGCGTTCGAGTAGAACCAGGCAGGCTGTCCAAACAAGACTTAATAGTTTGTGCCATAACCTGAAACACATAATGTAGGTTAACATCGATTGAGAAAATACTAAAGAGGCAAGCTGATGAAAAACTTTGGGAATTGAATGCTTAACTATTCGAAGTAGATAATCGAGTAAAAATCTAATTCAAGTAGATAATCGAGTAAAAATCTAATTCAGTCTGTCTGAGTGCAGTAGAAACCCAAGATGACTAAATATCCGAGAAATTACAAGATAGGTAAAGAAGACAGTAGTTGAAAACTAATTAAGTTTCCAAATATGTTTATCATGCTCTATGGTGTTGAGCTGTTTGGCTAAAAACATCCATTGCCATAAAAAAGAAGAATAAGATGAACCCCTGAAATTCATCTGGAGTTCACCACAACCATCAAATCAAAATACTAGAATCTGGTATTAGAATTCGATTTTAATAGCAATGACATTCTTTTAAATAAGAATGGAAAACAAAAGGAAAGATAGAAAGAGAGAAAGAAAGATAAGAAGAAAGAGAAAGAAAATATAAACTGGAAATATAAGATAGCCTTTTGTTGAATAATTACATCAAACCAACCAACAATGGATTGGATCCCTAAAAATTAGTAGAAACTGCTATTCATGTCCCCTTCCACTTTCATTTCTTACAAACACATTAAAGCTTAAAATTAGAAACCAAGAAATTCTCCCAAATCCATGGGCTAATTCTTAGTAAAACAAACACATTATTATATTGTTAATTTTACATGATAATAAGAAGGAAAGCGTATTAACCTTTCAAATAGGATAACAGAAATTTTCTTCTTTGACAAGAAGAACAAATCATGTGTTACAGAAAACAACATGCATATAAAAGAAATATGTATATAACTGTCAGGTCAATTCTCTCAACTTTATGCTGAAGATACCAGGCATGCAAACCACATTTGAGTGGATCAACCAGTATAATAAAATACAAAATCATCTTGCTAAATACAATTATTCCACTCTATCTAAAATGTTACCTCGAGCATTCCGCTTTGAACTGCAGATATTGATACATCGATGAGGAAAAAATATAGTGGTGGCATGGGGGGGCGGACCATGTATTCGGCTGGAGCAATAAACTCAACACTACCCTTTATGAGCTCAGGCCTTTGATCCAAATCAACTCTTCTGCCACTAGCATCCAGGGGGGAAAAATAATCGCTTGGAACTACAAATAAGAAGCAAAGATAAATAGTCCAGCACCTTTGCAATTATAAAACCGAATATCCCCTTATATGATGACATTCTTCAAGTGTTTCCCAAAAGACTAAGAGATTGTGCTTGATAACTCACAGCATGATATGGAGATATAGTTAAAGATAAATTCCTCTGGTGTAACTGTAAACCATGCCTGAACTAGACAAAAGTTGTCTTATAATGTAAATTACAACTACTAAATAAATAATAGAAGCAGATTCCAAAGAAAATAAAATGTATTGGTCATCGTTGCAACTTATAAAATTTCATTAGAAGCATTCAGTTGCTGGGTATAATTAGAAGATAACTGCAATGCTTTCTAGTAGCTGACATTCATAGAGCAGTAGACCAGATTCTAAGGATTGCTTTTTACTGACAGGTACACACGAAAAATCTAAGATAGAAACTGGAAAGAATGTAAAAACTTTGAAAAAAAGAGAACACAGAATAAGTTCAGACAATGGCAACAACTGATGTAAAGCGGAAAAAAAAAAGACTCGATCATTATTTCTTTTCCCCATTTTCTTTTCTTTTCAAAATATGTAAAATACCAAGGATTTCTTCCCCATGCAAAAGGCATCGTAAAAAGAAAGAAAAGAAAAGAAAAAGAACATCATTCAAAAGCTATAATGAGAACTCAAAATTTAAAATATAAGTATAATTTAAGATCTATTATAGCATCTAAAGCTTGGAATGGACTTACCGTCATTGAGCAATGAGCAAATATTGCATCTCCACTTTCTACCATTGTCTGTGAACGTGACATATGGATTCACATAAGTGCGGCACCTTCTACATCGAATTATGCCAGTCGTGGCAAAATTAACTATTGGAACTTCCTCCTGAATGAAAGATAAATGAAAATTTGAGCAGTTACACTGGTAGTGATATACGTAGATAGCTATAAGCATAAAATCTTTAATTTAATAGACTAACCCCAACAGGACTTTCAGCCAGTGGACAAACAACAGCCCCTAAAGGCAAATGCCACCGCGACGCCAGGGACTGAGAATTTGGTATGCCACTTGTTGTCAGTCGCAAGAATCTAGAATAGCAATTCATGGGGTACATCTCAGCAAAAGTCTTTGGTTCCACATCACCTTCCAAAGGCCTTGGTAAGGTTGCAATATCAACTCCTGCATCAAATGATCCTGGTACAGATCCAAGAGAGAGAGAACTAAAATCTTCAGCCAAACCCTGTGTAGCAGCTATAGGAGGTGCCATGCCCTGTGGCTGCATTTGGTTTCCAGAGTAGAGGCTTGATGGAGTAGGTTGACCGGGAACATAACTTCTTTGTTGAGCTAGAAGAGAAGTTGGAGGTGCCAGTGGAGCATAGCCCCCTTGATGTAATGGAAAGGAGGTAGCCTGCATAGGTGGAGCGTAGCCTCCTTGTTGTGATGGAAAAGGGGCAGGCTGTATAGGTGGAGCGTAGCCTCCTTGTTGTGATGGAAAGGGAGCAGGCTGCATAGGTGGAGCTTGAGCAACAGAATTTGGTTGCATGTTAGCATATCCTGGAAAGGTACTTCTCACTGTTGCATAAGATGTCCCCATTGACGGTGAAGAAGGTTGGGAGTTTGGCCGGGAAAATGAGAAGTGTTGATCAACAGGCAAAGGATGACTGGTTTTGATGCTTTGAGGAGGAGATCCCATGGGTACTGAAGGTGGTTGTTGCTGTGAAAGAGGACCTGACGGAAGTCTATTTGGCGGAGGTACAACAGGCTGACCCATAAGGGAGGTGCGAGGAGGTGGTACTTGACCGGTTGGGGGGACTGGGGGGTTTGGAAAACGCTGAAATCCTGATGTGGGTGGGCCATAGGAGGATGATGGAGGTGACCTAACCAGTTCATTAGATCTACTAGATGGAGGGGGTCTAAAGGCAGGGGCCTCTGATCCAACCAATGATCCAGCAGGAAAAGGAGGAGTTTGCAAATTAGAGGACACAGGAGGCCCAGGCCTAAAGACAGATGCTTCTGATCCAACCACAGGTCCTGATGATAAAAAAGGTGTAGTAGATTGTTGAGCAGCAAAGGGTGTTGCAGCTGGTCTTAATGGATAATTTGGACGATGAGGATTTTCAGTCCCCATGAAGATTTCTTCCCAAGCTTGATCAACTACAAAAGGCTATTTCTGCAAGTCATACAGCATAATTCATAAATGACAAAAGGTACAGAAGAATGTAATGTTGTTTCTTTGATATAAGACAAAATATACTGGAGGTGCAAATCCAGTTTTCATATTAGTACACAATTCTGAGAAAGTATAATTAAATAGAATCGATATCACAATTAAAAAAACTGCAAGAAACTGCGACAATGCAACATAGTAGAGATATTGCATATGGAAATCCAATGTCATTATCTATTGACCCTGGAGAGATCTCAATTTCCCAGTAATGATACATACAGTAGCTGCCCACTAAAGTGGCAGACTATGAGAAATTTTGGTTTCAAACACTAGATGAACAGCACATATCTAATTAACAAAAAACGATGTACATTGCCCTTGGATGATTACAAACTAGTAATAACAACAATAGACAGTTATATATATACCATATGATTCTGCTAAAGCTCCAATTTTTCCTCTGCAAACAGAAAATCAACCTAGTACAGAAACAGAAGTCTTATATGACTACAAAATACCCATTAAATCATAACTGAGAAACCATAATTCAAAATTTTTATTGCACAAACTAACAAACGCACTCAATCTCAGTTCTCAGAAAGGACATAATCAATTACGATTGAGAAACACCAAATCAGTCCTCATAAACCTATAGAATTGGTAAAATCACAGTGATTCTAAACAAAAGCAGTCTCGAACATGAACAAAAAACCCCAAGCTTCAATCCATAGAAAGGAAGATTTGCAACTCCAATTATCGACCAGCATAACATAATCACGAAATCTAGAAAATTCTGATTACCTGATCGGAGATCTCGCCGGCGGAGAGAGCAATCGATTAGTTCGGCTCTCTAAGAGTACAGAGTGTAAATAAACAAAAGTAAAGGATGATAATGATATAAAAAAGAAACCTTGTGCAGGAGCTTACGGATCCGTTTACCTTCTTCTAATCCGACCCAATTTTTAATTTAACATATTAACCTTTTCCTAATCCGATCCAAATTCGATACGGGTCGATATCGGACCCAATTTAAATTGCCTGGTTACAAAAATTGTGGTCAAAGTATACGATTTTCTTTTGTTAAATTCAAAATGTGTGTAAAAAATAGAGGTATTTTTCAATTAACATATTTTGAATGATTTTCTTTTATTAAATTCAAAATGTGTGTAAAAAATAGAAGTATTTTTCAATTAACGTATTTGAATACTGGTACGCATTTTAATTAGCAAATGCGTTATGACGATGACGTGATATTCAATTGAATATGATAAAATAGAAATTTTAGTAATTAAGTGCTTCAATTTGGAAGTAATTGTTTTTTTATCAAAGGGAAATGTACATATGTCAATTACATTGTAAAAATTTATACGAAAATATTTTATGAATATAATTATGTGAGATGAGATTTCACTAACCACAACTTAAACTTGTTTTTCATACGTAGAGGTGTCCATTCAGTTGGGAATCCTGATTTTGGTTGCAAATTATGAGTTGGTAGTTCGATTCTAACTATGAGTTCTGTTGGTTATATATGTGTGTGTGAGTTTTTCATTTAAATTTTCGTATAAATAATAAAATAACTTCTATTAAATAACTATTTTATTTGTTTGAGTTAACAATTTGATACAAATTAAAAATTAGAACTCACATTTATAAGTCACACCTCTAAAAGTTTATTACAATTTAAATACTGCAAACTATAAATCTAAAAAAAAAGTACAACATACAATATAGATTACAAAAAATACAATTTAAGAGTAGAATAACATAAATTTTTTTTTTTAAATCAAAACTATCGAGGATGGAAGGATTAAGGAGATTCTCAACCTTTGTATTTCTCACATTCAAAATTACGTTTTACAACCAAGCAACCTACACAAAATGAGTAACATAAAAAAAAGTGAGTTTTACATTCAAGAAACCTAAACAAAATAAGCAACAAACAACCTTATCTATAAAATTTGAAATGTGGCATTTGTCAACTAATATTTTAAACTTTTAAAAAAAGATAAATTAGAGAACAAAGCACAATTTTAATGAGATGATCTGCTGCTCGGTTGTTTTCACGATGAATATGAGAAATTTTTAGATTGAAAATCATCTTAAGCTCAACAAATTTTAGAATTAACATAATATTATTTTTATAATATAATTTCTTATAAATTAAAATAACCCAACGATTTAACCGACAATTCGAACTGTTATTTAATCATTTGTTTACAGTTTCAAAATATGCAAATGGAAATTGAACCATATTAATTTATATATGTTACATGTATAATTAAATTAATTAAGAGTGTGCATCGGTCGGTTCGACCATCAAACCTAACCAAATTATCAAACTGAATTAACCAAATTAAGCATATGAAGAAACCGAACTGACCAAAATAGGATGAAAATCGATTTGAAACCGAACTAAAAAATTCACTTTGATTCGATTCGGTACAAAATCGAAAAACCAAAATTTACATGTCCTTCCTATTACATCTTCAATTTCTTATATGGGGCCGGCTATCCGCACCCCAATTATTCTAAACACACCCCACAAAATTAAATAAAAAATAAATGATTTACTTAAAGACATTTATACCCTTAAAGTTAATTTTATAAACAATTATATTTAAATTAAAGTTATACTATACACACCCCAATTATGAACACACCCAATCTTCTTCTTCCTCCTCACATCTTTCTTCTTTCAAAACCTCAAAACACAACCCTAATCTTGCAAACTCTCACCTCATATCTTGTTTGTACTCAAAAGACATCATATTCGAAGAAAGAACACATGAGATGGACAATGTAAGTCGTTTACAAGTTTTCTACCGATTGTTTTTCTGTATTTTGAGCTAAAAAAAAACTGCGAATTTCCCGATCGGCCATTACAGGCCGAACAAATTGAAGAGTGTTCGACCTGTAAAGGCCGAACATAATAAAGTATGTTCGACCAATAGTCGAACATATCACAGAGTGTTCGAACAGTAGTCGAACACATCATAGTGTGTTCGAACTGTAGTCGAACATCATGTATACTGTTCGGTCAACCAGGGTCGAACCGAACGTGTCCAGAAAAAAAAATGGCATTCGCGATTTCGTTTTCCCGTCCAAAATCTACCACAACTACACATGTTTTCAACAATAATACATCTTAAACATGATTTCTACACAATGTTCCTCAATTTCAAACAACAAAACAACAAATTTACCCAAATAAATCAAAAAATTTGTAGAGAAATTTGCAAACTTATTTGGCTCTTCATCTTGTTGGAAAGGATCCATTGTACGGAGATGTTTTGTTGAATGTGAACTCACAAAAGCTTGTTCGAACTTAGGCCGAAAGATTTTCAAACAAATCCGGATTGAGAAGTTAGAGTTCTTGGATTTCTTGGATTAGGGTTTTGATTTGGGTGAATGAATTGTGGGGTGTGTTAGGGTATGTTGGGGTGTGTTCAGTATGTGTGTATAATTTAGGTATCAAGGGTATTTTGATAATGTGTTGGGGTGTGTTTAGAAATTTTTAAATGAATTGATTTAATTGTGGGTGTATTTAGAATAATTGGGGTGCGGATAGCCGGGCCCTTCTTATATTTTCAATTTGATATTTTTCAAGGTGTTTAAAGAGTAACATGTTTATTGATTACCCAACAAAAAAGAAGAAATCCAAGCAAAAGATATAGGTGTGGTTGTTGTGTTTTTGAATTTTGATGAATAAATAAGGATGTAAGAACTTACTTTTTGAGTCAATTATGTTTTCTTCTATGATTTGGTTCGGTTATTTTGGTTACTTTTCACTCAAAATCGAATCGGACCGAATCGAATTTTATATTTTAATTCAATTTGGTCGGTTTAATTCGATTTTAACCGAATTGTCCACACCCCTAATATTAATTTAATATAAAAATGTGGTTGGGTTGGTTGTAGGGAATCTTTAATTGCAATATATGATAAAACATATACTAATCTATATCTATACTAAAATATATTAGAAAGTAAGTTGGAAACTTTTACATAAATGCAATTTTCCCTTTAAAAATGTCATGTCATAAAAAAAATTATGAAAATGAATAATAAAACTGATCTGTATACTAATAAAATTCTTCTTTACTAAGCCATTTGATTCAAATACTAAGTGCAAATAACATTGACAAAAGTAATTAACATTATAATTATTATTTTTATTGGTTCTTTTTCATATTTTATTTGTTGATGGTAGATATTTAAAAATATTTTTTTATTCTTGAATAATTTTTACATTTACTTAAATAATATTTCAAAATTTTAAACACAATTTCCATAAGAATAAAATTATTATTATTATTATTATTAAACTATAATATTTTTAAATTTATGATGTTATTTGTAGTTCAAATTTGCAATATTATTATTAAATGCAATTATTTAGAATAATATATACTGAATTTTAAAATATATAAATTTCTACTAATATAAATACTAAAATATTAATAAAAATTTATAATTATTTGATATTATATGACAAGTGTACAACCTACGAAAGTAGTGCTAGATAATAATATGGCAAAGTCTTAGGGGTCTCTTGGTACGCACCTTTGCAACTAAGCAATGGAAAGAGAATGAATTTAGAGTGTTTGGTACGCACCTTTGATTGCTGCTACAGTGATTTGAAATCCTAATATTAAGGAATCACGATTACTTAGGTTTTCCTAAGAAATGACTTTCATTCCACAACTCCATTTTCTAAAACAATAATAATAATAATAATAGTAATAATAATAATAATACTAATAATAATAATAATAATAATAATAATAATAATAATAATAATAATAATAAAAAAGTTGATTCCATTCCTAAAGAATTTTGGTAAACAAAACAACACAAATTTAAAGAGAATATCTATTTCATTCCTCGCTACTATCATTACCATTCATTTTCTCATTTATCGAAACATACCAAGCGGTCCCTTAGATGTAAATTTTGTGGGCTTTTGTTCTAATTAAAAGCAGTCTTGCTGAGTTGGCTACTTGTCATTGGCATGATGACACCAAGTCAGCAATTGATGATGTCAGAAATATTCAACTAATCTCCTACTCTTCTTTGCATTACCAGTCCTAATCAGATTAGGAGGAACTATAGATTAAATATCATTCACAAATTATAAGGCATATTTTGAGGAAAATTGTAAACTTATTATCTCTATAAAAACTATGTAGTCTGATAAAATATAAATGTTTGTTTCAATGGATAGACGTTCTGCTGATATTTCTAGGTTTATTTTAATAATTATTATATACAAAATTACTATTACCCATAAAATTTTAAGATTTGAGAGTAGCTCCATTTCTAATTGAAATGGATATTCATTAGGATAACCACACCAATTGTGTTTAGAAGTAATGGTGCTCAACTGGTTCCAAAAACCGGGAACTGGCCGGTTCGGAATCACCAGTCAACGGTTCCGGGAACCGTTGACCCGGTTTCGGTTTGAGTTTTTCCAAACCGTTGAACAGGCGGTTTTCATATATATATATATATATATATATATATATATATAAATTAATTGTGCATGACACGTGGATGGCCCAGCTAGTTGAAACTGAACGGTTCGAACCGCCGGTTCATGATCAATTTTGAAATCAACGGTCGTGATCACACGCCCGATGATGATCTATGGTGGAAATCGGCCGAACCGCCAGTTCACCGAACCGGAACCGGCGGTTCGAACTGGCCGATCCAAATTTTTTTTTTTTTTTTCAATGAAATCTATAAATACCCCATTCCATTTGTATTTTTCACACCAATCTTGATTTAATCTCTCTCTCAATTCTACTCTCTCGAGCTCACAAACACCATCTTTGATCAATTTCTAGCTCACTTTATTTTTTTGTTGTTTTTCAATTTGTTCTTCAATCTCTCTCTCAAAAAAAATGTCTCGAAGAGGTTCTTCATCCGCTGGTTCATCTCGTGGGAAGGAAAAGAGTCTGATGTCAATGTTGCCACCACAATCTTTCCACGACGATGATGATCTTGATTATATTGACTCGTATCAATGTAATCAAGATGATTTGGAGGCGATGTTGGACCCTAACACCACCACTGCCTTAGCCGAAGAAGAAGAGGTGCCGAGAGAAACGCAAGAGAGTGGCAACACAACACGCACCACTACTCCTCGACAACCTTCTACCCTTCGGAGTGACATTTTCTCCTTCCATTTTAAGAAGGAGAAAGTGTCGAATAGCAACACCGACTACATTGTGACGTGCAACCATTATTCGAAGATGTACAAGTTCAAACATCGAGGAGGCTACGGGACATTCAACAACCATGTGATAAAAAAACATCTCGACAAGGTGGGGCTCGATCGAGGGCAAACACAACTTCGGGGATTTATCGGTTCTTCTCAAGGTGGAGGTATGGATGATATAATTTTTAAATTTAGTCAATTAAATACTAGGAGAGACGTAGTTGAATTCATAGCCGAAAAATATCTTCCATTAATTTTCCTTATGATGATGCTTATGAAAAATTCACTGGTAAATATTTACAACCGGCAAGTAGAAAAATTTCTAGAAACACGGTTACTAGGGATATAGAAATAACCGTTGGAGAATATAAATTTAACTTAATTGAAGACTTAAAAAATTTAAAACAAAAAGTTTCTATATGTAGTGATATTTGGAAAGATCCTTATAAAATGCATAATTATATGAGTATTACTTGTCATTGGATAAATGATGCATGGAATGTTCAAAAACGTTTAATTGTATATATTGATTTTGATGAAACACATTCGGCTTTACACATTGCACAAAAAATGCGACATGTTTTAAATGATTATGGTATTTTAAGAAAAATATTTTCGATAGGATTTGATAATGCTAGTGGTAATACGGCGGTTTTACCTTACTTGATTGACTTTTGTCGACCTCCAATTGGAGGGAATTTTTTTCATATTCTTTGTATGTGTTATTATTTAAATTTATATGTTCAAAATGGATTAGAATCATTAGATAGATATATTAAACCTATTAAAGATGCAATTTATGAAATTGCTAACTCTACGGTATATCATAAAAAATGGGCTAGATTTTGTAAGAAAAATGGTATTGAAGTTAAAAAATTTATAATCGATGTTTAACATCGTTGGAATTCTACTTTTTATATGCTTCAAGATTCTTATGAATATAAACAAATGTTTTGTGAATTTTATTTAGAAAATCCTCATGATAAAGTTGTTTTATTTGAAAATTCATGGGATGCATTTCTTAATCTAATTCAACTTTTAAAATTTTTTGTAGAGGCCACTAGAGAATTAAGTGGTTGTTATTATCCTACTTCTCCTATAGCTATAGATAATTGTGTTAAAATTGCTCTTATTTTAAATAAATATTCAACATGTGATATTTTAGGTTCAACATGCTTAGTAATGAAAACAAAATGGTTAAAATATTTTCATGAAATCCCCAATATATTTTTATGTGCTAAGTTATTAGATTCTAGGATTAAAGAAGATGGATTAGAAGAATTGCTAAATATATATTATAATGCATTGTTCCCAAATATGATATTAAATGATTATAATTTATGTGATTATATTCCTAGTCCTAGTGAAGTTGGAAGTAGAACTAAGAAAAATTTATACGATTTGTTTAAAGAATATAAACAAATGTTAGGTGATTCTAGTAATGATATAAGTGATCAAAATGTAGGAGGTAGTAGTCAATATTCGACACAATCATCTAGTTTTCAAGCGGCTCCGGTACTTGGTAAATTTTACAATTTTTATGATGTTAGAACACAAAAACGAGCTAGAGGTAGTAACCCTTGTCAAGAATTAGATAATTATTTAGGTGCCACATTTGAACAAATTGTATTTGAATCTCCTATGGATTTATTGAAGTGGTGGTCAAGAAGGACCACCACTTATCATATTCTAACCACTATTGCTAAAGAAGTTTTTGCAAGTCTTGCCTCAACTATTGCGGTCGAATATGTTTTTTCAAAGGAGGACACATGTTAAATTAAAGAAGATCGAAGTTGACGAAAGAGAATGTACAAAACATTACTCTCCTTTAAGATTGGGTGAGGGTAAGAGCAAGCAACCGTCAACAAGATTTCGATCTCTCGAACTTAGACTCCAATGGAGATGACACCTACGGATATGATTCAAACACGTCCTCCTCCACCGGAATCAATGAATGAAGGTAAGTTTAGGTGAGTTAGAGAACTACGTGAGCTATATTCCTTCGTTTTGACAAAGATACGTAGACAATTTCATTCTAAGTTTGGAAATTACACTTTCAATCTTAGAATGAAACTCAAGCTCTTTCAATTTTTTTTCCTCTTCTTCAATTTATTTTATAAAAAGATGAAAAGTTGTAATATTTTAAATTCAAGTCTTCAATATTGTAGTATGATTCAATGAATCATGATTGTAATATATTGAGTTGTAATATATGATTTTGAACATATATTGTACTTGTATTTCTAAATTCTAATGTTTTATTGTAATTTTTTAATTGATTGTATTTTATTAATTTTCACTCATTTTATTTTGTTAAAAGTTTTCAAAACTTTATATAAAAATTTAAAGACTAAAATTATGAAATATTAAACAATTCATGCCAAAAAAAACAAGAAAAAAAAATAGAAAAATCGAAAACCGAACCATCGGTTCCGATTTAACCGGCGGTTCGGAACCGAAACTGAACCTCCCATGGTTCAGTTCCGGTTTGCACTTAGGCGGTTTGATGAACCATGAACCGGACGGTTCAGAACCGTGAGCACCTCTATTTAGAAGTGTTATTAGCTGATAAATGAATATTTTAATAATAAATTATATATTTTGTGTTTTTGTAGGATGACAGTGTTTTCGTTTTTAGGAAAAAATGGTGTAAAAGGCAAGCACGCGTGAGAAGCAAGACCCTATCACGCAAGCGCATGTGTTAAGAGCGCAAGTTGTAGATATTAATTAGATGGGGTCAATGAAACAACCTTTATTATTATTATTATTATTTTCTTCTTCTTAATATTTTTGTGGTATTTTTTAAATATATTAATAACACTCTAAAAACAATTGATGTAAATGTTCTTAGAAGATTAGATGTTATACTATAGTCTCCTACCATCCAAACTTTTATCACCATCATTGCTCAAAAAACAATATAACCCATTAAAAATCAAATGAATATTCCTTCAAAATAAATAATAGAACATCAAATGAACCAAACGAAATATAGAACTTACTCACGATAAATACATGTTAATATGTCATACCTCTATACAGAGGCGCTCAAATGGTTTGAACTGTCGGTTCGGAAAATCGTGGAGGGCCAAATCGGAACCAAACCATGGGGATTCCGGTTTCAGTTCCGATTTGTAAACTAGCGGTTCTAGTTCGAACAACCAGTTTGTACGTTTTTTTTTTTTAAATTTTTTTATAACTTTTTTATAATTTTTTAAATTTTTAAAAAAAAAATTATATTTGCATATAAATATTACAATTATTCATATATTACAAAATAACAATGTTTTTTGAGTAAATAATTTGATATAAATTAAAAAATAGAACTTACATTTATAAGTTACAACAATACTACAATACAACTTATAAGTTACAATTTCAAAAATTAAAAATTACAATTTAAATACAACCAAATACAAACCATTAACCTAAAAAAATTACAACTTATAATACAAATTACTAATAATAATAAAAATAATCAATACAACTTAAAATTGAAGAGTAAAATAACATAAATACATAATATTATTTATATAAAATATAAATTTAAAAAAAAAAAAGATAAACCGACAGTTAAACTGTCGGTTCGAACCGCCGGTTTACAGTTCAAAAAATGCCCAAACCGAAACAAACCGTCGAACCATGGTTCGCGATTTCGGTTTGGAACCGAAACCGGGTCAACGATTTTCCGAACCATTGACCCCGGTTCAGTTTCGGTTTTCTGAACCGGAGCATCTCTACCTCTATATATTCTGAGAATCATAATTTCTAATGAACTACTCTATTTATACTCGACACATCAACACACAATGAATATATAAATGAACTAAAATTATCAAGTCGAGCTAAATCTAGGAATTCTCAAATAACTTAAAAACGGTTTGTTAGTAACAGACACAAACTTCATAACCCAACCAATAGGCCACGTGGCAGCCGCCATGGCAACACAAAATCCCCACTCCTCCAAACTGAGACTCACAGTATCAGCAAAGTTTTTCAAGAACTCAACCATCACAATCTGTAGAATGATAGTAATCCCAATAATAGCAAGAAACAACCTGTTCTTAAGTATCCCTTTAAACACATTCTTCTTTTCCAAATTCCTTGCATTGAACTCATTAAACACTTGGCAAAGCACAAAAGTATTGAAAATAAGTGTGTTCTTTACCTTCTCATTCACACCAAATATATCCTTCCCTCTGAACTGCAAGGTCAACAGAATGACTATCTGATACAAAGCTTGTGGCAATATATTTCTCCACATTATATTCGTGATCAACGGCTCGGTCCGCCCCACTGGCGGATTGCGCATGAGCTCTGCACTGGGCCGCTCGGTGGCCAAAGCCAGAGCTCCTAATGTGTCCATTATAAGGTTCACCCAGAGCAGCTGGACAGCTGTCAGGGGCACATCGCCAGCTGACACAGCTGCGATGAAGTTGATGACTAAGGCCGCTATATTGACAGTGAGTTGGAATTGTATAAATTTTTGAATGTTGTTGTAGACGCATCGGCCCCACAGGAGGACTGTGGCGACTGATGAGAAGTCGTCGTCTAGGATGACAATGTCGGAGCTCTCTTTGGCTACTTCTGTTCCCTGGATCCCCATTGAGAGGCCCACGTCAGCTTCTTTTAATGCAGGGGCGTCGTTTGTGCCGTCTCCTGTGACCGCCACGACGTGGCCTTTCTGCTTCAGGCATTGCACCATTAGTAGCTTGTCTAGAGGAGAGGATCTTGCCATGACTCGGATGGTCTCGATCTTGTCCATTCTTTCTTCATGCGTGTAGCTTCTGAACTCGATGCCTTCGATTACTTCTCCAACGGATATTCCTTGGCCAGGCTCGAGTATGCCACACTCTGTGGCTATGGCCTTGGCTGTGAATATGTTGTCACCAGTGATCATCTTGATGTCAACCCCAGCTAGCCTGCATGATTCTATTGCTTTTTTTGCTCCAATTCTGCATGGATCCTTGATGCCAACTATCCCAAGTAATGTCAAGTTTTCTTCACTTAGATTAGTGGAATTATTCACTTGCTTGTGAGCAAATGCTATGCATCGAAGGCTGCTAGCCGCCATGCCTTGAATGATGCGCTCGATTTGGGAGCGTTTCTCTTCGCTCAAAGGCTTGATTTCACCATTGGGTAGATAGTAATTTGAACACATTGCTAGCACCATCTCCGCAGCTCCCTTCCAATGCACGTGGCAAGAATCAAGACGGGTGTTGTGTCTGATCAAGACCCCGCTTCGTTTCTTGTCTGAATTGAAAGTCTCAACATGAAGAATGGTGTAATCTTGCTTCAATTGATCAATATCCATTCCCAAACCTTCAACAGCCCAGCTGAGAATGGCTTTCTCTGTTGGGCTTCCGGAATACTCTACCGAACCTGATTTAGGCTTATAGATACTACCAGTGGTGTTGAACCCAACTCCTTGGTGAAACAGTTCAAGAAGATGACCAGACAAATCATGTCCAATTTCTTCATCTCCTATGCAGAACTTAGTGACTTTCATCTGATTCAGAGTCAAAGTCCCAGTCTTATCAGTGCATATCACAGTTGCAGATCCCATAGTCTCACAAGCTGGAAGCTTTCGCACCATGGCCTGATCGGCCATCATCCGTTTCATCGAGTAAGCAAGCGTTAAAGTGACAGCCAAAGGCAGGCCTTCAGGGATAGCCACAACCACTATGGTCACAGCAGCCGAGACTATTCTCAGCACGGAATTGAACACGTCGTTTAAGTCCTTATCCGCCCCGTTGAACTCTCTCACACCCTCTTCGTTTTCAGTGTTTCCAGTGAAGTAACGAATCAACATTACCACAAGAACGAAAGCAGCCACAGCCAGCCCGACTTTGCCTATGCTTGTAGTCAGTCTATTGAGGCGTTCTTGCAAGGGCGTTTGCTCGTTGGAATCACGCGTGATAGAGCTCATCATCTCGCCCCACGAAGTCTTCATTCCCACGGACACAACCATCATTCTTGAGTATCCATCAGCCACTTTCGACCCGGATAGCAAGAATGGATTATACAATGAGTTCACTTCCATGTGATCACTCTCCCCTGTCATGCTCGACTCATCAACCTGCAACGAGTGGCCCTCGATGAACAGGCCATCGGCCGGGACTTGATCTCCGATATTCAAGAAAACGACATCTCCAATGACCACATCGAATATGGACACCTTTTGCCTCCTTCCATCTCTCAAGACCTCAATCTTGATGTTGTTGCTGATCTTAGACAGCTTGTCGAACTGTCGTTCTTGTCGGAAATTACTGCCAGCAGAGACGGCCACTACCAGAAACACTGCAACGAAAATGCTTCCACCCTCGTACCACCCTTCTTTGCCACCAAGCTCTCTGATTCCGAACCCCAGAGAAAGAGCAGCACAAGCTAAGAGAATAAGAATGGTGGTGTCCTTAAAAGCCTCAACGATAAAATGGATCAACCCTTTAGGCTTCACCTTCTCATACGTGTTGGAGCCAAATCTTGAACGTCGTTTCATCAAATCATCCTCGTCTCCATTGATGCCATTCTCCATGTTGGTCTTGAGAAGCTTGGCTACAGCCTCAATGCCACCAAAGCCACGAAGCTCGTCTAAGTTCTTGTTCTTGATCATCTCCATGAGCTTAGTATGATCTAAGTCAACTTCATGGATGATTTCAACAACTGAAGATTCAGAATGAGGGAGATTTGACCTCCCTTTTCGAGGAACGTATCGTTTCTTGAAAGAGAGAGAGACATGTATGACAATGCAAGCAACTCTCCATTTTCTCTGAGACTTTGTGAGAGGGACAGTGGTGATAGTTAGCAGCATTGTTCGAAGGCCACCATGGCAGACATTCGTCGTTGTTTCAAGCATGCTAGACATTTTTTTCACAATGTGTTTATGTAAATATGTAAGTCAAAAGATGAGTGGAGAAAGAATTTCATTCAACTGGAGATGCTCAAAAGAGTTCTTATAGACAAGGCAACAGATGCTGAGGAACTTGCTGGGAAATTTCCATATGTGAAAGCCTTCACTAATATCAGGCCATTCGTCAAGCTTTCTGTTCCAACAATAACTAAAATATGAAGCAATCATCTCTCTTCACATTCTGAGTTTGTTCAGCTAAATTCAACTACACACTTGCTTTAAATTCATTTTCAATTTCCATACATTAAATGAGATGCAATGGAGAAGAAGAAGAAGAGTATTGCGTTATCCATTTCGGGAAAAACGAGATTGGTTTTGTATTGTTTAAGATTTAAGATCACTTGTCAACTTTTCTAACCGCGTTTTTTGAAATTCAACTTAATTTTTTATTTTAATTTTTATAACTTATGTGCTGCACAAGTTTTTCATTCCGTGCATCAAAAGATGTTCTTTCTTTAAATTTCTTTTTAATCTTCGTATTAAATAAATATAATGTCTGCCAAAATTATGATGGCTAAGTTATCTAGATTTGGGCTATGGAATATTCAAATTTTGGATTAATTTTGCTTCGACTAAGATACAAAAGCCCAGTGGTTGATCAATTCAACTTTGCTTGTATTTCGTCGTTTCTTAACTCTAATACGAATGAGTACAAAAAGATGTTATTTTTTATTTTATTTTATAAATTTCAAATTCCATGTTGTACATTACACATATACATCACGTATATAGTAACAAACTCTTCCCTCTTACAATTAAAAAAATTGATGAGCGGCATAAGATTCTAACCCTTTATATCATCGAGTTTAACTTATGAGATTATAGCTAGTTAATTAAGGGGTGATTAAATCAATAAACCTAAATTTGCAAGATTTAGTCCTTAGCCTACTTAATGGATAGAGATATATTACATGTTTACTTTCTCTAACATTTAGTCGGCATTGCAATATTCATCCCACGAGGATGCTATTTTCGCTGCCGCCCCCACCATTCACCAATCCCCAAGTGTTTTTTTTTTTTTTTAATTTCAAAATATGTGAGATATATGATATATGACACATTGGGAAGAAATAATTGTCTAAATTTCACCATCTATTTTGCAATTAATCACCACCATCACTATGAATTAGTGATGGAGTTACGGTTGGTCATCCTTAATTTATGGTGGAAATGACTAAATTTTATAATTCAACAATGATGGTGACATTACGATTAAGCCTTGAAAATGAGGTTGATGTAGAAATTGAACAAACTTGATAATTCAGGACTTATATAGATACTTATTAAAGTTTATGTCATAATCACAAATTAACTTTAATAATTCATAGTTCTTTTATCTCTTAATTTGTTTTTACTTCAATAATATTATTAATTGATGTAATTTCATGTTACACTGCTGCGTGAACACAAACATGACCCATGCCAAATCTGACTTTCAGTTTATTTGTATTCTTTCAAATATAATAACCAAATAAAAAATGACCAAACAGAATGCGTCTCTTACACTTAACAGCCGATTGGGTTTTATTTTTATCTGTATATTCATGTTTCAAGTTAAATATGTCATAATCAGGTATAAAGAAAAATACCTATTTATGTTAGTTATAGTTTTATATACTATAATACATCTACAAATCATAAATGAGTTTTATGTAAAGCAAAAATAAGTTTCTAACTAAACTTATTAACGTAAAAAATGAAATGATTCTAATCAAAAAATGGGATTTAAAAACAAAATTCTGATGGAAACAAACGTATTTTATCATATTTTATTTCATCATTAGTGTAACACGCTTCCAAAAACATAAATTAATATAATAAAATATGAAATGAATCACCACATAAGAAATAGTGTAACTATTTCAGCCCATCAAGGACATGAGCGCAGAGACCCGACTATTCCACCTTACCCATGTGAATATTAACCCCACGTCAAAAGAGACGTGACATGTGGCAAAATATGAAAAAAAAAATCTAAGTAGTATTTTGTTATTTTTTCAAACGGAATCATATATCACACATCATTTGACTTATGGTATTACCCATATGAGTAGGACCCACACATCCCACAACATCTTTTGTCCAAAAGTCAGTATCAATTTTCCGACTACTTAGTTAATAGCTGAGCTCAAAAGGACAAGACTATTCATCCGGGTCCATGCTAATCTTCTCCGTATCGTTCAAATCTTATCGGATGTCCTCAAAGGTTCAATAGAAAGACAACTAATAGGTTGCTAAGAGGCTAGGACAGCCGAAATGTCAGACATTTTCTAGCTTTATTAATGTAAAGAAGGGGCTAACCAAGACTAATAAAAATCTGACTAAGTACAATAAAACATATGCAACGAAAGTGCAATGCAATTTCCTAGTACCAACAAGAGACGCCACGTTACAATATAATGCAATAAAACATGGACTACAATGAGTCCTACTTTGCAGCTTCCTTTAACTTTTCCATAATGTTCTTTTCATGAATATCTCATTTTTTCACATGGAGTTCGTGAACAACTAACTTGTTTAATCTAATCCTCAGAATGAGACTTCAGAACAAGTGGAAACAGGTATAGACCATGACTAGCATATTTTTCCACAAGAAAATGGAGTCGGTAATGACAGAGGATTTTAATCGCTCTCCTCTTCCTTCGTTGTAAAGACTCTTATGAATCGACAACTTAAAAGAGTGAACTAAAATGCGCAATGATTAAAATCAGTTGTCCTCGAACTGCAATATTGAAGAGAAAAGCGGCACAAGAAAGAAATGCATACAGAGGTGTGTACTGAGTCAACAAAGTAATGGATCAGCTGGAAATTAACCCTACCTGATACCAAATTTCTCCCATTTTGTCATCCTATTGGAAAATTTGGGACGAGAATGATTTGCAAGGCATATGTGAATTTCACGAAAGATAGCTTGTAAGTGTGGCGTAGAATGTTGGCACTCTTTCTTGAAGCTTATCTGCTTTCAAGGAAAAAAATGTTATTAGTAAAATAATGTACTAAGGTTCAAAAGGTTGCATAGCACAACACACGCAATGGAAAAACTATCACTGGTTCAACATGGAAGATAGAAAGGAAAGTCATTATCAAGATATTCTTTTAAGCAGCATATTTCACAAGTCAATAAAATAAGCTAATGTATAGACTAATTGTTAAGATGTCTAGCACAACTATTTCCAAATGGATTCTAGATCAGTGTCCACTATGTGCTACCTAATTCTGAACATTTCTTAAAAGCAACCAAGAAAATTAGATCACATAAATGCATACGAGAATATAAAAAATTAGCTTGACTATTGACATCTTCAGACAGTTCATCCATTTTACCTTCTCAGTTATCAAAAGTGCATTCCAACACAGCATCTGAAACTTTATACTTACATCAGGCTAATGACATCATCATCAATATCATCATCATCAAATTTCTTTACAACCATCCTCTAGTTTACTTGTAATTTACTACCATTTTACGTTACTAATTGAGCAAATATTTCTTTCCAAATGCTCTACAACTCTCATTTGGTAAATCTACAACAAATGCCAACTCAGTCTCTATGTTCTATCATTGATCTAGAAAAACAATCACAAAAAACTAAAGACTTTATCCCACTATGTGAGGACTGGCCATATCCAAGTCTTTTTAAGTCTTCCTCTTGCCCTTTTAATTTGAGTTAATGATTCTCTATGTATCCAAATAAATTGGAAATAAGTGTTTTTCATCAAGCGTCCCAGAGTCATTCCTGCCAGATCAACCCAAAGTTGTCTTCTCATCATAGATCGAGCAATCAACATAAATAAACGAAATACCCTCTCCTATTTCAACAAAATATATTCCACACTTGTAATAAAAGCATCTTCACCAAATTAGTATTGAAAACCAATAGATTAGTCAAGCACTCATATGCTTGCAAATGTACAAATACTTATTTGATCCAAATGGCACCTAAAGCAGAGACTTCACAGTGCAGGCTCAGAAAGTTTATTGAACCAGTCTTTAGAGTTAACCATATGGACATTTGTGCACATAACAGAGGACAGAGATATTCGCATACATATCGATACTTTAAGCAAAGCGTCAGACGAACAAGCAAAAGAGTTCCAGGATGTTGTAATGTTTAGGGTAAATTAAAACAACTACCCTTGAGACCAGTGACGGACCCAGGATTTCGGCTTAGGGGAGCCCAAGTCAATTAATAAAAATATACAATAAAAAAAAAATATATATATATATATATATCGCAATCTCGATAAAATCAATATATAAATCATTGTTGTTGCTACATTTGACTACATCACCGCCTAATCTTGTTTTTTTCATTCGTCACTACCACTTATCTTTCACTTTTAGCATATTTAATCCTCTTTCTTTAATTTTTTGAGCATATTGCATAATAATTTCTTTTTTTTTTAATAAAATTTGTAAAATGACAAAAATACCCCTAGTAATTTTCAAAAATCTCAGGGGGGCCCAGTGCCCCCCCGGCTTGTGTGTGCGTCCGTCACTGCTTGAGACCCTATTATGTATTGAAACTAAATATAATAACTCCTTGAGGTACTACAAACACCCCATCAGATTAATGTTTTCTTACAAGGACCCCTCTCAATTGGTGAAGTTTATAAAATAGAGGAAAATGAAGAGTCGTATTTGTCATTTACAAGTTTTATTGGTTTTTAAAAGGTCAAAGCACAAGGTTGGTTATCTAATTGTCCAGATATTTAATTAAAATAGTGAGCAATTAAATTTATTGAAAACTATACATAAGGTCATCCTTCTGCTTATTCAGGTAATCAACTTTATTATGTTCATTAGGCATAAAAAATGAAGGTCCCATTCTGTGCATCTACCTTATAAACAACTGAAACAAGTCAGATCCTAAATAAGATGGATAAAAAACCAAACAATATCATTACCAACTACAATCAATTGCAGCACTTGAACCAATAAGCATTAACAATTTGAAGGGATCTTACCGGCTAATCAGAGACACAGACATTATATTCAGCAATAATTGAAAACTGACATGATAATAGACTTTGAAGTTCTAGTGAAAAATATGACGTTGGAGAACATGAAAAACAAGATATAATTAGACTATTGGAGCAAGCAAACAAAGTTGAGGCAGCAATTCCACAATTTGTATTGTTTGAATCCAAAATTTCAACCTAAGGTGACAAATTGCTGATTCCCCAAATATTTTATATTGATTATATGGCACATCTTGGTTCATCTGAAAAACAAATTAAGTAGTGCACCTAAAGTCAAACCTAGAAGTATTACCTAATCTGCGGTGGCCCCAATGGCCTTTAACATTAAACTTCTTGTTGATCAAGACAAGTCTCCAGGTAACACGTTTGGAGATCACAAGACATAAAACTCTCCCCAACAGGGATGATAAGGAATCAACAAAGTCCCAGCTACCGCAATACCAATTTTAAATTCATTCTTTCACCAAAAAGAGAATTTATGCTGAAGGACAATGCACAAAGCACCTAATACATTATTGATTATTGTTGTAAAGCCTCTGTGTTAGCAATCTCTCCTCCCAATCAAAATTTTCTCAGTTAACACATTCCAAAATTCAAATTTTCAAATGAATAGTCATTCATGGTATAATGTGACCTGAAAAGGTAATCTGAAAGAAGGCAGCTTCAAGTTCTTAAGAAAGCTTATTAGTGAAACAATTTGCAATGTATGTACACTTTCTTGAGTTGATTTTATACAACTGAGAAAACATTCCCAAGGATCCTTTACCTGAGTATTCAATATCAGTCAAACTTTTTCTCATATAACTTTGATCTGAATGCATACTTGTATCCCAGTAAAATTAACCTTTTCTTCCCCAGGTTTTGAGGGTCATCAATTAGTTATTTAAGTTAAGAGGTTGCAAAATTCAACAAATCTTCATTACAAGTCATTGCATAACCATGAAATTCAATTTAATATAATATATGCTTAAGGTTATTATGTTAGCAACTCTGATTTCCTCTAAATCAATATTCTCGCATTTAACATATTTCCAATTTGAATAAGTAGTAATTCATGGCTGAATGTAACACCTGAAGAAGGAAACCTGACAGAAGCCAACTTTATGCTTTAACAAGAAAGCATATAGTATAGGTGAAACAGTCAGAAATATAAATTAATTTAATTTTGTGAGTTGATATTGCGCAACTGATCAGCTATTCTAAAGCCTCTTTTTTTCTGCATATTCTAAATCACTTGATTTTCTCATCTAAGCCTGATGTCAACATATATCAAATTTCAATCATTCTCTATAATAAGTCCTCCTTTCATAGTAAATTTCAAACTCTTTATGTAACATAGGTGTGACTTCTTACCCATGTATTAGTCTAGCTGTTTCTGGTTCAATCTCTACAAGGACAACATATCAGCAGAGGATGTTTTAATAGTAAACGACTGTTAGTTCCAAATTAGACCCATTTATGTCAATGAAATCAGAGAAATCAAAGCACTCACAGCTATGAGCATAACAAATCGTAAATGCATTATATCAAGATGGTAATGCAAGGTTAAAATAACAAATCAAAAAATTTGCACATCATAACATATTATTCAGTAGACTCAAAGAATAAATCATAGCAAATATATGATTGAAAGCTAAAAAATGATTTCCATACCAAATGAGTAAAGCCGTGAATAAATTTTAAATCATAGAACAAAAGGCCGTGTGAAGCTCACATTTTGACTTGAGATCCCAAACTCTCACCCTCTGGAAATGATCCCAAGAAAATCTCAATCAACAATTCGATTCCTCTTCTCCACCAGCTCCAAAACTAAATTCTCTTTGATACAATCACGAAAACTCATACAACAATCGATACACAAAAATTCAACTGTTCATTCTTAAGAAATCCTCAATGTCTGCCTCATCGGAACCCAACAAATCCCTCCCTCTAATATTATTAACCTCATATTTTTGTCTAAACTCACCCCATGATTTATCAACTCCCCAAAATCCAACCCCATACCTTTTTTTATTCCCAAAACACACCACAGAAATTAACCTAAACACATCCTTCCGATCCACTTTATCCAACCCAAATCCACTCACTTCAATCCTCGCATTCTTGAAAGCCGGTTCACACTTCTGCTTCGCAAACACAACACACTTTTCTTTCGCAACCGCGAAACAAGATTCCATCTCAACCTCCTCGCACTTGGCTCTTTCACTAAAGTACTGTTTGGAATAAGTACCTAGAAGAACCTTCCACCATGGGGGTTTGCATTTGCTGGAAGCAGAAATGGAGCATCCGATTCGCGCGCCTGATTCGCACTGCGATATTATTAGGGCTTTACAGTTTTGGTACGCGGCGGCCCAGGCGTCTCGGTTTTTGAATGCGAGGAGGTATGGACCAGAAGACGGGTCGTCTGATGGAGAGGCTTTGATTGGCCCACGCAAAAGGGGGATCGGACGGGGGAAGGAGATTAGGGTTGCGGAGGCGGAATAGTCATCGGAATTTGGGGGCGGTGGTGGCGCGCTGCCGTCCATTGCGCGGTAGCTAGGCGAAGCTGTATCTGGTTATTGCGGCAGTGAATACTGAATATCATAAAATTTTGGAGCAAAAATAAAATAAAAATAAAAGAAAACGAGTAGTATATTCATAGGGTGGACTATCCATACCCCAACAATATCTAAGTACACCCCAATTTTTTGTTTTTTCAATTAAAAAATTTTAAAAATAAATAAATTCCAATTTTATCTTTGAAATTAAAAAAAAAAATCAAAACCCTGTTTCTTCGATCTCTCTCGTTCGCCTTTTTTTTTTTTCTCTTTTCTAACTTTTTATACTTGATTTTTTTAGGAATAATACAACAACATAACAAAAATCATTTCACAGATTAACTAAATATGTAAAAATTCATCTAAAAATCATGAAAAAAACGCAAAAAAAAATAAAATATATGATGCCTCCGTTCGACCCTGGTTAGTCGAACACATAAAGGTGTGTTCGACCACCAAGCGTCGAACACACAAAGGTTTGTTCGACCACCGAATGTCGAACACAATATCACATGTTCAACGTCCAGTGGCCGAACACACCTCGAACACGCTATATGGCTTTGTTCGACACTAATTGGTCGAACACACAGAGGTATGTTCGACCACCGGACATCGAACATGTTATAGTGTGTTCGACCAACCAGAATCGAACGAAACCATCAAAGTTTTGATATATTTTTTGCATTTTCTACACGATATTTTAAACTATTTTTAAACCGTTTTTACATATTTAGTTTGTTTGTGAATAATTTCCATTATATTGGTGTGTTATTCTTCAAAAAAATCAAAAAAGAAAATTAGAAAAAAATGAAAGAAAAAGGAGCAGAAGAAGACGGGAGAGGAGGGAAAGAATTGGAGGACAAAATTGGAAATTAATTATATTTTAAAATTTTTATTTGAAAAATCAAAAAGTTGGGGTGTGTTTGGAAATTCCTGGGGTGTGGATAGTCCCACCCATATTCAAACTGTATGACATGATCAACTTCTTAACATGATACTCTATATTTTGTATTGATATTTTAAAGTATTCATTATATATAAGATTAAAAAAAAAATCATTATATATTTTGAATATCAATAATTAGGAGTATTAATTAATACTAGTAAGCCTTCGTACTATGCATGGTCATTTGTAATATTATTAGATTGTATATTTTATCAGATATAGAATTTTAAACAAGAATATATTATTAGTATTATATATAATGCGAGTAATTCAAATACTCTTTAAGGATATCATCAACTAAGCGATTATCAGAAACTAAAAAAAGAAACAAATTCTGAATTCAAGACAGATAAATCTTCCACACACACGAGTAATTGAAGATGGAATTGGGGATTTGAGCTTACCAGAAGTGGATATTTACAATTGTTATCTAAACCGCTGGATGCTTCAGAACAATTGAACAAGAAGAGGAATCAGCCAAACGGAAATATCCCAAAAGCAACGACAATCTAGATAGGCATAGTAATGACATTTTATACCGAAATCATATGGGTTTAATAAGATCGGCCAAAAATCGGACAGATCTCCACAGGAATCGAAATCTGATGCGCAGCGATAAGAGATTCAGAGAGAGATCGGTGATCGAGACGGAGAAAACTGGCGCAAATTTGGGGGAGAGAATGATGGTAATATAACGGTAATATTGAGGTTCAGTATTTAATCTTATTTTTAGAAGTTCAATCATCAATTACTTATATAGTTATATTTGACCCATTCTATATCTTTCCCACCAATTTAGATTGATTAAAATTAAAAGACAGCCCAATAAAGCCCATAATACGTTTATGAATCTGAAAAATACATAATAAAACAAAAATTAACAGATTAAATCAGACATATATATATATATATATATATATATATATCAAAATTCAACAAAAAAAATGATATTATTTAGTAACTTAATTAAAATTTCATGTTATTTAATATTTTTTAAAGTTCATTTTTAGAGTTGTTTTATTTATTAATTTTTTTCATAGTTATTTATTTATTTTATATTTAGGATAATCGTACTTGTCTCATATTTAGAAGTCTAAGGCCAAGTTCAAGTTTCTATTCGGAAAAATAAATAAAAAACTTTAGGGGCTATCTTGGATTTTATTAACACAATATTATGGTTTAGAAATTATTTTAACAATTTGTGATAGTTCTCAGGGGTATTAACATGTTACGTGAAGTTTAAACTGCACAACCCAATTTCAAACACACAATTATTAATAATTCTGCTATGCATATTTCATATATTTTTCCTTAACCGATTTCAGGAATAGGGGTGTGTAGCTTAATTGTGCTCTTATATCTGAAATCAGAACATTTTTTTTGTGTCTATTGAGCTTTAAAATTGCTCTGATTTCAAATATGAGAGCACATTAACCTACACCCCTATTTCTGAAATCAGTTAAGGAAAGATATATGAAATATGCATAGCAGAATTTCACTTCACCTTGTTGATTAGTTGAAGAATGATCATCAGATCCTAGCAATTCCATGCCAATAATATATGATCAACAAATCCTTAAAGCAGTTCAATGATATTCAGAAAAGATCTCTGCTTTAGTACAACCATCAATTATATCTATTAATAAAGTGTATCATAATTCAAGCCTTAATAAGAGTTATACATACACAGGATTATTAGCAGGTGACTTAAACCAATTCACAGCCTTAGCAATTCACCATCACTTTTCCATAAAATAAGCAAAATGATGATGTGATTTAACCTTATATAATCACTCATAAAAACTAAATATACACATGAATATTAGAATATGAACAAATCATGCTAATTTATAAAGAGATATAGCTCAATTTATGCCACATTATCACCATCAGTATTTATATTTATACACCACAATGGAGAAGTTCTCACTGGAACAGACGAACTACAACACACCTCCAACCTCTCCCGAAACCGCACCTCAGACAACTTCAACATAGTAGGCAATGCCAAACAGAATATTTGGTTGTCAAAAAATGGAAAATATCTTACATACAAGATCAAAATTAAACTTAACCCTCAAAACAATTATGATCTATTGAACTAAAGATGTTAGTTAAGACATATAAGAGAAATACAGTAAGTGTTAATTATTAAAAAAACAGTGATTAGTGTACGGAGGGTCAGTATATTATATAACCCAAAAAAATAAAAAAAGTTTGGTCCCATCCCTTATGAAACTCCATAAATAACCGTAGCAACCATACTTGAAGCCCTCTCTTTATCCAGTTACATTATATTCCCACCAAATTATAAGTATTACAACAAAACATCCTAAAATTTATTTGCACCATATATGATCATGGCTTTTTTTCCCTTAATCGATCATGTTTAAATTAGCTACAATTTCATTCATATTTATAGGATGAAATTAACAGTATACATATAGGGAGGAGGTGAGATGCCTGCATGGTTGGAAGGCAGAAATTCTTCGCTCCTTGCTCGACTCATAATGCTGCTAAGAAGAAGGAGAAGAATATCTGTTGTTTGGATTGTTGCACTAGCATTTGTCAACCGCTTCCACACGCACCTCACGGAGGAGGCCATGGAGGAGGTCAGGAGCTCCGGGCACATGGGGATCCTGAGTGGTGATTTGATTTCTGAAACGGGAGTGGAAATTAGGGTTGGGTGGGAATGAGTCAACACCGAGTGAGTCCAAGTAAAGGAGCGTTTCTTGGATTAGGGAGATGGTTGGGGATTTGGAGTAACTAGGGAAATGCAGGTGTTTGGGGCAGGATTGTCAGCTATTATTTCTAGAATCTAAGCATGTAAGAGAACTCACAGATAATTCCATCAACTACTTTTCAGTTGCTAACTCTTGTAGCTTTTAAGCATTGTTGAACCTGTACTAGTCAAACAAAAGGAAGAAAGATGAATGATCTATGATTAGTGATTTTGGCAATTGATTTAGCAAATACAAGAGGTAATTGCACTTAAAAGGTTCTTGAAATGCTATCTTAACTTCTAACTATCAAGTGTTGAATTGAAGACCCACGATTCAGAAAACAAAATTAATAATGATGTAAGTTATTGGGCCAACTCATTTAAGTTTTTATCTGGGCCCATGCTTTAATCCTTGGCGGCCCAAGTTGAAGCCCGAAGAAAGCCCAGACCCAGCTCCCACCACTTAAGCTGACTCTTGATCTGAGCCATCCATTCCTGATCCTTGATCCTGACCTTTGGCTCCTCCATATATAATCCCTTCCCCCTTGTCTCTGCTCACAAACCCTAACTCCCATTCTCTCTCTAAACCGCGGCGCCCTCCTTCCCCCTCTCTCTCTCCAGTACAGTGCTAGTACTCTGACCTGTGATGGCCGCGCACCTCCTCCGGCGTTGTCCTTGGCCCTGTGCTGGCTGTCCTTGGCCGGGGTTTGTTCCTTATATAAAGGTGTTTTGTAGAGAGAGAGGGAAGGTGAAGAGAGTGAAAAAGAGTGAGGATTTCCTAGCCTTTTCTGAGTGAGAAACTAGTCGTTGTTTTGTGAGATCTTTGAGCCTCTTCAAGTGAATGATTCATGTGTTGAATGCTGACTTGTTCCTTCCTTGAGTGCTTAGTGGTTTAACCTAGGGCTTGGGTGAGCTTGGATCTGGGGCTTTTCACTGGGCTCCTTGGAGCCACCGCCAGCTGTGGTGCTTTGTGTGTCGTGGTCTGAGGAAGAAAAGGGGATTGAACAGAAGTCTCGAGAGTTGACCCGAATTCTCTCACAAATCCATGTGTTGGATCTTCTGGTGCTCTCTTTGCTTATCTCTTGGTGTTTATTTTTGTTTTAAATTTGTTCTTGGAAACTTGTATCTCTGCTATACTCAGTGTAATAGTTATATTAGTTCTTTGTATCTGGATCGATGCCCAACAAATAATAATAATAAAAAGTTCATCATACACCTTTTCCTGCTCATCAGATTTCCAATTTGATGCGTATATACTGTAATCTTCTTGAGATATACTGAACCTTAAGGCTATGTTTGGGAGGATTTTCTGCGGTCAGGATTTGGGTTTTCCCAAATCATGTTTATTGTTTGTTTACGAATTGAAAGAGATTTCAAAATCCGGACAAATCTTCTCCTATGTTAATAGGATCTGCACCTATCAATAAATATTTATATTTTATTTAATCTCTATATTTCCAATTTCCAATATAGTTAACTCCACCTATCTTTATTAAAGAACAATTTTTCGATGTTTACACGTTTTTTCACCTCTCTCATCCATATTATCTCTCTTCTTTCAATACATTCATCTTCTCTCTCACCTTATCTCTCCTTTCTATTACTTCACCTGCATTCATTTTTATGATGATACCAATTAGTCATATGTATATTCTTCTTAAGAAAAATTGCCAAAAATCGTTTTCTTCAACTACATCAAATTGTGTTAAATTTTCTCTCTACATAAGAAGAGTTAGGTCCGATCTGATTTTTCTCAATTTTAATTTATCTATTTGCTTACTCTCTCTACAAAAAATACTGTGAAAGAGGTGGATTTCTTAGACTGTGGCTATGTCTGAGTTTTTTAGATATAGATCTACTTTTGCAGATTTTATTCAATTTTTTGTTCTCTTTTGACTCATAAAACATCTCTGCTTATGTTTGTTACCAGATGTGGTTGACTGTTATATCTGATGGATTAATATATATATATGTGTGTGTGTGTTTGTTATGTGTATATATGTATCTTTTATCTGATTTTCAGAGATTCGATTTAGAAGATTTTTATGTATTATGTTTGATATAACTTCTCAATTGCAGTTGAAGGACTCTATTTATTGTATATCTACCATCCGTACATTGTATTAATTTATTTTCTGAGGTATGATTAGTTTTTGTAAGTTGGTTTATTATTTGTGTATATATATTAGTTTTATCAAAGATGGGGTTCCTCACACACTGTGCACAAAAGAGATTGAAAAATCAGTAAATTGGGAATGTTCATCGAAGATCGTCGGATGTTTATCAAGGATCGGTGATACAGATCGAAAGAGGAAGCACTCATCTTCAACTGAATCGAGTCCGAGAATCTGTGGGGAAGATCGTCAGATGTTTATCGAGGATCGGTGATACAGATTGAAAGATCGAGTGCGAGGATCGGTGATACAGATCGAAAGAGGAAGCACTCAAATCGAGTCCGAGAATCTGTGGGGAGTAGCATACATCCACTAAATCATTTTTTTTTCTCTAAATCTTGATAGAATCTGAAAGAAGAGACTTTTGGCATGTTTACATCCACTAAATCATTTTTTTTCTCTAAATCTTGATAGAATCTGAAAGTAAATAATTTAGTAGTAATCAGGCTAGTTCGGTTGAACTTCAAATCCAATAAACTTTAGCCATAGACTTATTTGTACATAGAGAACTATAGAAGTACAGTTGAAGATATTGATGGGTAGAAGTGTGTGTATTGGGTTGTCTCATTTGATGGGTAGAAGTGTGTATTGGGTTGTCTCACTTGATGGGTAGAAGTGTGTATTGGGTTGTCTCACTTCAAGTGCGAACCTCAGTTGGGTTGTCTCACTTGATGGGTAGAAGTGTGTATTGGGTTGTCTCACTTCAAGTGCGAACCTCAGTTGTCTTTTTTCTGCCCTTGAGGCTTATATTCACTAAATCGTCAGTTTTGTCTTTTTTATGTGATTTGGTTAAATGTATAGTTTGTTTGAAAATAATTTGTTCTAATATAATGTTTGTTATGATTATGATAATTTATTCATGTGTTTAAAAAAATATGATGCTCATGTATGTATAATTTTCAAATATTAGGTGATGATTGTTCATATTTAACTATGATTAATATTACACACATAAATGTCACCTAATACAACTTCTATGGTTCTTATAATCATTTTATAAATATGTTATTAATTTTGTTTTATGTTTAGACTACACACTATTTTTATTTAACTTTATAGTTTTTTATAAATATAAATTTTATAATTTGGATATATGTTTTTAGTTAAGTTCAAATTATAATAATATCGGTAACTTAGTTTTACGGAAATATCATGGAAATATCGATATTGGTGGAAATATCGGTACATAAATTTACTGAATTTTTTTTTATATTTACCGATACTTACCGATATTTTCCCGATATTCCATCGATATTTACCGATATTTCCATTATATGAATATCGATATTTACTGATATTTCTATTATATTTCGTCGATTTTCATATAATTTATACCATGAAACCACCAATATCGAAATCGATACTGATATTTATTGATATTTCACCGATATATATTGATATTTTCCTGATATTTTACATAATTTTCTACAATTTATACCATAAAGTCACCGATATTGAATATCGATATTTTACCGATACTTTGACAAAATTTCTTGTTTTTACGTGAAAAGTGAAAATATCGGAGATATATCAATCACGTGAAAAAATGAAAATATCGAGAAAATATCGGAGATATTTCCGGATATTTTCATCCTTGATCTAGCCATAGTAGTGTTTGCTTTCGGAGAAATAGCCCAACCTGTTAATGACCATGGAATTACTCAGTTTTTTTTTATCTTGCCTTTTCAAATTACATATTCCATTTATCGGAATCAAGTCGATGTCAATAGGAATCTACGCAATAGCAATTATAGAAAAACAATCATACTTTGGATAATTGGAACAATTTGGAAGTCCTTTCTTTACTTGTACACCTGGAAATGGAGGAAAAACAATCATACTTTAGATAATTGGAACAATTTGGAAGTCCTTTCTTTACTTGTAAACCTGGAAATGGAGAAGATGGAGACCTGGAAATGAAGGAGATGGGGTTGCTGATAATTTAGTGGTGCATCAAAGAAATTGTGCTAATCCTGTTCTTCCTAGCCGATGCCGACGCCAATGCCGGTGAAACGCCGATGTTGTTTAATGACTGAGTATGTTTTGTTTTGTTCTGAAGTCTGTTTTGTTAATGACTGAGACTCTGAAGTCTGTGTTGTTTTGAGGGAATGGAGTATGTTTTGTTTTGTTCTGAAGTCTGTTTTGTTAATGACTGAAACTCTGAAGTCTGTGTTGTTTTGAGGGAAGAGATTAATTTCTTTGTTTGATGGAAGGATAGTATATATGATGGACAAAGTCTTGGGTGAGACCGTCTCACGGATCTCATTCCGTGAGACGGATAGGGTCGGGTCGAACATAAAAATTATGTAATATTTTTGTGTGTGCTATGTAATACTTTTATGTATATTAGGTAATACTTTGTATTATAGAATGCGTTTTGAGTTGAGTCAGATTATAAGAAAATATGTAATACTTTTATGTGTATTAGGTAATACTTTTATGTATATCAGGTAATACTTTTGTATTATGGGATAATGACCCGAATTGGGTCGGGTCGGGTCAACAAAAAACGCGCGGATCCTAGGCGCCCAGCTCTTCTTCCTCGTGCGTGAATTGTGTAATATGTAATACTTTTGTGTATATTAGGTAGTACTTTTATGTATATCATGTAATACTTTTTGAAAATATCACATAACTTAATATCATATAATACCTTTATATATATGAAGTAATACTTTTATGTGCATCATGTAATACTTTTGTATATATCATGTAATACTTCGATCCGACCCTACCCGTCTCACGGAATGGGATCCGTGAGACGGTCTCACACAAGACCTACTCTATATGATGTTTTTTTTTAATCATTGTGTTTTTTTTTTTATTTGTTTGCTTGGTACAGTCTCTATCATGGAATCAAAGATTGATATTTTTATACACATGCATGTTCTACTTATCATAATTAACTCTATATGATCCATAATTATCCTTATTTCCTAGCTATAATTCTAATTTGTTAAATATCATGAAGAAAAGTTTATATGTATTACGCACTTCTTAGACCATTGAAAGTGTATATGTGTGTGAACTAAATTGAAGGATAAAGAAATTAAACTCTTTTATGGGTGCATCATTTCACTTGGTGAAGGCATGATATTCATGGAATGGACCACGTACGACATTAATGATAAATATTATCAACAATATTGAATCAATGAGAAAACGCTTCGACGTCAGCATTACATATGACTTTATTTACTCATTGAGTCTAATTAATTAACACCACTTAATTAAGGCCTCATGGAAATATTAATTAATTACTAGGATTTAGTTTGTGAAATCAAAATAGTCGGGAAGTTTGATATTAATTAGTTACTAGGATTTAGTTTGTGAAATCAAAATAGTCGAGAAGTTTGATGAATAGAGTAGGCTACTTCATTTTGGATATTCTGATTTTTTTTTCAATGCATGGTTTAATTTCTTGTTTCTGATTTCTATATTACGCATAATATTTAATTATTATTATTGCCGTCATTGTTATTATTGATTTTTTTTTTCAAAATCCAATAAGCATGTAATCTTTTCAATTTTTCTTTAGAAGTGAAAATGAAATACATTTATTATTTAGCATTTAAGTAAGCTAACAAGTCATCAGCTGTATGAAGAGAAATAAGATTTAGATATAATCATGAATGGGGTTGTTCCTGGAAATGGAGATGGAGTTGCTGATAATGTATAGACGAATCAAAGAGATACAAATCAAAGAGATGGTGCTAATCATGTTCTTCCTGGAGTTCATGATGGGGTTGTTCCTGGAAATGGAAATGGAGTTGCTGATAATGTAGACAAATCAAAGAGTTCATGATGGGGTTGTTCCTGGAAATGGAAATGGAGTTGCTGATAATGTAGACAAATCAAAGAGATGGTGCTAATCATGTTCTTCCTGGAGTTCATGATGGGATTGTTCCTGGAAATGGAAATGGAGTTGCTGATAATGTAGAGATGAATCAAAGAGATGGTGCTAATCTTGTTCTTCCTGGAGTTCAAGATGTTCTTCTTGGAGTTCAAGATGGGGCTGTTCCTTGAAATGGAGATGGATTTGCTGATTCTTCCTGGAGTTCCTGGAGTTCAAGATGGGGTTGTTCCTGGAAATGGAGATGGAGTTGCTGATAATGAAGAGATGAATCAAAGAGATGGTGCTAATCCTGCGAAGATCTTGAATTATAAGAGCAGACAAAAACTTAAGGTCAGTGATCAAACTTATAAATCGTTACATACAAGACTGCTGATCTTTTGAATAACATGTAGATTGTATGCTTGGTATGTTGCATCTTCAACCTAGTTTTGACTCATTATGATATATGATCTCAGATTATTGGAAGAAGATGAAATTTGTTAATCTCACCCAAGCTACAGACATAAATCTTATTTAATAGGGTGCATTTCTAGTTTTTCACAATATTTAGTACACGGTTTTGTTGAACATTGGTTGGCTGAGAAGTTCCACAAATTTTCAGGTTCCAATCAAGGATGAAAATTTCGGTTTTGATGGAAATTTCGGTAACTTAGTTTTACAGAAATATCGTGAAAATATCGATATTGGTGTAAATATCGATACATGAATTTACTAAAAAAATTCGATATTTATCGATATTTACCGATATTTCCATTATATTTCACCGATTTTCATATAATTTATACTATGAAACCATCAATATCGAAATCGATACTGATATTTATCGATATTCATCGGCATATATCGATATTTCCTTGATATTTTACATATTTTCCTACAATTTGTACCGTAAAGTCACCGATATTGAATATCGATATTTTACCGATATTTTGACAAAATTTCTCGTTTTTACGTAAAAAATGAAAATATATTGGAGATATATCGATTGCACCCCATTTTTATAAATCACGTGAAAAAATGGAAATATCGAGAAAATATCGGAGATATTTCCGGATATTTTCATCCTTGGATTGTTCAAAGCTTTTCTCGAAGTTGGACGGAAAAGTGAACAAACGTTAGATATTTAACGAACTGGTAGAGCAGATTAGAAACCTGGTGTCTTCACTGGGCCGGACTCCTCTTTGGGCCAGGGGCATTGGGCCCTCAAATTTTTAAGAAAAAATAGGTGTAAAACTTCTCACACTACGTATTTTTAATTAAAAAAAAATATGTATATTTATTAACTAGTTTTAATCTCATATTATCTAATTCTTATTGGAGACATTAAATTTTAAAAAAAATTAAGATGAATTCTTCATATTTAAAATTATTATTTATGTTTTTCTTTGATTGATTACTGATTTTATTTTTAGTTTATTTGATTATCAAATGTTAGGGAGTATGTAATATATTTATTGTTTAATGAAGTGTGAGTAATTGCATAAAATTATTGATTTCAATTCTTAATTTATTATAATATTGGCTATTTAACTTTTATTTATGTGAATAATTAGATTTGAGTTAAAATATTGATAATTTAAATGTTGATTTAAAGGTAGTTTAATTTAATGATATTTTATAAATAATGAAAATATACTATAGAAAAAAGCACCTTATATTAGAATGAGTTTCACAATGAACATCTTTCGGAGTTCATTTCAGAATCAAACAAGTGATACACTATTGAATTATAGTTTAATTACATAGATTGAAACTATTGTGTGGTTTCGAAATATGAAAAATATAATACAAATGTTGTAATTGTGTTTAAGTTATTTATTTTTTAATATTGATGTTGTCAAGTTGAAATGTTATAAAATCACTACTTTTGTATGTTATTATTTTACAGGGTTAATCGGCAGAAAAATCACAACCTTTACTCAAATTGTCATTTTAACCAAACTTTTCATTATTGGTCAAAATAACATAACCTTAAATATGTAGTTTTTTTTTTTTTTTTTACTAAGATAGTGAAAAAAGAATTCATTATCTATTAATATACAACTTTTATCCAAGTTTTCTAGTATTTTATGTCTCTTATGCTCATCCCCTCCACTCCCCTAAAACTTATTTTAAAAAAAACCATTTTTCCAAAATTGATTTTAGTCAAAAAAAACATAATACATATATAAGGTTATGTTATTTTGACCAATAATAACGTTTGGTTTAAATAACAATTCGAGTAAAGGTGGTGATTTTTTTGCAATTATTCTTATTTTATAACATAATATATTGACTATCGAAATTATTAGTAATTTATGATGCTATTTTTAGAATTATTGTATTTTTATTTTATTAATTGGATCCCCTGATTAAAAAATTTGGGTTCGTCACCAATTGTTGTACATTTTAACTTTTATATATTTAACATCATTGACCCATCTCAAGATAACCTAGAACACAAAGCTCACTATTTCAAATCACCACAAAAAGCCCATCTCTTCAACTTTAAGCTTCCTTCACTACCTGGCCGACAACTCCATCCATATTTTAGAACATTATTTCTCAAGAAACCTTCTCTGCTGCGAGAAACATAAAAAGATGTTAAATTAATATCTTTCACGATTCATAGAGAAGGGAGGAAAAGGTTCACAATAAAAGTGCCACCAACGGACCTTATCCAACATCAATAGTAATGAGTGGATTCAAAGAGGACACCGTGGTTATGACTATTCCTCAAATAATTGGTTTTCATAGAGAGAAAATTTAGGAAATCTTTTTAAGTGAGAGAGTGCAATGATATGATAACCGATGTCTAGATAAGAATTATTGCAGATTGATAAATGTTCATCAGCCGTTTGTAATTCTACATCGTTACAGTTAAAACTATCATAAATTTTATGGACAGTAAATGATAAATTACTATTTTACTCAAACTTCTTTGTTATTAAATAAGTACTAGTAATCCTCGATGCAAGGTCATTTATAACTTAATATATTTTAATGTTATTATAGAATATTCCTTTTGTTGGGTGTAGAAAAAATTATGAATAATTGTTTTAAAAATTTTGTACTTTACCTAGTATGTATTGTATGTACATATGATATTAAATAAAAAAATTCAAGTCAAAATAATGTTAATAATAAATAAAAAACAACTTAGATGTACATTCCTACACACCATTAATAGGTGTCAGCTTTTTTTTTTTCGAAATTCTACATCTTGCTAAGTAAGCATCAGAAACTATAACCTATTTTCCACAATACAAAATGATCACATAATTGTTCAAAGAAAAGTAACTACTAAATGAAAAAACATCATCGATTAACGATATATCTTGAAGCCTTGATAACTAATTGCCATATATGTCATCTCCATCATGTATTAATCAATTAGTATAAAATTTTAAGAAATAATTTTATTAATCAAAAGAAATTTATTTGAAAAAAAATATACACCAGTTATTCTTTCAACATTTAATCACCAATTTTTCAAAAGAAATTTGAAAATTAAGAAATTACACTCACACAAACTTCAATTCATTGACAACAAAATGGCTGAAACAAAATACAAATTTGGGTTGGAATCAAAATTTTATGGAACAAACCCACACCCTCATCCTCGTGCTAATCATGTTGCATTAATAGACTCGTTTACATCGTTGTTTCTCAATTTGAAAAATATCCTATAATCATCATCCAATTGAGAAGTTGGCCAACGCAATAATCTTGAACTTTATTCTTAGTTATCAAAACAAATGATAACTTCTGATTGTTGTTTTTCTAAAGAAGAGAAGTAATAACATAATACTAATATACCTAGCACAAGTACAGATCACATACAATATTTAATTCAAACCCAAAGTTAACTTGCAATATATCCACTGTTTTCAAGAAAGTGTAAATATTTTTCCATAATCTGAAATGATCCAAGAAACTCTTGAAAAGATATTGAGACTAAGGTAGCCAAAACTTTCACCTGTTTGAAAAAACTAAAAACTACGATGGATCGCATGTTCTTCACTCTTCATCTTTGAATCACTGATTCTCAGTTAATCAAAGCCTTGAAGCGATAGAATTGCGTTGTCGACCATAATTAAACAGAGAGTTTTTTGGATTTTTTTTGTTGAAAAATTGTAGTGAAATCTGGTTTGTAAATTTGCAGAAACATATGTACAGAGTTGTAACCGCATAAATTTCAAAAAGCGGGATCAAATAAAGTTATATAGATAAGTATGAATCAGTTTTTAAGATAGAAATAGTTAAATTACTAAATTGACCCCAACTTGTTATTAGAATTACTACTTTGTCAGACTTTCTTATTAAATTATTATATAAATATAGACAGATAGATTATGCTAATTTATCACACCCTTAAATTTTCAAGAAATATCTAATACTTAAATTTACTTTTGTTATTTTACTAAGTTCATTTACAAAATTTTAATTCAAGATATTTATAAAAACTAATGTCAATATGTTGTATACGAATACGATATAAAAATGAAATAATTCAATGAAGTGGACCTTTAATTCAAATAAAAAACTTTATATGCAATTTTTCGCATCTATAGTGATTATAATTCCATATCTAAATCTAAAATCTTGATTTATACAACATTTGTACTTAATAAAAGTATATTTAAACACATATACCAATATATGACATTTTTATAGAGTATTTATTGATCTTAAATAGTATTAAAAAAAAATTGTTAGATTACACGTGCATTTTTCAACAATTAAGCAATTATTTTTCGCAAAAACTCATATAAAAATGTCTCATGGATCTCTTTACTTGAAACAAATCTATTTTGATCTTTGATCCTAAACTGCAATCATAGCCCAAAAGTAATATAATTAACCCACCAAATAATAATTGAGTTATTTTTTGTTTTCTGGCCATTGATGATAACCATCATGAAATAGAGAGAGAAAATAAAGTGATATTTACATCAAAAATTTGTGATTGAAATTTTATTTAATACTAAAATTTATTTAAAACTTGTTTTTGGTTTCTTGACATAATACTTAAAAAAAATTAAAATCCATGTTCTCTTTTTCTTTTTCTCAATAATTAAAATTCTCATCACTATGAATTCATTTATTAATCTGATCCATTAGATCATCAAATTAAAATTTATCTCAACATGATTGTATATGTATGTAAATTCTAGTACACAAGAAAATATACACATCAACTTTCTAGCATCAATGAAAATGTGAGTATAATAATTTAATAAAGACAAATAAATTATTTGATCTTGAGAAGATTCAGAATAATTGATATGGTAGAAAATATAATAGAAAAACGGATGAATTAGGGCTAAAATTAATTAATTAATATAAGCAATAAGGAAATAAGAGAAAAAACTTGAACCGGAGCAATTGCAATCTGTTTCTCTGGAATCCGGTCACATAAAGCTTCCACCCATACCTCTCCCTGATGGTGCCTTGCAGATCAGAGTGCGTATATAAGGTGATCATATCCTGCTCTCCCGAAGATGAAGATGAAGAGTGTCGGGCCCTGATGAGTTTCGGACCATTTAGGCGTCTAGCTTTCCGAGTGGACTCTGTTGGAAATTTTGGATTAAAATTCCAGAAATTTTGTCTTGCTTTGGGCATTAATTGCATGTGGGTCCCAAATCCGATTGTGGCGAAGTAAGCATAAGGGGATGTCGATGAGGGTACAATAGAGAAAAGAATTCGCTTTGGTTCAGAGCTTGAATCAGAATATCAGTTGGAATGTGTTCACCTCCGTGAGAGGTTCATGACGAGATATTGTACGCCCAAAACGGATAAAGGGTGAATGAGAAATTGAATTTCAAAATTGCATGTTTGGATCTTTGCTTAGGCTTGGAAATTGGGAATGTGGGTTGTTGTCCCACATTAGAAAACCAACACAAAATTTTCCAATATATATAGTTTTTCACTATAGTGTGGGATTAGTAATGTTGGCAAAAAGGTTTTCTCTCACGCGTGGGGGGTGCAAATCAAATTCTAAATTGAACTTCGGACCATGGAACTCCTCGCCCGGCTCCTTTTGGCACCTCCCTTGACCTTTCATTTTCCAACATGTCCTTTGGCCAACTCCTTGATAACTCGTTTTTTGCTTTGCATTTTTTCGGGTCATATTGATACCGATTAGACGTTATTCCAGTTCGCCGTTTGTAAGGTGTTTGTGTTTGACACTGTTGCGTGTTCACCGTTGTGTCCTGGGAAACGGACGTCCTTTGAGCACTTTGAAGTGGGACAAATCTGTTTTAAGGAAACTGTGGTTACACAGTCCTCGGTTTTCCCTCGCCAAATTCAGTTTCCTTTCAGCTCTGTTTTCCCGCCATTTGTTTCAGTAAATTTGCAATAGACTCCTACTGGCTCTTTGTGGAAGAGCTCGCCTTTGTACTATGGCCGCAAGTATCCGAGGTATTACGAAGTCTTTACATTTTGGAAGAGGAACAAACAGTTTGTGTGCATCTCTTGAGTTGGAGTGTTGGGATCTCTGTGACCCAAAATTGGACAACATCGGCATGTTGAAGACAACGACGATGGTACGTACAAAAAATTTAGTTTTGATGTTCATAGGATAGAGATGAGGGTAAAGTGAGCTTGAGGTTGGATGGTCTCTCCCTGTTTGTTGGACTCAACGACTCCTTAGCCATTGAAACATCAGCTGAGGATTTGAACTTGAATCCCGATTCTATCTACTTTACGGACGACAAGGAACTTATGTCGAGGGCTTATTTCATGGGACATCCATATGGTGGGCATGACATTGGTATTTTCGATTATCAAAATAGGACAATCTATTATCCTTATGATGTTCAAAGTATTTCAAGGATTATGTCAGCGACTCTCTGGTTTACTCCCAACCACTATTCATGATACTCCTTCAAGTGATTGTTATATATATAAAGGTACGAGAGCTCAAGTTGATCATATGACATGGGTGTCATTCAATCTTTATCCGAGCATTTTGTATACTCGCAAAATATCTCTTTGAGTTCTTTTTAATACAAGTGGAGTGCTATAATTGTTATCGACTTATCTTTAATCACAATGCAATATTTAATACATCATGCTAATTTATCACACCCTAAAATTTTCAAGAAATATCTAATACTAGTATTTACTTTTGTTATTTTACTAAGTTCATTAAAAAAACTATTTAAGATATTTATAAATATTAACATATTGATATCGTCTACGAATACTATACAAAAATGAAATAATTCAATGAAGTAGACCTTTAAAATTGAAGGGTCAAAAAATTAATTTTGCTATGTGCCATGAGAGGACACTTTTTGGTGGCGTTTCCTTTGCTTTGAATATATAAATAGTGTACGTTTCGTGCGAGATCATCTCACAGATCGTATTAGTTAATATTTTTATATATATCAAGTAATACTTTTGTATTATATTATGTATATATATTACATAATATAATACAAAAGTATTACATGATATATAGAAAAATATTATCTAATATATACAAAAATATTATATGTTCACGTACAAAAGTATTACTTAATATAAATATTACATAATATACACAAAAGTATTACATATTGCACGAGAGAGAAAGAACACCGAACAACCTAGGATCTGCATGTTTTTTTAGTGACCCAACCCGACCCAATTCGGGTCATGTATCCTAAATACAAAAGTAGGATCTGCGTGTTTTTTGAGTGACCCGACCTGACCCAATTCGGGTTATGTATCTTATAATACAAAAGTATTATCTAATACACATAAAAGTATTACATATTTTCTTATAGTCCAATTTAACTCAAAACGCCTCATATAAATACAAAGTATTACCTAATATACAAAAACGTATTACCTAATACATACAAAAGTATTACATAATTTCTTATATTCGACCCGATCCGGGTCTCACCCAAAACTTTGTCATTTATAAATGTCAAAACAAAATAAGTTAGGATTATAGATATTCTTTGGCTTAATTGAAAAAAAAAATTCAAAATAACAATTTAATCACGACTTCTTAAATTTAATTTCAAAATAATGCAAAAACTTATATGAGATCGTCATAAGACCTTACGTGACACAAAATTTTATATGGTCTTATGCAATATCGATTAATCGTATGTGTTGAGTGGGTTGAACTACTTTTATTGATCCATATGAATTATGTCTTACATAAGGTCTCATGTGAGATGTCTTACATAAGGTCTCATGTGAGACCGTCTCCATAAGACTTATTTAAAAATTCACGACTTTAACTTACTATTGCAATTAATACGATGATATAAAACGGTGTGAACCGGCTGTGTTAAACTGCAATAGTGAGTTAAAATCTTAATTTTTATGTAAATGTTTCAGTTGTGATCTTCAAAAAAATTAAATGTGATTTGAATTGATATAGTATGCTAAAGTCCTAATATATATGTAAATGTTAAAGATGTGATCTCCAAAAAACTTAAATTTGATTCGAATTACAATAATTTGTCAAAGTTGTGATTTTTTTTTTAATTTTAATAGTTGAGATTAAATTGTAATTTTTGAAAATATGGTAAGTTTTTTAATTTATTTATTTTGCAATTAAGTCAAATCCTTTTGAGGTTTATCCTTAAATAATTCTATAATGTATAATTTAAAAGATGCTCAATATGGATTGGAGCCCAAAATATTCATTTATGATTTATCCGCTAAAAAATATTTTCCATGAATATATATATATATATATAACTATGGTTTATATATATATATATATATATATATATTTACACTAATCGTTATATAAAAAAATTACCATGATTTATGGATAATTAATCATAATCTCTTATTAAGTGGATATTTTGTAACTTCTACTGCAACAACATGAAAAAAAAACCGTATTACTGTATATGATGGAGATGAAGCCACGCAACTATACCTCGAGAAGTGATAGGTAGAAAATAGGTGCATTTTATTGTTGATTTATTTGAGATTTTACGATATTTGATGTGAGTAAATGCATTATTTTCTTACTTATATGTGTTTTTTGTCTCCAAATACTTTATATATTATTTTCTTGATTATTTTAGGAGATTTGGAGGATTTTGGAGGTAAGGAAAGTGGGTGGAACGAGACGTGGAATTAATTGGGTCATTCTTAATTCAATAGGCCAAAGTAAAGTTGAAGAAAGAAGAGGAGTGGGCCTGAGCCCGTTTCACTTAGTCAAGGAGAGCTATTCATATAAGTTGAGAAATTGAAGCATGAGAAATAGTCCAATTCAATGGGCTTAAGAATAAATAAGGAAAAAACATTACAAGCTCAGTGATTAAAAGCAAGAAGGGAGGCCCGTCCAATACACACCATTTATGTTTTACTTTTCCTCCAAGTCAGGAGAAGATCACCATGGACGTAAGGAAGAGTTTAGAGAGAGAAACAATTTATTTTCTTAGGTTAAGTTTGATGGATTTCCTAATTGCTCTTATGGATTCGATTTCGAAGATGCTCGGCTAAATTCTTAATTTCGGTTAGCAGGGATGTTTGAACTCGTATATCTATTTATTTTCTAATTAATCCCGTATTACCTTCTCGATATTTGATTGAAATTGATTATGTTATCTGTGTATAATATTCTCGATTATTGATGCTTGATTTAGCCTGATCACCTAGGTTAAGTGTTTGGTAATTAATTGCTAGAATCTTAAATCATGAATCCTAATTGTTATGGTTTAATTTTCATAAGTGGTAAACTAGAGGTCGTGCATCTCTAGGGTAGCATAATCCTAAATTATCGAATCGAGTTTGTGTATTCGTAGTCTAATCCATCCTATCGTCTTGGTGGTTAATGTATTTGATGAATTAAATCTAGAGAGTTTATTATAGGTTATTCAATTAAATAGGGTTAATTAGCGAGCGAATCCTAATTTAACTAATTTTAAGAGACAATTCGGTTTAACAGAGCTTGTTGTTAGACTAGAGGTGATAATTCCATGATAATCTGAGAGAGGGGTAATACATTGATTAGGGAATAATTGATATTGGGGAATAATTGAACTGAAATATTTGCATATATTGATTTCTTATTTAATTTGATTTTTAGATTTATTTTATTTAATTTAGTGATAGTTAATCAATCTCAAAAACCCTCCACATAATTTGTTATTTAATTGAATTGAATATAGGTGGCGTAGTTTAATCATCACTTCTCATGAAATCGACTTTTACTTGCCATTGCAATTAGCTAATGAGGTTAGGAAAGAAATTAATAATTTTATCGCATTACGACGCGCGGTCAAAAGGCAAGACACGTGATTAACTAAGTCAAGAATTGAGCCTTTTAAAAGTGATTTATTTCTATTTATCCTATTACATATTAGTATTTTCATTTGACCCTTGTGTTATGGGCTTTTCCATGTTAAACCCAAGTTTAAGAGTATTTATATTTGTTGTGTGTTATTATCTAGACGGTATTCATTGAATCAACATTAGATAGAAGGTGATTTTGATAATATATTTATCATAGATGATCTAGAAATTATTGAAACAATATTTTGGTAATTATAAATAGTAAAAAAAAAAAGGAAAGTAAAAAGAATAATTAATAATTTAATATTACTGAATGGAAGCTATCATCATCTTCACAAATTCTATGTAGCTGACGAGGCCATCTCCATCATGATCTACTTCTCTGATCATCTGTTCAGCTTCTTCATCGCTTAGCCTCTCTCCTATATTTATCATCACATTTTTCAACTGCAAATTAATTCATAAAAAGACATGATTAAATCCACTGCTTAATTATTGCATCACACATCAATATGGCAGTTAATAAAAATCATGATAATATAATATGATAATAATCAAAATCATTATAATAAAAATGAATAGGATAAAGTTAAAGTCAAAGGGCGTTTTGGTAAAATTATACCTCAAAGGCGGATATGAATCCATCTTGATCACGATCGAAAACTCTGAAGGCTTCTTTCAGCTCTTCTTTCACATTTTCCTGCCAATTTCATTTCTTTTAATTTTATTTCTACTCTTTCCAAAATTCAATATTATTCTTTTTTTTTTGCTAGGGCTTAAATAAAAATAAAAGTAAAAATAGAAAAACAATTTCAAGTATAATTTTTTTTTTCTTTTTCACTTTGCAATGTAAACTTTTATTTTCTCCAATTGCATTCCAAATTTCTTGGTTCTTCACTTTGCAACCTAAATCAATTTCTATCATTTTTCCTATCAATATCAAAATTTTCTTTTGATTTCTGCTCAAACTGAGTTTGAAAATAAAATACAAAAATTTGATTTGGGATCTTGGTTTGATTACATGGAGCATTTTGACGTATATAATCTAGTTTAAAAAATTTGAAATATCAAATTCAATTTTGATCGGAAAAGTTATTAGAAAAATGGACTTGGCAAATTGAAACTCTAATCATTGAAGTGCAATTAGTTGCAAAATACAAAAATGAACATATTTGAAGTAATTTTTTAACCTTTTTCATAGTTACAATATAAAAAGAAAATAAAAAGGTACCTTCATCTTAGTAGCCATAATACTTAAAAACTCATCAAAATCCAAAGTGCCATCTTCATCAGTATCAGCCTCATTCATCATTTCTTGAATTTCTTCCTTTGTGGGATGTTCATTCAGAGATTGGATCGCTAATTCCAGTTCCCCCACTGTTATAGTCCCTTAAACCAATAAATTAATGATAAATAAATACAAAAATATGAATCTCTTAAAACTTCAAATAATAACAATTAATAATAATGAAAATTAATGAATTAGAAACTCACCATCAGAATCTTTATCAATCAAGGAAAAAGCTTCACGAAACTCGGCCATCTGCTCTGCTGTGAGTGAGTTTTCAGCCATTTTTTCAATAGCTTTTTAAGTGAAAGTGAAGAAACTCGAGATTCCACTCAACTTGGGAGTTACATAGACACACCAAACGGGTCATGACTTCTACTATCGATATAAATTATATAATATCAATTACGTGATTCAAACAACATATTTAATAAGTATATATTAGACTGTTAAATCAAATTGTATTTGTATTTTTTTAATGTAATTGTATCTAATGTGTTTTAAATGATATCATTTGTCAATTAATCGACGTGATAATATGAATGATTGAATAATCTTTTATAAATAAATACAAACTAAAATAAGTGTGAGTTGATTAATAAGAATTATTTAAACATGATTTCAAATGTATTAATCAATGAAATTGATTATTTTTTTTCTCGAATGTGTGCTTTAGAATAAACAATGAAAATTATTTGTGGAATTTTAATTTTTTCTTATCATTTAAAGAAAAGAAAATTTGATGATTATTCTAAACTAACACTAAATTTCAAACTAAAAACATATTGGGAGAATGAATAATATAATAGTCATAACTATATATATTTTTTCAAAATAATAAATAAAAAATATTCACGTTCCTTTACAAATACAACATATATTTCAATAATTAAATAACACATGTACACCATGTTATATTTAATTCTAAATTATACGATATTACTACACAAAATCATAAATTATTATTTTTATATATAATATATAACTCTTTTTTCTAATTTTATTTTAACCATAAAGTATTTTCAATCCATGTATACCATACGTCCTATGCTAGAAAAAAAAATAAAAAAATATATACACATATATTAGTATAGGATCTATGTAATACACGAGATTTTTTTTAAAATAAATTAAATTTTGTAAAATCAATAAATATAAATATTATTTATTTTGAGAAAATATTATAATTTTGTGACATATCTATAATCTAGTTTAGAATTAAAGATAATAGAATTTGATTAATATATTATTTAATTATATATGTTGTATATCTAAAGAAACCTAAATAATTTTTATCTACTATATTGAAAAAGCATATAATGAAAAAAATCCAATAATTCAAACTTAAAGAACCAAAACAAATTCGCTGAAAAATTATGATAACTTAAATTTTTCAATTTGAAAAATAAAAAGATGTTAAAAATAGAGTCAAAAGCTCCACTGACTTTTTTTTGAAAAGAAAATCGGTGACTTTTGCGGGATGGGTGGGTCGGGGGTGCGGTGATCCCACTATTTTTTGCTACACAAATTTGAAATTACATTTTTAGCCTTCGTATGATTTGTAAAATCACCCTACCTTGTCATCAAACCATGTTTTGTATTTCTTTTCTTTTGTGACAGTGGTTCTATTATATATAAATATAATTTAAAAATACTATCATAGTGGGGGAAAATTAATGTGAACATATGGTAAAAGTCAAACACTCATTAGAAAAAAGTAATTCAACGTTCAAGATTAAAACTTTAATGAATTAAGAGTCATCCATCCAAAAATCAAATGGCTTTATACGCAGAACAGATCTGGTCATGAAGACTGATCACTGTTTTGATGACTCTTCATTTTGGATATTAAATCGGTATTATGGATCCACTAAATAAAATACATTGACAAAGTCTTGCGTAAAATGATTTCATGGATTCGATTTGATCCGGTCAACGGGTCAAAGTCAGCAGTTAAAGTCAGCAGTTAATACCAGATCAACAAAAATCAAATGTAAACTTTTATAAATATTAGGTAATACTTTTTGAAAATATCACTTTATATACGTAAAAGTATTATATGTTACACATGAATATTACATTATAAAAATAAAACACCATGTAATACTTTTATGTACATTAGATAATACTTTTTGAAAGTATCACGTGATACACATAAAAACTATTACATGGTACACATGAAAGTATTACATATAAGAATAAAATATCATATAATACTTTTATTTACATCATGTAATACTTTTTGAAAGTATCACATGGTACACATGAAAATATTACATTACAAAAATAAAACACAATATAATACTTTTATGTACATCATGTAATACTTTATGAAAATATCACATGGGACACATGAAATTATTACATTATAAGAAAAAAACACAGCATAATACTTTTATGATGTATTACATGGTACACATGAAATTATTACATTATAAGAATAAAACACCATGTAATACTTTTTGAAAATATCATCATGTAATACTTTTTGAAAATATTATCATGTAATATTTTTGTGTATATCAAGTAATAATTTTTGAAAATATCACATAATACACATAAAAGTATAATGTAATAATTTTATGTGTATAAGATAATACTTGTTGACCGGTGACTTTTTGATTTTGACCGTTGATTTTTTTACTATGACCATTGACCGGGTTAGGTTACTCGTCTCACAAAATGGGATTCGTGAAACGGTCTCGCACAAGACCTACTCAATCCATGAGACGGTCTCGCACAAGACCTACTCAAATGCATTAGATGTGATATTTACGGTGCACACATTACAAAAATTAAATCACAAATATAGTCATATTTTATCTTGGTTAGTATAAAAAATTAACATGATTTTTTTTGAAATTGCAACCTAATTTTATAAAAAGATTATAATTTGAACCTATTATTTTTTTGATAATTTTTCCGATCAAAATCAAATTTGATTTTCCAATTTTTTTATTAAAATACATGAAATCTAATTTTCAAACCAAAATACATGAAATCAAAACACTTTATATTTCAAATCAAATGAAAACCTCAGATCAATTTTCTAGTTTCCACTTGATTTAGGCTCAATTGGAGCAAAAATCAAATGAATTTTTCGATTTTGCATTGGAAGATTGCCTGAAAATAAACCTAGATTGCAATTTAAAAAAAAAAATTGTGAATTTTGGGGGACAATTGGATAAAAGATAATTAAGTTGCAATTGAAAAAAAATTAAAATATTTGGGTTGGTTTTTTATGTTTAATGTGAGAGTTTTTTTTACTTTTACCAAGGTAGATGGGTTACCCTGTACCCCATGGGAGGGGTACATGGTACACTACTTTTTTAATTTGGTATGAGTAAATAAATGTATTTTTGGTAGATAATATGTAAATATATTTTGAAATTCTATAATTACACTTATTTTGGGATAAATTTTTTTTTAAACTAAAACAACATTTATTTTTGGATGGAAGGAGTAGATACATTTCTCAATCAAGCAAAGTCTCAAATTCCAGAACTTCATACCCATTTTAAATCAAAAAAAGAAAAGAAAAGTGACATACTCCCTTTTGTAAAAAAAAAAAAAAAAAAATGACATACTCATCTATATATGTAGAAATATAAATATACAGAAAAAAAATTATCTAAAAAAGTTTCACAATAATAGTGCCATAGATAATATCAAGTATATATAATATCTACAAAATCAATATAACTATTACAAATATGTAATATTAGTATTTTTATATATATTTTTAAATTGGGCATACATTAACAGATGCAATATAGACATGTTATAGATGATTTAGTTATGGAACTTTCGGTAGAAGAAATGCAATACAGACATATATCTCTGTACGTAGTTATGCAATGCAGTTGGACTATCATCAATAATATTTGCATTCTTGAAAAAAAAAAAGTTTCAACGCGGAGATATTCTGTTACACCGAGTCTTCCATGTCAAGTTCCACTTTCTTTAGTCAAATATGCTAATAGTATTATTAGTCTTGCTATTTTATAGAGTCAAGAGTCATGAAATGCTAGTTGCATAATTTATCTTCCCAGTGGGTATGTGGAGTCTCACTATATAGTTGTTTTGAGGGGTATATATATTAGAACTCATTAATGAAAAAGACATAAGAAGTGTATATTTTCTATTCATTAATTACATACTCTCAAACTATACATGTATCCTAAGAAGTGTATATGTCTTGACCATATCCAAAATTAAGGAACATACAATGATTTAACAAGAATTAAATTAATAAAACACAATTATTAACAACTATAATGATTGATTTTTTTTGAGAGAAACATCCACAACAAAACTAGATGGTATACATGGATCTAGAAACGTCATATGGATCTAGAAACGTCATGTCGGCCATCTTCGAAACTTATCTCAATAGATCCCGCACACTATAGTTAAAGGAAAGATGCAACAAAGATTCATCATCAAACCCCTGCAAACGACAGACCTTATCGGTATTAAAAAAAATTCTTTTGCTAACAATCTTTTTATCAAGGTAAATGTGTGCTAAAGAAGAGTTTAGAAAGAATGAAACCCTTCCATATGAAGCTCATATCGAGAACCTTAGTCTCTTCTTATTGAACATGTCATATAGAACCAAAGTGTCAACGAGTGCACCACCCCGATAAGTGAAGTGTAGTTAAAATGACGATCAACATATATCTTAAGTAAAATTTCCCAAATTTCAATGATATATTTGAAAAGTGAATTACGATTATAAGAAGTTCACTCTAAAACATAATTTCAATAAAGATAGTAGTGGTGTACCCACTTATCCAAAATGAGCTTGTCTTAAGATCAAATTCTAAAAGATACGAAAAAAAAAGCATTGTTCCAAAACTTAATATGCCGTACATCCTAACCACCCTCCCTAAAAACAAATCCTACCAACCCACAATGAGTCTTTACCCCACAAGGAAACTCTACAACGATTATGTATACAATTAATGACAACAAATAACATCTCTTTCTAATAAGCAAAAATTTTCCTTTCTCCATAACAAGTAGGAGTTTGAATCTTATTTCAAAGGAGTCACATTGTGTAACTTGAGTTTGAACATAGAATATTGTAAAAAAATAATAGAAAAGAATTGCACTTCACATTTATTCTCTCTCTAGGATATTGCCATTTGCACATAAACATTATTTACAACATGTTTTTTTTCAAAATATAATTTTTATTATTTTTTATTTATTTAACAACTTTGATTGAAAAACCTTAACAACTCGTTATCAATTACCTCAATGCTTCCTACTTCATTTTAAGTGCACATATCTTTTAAATTAAATTAAAATAAAAAGTTCACACGCTTTTTGGGCTTTGGGCTTTAGATTTTAGTCCAAATATGGATGGGCCCAACTGTGGATCCGAAACGGCCGCTCATAGTGTACCGTTAATTCACAGACCCGTTTTCACCACTCACTAGCTGCTTACAATTCAGTACTGCAAAAAAATCAATAATCAAGAAATCTTAAATACAAAAATTCTTCTGCATATTCACTCTACATCTAGAGTGAGAGCCGACATCTCAAAATTTCTCTGAAGCAGTAGGTTTCTCTCACTAGCTCCCAGTTGCCTTGGTCGAGGTATACACCAATGTGTTTGTTATGCTTCTAGGGTTTAGGGTTTATGGCTATAATAACTATTCATTTTTTTTTAACTGTAGAGTATCATTGGTGCAGCGATGTTTTTCTTGTTTTCTTACATTTCCTAAGGTTAATTTTATCCGGATTTAGTATATTGTTCTTAGAATTAAGAATGTAGGTTTGTGGTTTTCTGAGTTGTTTTGACTTGTGCCTTTAGGATTAGGGATTAATTTTCGCCGACCTAGAAAGGATTTAATTTAATGTTGGAATTTTGAAACAGTGACTTGATTTCGTGGTCTTTTGAGATTGAAAAAGTTGGCATTTGAATTTATAGGATTGCATGTCATTTTTTTGGCTCTGCATTTAGGTTCAACTTTTGTTTTGTTTCTTTGATTTTTGCTTTTTGTATAAATTAGCTTCCTTGGAAGATGGGGAGTTGAAGTGGAAATCGATAGGTTTGTTGAATTGTTGTACTTTCATTTGTGCTAACTTTTTGTAGTTGATGATAAACTAAAGAGTCCACCAAGTCCAATTACTTCCCGTTTCTAGCGTGAACCTAAATTTGTCAATACATTGATGACTATCTATATTATTCATAATCATTCAAGGCCATTTGAATCTATAACTATTATATGTTCTGTAAAGTAGCTTTCTTCATCACTTTATATTTATAGTAATATATTTCTTTTACACAGTTTATGAGATGGAGTTTGTGCTGTGGCTTGAAGTTTATGAGTTGGTTTATTAAATATTTTTTGTGATAGAGTGTTTCAGATTTTGACTCTCAATCAACAAAAATTCTTCTTTGTAGTTATATTCATATTGTTGTAATCATGCAATCTTTCATTAGTTTTCATCAATTTCAGTTCATTTTTATCCTTTTGAAATTATTAACATTCAGTCTTCCTTTTTGCTTGCGTATTTAGGAATTTTGTTAGTTGTATTGCCTTGGTAAACCCGTGACATTGAAAAGTTTTGCTGTTTTGCATGCTTTTCCTCAAGACTTGGAGTTTTTGAAATTTTAAGCAATAACGTAGATATATCGTGGAGGCATTTTGTTTCTTTGTTCTGAAAATTCAGCAATTTAATTTGATTATTGCTGCTGCTGCTGCTTTGTCATTTCACATGTATGTTTAAATATGCTGCAGGAGACAACTAGCTGAATCCTATTTCTGTTATTCACTTAAAAACTATCTCTTGTGCCATTTTTTTAATAACTTGCTAGAAATATGACATTCTCTGACATCAATGATTTCAATTAATAGAAAAGCTTATAGAGGAGAAAAAAGATTTCCCAGAGACTACCATCTTAGCATTGTGAGTAGTATGAAGAAGACAAAGAACCCATCGGTTTTCCTGGATGTTTCCATCGATGGGGATACTGCTGAAAGAATTGTAATCGAGGTAGTTATCTTATTGGAAGCACATTCAAGATATTAAGATGGTTTAAACATGCATTTGTGCTCATAACCTGTGACACATTTTTCCTACTCTCATAACAATTTTTGTAATGCAGTTATTTGCTGATGTTGTCCCTAAGACTGCTGAAAATTTTCGGGCGCTTTGCACGGGTAAATTGAATTGCTGCAAATTTTTTTTTTTTTTTTTTTTTTTGTGATCGACTGCGTTCTAGGGTTGTTTAGGTGATTAGTGTTATCATTACTTCTTTGATAATAGGTCTGTGACATTTTGAACAGTATCATTTTGTTGATGCGTACAGTTAATTTATATATATATATATATATATATACATCTCTTCTATTTGTCCTATATGTTTCCATTGTGCTCAGAAATAAGTTGAACGAAAATGGGACAACCACTTTTTTGTTATATTTCTTAAATCTTGATTTCACAAGTTTCAAATAAGTGAAGTACACTTCAAATGTCTTTATCCTGGAACTTGGGAAGTAGCCAAACTATTGGAGGAAGCACTAGTTTAGGTTTTTTATCCCTGCATTTTTTGCAAATGCCCCTACACTTGTTTTTTAATGGTGCCTATATTATACATTGGTCTTTGTGAGGAGAGTTTATGTATTTCTAAATACCAAAGCTATTTGTTATTACACTCAGCTCATATTATTCATTGAAAAACACAAATGTAGGAATGATGACTGGTAAAAGATATTCTTATGAGAAACTAGAGATCATGTGTATCATTCATATAAGTTTTGTGTTTGTATATGCTTTGTGTATTTGCCTATTACAAAAATTTTCATGAGTGCTGACTAATAACTTGTTTTAGCATCCGAAAGCGTCAGATTGGAAGGTTCTGCCTTCTAACTTCTAATACTCATACTCATACTCATACTTCGGCTTTGAATTTGTTTTCCTTAAATGTTGTCTTGGTACTGAGTTCCAAGTTCTGGTAAATCTGGTCTGGATCTATGATATTGGTTCTGATTTTTGTCTCATCATATTCTTGCTTTAGTTTTTTCCTTGTTTTATTATCTCTCCTCCTATTAATGCATACGTCACCTTGTTTTCAATAAATAATTATAATTTATAGCAAACAACTGATACCCAAGAGTCATCAAACTTGAAATGTGGTACCAGACTAAGGAGGAAGTATAAACTTTATATGACCATGAACTTTATGATGTTTTGGTTTATTTTACATGATCCAAATTAACTTGAATCCACGAATTTTGAAGTTATACATGTGCAAAATTTGGAGTTATACATGTTTTGGTTAATTTATGATTATCTTTTTACTTGATCAAAAGCTGAGACTGATAATAAGTATTAGAATTTTCGTATTTTAAATAAGCTGGTGGTTCGTGCACTGTCATCGAATACTTAAAGTGTAGTTTTCAAGGAGTTTTGTTGCCCATGAGTAATGCAAAATTTGTTGCTCTTACACCTACGCTAAGTTCCTTACATTGGGAATCTGCCTCTTCCTGTTTGTAGTTTTAAAAAAGGACAAGGAAAACCTCTTATTTAGGGAAAAAAAAGGCATAAGGAAACCAATGCAAGAAGACAGGAACCCCCGGGAGGATGCTTGTCCTGAGTTTGCTCGGACCTGGTCCAACTCCAGCTACATTTTCTTAACACTCCTCAAATATTGTGAATTCCTGCTCCCTTCTAATTCATGATTGACTGACAAAACCTTATATAACCTAATTGTTTGGCTTAGAGGAGTCTGTGTTTGATGCAGAATGGGTTTTCACATTCTCTACTCTGTCTTTTTTGCCTTTTCTGCAATCTGTTCTTTGTGAATGAAATAACGGAGGATACTGGTTGAATTCTTTGGTTGGTTATTTCAGGAGTTGGTTGGAAGAATACTTTTGTTGGATTCTCATAGTTTGGTTTTTGAGTCTACAATAATTTATCGGTTGGCTGTCTTTTTAATAATATTCCGTCTCTCTGTTTAGGTGAGAAGGGTGTTGGAATCTCAACAGGGAAACCTCTGCACTACAAGGGGTCTACATTTCATCGCATAATTAAAGGATTTATGGCACAAGTATGTTGTTCATTTGCTCAGAAAATGTTTCCAAAAAAAAAGGGTCAATATCTTGATTACTGCTTCTTTTTTGTTATCCTGCAATCTGTTCTTTTCTTACATTATTTTGCTCCAGTAGGGTCAAGTATGTGGTTATAATTATTATTTTTATTTTTTTTTGCAAATATATTTTCTTCAAGTATGTGTACCGAAGATTACTCTTGAAAACCTAATCAACCTTTTGGACTTTCTTTTTCCATATGAAGGGCGGCGACTTTTCAAAAGGAAATGGTATGCTTTTCTTCTTCCAGATCTGGTGCTTTCAGCTGATACTGGTAGCCTGGTATGAGATATAACTTCCATCTGCGTGCTCTGACTCGTAAGTCGCTACTTCTTAATGGCTTGCAGGAACTGGTGGAGAAAGTATTTATGGAGGCAAATTTGCTGGTACTTTTTTCTGTGTGTTTATTGTTTAAGCTCAACTATCCCTGGTTGCTAGTATACTAATTGGCTAAATAAAATTGATCTTTCTTCACAGATGAAAATTTCAAGCTTGATCATACTGGCCCCGGTTTTCTCTCGATGGCTAATGGTGGTCCAAACACAAATGGATCGCAGTTTTTTATAATTTTTAAGCGGCAACCGCATCTTGATGGGTATTCGTTTTTATGGAGAGTTTTGTGCGATATTATGTTCTTGATTTCATAAATTTATTTTTACTTTCAGCTTGAAATTGGTTTATAATTGCAATCTGAATTATTTTCTGAAATCTTTTTTTTTTTTTTGTGGCAGAAAACATGTTGTATTTGGAAAGGTTGTTAGCGGAATGGACATTGTTAAGAAAATGGAACAGGTTGGAACAGCTGATGGGAAACCAAGTGGATCTGTAAAAATTGCAGATTGCGGTGAGATGTCTAAGACCAAGATGGAAAATCCAGTTAGCGCTGAAAAAAAAGGTGCTGTACTTGTTTGAATGGAAAAGGTTATTTTCTGCATTTTGACGAATTACATTTTGACATTTCTTCTCATGATGTGATCCAGAAAAGAAGAAAAAATTAGTAAGAGGAGATCAAACTAATGATGGTTCTGATATTCGCACCAAAGGGAAGAAGAAAGCATCTTTGAAGGATAAAAGGAGAAAGAGGAGCTACTCTTCATCTGATTCTGACAGCTCTGAGTCTGATTCTGATTCTGATTCATATTCATCGGCGTCTGAATCATATTCCGACTCCGATTCAGATTCTTCTTCAGCATCTTATTCTTCATCTTCATTAAGTGATGGACGACGTAGGAAGAAGAGGAAATTGATAAAGAGGGGAAAACACCAATCTGGGAAAAAAGGGAGGGGTGTAGAAAGGAAGAAGCGTAGAGCTCAGCATACAAGATCACGTCGAAATTCTAAAAGGTCTTTCTCTATCTTTCATGATTGTTCTTTCTTCTTACTCAGCATAGTGCTTTCACCTGCATCATATATCCGTTTCCAATATCCTACTTTTTGAGCAAGTTTATGTCTAACTAATACATGCCATTTTCTTTGGAAAATAATGTTGCTTGTTTACTCTCTATATGTTCAACAAAAAATATGTTGCCTGTGCTAAATATCATATATTATATTACAAAAGAATGTTTAGAATTGCATTCGTGATAATTTTGGAACTGACTGGGTTGTCCTGTAGTTTCACAACTTCTCCCTCTCTGAAAGATTTTGTTTATGCAATGAAGTTCTCATTTGCTATATTCTGTATTGATATTTGATGTTTAGGGACTTGGGAAGTTCTAGTGATACTGATAGTAATGGTAGCAGTAGTGGCAGAAGCAGCAGTTCTGATGAGGAAAATGCACGTAGAGGCAAATCTTCAAGGAAAACCAAGACAATAATTGAGAAAGAGAAGAAACCAGATCATACTCTTGGTACTTACTTCTTTGGTTCTCATGCATTGTCTTTGTTGTCTTTTTCATGGCTCGAGTACAAATCAAGAGTGGTTTGTATTGCTTTTGAATATAGCCCTGTATCTGACATGTCTCATGTAACTGGCCAATGTGAAGGGAAAGAGATGAAGTCACCGATTCTGAACTTAGGATCTACTGAGGAGCTAAAAGCTGATGATAGGATATTAAACAGGGATGACTCGTCTCATGAAGAGGGTGAATTTTCTCACAAGAATGTCAGCCATATGAATAATAGTCTGGGGCATATCAACAATAACGAAACTGCCACTCGACTTGAGCAAGCTAATAATTCAAGCAGATCCAGGTTCTTAAGACACCTTGCTTTAATCTCTTACATACCGTTCTTTCGCTCATGAGATTTTGATCACATTCTTTGGATTCTATACTTTTGTCCTTGAGAGATAATTTAATTTAGTTGTTAATTTTCTCCTTTGCAAGCTATATGACTAATGTTTAACCCAGATTATTGAATTTCTTCTTTTGACTGGCAGGAGTCGGACCCCAAGATCAAGTCCTCGCAGCAGTCCGAGCAGAAGTCCCATGCTTCCAGAGAGCAGTAATATTCCTAAAGATGAGAAAAATCTTTCCAGGAGCCCAATCAGAAGCCCTGCAGGCATAGGTTCCCAGCCTTCTGCTTCTAATCATGGTCGGGATTTATCTCGAAGCCGCTCTCCAGGTGGAACTCAGAAGCGTGTTAGAAAAGGCCGGGGCTTTACTGAAAGATATGCATTTGTTAGAAAATACCGTACACCTTCTCCAGAACGTTCACCTGATAGATCTTATCGTTATGGTGGAAGAAACATTCAGAGGTATAATGACAGGTAATTTCTGAATACAATGCACCTTCCTTTTAGTATCTCTCTGGTATTGATGCACAACTAATAGCTGTTAGAAAATCTGGGTGATGAGTGTTGGCCCCAAAATGAAGTATATGAAGTAAACAAAGGTTCTTAGTCTCAGATTACTGTTAGTTTATTATTCTATTCTAGCAGTTTGATGTTTTATAACCTGCTGAGCTTTTTATCACCCAAAACGGAATGTCTGAATTTCTTGACATCTTATCCAGTCAATCTGGATTTCCAAGTCAATTTCTAAGAAAATATGTTCCGACTGTTTATTAAGCTAACTGTACTCATACCTCAATATTACAAGCTCTTCTGTTTTTCCATTCTACCTCAAGCATTATTAGAGGAGTTCAAATTTGTGAGTTTAGTCATGTAATGCCCTGAATTCAACCCTCGTGTTGAATGTAATACGTTGATATGATTTAGGACTAGTGTGCACCAATCAATCCATTTTCAAAAGCATTATTCTTAGAGCAAATGTCTGAACAAGTAATAACCATTCTCCATTGCCCTTAGACAATTTGTGACTTACCTTACATGCTGTTTGTATGCATTGTCATGTTTGTTATAGGTATTCAAGCTACAGAAGTGGATATGAACGCCCATCACAAAGACGTTTCCGGAGCCCACCTAGAAGAGGAAGAAGCCCACCCAGGTTTATATCTCTCTTCTCTTGCATTGTCCCTGGCTCAGTCTGCATTTAATTCTGGCACTGCATGTCATTTTTTCTCCCATTTATGTTCTATGAAACTTCTAGGGGTCTTTGGTTTCATTTCCAATCTTCATTTTCCAGAGACAAATGGGTTTGTTTTGTGTGTTTTTTGGGAGCTCGTTCTCACAAAATATTATTATGAGCTTTCAAAATGATAGAATGACATTGATAAGACATCTACTGATGAATGTTTTCCAGTAACCACAACATAGTAATTCATTAAAAACATAACAGAAAATGTCTCCCAAGAATGCATCACTCCGTTTTATTTCAACAAAATATTCAAACTCATTTTCCATTCTCACTATCATAATAGTCCTTGAATAATCTTCTTAGAATAACTGGAAATAAAGCCAAACATTATTGCGTAGATTATTGATTTGTTAACTATGTTCTATGAAACTCCCCTAGACCCTTTCCTTTGCACATAAAATATATGCTATTTTTGCTCATCTCTAACAACCTCTGTTGATCCTTGAAATTGTTTTTAATTATTTTTCTCTAGTTTTTCAAATTATGTTACTTTGTTGGTGTTAGATATGAACGTAAGAGGAGTCGGAGCAGGAGTGTTTCTCGAAGCCCTGGCTCAAACCGTACTCGTGGGAGGCGCCATAGCAGAAGTCCCGAGCGCAGTCCTAGCCCAGTAGATAGGCGTCCCCCTGTGCTTAGTGACAGACTAAAATCTCGTCTCGGCCCACAAAAGAGCGATCGTTTCCCTCGAGGCAGGAGGTCTATTTCGCGCTCAAGGAGCCGCAGTTCATCACGATCTAGATCTGCTGACGGTGCTTCAAGAAAGCGAACGACAAAGGTATCCACACCTTCGCCTCGAAGCTCCCCATCAAGCCCCGAGGGTGGACAACACCGGGGCTTAGTATCTTATGAAGACATAGATGTGAGTCCAGACAATGGGTTGAATTAGTTACTTTGTAGGTAAGAAGCATGAAATCTTGGGTGGTGTTTTGATGTTGGTTCTATGTTGTAATATTCGTGAGATGTTTCTGCTGTTTATTTGAAACTTAGCATTCAAAATCTTGGATAATATTTTGCAACTGAGAGTAGACTGATATGAAGGGAAATCTCTGTAGTTTTTCCCATTTTCCCAAATAATTTATAGGGGTCTCTCTGTGAAATTTGAGGTGCATATTAAGTTGGGCAACTAACAAGCCCACAGCCCGAATGGTATTTAAAGCCCATTTAGTTCAAACCCAGATATATATTCCACAACGAATAACCCAGTACCATTGCTGAGTTTGGGCTAATGGGATATACAAATAAGTTGTTTTTTATATGACGTGGATAAATGACAATCACAAATCTTTTTATAGTTTGTAGAAAATTTTATTTTACTCAATATTCCAGACACAATATGACGGCAGGAAACATAACAAAAAATTTGTTTTATATAATATTATCTAAAACTATAAATATATATAAAAAGAAACTACGTTTCTATGTCATAAAATCCATTACTTAAGTTTATCATAACGTGTCTTAATAAAAGAAATGATTTGTTTTTATTGAATCTTTTTTATTTTCCAATTATTAATTCGGATGTGGCAGTTGATGTGGACATGTCAGCAATTTTGTAAAAACAGAATTGATCAAGATCAAAATACAAATGTAAGGGTTATGTTATTTTGATGAATTAATTTTTTTTGGTTAAAATAACAATTTGAGTAAAAATTAGTGATACTTTCGACAATTAACTTTTTCTAAGTATAACTTGAAGACAACTTTATTGGTTCATGCTAATGCTCGTTTACAAAAGATAAAATGACATATATGATCGAAAAAAAACTTAAAAAGCTTACTTGATCTTGAAATAGTAATTGAGGGTCCTCATAAACACACTTTATCTTAGTATAGGCCCAGAACACCCCTTTCTCACGCTCACTTCATAACTTATTGTTTGTGGAAAAAACCAAAAACAAATGAAAATCTCTCTATTTAATGCTTCATTACATTAGATATGTTTCATTCATAAGTATAAGCAAAGATGTTCTTTAGATATTTTCAATTTTGTTGATAAAAAATACCATTCAATTTAACTTAAAAGCATATAAGGAAACATATTTTTAGTCATTTTTTACTTTTTAAGAGTATTTTGGTTTTTTTACGCATCTCTTTTTAGTAACATTAACAAATAGTATTACCCGTGAATAGATACGTAATATTAGTTTTTATTTTCTTTCTTTATTTTTGGGGGTAAAATGGTTAAACCTTAGGGACAATTTTGTGATCATCCCTAGAGTAACAAGAGATGGATTTGGGATAGTAGTGGCAATCCCTAAATAATAGTAATTTGAAATGTAAAATCGCAAACATTTCTAAATTGCATAACTAAAGGTAGTCTTTTTTTTTTTTTTTTTTTCACAAAAATTGTGTAGCAATAAATTATTACTAAATTATAGGGAAAAAAGTTCACAAACAATTTTAATACGATATCTGAATTTAGAAAAAATAAACCACGATCTTTACATAATTTTGCAATTCGAGCATCATCCATTTATTCAACGAAAGATTGCCAACGCATCTTACTATTTTTTTCACATCAGATGCTATCTTTTATATAATTTTGCAATTTAAGCATCATCCATGTTTTCAGCGAAAGATTGTCAACGTGTCCGACTAATTTCTTCACATCGTATGCTATCTTTTTTCTAAACTTTTAGATATCTTGCATCCAACGTGTAAAAATTAACCAAGATGTCTACAACCCTTTGTCATAAAATGAACAATGATTGAATTACAGAACCATGCACATTCAAGTTTTTCTTTTCCTCTCTAAATTTGAAACGCAGCTTTAAAATCGCAATTTTGTAACAGTTCGCCGTGTTGTAATTTTTTTTTTTTAAAAACAATCAAGCCAAATATATATGTATGGCGAGGATCGAGACGGAGGATTCAAACCCAACCCTGCCCTGTTGGCTAGTCGGGGGCGGGGCAGGGCGGTTCCCCATTCGGATCAAGTTTATTATGCTATCTAGTTTGAGGGAGATTGGGGTAGAGATAAGCAAACCAAGCTTCTCTTATACAGGAAAAACACCAAAATGTGGATCTTGATAGGGTTTAACAATAGTGTAATCTAGTCTCAACAACTAAGTTATAATTGTAAAACCACAAAGAAACTTTCCTGCGAAAAAGCTTGGGAAATCTCCAGTTAAAGATACAGTAAAGAAAGCTCCAAAGGCAAGAAGAGAAGAGACGGGGATTATTTTAGCAGCAGCATCCTTCCTATATGGGTTGGCCTTTGGGGACAATCTGATCCTTGAGCCACATGTAAATCGGAACCAACACGTAGTAAGTTGCTGCCATGGCACCAAGGAGGAACCTCATAAAGAACACAAACGGATTTACGGGTTCTGATACGTCCTCTGCCTTAGGACCGAGCTGCCAAGGCAAAAATCATGAGTTGATGTCCAAAAACCAAAAACTAACTCTTGCATTGATTTTATAAACATGAATACCCATCTAAAAGTCCCAAGTATGAATAAGTTAATAAGTTTATACTACTTCAAAGAAACTTCATAAGGCACCTAGTTATTGACTTTTTCAAGAACGTGACTTCTATTATGCAGAAACAAAAGCAGAGACAAAAGTTGTTTCAAAAACGATCAGAAAATTACCTGCAAAGACGAGTCCCCGGATGCAGCCTTTACACCGGTAACAGAGCATCCCATGATGAGGCCATGTCTACGAACCCCACGATACCATTTTGGGCCAATCCTTTTAAGTTGGACATCCTTGAATCCTGCCTTTGTAAACCACTCAATGTACTCTTCCTCCTTTGGAAAGAGCATCCACACGTCGGCAAAGAAGCGAGATAGCCAAAACGTAGGATACACGGGACCAATCAAGCATGCCTTCCCCCCGAGCCTGATAACCCTATAAGCTTCCCTGATTCCACGTTGTGGGTCTGGCCAGTACTCAATACTGAGAAGACGCAGAAATTCATTATGATTTACCAAAACTAACCTCCTCACAGAAACACAACTTTGCCACTACACCAACATCTTGACAGCTTTTCATAATAACCATTTTCACAGATACAACCCAATAGTTTTAACTAAGACAATTTTGAATTGAAGTCCAAGTCTTACACTGTTGACTAGAAAACCTCCCAATTTAGCAGTAGTAACAAAGCAATAGTTACTGGACAATGCAAGAATACACAACCTCCTTTAAATTAACAAGCAAGTAAGCAACAAAACAAACCAAAATTTAGACAATCCAACTAAACCATGCTTAAAAACAACTTAAATATCTTCACAACAAACAACAAACAACAAACATCAAACAATATACCTCCCTGCCGAAACATATCGATCGAAAGTATCAGTAGGAAAAGGGAGGTCCTCAGCATCCCCCTCAATGATGGTGCATTCCTTCAAAGGCTCCTTCTGCTTAGCCTTAGCAAGCTGGTGAGGAGATTGGTCAAGAATGGTCACATTCTTGGCATCCACATGCTTGACTATACCCAAAGTAGTGAACCCAGTGCCTCCACCAACATCCACCACTGTCATATTCCTATCATACAAATCAGCTGGTTCCAATGCATCATCCCTCATATCCTCAGTCCAGTGCCCAGGGTTTATCACATGATCATACACGATTGACAGGAATCTGTAGAACCAAAACGCCTCTTTCTTGTGCTGAATGAATCTTGGCTGCGAAGCTGGTCTAGAGGCCGAAAGACCGCATTTTGGGACGAGGGTTTTGCTCTTTGTGGACCTAATTGAAACCTTGTTGCAAGAAATTGAAGTTAGTTTGAGGAAACTCTTGCCGTGAAAATCTGAGCCGAGAAAACCTAGCCCTTTTGGATTTGAAGGAAATCCTCTGGTGAGAGTGAGGTTTTCAGCTCCATTGAGCATTGCAGAAGCCATTGAACAAGCGAATTGCCTCGATACTCAGCAAAATGGTTCCGATTTTGGGAAAAGCTGCCCTAATTCTGATGGATAGAAGCAAAAGGAAAGTGAGGAAATTAGCTCAGAAGTTGAGTGTTAATGAGAAGAAGCATAGTAGAAAATAGAGGAATTCTGTGGAGCAAGACGCGCGTCTAAGAACCACATGGCCTATGACTGTTGGGATAAATTTAGCCACAATATAATCACATGGAAAATAATTATATAATTTCTTTTTTTGACGAAAAAAATGATATATATAATCCTTATATAATCGATCTAAATTTATATTTACATATATATATGCATAATTTATATATAAAATAATATATAATTTATATATATATATATATATATATATATATATTTATATAATACAGTCCAATTCTTTGTCCACATTAACGTATTTAATCCTTATATTATTATTAAATGATCTGTTGGATGGTTAATTTAAAAGATTTTTTACAAAAGTACATTCCTACAGCATTCCATTTGAGGGATGAATTTTTTTTTTAAAGATAGTTTTATTATTTTTCTACCATAAATCAAAATAGTTAAACAAAATTGTTGGAAAAATTAAAAAAAAAAAATTACTTTTATGTCGGATGTTATACGAATTTTGATTTACATGAATTATACCTTACACGGAAAAAAAAAAAAAAAAAAAGGCATTACACGATTTTGGTTATACGATTTTTTTTTAAATCACCACTTTACACGAATTTATTTTGTAATGTATCACATGTGGATGGTAATTAATAACAACTTTTATGGTAAGTCATACTCATTTAATGTATTTGACTAAATAAAATTAATAATTAAGAGTGTGGTCACATGATGATATTCTATTCTACCAATTATTTGTTATACGGTAAATCCAAATTTTATTTTACTTCACGGTAAATCAAGAATTAATATTCCATATATATAGATTGAAATATGTACATGATATTTTCATTTTTCTTTTCGCATATATAGACTTATTTCATTACACGTATATACAAAAATAACAAAACAAACAGATGATCACGTATTCACGTAGTATTTTAAACCATGTTTTAACAAATATGGGCATAGTGTACAATCAACTCAAAAAAGTTTGGTACTACTTATAAAGAAAATGAAATTCAATGATATCACAGTTGCAACTATACATATATATTCTTGATGCTGTCCCTACCACCATAAACTATCTTATTGATTTAATTATGTATAAGACGAAGCCTTATTTCCATAGTCCAAATCTACTTTTATGATCGGTGGGTTATGAATTTCACAAAAATCATTATTTACTAATTGAGTTTTTGTTTACAATACAAGTAGATTTTGAGGCATAAAGTTGGTCATTTTATTTTTAAGTCAAAACGCTCCTGTATTTTGGCCTAAGATTTTTGGTAAAATATATATATATATATATATATATATATATTTTGCGTCCAAAAGATTTATAAAAATTTATGTATCAATTTAGACAAAAACTTCTGTAAAATTGGTGTACGGATCCTACATCCGTGTAATCCGGGTCAACCTGATCTGATACAGTTCTCCACATGTCTGCACGGCCATCCACGCGTCGGGAGGGGCGCCACACACGTAGTTTATTTTCTGCATTTTTCTGGAAAATATGCATACATTTTAGTTATAATTTTCATACATTTATGTTATGACTTTCATACATTTATGTTATGACCTTCACACCTTTACACTTTCTCTGAAAATTTCGTACCCTTTTAGCTATGCAATTCATACATTTTCGTTAAGCGTGATATGGTCGAACTTATTCGAACCGGAGTTTTCTTCTTCGACCTCGAATTGAAGTCAGAAACCGAACTGAATTGAAAAGTGACGAACTGATCCAGCTTCGGGATAATCGCGAACTGATATAGTACGAACTTGTCAAATCCCGAGATGTCGAACTGATTGGCGATAAGGATAAGACGAACTGGGCGAACTAGTCTGATTGTAACAAATCGCTATTTTTGCGGAACCAGTAGCTCATATCCCATATTTTTTGGGTCAAATCTTAACTACCACGTATTCCAGGGAGTATATATACTTGCTATATTCATTCTTTTAGGGGGGACAATTATAACACAAACATACACATATACGTTTTCTCTCTAGAATTAATTATTCTCTTGACTGACTTGAGTGTCGGATTCTCATCGCCGGGAACCCCTCCCGGTGCTTGTTTTGCAGGTTTTTGAATTTTCGTTCGAGTTTTGGATTGAAGAACAAGAACGTTGGATCGGAGCAACATCAATTGGCGCCGTTTGTGGGAATCGAGTTTACCTTCACCCAGAACTTGTCTTCTCCCTCGCGATACCGTCCAAACATATCATATATAATCTAAAGTCGTCTTTTAGACCTTCTGGCCTGTTTAGAAACTTGAAACTGTCATCTTTCGGATCAAAACAAATGATGGATTAGTCAGGTAAACTCCAATAGATAGCACCATCGGCAGAAAAAATAGGGAGCTCGTTCTTGCGGCTCCATGATTGGTTCTTGGATGAGTACACAGCGTAGAAATCAAGGAAAGCAACAACTAGTTGCTGGAATAGGGAGTAGAGATGAGTTGGTATCAAGTCGTAAGGGAATCGAGTTTCGAAGCATTGTCGGGTGATGAAGATCGATTTATCGGTGATGAAGATTTTAATCTAAAGTCTTCGAAGTTTTCGTTCCAAGTCAGTTTTTTTTGTAATTCCAAAGTCTTCGTAATTCTCAGCCCTAAGCTCCTTCGATGTTTTCTCTGGAAAATTAATTTTGATTTAATTAACCTTGACTAGTTAAAATAATTTATTAATAGTCAAATTTGATTAAGAAAAGAGAGATTCGTTTGGAAACAAAGATTGAATGAAGTAAAAATTTTTGCCAATTGTCCTCTATCAAAATAGATTATTATTTCCATCTTCTTTTAATACCAAAAGGGGAACACAGTTCACTCCTCTGAGGAGAGGCGAAAGATATTCGACGAAATGTCTCAAAGAAATCAATGTATCGGCGAAGACGTAGTTCCAACGCTGTCGTTTCATCATCGCATACTTTCATCCGTATTCAGACCCAAAGGACGCTGTTCTTGATCCCATTGTTTGCAAAGGTGATGGACAGAGCACTCTATTTATTGGGTTAGAAAAGTTGCTCATGGTTGTCCTCTGTTTAATCATGTGAGGCATCCTTAGAAGAGAGAGAGTTCAGCCTCAAAACTTCATATTTTGAATAGGTAATTCTGTCCTTTATACAAATAACATAGGTGCATCCATTTATTCCAAATAATATTTGTTTTGTATGCTTTGAGTTCTTGTTTTAGTTAACATGAAATCTTAAAGATTTATTAAATGTGAAATCTCATGAGTAAAAGCTGAGACTGTCAGAATGGTTTTAATTGTTGTTTAACTAGTTAGGAAACCATTACTCTATTTCATTGATTATAGCAGATTACAACTGTTTTAATCCTTGTAGAATTTAGATTGAGACTGATACAGAAATGTTACCGTTGAAAGTTGAAACCTCTTGTTTCTGGTAACGACGATTAAAATTAAGAAATATGTATATGATCTCTGAGATGAAAAAATATTCTCACTCATCAACAGTCTCTTTCCATTAGAAAATTAACTATAATATTTGTTTGCAGTATTCGATCTAAAAGTGTCTTCATTGACTATAAAGCCAATTGTGAAATTGGTCAGTCATCTCGACCATACAACTAGAAATGGAAAGGATAAGAAAGAATTGAGTGCACTTTAAATCAGTGCTAACAAAAACTAAAGATTTGCAGTGTCAAGAACATCAGATGTTTATGTTACCTTAAACTTTTCTGGATCCAAGTTGAGGATTTCATTCTTTATTTCTTTGTGTTGCCCTTCTTCTTCCTTAGCGTATTATGATGAAATGAATGTTTCCTTAAAAAAAAAGAGAAATATTCACTCTCCGTGAACGTAGGCTAATTTAGTCGAACCACGTTAAATTGCTGTGTCTTTTCTTTTCTGTTTGATTTCATATGATTGCTGTCATGCGTGATGATTAAGCGAACTGATACATTCCCTCGGAATGTCCTGATTAAGCGAACTGAAACATTTCCTCGGAATGACGAACTGAAACATTCCCTCGGAATGACGAACTGATACATTCCCTCGAAATGTCCTGATTAAGCGAACTGAAACATTCCCTCGGAATATCCTGATTAAGCGAACTGAAACATTCCCTCGGAATGACGAACTGAAACATTTCCTCGGAATGACGAACTGATACATTCTCTCGGAATGTCCTGATTAAGCGAACTGAAACATTCCCTCGAAATGTCCTGATTAAGCGAACTGAAATATTCTCTCGGAATGATGAACTGAAACATTCCCTCGGAACGACGAACTGAAACATTCCCTCGGAATGTCTTGATTAAGCGAACTCAAACATTCCCTCGGAATGTCCTGATTAAGCGAACTGAAACATTCTCTCGGAATGTCCTGATTAAGCGAACTGATACATTCCCTCGGAATGTCCTGATTAAGCGAACTGATACATTCCCTAGGAATGTAAACACTCCCTCGGAGTGTCATGATTAATGTAAACTTACATTTCTTTTAAGTCTTGTGGATTATGAGTACGAACTTTTATGTCAGGAACTTTATGATTAAGCAAGTTGAAGAGTTCCCTCGGAACTCCATGATTAAGCGAACTGAAGAGTTCCCCAGGAACTTTATGATTAAGCAAGTTGAAGAGTTCCCCCGGAACTCCATGATTAAACGCACTGAAGAGTTCTCCTAGAACTTTATGATTGAAATAATTGAAGGGTTTCCACGGAACTTCTTGATTAAAGAGTTAAAGTGTTCTCTCGGAACATTATGATTAAGCGGATTGAATCATTTCTGCGAAATACTTAGAAATGTTTTAGTTTGAAAAATTCTTCTCAATTCGATTATGCAAGCTGAGATACATTCAGAAAACAAAGATAGAAAATTCAAAGAGAAAACGGTTCAGAAAATAGGTCAAATATCTATTACAAAATATCTAAGCATGACTAGGAGGAAGACAACCCTTGATTTTGGGGGGGAAAAATTGAAAGGTCAACAATTTTCAACCATCGGATATGATGGGATCAAACGATGGAGATGAAAGGGCGTCTAGGGAAAAGTGTACCAGTTAACACATGTCATGCGGAAATGATTGAAGGAACGTGTTGCTTCGAGAAAGATCATTAGATGCTCGACAGAAGTAATGCGAACTACACTAGTGCGTGTAAACACGCACTTTGAAGGGGGGAGTAATTGATATGGTCGAACTTATTCGAACCGGAGTTTTCTTCTTCGACCTCGAATTGAAGTCAGAAACCGAACTGAATTGAAAAGTGACGAACTGATCCAGCTTCGGGATAATCGCGAACTGATATAGTACGAACTTGTCAAATCCCGGGACGTCGAACTGATTGGCGATAAGGATAAGACGAACTGGGCGAACTAGTCTGATTGTAACAAATCGCTATTTTTGCGGAACCAGTAGCTCATATCCCATATTTTTTGGGTCAAATCTTAACTACCACGTATTCCAGGGAGTATATATACTTGTTATATTCATTCTTTTAGGGGGGACAATTATAACACAAACATACACATATACGTTTTCTCTCTAGAATTAATTATTCTCTTGACTGACTTGAGCGTCGGAGTCCCATCGCCGGGAACCCCTCCCGGTGCTTGTTTTGCAGGTTTTTGAATTTTCATTCGAGTTTGGGATTGAAGAACAAGAACGTTGGATCGGAGCAACATCAAAGTATATCAAACCTTTTAGTTGTGCGTATTAGATATTTTAGTTATGGTAATATTACCTTTATGTTATATATTAGTAAATAAGGTAAAACTTTTATATGATCCAATTAATACCATTATGTAATACGATTGATATCTTTATGTCATATAACTAATATATTCCAGTAAAAATATAATAAGATAATATACAACCATTTTTTATTAAAATAAAATAATACCTTTAAGTAAATGAAGTAATACTTTAATGTTATATGATTAATACATTTACTTTATATTTCAATAAAATGAGGCAATATCCTTATGCAAATGAAGTAATACATTTATGTGAAACAACTCATACTTTTATTCAATAAAACTTATACTTTTATGTGATACAATTAATATATTCTAATAAAATAATAAAATTATTTTTTAAGTAAAATAAAGTAATACCTTTATATAAATGCACTAATACCTTTACGTAATGTAGTTAATACCTTTATGTGATACAAGTAATACCCTTATCTTCTATTTTAAGTATATCTTTATGTAAATGATATAATACCTTTATGTGTTACAAATGTTACCTTTATGTAATACGACCAATACCTTTAAGTTATATAATCCATAATTTTTCTCAACTTTCTGTAAATGATTACTATGTTTAATTTTGTTGATATGATAGATTTTTAATTCTTAAAATAATTGTAACAAGGATTATCTAAGAGCATCGCATCGCCACCCTGAAAATCAAGTAGATCGCGATCGCATTTGGAGAATATTGTAAGAGATCGCGATATGGAGAAGAGGAGCTTTGAGAGAAAAAATTGTGGTTCGAGAAAAAAAGACAAAAAACAAAGAAGAAAGAGGGACGAGATGAGAAGAAGATGATGAGCGCAGAAGAGAGGCGTTGAGAATAAAAAAAACCCTAGCGTAAAAGTGATGAAGAAAAAAAAAACTATATATATTTTTCATATGAATTTGGATCCAGAGCGAGACAACCCAATTACACAAATTTAGATTCGTGCAACTAGTGTATGGAAGTGAATTCATCAACTAATATAGATAAATCGGATAAATTGCATTCTAAATAACAAATTAAGAAGTTTCCATCTCTTCATTTTACATGACCTGTTGTTTAAAGATTCAGAGATAATTGTTCGGCTAAATTTATTCGTAAGATTTTAGATCTTGTTACATCTTATAAATTATTTCGAGAACTAATAAGATTTTAGATTTTATAGTTTAGAAAGTAACATGTTTGGATAGTATAAGATACTGGAATTTTTAAATGTTTTATGTAAAATAAATTTTTTTGAAGGTAATATTGTATAAGATTCTATTGATACATTTCACTACTAAATAATACATACATAATGTTATACGATTAAAATAAATTAAAGACGAGGCATCAAATAATGGTATAATTGGCCCCATATATATCTCCAATCTGAGAAGTATATATTTTCATGACTGGTCATTTAGAATTTTAATTTTTAAAAAATAATGAAATATTTACCGAACTGCACAACTAGCCACATTAACCAAGAGATATAAGAAAAACAAATGAATCGATCACAAACATACCACATCAACGAAAAAGACCCTTTTAATCAACAATAACCATTGCGACAAAAAAAAAAACATTATTTGAATATTTTTTTATAATCCAATTTCACCTTGCATATTAATTTGGGAATAATAATTTGAATATTTTAAAATTACTACCATATAAATTGTGGAATGTATTTGAATGATTTAAATTTCAATTCAGAATGATTAGCAAAACACCTCATTTGTCATCCAATTATACCGACATCATTATCTGATATAATTATTCAGACCAATTGGTAACTAAAATTACCACATCAACAAAAATGGCGTCCTTTTGAATCTAGAAACCAAATATCATTAATTTTTTTGTACTATATAATCCAAATTCACCTTACACTTAATTAATCTGATAATAACAATTTGACCTTTCTGAATTACTTCTATATAAATCACGGAACGTGTGTCAATGACCGGATTTGAAATTCAATTTGAACCACACATACAGTTCCAAATTGATTTGCAAATGCCTAATTTGGAATCCAACTGTACCGATATCATGATTTGATATTATTATTGAGACCAAATGGTAACTAACAAGGAATGTTTGTTATCTTCTAACATCAAACCCCCCATAGGAATCCTCAATCTATTGCACAAGAAAAACAACCTGTGAAACTCAGCTTCTAGCAATAGAACTCTCCGCCCATCTTCCCTCATAACATCCACGTCAAATTACTCTTATACCCCCATCCTCCATGCACAACCAACCCCTAAACCCAAGGCAAGTAAAGCCCTTTCACACCCACAACACCACCACCACCCCCAAACCTAAATAAAAACCCCTCAACACCTCTCAATCCCCACATCTCTTCTCCAAGGCCAATCAATCCCGGGCCCCCAAAATGAATGTGGACCCGAAATACCAATGGCTCCCGTCGAACCTCCAGCCCGACGACGCGAACCCCGACTGGATGAACAAAGGGGACAACGCGTGGCAGCTGACCGCAGCCACCATGGTGGGGCTGCAGAGCATCCCGGGCCTCGTAATCCTGTACGGCAGCATAGTTAAGAAGAAATGGGCCGTCAACTCGGCCTTCATGGCCCTCTATGCCTTCGCGGCGGTGCTCGTCTGCTGGGTCGGGTGGGCCTACCAAATGTCGTTCGGACACACCTTCCTCCCGTTCCTCGGAAAAATCGACGACGCCCTCGACCAGCACGTGCTCCTCCGGCAGGCGTTTGCCTACAAGTTCCCGAACGCCACAATGCTCTACTTCCAGTTCGTGTTCGCAGCCATAACCCTGATCCTGATCGCCGGAGCCCTGCTGGGTCGGATGAGCTTCATTGCATGGATGATCTTCGTGCCACTCTGGCTCACCTTCTCGTACACGATTGGGGCCTACAGCATCTGGTGCCCGGACGGGTGGCTCACGAAGATGGGGCTCATAGATTATTCCGGTGGGTATGTGATTCATTTGTCGTCGGGAGTGGCGGGCTTTACGGCGGCGTTTTGGGTGGGGCCTAGGGCCTCCAAGGATCGGGAGAGGTTCCCGCCCAATAATATACTGCTGATGCTGGCGGGGGCGGGGCTGCTGTGGATGGGCTGGACCGGGTTCAATGGCGGGGACCCGTACATGGCCAGCATTGATGCCTCGTTGGCCGTGCTCAACACGCATGTCTGTGCCGCGACGAGCCTGCTGACGTGGCTGATGTTGGATATTCTCTTCTTCGATAAACCGTCTGTGATTGGGGCCACTCAAGGGATGATCACTGGCCTTGTTTGCATCACTCCCGCTGCTGGTATTTGTTTCTTCTTTCATATATACTTGCATATTATCATTCATTAATTATTTGATCTTGTCAAAAGTTTGGGTTAAAATCACTTTTCCATAATAACTATCATGTCTTTTAAATTTGGTTTCATAATTATCATAATTTTCAGTTTAGTCTCATAATATGAGAGTTGTCTAAATTTTATTCCTTTCAATGATCAGAAAGCGACGTGTCAAAACATGTCAATCAAATCAATTAGGGGTTCGGTGAAATTAAAAAATTTCGACCAAAATTAGACTAAAATCAGATAGATTCTTAAATTATCGGATTAATTTAAAAACCATGACACTTAGGATATGTTTGGAAAGGGACTCATTTGGACTTTAGAATATTAAAGAATGTTTGGTTTCGTATTTAAATTTGCACCACAAAATCTTGACACAATCATTACTACCATGAATTTAATCATTCAATTATTATCAAATATATTTTTCAACAATAATATATCACTTCAACCTACCTTTTTACAATAAAAATATTACATCAATCCACAATTTTAAGTATTGATTTGACATCCACGGCATAATCCAACCCCACAAAATCCTAAAACAAACATACATGTTTACTATTCACATTTTACTATTTCAATGACTTGATTTTCCCAATCCCCATAATTCTCTTCCAAACATACCCTTATGAAACCAAAATCAAACAAATTCTTGATGTTATTTCTCTAATGTATTTGCGACTATATGATGTTATCGCAAATTAATTTTTTTAATTGTTTTCTATGACATCTTCTTGTCAATTTATATCATCAATTTTTGTTAGGGAAAAATAGTTGTCTCAGAGTTGTAAAATTCAATATTGTGAGCAGGGGTGGTGCAAGGATGGGCAGCCATCGTAATGGGACTGCTATCAGGCTCAATCCCATGGTTCACCATGATGGTCCTCCACAAGAAGATCTGGCTCCTCAAGCAGGTGGACGACACCATGGCCGTCTTCCACACCCACGCGGTCGCCGGAACCCTAGGCGGCCTCCTCACCGGCTTCTTCGCCAACCCCCGTCTCAGCTACCTCTTCTACTTAACCAAGGACTACCAGCACTACATCGGCCTTGCCTATGGCCTCCACAACGGCCACATCAAGGCCGGCTTCAAGCAGATGGGAATCCAGATCCTCGGAATCGTCTTCATCATCTGCCTCAACGTCGTCACCACCAGCCTCATCTGCAACCTCATCAGACTCATTGTTCCTCTGAGGTTGTCTGAAGAAGAGCTCGAGGGTGGAGACGATGCTGTGCATGGAGAGGAGGCCTATGCTCTGTGGGGCGATGGAGAGAAGTTTGAGAAATCTGTGCATAACAATGCTGTCTATGGGGGTTCTAATCATGATGATCTTGAAGTGCAGCAGAAGAGTAAGAGTATTGACATTGCTGTTTGAGGTTTTTTTAATTTTTTTTTTTACTTAGGGATTTGTCCGAAGTTTGGAAAATTTGATATCTGTGTTTGATCAATTTGTTGTCATGCTCATTGTCTCCTCATTCTAGATATATACGAGTGTTAATAATGTAATTTTGGTCTTTTTTCTAAAAAAAATATTGGTTTGTAACTAATAAATCAAAGGGGGTTGCAATGTAACGACTACACTATGGTTTGTTTGATTTTCTAGTGTATAACCATAAGGTCTACTACTTACAATATTCTAAATCCCTTTTTACAAGTCATAAATATCTGCTGGGGGTCATGAATTGTGATTGACCTGTCTTCGGGAATTTGTGAAGAAAATGTATTTTTGAATGCACCATAAGGAAATTGAGAAAATTTTATTTTTTGTCATGTCAGTGGTACTAATGTTTACTTTTGATCCTAGCTTATTTCAAAATTTTAATTTTAGTCTTGTAATGGTAAATTTTAGTCTTTTAGTCTTTTTTATCATCAAAATTTGCGTTTTTCAATGGGTTTTTGCGCAAATGAGATACACGCTCCCATTTTTCCATCGTTTATTCTTGATGATGTGGCATTTTATTTTACATTTATTTTTACCTTAAAAACAACAGAACATTTCCACATATTTACTAAAAATCCTTATAGAATTTTCTGATGACCTTTTCAGCATCTTTGTCCACTTGGTATTGGTGGTTCTCCTTCATGTGGCGGCGGTGGAGTCGACGGTGACTCCACCGCCATCCTGATCATCATAGAGCTGCCACCAAATCCCAGACTCAAATTGTTGAAAAGTGTGTCATTATACCCCAAGCACTATATATAATTTCTTGTCATGAATACATTTTAATCGCAATAATGTGAAGTACTAACAGTATTCTTCGTAATTATCACTTTTTCTTAAGAACAACAATTCCATCAATTCTCCATCCGAAAGGGAAACAGGAAAGAAGATAATTTTGTTTCTTGTATTGTATTATCCTTTTGATTAAAATTAAAATTAAAATATCATCTCTGTTTAATTTATAGTGATGATTTCAATGTATGAAAAATATATTCTTGATTTCTACATTAATGCATGAATTATAATTGATACAATTTTAGTTTTTAAAAAATAATGAAGTAAATAAATGTAATTCAAAATTTATAAATTAGGTCATCTACACTTTATTTTACTAAAATTGAATAAATACAGTAAAAATAATATAAATCAAGATAATAACATATTAATTAACAAGATATTTTCAAAATAGTAAGAATAATAATGATAGTAGTAGTAGTAGTAATTAACAAGGCATATTATTTGGATTCCATATACTATTTAAATGAACGTAATATCTTCCTTATTACCAAAAAAAAATAAAAAAAAAATGGGCCTACTTATAACGGGGATCAATAGTCCAATATTTTAGTGGGCCGCCTAAATGAACAAAACGTTATATTGCGTGCTGTAGAACTCCTGAAGCATGATGATATCTTTTTTTTCTTTGTAACAAAAACAATAAATTTTAAATATATCCTATTCTTTTATTTCTATTTTAATTTTATCTCGTATTTTATTTTATTGGTATATACGAAATGCACAATTTATCATCATCACTAGGATTCTCGTCCATAGGAGCCTAAAACTACATATAAGAAATAATTAATAATTTAAAATCAAATTAAAAATAACAATTATAATAGTAATGAGCAAAACAATGTACACACAAATTTATATTTATAATAAAAGATTTTAAAATAGCACATAAATATATATTTAAAATTATAAACAATTATAATATGAAATTTATTCAATAATAAAAGAAATATATGACTATTTGATCCCAAAATATCAATAAATCTACATATTTAGCCAGTTAAAATTTTACCATCGTGTGTTCTTTTGTTTATTTTTAGCTTATATACCTTAAAAGAATAAGTTCATTCCAACAATTATAAAAGTTGTTATTTATTTTAATGAATTCAATCAAAGAAACTTGAACTAGATAGTCTTATACGGTTTCAAACACAAGTTTAAAGAAACATTAGAAAATAGTTACAAAAGTACATTAGGGATTAAATAAAAAAAATTAGGAAGAAATAAAAGATTAATAATTATAAACAAAAATGAACAATAGATCATTTAACAAATAAAATCATAAATATCTACAAATAGCTTTTTCAAAAATTTAATTAAAAATAGATCTAGAAAGAGTGATGAGGAAAAGATAAAGAAAAAAGAAAATTAATAAAATAAATGATGTACTTTCAAGATGTATAAAAGCACAAGAATATAACATAATATAACACAGAATTTCTGGTGCATTAGGCAGCTGAAAACTGGTCAAGGCAAAAGGAATGTAAACCTAGGCAACTTTATGGGACATATTAAATAAATATCTTAACTTAAACATTAAATTATTGTTTTCTTGAGGAAATAAATTAAGAATTAAGTAATAATTAAACCTGTAATTTGTGAGTAATTTACTGTCAAGTCTGTCCCCAAATTCTGGATAATTGTACTCTGCAACATGGACTGCAATGATGTCACTCATCTCATAAGTTTAATAAAGCACAGAAACTTAAGAATTTTAAATTGAAAAAATTGTTTAATTGAGAATTAATTAATAGTTGAATAAGATAGCATAGTTTTAATGCACTTTTCCTTGGGGGTGCATGCATATGCCTTTGAACCAAATCAATTTTTATGGAAATTCTCAAAATTGCCACTTGCTATTATCTTATATTTGCCCATCTTTTCTTATAATTAATCCAAGTCTCGTATTCTTTTGTTTTATTATTTAAAGGATTTAACTTAATTAATTTACTTTAATTTTGAAGGACTAAATAATAAAGGGTAAATATATCACCCTTTTAAGCCTCCAAAAACGGATCCTCCAATAATGTCTAATATTTAATTTAATTTAATAACCACTTGGGCTCTTAATTTCTCAACGTTAACCCAATTTAACAAGTGGAAAAACCCTAGTTGGATGTTACATCGAATTCTACAATTGCCGAGTAGATTAAGTAGTCTTGGACTCCTAAACATCCAACATAAATTTACTATAAACAAACACAATCTTTTGCAAGTGGATATCCAACTAGGTTAACTATTAATCCAGTATCGAATAACCATTAATCCAGTTTCGATTCTAAACTGAAACCAAAAACTGTATATATATTGATTTAATTTAGTTTGTTATATGTGACCACAAAAGGCCGCTGACGATTTAATCATCAATTTCTTTTTTTTTTTTTTAATAAATATGCGTTGTGTCGTATAGATAGATGAATTTTTATTTTTGTGTGTAGATTGGGGCATTAAGTATTATAATAAAAGTACACGGTTTGATCAAATTTTTTAAAGAAAAGAAATGTCTAAATTCTAGCGGTTGAAATTGTAATCGTCTGAATCATAACTTTCAGAATCAAAATCGACTGTTCAAATCGAACGATGATTAACTTACTTAAACTTTTGAAAACATTAAGTAAAGGAAAATTAATCTTTAACCCAGTCTCTTTTTTATTCATATAATACAGACTAAATATAGAGATGATGTTTATTAATTATGAAATGAGTTGAACTTCTCGATACTCTCATGTTGTTTGTTGACATCACATGTGGTAAGTTGCAAATCTCGTTAAATTAATTAAGCTACTTTCTTTATTTCGATTTCTCCTAGCCTTCATCAATTATGATTAATTCAATGTTATTTAATGATTGGTTGGTAACATCAATGGGACCCTACTTCAAGTAACCAAAAATTAAGTCTCTATTCATTAAGCTCAATTCAGCTACATCCACGTTACACTCTTTCAATATTTATTTTGCAATTTTATTTTCAGTATATTATATATATACACGATCCTAGTTGATGCAAAATATATACTAATAAAATTGTAGTAAAGTTTTTCCAATATGTACACTAAAGAGTAAAGTGTCGAGGCATATGAAGTGGAAGCATGACTACATGAGAAGTGGGAATAAGTTTTGGTAGCACATTACGATTCCCAAGTATAGTGGTATATATACTGTCAAAAAAAAAAGTATAGTGGAATATATATTGTCAAAAAAGAAAAAAAAAAGTGGAATATATATATATATATATATTTAATTATTGATCTATTTAATAAGTTTTGTTTGTCCTCAAATTTTCAAACAATATTTGTATTTCCACTATATATATATGTTTAAGAAATTTATTATTATTATTTTTTTCAATATCTTGTAATCGATAATTTTTACCTAATAACCTAATGAGATCAAAGGTAATATGTCGACATTATTTAATTTGTACAAAATTAAATAATTTCATACGTGAATATACTTTTCTCCCAAATAACATAAAATCAACATTATCCAATTAAAATCAATCAGTTGCGATAATATATGTGTATCAAAAACATACATATGAAATATAAAGGACTATTTTTTTATATCATATATATATATATATATGTGTGTGTGTGTATTTGTAGCTATATATAAAAATTAAGCCTGCTGAAACCTAAGAGGACCGTTAAGCAGCACCGCCTAGTGTACTATCTATTTCTTTTAATAATAATTTAATAGTATATTTTTGTCCTCTTTTGGCTTATATATTTATAAATATATTAAAAAATGGTTTATTATTTTCATGTAAATCCCATAGTTCTAGGAGAATGTACCCACCGTAAACAGTACCCTCTTCACGTCTCTTTCTCTCTCATCTTCTTATCAATCCTTTTTTATTTCCACCAATTCCATTTTAAAGTATTTATATTTATGTTCTTTTCAAGTAAATTAACAATATTTTGCTCATATGCTTTCACATGAATTTAGTTTATAAAACATATTCATACTAATCATACTTTTGATAAAATAAATTGTGGATTATTGGAGCTTGACTTATGTTATAATTTATAATTATTTTATTAATATGCGTTGAGTTTTAAATTGAATTTTATATTTTTATGAGAAAATATTAGATCTATTTGTTTTGTATCATACTAATTTAGTACCTAACAAATCTTAAATCGAATTTTAAATAGTTTGATATAATTATTTTTTCGCTTATTCTTCTTATCATAAACTAATGTAGAAATATTTCACTAGTGATAAGCTAATCTAGTGATAGTATTATTTTGATATACAATAGCTCGATTTGTTGTGTTGTATATGATATTTTTATTTCCTATTGTAATTCGTAACACTACATATCATATGGTATTCATTAATCATATTGTGTTGCATATATATATATATATATATATATATATATATATATATATGAGAATAGCGTTTTTAGCTCACCTTTAGTTTTATGTAATTTATGATTATTCTTTTTTAAATCAGTTATTCATTGCTTTTGATTGCTTTCGGCTAGCTCTTTTTTGTTTGCTTACTTGGGCTTATAAAATGCAACAAATTCTGAAATCTTACGCAATAAATATCCAAAAACTATAACAATATATATATATATATATATATGTGTGTGTGTGTAAATAAATTTATTAATAAAATAAAGTATTATTTATATTAATGTATGATCTAAATTAGAAAAAGGTAAGGACTAGGGAGAATAAAGCGTAGGCAAAGAAAGTATAATACATCTATTACTATTAGATAAAAAAAATGTAAAAAGTTAATTATGAGCCATAATATATATATATATATATATATATATATATATATTATTAATTCTATTTAACTTAAGAATCCTTTTAAATTGACATTTGAGTTCATTTTTCGGATCATCATGAGAGACGTTTTATAAAACACTGCAAACCTTAAGGAAAAAAAAATTCAAAATGTCTGGGAGAAATATTTAACGAATTTTATTTTGTTAATATGATAATGTGACAATATTTCATCTCTCAATGAGATAATATTGGAAAATAAAAGTTAGATAAATTTTGTTCGTTCTTCACATTCTGACACTGTTGTCGGACTCGAGAAACACATATTCCATCATCCAAATTTTGACTGAAATCACAGGCAATGTTAGTTTTGGATCTGCAATATTTATATTAAATTATGTTATTTTAATTAATTAATTACTACTCCACTAATATTATGACAACCAATCACCATGTACTCTTTAATTTCTGAAAGAAAAAATATATGTAAGGCCTGCCAACATTTCTATTTTTTTGGGAACTTGTTAAGTAGTATTTTGCTTATTTATTTATTCATTTAAAAGACGAGATTGATTAATAATTGTGATGATATAATGAGGACTTGTGCATCGGGTTTACAATTGTCGGCGTAAAAGTTAAGTTAAAAACGTTAAGTTAATTAGCAAAAGAAAAACTGTCCCTCTCAAGATTATTAACTCTTGTTTTGTACTCGATTTTTAATTAAGTATCCAACTTTACTTTAACACAAAAACTTATGTGAGACGGTCTCACAGATAGTTTCCGTGAGACGGAGCTCCATTACTCATAAACAACATGTTAGGGTTTGGGTGGTAGATAATTGGATTGTGGATTGACCCGTCTCACGCAATGCAGTAAAATTCGTGAGATGATCTCACAAGAGACTTACTCTTTAAATTGTTTTCACGATATGATTGAATAACACATTAGATGATTGTATATCTTTTGTGCGTTAATATTTTTAGATTTGTCGAATAAAGTTTGCATCTTTTAAAAGTAAGATATTGATAAAGACACCAATACATAGCACAACCTCATACCTGATTATTCAACATATGTATTCCATAATTTATATGGTTAGTTTAGTAATTTAAAAAAATCAAAAATTATTCTTAAATTAGTTAGACATAATTTTGGTTAACAAACATGTCTCCCTATGAATTTTAAGCTTTTGACGCAGTTTAGAGTACTTCCACAATTACAAAGATGGTTCTAAATAGAACATACATATATATATATATATATCCTTAATTAAAAAACAAGTAGTATTAAATAAATATACATAATATTTCTTTTCTTGTAATACAACAAGAAGATATTAAATTAGAGTATGAAAAACTATCTCTAATTACAAAATATATTTCACCTCGAAAACATATTAGTGACTAATTGAAGACGAAATCATTATATATTAAAATAATGAGTAGTTTTCAAATTAGAGACGAAAAAATTTTATCTCTAAATTTGACGATGAAATATGCGAAGATAGAAATCGAATTACCTACCAAATGTCAATTACTAGAAATATGCGAAGATAGAAATCGAATTACCTACCAAATGCGATGAAATTTGACAATTTTTGGTCAAACAACTCATCAATTACTAGCCAGATGTCAATATTGTGTTAAGCCATTTTTTATCATTATTTTATTTTTAATTGGTCAGTATATTGTAATAGATAGACTTGATGTCCAAATGGATGCACAAAATTGTTGTAATATATATGTATCATGTAGAGAGATAATAATTAAAATATAAAAATAGATGTATGTTGGCATATGCACAATGTCAGAGAAGTAACAGTGTTCAAAGTGGTCCAAGTACTAAACCCAACCCTAGAGAGAGAAAGAGAGAGAAGAGGAGAGAGAGAGGGGAATGGATCCATCTCATAGATGTTGATGATTGATTCAGCATTCCCAAATCCATAGAAACACCAATCACCAAATTTCTGTTATAAAAAATGAGTTGCAGAAAGGATTCCTCTTAGCATGTGGGATGGGAATGGGAGGGGAGGGGTGGGGTGGGGGTGGGGGATACTCAGCTTTGATGCAATCTATCTTTTTTTTTAACTTCACCTACCCCACCCTTTATTTTTATTACATATTCATTTTTATTTCTTCCAAACTCGAATTTTTCTTACATACTATTTTCTGACACACTGGATTATTTCTATCTTTTCCCTTTTGAACGTTGCATATCATTTTTATTTTTATTCAATTTCATTTATACACTCACGCTAATTTCTGAGTGCTGATATGGTCCAAATTCTTGTTTCTTCTAGGCATTTAAATTATCAATCCATTCTAACAACTATAATCCACCCTAACTTGGATTAATTAAATTGAATATGGTATTTAATATGTAATTGGGTGTCAGAAATTGTTTGTATAAATAGTGAAATCACCTTTTTCATCCAAAGGGGAGGGGTTAGTGTCTGTTTTACATCGGTTTATAAATATAATTTTATGAAATAAAGCTCTATTATGTAAAAAGTTAAATTCATTTTTATAAGTTGATATCTAATTTTACAAGTTTGTGACAAGGTCAAACTTTTTTTTTTTTTTTTTGTTTGGAATAGATTTGGTACCACAAAACTTAAATAATTGAATAAATCATAGGAATAAGATTCAATGTGCATTTCACTTTTTCTATAAGTATATTCCTTTTTTTTTTTAATGTGTGATACTACTATTCAATGTTTTTTACTATAATTTGTCACACATACAAATAGGTGGAATACATGACAGTGGAATTGAAAAGCTATAATACTATATTCTAGCACTTTAGGTAGGGTTTAATTTTTCTGATATTTGTTCTATCCTAATAATAATAATAAATATCTGGTGTAGAATTTGGACTGCTTAAATCTCAGTAATTGGATAACAATTTGTCAATTAGTATCGTGAATTCCTCGAAGATGTACATATATATGAAATTCGTCAAGACCAATATATATATTACAGGCTAAAAAAAAGGACTTCAATTTGATGATTTTAGAATCAAAATAGTACCAAACTGGAATTTAATACATCATTTCCTTAAAAAGCAACTTTCCCATTAACCCATGCCTAAACTGGGGACACTGTAAAATAAGATTGTAAACAAAAATAAGAACAAGTTATGAAGTGAAGGAAATATTGCCAGATTTGTTGGATTTGGTATGGTATATATATACACTCATATGTCACACATATAAACATAAAAATCACGTTAGGTTTTCAAAAGAAATTTATATACCCCCGTTTTATGGATAAAAATTATGTAAGATGAAGCTAGCTCTACTTCCCACAACTCATATTTATTTTCATAAATTAATTTTTATTTCTGAATTATGGAGTATGGATTGACTCGTCTTGTAAAATTAGATTTATGAGATGGTTTTACAAAGATGATATTCTTAGATTTTTTAAATTTTCACAAATCACAAAGAACAAATTGAAATATATACACAAGATCCGCGCATGGTGGCTATTATGTGGTTTTCGCCTCTCCATGGATGGATGAAGGTGTACATGGTCTCTCACATCTTTAGAGAAGAGAATAAGCGACAGACAAGTTCGCTAGTATGGATGTTAAATTTTCACACGGGTTTTTCTCATTGAGTTTTCCTATAGCAAAGTTTTGATGAAGCCTGTCTTTGGAGTATTGTCAATATGTGTCTTTTCTCCTCTTTTGTATCTTTTTTTCCTTTTCATTTTAATAATATCATGGATTTATATAAAAACAAAAATTGAAATATATACCTTTTTTTTTATGAAATAATATGTTGTTTCTTTTTTTTTTTTTTTCTTTTTTCTGACATTTATCTCCTGAGTTTTATAATATTTCTTCATTTTGTTATACTCTCAATTTATTGATACACTTTCAAGTTATATATCATTTACGTAGTTTTCTTGTATCACTCCACTTCCCTATAATTTTCTGTCGATTTTCCCATTTCTACTCATTGAAGATGATTGATTTGCTCATTTATATTTTTATTCATTTTTCACTAGTTATTTTAAGGTATTCTAGAATTAATTATTTTGTATTTATATTTCAATATATTAACTTGGTTAACTAAGTAACACTCAACGTTATCTTTATTGCGGATTTCATTTAATCAAGTTTTTGAAATAATCTTATTCATAATATTTTAAGAAACTAAGAAGTTATTAAATCGTCTTACTTGGATGACTACGGAAGTAAAGTGACACTCGATACAGTTGGGGAAGAAAAGGAAATTGTGTCTTTATTGATCAAAATTGAAAGTTGTGTTAAGATTGTCAAATAAAAACAAAGGCTTATGAATTTATTTTGCACTCAACCAATTAAAATATACCTTTTAGGTAACTTTTGAGAGCTAACCATACAATTTTAAATGAATTTACATTAACTAGTATTATAAAAATAATGAAACATTAGAATATTACTAGCTTCAAGTCCATTTATAATAAGATAATTTTAAAGCAATACTACTAGAAATAACAATAAACCATAATTTGATGCAATTATCAATTTAAACAGTATCTTAAATTGGAGTCTCTTTTCCATTAACTGTAACTAAAGAAACATAATTTGTCATTTTTGTACAATCAGGACAGAAAAAAATAATACTTCATTCATTTCAATATATTTATTGTTTAAGATTATTCACAGAAATTATGAAATACGTAACAGTTATAATTATATGTACAAAATAATTTGTACACCACAATTCCCCTTTTGCAGTTCTAAAGATTGGTTTCCAAGAAAAGTCATGAAAATTTAAAATATAATTAAATTTATAATAATGTTTATCAAAAAGTATTAATAATAAAAAAGTATTAATAAAAAAGTATTAATAATAATGGAAGAAAAATATTAATTCTTCTCGTTTATCAAAAATAAAGACAAATAAATTGAAACACATTTATTTTATAAGGCGACAAATTTAAAAAGTAAAGGGAATATCCAACAAAAATAGAAAATATTATCCATCAAATTTTTTTTTCACCTGAGATCGAAGGTTGAAGAAAAGAAATTACATGTAAATGTGCAGATTCTAATGACCAATATTCGAACCTAAATCACACAAGTTTTCTACTTTTTATTCGCTTCCTTCCACTTCCTCTATCTTCTTAAAAAAAATCTCTTCTTTTTCATATAGATGTATGTCTTCTTTATATATATGGAAATAAAACATATTTACAAGAAATTGAATTTTGGTGGCCTTGAATAGTTAGGAATGAAAGGAGTAAATGTTTGAGCATGCAATAAATTAAGTAATGGTACAAAATTTTGATAAATAATGTGGATTCCTAGTGACACAACAATTGAAAAGGGTGAAAGGTCACATTTATTAGAGTTTGTTGCGAAGAAATAGGAAAACAGTGTGTCATTTCTATGAACTACTGCTTTCAGTTGAATCTACATTTTTTAACATTCTTATGCTCCAAACCCTATCTCTCTCTATGCTCTTTTTTTTAAAGTCAAGACTACTTTTACTCCATCACCAAGGACCTTTTTGGCCTTGTTGATATTTGGGAATTTCTTTTTATTCTATTTTTGGATTTTAAAGGCTTGCATTATTTTTGTGTTTTGTATTGTTAAATTTGGTTTAGGAAAAGATTGGTTTTGGCCATATTTTTTGTTATGTATCATTTAATTAAAGTGTGTAACGCTTAGGACAAAACGATACATAATTGACGAATTAAATATTTAAACCCCTAATTATTTGATTTAATTACGTGCGTTTCAGAAAAACGATATAATACATGATTAAATAATCGATTGTATAATTAAAACAAAAAGCATAGGTTATATTTTATCAAAAGGTTCGTAATCGAAAATCGAAAAGATAGAAACGAAAATGAGGCCAATCGGAGACCCGTAGCTCAAACCACGAAGAAAATGCGTAAAATATGAAAAATCGGAATATACGTATGTATAGTACGAAACGAGTCGTAAAAATCATAATTCGAACGATAAAGTCAAAAAGGTAGATATTTTTCTCTCTCTTCTCTCTCCTCGGTTTTCCGGCCGCCGGCCGCCGTGCCGTCGCCGCCGCCGGTGCCGGAATCTTTTTTCTCGGTTTGGTCTGATTTTTTCACAGCTAATAGCTTTCGCCGAGCCCATTCTAGATCCAAGCTCGGTTTTGCATTCCGACATCTCGTTCGCCTGGAAACAACCGGTCAAACCATAGAATACCCTAATTTCTATCTTCTTTCTCCCTTTCTCTCTTTCGTCTGTCTGTCTCTCTCGTTTTCCTTCTCTTTTCTGACCTCCACCGCGCCGTCACCATTGTTGTGTGTGTGGGTGTCGTGTTGGGGAGTGGCGCCACCGTCGGGACTGTTATGTGTGTGTGTATCACTGTGTGTGTATGTGTGTTGTGTGTGTGCTGTTGTGTTGTGGGGGCGGCGCTATGTAGCACCGACGTGTTCGCTGTTGGGCATGGTGGTCGGCACAAGGTGCGTCGGCGAGCTGGGTTGGGGGCAGTGCTGGCAGCGCCGCCGTTGCTGCTGGGTTGCTGTTCTGGCGCGCGGGTGACACGGCGTCGGGAAGCTGTGTGCGTGCGCGGAAGCCGGGTTCCGAGAGCCGCACGCGACAGGCGCGCACGACGGGAGCGTTGGTGCGCGCGCCGGGTGATGTGTGGGCGCGCTGTGTGCGCGCCGGGAGCGCCGTGTGCGCGTGTGCTCTCGTGTGTGTGTCGTTATGTAGCCGACGGCTGAGAGTCGGGGGTGTGTGTGACGACGGGAGATGAGTCTCGGTCAAAGTTAACTATTTTTTTGATAAATTACGAAAACGCCCCTAAACCTTTAAACGCTCCGTTTGAGCTCGTTTTTCCTTCGTTTAAGCCCGTTTTTCTTCCATTCAAACTCTAATATTTCCCCTTTCACCCTATGATCACATGTTTAACCTTCCATGCTCGTTTCTTCATTTTTCTTATCGAGTTGAGAACCTTCATTTCGATTCCCTTCCTTCAACACTTCTTCTTCGAGATAATTCTTTTAATTATATATATTTATCATAATACGAGATCTAAGAGAACCCTCATTTATATGTGTAGGCTATGGAGATTAGGAAAGATTTTAAAGCTTAGAATTCAACGTATCACGAGGAATTACCACCGAACAAAGTGGGGGTAACTTCTAATCTCTATATGTTTATGTTTTTGTGTTCATACTTTTATACTGTGAAAGGACTAAGGTCCACATTTATGTCTCGGAGGGACTGGTGGTCCGTAAAAAGCACCAACGGTATAAAAACCGTATTATATGCCTTGGAGGGACTGGTGATCCGTAAAATGCACCAACGGTATAAAAACCGTGTATAGGGTAAGACGGAAAATACCCGCATCTATTTGTAATTATGTGCTATGCATTCTACGTGCTGTGAATTCATATATGTTGGTTTTGATTAACTGTTAAATAAATGTTAAAACATGAAAATTATCCCCACGAGTGTATTCAACGCACTCATCCCCATGTATATTCACATTACAGGAAGTGACGAGAATCAAGATGTAGAGAGGATGGTGCTATATTAAGATTTCTCTTTTTGCTTTCAAGACTTAACGTTTAAACGATATTTAAATATTCCACGTTTGTAAAAAATAAACTGTTCTTCTTTTCATTATGGATCCTATATGAAGTTCCGCTGCTATGTTTAAATGTTTTATTTCGGCTAGACGCAGAAGATATGTATATGTAAAATCGTATGTTATCTATTTTTCCAAAGTTTCTGTTTCAAGCGTTATTTCAAATCTTTATTCGTATTTTATATCTGTAAACTTTTTAAAATGTACGTCTCTTTTCTTTTCTTCTTGCACGCCCACAAAAAAGAAACTTTAATATTTTAGGTACGAAACAAAGTGAAAACTAACTGAAGATTTTTAATATGCGTTGCGAGCAGATGGTGTTGTTTTTTCAAAAATGATTTAGGGTGATTGAGATATTAATACTTTAAATGAAAATTTGATGTTTTGTACAACAAGTGTGTGCACGTGGGGAAAAAAATAAAGTGAAAATTTTCTCTTTATTTTTAGGTTCACTTTATGAAGGAACGATCGAGATCTAAATATCCATTTGTTTGCCACTTCACAATACCAAAAAAAAAAAAAAAAAAAAAAATCTAACTTTAAGTCTCTGGCCTTAATTTATTTTATTTTTCTCCCTTTTTTTTATTTTTTTGGAAAGAATAATAAAATACTAAATAAAAAACCAAAATGAATATACAGGAACCAATTGAGAAGAAAACGAAGCCATATAATGTTAATATTTATAAATAAAAATATAAAAAATTAATCCAAAAAAATTAAAACTCAAAAATGTTAAAAAAAAAAAAAAATTACGGGGACACAAGACCAAAGAAGGACCTAAATCCTAATATGTCCTTTTTCCAATAAAAGACCTTCTGAACTTTTAACAATTCGATTGAAAATATAGCAATGAGAGAGAGAGAGAGAGAGAGAGAGGAGTGTGGATGAAGTAAAAATGGGAAAGGTGTTGACAAATGTTAGATGCAGAAGTTGCTACTGCCACTCAACTCACCACTGCTCTTTTCCACAATAATATCAATACCCTATTTTTAGAATTCTCTTAACAAACACTTAATTATAACGTCACTACTTTCTTATTCCCAAAAAAGAAAAAAGAAAAAAAAACAACAATAACGTCACTACTTCTTCTCCATTCTTCTTCAATCATATTTGATCCAATTCCCACAATCTTTTCAAATCAAATCACGAATTGAATCGCTTTAATATACACAAATTGTATTAATATATATTAAATCATATTAAATTGTGTTATAGATGTAAAATAACACAAACGATTATGTATTAAATTTTCTTACAAATATATACAAATTAATAAAATATTTAGTAAATCATATAACTTATCCAAATGTCAGATTTAAACTTCCTAAAGTTCTATTAGAAACAAAAAATTAATAATCCACCAAGAATCACAAATGCTCTGACAGTGTATGTAAGAAGTACACTGTATTTTATTAGTGAATCTGCATTCTAAGAGAGAGAAAGAGAGAGAGAGTTATCTTAATAATGAGAATATTATCCAATTAACAGCTTCCTCACATTTATTAATAAATAATGATCTGTGATATATGGGGTTGATATATATGTATGAATGACCCATCGATCCGATCCATTTATCCAGATTTTATTAATTATTCCAATATTTCATTTAAAATCATAAATCGTAATTGCTAAATAAAAAACATTGAAAAAAAATATAATAAGTAGTTGAAAACCGAAAGCGAATTAAAAAGATTGAGAGAAATTTGAGAAAGGGAGACTTTAGAACATGTCTTACTTCCCTCGTGACCTGCGTTATATAGTTTCGATTTTGTAATAACTTCTATATATTCTTATAAAATTGTTTGATAATCTAATCTTCTAAGATAAATTATTTTATAAAATAAAAAAATTATTTATAAAAATGAATTTGAGTTATAATGAATTAATATTATTTCACATAATTAGATCCATGTGATTTCACATAATATATATATATACATATATATATATATATATATAATTGCACCTACCCTTCTCGTCACTTACCATCAATGTTGATGGTTTTTTAAATAATTTGACCTCATTATTCAATTGTTTTTTTTTTTCTTGAAATTAACTATCATGTCAGTTGGATTGTGCTTATAATGAAATAGTCAAAAAATCCGAGACCACTGAACAAAAATTAGTCAAAACTATATAATAGATGATCCGATTTGATCCGGGTCAATCTTTTAATTTTTCTATTCAATTATTTTCTCATAAAAAATGCCAGTTTTATTTAATGACGAAATTAAAGTACTCGATGGTCATATATTAGTAAAAGTGAATAATTATGAGGTTTTGTGATGTGGGAGATAAATTTCATAATAATAAGATCCAATTTATAGTTTATCTCTCAATTCTAAATCTAATTTTTAAAGTTTCTCAATAAGAGGCTCAATTTAACATTTTTTCTCAATTTTAAGCTTAAAATTTAGATTGAATTCTTTTTATTTTTAATTATATTTATAAATTTATTTATATTTTAATATGTATGTATATTTTAAATAAATTAAGATAAGTTAGTGCAATTTTGAAACGATCTTTATCCGATTTATATTAATTTATATAAAAAAAGAAGGAAAGAAAGAAATATATATTAATTCAATTCATAGAATATAATTTATATGAAATTGATTAATATTAAAATTGGGTTTCTGTACTTTTATTCATAAAATTAAGAAAATAAAAGGAATCTTAATTTAATGAATTATATTAATTATATATATAAATTAATAAAAGTTGGATGAAAATCGTTTTAAAATTGTACTAACTTGTTATAATTTATTTTAAATATAAATACATATTGAAATATTAATAAATCTATAAATATAAATAAAAGTAAAAAGAAAAAAAAATTGTCTTAAATTGAGAAATAATGTTAAATGGAGCTCCTTATTGAGAAACTTTAAAAATTGGTTATAGAATTGAAAGTTAATCTATAAATTGGGTATTGTTATGAAATTTATCTGTGATGTGGGAGATATGTTTGTTTGAATATATTCTTGAAATTGATAAATGTATCCAAATAAATTCAAAAACTCTATTTTGTGAAACTCGAAAATAAATTAAAAACAAGAATACTAATTGAATGTTCAGCTTGATTTGAATCATATACAACCTTAACGACATTTATTATTTATTTATATGTTCTAAAAATCAAAATTTGTTCCTTGCAACACTTATATCTAATTAATTTGGTTATCTTTCAAAATTTGGATCCTAAATTTCTCAAGAGTATCACTCATGTGCATGCATACATGTACGCTGGTTGGGTTCGGGTGTGGGTTGACCTGGATTCACGCACTTTTACTTTTTTTTTTTTACTCTAACATCTATGTTATGTTAGTCATACATTTATGTTATATTAATCATATTTTTATGTCCAAATATTATACCTTTATTCAATATTTTTTAACTCTAAAAAACCCTATTTTTGCCACAATTTATACATATTTACCTTTATGTGATAGTACTCATACATTTATGTGATATTACTTATACATTTATACAACATAATTATACATTTATGTAATATATAAAAGTACAATTAACATAACTAAAATGTATGAATGTTATAAATAAAAAGAATGGAAAATTAAAATGTCTGTCTAAAAAAAATGTAAAAGTACATCTAACCTTACAAAAGATATGATTAACATAACTAAAATGTATGACTAACACTACTAAAATGTATAGTTAACATAACATAAATGTATGCCACATAGGAGCATATTTAGGGGAATTTTGTCCGCGACCTGGTGACGTGTGCGGGCGAGTGGTGAGCCGAGTCGACTCGAGTACACAGATTTAGGGTCCGTGCACCAAGTGCACAAAAGTTTTTGTCATTTTTCAATAGTTAAGGATATACTTTTTCCAATTTCAATTAAGTGTCGGTGTAAAGTTTTTAACATAGATTAAGGAATATAAAATATGAATAAATATATCATTAACTAATCAAGGAATTTAGAATTTAAAATTATAAAAAGAATTAAATTAATTCCATTAAAGTTGTAATGAGAGTCTAAAAAGACAATACAAAAACTTATGTGAGATGGTTTCACGGATAATTTTTGTGAGAAGGATACTTATTATCCACAACCCAAACTCACAAATTTACATATATATTGTGAAATATTGATTGTGGGTTGACTCATCTCACATAAGAAGATTCGTGAGATGGTCTCACATATGACTCACTCAACGGACAAATATTTAAAAACAAAATATGACCAATACAACTATATTTAATTGGAATCAGAAGAAGTATCGGTCAAGATTATGTCTCTTAATTTTTGGTAAAATTGTAAATTAATACTACTATTTAAATAGGTTGAGATATTATCATTGTTGTAATACTATTTATTTACCATGTAAAAAAAGAATGTAAAACCACCTTATATATTTATTCCCATTAAAAAGACAAAGCAATTGAGGAAAGAATATTACGGGAATTTGATTTTCGGTATGCTTGTCACAAAAATATAATTGAAATATTCTTTTTATTTTTTCTGATTTGGAAAAATAATAGCTACAATTAAAGCTGTAATCAAGTCGAGCTCTTTTGATAACTTGACTTTTACTAATCTATTATCAAATCGAACTCATCAATTGAATTTAGTCAACTAAATAAATTTAACAAATATAAATTATTTCGCTAATTGCTTAAAATTAAATTGTATTTTGAAATACATAATATATTTATTAATTTCTTAAAATTCTGGAAAACATAATATACACAAAAGTTTAAAATATATTAAAAGAAAAATAAATTATATAATTTAAGCTGCGCGTGAGTTTAGACAAACCCACTACCACTTCTCGCACTATTCATTCTTCCCCCCTTTAAAACAGCAGAAAGCGGGAGTTGGCACATAAAAGCGAGAGAGAGAGAGAGAGAGAGAGAGAGAGAGAGAGAGAGAGTGAGTAAATGTGGAAGTGCTCCCAAATGTGAAGCTACTAAAGTGTGTGCTGTCTGTGTGAGATAAGATTTGACGACATCGGAAATTGGCCGGAAAATGTCAATGGGGTTCATGAAGGAGAAGAAATTGGAGAAGCATATGGAGAAACAAATGGGTTGCATGGCTGGTTTTCTTCAAATCTTTGATCGCCACCAGATTCTCGCCGGGAAACGCTCCTACGCCGCCAAAAGCCTTCCTCCACCTGTAAGCATTTTCCTCTTCTCTGATTCACTGCAACTAATTTACTCTGCTCATAATCTCTCGCCCTTCTCAGGTGGCTGATACGACGTCGTCGGAGTCGGAGAAGTCGACTCCTCCATCGCCGGCGGTCACGAAGAAATTCGGGAAATCGAAGCCGGTGGCAGCGCCGAGCCCTGAGAGGTCTAACCAGTCGCCGGCGGCGGCGGAGTTGCCGCCGAAATCACCGCTTCGTCTCCCCATATTCGAATTGAAGGAAGGCACCAGGTCCTCATGGAAGTTCAGCAAAGAAGCGCCGCGCCTCTCCCTCGACAGCCGCGCCACCACCGACGCCAAGGGCGGCCTCCACCCGAAAGAAATCCGCACCGCCGCTGTATCCATTATCGCCGCCGCCAATCGGTGCGAAAGTATTGCTAGTGATACCACCGATGATAGCCAGCAGCACCGCTCTCCCAGTGTAATCGCCAGACTCATGGGCCTGGAGCCATTGCCAGATTCGTCCACCTCTGAGCCCGAAAAGAAGCCCGAACTTCGGAGATCCGCCTCCGAATCGCGAGTCTCCAGAGATCTCCTCAACTCTCGATTCACCGCAGAGGGGAGCAATTTCTCTTCAAAGCAACAATCGCAATCGCAATTAGGCCATTTCAACTGCATTCTCAAGGACAACAGTCCACAGGTGGATGCTCAATTTGCAGATCCGAGAAATTATTTGCAGAAAAATCTCAACAAAGCTGAACCAACTAAGGGTTACAGTAGGGGAAACTTCAATTCTTCATCGCCATGGAAAGCGCCGCAGCACCGCCGAAGCTTCTTCTTCGATTCGGGAGACATTTTCCCCGAGCCAAAACAGAGCGTTTCAATCTATGGCGAGATTGAGAGCAAATTGAAACTGAGAGGAATCGACGAGCCGTCAAAGGATTTAGAGACATTGAAACAAATTCTCGAAGCTTTGCAGCTCAAAGGACTCCTCCATTCTCGAAAACAGTCCGAGCAAAATCACTTCAGCCACCGGAACTTCGTCTACGACGATTCACCAATCGTCGTCATGAAACCTTCGAGATCGCCAACCTCGACTCCAATTCGTCGGAGAACGGGAAACGATTACTCCCCATCGACTGGCAGAAATCAAAGCCGTGTCCCCCGCCGGAACTACAACCTCGCAGGAGAAAACTCGCCGTCGATGAGTCCCCGCCGTGACCGGAACGTTCGGAGTCCGGTTCAGAACGGTCGAAGCCCAAGCCCGACCACCACGAACCGGAGTGAAAGCAATGCGGTGGGGAGGCGATCAAATTCTGTGGTGAAGCCTAAACAGTTGAGCGTCGAGACCCATCGGAGAGTCAACGAGTCAACGGACAACCGGAGAGTCTCTCCGGTTCATTCGCCGAAGCTCAACCCGCGGAGAACCGGCCCCGATCCGACGGTCCACAATTCATCGGCGAAGAACAAGAGATTAACGTCCGAGATTCATCGGAAAGAGAAGATCGCAACCGTTGTCGCTGCAGAGGATGAATCCTCTTCCATTTCTGGAAGCAGCATCACCACATCCACTGATACAGAGGTAATGCACTACTAATTAATTAACCCTTATTTATCATTTAACTACCCCGCCATTAACATCGTTGAATGCAAAATTCAGAGGTCCAAAACAGAGGAGTACAAAGAGGGAAGAACTTTATTGGAGAGATGTGATAAGCTGCTGCACAGCATAGCGGAGATGACTGCAACAACTGATATGCAACCAAGCCCCGTGTCAGTTCTCGATTCGTCCTTCTACAAGGACGAGTCTTCCACCCCTTCACCTGTTACCACCAGACGCAATATTGATTTCAAAGGTACAATCAATTTAGAAATTCGGTATAATTAATTTTGTACTTGATTAGCTTCATTGATAGGCTTATTATCCAGAAATTTTGTGGTTGTAATTCCAGTATGTTAGTAGAGATTCTTGCATCGTTGCTCGAGTTTAGGTTAGGATGGGGATGTGGCATTGTGATGCGGAGTGAGACCAAGGTGAGCCAGGTCACATGGGTGGACCGTGGCTCCATATGACGGATCACCATCACCGTTGCCCTCATCGTCCTTGCCTTGTACAAAGAAAACCGGCTCCAAGTCATTGATGGAGCTGTTGCTTTTATTCTGGAAAATGACTGTTTTCTCTTGTTTGAGTAGAAAGAAGTAAGATGGTTGGACTTTAGTTTAAGTTGAAAAACTTGGGCTTTTGTTACATCAAATGGTCGAGGGAGTGTTGCGTTTTAACCGGTTCTTGTATTATTTTCACTAGCATTTACTGCTTTAGTGCCATGTTGCTAAGTTTTGTGTTCGATTAAACATTCTTGGCATCTTGGAGTTTATGTTTTGGGATCAATCGGATATGGTTCTGGGCAGAGCAGTCGATTGTGAATGAAGTGGTCTAGGCAGTGTTGTGTGGAAGTGGAACCAAATCTGATCTAAAATAAATTAGTAGCAAATGCTCATAAATGGGACACTGGTGACCACATATACCTTTCCATGTGGTCCTTGCTTAGGTTGTGTGCTCATTTTGTCATTAAACTTGAAGAAGAATCGATATTTATGTTAAGGGTCTGGTGGGGTGTTAAAGTTTGGATTATATGAAGACATTTTCTGGTTTTGAAAATGATATTATATCACGCCCTTTGCTTTTATGAAACTGCAAAAGTGCTTCAAGGTTTCCTATTTCCTTGTTTGAATGAATACCTGCAATTCATGTGAAATGAATAGTTTCTTGTTCAGAAAATGATTCTTTAAAAGTCTGTGTACCCTTCCTTGTGACTTTGTTCATCATTTAATGTGTTGAACATCATAACAGATCACTCTGGCGAATTGGAAGATGAAAACTGGAGCCCCGGAATTTCACCCATTGGATTGAAATGTAAAGAAACATCGGACGATTGTGATTTTGTATACGTCTCGGATATCCTACGAGCATCCTACTATCTCCCAGAGGACTCAGATGTCTTTTTGTTACTAGAGAAGCAACAATATCTCAAAGGAAAGGACATATGCAAAGTCTTGAAGCTGCAACGGAAGCTGATTTTCGATACAATCCATGAAATTCTAGACCGGAACAGACGGCTGCCTCCATGGAAGGCCGTCTCGTGGACAAGTCACGATGTCATGAGTCCGTCACTCGATAAGGTATGGTTAGAGTTTCAGAGAATTCGAGAGCACGACAGCGGTGAAGATTTGTTCGAGACGGTTTGTGGGGTTCTGAAGAAAGACCTAGCAGGAGATGAGATCACCGGTTGGGGAAATTGCCCGGTGGAGATGTCGGAGGTGGTGTTGGACATCGAACGGCTTGTATTCAAGGATCTAATAAGCGAAACAATTCGAGATCTAGCAGCATTGGCATCAAGAAACACTTCATCATCATCATCCATGGTGGTGCCTAGGAGGAAGTTGGTATTCTGAAAAATCCCCTAGTGTCTATGAATTTTGTGGGTTTTTTTTTTTCTTTACTTTTTTTAACATGGGAAGAAGAACTAGTATATTGCTATTGTAATTTTGTTCTTTAGATATTTTCCTTGGTTAATTCTGATTATTGGGAAACATTACTAACGGTCATTTATGAGAACATGCAAGCTGTAAAAATAATTAAAGAAAAAAAGGAAAAAAAAAAAAAGCAAGAAAGAAGTAACCTTTTGTTTCTGTCAAGTGCATGTGTGGTGTTTACCCGCGGACATTATGGGCTGTCATGTGATAAGCTTTTGGGGTATAATAACTTTATTCCATTATGAAAAATGAGAAAAGGTAAGGGGGAAAAGAAAAGGGGAAAATGACACTTATTAAATCCTCTACTATATTAGATATAATACGAATTTTATTTAATTTTGTGTGTGTTTTTACATATCTCTACAAACCTAAGATAAGTTATGAGGAAAGAGACCTGACAGGCTGAAGTGACAAGTGTAAGAAACCTGCTGAACAAATTTAAGGGAGTATGACTTTAATGAACCAAAAACTTACAAGAAAGTAATACTTGTTGTAAGGAAATGAAAATTTCCTGAGGTTGTGTTTGGATGATTGGAATAGAAGGAATTTGAAATCTATGATGGTAAATTCATCAGTGATGTTTCAATAGATGTGAATTTGAAATTCATCACTTTTATTTTGAACTAATTTTTTTAGTAATTTAGGTGAATTTTAAATTCTTTCTAATTTGAGTGAATTTCATATCCTTTCATTTCAAATATTGGATTTCAAATCACCATATCCAAACACAACCTCAAAGAGTTAAATCAACTCACACTTAGATAGAACAAGATTTTGCTATGTTGTAGAGTTATCAAGTAAGTCACAATTGAGTTTGGTCTACTTGTTTTAGAAAGAAACCAAAATTAGTTTAAATTCGAATATATGCATCTTAATGTGTCTATTAATTTACACTCTTTTCACAAAGCAGCCAAAATTACAACCAATGGAAGAAATCATGGTTAAATTGATCGATTTTATAAGTTTGGAAGGAATCACAATATATGTATTTGTTGTGCATTATGTTCCAAATTGTGTCACTATCTGAAATATATATCTATTGTAAATACTTGACAAGGTTATTACCTTAAAAACTATATATAGCAAATACGAAATGTATTATTAAAGTTGGTTTTTTTGGCTTGACCTCGAATGATCCTTGTTTTATTTATAATTTAGAGTCGTAAAATAAAAGGGCCAATAGTAAATAGGGCAGAAGTGTTAACATGGTTTTTAGGACAAAGACCGTTATTTTGACATATTAGATTTAGTCTGAAATGTATCATAAAAGTGTTAAAATAGATTGGGGTTTAGCTCTGAAAATGATGATCAGGTGGGGGTGGGGCCCATACCTCAGGTGTTTGGCATGCTTGTGCACCAATTATCAATCTCATAGTTCTGGGTTCTAATCTGCTGCTTCACATGCAATTCCTAATCAATGTGCTTATGATTAAACATCTTTTTACAAAATTTATTTCTCATGTTAAAATGGTGGTTCCTATTATCTCAATCATTTTTGTTTGTGAATAACTCAAAATTTAAATATCTTGTTCTTTGCTCTTGGTTTGTTTCTCTGTATTTTATTTGTATTGTAATATGTATGTATTGTATCTGCGATATGTGTCCCAATTTTCCTCTAACATTTACGTTGAGAGGTAATATTTCATTAATATTTTGTTAGTGTAAATATAATTTTCAAAGTATTTTATTCTAATCTTTGATTTATGAATATTTTATTCATATTCTTTAAGTACAAATTTATTTTATTTTTATTGAAAAAAATGTATTATTTTATGTGAAATATATATTTAATTATTTGTATTGATATATTCAAAATTTATTTTATATATAATTTATTTAGTGATTTATTATTGAAAAATAATAGTAAAAGAAATAGAATACAATATAGTTTACAATAAATTTGATATTTGGTTTACAATATTCAAATAAGGTACCATTTTTTTCTTTAAAAGAATACATTTTTTATTTGTTTGTTTTAAATAGTAACAAATGAAAGAAGTGATATTATATATGGAAACAAACAACAAACATAAATTTGTTTGCCAAAATCCAAACAATTTTACTTTAAACAATAGTGGCATGTGACTTTTGGATTTTTTAAATTAATAAACTAGATATTACGTGAAATAATATCTTGAAAATGTAATTTGAGAAAAAAAAAAAAAACATGGTATTCTTTTGAGATAAAGTTAATCTTTCAAATTTAAGATTGATTTAGGAATGTTTCAATGAAATAATTAATTATTAAATAAAATACAAAAATTACTTATGGAGAAATAATGTAAAATATCCAATATAAAAGGTATTGGCAAAATTATATTATAATTTAAAGATTAGCTTATTTGTATCACAACTTAAATTTTAGGGGTGTATTTGCCCAAAAAAAAAAACTAAGAACTTTTTTATATCACACCATAAATGTCAACTGTGAATTTACACAATTGTCCAATTATAAAAATTAATGAAATTAGTTGGTTAACTCGAAGGGTGTGGGCATGAAAGTGATAAGAGTGGTCAAAGTTGATTTTGGAGATGAGCGTTGACTGCAGTCATCAAAATTATTGGCATCTTTGCATTCATCAAGATTTTGTCATGATTGATATTCCATGTACCAGATTCCCACTTTGACTACACCATCTTCCAACTTTTTTTTTTTTTCTCTCAAAATAATTCGAATGATTTAATTTGATTTGCTTATAAAATTATAAACAAGTGATGTTTAAACTTCTGAACATATTCATAGCATATGAATAAAGAGTGAGTTTTATGTGAAATCTTCAGGTCAACTTACAACCCACCCTTCACAATTCACATGTAAATTAGTGAAAATGAGTTTAATTTATGGATAAAGAAGATTTGTTTCACGCAAACTATTCGTGAGACGCAAGTTTTTTTTATAAATAAATTAGATTCGAGTTCTAAAATTGTAAATGTGTAAACAAGCAGGTCTCAGTCAACAAATACTATCAATCTTGAGTATAATTCAATAAAAATCCTGAGCTCAAATTTAAGCTCAAGCTTAACTAATACTCCCTCCGTCCCGCTCAAATTTGCACATTTTCTGTTTTCGTCCATCCCAATCAGATTTGCACACTCCAAAAATGACAAATAAAGTCTACAAAATTGCCCTTTACTATTCAAAAAAGTGTCCTCTACACTCCAAAAAACAGTTTTTTCTTAACCTCTGTGCCCGTCCCTACGTGCAAATTTGAGCGGGATGGAGGTAGTACTCCCTCCGTTCCTTTTTAAGTGTCTCATTTTATCCAATATAGTGTTCCTTTTTAATTGTCACTATGTCATTATTGATACTCTTTTACCTTTTTTTTTTCATCAATTACCCTAATAAATGAACATGGTGGAATACTACAATTCTTGTGATTATAAACTCATTAATTCATTATCTTGACTACATTTATAAACTTTTTTATTTTCAAGACTAAAATTAAGACTAGTCTTATATGTAAATATTGTTCAAATGAATATATATAGATGGTTTAACTATACTATATTGCCAAGATTTTAAGCATGAGCCATGAAGAATTCGAAGGTAAAAGAAGAGAAGTTTGTGGATCTTAATGAAGATATGAAGAGAAGTTGGTTAATCCTAATGAAGATATTATGGCGGCTACAAGAGACTTCGACTTAAATCTTCCTGTTGTTCATGACTTTGATTTGAACAAGTTTCCAGTCGATGAAGAATGCTTTGAAAAAAAAAATACATATATGAGGTGATGAAGATAATGTTACAGGTTTATCTTCCAAATTATAATTAGACATGGTGATGAAGACAATGTTGCATATTTATCTTCCAAATTATGATTAGACGTTAAAGATGGATATGACGATGTTATGCATATAAATTTATTTTAGTACTTTTTAAAGATGGATATGACGATATTATCGTCATAATATCTTTGCAATATTTCAATCTCTTGTCCATACAACAACTTACGAATTTAATAAAGTTTAAGTAAGCAAATGATTCCTTAAGTACTTAAAATTCAAACTCCACTAATATTATGATTCATCAACCATTAGTTGCGCTTTTAATCAAAGACAATGTTTTCAATACCAAAAAATTTACATCATCTTTGACTAATAAAAGACAATGTTTCCAATACTAAATTACAATCACATTTTATTTGAACCCCAAGCCTTCCGTCCCTCTCTAACTTTTTCTTGTTGATGTGTGGGATTTTATAATTATTTAATCCCTTCACCTTCATAATTTCAACCATGCAAAGTTGTAGCGTCAAGAAGATATGATTAGAATGCACGACTGAATAGTCCTCAAATGACTTCAACACAACACGAATAAGTTCATCAATATTATGAGACTTCTCCTTGTGAAATAGTGACTGGATAACTCTAAAATAACCAAGATCAAGAACATTTAAATCCGGAGAGTTAGGAGGTTGACACATCAGACGAATATCCTACCCATCTTGTTGAGCTACTTGGTAAAATAATGAATCACTCTCATCAATATGTGTTCTTGCATTATCTTGTTGAATAAAAATTGGAAATTCACGATCCTCCATTGGTCATTTCTCCTTGATGGCAGGTAGTACCTTCTCTATCATGAATGAGCGAATAACATCCCTAGTTACTGAAGTAATTGCCTTTGTCTCCATTGTCCCCGCAGGCCTATTGATGCTATTTCTCCTAGCAGGTTGTTGTGTAACCAACAAAAATATACCAATTTTTCCATCAAATGTCACATTTCCATTTTGATCAAATCTTGGACGAGCTACTGCAGCTAAGAACATAACTTTTGGAATAAAAATTTTGCTCTGACAAGTACGTAATGGATCGTCTTCCTCCGGCAACATGTAATAATTCTGTTTATTTTTACTCATACAAAACCACTTCTCATCAATATGTACAACATTATGCATTTTGATAAAAGTTGGATTTCCTAGCCTAGTACTCTCTTCAAGCATTTCAATGCAAAATTTTAAACGAGCCATTTTATTTTCTTCTGTCAAAGATGGTTTTAAAGCATTAGTACGACGTTGTATGTTACCTGACTTTAAAAGCCTATGCAATGAGGTGCTATTTGTGTTGAGACCGGATGCTAATTCTCGAATAGTTGTCCTTTTATTTAAAGGAATATCACGTATTTTTGCAAAATCAACAGTAATTCTCTTCCGTCCACAATTTTTTGTCCTCCGATGATGAACATTACCATTTGAACTCTTTCCCTGTTTCCAAAGACGTCGAACTATACGCACAGAAATGGAGAAATGAGAAGCTACAATACTAGTAACTTTTTTCCTCAAATAACCGTCCTCACTTTTTTGTAACAACATTTCATATATGGCTCTATGTTCATCATTTGTCAAATTTCTAGTATTTCTATTACTATGACTTGAACCTGACATTAAAAAAAAAAAACAATTAAGATATGAAATAGGACTACTGATACTATAACGTAAAAATATTATCATGCATACCTTCATTAAAGTTAGTCACATGATCCTCTTCTTCTATGGATGGAATTGTGTTCAAATCGAAAGTTGTGTTGTAAACATCTCCTTCTTCACTCAAATCTACATTCAAATCAATTAAATTTGGAAGTGTTTGTTGTCTTGTAGCCATTTCAATACATAAACTAAAAGCACCATCACAGTAAACAAACTTTAATTTGTAGCTGATAATTGGAGGGAATTTAATTTTTCAATTGAAATTTTGGTGGAGTAATTTTGATATTTGGTGAAATTTTGGCGGAATCATTTTGGTGGAGGATGATATTTGGATTTAGAAGATGAATAAGTTTTCCATGAAAAAAAAATAAAGAAAGAAAGAAACATGAAGAGACGTAATGAAAGATGAAGGATACGTATCAGTAATTAGTTTGACAAAATCAAGAAAATCCTATAATTATGGAAGCAGTTATATAAAGAGGGTAATTAATGGAAAAATTAGTAAATCAAGGGAGTAGAAGTAAAAGTGAAGTAATTAATGAAAAAATTGGTTTGTGTGAATGAATAAAATAGGACGGTTAAAAAGGAACCGAGGGAGTATGAGATTTGAACCACCTTTCTCAGAATCGAGATCAAGTAACTTACAAATGGCTTGTCACATTTACATCTGACCAAACCCCATTGATTTTTCTTCTTACATGACTCGACATTTATAATTTTTAAAAATAAATTATTAGAATTGATTGTTATCGACATGTGGAAAGGTCTATTTTGACATTTTCCAAGTAGTACTGAAAATGAGCAGATGAGATCAGAAAATGAAAGCAATTAATTTAGGGGTGAAATTTTTAGTCGGTCTGGCCTATTTGGTTTCCTCGATTGGACTGACGTGATATTTACATAAAAGTTTGTCAATTTAAGTCCATTTTATTTAATTGTTTATGTAAAAAAATAAAATTACTCACCTAACTCCTTTATTCATTATTAACCCAAATTCGACATGAAGTAATCCATCAATTTACACAAATATATGAGTTATATCAACCAGCAAATTACATATACATACATTCACGAATCTCAACAGGATAATTTTCTGATATTCAACCAGCAAACCAATGTTTCGATCTTTCAATCGAAACATGCTAAGGTATAAATAAAATTCATTTAAAGCATATTAGATTAGTGTTGTGTCATGAATTTCCGTCGGTCACAGATTCTATACAAAAGAAATTCATAAAAGGGAAAATAAAAGGTAAAAGATATATTAAAAGTGGTGAAACATTATTGAAGACAAAAAAAATAAAAAATGGCAGAACAGAAGCATCAATCTTTTCATTTAAATGCTGGAGAGTGCAATATTCAAGTACTTTGCAAATGTGTTCCCTCCTATTCTATTCATTTAATATGCATGCATCTCTTAACTCCTCTGCAAAGTAGGGTACATTTTCATTTTTTCTTATTTTTATTTCTCCACCATCATATTAATATATATTCACAACATTTGTTATATTCACATAATATGATTGACTGATCTTGTGTGAATATGTGTTGTAGAATGAGGTCTAATGCGATTTAGGTAAGAGTCTAAGGTTTAGGGTTTTATTTCAAGATTGTCTGTCTTACCCTAGCCCCATTTAGTTTTTAAATTAATTAATCTTGATTATTCTTATGCATATATATAATAAAAATTTGAAAATTATGTATTTTAAGTTTTTAAAATCTTTAAAAAAATACATTTAATATTTTTTAAAGCATAAATTAGTCTATTAGATCAGAGTCCTTCAGAAATGCGGTTTGATAGGTCTTGAATTGAATTAAATAATTGATATCTTCTATTTAAGATATTCTTTCTTGTCTCATTTTTGCATTATTATATATTATCATCATGCATCATGTATATAACATGATACTACAAAATGCATATTGATTCTAAAATGCATTTTAAACATTAATCTCTAAATATATTTGGACAATGGGGAAAAATCTCCATTTAGTTGGTCACTATAACCTCCAGGTTTACTGGTCTATTATGTCGCTATTTAGTTTCTTTATTTCTGATCTGTATCCAGCTCACTTGCATTATAATTTTTCAACATATCAATATAATAACATTTTCCATATATATATAATAAGAAAAACAGATAATCCATCTCCAATTACATAGTTAATTTTGTCCTCAGTTATATATTAGAGACTGAAAATAATTCCATCTCAAATCTACTGCTCATTAATATTTCCTTTTGCAATCAGATATTTTGTTATAGTGATATATACTTAACACAAGAATTAAGTATGGTCTACACTACACACCAACATAATAATTGGTTGCAAGGTAAGCAACAACACAACACAACTCAATCCAATTAAAAGTTAATTAGAATATTGAAAGGGTAACATGGTAGGTTATAGATAGATGAATAATGATGGGAGATATATATTCATTGATATATATCCTAAGAAGTAGAGTCACATGATTAAGGAGATAGAAATGGACCTACAATATTTATCAACTAGTATGAATACTCAGAAATGGGGCTACCTTTGCATGTGATGATATTCATATAACCACTTTTCAGCTCTAATTCGAAAATTCATTCACATCCATGCAATATTTCATCCCTACCTATCTATGTCTTTGCATAGGCATGGAAACCTATAACTATCCCATAATTTCCATTTTCCATTTCTTCAATTTTTTTTTTTTTTAAAGAAGTTGTGGGTTACCATTGATCATTTGGAATTATATATACTGTTGTTGAAAATACATGAGTTTGGTCGCCTGTAAAGGCTTACTTGAAATCTATTTGACTAATTGAGAGTTTTCTCTGTAAATTTTGAGTTTCTTTATTAAGATCAACTCAATGTGATCTTATTTTTTGTTAGGTTGGAATTCAAATAAGTTCTCAATTCAAGCATGGAAAATGGAAGACATTAACGGAGGCACTATTTTATTTTAATTTTTTATTTCACATGTTCAAATAAGTCCATTTTTTTGTTCCGCATACTGCCATTTTCTTAACAGCAAATTATATATCATAGGTAAACACAAAATATGTATAGAACACAAATGAATTCTTAAAAACGTAATCGTAAATTAATTGGGCATTATAAATTTTTCTCTTAACTTTTCATACTTGGAGTTCTTCATTGGACGAACAAAGGAAGAAGACAATTAACTCAAACTAAGATTAAATCGAGTGTATAAAGACGAAGAAATTTAAACAATAAAAACTATGACTTGATGCAGAGTTTCTTCATCTAGATCTCACATATTAATTTTATGAAAATACAAAAAACGAAAAATGAAAAGAATTTCATGAAAAAAAGAAAATGGAATTGGTACGTAGTCTCTGTTCTTATGCTTGAATTAAGAACAAATTTTAATTTAAAACCTTAAATTGAGAAATAAGATTGATTTGAACCTAAATTGAGATATCTCAAAATTTAGACCTAAGATTGAATTGAAAACCAACATTGTTAATTCGGAAATTTTGCCAAATGTGTTATAACTACTTTTGATACTCAAGCACAAGAGAATTAAAAAAGATACAACATTTTCCCCCTATTATTGGCCTGCATAATGAAGATATTGGATTCAAATATTTTCTGATTGGTTATATTGTTTGGTTTACGAAGATTTTATTTTTTTCTTGGGGGGTCTCTATCCAATCCAAAAATACAAAAATAATGTAGGGTTATGTGCTTACACAGGGACAGCCTATGTAAACTGTCGTTTACTCTCATTCTTTGTCTTCTACCATGGTTTGAATTATACAAGCCAAATTAAACTATATCTCACCATTAATTAAATAATCAATATTTAAAACATACCACTAATATACGTTTGAGCTTAATTATAACATCGTACGTTCAAAAAAGTGCACATAACAAATGTTTAATTCACCAACAAATTCTAGATTGTCACATCTAACTAACAAAAGTGTAGTATTGTTAATACTTATTAATTAATAGCCCTACTTACCATTAATGAATGCCATCCTCCTAGGAGCTAAGCAAGGACAAAAACAAAAGAAAATCTATCTAAGGATTAATTAATATGTAAAACATAATAAAAGAGGGGTTTAGATTCTATAGGAGGAATAAATAATAGATTGTCACACCTAACTAACATGAGTGTATATTGCCAATAATGGCCCTAATTAACATTGAATGAGATCCTCCAAAGGGCAAAACAAAGACAAAAAGCAAAGAAAAAGTTGAGAGCTTATGTCCCTAGCTAGCTATTACCTTCAAGCTTATCTATCTATGTTTGCATTTGTATTTATGGATTTATTGCAGTGTTGTGACATTAGCACATTAATTAGCACATGCCAATCTACTTTTTGTTCAATCATTTCCCTCATGCATCCCACTACTAAGTTTATCTATCCTTATTGCTCCCTTAATGTGCTCCTAATTACACCTTAATAATAATGGTATAATTAATGTGGACCATTATTAATGTCACACCATCTATCCTCTTCCCCACATTAATATGTATTAACACATAAATTAACATTAAAAAATAAAGATGTTATTAATTTAGATCGTGAAAGATATATAGATCAACTATCAATATGAGGCCTGAAATATATAATTTATCAATTAAGGGCTTGAAATATTTTAAACTATTAAATATTTAGGATCTTCTCATCTTCTTCCGAAATCTGTTGGTCGATCTTTAGTGTATAAAATAGTTTTCGAAGGTCCAAAAAAAATGGAGAATTTTTTTACGAATTAGTTTTCATGTAGTATAGCTAAATTATCTAATTGAATACATTATTTATTGTGTTATTCAGTTGAGTAATGTTTTCGTATACTTTTAATATACTCCACTTTAGTTACAATCAGAATACGTTTAAGCAATTGATAAAATATCTAATTGAATACATAAATTATTATTTTTCAGTTGAACAATTAATGTTTTCATATGCTTACATTTCACAATTGTAATCAATGATGAAAAGATTTCGCGTTCCATAACAATATTACAAAATATCACTATTTGTTTGGTTTCAATATAAAATTGGACTATAATCAGAAAATATTATAGATATTCGTTAAATTGAACTAACATCTGATTGTAAATGCAAATGTTGTTGATTACCTAAAATCCTAATTCCACATTTTCAAATCTTTGGGATCCCTACTTTGATAGTTAGTCTATCTTTCAGGACCTAAACTTATAAAATAAAAGGTTTTGCAGTGCACTGCACTCGCCTCAAACTCAAGTGGGTGTGGACGATGCAATTGCTTTATGTTTCTTTTTCACTTTACATTTTTAGCTTTAAAAAAAAAAAAAACATAATTCATTTAAATTTTGCCTTATTTTACTTTGCTCGCTAATTTTCTTATTTCTTTTTTTGGAAATACTTATATGTTCATGTATAAAATAATTGTTTATGTAAAAAAATATCTATAATTATATATAAATACATTTTTTCCCAAATAGTTTAATAAATTGATATACTCACATTATATACCTATAGTTATTTCAGGAGAGTAATTATTTATCTTTAGGGTGCGGCTATCCGCACCCCAAGGAATACTAAACACACCCCAATTGTGTTGTTACTGTTCACATCACATGTGAACAGTAACAACACAATTGGGGTGTGTTTAGTAATATATGGGGTGCGGATAGCCACACCCTTATCTTTATTGTAAATAAAACATATATTTATTTAATGTAAAATACAAATAAATATGAATTTGATGAATAGAGGACTCACAAATAATGGGCGTTAATGTTAGAAAATGAATATGAATCGAGGTTACTAGAATATTGATGTGGAGTGTATATGACATATGGGTTGTCAACATCCACCAATGCAATGCAGATGCTCTAACTCAATTTATAATGAATTTTTCATATCTAGTTAAGTTGAGATTAATATTTTAATATATTTCCTGTATATCTTTCGAGTGAGAATTTGTCAATTCTCAATCATAAAGTAGTAGCAAAATATAAGTTGTAAACTTATAATTTATGCAGGATCATAAATTCAAACCGTGATGGGACATGAAGGACCGACTTTTTCCTACAAGGCTAGGTTGAGCCTCATAATTTTTTGGGGCTTGAGTTTAATTTTCAAAATGGGCTCATATATAACTTTAAAATCTTAAATGAACTTCTTATAAATGGACTCATTACTTTTATAAATAAACCCATAACAAGTAGTTGAGCAATAGTTTGTTGTCAATTAAATTCCATCAAAAAATCTCACATGCTCTTTGGTTAAGAGACTGATGCTTGTGAGATCGTCTCATAGATAATTTTTTCCATGAGGTGGATCGACTCACATATTTCAAAACCCGTAATTTACTTAAATTTGTGAAAATTGGTTTGGTTGATGGATAATGAGGTTCTATCTCACTAAATATATCTGTGTGACCATCTCATATTAGTTTTTATTTTGGTGTAAAAAGATGATCAATTTTGCTCGTAAAATCTTAAAATGTAGAGTGCTCTTAACAAACACGATATCCCATCATACTGTATCAAATCTCGTGTATAAATTATGACAGTGTTTGAATTTATCAATAGACGAAGTTTGAACATCCAAAATATTTAAAACCAAGATTAAAGTTGGGAGAGTTTTCATACACTTGACTGGGAACTCTGCCTGCCCACAAGGTTGGGTGAATTTTATGGTGATTATTGGAGGTGAATAAGTTACATAGAAAAGGAAAGTTGATTCCCTTGGAGAATGAAAAATCAAGATGAAGTGACATATGAATAGTGCGCAAATTCATTTGTTTTAGAGTGGCAAAAAAGGGTTAAATATTTTGCCAAAAGAAGATGAACAAAGAATGTGGTTGTGGAGTGAAGGAAGATTGGAGTCTTCCTTTATCAAATGACTTTTGTTTGTTTTCTTTTACTCAGCAATGATTGTTGTGGGAAGGATCATAGTGAAGTTTCATAGGAAAAGAGTAAATTTTATTTTCTGTGATTGGCCTTTTCCAGCTTTGGACAAGTGTGAATGTGTATAGGCTTTTTGTCTCTTCAAAAGAATATTTCCACTTCAAGATTTTGTGGTTTTCTTCCATCAACTCATTTTAACTTGCTCCTTTTCACCACCTTTAACCTTTATATATATATATATATATATATATATATATATATATATATATATATATATATATATAAGTTTCACTGGATTATGAGAAGGATCAACCCACGATCCATAAATAAGAATAATAATTATATTTGTGAAGCGGTTTTAATTATGTAAGCTTATATGTATGTTATATATATAGATCACTTTAGCTTCTTATGGTTTAACATTTTATTATTATTTTATCAATGTATGTGATTGTAACAACAATAGCATAAATTGATAAATAAAAAATTTTAAAAAGTCGATTTATTCATAGTATTATTGAAGGATGAAGGTCTATTTTATCATTTATTTTTTAATGTAAGACTTTTGCCTAACGTGTGAAAATATAATTATAATTATCATTGTAGACCCTTCATAATATTGATATAATTATTCATAATATCATTATCTATTATTGATAAAATGTATACTTTTGCCTAACGTGTCAAAAGAAAACAAGATAAAATAGCATTATTCATCTTGGTTCAACCTAACATGGGAATTTTTAATTAAAATTTAAGAATTTTGATAAGGACTCCAATTAATTTTAAGTCGCTTTCAAATTTTGAATCATTAATATCTTGATTAATTAACGGTGTATTAATCAAAGTATGTTCGTTAATTTTTAATAAAACTTTGAAAGACACTTAATTAAATGGGATCAGAGAATATTAAATTTAAATATGATTCTAAAGAGGCTCACAAACCAATTATAATATCATCCCTCAATTATAGAAAGTCTTCCAGTGAATCTTGAGAGAATGAAAACAAGATTTTTTTCATTTCATGCTATATATGGTTTTAAAGAAATGTCCGCCAAGTATTTTAATCCGATGGAAACAAGAAATTGGGCTTGTGGACTTTTTATACTTGATATATGTGGGCTTTAATAATCCTACAAAATCATAAAATCTGCATGCAAATATTATTATAAAAAAAAAGGGGGGCTTTATTCTGGCAAAAATTAGTCAACAAATGAAAACTCTAACATGCCTCACTCCCACTAAAAGCAGTACAATTTAATTCTCTTCATCTGGATAATTTGAAATTATTGAACTAAACATTCATGTATATAGTTCAATTGGAAAATATGAAAAATAAAATTAAACTTTGACAACTATAAATTATAAAATAGTGTAACGGTTCGGTTTTTTTTTTTTTTCTTTTTCTTTAACAATAATTTGTGTTTAGAATATTAACTTGGCTCATAATCAGCTAATACTGCTTTGGCTCATAACATGGCGAAATATGCTTTCTTTTTCTCAGAACATAACCACATCTTCTAAATATCTAAAATATTAATATTTTTTATAAAATAAAATAATTAAAAAAAAACTACTCTTTGTATGACACAGCCCACTGCTAAATGGGATGTTATATATGAATTCCATAAATCAAACTCAAGTCCCTAATCAGATTTTAAAAAGTTGCAAAATTGTTATTTAATTTAAAATTTGGTGATTCGTATGGGGCTTGAACGGGTAAGTGTACAGTCTTTGACTAGGGCCCAATAAAGTTGGGATTTGGCCCTTTTATGTAAAAATTCAGGTCCATTACGTACTCATAAAAAAATTAAAACGTTGGGTTTCAAATTTATTATAACAAAATTCATTCAAACAACCTCAATTGATAACGTTATAAATTTCAATCCACTCTTTAAGTTCTTCTTTCTATATAATCCAGAATAGTTTCTTAAAAATACTAATTTTTCCTTCCTTTTTCATGTGTATATTTTATTCTTAAACTAATGAAATGATCATTCAATAGATAATAACTTATTTAATCAGATGCAACATCTATGAAAATGATTAGATTTTCATGGAGACAGCAAATAGAGCACAAAAATAGATATTAATGTGAGTAATTAATTAGTGTGAAAGTGGGAAACACAGTGAAAGTTCACCTGATCTGATCTGCTGCCCTTAAACCCTACAACCAATGCCCTTTTTCAGGCAAAGAGTTTGCCATTACCATCACTTGTTTCACTACTTGTCATTTTTTTGTCTAATTTTCCATCATCTTTACATCATATCAAATTATATATAAGAAATTCCTAATTAGATAAATTTCCAGTATTTTAGCCAACAGAATTGGCCAACAGAATTGCAAAACTGCTTCCCATAATTGAAATTTCATCGTACTCATCATACCATCATGCCTTCACATAATCACTAACTTGACCATTCTGTCACATCTTAGGACACTAAGAACTATACTATACATCCAAAACATTGTACTAATTAATACTTCATTCAATCTCATTTAAATGTTGTTTTAGAGTTTTTTGTTTTTAATATTTATAGAAAATGTGAAATTTTGATTAATATTCCAGAGCGGTTCCTATCAGATTTCTAAATTTTAGCTAAAAATTCGCATGTTGGGTTGAAAGTTAGTAGATTTTAAAGAAATATTGATAAGGATGATCTTGGAATAATCACATGAAAGTTTAAAACGACAAATAATTTGGGATTCAGGGGAATCATATTTTTGTAATTTCAATCCATGTCTAAATAACAAATCACTTCATATATATTTAATTATTGTTGTTTTAGTCGGATAGTACATACTCCACTAGGTTGTGCACTTGTGTTGGTGTCTTTTGATGGCCTTGCCTGCATAAATATATTGTAAGAAAAAAATGAGTATCATCATCATTATCATCATAATTAGTAAATCAAATGAATTAATATTGTAATTAAAAGTTTGATTACATTGCTTATAGCAAGGCTGAGTGAAAGCTGGATCTAAGGACTGTGGTGGAGGCTCCTCACCAAATATCATTTCACAGCTCATATCATCAAAATCTGCAAAGACACATAAAGTGTTTCGTATATATAGCTAGCTAGGTCGAAGATGAAAAGGGAAAATACCAAGAATATCACATGCTTTGATTTATAGGTTTAATAACCTTAAGGGTTAATTTTAATTTTGGTTCAATATGTAAGATTTTTTTTTTTTTTACAATCAAGTATCCAGTTTTCAGACCAAAATTTTCCAATTTCAATCCAAGTTTGGTCAGAAATTTCAAAATCGCTAATGTATCCAACCGAAATTTTAATGTGGCAGCCAAATTCTTACATACACAACCAAAATTGAAACTACCTCTAACTTTAATTATTGGCATCCATAAGCAAATTTAATCTTTGGAGATAGAACTAATCTGGAGACTCACTGATTCATTGGAACCTAATATAAGTACTCATTTAGGGTTTCTTCAAACTCATGATTTTGCAAACGTTTATATATGATTTCATTCCCCCATTATATGAAAAGTGAAATTAATAGGTAGATTAAATTTTTAACAAATCAGTCGTGGACACATTTTAATGTGTCCACGGTGGATTGGGTAACAAGGTTGTATATATAGTAGCATGATTAAGAAAAGGGATAACATTTTGACCATGGAATCTCTTTTCCCCTGTTGCTGGACTTTGCTCCTTGTTCCATTTCTGTGTTTATTTGGTAGGGTTGGTAACTCCAAGTACCCTCATTTTTTAGAAATAAAATGGCAACTTATAGAATATTGATGCAATACAAGAGAAAGTGGAACTTTCAAAGAGGCAACTGTGGGTCTCCGATCAGCATTAACTAGTTTATAAATGGCGTTACTTTTAGTGCGTATACTGTTTCTTAATTTCATCTATATCTATCCATTTTATCCATCATTTTATTTTGCACATACACAAAGTGCACAACTTATAAATAAGACAGTGTCATAAAAATAAAACTAAGTTTTACTGCATTTCAAACTCATATTCACAAGTCAATTTTTTTGGATCATCCGTTGTGGGTTGGCCCATTTCACAAACTTAAATTTATATGGAGTCATACTCGAAAGAATATTATCGGCCGATAATAAATGATAAATCTTTGGTATATTCCGCACATGCAATTGTAATATTCACCATTAATATTATACATGGTTTGTACGTGATTGTGTGTAAATTAATTATAGCCTATTTAATGCATTTTTCAAGAAAAAAAAAAGTGGTAAAATAAGTAATAGGCATTAGGTAGAGAGAGAAGAGCTTACTGGGGACCATATGAATGGGCACTCCAAGAGACGCTTTTATGAACGATTGAGAAGGCATCTTACAAAGGTTAGTGCACATTCCTACACAATTTGTCTCCTCCAAAAATCTCAAAAAAAAAAAAAAAAAAAAAAAACAGTCCTTCTAATAATCACAATAATTGAAAGACAAAATATGTAACAATAGCTTGATTCTCATTTGAAATAAGTACCTGCATTTTGGTATGTGCACAACATTTTTCTCTCTTCTTCCCTCAAACTCTGACTCTTTCACCTTACAACAATTGAGATACATTATTGATTTAAACTATTTCAAATACCATTTATTGGTGACTTTGATATGTATTAATTAAATGAGAATTGTTACCATACACGCTTCTTATAGTCACTTTTCGTTAGCACCAACTCACGTGACAGGTGTTTTAACCGGTCTACGGAAGTATTCATATGAAGTATAGGGTAACTTTTTCTTTGTTAAATTTAATTTTTTTTTATTTCAAAATAGTATTTCATCTTGTATTCTTATTTCATCTTGTATTCTTATTTATTATACTAATCACGTATAAATTAAAATAATTGAGCTATATAGCTATATACATAAGACGAAATATGATTTTAGAAGGTTACCTGGCATGGACCCACAAGCCAAGCAAAAAAGATGGTAGTGAAGGCGGCAAAATATTCTCTTGCAAATTTAGACGACGGCAACATTGTCTTTATCTGTTAACAAAGATTAATCTTCTCTCTTTAATTATATATTTATACTTCCATTTTTTCATCAAATATGCGCACATCATTTGATAAATACAAAACAATAATGATACAACCAAAGATCTTCATCTCTGTCGTTTTATAAGTTTTTCCATAAACATGCAGAAAAGAAAATGTTAATTATCTCCACTCACATCGAAGTTATATATAATAATCAATACTTGTTTTAACATAAAAACTCAGTTCCACTTTTCACTATTTATATATATGTGTAATAAAAATATGCAGTTGCAATTATGGTCATTTGAATTTTTCAGAATGATCAATTAATAAAGATGTGTGGAGCTAACATAGGAACTGTAACACATATGATAAAGTATTATATTAAACTAAAAAGGGATTGCATTTTACCATGGAGATGATGCAATCATGACGAGAAGATCATCTCTACTATACGTTTCTGGTATATGGAATGATGGAACAATTATGACAAAATTATAAGTAATGGTAAACTTGCCAAAAAAAGTATAGGAGCTGGGATGGCTTTCTCAAGAGTTAGGATAACGAGTTGTCTTTGTTGGATGGTGTCGAAACGTTGAGACGCCATTGTTGCTGCTTCCACCAAACCATCATAACCTTTCTTCTTGCTTTTCAGCCCTATTCAACAAAGAAGATTATATGAACATATATGCATTCATGAATATGTGTATGTGAGAGAGAGAGAGAGAGAAAGAACCTGTTGAAGATTGTAAGCTTTGGGAGAGATGGTTAATGGCGAGACGATCATACCAGTTGTCGTTGTAAGTGTTTTTGGGTTCATTAGCTGTTGATGATACATGTAAATTTTTGTCTGCTATGGCTGATGAAATGAAAGGAGATACTCTTTGATTATTCATGCTGCTTCTTTGCTTGATTCCTGCTGCCAAAAAGAGGCCATTGTATGGTGGTTGTAACAGCGTTGTAGCCATCATGTGAGAGAGAGAGAGAGAATGAGAGAGAGTGATGTTACTAAAAAGAGAGATACAAAAGAACAAACTCCTCTAAGATGGCATATTCAAGCTAAGGCATTGCTGAATTAAATTGGAATCTTCGCTCACATACTATGTTAATATCTTTTCTTTTCTTTTTGTCTTTTTTTGTCCGATTGTGTATACAAGGCTTGCCCAAAGATGCTCTTTTGTCACCATCCTCACTTGCAAGATCTATAAATTGCTCATCATCATCTGATTGGTACATTTCCCTTTCTAGACAAAATATTTTGAAACTAAGTCCTTATTACCTTTGTGGCTCCATTAGCCAACCGCCCTTACATCTATTAAAATGGAAATTCAATCCTAAATCTAATTCTAATAATTTAATAATCAAACGCATCTCACCCTTTTCTACATGGTCATAACTCATAAACCAACAAATGAAAATTAAAAATAAATAAATAAATAAAATACAAACATCAATTCACACAGAACCAATCAATCATCTAATCCAAGGGATAAACACTAATATATCCTGAAACTTGATGTTAGAAAACAACTACATCAATGACCAAACACAGCTAACAGTTGAAATTCCTAACTTACAAATCTAAATGAGACAGGAAACAATACTAACTGTCACAAACTCTTAATAAAGTTTGTCAAGTACATAGAAATGTAGATTTAGGACAATAAATTCATTCCTTGGTGGTTTTGTTGATAAGGGATTTGTGAATGTGAGGTATCACACCACCACCAGCAATGGTCCCTTTGATGAGGGTGTCAAGCTCCTCGTCTCCACGAATTGCCAGCTGCAAGTGTCTTGGTGTTATCCTCTTGACTTTCAAATCCTTGCTAGCATTTCCAGCCAACTCAAGCACTTCAGCCGTCAGATATTCAAGAATCGCAGCTGAGTAGACCGCTGCTGTGGCTCCCACTCGTCCATGGGCATTGGTTCTCGACTTGAGGTGGCGATGAATTCTTCCCACGGGGAACTGAGAACCACAATAAAAAGATTGAAGCAGTTTTAAAGTGTAAAACATACATCATCACATAATGAAATAAACTGCTTTATGCAATTCATCATCATAGCCTCATAGCCAAAGGAGCCAGAGTCATTACAAACAAAAGATAAGGTACAATACTAAGAAACAGCACCGAACAGCAAAGTTCTCTTACATGAGACTCCTCTCACAATAAACATGCATATGGAAACAAATCAAGTGTTATACCGGAAACAGAAGTGTGTAGCTTTTCTAGTATAACCAGTGAATCAGACAAATCCTATAGAAGATAAATTGTATATCCTCTTGTGCGGTATCAGCCTTTGTTATAGATGGTGTAGAGATTCAATGACCAGCCAACCAAAACCAATTTTTCTAAAAAACTGACCAACACGAAAGTTAAGCCCAATGCCCTCAGCGTTCCAGACCAAAACCTCCCATATAAGATGGATCTTAGATTATGGTGAACAGTAAAATGGCCAAATGCAAGAATGTGTTGCAATCAAGCAATTTCAGTCCTCAGGCTGCATTGATCATTTTCTATGTGGGCAATCTAGCAACAAGGTACATCATTCATTATCATGACCTAAACATTTCGCATTGAACAACTAATGATGTGGTCGTTCATCTTCAAACAGAAAAAAACATTCTAATTCTGGTGAAACTTAAAGTCAATTAAAACCTTTATCACTCAACCTACATATAATAAGAGCAACAACCACCAAATGTAGTCAACATAAAGAAAAAAAATTGTCAATAGCAGGCGATTATATACCTGGAGGCCAGCACGAGCAGATCGGGAAACTGGTCGCTTCTTGTCTTTGTCCTTGTTAGCTGCTGCAGCTGCCATTGTCTTCCCTGCCACAAGCCCCTTTCCACCTTTTCCAGCCATTTTTCTCTTCTAAACCACTATTTGAGAACAAAACAGAAAAAATGCAAAATAATTACAATCGTGAAGTTAAAAACATGGACAAATTCCCATGAACGGACATTTCTTCCATTCATTTTAACAAGTTCAATTACTGTTTCAGCACAATAAAAAGAGAAGAGCTAAAATCCTCTGCAGTGATTAACTATCTCCATTCAGTGTCATTTTTCCAGAATTTCTCTCAACATAACATGGGAGAAAAGAATATCACCATTACCAAATCAAACAACAAAGATACAACCGATACTCATAAAATCTCTGAAGTGATCCTCAAAAAAAGCTCGTCCACGATTAAACCTCTAAAAGAAATTAAATCTCGGAAATGAACTAACATCATTCCATGAACTCGATGTTCTTTTTCAATTAGTCAATCTAAAAAATGTTCTGCTAATTCCTCCGCTTTTATCTCGATCGTAACAAACAAAAGAGAGAAAAGAGGAACGTAAACCTAAAAATCTGTCAAATTAGCAACAGATCTGATCAGTAAACGCAATTAATCACTGATTCACATCCAAGCAAAATAATTGAAACAATTCATGCAAAAATCATATGAAATCTACTAACAGAAAATCAAACAACACAAAGAAAAGGGGAAAGACAATAATATGATAAACGAAAACAGAAGTACCTCAGAAATTAGAGAGAACCACGGGAAAAGAGGAGACTGTAGATTTGTGAGCGTAAAATGCTTCGCAACGGTGATGAGAGAGAAAATTTATTGCGTTTTGGTGAAGTTTTTGAATCTAGAGAGGAATTTTGGCGGTTGCTTTTGGGTGGGAAAAGCAATTTCGCAGGTCGGGGATATTTTAGCGGCCGAGCACAATTACGCTAATGCCCTTGCCCTTGAGTGAAGACGACAAGCTTCTACTGTCGGTTTCTAGCCCATTAAATATGAGCGGATCTGGATTGTCTTATTTAAAAGCAGTTTTTGGGCCCGAACATAATGTTAACATTGGTTATAACTTTAGGCCCAATAACAGTCCATTTCAGGCCCATTAGTACACGAATTGGAAAATTAAATATTTTATAGCTATAAATACATGATTCATTGAATAATAATAGACACACTTTTTTGAACTTCTGAACTTGGATGATTTATTTCTTGAAATGCATCCTAATGTGCTCAAAGTTACGTTTGCGTATATCAGCAAACCAACACCTCAAAACTGATTAAATATTTTCTTTTTTTGTTATTTATATTTATTTTATTAAATATTAATTATGCATAAAATAGAATTATCTAAAAATAATAAATGGAAAGGAGATAATTTCACAAACAGTAATATTTTAGTTTTAAAAAACAATAGCTTTTTGGAATATTGGCCAATAGAAAAAAGCAAAGATAAGGCGAAGGATATACATTCATATACATAATACTTTCAAGTTATTTGTAATGTAGTGGCATATTAAGAAATTTAGAAACCTCCCAAAGTTAATGTTTCGACATCAAATAATTTGATAGTTATGTGTTTCTGTAAATGTTTTGGGCCACATTATATGTTTATGTTAGGGCCCAACTTATAAGTCTTGGCAGCCCAAGTAATAAACCCACTTGTTCAAGCCCAGGCCCATCTCCTTAAGTTGGGGGCTCTTTAATCTGAGCCCTTCTTTTGAAATCCTTGGATCTCAACCCTTGATCTGCTTATATATATTCCTGATCCCCCCTCTCTCACTCTCAAAACCCTAACCCTCCCCTCTCTCATCTGCAGCGCCACATCCTCCCTCTCTCTCCTCTGATCTTCGTACAATCCATGTTTTACCGGTTGTCCTTGTGCCCGACAGTCCTTCTCAACCTCGGGCTGTCCTTCTCTGATTTTTTGGTCGATTTTCACCGGTTATTTTTTGTCCTGGGGTTTGGGTAGAGAGAGAGAGCGATGTGGCTCACCTTATATAATGCTCCAGCTTGTTTCTGAGAGAGAGAGAGAGAATGATAAGGGGTTCTTGGGAATTTCTCTGTGTTTCTTTGAACTATGAGACAAATGGACATGTGTTGATGATTTGCTTCTTTTGTCTGAGAGAGTGTGAACTTTTGGCTGGGGGGTTGAGATCTAGGCTTGGCTCGAGAGTACCTTGGAGCTACCGGCTAAAATCTGTGGTGCTGTGGTTGTGGACTAAAAGGGGACTGAACCAAGCATCGACTGAGCTGGCCCTCAACTCATCTCTCTTCTGATCCATGTGTTGGATCTCTGTGGTGACATCTCTTCTTATCATTTGTTGTTTTCAGTTTATGAACCTTTTAGCATATATGTATTTAGGTATATTTCTTGTAATAGTTATGAAAGGTTCTTTGTATCTCTGTCTGGACCGATGCCCAACAGTGGCATCAGAGCCTTGTTGTTGATAAAATCGGTCCAGTGGTGCTGAGGTGCTGTGGTGGTCAAGTATCACGACTATATCTCTATCTCTTTTTCTTTCATGTGGATCTGTCCTTGGAGTCTGTCTCTTGGAGGTTTGCCTACTGGTTTGAGTTTGTCTCTCTGTGTGGAGGTTTACTTGTCTATGTGTTGATTTATATCTGTGTGTTTCTGATCTACCTTGTTGTTTCCGTTGCCTATCTCTCTGGTTCCCCATACAACTCATCTTGTCCGGTCCATTTAGTGACCCTGGAATCTGGGCTGAGGGGATGACCAGTTTCTGTATGATCTTTGTCTGGGCTTCTGTCTCTTGTTGCTCTTTTTTTTTCTGTTCATCTTGTTGTCTGCTTAACATTCTCTCTGTGATCATGAATGCTTATCCAGTTGTTTCTTTTGATGGAAAGAGTGACTTCTCTATTTGGCAACAAAAGATGAAGGGGGTGCTTGTGCAACAAAAGTGTTTTAAAGCTATAACTTTAACTTATGATGATAAAACCACTGATGATATGAAAAATGAACTTGATGAACTGGTTTACTCCTTGATTATTCTTAACTTGTCTGATTCTGTGATAAGAAAGTTAGGAAAGCATGATTCAGCTAAATCTTTGTGGAACAAATTGGAAGAATTTTATATTGAAACCTCCTTGCCTTCTAAGATGTTTCTGTTGGAAAAGTTTTTCACATTTAAGCTTGATATGCATAAAGATATTGATGAGAATCTGGATAATTTTACTAAACTGGTTCAGGATATTAAGCTAACTGGAGATAAAAACATTGATGAGTATACCCTCATAGTTCTGTTGAATGTCATTCCTGATACTTACAGTGATGTTAAATCTGCTATTAAGTATGGTAGAGATAAAGTGACACTTGACACTGTTATTAATGGTTTAAAAAGTAAATAACTGGATTTAAAGAACTCTAAGGGTAATAGATCTCTAGGTGATGTTAACTTTGTGAATAACAAAACCAAGAACAAACTTAAGAACAACAATGCTTCCACCTCCAATAATCCTAGTCCCAGTAGTAATACATCTCAGAAAACTGAAAAAGATAAAGGAGTTAGTAAGCCCAAGTTTAAGAACAGAAAGTGCTATAATTGTGGAAAGTCTGGACATTATGCAAACAGATGTACTGAACCTAAAAGGGAAAAACCAAATGAACAAGCTAATAATGTTACTGATAACATGGGTGATGTGTTTATGATATCTGATGAATATGTTTCTGAGCATGCTAATTTTGTGCTTAATAATCTGAGTGAAAACCATTGGTTGCTTGATTCTGCATGCTCTAATCATATGACTCCTCACCTAAGCTTGTTTTCTTCCTATGTAGAACTGAAAATGGGATCTGTGTCTATGGCTGATAACAGTAAAAGCAATGTGCTAGGTGTTGGTTCTGTTTGCTTGAAACTTGGGAATGGAAATGTGCTTAATTTGAAAAATGTTAGACATGTTTCAAATCTGAGTAACAATCTTATGTCTTGTGCTATGCTTGAAAACTCTGGTTTCATAGGAGAATGGGGAAAAGGAAAGATGAATATGATCAAAGAATGTTGTTGTCTTCACTGCTGCTAGAATGCATAACATGTATGTTGTTTGTGCTGAACCTGTCTCTCATGCTAATTCTGTTAAAAATGATCAAACTGATCTTTGGCATAAAAGATTGTGTCATATAAGTAGTAAGGGACTAGGAATCCTGCATAAAAACAAGTATCTTTGTGGTGACCTTGGGTCTGATGTGCCTGTGTGTGAAACATGCATTCTAAGTAAGCAAACAAGATCTAAATTCCATGTTTCCCCCTTCCCAAATCCATCTAAGTGTTCTGAAATCTTAGAGTACATTCATGTTGATATGTGGGGACCTGCATCTGTTGCTACTCCTGCTAGAAATAGATATTTCTTGTCTGTTATTGATGATTATTCAAGAAAAGTGTTTGTGTTCTTGCTTAAGCAAAAATCTGATGTTATTGATAAGTTCAAAACTTGGAAAGTGCTAATTGAAAACCAAACTGGAAAAAAGATAAAGGTTTTAAGAACAGACAATGGAACTGAGTTTTGTAATCATGAATTCAATGTTTTGTGTGCTGAATATGGAATTAAAAGACATAGAACTGTAACCTACACACCACAACAAAATGGCATTGCTGAAAGAATGAACAGAACTCTCCTTGAAAGAGTAAGATCTATGATATGTGCTTCTGGTTTACCTAAATTGTTTTGGGGTAAAGCTGTCTTGACTATTGCCTATGTGATTAATAGATCTCATTTTGTTCCTCTGTGTGGTGAATTACCTGAAACTCTATGGTCTGGAAAACATGTGAATCTGTCTAACTTAAGAGTATTTGGTTGTTCTGTCTATGTGCATCAGAAAACTGATAAGTTAGAACCTAGATCCATAAAATGTGTTTTCCTTGGTTATCCTGAAGGTGTTAAAGGTTACATGTGCTGGTTAAAAGATGAGTATGGTTTTAAAACCATAATTAGCAGAGATGTTATCTTTAATGAAACTGAGTTTCCTTGCTTGTCTGTCTTTGTTCCTGTTATTCCCTCTACTGCTCCAAATGGGGTGGAGCAATCTGTCTCTATGTCTGATCCTGCTGATATTCATGATATATCTATGTCTGATTCTGCTGATATTCATGATATGCTTGTTTTTTATCAAAGTGTTGATGAATCTATTGAACCTGTGTTTGATGATTTGAGTGATTATCAATTGGCTAGAGATAGAACTAGAAGACAGATTAAAAGGCCACAACACTTTGATGATTACCACCTTGCTTCATTTGTGTATAATGTGTTTGAGTCCTTGGATGGGAATGAACCTAAATCTGTTAATGAGGCCCTGAAATCTAAGAATCTGTTGCTTGGTTAAATACTATGAATGATGAGATTAAATCCTTGCATGATAACCAAACCTGGTCCCTTGTTCCTAAACCTGATGCTTGCTCCATTGTTGATTGTAAGTGGCTGTTTAAGGTTAAAAATGAGGGTGATTCTGTTAGATATAAAGCTACACTTGTTGCAAAAGGATTTACATAAAAGGAATGAATTGATTATACAGAAATATTTGCACCTGTTGTTAAATTCACAACTGTTAGATTGATGCTTGCATTAGTTGCACATTATGATTGGGAATTAAAACAAATGGATGTGAAGACTGTTTTTCTGCATGGTGATCTGAATGAGCATATCTATATGAAACAAACTAAAGCTTTTGTTGATAAGAAACACCCTAACCATGTATGCTTATTAAGGAAATCTCTCTATGGCTTGAAGCAATCCCCTAGGCAATGGAACAAAAAGTTTGATGCTTGCATGCTATCTTTGAATTTTAAAAGGAGTTCCTAAGATCCATGCTTGTATTTCAAAGAATCTGTTAAATCTCCTGTGTTCCTGCTCTTATATGTTGATGATATGTTTCTTACTAGTTCTTGCATCAAATCTGTCAATGATGTTATCAAATGTCTAAGTGATGAGTTTGACATGAAGTTGCTTGGTGATGCTAAGAAAATCCTTGGTATGAATATTGTTAGGGATAGAACTAAGTGTTCTTTGTTTCTTAATCAATCTGCTTATATCGAAAAGATCCTTAAAAAGTTCTCCATGACATCTGCCAAACCTGTTTCTGTGCCTCTTGCTGGACATTTTGTGCTAAGTAAGGATCAGTCCCCCAAGACTGATTCTGAAATCTCTGTGATGAAAAATGTTCCTTATGTTAATGCCATAGGATCTGTGATGTACTTGATGGTCATACCAGGCCAAATATTGTTTACTCTGTTAGTTGCTTGAGCAGATATATGTCAAATCCTGGTGCTCCACATTGGGAAACACTTAAATGGTTGTTGAGATATCTTAAAGGTTTTATCAATACCAGTTTGTTGTTTTCTAAGTGCTCCAAAGGTATTGAATTATGTGGTTATGTTGATTCAAATTTTACCAATGATAGGGATAATAGAAAATCCTCAACATCTTATGTGTTTACTCTGAATGGTTCTTGTGTGAGCTGGAAATCCCAACTCCAACATATTGTTGTCTTATCTACCACTGAATTTGAATATGTTGCAACAACTGAAGCTATTAAGGAAGCTATCTGGTTGAAAAGCATGCTGTCTGAGATTGGTTTTCTTAAAAAGAAAGTGATTGTGTTTTCAGATAGTCAATCTGGTATTCAATTGTGTAAGAACCCTGTGTTTCATGACAGAACTAAACACATTGATGTCAAGTTTCATTTCATAAGAGATGTTGTTGAAAAAGGCATTATTGATCTTGATAAGATATCATCTGAGTTTAATCCTTCTGATATGGACATTAAGTGTCTACCTTGTGAGAAGTTTCAATCCTGTTTGAGAATCTTGAACATTGTTTCAAGGAGTTGATCTTGTTGTGTGCTTGAGTCTTTGTGACTCCTTGTTCTGTTGTTTTCTTTGTGATTGTTTTGTGTTGTATGATACTCTACCTGCCTTAACTTAGTATTTTGTTACTCTGTGTTTACAGGTAAGTGAAAATTGGTAATGATGACCCATGTCCTTATAGAATACACCAAAAACCCATAATCTGGCCCAAAGGTGGAGACTGTAAATGTTTTGGGCCACATTATATGTTTATGTTGGGCCCAACTTATAAGTCTTGGCAGCCCAAGTGATAGACCCACTTGTTCAAGCCCAGGCCCATCTCCTTAAGTTGGGGGCTCTTTGATCTGAGCCCTTCTTTTGAAATCCTTGGATCTCAACCCTTAATCTGCTTATATATATTCCTGATCTCCCCTCTCTCACTCTCAAAACCCTAACCCTCCTCTCTCTCATCTGCGGCGCCACATCCTCCATCTCTCTCCTCTGATCTTCGTACAATCCATGTTTTACCGGCTGTCCTTGTGCCCGACGGTCCTTCTCGACCTCGGGTTGTCCTTCTCTGGTTTTTTGGTCGATTTTCACCAGTTATTTTCTGTCCTGGGGTTTGGGTAGAGAGAGAGAGCGATGTGGCTCACCCTATATAATGCTCCAGCTTGTTTCTGAGAGAGAGAGAATGATAAGGGGTTCTTGGGAATTTCTCTGTGTTTCTTTGAACTATGAGGCAAATGGACATGTGTTGATGATTTGCTTCTTTTGTCTGAGAGAGTGTGAACTTTTGGCTGGGGGGGTTGAGATCTAGGCTTGGCTCGAGGGTCCCTTGGAGCTATCGGCTAGAATTTGTGGTGTTGTGGTTGTGGACTGAAAGGGGACTGAACCAAGCATCGTCTGAGCTGGCCCTCAACTCATCTCTCTTCTGATCCATGTGTTTGATCTCTGTGGTGACATCTTTTCTTATCATTTGCTGTTTTCAGTTTATGGACCTTTTAGCATATATGTATTTAGGTATATTCCTTGTAATAGTTATGAAAGGTTCTTTGTATCTCTGTCTAGACCGATGCCCAACAGTGGCATCAGAGCCTTGTTGTTGATAAAATCGGTCCAGTGATGCTGAGGTGTTGTGGTGGACCGATGCCCAACAGTTTCAAAATCACGTAAAAGTAATCTCAATGAAATAGTTCGCATACAATATAATAGAGGCTTCAATATTACCCAAAAAAAAAAAATCAACTTTTATAAATCACAATTTTAATATCATTTTTTATAAAATAAAATAAATACAAGCTTAATTAACGTAGTTTTGTTATTCGAGACACCATCCAATTTTCAAATGAAAGATTGTTAATACCTCCCCTAATAATTTTTACACTTTGAAAGCCATGTTATCCGAAAGTCGCCCGCAAAAAATAAATAAATAAATAAAGATGTCACCCATTGTGTAAAAATTAGTAATACACATTGGCAATCTTGTTTTGAAAAATGGATGATGTTTCGAAATTTTAAACTATGTTAATTAAGGTCATAATTTATTTGTTATATAATTTTGAAATATGGTGTTAAAATTATTAATTTTGTGAATTTTTTTTTTGGGTGCAATCAAGCATAAAGTAAAAACAAAAAGTTGCAAACTTGAAAGATAAAGAAATAAAAGAAGAAAATAATTAAAATAAAAATTGAAACAAATATAATTCAAATGGCCTTTTTTTTTTTTTTTCCTAAATATTTCACTGTTCTAATCCTCATTCGAAATGGCATTGCAACGTTGAAGTATAATCTTGTTAAGAAATCTCTTGGTATTACAAATGCAAAAACCATGGAGTTTTGGCTCTTCAATAGCCTACATCTTTCTCTTACTCCACAAATGATCATTGCTTTGAGGGGTTATGTTTTCTTGGTGATTGTTGCTCAATCTGCGAGATGAGATTTTGACCATAAAATTCACACTATTTCTTGAATGGAGTGGCTCTCATTTCTTGAATTTTTTTATTATTATTAAGATTTAAATGGAGTGTCTCTCATTTCTTGAATTTTTTTTTTTTGATCAATGGTGTCCGGTGATAATAAAAGTATTGGTATCTGTAGAAGTACCGGTACTTTAATTTTATGGAATTATGGATATTAATATTGATTTTGATATAGATTTGGAAAAATGATGGTTATTATTTAGGAAATTTGGAATTTTAATATGAGATTTTAGAAATGTTATTACAAACATTTTTGTTAAATTTAAACTTAAAATACTGATAAAATGATTCATGATAAACAATTTGTTAAAATTAGTTTATTAGAATATAACTGACCGAAAAAATGATAAAATTTTGTTATAATTATAATGAACAAATTATAATATTATTAAGATACAAATTTTTTTTTTTCCAGGAATGGAGTCGTTCATAATAAATTTTTACTATCTAAAAATGATTTTTTACTCGTATCATTATTTATCAATTAATTTGTCCTATTAAATTACCAATATCAATATTGATATCAACAAGTATAGGTCCTGTGCGATGCACGGACATATATAAATTTTACCATTTTAATGTGAAATGTTGAATACGAAAATAATAAATTTTTTTAGAGTAATTTCAATCTCATTTGTCAACCATGTGATGCGCGATTATAAAATTTAAATATTTCCAAATTGATGTAAAATGTTAATTTAAGAAAAAAATTAGTGTCAATTGGTACCCATATAATGCATGGGCATATAAATTTATAAGTGTTGTAATTTTCTGAATAAAAAAATGTTCATGATAAAACAATATAGTTATTCAAGAGTTATTTCAATTTAATTTAATGCATATGTGATTTACGAATTTTAAATATTTCGTATATTCATCATACGTTATCAAACTACTTTATCAAAAATAATGCTCACATGCCCACCATGAACATATCATAATATGTCCACCACTGTTGTGTAAATATTTCATTCTTTTAAAATTTGATATATAAAATTAATAGTTGTGTTAGATTTTTGACATCAACGGTGATCACATGTGCCCAAGGTGGGTAGGTTAGCTAAGCTGATTTTATCAATTGTACTTGTCACAATTGATCTGGAAAAAAATTATGTAAATATATGTTCAATAAGATATTCATAATGAGGATATAAAATGGAAATATTATTGTATATTATTCAAAAATTTAAATTTAACATACTTTTTAAAAAAATTATATTGATTTGTTTAGATGACATAAAAATCAAAATTTCTCAATTACAAAAGTTTTTTGAACAAAATTATAGATCAATTTTCTTGAATTTTGTACATTATTTTAAAACGAAAAGGTGTAAAAGATAAGTTAAAAAAATCAATAAAAAAAAAAATTTAAGATAAATTTTAAATTAGTACTTTTTATTTAGAAAGAACATCATATATTATAGGGTTAATTATTGGAAAATTATGATATTTACTTTAATTACAACTTTAACTAAATTTTTTTGGTAATTTTGAAACAAAAATAACATTTGATACATTGTATAATTATTATCATTGAGTAAACTTTGACTTTATCCTTGTTGATGTGTCTGGATAACTTGATAAATAACTTGATAAAGTAAAATTAAAAAACATATAAAAATATTTCGATCAAATTTTTGCAAATTTTATATTCGAGATTGATCAAATATTTAGATCATTTTTTTAGTCATTTTTTATTTATAATTCTTATTAAAAATAATAAATTATTGCATTTCTACTTTTAGACAGTTGACATGAGCAAGAAAATAGTTTTATTTCTACTTTTAAGAAGATAATTGTTATCATATGGTAAGTATTACCATAATTAGTACATAATTAATTATACCAAAATCGTATATCATTTGATTACCAAACATATTTGTTTACCTTTATCGATTATCAACAAAGTGTTAATACATTTTAAAGATATAGAAAATACAATTATGTATGATTCTATAAGATACTTTAAATTTCTTAATGAATTAAAATTGGAAATCATTTTTCCATATTTTGAAGATTTTGATTTCGAAAATTTTTTGTAGTACATAATGTGTTACATAAAAACATCCAATTTCAATACTCATATATTAATTTTTACAAATATTGAAAAACATAGATTAACTATGCAAAGATTTATCATTTTAAAGGATTATATCACTTGATGCATTATATTCATAAAGATTTATAAGATTTTAAATTTATTGTATTTTATGTTAATTATAAAAATAATTACTTAAATCAAGATTAGTCATATATATTTAAAATATATACATATTTGGAATAGATATCTAAACAACGTAATGTTAAACTATAAATCAAGTTATATACAAATATCTATCTAATCATGATGACCATTAGATTGTAAAAAGAAATGTAGAAAAAATATTCATATCTGATAAATTAATAGAGAAATAATAAATTACATAATTTAAATTTGATTATTTGTGTTATGGTGATAATAGATTCAATATTTTTTTGGCATAACATAAAATACACTACATACTTTTATAAAATTTTAAGTACTAAAACTTATAAAATTCAATTTGGTCTTGTAGTTGAGAAAGCTTGTATACATATAATTCGGTAGATACATGAAATTTATATGTCAGCATGGATTTGTTTAGTTGATTTAATATATTATAATTTAGATTAAATCCATTAAGATTAAATTATTATTATTTTATTTTTAATTCATTTTTCATTAGCTACGCACAATATTTTAATTATTATTATTCTTCAAATTAGTAATGTGGAATGTATTATTTCATTGGTCTAATTAAATTATTCTTTGAATTTCAAGTATATTACACTATTGAAGTTGTCATTTAACTATCTATGTATATTAAAAAATTGAAATTTTAATTTTACTTCATAGATTATGATTTACATACCATATATATTTTTTATTTCATATATTACGATGTCCACATACCATATATATATTTTACTTCATCTATTATAATAAGGTTTATATACCATATATATTTATATGCAAAATCAATATTTTTGGAAATTTACAATAAATTCAACTAATATCATATAAAATAAACTAATTAATAATTAATGATATTTCTAATATTAAAAAGTGAAAATGGGTGGGAAATTTTTTGGCATTTCTATTTTTAGGGGTAATTATTATTATATATATATATATATATATATATATATATATATAGATATTTTACACGAATTCTGACAAAATTTTCTAACAACTCGTTTTCACATCTAAACATCAAAATTTCACGAACTCTTTATCTTTGATCAAAACAATATCTTAGTTGTCGATGAAATTCCTCGTTTTGCTTAATTTTGTTTTACTCCTGAACATCTCCTCCTCATTTCCTCTGTCAATCAGTGCATTTCCTCATTTCCACTTCTTAGAAATTAAATTTAATTACTTGTGTGAGAGAGAAAGAAAAAAAAAAAAAGCGTATGAATCTCAATAATCAAAATGGAATGGACATTTTTTTTTTTTTATAGTGGTGACTTGTATGAGCAAATGAACAACGTAAATCAACTTCAATCAAATCACTCACCAAAGTAATTACAGAAAATGCCAAAAAAAAAAATTCAATCAAATCGAAAACCTTAAAAACATGCTAGACATACATATCACCTTTTCCCCCAATCAATCAATTCAAACGCGTAAAACGCCTACCTAAATTGGACCAAATGGTCACTCACCCAGTGATGAGTATACATGATACATTCATGTATATACATGTAAATTAATAATGAATTTAGTCATTACATTTGATATACTATCATTTAATTTAATGTGATGACTTAGAAAGCCTTAAATTGGAACATAAGAATCTCAACACAATGGAATTTAGTTATCTTCAAACTAATCAGATGTGGGTTAATAATACAATAATATTGTATTATTAAAAAAAAAGATTATATTAAATCAATACTTAATAGATAAGTCAACTGTCAATGCGGGACATGTATCAATTTATGAGGATTTGAAAAAACCACGAGTCTTGTAGATCAAGTGGTATTATACCTTTAAAAATATAGAGATTGTGATGACCAGAATTCAAATCTGGATCACCCAAAAATTTTAATATTTGTTATTTCCCTCCTTTCCACGTCCCTCAAACTCATTAAAAAAAATGATGATTTGAAAGATTTCAAACACTATGTAAACAATGAATATACACTTTTAAATTTAATCAAATAAATTATAAAGTTAACATTATTTGAAACTCATAATTTAATTGACTAAATTTAAAAGTTTATGTTTGAATGGTAAGATAACACAAGAGTTTTTTTTAATTGTAATTAGATCAAAAAATTAATTAAAAATTAGATCAAAAAATTAATTTAAAAAATTTATAATAGCAAACTCAATGTCAATGGTGATATTTGGATTGAAATAAATTTAAAACTCATCACATACAATTTGAACTAATTTTTTAATCGTTTGTAAGAACTTCAAATGCGCTCACTCTAATATTTTTCATAGTCACAAAACTCTAACTCATTCATATTGGGATGAAATATATATAGAATTATTAATTATTAATATTAATTTAGACATGTTAGATGAAGAAAAACATTTTTTGGTGTTAAAATTAAATTATAATTCAAAAGAAAAAAAAAGGTTACTTATTATTACAGGTTAAAGGACTAATAAATGACTTTTTTTTAAACATAGAGGACTAAAAATTAAAAGGTAAAAGATAGATTTAGAGGACTACAAATTTAATAAGACAAACATAAAGGACTAAAAAAAATTTCCAAAAAAATTATGAAAGCTCATAATTGACTTGACTAAATTTGAAAGTTTATGTTTGAATGATATGATAACACTAAAAGTTTTTCTTTTCTTTTTTTCTAGTTGTAATTAGACCAATAAATTATTTTAAAACTTTCATAGTAGCAAACTGAATGTCAATAGTGATATTTGGATTGATATAAACTCAAAATTCATCACTCATAATTTGAATTAATTTTTAACTGTTTGTGAGGAATTCAAATGCGTTCACTATAATATAGATGCATTTACAATAATACATTCATTTTAAATTACTCAATCAAAACACAACCTGTTTTTCATTTTAAAAAATGCATTAACTACATCCCTCACATTTTATTTCACTATTTTCACAAATTCTAAGCAACTTCTGCTCACGAATCTGTGAATAATTTTCACATGCACACTTTTCCTAATTGCTGCAAGTAAAGTATAAAGCGAAAGCAAAGAGAGTAACATATAATTACCCTAAAAAAAAGGGGGGGAAATAATAAAATGAAAAAGAAATAAAGCAATAAAAAACAAGGTAAAGGAATCATTGGGATATTGTGAACAGTATCCAACGGACACGATGAAAGAGAGTGGTGGATGAGGTTCACTGAGATAGCGACACGTGGCACGCTTCAAGACATTAATAAACCGCTATATTTTGGAAGGGTCGCTGTTTCTATCCCAAAAATAGCCTTCCTACACTGCCATCCCTACCCGCATCGGAATTACAAATCCATCTTTCCTATATTTATTATTCTAACTTTTATTTTATTTTATTTTATTACCAATTCTTTTTTTCTTTTTCCAAAAAATACAACATAGATTTTTAAAGACTGCAACAGCGAGTAGCGACACAATGAATATCTTCAATGGCCCTAAAATATAAGACAAAGTCTTGGGTGAGACCGTCTCACGGATCCCATTCCGTAAGACGGATAGGATCGGGTCAAACATAAAAATTATGTAATACTTTTGTATGTGTTATGTAATACTTTTATGTATATTAGGTAATACTTTATATTATAGAATGTGTTTTGAGTTGAGTCAGACTATAAGAACATATGTAATACTTTTATGTGTATTAGGTAATACTTTTATGTATATCAAGTAATACTTTTGTATTATGGGATAATGACCCGAATTGGGTCTGGTCGGGTCAACACAAAAACGCATGGATCCTAGCTAGGCGCCTAGGTGCTCTTCTTCCTCGTGCGTGAATTGTGTAATATGTAATACTTTTGTGTGTATTAGGTAGTACTTTTATGTATATCATGTAATACTTTTTGAAAATATCACATAACTTAATATTATGTAATACCTTTATGTATATGAGGTAATACTTTTATGTGTATCATGTAATACTTTTGTATATATCATGTAATACTTCGATCCGACCCTACCCGTCTCACGGAATGGGATCCGTGAGACGGTCTCACACAAGACTTACTCAAAATATAATATGTCTTGTAACAAAATTAGAGGATTTTCTTGAAACTTAATGATTTAGATATGCAATTTGTAAAATACACATTTTAGCGTATGTAGTTTTTGTTATTTTGCATTTACTACATGTATTTTTACCTGTACATTAATGAAAAATGAAATTATATAGGGCTATGAGGGGCAAAAGTTTTCTGAAAATAGAGTATAATATGAAATAGAAAATATTGTGTAAGAGGTAAAAGAAAAATGTAGAGAGCAAAAGAAATGTATTTTCTTTAATGAAGTCTAAAGGACAAAAGTTTAAAATAAAAAAAGGGTTTGCTGAAAATTACAACAAAACACGGTCTTAAGTTTTCACTCTTAGATTTTATTTCGTACTTTGGTCTTCAATTTTACATTACTAGTATAATTTACGTGTTGCACTTAATTTATGTGTAAAAACCTATTGCGAAATATGAAAATTGAACCGTGCAAAATTCAATTTATTTATTATTCATAAATTATTTAAGATTCTCACAAAATAATTTCATAAAATGGAACCTCATTAATTATAAAATAAATTTGTTTTTACAAATTAATTTTTATATTTGTGGATTATGGATTGTGAATTAATGATTCGTCTTATGAAATCGGATTCGTGAACAATTTTGCATTAATTTTACTTATTTAATATTGTAAAAATTGTTGTTTGATAATTAAATAAACTTGCATCTCTATGATGTCTTTGAATAAACTAATTTTATAATTATTTAAATTTAAATCTAATTTCGTCAAATGAATCGTATTATTTATTTAAGTTTAATTTAGTTATTAACTTGTTATACGGGCACCCTCAGTGCATGTCTTTCAAAATATAAGACAATTATGAAATGTGAGAGAATTATGAAGGTCTATTAACATAATGGTTAGCAACACTGCCAACTTGTTAGATTTTGAGGAGAAAAGTAGATTCATAGTTAATTCGAATAGAAAAATAATAATATATTATTTTATTTTGCTTATTTAGTTTTAGAATAATAATCCGACAATGATTTTGGTGATAACAACTCACAGATGTTTTATCTTTTATATATGTAATGTAAATAACAAATTAAAAAAATAAAATGATAGATATGTCATGTATTGAAAGAGAATTTTATGTGAATAAATTAAAATTGACATTATGATTTGTTTTTAAAAAAATTACCACCCCACCCCTCAAAATGACAAATACAAAATAAAAATGATTATAAACTAAATTATAAATAAAAATGAGAAATTTATGTTTTGAATTTTAAATGAAGAAATTATTTAATTTTAAACCTCCAACTTATATATTAAATTAAAAATAATAATAAATTAGATACTTCATATATACATAAAAATAAATTTTAAATAAAGTAAATTTAAAATTACGATTTTGTATTTAAAAAAAAAAAGGAAAAAAATTCCAACATAGCTTGCTATCTCAAAATTTTCATAAATATCACGTTTCAATTTTAAAATAAACAATGAATAGGAAATTTAAAAATTTTATTTATTAATATTCGATAGTTGAATTAAATAATAAGTGAAATTGATCATGAATAAGATAAATGATTTAGATGGACAAATAGTAAACTTGCCAATAATGAAAATGGATTTTGTACAGGAAAATTGGTTTTTTATTTTTATTTTGGGCTATGGTCCTATTATTAGATATATTTAATATATAGATTTAATTCCAAAATAAGACAACAATAGCTACGTTTGCTTTAAATTTCAGCCAGTGTTTTAAAAGCTTTTTTACAAATTACTTTATGATGAGGAAATTGAAAAGAGTAACAATTACGTGCAACAATTGTATGGTGTAATTAGGTCCGATCCGAATTCATACTGAAATTATATTTAATTTTTTTAATTCATACGGTAATCTTTATGTTATATTAGTATAACTTTTATGTATAAATATTATTAACTTTTATGTGATATTACTTATATTTTTCTATCAATATAGTCATACCTTTAAAAATTCATGTAGTATAGCTATATTTTTACTTCAACATTGCTATACATTTATGTTATATTAGTATAATTTTTATGTACAAATATCATAACATTTATGTAATACTTTAATTTTAAAAAAAATTAAAACAATTTCGACACAATTTGATCGTACATTTATGCTATATTACTCATACTTTTATATAATATCACTTATACTTTTATATCAACATAAAAATTATATTATTATAACATAAATATTATATTATTATAAAAAAAGGTTTAAAAGGTATTTCATGCATGTCTATTTAATATATTATTATAACATAAATAACTAAAAGATGTGACACTCGGGGTGGAGTGTAGCCTAGTAAGACATAAGTGGATCAAGAACCACAAGAAAAGTATAGACTAGCTTAACTTCGGCGCGGATTATCTATTTTGAAAATGGAGGATTCTGGATGCGTAAAAATCACTTTCCGGGTTGGGTCTATCTGATTGTAATATATGACCTATGCACCTAGTGCACATAAATATGTGTGAATTGAAAAACGTGTAAATAATGAAAAAAAGACTGATATTTTGTTGGGAGAAAAATGAAGCATGATATATTTTAAGGACATCGTTGAAGATTATAGAATCTCTTTCTATCATAATTAATATAGTAATTTATTTTTCTACCAAACAAGATAATAAATATACACTTTTTTATTACAATTTATTAAAATGATAAATTTATCTTTGTTGATAAAAAATAGATGTAGTGGTGATAAGACAAATTTACCATCATATTCCTTTTTGCACTATTCAATATGTGATGAATGACTATTTTTGACAATTCACCTTTTTGCACTATTCAATATGTGATGAATGACTATTTTTGACAATTCACCAATATTGTGGGTAGAAAAGTAAGAAATCTATATTATGGAGTAAAAAAAAAAAAATATATATATATATATATATTATCAATTCATGCCTCTGAAAGATTGGAAACTATTCCAAAATAAAATGGCGTTAAGTTGGGCGTTAATGTCATTTTCTTTCCATATCTGATGTGGCTACCAAATCACACTGGTAAAGATATCAATATTATCATGCAGATATTTTTCAATATATTTCATATATAATATCGATATTTTGTGATATTAATATAATATCGATATTTTGTGATATTGATTTTTGTCCAATAATATATATCGAACAAATATATGCATGATAATATTAATAATTTTTTTAATATATTATTGATATATTTATATCTTTTGCGATATTGATATTTTTTTGTCCAATAATATATCATTCAATATCAATATTTTACAATATTATATTCAATATAATATCGATATTTTGTTATATTGATTTTTGTCCAATAATATATATCGAATAAATATATGCATGATAATATTAATAATTTTAATATATTATTGATATATTTATATCTTTTGCGATATTGATATTTTTTTTGTCCAATAATATATATCATTCAATATCAATATTTTACAATATTGTATTCAATATAATATCGATATTTTGTTATATTGATTTTTGTCCAATAATATATATCAAACAAATATCTGCATGATAATATTTGATATATTTATAATATATTGATAGTCCACGTAATATTTCGTTTAATTGTTATTTTACAATTTACACATTAGCGTGATTTGACAAGTTTTATATAAAGAGAATGAGATAAAGCAAAATGAAGAAAAGTTAACACTGTTTCATTTTCGAATCTTAATTTGGAGCAAATGGAGAAAAATTAATATTGTTTCATTTTGGAATCTTAATTTGATAATTTTCAATCTTTTAGGTATTGGATCGATAAAATTTATCTTTCATACGTCGCATTGATAGTTAACTTGTCTTTTGGGGTCTGTATCGATAAAATCTCAAAAAAAAAAAAATCTCTATTTGATTGAGTGGTCTCTAAAGAGATTTTGCTATAATTTAATTAGGGTTAATTTCATTTTCCAATCTGTTTGATTAAGTGGTCTCTAAAGAGATTTTGCTATAATTTAATTAGGGTTAATTTCATTTTCCAATCTGTTTGATTAAGTGGTCTCTAAAGAGATTTTGCTATAATTTAATTAGGGTCAATTTCATTTTTCAATATATATACGATGCACATTTTTTAATTTTACATTCTAAACTTTTTATTTTCCGATCGCAATCAATACTATATGTTTTGTTCACTTTTTAAACCTCGTCAACATTTTCCAATGAGAAAAAAGGTCCAAATGAGGGTTATTTTCATCATTTTCTAGGTCATTAACTAATTTTTCATCCAAAATCCTCATTTCTTTTGCAAATTGTTTGAGTAAATGAAGAATGACAGTGACGGTGAGTTTCAAACAAAAATAAGATTTTTTTTCCAATGATAATAGCTGAAGAACCGAATCTACTCATGTCATGAATATCACGTGTGACTTTTTTTGCCGGAAAATGTTGATTGGAGGTTGCAAAAATAAACAAAACCTATAATAAAAGTTGTGATCGGAGAAAAATAATAATTTAAGATGCAAAATTAAAAAACATGTATATTACAAGTTGAAAAATGAAATTAACCCATTTAATTATACTCCATTCACAATAATACTATTTGTTGTTTTGTGTGATAAATATTTTTAATAAACAAGAAATTACAAAAGTGCATAGATTATTGTACTTACATTGATTGATAAGATGTGACATCTCACATCTACTGAACCTTCAACAACTGATTCACCTTCCATGTTTTTCACAAAAGAGGACAGAGCATTCTTGGGTTGTACCTCTTCCCAATTCATATCTTTTACTTTTCAACTCTACCAAAACTATGCCAAATCATACTCTCAGTAATTCCAACTTAAATAAAACTATGCCAAATCATACTCTCAGTAATTCCAACTTAAATAAATACTTATGAGAGCTGATATTTTTCGAATTCATAATTTAGAATATAAAATAATTGTGAATTAAGAACAATTTTGGTCCTATAAATCCTAATTGGGTCTGAATGTGGTGAATCTCATATGTGAGGTTGAAATTCGAGCATTTTAACTAAATATGCAGAAATTCAAAGAAAATAGATTTTTAATTGATTAAATAATTTTATTAATTCAAATTTATTGTTTTTTCTAGATTTATTTGCTACCTCTAATTTCAGATATTTATTAATATGAATATTAACAAATTTTAGATTAAATTATATATTATGTTGTAACTTTTGAATTTACACTACTAGTTCATTATTTTGGTTTTTATTGACTATTATAAATGTATTAAACATATTTTCAGATTAAATTATAATATGTTTATGTATTTGAAAAAAATATTGATTTTTTTATTATAATTTTTTGTATTTTTAGTGAATTATAAAACATAACTCATTTTTAAATAAATATTTTAGTATTTTAAATTTATATTGTGGGAATACAATATTTCAATTCTTATAAAAATGACTCAACTTTCGGGGAATATCAGCGAAAAGAGTCACTTGACTTTTTTTATATATTTTAATTTCAAAAAATATTATAAAATCAACTCCATATCTATATTATATATAAAATGAGAGAAGTTGACAAATTTTATTCATTTGCTACTTTTCCTCCTAAAAATATCACATCAAATTGATGATTGTATAATTTTTTTTTTTTTGATTTTTTTTTGTATGTTCTGAAAAATAATATTTTATATGTAATCATGCATTTGTTTTTTTTTTTTGTCATTTACAGGAAAATGTTATGATAATAATATTTAGAAATTCAATTGTGGGCTCTACTATTTATAATATTTAAAAATTCAATTATGGGCCCCATTCCAATAGAATTCACTTCCTTGCATCCTAATTTTAAATTTACTCAATACATTTTGTAGGAAATAAAAAAGAGTAAGAAAAATACTAAACAAGATTTGTCCACATCTATAAATTGTGGAGAAGCTTAGCATCATACACCAACATAGTTTCATACATATTCACTTTGGTAATCATATACTTTAAGAATATGACTATATTTTAATGATGTGATTAAAATTTGAAAATAATGAAATTTAAACAATATGTCAAAAATAAAAAATTTGGAAAATTAGTTTTTAATATATAAATGTGGAAAATAGTTTCAAAATCGAAAAATAATTTTACGAGGTGTTATAAAATATTTAAAAGTTTGAAAACTATTATAAAAATATCAAAATAATAATAAAATTTAAAATTAATAATAATTACAAGGTTTAACAATTTAAAATGAACAAATAAAATTTAAAAATTAATTCAAATATATATGTAATATTAATTTTGAAAGATATCAATAAATTGAATAAAAAATAGCTTAATAAAAATAATAAAAATATTTAGTAATTTATTCGAAATTATTTTAAATAAAGAGATATAATTAATCTAAAAGTTGTTTTAAAAAAACTAGAATTTGTTCTAATATAATCTAAAACATGGTTTCAAAAATATAAAAATTATTATTTTAAAATGTAAAAATAATTTGGAAGCTAAATATTTTAAATATAAACTAAATTTTGGAATAAATTTAATTTTTTTTGAACAAATCCATCTAAAAATAATGCAGAAAATTATTTACAAATTCTAAAATATAAAGAACAAAAATATGAACAAAACATATTAATAAGTATAATAAATCACTTCTTAATTATTCAGAAATTAAAACTAACAAATACAAAACTACTACTACTACTACTACTACTACTATTATTATTATTATTATTATTATTATTATTATTATTATTATTATTATTATTATTATTATTATTATATTAACTATTGTGTTCAATTTTATTTTCAAATTTAATTGTTGAATATTGATGTTCAATTTATTATTTTATTATTCAGATTTTATTATTTTATATTGTATTGTGTTATATTTATAAATTAATTATATTCGTAATTTCATTTAAATTTCAATTTTAATACATGTTTGTTGGTCCTAGATGGTCAGAGGTTTAGAGGGGTTGAATGAACCTCTATCAAATTTTACGTTTTAAAACTTTTCTGTAAGTAGGTTACTGGATTCTAGAGAGAATGTAGCAACTCTCTCGATTCAATAAGCTGACAGTATGCTTGTTCAACTTACTGTCTCGGTTTTCACAATATGCAGCGGAAACTTAAGATACAGTTTCTTTTGAAAAATAATTTTCTTTTCACAAGTATGATTTTAACAGATTCATTTTTAACAGAATGAGCAGGAAGTATATATGATATATGTAACAAGTAAATGAAAGCGATAAACACACAGAGGTTTATAAGATACAATTTCTTTTGAAAAATAATTTTCTTTTTCACAAGTATGATTTTAACAGATTCCTTTTTAACAGAATGAGCAGGAAGTATATATGATATATGCAACAAGTAAATGAAAACGATAAACACACAAAGGTTTATAGTGGTTTGAAGGTGGTGTAATCCTTCTACGTCTACTCTTCTCATTTACACATGAGGAACTCCACTAGGTTAGATTGATTTACAAGTCTTGACTTTACGATCGTCTTCCTAACGAGCCAACACCTACTAGATTCAGTGAGATTCCTAAGCTAATCCCACATAGGGTACAAATACTCACATAGAGTAAAAAGCCTTACACAAAGACTAAACACTTAATGAAGATCTAAATTATTTCCACTAAGGACACCAACTAAAACAACCTAGTACACAACAAATAGGTTAAAAATATATGATCTTCAACTTGTACTTTCGAAGTCAGCCTTAAGAACTTGTGAGCTTGAAATCTTGGGCTAGATTGCTTTTGAAGGTTGAGTGACTGAACTGTTAACAAACTTGTGTTTTGCTTGAGAATTTGATCGCTTAGAAAAATCTCAGTAAGTTCAGTAGTCTTCTTAGTCACTTTCACCTTCTATTCATACCGGTAGAAATATGCCCGTTGAAGAGAGACATAGTACTGGTAGAAATTCAAATATTGATCTTCATGATCTTCGCATTTAATGCACCTGGATAAATTGGAAAATATGGCATGTCCTACTCTGCTCCGCATTAATGGTGCAATTACTTGGCAACAGTGTTTTTGTAGGTCCGTGGTCCTAATGACATCGCCTCATTGTTCAGGTGCTAACTTTCATCTACCGGTTACTTTGATAATGCAGAAACCTCATACTGCAATAAATAGGTTAAGACAAACCTACAACTTCCTGCTTAGGTTGCAGTAACTGCTTACTGTTCCGCGCCTGCTTACTGATTCCGGAATAGCTTCCTGTTTCTGAATCCTACTTGTTGATTCCACAACAGCTTACTGTTTCTGAATCCTGCAGAAAAGCCTCCAGTTCTCCCTATTGAATTATGTATGCTGCTTACTGATTCAACTTGCTGATTCTGCTTACTGATTCTCCTTGATGAGAATCAGCAGCCGATACTTTTTCACTTCCAAAATCCTGTTATGATGAATAACTTCTATCTTTCTGATTTGTACACATCTTTGCAATTACAATCCAGAAAGTAAACTTTACAAAACTAAGTTCCACCCAAACAATGTGGAAAAATGGGGTACTCTAACTTCCTATACAAAGTTATTTGTCTCATCAAAATTCTATCAGAAATATCGCAACAATGTTATATTAAATTCATATCTATTTTAAAATTCATAATCTATTATTTACATTGCATATATAATTATATCAAATTTAAAATGTTGAATTTCAAAATTGTTTGCATTCAAAATTTCTAATTTTATCAAATACAATTATTTAAAATAACATAATTTTAATGTTGCAATATTAACATTTTTATTAATATAGATATTAAAAACAATATATAGTTTACATTTAAATTATATATCATTACATTATGTCATCTATATTAAAGACTATTAGATTTTATATAACAAATAGCGCATCGCACGGGTGTATTGCTAGTATATTATATGCAAATTTAATTCACTATATAACCTTACCAATCTCCACACTCAATCTTGATCACCATCCAGATATCCTAAAACCAATTGTATTTGACTTTAATCGGAGGCAAATCTGTCAAGTTATCATCTCTTTCAAATCAGTTTGATGAAATTTAGATATATATATATATATATATATATTATTGAAAGAAATCGAAAAATAATATAATTTTAAAAATACACAAACTTTGGTCATTCTTAAAATTCCAGCACAAACTTAAAAAAAAAAAAAAACACTTAAAAAAATTACAATAATAGCATTTTGACAATATTTTCAGAGTCTACCTCTGCTATGGCCTATGTGGCATGTCGAAAATCCATATGCGTAAATCGAAAAGGATGTCCCTTTATAAATTACAGTTTAATCATAATTTTTTGGATTTAGCGAAAAAACTACATTCAAAGATCACGATTAAATATTTACATATAAAATTATTACTTCAACACAACATTTAATTCAAATCACAATTAATCAATTATATTTTAATATTTACATGATAAATCATGATCTAACAAATTAATGCAATTCGATTTTATGCACAATATTATTTGACATATGAACTCAGATTATCGAAGATTAAAATTGTACTTCGACTTATAATTAGTGGTTACATATGATTTCTTTTGTTAAATTCAGAATATATGTAATATATTGAAATTTATAAAAAGTTGATATATATATTTTTTAGCTAAATTTAAAAAATGAAGATTAAGTTGTAATTTTGAAATGTGATCGAATTCAATTTGCAATTAGACATTTTAAATCTCATTTATAATTTGACTTATATTCTTCTTTTTATTTCAGCCTGTGGACTGGTCGCAAGCTGTGGCCTGTTTGAAAAGTTTTTCAATTTTCTATTAATTTATTTTTCCAAATCTATAAAATTTATGATAGAACAATGAAAAGGGCAAAATTGGTATATTAATATATAAAAAATCTATAAAATTTATGATAGAACAATGAAAAGGGCAAAATTGGTATATTAATACATAAATTGAAGTAGGAGTAAAACTGTAAAAGTCATCCCACGGGTTGGTAAAATTGGTATTGCAGATGGACCGACCCTCCAAACACTTCTCAACTGAAACCATCCCGTAATAATGGGAAAAGCCGAGGGTCTTTTCGGAAACTCAATCAAATCCCTGAAACGCGTCCCCCCAGATAGACGTGGCAACGTGTGGCTGCGATGGCGAGCTCAACCTCGCTAATCTTCCGACACGTACCCCATTAACGGATGGGATTGGCCTTGCCACATAGGATGCCACCGTGGCACGTTGTCCTAATCAGCAAACCACCCCTTTATAATGTCCTCCCCCAGCTCCTGGTCTTCTCCGTAGCCTGCACACACAGTACACTAAACCATCACGCAATAAGAGCTCCTCTCTTTCTCACACACCAAGCGTGTTTCCTCGTGTGGTTTTGATTGATTCTCTCTCTCCAGAGATCGGTCTTGTTGCCGGAAATGAAGATTCCGGCTGTTGATGATCGGATTCCAGGTTTCCGGAGAGCTGGCGTCATGCTGTTGGCATCAAATTTTTCCCTTTCTTTTAGTGTTTGAGGATTAGCCGTAATTGAAAACCCTAAGCCAAGGCGAAGCTATTTTTGATGTTGCGTAGCAGTGTTTAGAAGTTATTCCATGCTTTGTGTCGCGTATAGGATCAAGCGAAGGATTATTATTATAAGTTTTGTTTGTAATTCACGAGATGGAAGGTATCTGATTGTTAGGATTTTTCCAGATTTTGAGCTTTGGTCAACTTTTATCCAAATTCTAAGTTTTTGCGTTGATTGAATTTGGTTAGTTTGATTTAAGATCTTTCAATTTTGAAGACCGTCCATATTTTGCCCTTATCGCCGACCTCTTTTTCCAGTTTATTGAGCGGTTGATCGATAATTTCTTACCTAGTTTTTTGTGTAATGGAGGTTGATTGGGAATAACTTTAGAAATTGAAGTCTACGATGTTGACTGCAATTTCCAAAACTGTGTGCTACGGAAAAATGGAGAAACTGAAACTCTGAAAGCTCCATAGTAACTCATGCCTTACACGATGAAGATTCAACCGGTTGATTTCAACGCGGCGGAGGAGCCGCAGGCGAAATGTGAGGCGGTGTCGAAGCCGATTTCCAAGTCGATGTTCAAGCGCCTTTTCGAGAGGCCGTTCTCGAGCGTCCTGAAGACAACGGCGCCGGATAAGCCAGCCGGCGCCGCTGAGCTGCCGCACACCAAGGATTGCTTGGAGGAGTTCGAGCCGAGCTCGGTTTGCCTTGCGAAAATGGTGCTGAATTTCATGGAAGAAGGCGGCGAGAAGCAGCAGCTGAGGTGTGGAAGGAATCGGTGCAATTGCTTCAATAGAAACTGTACGGAGAGCTCCGACGAGGAACCGGAGACGCAGAATTGCTCTTTCACCCACGCTTGTGATGTTCTCAAGGTACATGCAATTCGATTTTGTGGTCCATAGTTTGACAGAGTTTCTGAAATTTTGTTCTCTTGTACGGTTCTAAATCCTATCTGATTGATCAATATTTTGGAAAATTGGAATGTTTGAACAGAGTTTGGTGCTGTGTGTGTGTGTTTCTGAGAGGAATTTGCTAGCCGACACTGCAAAAATCGTTGAAAAACACAAGATCAATAAGCGTAAAGACGGATTCTGCAGAAAAATTGTGGTTGATGGCCTCAAAGCTCTTGGCTACAACGCTTCAATCTGCAACTCAAAATGGGATAAATCCCCCTCTTTTATCCCCGGTAAATTCATCTGCAGATTTGGCCTTATTCTCTTGATTGTCACCATCATTTCTCTGCTTTAACTAAATTGGAAATCATTGTTTGTTTCAACAGGGGAATACGAGTATGTGGATGTGATGATCGAAGGAGAGAGATTGATAATCGACACAGATTTCAGATCAGAATTCGACATTGCAAGGCCCACCAAAGCATACAAGCTTCTTCTCCAAACACTCCCCAACATATTCGTCGGAAAAGCCGATCGTCTCGAGAAGATCATCGGAATCACATCCGAAGCTGCCAAACAGAGCCTCAAGAAGAAAGGCATGCCTTTGCCGCCATGGCGTAAGGCCGATTACGTGAAGTCCAAATGGCTTTCGCCTTTCACACGAATCGGCCCCACCGTCATCTCTTCGAGCTCAGAACTAAACAATAATCGGGAATTCCAGGAGGCCTTGATCGCCTCCTCGGGTGGCGAATCGGAGTCGATTCTTCAAGACAAACTTGAGGATGGTGAGTGTGTCTTTGTTTTTTCTAACAGTAGCAGTTCATGTGAGGATGGCGGCGGTAGCGGTGTGACAGTTACTCCGCCGGTGAAGAAATGGGAGCCGCCGGAGATTAGGCCTAAGAATGTTAACAGAGGAGTAAAGATTGTGACTGGTTTAGCTTCTGTAATTGACAATAAACCTTAAAGTTTTGGTCTTTTTTTTGTTTGTTTGATAGTCAGAGTGATGGATGTCATGTCCTTAAACCATACAGGGGGACACCATTTTCTGGTATAATATTTTGTAATTCCCTTCGCCTTTTATGTAAGGGTGTTGAAAATTATAACATGTAGAACTAATATCATCAATAAAGCATATTTGCTGTTGTATTTTGATTATTTCTGGGCTTGCATTCTATGTTGTTTAAACCCATATTATTTTCCGTCTTCTTTTCACTTTACAGGAATCCACTATCAATGACTTTATGGAAATATTTTATCATAAAGTATGATTATTATTATTATTTTTAAATCGGTTCATTCTGTCTGCTTCTTGAAGGATCATATTTTTAATGAATTTACTTTTGTCATTTAATAGGAATTCAAGCAATCATTTCCTATTATAAAATTTGAGATATAATTTAATTCGTCGATTCTTTAATCTAATCCCGACTTCAAACTTTATTTTTATATTAAATCAAATTCTGATCATTTATTAAAAGATTGGAAATTAAAACGTCTTTTATTTATCTGCTGATTTTAAGGATTGTTGGCTCAGAACCAATGAGTATTTAATCAACATTTATCCATTTTTCTCCCATCCCCTTATCCACTTCATAAATATTGATATTAAATGTGGATAAAGGAGTAATATTTTTGGTAACTTTAAAGAAGTAATATTTTCAACATTGTTATATCCGCGAATATTAACGTGTGATATGTAACAATTTTTTAAATATATCAAGAAATTCCAATCATTGATTTTTATGAAAATACACTGAAATAAGCAGATAATTATGATAGAATCAAGGATGAAAATTTCGGTTTCCGTAAAATTATCAGCACCTTGATTTTACGAAATATCGACGGAAATATCTATTTCGGTGGAAATATCGGACATTTTTTTTAAAAATATGGAAACTTTGTAAAAAAATTGAAAAATATATCTAGTAGTTTACCGAAAATTATAACTAACATTAATACATATATTGAACTTAAATTCCAAATAAAATAATATGTTTATAACAAATATAGAGAAAAACTATTATATAAACGTTATATGTTATGATAACATGATAAATTTTGTACAAAATTAATACATGAACTAATAATAGCTCGAACTCCTAAGAGGTTCGAATGAATAAGATGACATGTCATCTTGATTCAAACAATATTGATGTCAACTTAACATATTGGATCAATTTTCAACGTAATCATGAAGATAACATTCATAGGTTTCTCTATTTCTTCCCACTGTAATTCCATAAATTTGATAATGTAGATTAACCCAATATGGTAGATTAGGTTGATGCATGTTTGAACCTCTCTATGGGTACTGAAATGTTTTTTGACTAGTAATCCACAATATGGTAGACTGGTTGATGCATGTTTGAATCTCCACTGGACATTTTAGGTAGTGGGTACTGAAGTGTATTTTGACTAGTCCAATCAAATTGTGAAGTACTGTGTCTGCCGTGAGAATATGACGGTTAATATACATCGTAAGGATCAGTGCTCATACTCATTGAGTCAAGACTCATCAAAAGTGATTCAATATCAGTGTTTGAGCTGTCATCTTGGTTTTAGTTCCAAGCATGTCTCCTTCCGTAATTCTTTCCAATAGCACCAATCCCTACACCTCCTGTTCTACTTCCATGGTCAGAATCTTGTGTTGCATGTGTGAAATCACGTTCATAGGTAAATGGACTTAAATGCACTTGATCTTCAGAATCATAATTTTCTTCATTTCCACCGCCACCACCGATGCTTCCACCAACATTGCTTCCACTATCATAAGATGACTTTCATACTGGATATTAACTTTGCATGCAATAAATTCATAAAAAAAAAGAAAAAAATAAAAAAAAAAAATCGCCGATATCGACATTTTATATCTCCGATATATCGGCGATACACCGTAGTTTTATAAAGGGACTCATTGATATCGACATTTTATCGATATTTTGATAAAAAAAAATGTTGCGTGTTATTATTTCGGTACTTGAATTTGAGTGAAATTTCGTTTCATCCATGGATAGAATTAGTATAATTAGCTGAGAAAAGACGTAACGATGAGCTTTAGTTTGTTTGTATTGCAGAGTACAAGGGCACCCCCTTAACCATTGAAACAAAGTATATTTGGGGAATTGAAACACCCACTTAACCTTTTTACTTATTATTATTCAAACTCCCCTTTGATTTCTGTGCACTTTTCTCACATTTAATCATTGCCGTTCTTGTTTTTGCTATCAAATTGCTTTCATTCTCTGCCTAATTTATTGCCTTTCATTTTACCTTTACACTTCTTTTTTCAAATTTTTCTTGTTTTACTTTTATTTAACAATGCAATTACTTTAGTTTTATAATATAAGTTTGGGGAATGGTCACATAGGTATAACTTTTCACTCTTCCCGGAATATAATTTATGAAAGGGTCTCGTAAATATAAATGAGGAGAATTCTACCAGTTATAATTCAAACTCATTTTCATAAGTCAATCTTTTATATTGTGTGTTATGGACGGTGAATTATTCATCTCTTAAAATTAGATTTTATAAAAAATTAAGGAAAATTTGGATTAAAACATGCTTAAAAACATAAGGGAAGATAAAATGATCCATCTTGATTGTTGTATCCAAGTTACAAATTAAAAATAAATGATTAAGATTCTTGTGAGATGAGTCAACTCACAATTCATAAAATTTATGATAATGAGTTAAGTTTGTAAGTAATGGAGCTCCTATCTTACATAATTTTTTATATATATATGAACCGTCTCTTATAAGTTTTTATAAACATAAATTACCATCCAACATGTTATCTAATTAGTTTTGTTCTAATAATAATAAATATCAACAATGGGAAATCAAAACAGATTATCCACAATGAAATCATCACTTGAAAATCAAGAAAAAATGTTCTTAATTCTAAAACATAAATACTTATTTCATGTTAAGATAACTTTCACTTTATAATTAAAGTAAAATTTATTCCAATTTATCTATTGCTTTTAAATTATAGAAAATATTAAAACAAATTTCTTCCAATTTTGTCTGCGTCTTGTTTTCCATCCCAGAATTGAAAACCTCTATTTTAGTAATGTAAATAGAGGGATATTGTAGTCATTTTACAGATATGATGGTATCTATTAAATGTATTCTTAATGTGCATGTATGAACAAATTAAACAAAACATGAATTGAAATTTAAAGTTATAAATAAGTGATTAAAAGAATTCTTGACGTGCTGACATTATTAATTACTATATAATTATGTATGGAGACGTGTTATATTTGTGAAAGATTTGATAGATCTTACTTCCTCCATCCCAAATTAATTGACTTTTTAACATTTTTTACACAAATTAAGAAGACCTACAAAATAACGGATCTACCCATTACTTTTTTTCTTTTTTTTTATATTTCCAATACTTACTTTGAGGTAATAAAACATTTAATAAGGAAGAATAAATGGGGGCAATTTTAGAAAAATTGTGGAAAACATTTTTTGAAATCCTATAATTACAAATTTTTTGGGACAAATTTCAAATGCTAAAATGATAATTATTTTGGGAAGAGGGAGTAAAACTTTTGATCCCCTTTATATCACTCATCCCCTCTCTCTATGTCACGAGACTTTCAATTTGTCCTCATCAAACCAACTTACTTCATGTCTATGTCTACCATTAGATTACTTCGATGTGACATTTCTATGTCTGTGCTCACTTTTAATAGATTTTTTTAGTATTTTATATCAAATATGGTCTTATTTATATAATTTTGTAAGAAAATTTCACTTCCACGAAAGTTAATATATGGATTGTGATTTGACTTATCTCACAATATTAAATTTATAAGATATAAAAAAACCATACATTTTATGTACACATTCACCTAAATTTGTATATAATAAACAATATAATTGTATTGAATATAATTTTTTATTATCAAAACCTAATAGTGAACGTTTGCCCAAATTTCTTATTCCTGCTCCATCCGTTCAAAATATTTAGGGGATGTTTGGACTGGACTTAAGGTGGCTTGAGCAAATCTGGATTTTGGCTTGAGAATGATTTTGTGAGTTTGAATTTTGAGTAGAATTATAGTTAAAATGTCATTTTCACATAGGGAATTGTAGAAAAAGTAGATGTTTTTTGTTGGGAGTTGTAGAAAAAGTAGATGTTTTTATTGAGAATTGTAAAAAGTGGATGTTTTTATTGGGAATTGTAGAAAAAGTAGGATTTTGTAAATCCTTGTCCAAACATGGACTGGACTGAGTCCATCCAAAATCCGGATGTACCAAGTCCAGTCCAAACATCCCCTTATTGTTTTATTGTTAGTTTTTTCCCACTAAATTTTGCTATATTGGGGTTTTAACGAGGCCTGTACTTTGTTTTTTTCTTTCATCCTTATTTTGTGTAAGATTTTTTTTTTTTTATATATATTTCAGTCCATTTATTTTTTAAAAAATTAAAAGAAGAATTATATTTCTCTTCCAATTTTGCATCTTGTTTGTTTTTTTTTATACATCAGATTTTCATTTATTATGAATACTTATAAATTTTTTTTGGAAGCTCATATTGATTATACATATCTTTTTTAGTGCTCTAAAAAAGAGGGTGTTGTAGTCATTTTAAACATGTAGTTAATCTATTAAATATTTCTTTCTACTGATTGGATTGTAACATGAGAAGTCAAAATTATTATGTTGACCTTGGAATTGTGTGTTCGGATTAATTCGAACCAAATAAATGACATTTATTATTTATAGAGTTTGATATGATGATTCATCTCAAAATGCCGACACTTTCTTTAAGCCACTTAGCAGATTACATCTATCATCTATGAAACTTAGTCATTAATAACAATTTAGTGTGAAAATAGAGAGTAAAGTGTGTGAGAGGTCAATTATAGTGCTAGGGATAAATTGGTGGGTGAAGAGCAATTGTAAAGAAAGAAAGTTAAAAAAAAAAAGGGTAAAAATAAAGCAAGATGGTGTTTACTTTATGAGAAGAAAATAAAAATGGGTAGTTGCTTTAACACGTTTTCAGTATAATAGTGGGTTGCTTGTGATGTAGGATACTGACGTATATGTGTGTCTATGTGTTTGGACTTTGTCAAAATGTGACTATTATTTGTTACAACAAATTTCAATGCAATGCAATCCCTTTCTTTTTCACACATTAACATTATAATTTATAACCAAATCTTTTCATTCAAACAACCATATTTTGTGACACAAGTATTATAACTTGAGAAGTATCCCACTTTTGTAAATCTGCAGATTATGATAATTATGATTTGAATTAAAATCACGCTAATTTTCTAATCTTTATTTTTTCTCTTCCATTACTCCACTTTCTCTAGTTTATTTAAAATAAAATAAAAAACGCAACCATCTTGTACTATCTTTACTATCTTAAAAGCTTATTTGAGTTCGGACTGATTCTGACACGTCTATCTTTACTATCTTAAAAACTTATTTGATTTCGGACTGATTCTGACACGTTTGAATATATTTTTATGTTTTAAAACTCAACTTTCTCGATTCAATAAGTTAATAAAAACTATATAAATCTAAATTTAGAAATATCAAACTTAATGTCATTTACAACCTTAATATCATGCTCTTATTCAATTCATTTGGATATTACAATACTGTTATTGTGTGTATTTGCATATTATGATTATTATAATTTGGTATTAACTATTATTTTGACGTCTGATCAATAGTGTATATATTAACACATGTCTATAATGAATATGTAAATTGGTCAGATAATAAAAATGTAAATAAATAAATACCTTATAAATAGTAATCTACATTGGATTAATTTTTATATTAAGATTATTCAGATACTGGATCAAAAATTAGGGTTGAAAAACTCGCAATCTAACTCAAAAGAGTTATAGAACATTGGTTTCTACTGGATATTCATGATTCACTTCACCCTATTAATATGCACAAAAGCTCATGTGAGACGGTCTTACGGATAATTTCTGTGAGACAGAGCCCCATCAACCACAAACAACATGTGAATTGTAGGGTTTGGATGGTGGGTAATTGAGTTGTGGGTTGACCCGTCTCACACAATGCATTAAAATTTCGTGAGACAGTCTCACAAGAGACTTACTCATTAATATGGGTATTACATCAACATCATAGAATGTATAATATGTGACACTGTTTGAAAAGGTTAGCATGCATATCATACAATTCTATATAATATGTGACACAGTTTGAAAAGGCTAGCATGCATATCATATATCAAGTAAGTCATGATATAATACTCACATGGATAGGACTAACAAAACTTATATTTTCAAACCTCTTTGGTCACATACTATTTTGTCACCCTACATATATTTTCTTTCAAATTTCATTTAAACTTCATTTGGATAAAATGATTTGAAATTTTGGATTCCAAAGAAATTCATCAAAATGACTCTAAAATTAGTTCAAAGTGAGAGCAATGGATTTCAATTCTACATCTATCCAAATACCACCGATGGATTTGCTTCCATAAATTTCAAATCACTTCTCAAACCCACCTATCCAAACGAACCCTTAAATTAGTGCACCTAAAATTGTTTGGTTGGATTTTGGTAATATTTAGTTTCTATAAATGTATACTTGATTTATTCAACTTAATATTTATATATTTAATTGGATGATAAATATTGTGCCTATGTAAACTTATCAATATATAATACACTTATAATTCATATAATTATTTGTGGATCTTAAGTTATGAATTGAATATTGATTACTCTCACATAATTATAAACACAAGACGATAGCATAAAAGTGCGTTCTTGAATTCCACATGAAAATGAGATGCGTAACCTCTGAAGCACGGCAAAGACATTTCTCAAAATATGTCTATGATGATGAAGAAGAAGAATAGGAGAACTCGATCCCACTTTAAATTTTTAATTACCTTTTCTTTTTCTTCTTTCATCTAAAGTTGATATTGGTGCCTTTTGAAATTTGAAATACTAATCTTTAGATTGACTTCACCTCTATAAATCCCACTTCACTTTAACTATTTTATTAATGTTTGCAATGTCTATAGTAAATGTGTGGTATATATATTTTTTAAAATTTCATTTAAGACTTAACATTTTTCTAACTTGGAGATAATAACTTAGACCCTTTAAATTGTTGTGATGTGAATCACGATTCTATGTTTTAATAAGGTTTGATCAGTAAAATAAAACTATCATGATTCTATATGATTCAACTATGTCCCGACGGTTAAATGTGTAAATTTTCTTTATAATTGTTGTTGTTGTACTATATATATATATATATATATAGATAATATAATAAAAGTAAAATACAATAATAAAATAATAAAATAAGATTTTAAGAAGGAATTTTATTTGATACCGTCTCAAATATTAAGTTACGTGAGACGGGTTAATCCACATTTTATAATTCATAATTCATATATGAATTTTATCAATATATTTTGTTAATAGTTAATAAGGACCCGTCTCATAATAACCATCTGTATGATCGTTTCATTTAAATTTTTGTGAAATTTTAAATTATGTTCATGATGAGTTTAATGGATATAACTTTGTGAAATTTTAAATTATGTTCATGATGATTTTGATGGATATAACTTACAAGCAAGTGGACAATCATTTAATTAAATATTCTAATATTCGAAGAGCTCATTTAAAAATTTAATTTTTTTTCCAATTAGCTATTATCAAAATTTGAGCGAGCAGAAAAAACATGCGCAACATCAAGTCATGTGCAGAGTATAATGTATTATTATGATATTATCTTTATGACTTTGGACCATATACTAAAAGGTAATTAATTAATTTTTTGATTTTTTTTTATATATTCGTGTTTTTCTTTTTTGCTATTTTTGATTTTGATTTATTATTGAAGAATTGGTAAGTTACAATTAGGCGTTTACATTCTCTATCATAATCTTTACTTTAGATCAAACATCCAACTCATGATTCTTTTTGGATTTATTAATAAAAAATTATGTCATTAAAAAAGAAGAAGAAGAAGATAAACAGCCAAAGTATTCCAATTGTCGTCAAATACATAATTTTTCACTTGTACAATAATATTGTAATAAATATACATATTATCAAAATAAAATACCTTTGTACGCAGGAAATTAAATTGGGCTATTAATCTATAATGGGCTGGAGATAATTATAATATCCAATTGCTTGTCCCTTTGTGATCCAGTGATATGTGAAGCTATGTCCAGCAAACATAATAACATCCTAAGGATTCAGTCAAGTTCAATCTGATTCAAACCCAATTAAATAATTAACTGAAAACCCAATCAACCAAGTACGGCATAATAAATAATCTTTATTTAATTTATATAATTTTATTTTACTTGAAAAACATTAAAATAAACTCTGATTATTATTCATATAATCGAACTTAAAAAAAAAACAGAATTTGGAATTAAATTTTAACCAAAATTCCAATTGCTGTTGGTTTATGTTTTGAAAATTTAACAAGGCCCAAGTTTCATGTTTTTCTTTTCATATTTTTACTCGATCCACTTAAAAAAATGCATTTAACTTAAAATTTTCGCCAAAACTTATATGCCCAGAGCCACGAATCTTAGATTCGTGCCCTCAATCCTACCCGGTGTCACGCCCCGTTTTATCCGTGCCCCAGTTTTCTTTGTGGACGTGCAGGAAGAAAGGGGAAAAGAGATGTATATATTAAAGGTTTCAGATATAATAAACGAGTAAAAATTTGGAACAATGTTTGAAGTAGAAACTTCGAAAACAGTTTAAAGATACGATTTTACATGTTTAAAACCTTCGGCACAAAGTTGGGAGTAAACATTGAAAACATAGCAGCGGAACTTCATACAGGATCCATAACAAAAAGGAAAACAGTTTAACTTTACAAACGATCAACATTGTTTAAAAAGGTAAAACTAAAAAATGAAAAGGGAAAAAGATCACAGCTGATATGGCACCCCTCTCTCTACGCTTCTCTGCTTTCATTATTACCTGTAGCGTGAATACACGCGGGGTGAGTGCGTTGAATACACTCGTGAGAGTAATTTCCATATTTTAACGTTCGATAAGCAGTTAAGTCGTTTAAACATTTACAAATACAACAATTAAACACAACATGTAGAATGCATAGCACTTAACATAATGACATGTAGCTGTAGATAGGCGCGGGGGCAGCCCGTCTTACCCTATAAATGGTTTTTATTCCGTTAAATATTTCATTACGGACCATTGGTCTCTCCGTAGTTTATTCTTGGACTGTAGTCCCTTCGTAGCATATTTATGACATGCATGTATATTCATATAATCCACAGCACGTAAGCATGACACACGAAATTCAACCTTTCATAGCATTAAAGAATCGTTTCCTAAATCTTAGATTTACATAACATACAACTGTCATGCATGCATTTATTAATGGAAACATAAGAGTTAGGGTTTAGAAGTTTGCCCCACCTTGTTCGGTGGTAATCCCTCGTGATGCGTTGAATTCTAAACTTTAAGATCTTTTTTTAACTCGAAAGCCTACACACGTAAACGAGGGTTTCTTAGATTCTCGTTACGATAAATACGCATACTTAAAAAGAATTCTCTCGAAGAAAGGCGTTGAATGAAAGAGAAAATGAAATGAATGTTCGAAACTCAATCATAAGAATGAAGAAACGAGCATGGAAGGTTAAACATGTGATCATAGGATGTAAATGAAAAGATTAGAATTTGAACGGAGGAAAAACAGGTTTAAACGGAGAAAAAATGAGCTTGAACAGAGCGTTTAAAGGTGCAAGGGCATTTTCATAAATTCTGGTAAAGAGTTGACTTTGGCCAGGGATATAATTATGAAATCAGGAAGGTTTTGGGGTCTTTTTGATATATTTAAAATATTTGGGGTAAAAATGTAATTTTCGCAAGTTTTGGGAGTCAAAGTCTAAAGTTTGAAAACTTTTGGGGGTTAAAACATAAAACTCATGAATTTGAGGGCTAAAACGAGATTTTAAAGAATTTAGGGACCAAAATGTAAAATCACTTAAAACATAAGGCTTTGCAAAAAGGTCTCCCAATTCTTCAAAATTACAAAAAGACCCTTCCCTTCCCAAACCCCTTACCCGTCACCTCTCATTGTTCCCACCACCACACCACGGCCGGCGACACCGCATCGCCGGCCACCAACCCCATCACCACGCCTGCGCGACCTCCGCGCCGGCCTCAAACACCAAGCACGGCGCCGCCACACAAGACGACGCCCACAACACACACACTCACACACCTAAACATACACACACCGAACAATCACGGCGGCGCTGCTCACGGTAGCGCCTCCCATCACCCACTTACTCACACGATGACCGCGGTGACGAAGGACCCAACAAGCACCGGCGAGGAGGAGAGAATGAGAGAGAAAGAAAAGAGAGAAAATGAGAGAAAAAAGGAGTTGCAAAGCACAGAAAAGAGAGAAGAGACGAGAGAGAGAAGAGAGAGAAAGAGTTTGATCGGGTCTTCTCCGACCGATTCTCGGTGGAGCCGGCGTCGGTTGGACGATCCGAGTTCGAATCTGAAATGAACTTGGCGAGGGCTACATTTCGACATAAAAATCAAGCGAAACGGAGAAGGGAGTGGCGGCAGCGGCGCGGCGGCGGCCGGCCAGAAAGTGAGGAGAGAGAAGAGAGAGAAAAAGAAGAAAATATCTACCTTTTTTGCTTTTTCGATCGAATTATTACTTTACGTTTCATTTCGTACAATATATACATATTTTTGATTTTTTGTATTCTTTGTGTTTTTGTCCACGAACCCTTAATGAGCCGTCCTTTAATGTTTTAACTTGCGGTTTTCGACTACGATACCTTTGGGTTTCATTTTACGATATCGTTATTAAATTATAACTTATACTTCTCGATTTAATTATACAACCGATTAATTAATAATATATTATATCATTTTTCTGAAACGCACATAATTAAATCAAACAATTAGGGGTTTAATTATTTAATTAACCAATTATGCATCGTTTTGTCCTAGGCGTTACACCCGACGCGTGGGCCGCTCCCATGCGCCCCCACGTACCCACGCCGCGTGTGCACCTGCTTATATATAATGTATTATGTTCATGTATCACACATTGACTCTTTAGGTATCATACATTTACTCTTCAGGTATCACATAATGTATTATGTTTAGGTATCACATATTTTCTCTTCAGGTATCACACATTTACTCTTCAGGCTACTTTTCAGGTATCACATATTTTCTCTTTAGGTATTGCATATTTACTTTTCAGGTATCACATAATTACCCTCAAGGTATTTTCTTCCTTTTCCTCTTTTTTTTTTTCTTCTTCTTTCTCCTTCTTCTTCTTAATCTCTTTTCTTATCGATTTATTATTCTTCTTATTTGTTTTGCATATTCTTCCTCTCTATCTTCTTGTTATTATTATTCTTCAAATCTATTTTTCATAACTTACATATCATTAAGCACCTAATTATGTTATACCTATAGTTCATATATATAATACCTATAGAACAAATCTGTAATACCTCAAAACTATTTTTCATAACTTACATATCATTCAAGCATGTAATTATGTAATACATGTAGTTCATGTTTGTAATACCTATAGAACAAATGTGTAATAACTCAAAACTATTTTTCATAACTTACATATCATTCAAGCATGTAATTATGTAATACCTGTAGTTCATGTTTGTAATATATATAGAACAAATCTGTAATACCTCATATCTTAAAATTTTCATTTCCAGCTGATGGAAGAAAAAAAAAAGTACATATATGCGGTCAACTCGGGTCAAAGCGGGTTGGGGACATGGATCAGTGCCCCGGAACACAAGAGAACTACTCTAAATTTTTTGATTAGGAAGAGATGAATAACTCCCCATCATTTAGCTAATAAATAGAGAACATAGATGGCACGAAACAGGTTAACTAATGCTTAGGGAGACATTATTATGTAGTTTTTGATCAAAGATAAAAAAGAAAAAATTCTTAGAGATAAACATTCATAATATTCAATTTGCTTCCAAAATGATGAACGAGTATAACTCGAGTTTAAAATATGTTCTCCTTTGAGCTTTTAAGAATGATGCATCAAAGAAAATATTACTACGTGATAAAAAGTCCTAAACCCATCAAATTTATCTACCCCTTCAAAGTCTAACTATTTTAAATTTTCGATCTTTATCTTAAATATTCCATTTTTGCCTTGCCCTTCAAATTCCTATTCAATATATTTTTTAGGCCAACGCTAATTTGCAAAAAAAACCACAATAGACGAATTAGAATTACAACTTCAATGAACATTATAAAAAAAAGTTACATTATATATAAATGTTATTGTGATTGTTATAATTATATTTTTTTTTATTTCTTTTACTTTCTAGCCCTATATGACTAATTTCTGAATTTGACACTGACCACAAGCCTATTTTTTTGATGTTAAACTATGAGTCTATGAAGTCAACAACCACCCACAAACTCGATCCTGACTCAGTAATCGGGTTCTAATTGGTTCCAACATATAATCATCAAAATAATAATTTTCAAAGTAAATATTTAATTATTGCTCTTTAAAGTACAAAGATTTAAAATGCGTGTGTTGATCAATTCTACAACTTTAAAATGTCTGGGCCTCACAAGTCAATACTTTTGTAAAGAAAAATATGAGGAGAGGTGACTGACGTTTATAGATGATGTAAATTTAGGGTTGTAAATAAATCAAACTATTTTCTTAATTGATTCGAGATTTGAAATAATTTTTTTGAATAATACAAAATTTAATTCTAATACTTCATATATTTATTTATTTATTTATATCTCTCTTTTATTAATATTTTACATGTTTTAATACATTATTTCGAATACTTATAAAAAGAAGCATCATGATTTATGACTTATATACATAAATTATACATAGATATATACGTTATATATATTTCTCAAGCATTTATAATATTATATATACTTCAAAAATAATATTATATATACTTTATCAATTTTCAAATATCACATTATAGTCCTTTATACACTCTATCTGTAGTAGAAAATATACTCAAATTAATATCATATAATATTCCTTATAGATACTTCATCCATAAAAAAAGAGTTATATTTCAATAAAGCACGACTTTCTATTTTGAAAAAGTCAACATTTTGTAAGATATGAATGAAGTTTTACTTGTACTCCTCAATTTATTCATTAAATTGTTATAATCAAATTAAAAGTTGGTTACGAAGCATTAAGAAGCTCTTAATCCAATTAAACAAATTTAAGACCCTCGCGAGGTGCTCAGACGAAGTACCATCTCAAAGTTGGTTAGTTTAAATGGCTAAACTCAAAACACCACTTGCACCATTAAATAAATACATGATATTATTACTCCTTAGTAAGTGGTCATATTTATCGGGGTTAAAAACAATTTCCTATTCGAACTATACGTGATTTTACACTTTTTGGTAAATTTTTTGAAATGATTCACTTTGCCATATGAACTTTAAATTTGAAGCATTTTACGATATCAGACAAATCATAATCGTCCACACGTCCATAATCAATGACTAGGATTTGTCTTGATACCGTAAAATGCTTAAAATTTAAAGTTCATATGGTAAAGTGAAACATTTCAAAGTTTTTACCAAAAAATGCAAAATCACGTATATTTTGAAAATGTTTTTTTACCCTATTTTATGAGGTGGGCAATTTTTTTTCCAATGTAAGATATGTCTCTCTCACTGTTCTATTTATTTACAAGTTTAAATGGCCAATTTTAAGGATTATTTGGATTGAAGGAATGATTTGATTAACTCGACCTCCTTTTATTCAAAAGCTGAAGCTGGTGAACGAGTTGGTCCTTCTTCCAACCCTTGGTCGAGCAAAAAACTATAACCTTCGAAATAATTGTGGTGATGATTGTTTTATAAACAAAGGTCCTTTTATCAAAGTAACATCAATTTTCTTAATCATTTGAAATTGAGTTTAAAAAAGTAATCTAAAGTTTTCTACTCGAAACATAGTTTCCAATTTTACAATCTGTTTGCATTTTAATCAAACTAAAAACCATATAAAAGCTGATAAGTAAAAGCAAAATTGCCACATCAATTTCCAACTATATTTTTGAGTATCTTATTCGACTTCAACTCAATTACAATCCTATATAAATATTTGCTTGACCAACCCAGGAAAAGTCTCCGATTAAGAAGAAAAATAAAATCCCCACACCACACATATCTATATATCTAGCATTATTTAAGACTCGAACTTATCCCACACACAAATTAATTATACAATGGATACTGAGTCATGCATACTCATATGTTGACTCATTAGTTTCTTTAAAAAGTGCTGACCCATGTAAATTATTGTGAGAACTTCTTGCAAAATCCATATCTCATAAGATCTTTTGAATATAATTTTCCATAGATTAATTAATTTTAGGTACATGTTAGGTATATATTGACGTTCTATACAATTATTACAAGACTTCGGATTTCACTTCGTGTAGCCAATCCGCCCTGCCTCTCATCTTCTGCATTAATCATGCTTTAATATGGACCACCATTTTATTAAAAGACACCACAAGTTAAAAGAAGAAAAAAAGTCTGATAAAAACCTATATATAAAAGGAATCAATATAGAATGTATATTTAGTTTCTAAGGAATTAATTTCAACATCAAGTACTATAATACTTTGTAATATAATAAAAATTGTTTGTTATAAAGTATTAATACTTTGTATTGAAATTAGGCATAGACTCGATAACTCAGCATGAAGTTTTATATTTGAACTCTCTATTTCTCTATACATAAATGCATATGCATATAATATATATATATATATATATATATATATATATATATATATACACACATTTTGTTTTGATACGAAATTAGGCATAGACTCGATCACTCGGCATGAAGTTTTATATTTGAACTCTATTTCTCTATACATAAATTTATATGCATATAATATATATATATATATATATATATATATGTTTTTATATATATATACACACATTTTGTTTTGATACGAAGCTTGAGGTTGAATTTCTAATGAAACCAATCAAAACATAGAATAATATTGATACTTTCATATTTTAAAGTAGGATTACCCACTGAGTATTTAAAGTTATTGAAATTCAGCTGAATCTCATTTCGAAAAAGTTTTGAGCCCAAAAAGATCCATTGGTTATATGATTTTTTTTCGAATTGAAAACTTTTTTGGTACTAAATCGAAAAGCAATCCGAGTTGTAGCCCACCAAATCAAATTTGACTTAGCCGAAGAACCAATTTTAATTTTTCATGATATATAAGTCGTTCATTTTTATTTATATTTTGATATCTAAGTCCTAAGATAAATATATAGTTAATTAAGTTTTAAAACTATATATATCATTTTATGTCAGTGACGTAAACAACAAACTAAATTATAGTCAAACTATATTTTGGTAACCTTTTGGAATGAAGTTTTTGAAGGAGACATTTGATTATAACTTTTAATATTTAAGTTTAAATTCAATTGATTGATATTCACTTTTATACACTTAAAAGATTTAGCTAGTTGATTTTGAAATTGATGTTGGTTCTTAGTCAGCAGTTAAAAATATGTTGATTGACCCTATTCTATGAGTCTTTAAATATAATCATGATAACTATTTCTTGCATGAAAATGAAACAACTATAAAAAAGAGAGAACAAACCATGCACAAGTGCCAACACTTTACATTTTGTTTATAAAAAAAATCAAATATTGCTCTCTCTATACATACATAAAGAATGACCCTATTCTTCGAGTCTTTTAATACGAGCATGAAAACCATTTCTTGCATGAAAATGTAACATCCATCTATAAAATGAGCAAACAGAATAAAAAAATCAGCACAATCTGATCATGCTCACCTTTTTAATAGACTCGTTGAAATCGTTTGGTTTCATGAATATTCATATCATCAAACTTAAACAAACCATGCACAAGTACTAACATTTAAAATCATCCACAACAGAGCGCTCAATTCTTAATATTTTAATTCTTTTCACCTTAATATGATCACATTTTAAATTTATTTCCTTTTCTTTTCTTTTATTTATTTTCTTATAATAATAAGAAATATTATGTAATATTCATTTTTAATACAAAAAATAATAAAAATTGTTGGAGATAAGTGACAATTATATTAAAATAGTATAAAAAACTGTAGTATTTTTTTTTTTTTTACAGTACTTGGAGATGCCTAACATTTTGCTTTATAAAAAATCTAATATTAGTTAATTCCAATACTCTCTCCATATATACATAAAGATTGACCCTATTCTTCGAGTCTTTAAATATAAGCATGAAAACCATTTCTTGCATGACAATGAAACATCCATCTATATAATGAGAAAAAACAAAACAAAACAAAAAAAAAACCAGCACAATCAATCTGAACATGCTCACATATTTATTAGACTCCTTCAAATCTTTGGGGATTGATTCAATCCCCAATGATATGCCAATGTCTTCTTCAAACCCAACCAAATTCATCGAAGATGCTCTCTTCTGTGCTAGCCCGTTTGCCCTATCCTACTCCGACCCGGATCAGAAATGGATAATCCGACAACACCTCATTTCCCTCTTCCAAGACTTCCCCTCTCTCAAACCCTCCGTCGACCTCTTCACCCACAACGACGGCACCGTCCTCAAGCTCCTCAACGCCACGGGCCCACTGCGCGCGTCCCCCCACGCGCCGCCGGTGCCGCTCACCATCTGGGTGCACGAATTCTACCCGCACGTTGCCCCGATCGTGTACATCAACTCGGACGAGGTTTACGAGGACTACCCGTTCGCCGATCCGTCCGGCGCCGCCACGTCATCGTACCTGAAGAACTGGCAGTTCGCAAGGTCGGATCTCTCGGGCCTGGCCCGGAACCTGGTCAGGCTCTTCTCGCACAACCACCCGTTCCACTATTCGGGCCGCGGTTCGGGCCGGGCCCACCCGTCCACGGCTTCGAAGACGGAGGCGATGGATCGGCTGGCTTGCTCGATCTGCTACGACGCGGCGGCGATTGCGGCGGAGACCGGGGAGGAGATCGAGGATCTGTGGGCGGTGCAGTTTGAATTGAGGAGGAGAGGTGAGTCGGTGGAGATCGCGATGAGTGGGGTGGAGGAGGAGAGAAGGAGATTGAAGGGGAGAACGCAGGAATTGTGGGAGGAATGCGATGCGGTGTTGAATTGGTTGAAAGTGTATGAGGGGGGTTTCGCCATTGATGAGGCGTTTGAAGGTTTGGATGAGGGATCGGAGATGGAGCTAGAGTGGTCGGCGGCGGATCTGGCGGCGGAGGATTTGATGGTTGAATTGGATAAGGCGATAGCAGAAGGGGTGGTGAGGATTGATGTGTATATGAAGCAGGTGAGAAGCTTGGCGAGGGAGCAGTTTCTGCGTGGAGTCATGAGGCGCAGATATCATTGCTCTTCTTCTACTATATGATCTCTTCTTCCTTATTTTCTTTCTTTTTTTTTTCTTTAAATGTAAAAATAAATCTGAAGTATAGTTTTTTTTTTTTTTTTTTCAATTTGTAATCTCTCTCTCTTTTTTTAATTGCAATCTCAAAATTCTGATATTTATAAAAATGAGTTAAATGTACAAAAAATCATGAATTTTACTTAATTTGTAATTTAACCAACATTTTGAATATTAGCAAATATAATATCAACTTTCATATTTTTTCCAATTTTAACTCGATAAGCTTATTTTGACAATAAGTTCTACAATTTCAAAATAATTGTCATTTTGTATGTTAAGTCATTGTTCTATTTTAAAATGATAAAATATATTTTGAAAATAAACATATTCAAAAACTGCTCGTTGGTTAAAATTGCAAAAAAGGTGAAAGTTCATGTTATATTTGCTAATATTCAAAAAGTTGATTAAAATTGAAAATTAAGTAAAGTTCGTGATTTTTCCGACAATTAACCATATAAAAATGCAACTAAATCACTTTTCTGGGGCAACAACTTATATACCCCGAGCATGGATCCTATGATCCGTGTCTGATGTGTCATTATTTATATATATTTTATCATCACAATTACCTTTGGTTATAATTTATTTGGGCTTAATTAATTGATTTATTATTCTAATTTGTATAATTGACTTTGTTGGACTTTGAAGTAAATTGAGTTTACAATGATCAAATTTTAAGCTCAATTTACTTCAAAGTCCTCCAAAGTCTTCAAATAAGCCCAAAGAGTAAACTACTTTTTTTGCCCAATAAGAATTTCGATTAGCAATTTCGTCCTTTTTTTTTTCGGGCTCGCAATTAAGGACACTAAGTTTTAAAAATTAGCAACCCGTGCCCAATTTCAGCCCGAAGTGCCTAATTGGGCTGAAATTGCACGTGTTTCGCACGTGAGACCCCCAAACGGGCTCGATTTGGTGATGTGTCTCTTTACTTTCTGACGTGGCCTTTTCCATTTATTTACAAGCCCGCCACGTGTGAATTAAGTGGGGCCAACTAAAATCAGAACGAGAATTGAAAACAGGGGAAATTCACACCAAAATCAAACCTTCTTCCCCCCACAAATCGTGAACCCTAATTCCCAAATTCACACATTCACTTCTGGAAATTTTCACCCGTCAAACACCCCAAGTACAAACCCTTAAAAAAACCCTAATCTGTTGCCATTGACCCATTTCGAAGAAAAACAACAAAGCATTCTGAAGATGGTGAGGAAACGCGACCGCAAGCTCAAAGTATTCCCACCATCTCGATATGGTAAGTTATTCTTGGCTAATGTACTTTTTTGTTATTTACTTTTTGGCTTCTCAAACGGGGAAATTTGTGTAGGATTTATATATGTGATTTTGAGTGAGAGATGTGGACCACTGACATTTTTTTTTTATGTTTGTTGAACTTTAAATATGAGGGGTCAATGTTGTTTTGCCGACATGTGGGGTAGTGTTAGTGTTGTTTTGCAGACATGTTGAACTTTAACAAATACACTTGAACTTTAAATATGGTTGTGGTCCAAAGTTTCTGTTTTTTATTGATGAGTGGATATATTTATTTGCAAATCTCAGAATATTTAATTGTGGTCCACTGTTAGGGTTTTAAATATTAATGTCAGAATATTTCTTCAATTGACAGAACCAATTACCAAGCAAATTACAATTACAATTCATCATGGTGGTGAATTTCTTTGGTCTCCTGTAGCTACATATAAGGGTGGATTAACTTCTATTTATGACTATGTGATTGCCGAGTCTGTTAGTTTACAAGATTTGCAAAAGTGGACTGAACTATCATTGGGAAAATGACATAGGAGGTTCTATAAACTTGAGAACAATGAGTTCATTCTTTTAAGTAGTGATGACATGTTAACTGAATGAGCATTAAAGCATTTGAATGTTAGATGTATTGATCTTTATGTTGAAAGACTGGAAAGAATTGAATCTGATGATGTAAATGAGATGAACTTCGATGAAAATAGTGAGCAAAACAGTAGTTATGGTGGTTTTAGTGATGATGACTACAACCTCAATTCTGGAAATGAACAAGGTGGTGGTGTAGGGGGGGCAAGGACTGATGGTGATGGTGGTCAGGCTGGGGCAGGGACTTTTGGTGATGGTGGTCAGGGTGATGGTGGTCAGGCTGAGGCAAGGACTTCTGGTGGTTTAGGGGTAGAAACTAACTTTGTCTTTTCTGATGATGATGTTGTTGGGGAGGGGGTGAACTTTGAAGAGTACAAAGATTCTGATGGTGAGGAAAGAGAGCCTAATTTCCCCATTTTCAATCCTAATTGTGTTTATGATGACCCTATGTTGACTGTTGGATTGACTTTTGCTAATAGAGCTGATTTTAGGAAGACGGTGAATTCATATGCTGTTAAAACACATAGGAGTGTGATATTTACTAAGAGTGATCCCACTAGATGTTATGCAAGGTGTGCAGTGAATACATGTCAATGGAGGGTGAATTTGATTAAAATGGCAGATGAATTCACTTTTAGGATTAGATTGTGTAATGATAATCACACTTGTGCCTCCACTAGGAATGTGAAAAATGTGGGATCTAAGTGGTTGAGTGAGAGATATATGAAGAAGTTTATAAGTGATCCCAAAAGAAGGATGCAGGGGTTTAGACAGGATATCATTGAGGAGATTGGTTGTTGTGTTTCTAGAGATGTGGCATATAGGGCTAAGAGAAGGGTATTAAAAATGTTAAAGGGTGATCCAGATGTTGAGTTTGGGAAACTTTGGGACTATGCTGAGGAGTTGAGAAGAAGCAACCCTGGTAGTACTATTATTATGGGAACTGATATGGATGAAGATGGATTGGAGAGGTTTGATAGGTTCTATGTTTGTCTCTGTAAGGAAGGTTTCATGACAGGGTGTAGGCCAATCATAGGGGTTGATGGTTGTTTCTTGAAAGGCCCTCACAAGGGGATGTTTTTATCTGCTGTGGGAGTTGATGGCAACAACAGCATATATCTCATTGCTTATGCTGTTGTGTGCAAGGAAAACACTGAGATTTGGGAATGGTTCTTGAGGGTTCTCAAGGTAGATTTAAGCATATACAAGGACTATGAGATGACTTTCATTAGTGACAAGCAGAAGGGGCTTATTCAAGCATTTAGTGAGGTTTTCCCAGGTTCTTCCCACAGATTCTGTGTTAAGCACTTGCATGCAAACTTCAAGCAAGCAGGGTTTAGAGGTTTGGATTTGAAAAACCTCTTGTGGAGGGTTGCATGTGCAACTACTGTGGGAGAGTTCAAGCAGTCGATGAATTCTCTAAAAAAGGTGAATGAAGCTGCTTGGGGATGGCTAAATGATAAGTCACCAGAAGGATGAACCAAATCACACTTCTCTGAATTTCCTAAGTGTGATATGTTGCTCAACAATGAGTGTGAGGTGTTTAATGCAGCCATATTGGAAGGAAGGGAGTTGCCCATTTTGAGCATGTTGGAATGGATCAGAGGTTGGTTGATGAAAAGACTAAACTGTCATAGGGAAAGGGCAGAGAAGAAGTGGACTAGATATCTATGTCCAAGAATTTCCAAAATCATCCAAAAAACAAGTGAATTAGTCGGTGATTGCATACCCATCAAGGGGGATAGATTGCACTATCAGATATCTTGTTGTGATAGGAGTCAGTTCACTGTTGATTTGGACAAGAATGAATGTAGTTGCAGATTGTGGAGTTTGAGTGGGATTCCATGTAAGCATGCTCTATGTGCCATCTACAATAAAGGAAAAAATCCAGAGGACTTTGTTGACTTACATTACACAGTTGATGTGTATAAGTTGGTGTATGAATCATCTATCAAAGGTATCAATGGAGAAGCTTTGTGGGAGGAGACTGGAATTGCACCACCTTTGCCACCGAAGTTGGTAAGGGGTGTAGGAAGACCTCCAAAATCAAGGAAAAAGAAACCTGATGATGGGATGAGTAAGAAGAAGAACACTCTGAAAAGGCAACAATCAATATGCAGATGTAGCAGGTGTCATGGTGTAGGACACAATGTCAGGAAATGTCCACACCCAGTCACTTATGAGGCTGAAGGTTCTGATGCTAGAAGATCTAAAAAATCAAAGGTGAATAATACCTTTTTTCATATTTTCAAATTTGATTTTCATATCCAAGTGCATTTGTCTGATTGAGAGTGCTTCCATTTACAAGTGTATTTGTTATGTTTTTGAATGATTTGGATGAGTTGTTGTTATGTATATCTATGATTGTTATGTCTGTTGTGCATGATTGATTCAAGTGGTTGTGTAAGACTGATGAGCAGTTCCATTGACTTTGTAAGGGAGGTTTATTACAAGAGGTTTATTTGTTTACTTTGATCAATATGACTGGATAAGTTGAATAGTTTATCATCTATAAAATCTTGCTTATACATATATGTTTTATTTACTAGGGAGCACCCATTGTTTCTGAGCATGTTGAAGGCCAGCCACCGGCTGAGGTTGAATTTGATATACAAAACATTTCTGTAAGTGCTTCAAAATTCTCCTCATATTTTACACTCCAGCCATTAAATCCACTTCATGATGAACTCTATGTTTTATAATAGGCTGAGATGGAGTCAATTGCACAAGACATCCTAACACAAGATTCTGACTTTCCATCCATCTGTACTGCCCCAACACCAAGAATTCCAGCCCCTTCCATGTATGAGCAATTGCAACAAGGACAAGGAACTGTAAGGCCAAGGGGGCCTACAAGTGAAGGGTCCAAATTTGTACTCATTTCTCAGCTAAACAATCTCCCAAAGAAAGGATAGATTGGAGAGGTTTTCATGTATTTTGCAAATTATAATCAATTCCTCCTAGAATTTTATTTTGAACAAACACAACTACTTTGAGAACTGATATCACTGATTTTCTTTTGTAACTACACACAATGTTTGTGTTGTAGAATTCTAGTTGGAAGTGAATGTTTTGAATGTAAACTTTTGTGGATATTTTCAATGGTAATTGACTTTATTATGCATTTATCTCTTGTAAGATATTCTTCAATTATTTGCAGTAGGAATTGACAGGAGCCTAAGCATTAAAATGAAAGCATCAGTGTATTGCAATAGGAAGATCTTTCATATTTCACCGAAGTAAACATAAGCCATCTACAGTGAACTCATATGCTGAAACATTAAAATGCATTAGACTAAAAAGCACTACAAATTAAACAACAAATTAACCAAAAAGATCCAAACTACTTGTTTATTCCATTTATCATATTAAAATGCATACATAATCAGTTCAAACTACTTCTGATAAGCACTACAAATTAACCAACAAGTTAACCAAACAGATCCAAACTACTTGTTTAATACATTCATCATATCAACCTTCCCATTCACATGACCTAGCTTAATCCATCTTCAACCAAAACCAACAATAAAAACTACAAATTACAGGAATCAAAAACAACATTTTCACAAGCATCCTATTCTTATACTTCAATTTCTCAATCTCCTCTTCCATGGTATTGATGGTTTCCTTCAGTCTTCCATTCTCTGCATTCATTGCATTAATCCTTCTCAAGAGCCCAGGAATCAAAGCTATTGATCTACGACACATTAGAGGGTCCTCCCAAGCAAAGAAACGACAACCACCTCTCTGCAACATTCAAATAAGGCATTACTTAATCATGCATGTTCAGCCCATTCTGTTTTCATGACTTATTCAAACACAAACTTAGAAAACTAATTTTAGTGTTCGAAATCGAACAAAATAAGGTGAAACCCAGGGATTTCGAGAACTATAGCTAACAATTTACTTACATTATAATGGAGGCAAGAACTGAACCTTCTTCCGGGGTTATCATTGCTCCAAGACGTGCGAACTACGACTCTTCTTCCACAATTGCAGTCGATATCACCTGTTGTGAATGACATTTCTGAAATTTCGATGATTCACGAGAGGAATTTGGGTTGTTCTTCAATTTGGGAATTAGGGTTCCAACTTTGCAATGGGGAGGATCGATAAGAAGGTTTGATTTTGGTGTGAATTTCCCCTGTTTTCAATTCCCGTTCTGATTTTAGTTGGCCCCATTTAATTCACACGTGGCGGGCTTGTAAATAAATGGAAAAGGCCACGTCAGAAAGTAAAGAGACACATCACCAAATCGAGCCCGTTTGGGGGTCTCATGTGCGAAACACGTGCAATTTCAGCCCAATTAGGCACTTCGGGCTGAAATTGGGCACGGGTTGCTAATTTTTAAAACTTAGTGTCCTTAATTGCGAGCCCGAAAAAAAAAAGGGCGAAATTGCTAATCTAAATTCTTATTGGGCAAAAAAAGTAGTTTACTCTAAGCCCAAATAAACTATAACCAAAAGTAATTGTGATAATAAAATATATACAAATAATAACACATCAGTACTCCCAACCCGACACGGCACACCATTTGCCCTATTATATAATTTTTTTAATTATTTTTTCCTATCTTCGCTTCAGACTGCCTTCGTTCTTTTCTTTCTTTTTATTTTTTTTCTGTCTCTTCCTCTGCGGGTTCTTCTATCTACTTCATCATTGTTGTTCTTCTCTTAGTCATCTTTTTTACAACCGACCACTCCTTCTTCCCGTTGTTGTTCTTCTCGATGTACTTTTTTTCTTCTTCTTCCTGATTTCATATGTTAGATTGCAACTCATATATTTTGATTCAATCAATTTCTTCTTCTTCTTCTTCTTTCTTCTCAATATATTATGTTTGATTTTAAATTACAAAATCATGATTTCATTAAATTGATGAATCTTTTGTTTAATCACAAAACATATTGACCTTTCAAATTGATTATATAATTTAATCAATATTTGAACTTATTAATAATGATTTACAGAAAAATTGTGGAAGAAGATGATGAAATTACAATTTGTAGAAAAACCGACGAAGAAGATGATGAAATCACTAACACTAATACCTTTTACTTATATGAACAATACCTTAGATTTTAATAAAACTGTTAATATCTTTAAATATAACAACTAATACCTTTATATATAATAAATAATACTTTTAAGATATTGGTTGCTCATCCAGTGAATGTATCAATAGTATGTTCTGAAAGTATTAGTTTTATACTCTTAAGGTATTACATATTTACCTTTAAGGTATTAATGTTTATAGTATAAGGTATTACATGCACACATTTATGGTATTAATGCTTATAATATAAGGTATTACATATGCACACATTTAAGATATTATATATTTACCTTTAAGGTAATAATGCTTATAGTATAATGTATTACATATGCACCTTTAAGGTATTACATAATTACCATTAAGGTATTAATGCTTATAGTATAATGTATTACATATGCGCACATTTAAGTTATTACATATTTACCTTTAAGGTATTAAACCTTATAGTAGAAGGTATTACATGCACCTTTAAGGTATTACATATTTACTTTTAAGGTATTAAAGCTTATATAAGGTATTACATATTTACCTTTAAAATATTAATGCGTTTAAGGTATTACATATTTATCTCTTTTAAGGTATTAATGCTGATAGTTTAAGATATCAATTGTATACTAGGTATCATTTGTATACTTAGAGTTTATGTTTAAAATCTTAAAATTTCAAATTCGCCATTTTCATCATCTGCAGATGCTGCCTATGGAGAATCTGGTATGTTGCTTCTTATTTGATATATCTCTTATTTAGATTGTCTATATATTTTTGTTAGAGTTGGATGGTATAGTCATAGGAAGATTAAGATATAGAGATGATGAGTATGAATAGATGATGATGAATGATTGATGAAATGGTGGTGCAACCAACATATTTGGAAAACCAAAAACAAATACAGAGTTCAAGCCATATGTAGGAGATGGATTCACTTATCGATCCCCTTAAAGTGGAATCCCAACAGTGAGGTTGAGTATAGCCATGGTGAAAAAGAGAAGAACAACATTAGTAAAGGGGGGAGGAGTAGGCGGAAGAATGAAGATAACCTAGAGAAGAACATCGAATAGAAGAAGAAGAAAAGGACCAAGTGGAGAACAACAATGGTGAAGAGGGATATGGCAACACAAAGAAGAAGAGTGAAAAATAGAAGAAAAAAAGAAGAAGAATAATAATAGGGCAGCAACGCAGCACATGAAGGAGAGAACCAAAAGGAAAATATATATATATATATATATATATATATATAATACATATGGGAGGGTTTGGAGCGGGTTGGGGGTACAAATCTAAGTGTCACTTCTTTTTTGGTATATGATTTGATTTTTTTCAGTTTACAATCTAAACTTTGTTTTTCTTTTTATCAAATTGCAATTTTTGTTTATGATATATTTTGATAAATTTCAAAATTTGAGGTTGTAATTAAATTAAAAAACCAAAGTATAAGTTGCATTTTGATAAATTCTAGAACTATGAGGTGCAATTGGATAAAAAATAATTTAATTGCAAAGTAAAAAAAAAAAAATCAATACTTTAGATTGATTTTGCATTTAACCTTTTTTTTTCTTCCCAATTTTATTTTGTAGATATGAAAGTAGAAAATGAAAGTTAAAAGAAATTTATCATTCATCCAATTCAAATATATATATATATATATATATATTCTATATATAATATGGGGAAAAAAAGAATATGTAAACAAAAATAAGACACTTATAGCATTTTAAATGGAACAGAGGATATCGATCTTAATTACGTGGTATAATGCATAAGTTTCAGTGTACTAATAATTTGATTTGAAAATGTTGACACGAAAAAAAAAAATTAATAAATATAAAGTTTTTTAGTTGACATTTTTATATCTCACTGGTACACAAAAAAATACTGTAATTTTTGTATTATTTTAATATAAAAACTGTCATATACACTATTGTTTTGCACTAAATATAATATTTTATTTAATATTATTATTTTATTATTTTATTTGTCATATATTAACAAGGATGAAATACATCCACCATATATATTATTTTTATTTTATTTTACACTAAACATAATATTTCATTTAATATTATTATATTGATTTTGTCATATATTAACAAGGATGAAATACATCCACCATATATATTGTTTTTTATAGGATGAATTATATCCACGATATATATTATTTTTTAGAATTCGTAATATTGATACAAGTAGATTTTTTTTTTGCTATTAAATATTCGAATGCCATTACAATATACAATGTATAGAAATTGATATGCATAACTCATGGATATGAATATCGATCGATATCTATTGGTATCCACAACTTATCACTATCTATCAGTATCCACAACTTATAGATATACATTCGTTGAGTTTACATATCTAAATATTGCATGTAATTTTAATAATATTTATGATTTGTGTAGCATTTAGAATTTTATGATACATTTAAATATTATGATTTTTTAATTATTATTCAAATAATACATTATATTATTTAACATTTTAATTGTATATAATTAAAATACTTTGAATATTATTATCTGATATGCTAATTATGAAATATAATAACAATCAAGATTTAATGAAAATAAATAAATGAAAAGAAAAGATAAAAAGAAAAGAAAATGAACATAAAAAAGAAAAAGATTCAACATCAAATATAATTAAAATACTTTGAATATTATTATCTGATATGCTAATTGTGAAATATAATAACAATTAAGATTTAAAAAAAAGTTAAAAAGAAAATAAAAAGAATAAAGAAAATGAAAAAGACTTAACGTAAGAGTTGACGTTAAATTCCACGCAGGCGATTGAAGACATTTACCGTGAAAATTTAAAGTACTACTGGAGAGATTAAGTTTTAAATTCTTAAAGATTCAACGTACTATTGGAGATAGATATTTAAATATTGCATGAAATTTTAATAATATTTATGATTGAGTCTTACGTGAGACCGTCTTACGAATTATCTTACGTTCTTAGGCTATGTTTATCCATGACCATATGACTTGGTCATGAGGATAAGATTAAAAAAAAAAAAGAAAAAAAAACTGGAAATGAAATGTATTTAGATGACCAAGTTCATCCCATGACCATGGTTATGACCAATTTCATTTTTTATTATGATGACACATGGCATCATGTGATTGGTCGGATGTATTTTTATTATTATAATAACAATTTTTTTATTATAATAATGATTTTTTAATATCAAATAATTGTATATATTTCTTAAATATTTAAAATACAATAAAAATTAATTATAGATATAATTGTTAAATTATAAAAAAATAATTTATTAAAGGTTGGTTGTGGTTGTGGGTGGTTATTGATAAAGTATGAAAAAGATGAGATTTGGTTGTAGTGTAGAATGTGTATGTGGAGGAGAGAGAAATGAATTGTTTATTAGTTGGTTGTGAGTATGGTTGGACATGGATAAACATAGTCTTACGGGGTCTAACTCACAACCCAAAGTTCACAATTTCCATACAAGCTTATGGAAATGAGTTTAATTTATGGGTAAAAAAGATCATGTCTCACAAAACTATCTATGAAACCGTCTCACGCAAGTTTTTGTGTTTATAATTTGTGTAGCATTTAAAATTTTATGATACATTGAAATATTATGGTTTTTTTTAATTATTATTCAAATAATACATTGTATTATTTAACATTTTAATTGTATATAATTAAAGTACTTTGAATATTATTATCTGGTACGCTAATTGTGAAACATAATAACAATCAAAATTTAAAGAAAAAAAATGAATGAAAAGAAAAGATAAAAAGAAAAGAAAATAAATAAAGAAAATGAAAAAAAAAAGATTTTACGTCAAATATAATAAAAGTACTTTGAATATTATTATCTGATATGCTAGTTGTGAAATATAATAACAATCAAGATTTAAAGGAAAAAAAATGGATGAAAAGAAAAGAGAAAAAGAAAAAAAAATGAATAGAAAAAATGAAAAAGATTTAACATAAGAATTGACGTTAAATCCTATGAAGGTTGGCGATTGAAAACATTTACTGTGAAAATTTAAAGTACTATTGAAGAGAATAAATCTTAAATTCTTAAAGATTCAACACACTGTTGGAGATACCCTTATGTGGAAGGTAACAAAAATATAATTTTTTATGTGTAATAAGCATGCTTATATTTTTAAGTTTCAATCAATAAACTTAAAAAACATTAGGAAAAATAAAAAATAACTTATACGCGATTGAAGAGCGATGGTGAAACGTTTCCTCCAAAAATATATTTAGTTTATCAAAAATATTGAAAATTAATTTTATTAGTATACTCATATGTTCAATAAATTAAATCATCACGATTATTTGATTTATAATTTTAAGCAACTCATTGTGCTCTAGGAATTAAATGTGAATTATCTTTGCAGTGTTAAAATTAACTTTAATTGATTAAAAAAATTTGGAAAAACAAAAATGTGTTCATTTACAAATCAACAAAACATTATAATTCAGAAATGTATTAATATTCCTTATATATCCTACGCACATTGGTTCAAAAAATATACATATATCCTACGCACATTGTTGAATCTTGTGCTCCTTTAGTAATTTTACTTGTCAAATAATTGAATTATATTATTGATGTTCATTTCTTTAGAACCTACGAATAAAGATCTATATGTAGAGTCTGAGTCGTACAACTCAATCCTATATCATTGTATACCAAAAGCCCCACCCTCCAACCCTAGCTGCAAACAATCTCAATCTTGTAATGAGATAGTTTTAGAAGATCACATGCTATATCATTATATTCTTGTAATGAAGTGATTTTATACACGTGATTCAGCCATGATTTTAGGACAATGTACAATTTCCAAATAGAATGATCTACAATATCACAAATCAAAGCACAAAAGGTAGAGTAACACTTCTGTGCACATGGTGCACAGAAGTGAATTCGTGCAATCCATACCTTTATGTTATAAATGTACTACCTTTATGTTATAAATGTAATATCTTTATGCATGTTCATTTTAAAAGGTACAGATATTTGTACATAAATGTACTACATTTATAACATAAAATTCTTTTGTGCAATTGGTGCAACTGGTGCACAGAAGTTTTTGTGCAAAAGGTAACCTCGTAAACAAGATCAGAGAAGACAACATGATTCGATCCTTGCAATCCAATGAAACATAATCGGAATTTTATCCTAACAAATCTTAATCGGAGTTTGATCCTTCAAAATTATTAATATATCAAACACAATTGAAATTCTATCCTTCCACTGATCTACAAACAAAATTTTAATAATGTATCTTTATTGATGTATCAAATATAAGAATTGGACTTCTATGGATCATAGTCTCCATTCATTTTATAGTTTTTGAACAGAATTGTATGCATCTTTTAATAATTAGTTTTGTTGGGTGGATATAGTGGTGTGTCACACCAGTGACACTAAAAAAACCGTTTCTAATAGTGTGTGATATATTTTTAATAAATAGCATAATTCGTTTTTTATTAGTGAGTGATATTTTTTTAATAAATAGCATAATTTGTTTTTTATTTCAAGTAATTGCAATTGTTTGAGCCTAAATCTTATTCCCTCCCCCATAATATTTTTATTTCAAGTAAATGCAATTGTTTGAGCCTAAATCTTATCCCCTCTCCCATAATAATCTTATCTCTCCCTCCCCATAATGACCTCTGTCTATAACTGATCTTCGTCTATGACTGATTATTTGAAATTTAAATGATATTGTTCATTTTTTAGTTTTCAAACTAAGCTACTTGAATTTAGAAAAACCAACCATGCACAACCGTAATTGCTTTCTTTGGTTCTACTAATTTAAAGATGCCCAAATAGTTCGGCGGTTCCGGTTTCGGTTTGAACCGTCGGTTCGGCGGTTCTGGATTGGTGGAACCGAAACCGAACCGTATGGGAGGCGATTTCGGTTTCGGTTCCAAACCGCCGGTTCAACCGGAACCGGACTGGTTCGGCCGGTTTGAACCGGCAGTTTGGTGGTTCTTTTTTTTTTTTTTTTGATTTTTTCTAAATCATAACTCCAAATTTGATTTTTAATGTTTGTTTTGAAGTATACAATACCATGAGAAATTGAAATTTGAAATATAAAATATTAAATTTGAAGTGAACAAACTTTTTCATTATAACAATATAACTTGGAAAATTATTACAAGTTAGAATTCTATCTAATCTATGATCTAATCTATTACAAAAGTTCCTATATATTACAATTACAAAAGTCCATGTCTATCTACAAGAAATAAAAGTCTATCTTGAATTACAATTACAATTATCTATCTATCTATCTTGAATTATATAATACAAGTCTAAGATCTAAGTATCTAAATAACTATTTAAACAACATTAGCCAAAGGGAGGGGAAAAAAATTGAAAGAGCTTGAGTTTCATTCTAAGTTCGGAATTGAAATTGCAAACTTAAAATGAAATTGTCTACGTATCCTTAGTTGAAATCGAATTAAGGAATCAAAGCTCACGTAGTTCTCTTACCTCAACTTACCTTCTTCAATTGTCTAGGTTGATGCCACTACCGCCGGAGGATGTTGTGTTTGAGTCGTAGCCATACAAATCCGCTTCACCTTCCTCAAAGCGTGTGCAATCGAGGTTTTATTGACGTTTGGTTGCTTTGACCCAATCCTCAAGGAGCATAAGGTTTTGGACATTCTCGGCGGCCAAGTTTGCTCGTCTCGCACTCAAAGTGTGGCCCGATACGCTAAAGACATGTTCAACCGAGACCGTAGAGGCGGGACATGCAAATATCTCCTTCACAATAATTGTTAGTATAGGATATGTGGTGGCCCTTTGTGCCTACCACTTTAATAGATCCAAATGGTTCTCGAAAGCAACCGATTCAAAAGTAACACTTAAATAAGAATCTAATTCTTGTGATGAGTTCATACTTCTAGCTCTATTTTGCGTTCTAATGTCATAAAAGTTGTAATACTGACTAAGGGTATCACCAAAACTAGATGAAGAAGATGAATAACTACTATGTCCTACATTTTGATCTCCTACATCATCACTACTACTTGAATCATCATGAATTATTTTATATTGTTTAAATAAATCATACAAATAACCTTTAGCCCTAGCAACTATTTCCCTAGGATTAGGGACATATTCTACTAGATCATATTCACTAATCAATCCAAGTGGGAACAATGCATTATAGTACATAATTAATAGTTCTTCTAATCCATCTTCTCTAATCCTAGGATCTAATAATTTAGCACATAAATATAGGGGGTATCTCATGATAATATTTTAACCATTTTGCTTTCATCATAATAATTGCATCACATAAAATAAGATCATCTTTATAAGAGTTAATTACCAAAACAATTTTAACACATTGATCTAAAACTAAAGGAGATGTAGGATAATAACATCCACTTACTTCCCTAGTGGCTTCTTCAAATTTTCTTAACATACTCATCATGTTTATACAAGAATCCCAAGAATGGGCAAATAACATAACATTACCATCACGAGTATCACCAAATTCCATAAAAAAAGCACATAAAAGTTCTCTATAATTATACGAATCTTGAAGCGTGTAAAAAGTAGAATTCCACCTATGTGGCACATCTTTCACAATTTTTTTTACTTCTAATCCATTCATTTTACAAAACGCGGCCCATTTTTTTCGCATTTGTACGGTATGTGCAATTAAATTAATTGCATCTCTAATTTTTTCTATTTCTTCTTCTAAAGTTTTTAATCCATCTTGAACACATAAGTTAAAAACATGACACATGCATCTAGTATGAAAAAAATCACCATTTAATGAAGGTTTACAAAATTCAATTAGTGTAGACAAGTTAGCTTTATTATTAGTTGCATTATCTAAAGCTATAACAAATACTTTTGTTAATATACCATAATCATTTAACACATGTATTACTTTTTGTGAAATATGTAAACTTGTATGTTTTTTATTAAAATGAACAAAAGCAATTAAACATTTTTGAACATCCCATGCATCATCAATCCAATGGCAAGTAATACCCATATAATCATTTTTTTGGTAAGGATCTTTCCAACAATCACAACAAATCACAACTTTTTGTTTAAGGTTAGCTAAATCTTGTAGTAATATATATTTTCTTTCACATACTCTTTTATCAATATCCCTAGTGGCCGTATTCCTACTTATCATTCTAGCGGGTGGTTGTAAATATGTGCTCACATAATCTTCATAAAGGTCATTCGAAGCCCATGAAAAAGGTAGATGTTTTGAAGCAATAAAATCGGCGGTGCCTTTCCTAAGTTCTAGTTAACTAAATTTAAAGGTTAAAGAATCCATAACTTGTGAAGACCCGGTGAATCCTCGTAGTTGTGTTTGAGAGCGCTCCAATCAAATCTTGTCGGGATGCTTCTTCGTGATGTGGTTAGTGAACGTTCCATAGCCCCCTACATCCTTGAACTTGTATTGCTTCCTACAATGGTTGTACGTCACTATATAGTCGACGTTACTATTAGGCACGACATCCTTCTTGAAGTGAATGGAGAAAATATCACTTCAAAGTGAAGAAGGTGTTTTACTTGAGATGGTTTGAGTGACATTCAAACTCTCTTGTGTCGGCGGCACCTCATCTTCATCTTCTTCGGCTAAGGCTTGAGCGATTTGTTCCCCCAAATCGACATTTGGATCAAGCTCGTCACACCATCGATCAATGAGATCATCTTCATACGATGGTGGAGGTGGCATAAGACTCTTTCCCTTCCCACGAGAGGATGAAGTAGAAGAACCTCTTCTAAACATGATGAATGTAAAATAGAAAGAATAGAAGTGGAAATAGAACTAGAAGTTGATGATGAAGAACTAGAAATTGAAATAAAACAAGAAATTTGAAATTTTTTGAACTTGAAATAATTTAAAGTGAGCTAGAATGCAAGAATTGAGAGAGAGAACAAGAGAATTGGTGTGAGCAAATACACAATTTGAACCCTTATTTATAGATCTCAAAAATTCAAAAAAAAAAAAACAAAAATTGATACGTTCCGGTTCGAACCGCCGGTTCCGGTTCGGCTCATCTCAACCGTCGATCTCCAACGGCCACTTGATCTCGGCCATTAGATCAAAAAATCACACAAACCACCGATTTGAACCGGCGGTTTTGGTTCGGTTTCGGTTTGGCTGGTTTCCAACGACCATTTAATCTTGATCGTTCATCCTCAACAGCTATATTCGATTCAAACATAGCCGTACACATGGCATGCTCCATAATATAAAAAAAAAATATGAAAACCGGTGGTTGGAATCGCCGGTTAAACTGCCGGTTTGCCGGTTTGGAAAAATGCGAACCGAAACCGAACCGGTTTTCGGCGATTCTCGGTTCTGATTTGGAACCGAAACCGAAACCGTTGACCGCCGGTTCGAACCGGCTCGGTTTCGATTTTTGGAACCGTTTGGGCATGTTTATACTAATTTCATTATGAGTAAGTCTCTTGTGAGACCGTCTCATGGAATTTTAATGCATTGCGTGAGACGGATCAACCCACAACCCAATTATCCACCACTCAAACCCAATAATTAACATGTTATTTGTGGTGATGGGGTTCCGTCTCACGGAAACTATCCGTGAGACCGTCTCACATGAGTTTTTGTGTTTCATTATAACAATCAGTTAAAAAAAAATTGTATTCATATCAAACTGACAAATTCTTTTCTCTTTGGTTTACCTAAAATCCTTATTAATTTCATGAAGTTTAAAAATAAAACATTGAAATGCTGTAGAGGTGTAGAAATTTTCTGTTCATTATGCTCTGATACCACTTGTTACGAATACAGTCAGTGAATCGGCGAGTGCTCGTGTGATTTGGAAGAATCGAGAGATTGAGAAGAGGGTTTAGAGAAAGAAAGAGAGATTGAACTAATTCTGTTCAAACAGGTACTTGAGGCTCTTTTGATCAGTCTTAATGATGAAAGGTGCATGCAACAGGTAATCTCTCCATTTTTTCACTGCTAGAATGATAGCTAAGAATTCTTTCTCATAAATTGTCAATCCCAAATTCTTGACCCCTAGAGCTTTACTGATGAAGGCCAGAGGGTGATGGTCTTGCATTAGAATAGCTCCCAATCCCTGATAACATGCATTAGTTTCCACCACAAATGGTTTGGTGAAATCTGGTAATTGTAAAACTAGTGCAGTAGTCATAGCTTGTTTCAAAGCTTGAAAGGTTCATCATTGTATGACCAAAAAACTTAACCTTTTGCTCCTTATTAATTTCATGAAGTTTAAAAACAAAACATTGAAAAAACTTAACCTTCTCTCATTAATTTCATGAAGTTTAAAAACAAAACATTGAAATCATCATTGTATGACAAAAAAAAACTTAACCTTTTGCTTTTCAAATTTGAATGACGAGTGGAATTTAGAAAAAATCATATTACATCTTACAAATTTATTTCTCTTTGGTTCTACTAATTTCATTATAACAAACAGTTAAAAAAAAAAATTCTATTCATAACAAATTTTTTTCTCTTTGGTTCACCTAAAATTCTTATTAATTTTATGAAGTTTAAAAACAAAATATTGAAATCATATTGTATGACAAAAAAAAAAAAAAAAAAAAAAACTTAACCTAGCATTTTATAAGATATTTCAATAAAAAATAATTAACTATTAAAAAAGTTAAAAATGTGGAAGGATCTGGTTACAAATGAATTACATATATAGATCTCTTTATATTATGCCATTTTCTTAATGGATGATGGAGGTTTATTTGATTAATTGTTAGGAAAAATCCTCTGGATCTCTATTGAAGTTTCTATCTTTTAAGGATCATCTAGAAATATACTTTCTACACATATTCGAATCTTTTCTAGAATAAGATACATGACTTTTGACCACATTTTAGATATCCATGTACAAGTGATCTAATGAAGTGTACGGGCTAAAAAATGTGGGCTTAGGTTGGTGGAAAACCTTCAAGACCAACCAATTTATGCAAGATTTGGCTCAAACAAGTCTAGATTCGTACCACTTTAGGTCTCAATTTGAAATAAATTGTGCATCAACTAATATAAGTCCTTCCATCCTTCAAATTTCTCTTGTGTTAGCCCCTATCAATAAATGCAACACAATTATTTATATGCATCAGGTGTACAGATCGAGAATCGTGCAACTGGATCGACCCGATTTGGCGATGCTTTTCACGCCCCCACACGCGCGCCCAAATCCATGCTCATACCCTAACCCACGTGCCTAATCTTGTTGTTATGTTCGTCTAACCTTTGCGCCCAAATCCACGCTCATACCCTAACCTACATGCTTAATCTTTTTGTTATGTTCGGCTAACCTTTTAGTTATGTTGGCGTAACCTTTATGTTAATTTAACCTTTATGTTATAATAATATAACATTTATGTTATTCTTTAAGTACATAAAATGTTATGATGTTTGTACATAAAAGTTATATTAATATAATATAAATTTTAAATTATTATAACATAAAATTCAGCTATATTACATGAATATTTATATTGAAAAAAGTTATACTAATATAACATATAGGTTATAATCGTATAACATAAAGGTTATAGAAGTATGTACATAAAAGTTTAAATAATATCACTTAAAAATTATGATATACGTATATAAAAGCTATACTAATATAACATAAATAAATAAAAACATGGGCGTGGATCTGGACCGAATCAGACCTGATCCGCACGCGCCCAATTGCACGGATGCACCTAGTTGATTAAAACACTACTCTAAATGCAAACTATATCTATGAATGTTTACTCGATTCAATACATAAAATCATTTCCAAAACAAAAATATAATCGAGAAAGATTATACCTCTTTTTTGATTAGTTCTAATTAATCTCATAAGCTGATTAAAAGTAGGGACAACAAGAATTATAATTAGAATCCAATTTTTAATCGAGTTCAGAACCAAAAGAGCTATAATTAATGACTTGCAAGTTTAGAGATAAGAGATAATTTCCAGTAATGCTTTCACCTCTTTTGAACACTCTCACAATAATAATGTATATAAAGTTTCGATATCACATCACTCACTTATGGCTACAATACAAAGAGGACTTACAATCATAAGTACAATGAGATTAATTAATTTTAAGGCTTTAGAAATATAATTTAATCTTGGAAAAAATAAAATTCGAATCTTGGTCATTGCTATTATATATTAAATTCGAATCACCAAATAAAATTAAGTTCATAATTTTTTATTTTTTTAAATTTGATCATGTTGAAACTATAATCTTATGTAAGTTTTTATTTTATTTTTAACAATTAAGCCTAAAAACTATAACATAAATAGTTATCATAACTAATCTTAAAGTGGGGTATCTTTTATCTTAGGAACATACTTTGAAATTTTTAGCAATATAAATTAAAATTTCACACGAAGAATATCTAAAATTACACATTGTATAATCAACCAATAAAATTATCAAACGAGCTATTGTAGAAAAAAAAAAGAATAAGGAAATAATAACCGTTGTATTAAGAGGCAATCGCAAATCGTTCTTCTTAAAAAAGCAAAGCGCTAAAGTCGCTAGTTGTCGTCAAGCGCTTACGTATAATGAGCGAATTAAATTAACGTGGATTTGGTGACTTTCAAAAGTCTAAACGGGCAATTATCCTCTACTTTGCGGCCACGGAGTCTTCACAGATCAAGAAAGCTCCTCCTCCCTCCCTAACTTTGCTCACCTTCAAGATCCGAAATCCAGTTAATAAAAAGTAAACTTGATAAAACAGACACAAAAAAACTGTAAATTCATATTTACTCTCTGCACCAACAGCGATGAATTCTTGAGATCTCTCACTCCAACCCGGTTTCTCTCCCTATAATTATTGAAGACACAGTCTGAGTTCTTTGATTTGTTCTGTGATAGTTTATGCGTTTAACCACACCGCATTTTCAAGTTGACGACTTTTTAGCAGATCAGCGATGCGGAATTTTAGCCATGTTGCTGTTCTGGCGATTTTTCTTGCCTTTTTCGCATCTGGATCCTTGTCTATTGAAAATCTTCGTCAAGCGTGAGTTCCCTATTTTCATTTTGGGGGTTAATTTTCAGGTTTTGGTTAACGGGAATGTGCATTTGATTTTTCTGTTTTTTGATGTGGATGCATTTCGTGTACTGATTTGCTAGTTGTTCTGGTCTATTATGTACAAGCAAAGTTTATAATTGTTTGAATTTTGGTCATTTTAATCATAATTTTATATTGCTCATTCATCTTCTGTGAGATTGACAACCTTACCTTATATCATGTTGTGGTGGCATGGATTGAAATGTGTTTGTGGCGGAGGATAGTTTATGGTTGTGTTTTCAGGCCACTGAATTAAGAAAAACTTCGTATTGTATGGTATTAATATAATGGGGGTGGCTCTGGGATATAAGTATTTAGTATGTGGTTGCTTTGAGGTTGCTTTCATGATGTTCTTTGCTAAAAGTATTCGAGGATTTTTGGGGAATCAAAGATTGAGTCATTGCTTGTACATGGATTCCATTTTTTGTGCAAGGTTAAATTTTTGTATGGCTAGAAGAGAACGGATAATGTCCATATGTAATTTGGTGCTAATTGTGCATCATCCATTTTCGTTTTATCATAATCAGTTGGCATGCTAAAAGTAGGCAACAGTAACACTCTAAAAGATGTAAAAGTACATTTGTTCAGTATTTGGAGAAGCAAAAGATTACTCCATGGTCATTAATGAAACAAGAAGATAAGGAAATGAATAGGATACCATGTCTTCTGTCATTGCATTGTTTACTGATCGATTTTGTTTGAGCTGTTTTATTTTGATTTCATGCATATTATATTTTGGGTATCTAATGCAGTTGTGCCCTGGACATTTGTTGAAAATGCACCTTGTATCTATTTATCAATTTGATTTTTCCTCTATGCAGGATTCCTATTATAGAACCAGATCCTGGCCACACCAAACTTCGTCTGTCAAGAGAAGGCTTGGAAGCAATTGAGAGAATTACCACTCCTATAGCAGCTGTTGCTGTAAGCACTGATTAACTGGCACTAGCATGTCATACCAGAATTTCCATTTTTACAATTTTCTTTTTTATGAGGAAGCATCCTGTCTACACCTTCTGTATGATAGGACGTAGTAGATGAGAATCAAAAGATTTTGTGGATGTTTCTGTTTTGTGCTGTTTGGTATTTGAAAAGTATTTGTTGACTACCTTCTGTTGGGTTTGCCATGCAATAAGCCTTCAATCTATCTGTACTTTCATTGATGCTGATTATTTGAAGGAAATTTTGTCTCTTGTCCATGGCCTCACATCCCTCTCTAACAGCATTTTATGGCTGTATTGCCAGGTTATTGGTCCGTATCGCTCTGGAAAGTCATTTCTACTTAATCAACTTCTGTCTCTATCATGTTATGAAGGTGCAGTCTAGTAACTTTTTCATATTAAGTATTGCTGCTATTTTTTTCGTGCACTTTTCTTCTAATTTCTGACTTTGAAGTCTTAACTTGGCGGTAGGTTTTGGTGTTGGGCATATGCGTGATACTAAAACTAAAGGTTTATGCTAGCCTTTTTCAAATATTTTCTTATAAATAAATGATATTCAAAATACTATTTATATTTTTGCTCAAACTTTTTGTATTGGTTCATTTAGGTATATGGGTGTGGGGTACTCCAATCGAACTGGATGTTGATGGAGTTAAGACTTCTGTCTTCTATCTTGATACAGAGGGATTTGAAAGTATTGGGAAGTCAAATGTATATGATGACAGGTAAATCTCCAAAAAATATGATGTCAAATTTGTGATTGACAGTATAAATAGTTTTAAAACTATGATGACTTGACATGGTTTTTAAATCTTGTTTTACAGGATTTTTGCCCTTGCAACTGTAATGAGTTCAGTGCTTATATATAATCTACCTGAGACGGTTTGTTTTTTTTTTTTTTTCCTGTAACTATTACCACTCTTGCAATGCCCTGCATCAGCATATATTGAATTTATGGCGATCATAGGAACTGTGGTGAATCTGGTGATTGAAAAATTCCAGAAAAAAATGTGTTATCATGATGTGGTATGAGGCTATGAGTCCCTTATCAATCTTATGGGAGAATAGTTTAGTTGACAAAAAGCTTATATGAAACTATTTCTCCAGATTCTAGAGTACATTGCTCAGGGACTTCAGTATTAATATAAGAAGCAATCGTGCCGGTGCCATAAAAATTTAATAATATTACAGAAATGGGTTAATTTACAATGGTGCATTAATGTTAAAACAATTTGGACTTCATGAGACTGGTAAAGCTACATTGGTTTTGGCTACATATAGAATAATATTTTGTTATTAACAATGATAAAATACTATTTTCTGCATTCAGTTTCTCATGAGATGGCTTGGCAATCTTGGCATCGTGCTATTTGTGAATAGTTTCTCTGCTTGTCATGAGTGCCCATAATTTATTTTGAGTTAATATGGTATCACTATATTCTTAGATACGTGAGGCGGATATATCTCGATTATCATTCGCAGTGGAGCTTGCTGAAGAATTTTATGGAAGGTTTGTAACAGCATGTTAATTTATATTTGCTGGTTCTACATGCATTGTTTTTGGTTAATTTAATTTGGAATCTCTGCGTAAGTCTTTTCTTCTGATACTCTTTTTTTTTTTTTTTTCCTGTTTCTTTCAACTGCACATGATGAATAGAGTAAAGGTAATACTGCCATTTCTCCCAGACTTCTTTTCTTTTCATTCTGTGTTTCATTTTTTTTTCTGCATAGAAACAAAAAATGTAAGATGCTGGGTTTTTTATATTGAAGTTGACTTCCTCTGATTTGTCTATGCAGGGTCAAGATGTGGCTTTTGAACCTGCTAAGTTATTATGGTTAATCCAGCGTGATTTTCTGCGTAAGTGTACCAAAATCTGATTGTACCCAGCTTTTTAGTTTTCTGTCTATGCCACCCCCCCCCCCCCCCCAGGTTTTTGTTTTTCTATAGTCTCCTTGTAATTACTTCTTTTCCTTGTTTTTATTACGCATTGTTACAACTTTTGATGTGAAGTTCCTTTTGGTAATTTTCAGAAGGAAAGTCCGTGCAAGAAATGATTGATGAGGCTCTCCGTCGAGTCCCCAATGCCAATAGTTAGTTTCTGAGCCTGCATATTATTTTTGTCACTCTTTCTAATGAGTTCTATCTACTAAACTAAATGTGGGGTTTTATTTTATGCAGAGGACAAGAATATTGATCAGGTATGTTCAGTCACCAGATTCCTTTTAGAGATTAGTATGTTATTCTATTAAGTAGCTTATCATGTTTTTGGTTATCACTTTCAGGTGAACCAGATTCGTGAGTCTTTGGCTATCATGGGTGACAATAGTACAGCCTTTAGCTTACCTCAGGTTTGTGTTTATTATCCAGTTTTGTAGCCTTTAGCCTCTATTTTTTCTAGTGCTCATTGAATTGGTCTAACTGATGGCTTAAAATCTTTATCTGGAACATGGATTTATTTACTATGTCAAATTCTACTTCTGCATTGGTCTTGAAATATGAGTGAAATAGTGTGCTAGCTAGACATGGTTAGGTTTTTTTCTTCTATGGATTGTTTGTGAGATCCGAGGATGCTTTTTTCTGATTGACTCCAGCACTGTCCTGACCAATGAAGCAACATTATCTGTGCTAGAGTTCTCAGAAGATTGAATGCCATACATTGATTGTGAACATCATAGTTTTTCTTTGTTACCCTGATTAATGAGTATATTAGTTGATTGAACAAGTTGGATAATGGATCCAGGCTACTAGTTAGACATTTTGACACTTACTGTTAGGGGAAAGAAAACAAGTATATTTGGCCACCTGACTCCTGAGGTTTACAGAGATTGCATCGTGCTGGTGCTTCACAGGTGCCCTGATATTACTGCTAGTGCTCCAATTTCATACGTTAAGTTATGTTCTTAATCCTAAATTGGTTTCTCTTTCTAAAAGAAGTACCATATTCTTTGAGGCTGACGGGAGCTCTTAATGATGAATTTGGTGTAAGAGATTAATGTGGTTGTAGATTTCTTTTTTGAAACCCTCCCTTGGATAAGGGAATCATGAATGAGGATTTGTTTCGGAGATGCATATCAAGCCACTAAGTTTCAGAAATGTTATGAAAGGTCAGAAAAAATAAAAGTAAAAAGCAGAAACACCATTATAAAGTCCAAAAAAGTAAAAAAGAAGTGTGATATCTTCTCACACATGACTATAATATACTTTAGGCATTTGCTGGCATCATATATGCATACACATATAATATATCATATATCATATATCATACATCTCAATTTGATCTTGTGGTACAGCCCCATCTCCAGCGCACAAAACTTTGTGACATGAAGGATGGTGAACTGGATCCTCTGTATGTTAAGAAAAGGGATCAGTTGAAAGCGGTTGTTTCTTCTATCATCCGTCCAAAGATTGTCCAGGGTAAATCTCTCAATGGCAAGGAATTTGTATCTTTCTTGGAGCAGGTGCAGTCTTGCAATCCTTTCTGGTTTCATGTTATCTTAGTTTGTATAACTCATTAAGGCTTCTTCTTCCTTTATTATCTATACTTGGTGAAATGATTGATTTCTGTTGGGAGATATTATTCTTACTGTGTAATATAGTGTATGAATTGGTGGTGAGGAATTAAATGGAAAATCGCTTTAGTAGTCTTAGAAATAGCAATGTGATAAGTGTGACTATTGTCAGTCAAGAATTAAATGTATCTAAAAGTTTTAAGTATTAACTATCTATATATTGAAGAAAATGAGGAAACCAGTAAAGATGTCACATGTAGGATATAAGCAGATTGGAACGAATGGAGATTAAAACTAAGTTTTCCAGCTTTCTTCTTTTCCTTGATCGATGAATTTGTGTTCCAGATTCTCGAGGCATTGAATAAAGGGGAGATTCCATCAACTGGCTCACTTGTAGAGGTCTTCAATAAGGGTATTCTGGAGCGTTGTTTAAAACTATATAACGGTCGTATGGGAAATTTGGTTTTGCCGACATCAGAGGAGTCTCTTCAACAAACTCATGAATTAGTCAAAGAAGCTGCTCTTGTGGCTTTTGATGAACAACATTTTGGTCGCCACCATGCCAAGAGATCAGCTGACAAGTTGATCGAAGAGATCGAGAATGTATGTAAATAAAATATGACTCTCTGGCTAGAATTCTCGAATATTTTTTTGCTTATTCATTAGTGTATGCAGGTATACAAGAACTTTGTGATGGCTAATGAGTATCAATCCTCAAAGCTGTGTGAGGCTCTGTATACTAGATGCGAGGAGAAAATGGATCAACTTCAAGTCCTCAGACTTCCATCTATGGCTAAATTCAATGCAGGATTCCTCCAGTGCAACCGTAGTTTTGAGCACGAGTGTGTTGGACCATCAAAAATCAACTATGAGATGCGGATGAATAAGGTCTGCATTTCTGTTACTGATTATACTTAGTCTTTATTCCCCAAGTTTCTGATGCAGGGTTTTAGGCTGATAAAAAAACCCCCAATTTTTGTTGTTTGGAGAAAGCTAAAATGTTTTTAAATATTTGGTATCTTGCAACATTCATTTCATTTGTAAATGCAGATGCTGGCGAAATCAAAATCTCTATTTATTAAGGAATACAACCACAGGCTCTTCAACTGGTTGGTGGCCTTCTCACTTGTCATGGTGGTGGTGGGTCGTTTTATCATAAAGTTTATCTTGCTCGAGATCGGAGCATGGATACTTTTTATATTCTTAGAGACGTACACACGAATGTTTTGGTCTTCGGAATCTCTTTATTACAACCCAGTGTGGCATGCCATAGTGGGGACTTGGGAAACTGTGGTCTACAGCCCTATCCTTGATTTAGATAGGTAAGAAACATACATTACTCTGTCACTACTCAGACGTAATATGAAATACAAGAAATTGTAATTTCGATGTATGATTCATTAAACTGCATGTGAAAAACCATAATGTGAAATGCCTTGGGACTCTTCAATTTGCATTATTGAATATTCCCTCCGTCACAAACAAAATATCGTTTAGGATTCTGCACATAAATTAAGGAAGCTGATAAAAAAACTAATCTACCCCTATTTAAGTACAATTATTATAGGTGAATTTTCATATATATCTTTGTATCTCATTTAATCTGAGAGTAGTAAATGAGGTTAATTTTGGTAGAATATGGACAATTTTTTTTTTTTTAATTCTATAATGACACTTATTTTGGGACAAAAGGAATTGGCTAAAATGACATTTATTTTGTGAATATGTTGTGCAACAGATGGGCGATTCCCCTTGTCGTGATAGCCGCAATACTGGTGCTTTACTGGCGATGTTATGGAAGGAGAAAACCGGGTTCTTCTCGTTGGATATTACCTCTTTACAGCAATCACAAAGACCAACGAAGATCAGAGTGAAACGCACATGACATTGCTATGTGCTCGTCCCATCAGTCGGCGGCCTCAGGTGCTTCTCGTTTTTATATACGAAGCATTCATGGTTGGTATGCATCGTTCATTCACATACGTATACACTGATTAACCTCGATTTGTGGAGAGGCTTGGAGGGTCCAACAGAGATCTCTGCTGCTCTTGATGTTGTAACAACTATACTGAAATGTAAAATCTGTGATCTATCCATGAATAACGGTCAGATTTTTGCTACATATTTTACATGCACTTTAGGCTGTTCGATCGTTAATTCGTTATCTTGTCACATTTACGAGATCAAGGATGGTATTGTTCTCGATCCTGAAAAGAAATAGGGTTTGAGATATGAACCGTTACATAATTATTTAAGAGCCAGAATCGAAGATGGTTTATTTGGTGACTCGTCTGTGTGCTTAGTCGTAGATTTGTGAAAAGAAAATTTCCGTCATTTTATCGCCATTTTCTTTCTATTTAGTGTGCAAAACCATTGAAGCATGTTCGATATTTACTCTCAGATTGCATTTGCATTCGATGTGTCATGTAACATTCAAACTCAAATCGTAATCAATTCGGATTAGGTTTTAAGCTATCTCATAGATATTATTACGTGAGAGTCGTTTTGTTGGTTTGTTAATTGGTCACATTTTATTCACAAATACAAGTTTTTGTGATGATTTGAAAGTAGGGGTTGTAATGTAGATGACTCTAGTTGAGTAAAGTATTGTTAGCTCAAGCTAGCAAATAAACAGTATTTCATAGTATAAGATGTGCCATAAGCCCAAGGGCTATCGTTGTGTGAGGAGAAATCCTCCGAAGTAGGTTCAAACCACAGGTGCTGCGGATGTTTGCCACTCGAACATGTCTTAAAAAAAAAAAAATTGATTACCATATTCACCAAATTATTATATTTCTTACTTAAAATATATTACATTTTTATATTAATTTCTTTAAAATATCTATTTTGAGATGTCCAGTGTATTACACAAGATTTATACTAGTTTTTCACTATTTTCTTATTGTTGTTTATGTTTTTATCATGAAACAATTATTTTATTTGATGTGAATTTTGTTGGTATTGTTGGCTTTTAATTCTAAAAGTATCAAAAGATATTTATTTTAGAGTTTATTATTATTTTTGCCCAGTAAATTAGGAGGTCCGACATTTTCAAATTTTAAGTTTTCAAACCGACAATTTAGAACAATAACTTTTCAAGCTTCGTGAATTTTGCCAAATTTCAGCATTAATCGCTCAATTGAGCCGAATTCGCACGTGAGCTCTCCAATTCGGACTTTTCCAACCAATTTCATTGAGGTGACTTTTAAATTTTAATTTTATTTATTTTTCGAATTAAAACAAATCAAGAATTAAAATATTAAAAAAATTCAAATAATAAAATAAAAATCAGAAAATTGCAATGGCCCTTCTCTCTGCAGATTGACCACCGCTCGACCGCCACGCATCTATCTCCTCCGATGAAAGCCGCTGCTGCCCCTCCATTTTCGCACACTCTCAATCTGCACATAGCACCCTTCCCCGACCACTCCTCAATCTGCTGACGACTCGCAAAACCGCCGCTCAATACACAACCACCCTCAAATCTTCATCTCCATCCTTAATCAGATTTGCCATTTTTTTCCTTCAACTCAAAACCCAACAACTCCCTCCTCCACCCCTGATCCCTCAAATCCCTATTTTCCTACAACTCAAAACCCTACCCACCAACCAAAATCAACTTTAAATCAACCTCCAATATTCATATGCAATTGGATTTAAAAACAGAAAATAGAGAGAATTTAGTTGATGTTTTTTACTTATCGACAACACTATCTTTATCAACAACTCAATCTTTCTTTTAATAAAATATTCATTTTTCTTTCATCCATGTACACGACTTACAATATAACTCAATTTCAAACTTTTTATGTTTTATCAACAACCCAACCCAACATTTCTATAAAATATTTATTTCTTTTTCATCCACGTACACAACTTACAATCCAACTCAACCCCAATTTTTTTTTATGTTTTACCAACCCAACCTCTAAAATTATTTTTTGTCATTATATAATAATTACATATTATTTTAGGAAATTCTTTTTATTATATTTAAAAGATGTATAATAAGAAATGATAGAAATTATATGAGAATAGAGAATTTTAGATTGTGAGAAAATAGAAAACTTCAAATTGTGTTTTAAAATATGTCAATATTAGATTTTATTTATAGAGAAAAAAATACGAATTTTGATAATTTTTGAATATTTTTTAATAAAAATTATATTCAATATTAATAATCTAAACTATATTATTAAAAGAATTAATAAAATCAATGAAAAAATTAAACATAACATAAAACACAAAAACTCATGTGAGACGGTCTCACGGATAGTTTCCGTGAGACGGAGCCCCATCACCATAAATAACATGTTAATTGTTGGGTTTGGATGGTGGATAATTAGGTTGTAAGTTGATCCGTCTCACGCAATGCATTAAGATTTTGTAAGACGGTTTCACAAGAATTTTACTCTACATAAAATTGGTAAAGTGAGGGTGATAAATTAGGTTGTGATATGGGTTGGTTGACCAACCCAAAATATGGAAACTGATTCTCTCAATTTACTAAATGATAAATTTAGTAAATTTCTTTAAATCTCTTCTGTTTATTTGATCAATGAATCATAACATGTCACATCATCCACCCTCAAATCTTAAACAATTAACCATTTTCTTATCTTCTCTCTCCATAAACAATTTATGCATGTTCCCTTTTTAAAAGATTGAAATCCATTTCCTTTCTCACTTGAGATAATTAATTCATTGTTGTTCATCAACTAAAATTGATGTACACAATTGTCACTAAAAGAATGAATATCAATTGTTCAACATCATTAATTTAAATTATAATAAAGATAGGAGTAAACCTAACTTACTTGGGAGTTATGACAAAAGCAAACAACGTACTTGAGAATGATAAATTGACCTTGAAACAAATTTTCCTATGATCCCAACCTTGGGGTCACCAATAAAGATGGTCTAAAGGGTGTTGTTGAAGAGAGAGAAAGGAGACCTGGTGAGGAGATGGAAGGGGGGCAAGGGTGGTGGTTGTGGAGGTTCCACTAAAGTTGGCGACGATTAAAAGGCAATGTTGTTGAGACGAGAGGATGAGCGGTGATGGGTTTGGGTGCTGCAGGCACTGGTTGGGCGAGCAAATCCGGTGCTGGTGGACGCCGTAGTGCTGTACATCGGCGAGGAATTGTGGCCGATAAAGTGAAGATGGAGTTTTGTTAAATGTTTTTTTATTTGAATGTTTTTTAATTATTGTTTTTTCCTCCCAAGATTTTAATTCCATGTTGAATGATGACATGTCAAATTTTGTGCCAAAATGGACCTCTAAATATACAAGTGCATGACATATAAATATAAAATGACAGTCATATCAGTAATTTGGGCGGAATAGCCCGAAAATAGAGCATCACGTGCGAATTTGGCCCAATTGAGTGATTCAGGTTGAACTTAGACAAAACTCGCAAAGCCCATAAAATTATTGTCCTAAATTGCCGGCCCGAAAACTTAAAGTTCGAAAGTGTCAAACCTCCTAATTTATTGGGTAAAAAAAAGTAACAAACTCTTTATTTTATTTTGTCACGAAGAGTTAGCAAAATAAACATTTTTTAAAATTACTTAGTAATATTGTCGATGCACATCGTATAATATTATTATAAAAAAATGATAAAATATTCACTATGGACAACTCTTAATATGTCCACCGATGTCATCAAATGATCACATTCCCTAATTATATAGAAAATGAAATTAATAAGTGTACTGAATATTTGACACATCAGTCGTAGACACATATTAATGTGCCTACGGTGGATAGGGTAACATGACTGTATTATTATAATATTAAATTGTTTTGCAATCTGTTAAATTTAAGTTGTAAAATCATTTTATTTAAACTTGAATTTTTTTTTTTATAATAACGCTTTTTTTTTTTTTTTCTTTTTTGGTAGGAATCTAATTTTCTATTTATACAGTAGGATGATGGATACTTCATTCTTGTTTTTTCAAACCAAAGCCCCAAAATGCATGGTAATTGGACATTAATCAATTTCGAGGTCAGAAGATATTAAATCCAAAAAAGTAAAAATAAAAAAACCAGATAAACTGAGAACAACCAAATAAAACCTTATGGAAGACAATCGAAAAAGACATCGAGTTGCGGTAGTTAATACTAAAAATTTACTTACTCTGTACACTAACAAAAATATCTAACCAGTGAGATATTTATATTTCTATATGCTGATTAGTTTGTTTTTTAGGTATCTCTAAAATGAGGAACAAAAACGAAAAATCTCAACTTGACTTGAATATTAACACATAACAAATGTCATCAACAAAGTCTATTTCTCATAAGATATTGGATGAGCAAAAATCAAACAAAATACATGTTCAATTGAAGTCTTGAAACTAATTGGTTCCACTTGAAGAAAGGACCGAAATGAGAAGAGGGAGAAGTTAGAATATATGGAGGCAATTAGTTGAAAACAAAAACCAATTTTAGAATCCACTTAAAGTTATTAAAGTTATCAGCAAGCCTATAAAGTATTCAATACGACCTCAGAAATAATTGAGATGAAACATCTATTAAATATTAGCTAAGCCACAATATGAAGAACCCAACAAAACAAGAAAAAAAAGTAAGAAATTATTACTTAGATATTTTCTGATAAATCTGATTCTCAAGATATTACTATAGGATTCAAAAAATAAAAAGAGAAAGGTAAAGTATTGCATAAAGCAGTCTCATGGATCTCATTCTGTGAGATGGGTTGGATCGGACTATAAGAAAATGTGTAATACTTTTGTGTGTATTAAATAATATTTTTTTATATATTAATTAATAATTTTCTAATATAGTATACATGAGGCGGCTTGGATTGAATCAAATTATAAGAAAATATGTAGTATTTTGTGTGTGTATTAGGTAATATTTATATATATATATATATATATCAGTTAATATTTTTCTGTATTATAGTCGAATTATAAGAATATATGTACTCCCTCCGTCCCACAAAAATAAACTTGTTACTATATTAATATGATTTTTAATTTTTAATTCCATATATGTCCTTAATTAAATATATACTAAATCACCACACTTCAACCCACTAATTACTTTTAGAAAAAAAAAAAATTCATTTAATGTTAGTCTTCGATGAAAGACAAGGGTATAATTGGAACATCAAATATTCTCTTAATTTGTGTGAAAATATAAGTAGTGGGACACTTTTTTTTCATCTGCGCCACGTGTTTATCCTTGATGACCGTCGGCTTATGTTACAATTTAGCGGAATCCATCACCTTACGAAACTTAGGAGTGAGCAGTTCCATCCGTTGAGGCGTCAGTCTCAGCCGAATAGCAGTTTAAAGATAGAGACGCATGGGAATTCTCTGGTCTTTCTGGCTAGGCTATCTCTTTTTTTTCCTTGACCAGTGCTTAAGCCGCTGTTCCCTATGTGGATCTAGCTTTCAACAGCGTACAACACATTATGAGAGATGTTGAAGGGGGCACAGTTTGCTTTGATTTGGAAAATGCGCCGAACTTGAAATAGGCCCAACCTGAAAGATAATCTCTTGCCTTTTGCTTTATTCAATTGTTTAATGTTTGAATTTTTTTTCTCTTATTCAATGTGTCTCTTTCTCATTTATTACACCAAACTATAGTAGAAATGTGACTTTACTCTGCATGGTTAATTATTTATGTGTGTATCTTTGCATTCCGAGCGATTGTTGTACATGAGTAAGGTCACATCTTTGCATCCATCCACTATGGTAGAGCTGTTTAAACTCAGTTCTATGAACGAATCTTGATTCGGTTATGTTATGCTTTATCAAAATGTAGCTTCTTGACTATTTGAATGCATCAAGCATTCAAACGTCATATAGGCTGTAATACAAGCAAAAGACATGAAATGCATAGTAGTCGATTTGTATACATTGCCTACAATGTGATTACTACGCATCTCATCTCTTTTGCTTGTATTACAGGCTATACCCGATCTTTTGGACATCCTAATTTTTATTTTTTTTTATAGTTGAGTTGTAATTAAGGATTAAAGATAAGTCTTCAACTGTTAGATAGAGTCTGCCGATGTGCTTGCTATTGGCTCATCAAGGATCCCTGCTTTTGGTTCAGAAATAACGGTGAAACAGATTGAAGGTGCGTTCAAAGAGTTCACAACAAGAGAAGACATTGCAGTAGTGTTAATCAGCCAATATGTAAGTTTTAGCTTTCTTTTAGTCAATTATTTTCTTTATCTTGCAATAGTGTTAATCAGCCATATTAGGCTGGCCCTTTGCCATTGATAACCTGTATTGTTGTTTCACTTAAAGGTTGCAAAATGATAAGGTTTGTACTTGTAGTAGACAGCTGTAGCAAACCAATCCCAGCAATCTTGAAGATCTCCTCTAAGGACAGTCCATACGATCCTGCACACGGCTCTGTTCTCTATTGAATCAATGGCATCGGGAAAAAGGCGTTAAATATTGCTAATGTATTTGAATGCCGACTATTTGCTCGTCCCCTTGGATGACATTGCTTGTTCATGTAGTCGTTAGTTGTTTTTCAATGGCTTCTCATATGAACCTTTTGCTTCTGACATTTCAAGAACACTATTCTTTTTGAGCTATGTGATTTCAAGAAACGTGATGGCATGTGTATCTTCAATAAATGTAAAAATCATCTCTCTCTCCCCATGTGCTTATAAGAATCTGTTGGAGTAATAACAGTACATATAGTTCAAAGTCGTCTAAGGGGAGGTAAGGACTAATCAAAGTCAACTTCATACTCGAAGACTAAGTGCCAGCCTCACATTTCCATTGGGCTTGTCTTTCATGAATATTCATATATTGCTTTAATAAAAAAAACAGAAAAATAAACTTTTGCTGCACAAATTCTTGATGGATATTGTCACTCCTCTGATCTCACTGCTTAGTAATTTGATAGAGTATGTTTTCAGAAGAGTAACAAGTGCTGAAAATTTGGATGAAAGACTTCATAATCTTGAGACAGCTCTAGAGGAGCTGAATGAGGTGAGGGATGACTTGAAGAAGCAGGTGGATCAAGCAGTCTTACTGGGGCTAACCCTTTCCAGCCAGGTCACTGGGTGGCTTGCAAGGGTTGAGAAAGCCGAAGCCGATGTAAAAACTATCAGAGAAGATATGAATACGAATAGCCACTGTCTGCTTTGTTGTAACACCAACTGTCACTTGAGGTATGAACTCAGCAAGAGAGTTGAAGAGAAGCTTGATTTAGTTAACGATCTGAGAGGAAAAGGAAAGCTGGAAGTGGGCTTGCCAGACGGATTGCTTCTCGTTCCGGTTGTGGAGATACCGAGCAGACCTGCTGTTGGCCTTGACTTGATGTTAGATAAAGTTGGACATCTCGTGAAGGAGGAGAATGTTGGGACTATTGGAATATACGGGATGGGAGGTGTTGGGAAGACAACTCTTTTGAAGTGCATAAACAACGGGTTTCTGAGTTTGGATCATGATTTCGACGTGGTAATATGGGCCGTGGTTTCTAAAGATTTTGTGATTGAAAAGGTTCAACAAGCCATAGGAGTGAGACTGGGCTTGTCTTGGGATGAAACTCAGTTTCAAGAACTACGAGCTTTGAGGATATACAGTGTCATGAGAAGGAAGAAGTTTCTGTTACTCCTGGATGATGTTTGGGATGGCCTTGATCTTGAAAAGATTGGAATTCCTATACCCGACAAGCAAAATCGAAGCAAGGTGATTTTCACGACACGCTCAATGGAGACGTGCAGCTATATGGATGCAGACTATAAGCTCAAGGTGGATTTCCTTAATGAGAAGGAGTCATGGAAGCTCTTCAATCAGAAAGCCGGTGCAAGCAACATCCTTAACTCGCCCCTAATATTGGCCCATGCTAAGACGATTGTTAGAAAATGTGGAGGCCTTCCGCTTGCTTTAGTTACCATGGGACGAGCCATGGCTAACAAAAAGATGGAGGAGGAGTGGCGATATGCTCTGGAAGTGCTTCACAAGACTCCCTCAGAAGTTCGCGGTATGGAAGATGTCTTTAATCTTCTGAAATTCAGTTATGACAACCTGGACAATGATGTTATGAGATCGTGCTTGTCATACTTCACTTTGTTTCCAGAAGATTATAGTATCGAGAAAGAACAGCTCGTTGAGTATTGGGCGGGGGAAGGATTCCTGGACTGCTCAGAAGATGGCAAGCTACATATCATGGGACATGCTATTATTGGATCGTTAAAACTCGCGTGCTTCTTGGAAACCGGTGAAGATGAATCACGAGTGAAGATCCATGACGTTGTGAGAAGTTTTGTCCTATGGCTTGTGTCCGAGCACAACACTGAGAGAAAGTTCATAATGCAGGCCAGTGAAGGACTAACACGAGCACCCGATTCTGAGAAGTGGAAACTGGCTGAGAAGATTTCTTTAATGGACAATGAAATCACAGAGTTAACTGAAATACCTACTTGTCCCAATCTCTCAACTTTACTGCTCCAATGGAACAATGGTCTGAGCAAAATCTCACACGGGTTTTTCCAAAATATGCCGGCTCTCAAAGTATTGGACGTATCATTCACGAGCATCAAAGAGCTTCCGAAAAGCATCTGCAGATTAGGTGAGATTCACCATCTTGATCTCTCAGGAACCAAGTTAAGTACACTGCCAAGAGAGCTGGGCTTGCTGAAAAACTTGAGGCATTTGAACTTGCAGCGAAATCAATATCTACGAACAATTCCAAGTGAAGCAATATCAGGATTGTGTCAGTTGAGAGTCTTGAATTTCTATTACAGTTATTCTGGTTGGGAGATGCAAGAGAGTCGAGATTCTTGCAACCTTCGGCTCATAGACTTGGAATGTCTGAAGAACCTCGACTCTCTAGGCATCACCATAACCGACTTGTCTGCTTTGAACAGGGCCTCGTGTAGCAACTTTCTACGTAAATGCATACAGTATTTATACATCAAGGAATGTCAAGGTCTATATGAGTTGCCATTGTCATCATATCCAGGAGACGGTGATCAACTTAGGAGGCTTAGCATCAACAATTGCATCGACTTGAAGTACTTGGCAATCAATGAGGCAGCTGGTGAGTATTGGCTACCTAACTTAGAGATTCTTGCTCTTAGTGGCCTTCCCAATCTGACATCAATATGGAAAAACAAAGTGAGTTCTGGATGCCTTCTAAACCTTCGATGTGTCAACATATGGTATTGTGACAAGTTGAAGAATGTTTCCTGGCTTTTGAGGCTGCCAAAGCTTGAAATGGTGTACATATTTTATTGTAAGGAGATGGAAGAAGTGATATGCGAGGAAGATGTAAAGGAAGATGATTACATGAATGCGTTCTCTAACCTTAGAACTATGTCCATACGCGATGTCCCTAGATTGACGAGCATCTGCGAAAAGGCAATGTTTTTCCCTTGTCTGAAGAAGATTGCTGTTATGGATTGTCCAAAGTTGAGAAAGCTGCCACTCAAAGCTCAGAATGTTTGTGAAATGCCAACAGTTTACTGTTGCAAAGAATGGTGGGATAATTTGGTATGGGATGACACTCATACTAAAGACACTTTCTTTCCCTACTTCATTAATCTTGACAATGCCCACACTTAGCCATTTCTTTGAGTTTTGTTTTGGTTGTCATGCAAGATTCTTAAACAGAATATGAAAAGTTGCAGGAATTTATTTACTGAATGTTTCATCAAGGGTGGTGGGATTTATAAAATAATGATCCACTACTCACCGTGGACAAATCTTATTATGTCCACCACTGATGTGTAAAGATCACATCCCTTTAAATACTGTAATTTGAAATTAATTATTATGTTAGACTATATGTACCACTATCAGTGGTGGAAAAGATATAGTCTTTCATATATATACATAAGAAAAGATACAATCCATTTTTCACTTTGATCCACCACATTTTCAGATCTTCGAGATAGCAAATCTCGATGCCTATGAACTTCCAAGATATATCATCTCAATCGAGATGTGCCATCATGAGCATACGAGATCTTAGATTTTGAAGCTCATGGTGACAGACCATGAAGATTTCGTTTCAAATTCGACAATCCAAGAATCAAATTCGCAATAGTATAGTAGTGATCCTTACATTGAATGGGAAGAGGAGGGAGAATGTGCAAAATAATTTAAGTAGAAAGTGAACTACCAACAAAATCTTAATGGAAACACACTCAATTATTATGGTATGAACATCAAATGTTGTAGTAGAATCGAATCAAGACTCGAAATGAACTGAAATGCTATCTGTAAGCTAAAACTTTGTGCCAATTCAGTTTCACTGCATCCTATAGACTCTGAACTTCAAAACATTTATCACAACAGTGCAGATTTCAAGCTTTTAGAGAACTTCTCGAGTTCTTTTATGCCTTCTTCCGGAGATTTTGCTTCGCCCAATATTTTAACCATCGCACTACCAACAATAACGCCATCTGCACCCCAACCAGAGATCTGTAGCAAGTCATGACTAAATATGTTAGTTACCAACATCAAACAACGCACGTTAGATGCCTAAGTGTATCATGTTTGAGATGGACCTGTTTAACATGCTCTGGTGTTGATATGCCAAAACCAACAGCTACTGGCTTGTTTGTTGCCTGTAAAGGAAAAAAAATGGTGAGGTATGGAAAAGGAACGAGAGAACTAGACATGTGATTTTCACAACATGATTTTCACAAACTAAACTGAGAATATGAAAGATTTTCTGGTAAGATTGGTGATATAATGGATGTATTTACCTCCTTAATTTCCTTTAGAAGAGATTGAACCTTTTCACTGACCGATGCTCGTGCTCCAGTGACTCCCACTGAGCTGACCTGTTTGATAGATTTAAAATGAAAAAAGAATCAACTTACAAAAACAGTGTGTATGGACTTTGAAAATGCACGTCTTTTTGCTTTTGCTATCTGGCTTTGAATGAAGATTCATTCAAAGTGGATGAGAATGGGATTTTGTCTTTCTCACTAGTTTGAGGTTTTCCAATGATTGTTGATTATACCTATCTGAAGATGAAAAGGACTATTGAATTTACAGTAGGATTGCTATCAAAACCAAAGAAATGAGCAAAATCAGTTTGATACTTACACACTGTTGACATTAGTGTGTTTACTTGCTTTACAGAAAAATTCGATCAAAGAGGCAAGTAATGCGTGAAGTTTTAATTGTTGAAGATAGAGATCTGTTTTTCCACTGATAACTCCTTTGCAAGAAGGAAATATAAATCTTACAAGGTAGACAAAACCTTCTGATGCTTCAACGATGGCTTGCATTCTTTTCGTTGGAGTAGTGGGTGTTGTCAGCAGTACCTGACAATCAAAGCTAGAAAAGATCAATCAATGGTGCCCCCAAAATTATACAGCCTACTAAGTCTATAAATGCAAAGATGAAAATGACTCAATTCTAATGCAGTGAACTTATCATAATAAATAGAGATTGCAACTCAAGATAATGTGTTTTTCTTTTCTAGTCTAAGAACAAGGCTTAATTAAAAAACTCTCAACAATTTCGCTTCCATATCTCTCCCCAATTCTTGGAAAAAATCAAGCTGCAAACCCATACCCTCTTCTAATCTAGCATCACCAAAGGAATCCAAGAGCTACATAGAAATTTTAACATCAAAGGCAGCATATCATCCATAGAAATTTATTGGCATTAACAAGAAACTTAAAAATTATTTTTTCATCTTAACATATGAAAAATGATTCGACCCTTAACTTGTAATTAGTGGAAAAACAAGTGTTCACCACATATCATAATCCCTAGGATATTTGGTTAACCATGGAGCAACCAGATGGAGCAAATGAAAGTGGATATAGAAATTCAAGATAGGAATTAGTTTTTGTGAGGAAAGCCAACCAGTTCAATATTCTTAGCAATAGCTTCCTTCCTCAATATATCAGTCTCCTCTAGAGGCACATCTGGAACAACAAGTCCTGAAAAGAGTGAAGTCCTAAATCAAATTAGACAGGATGTAACTACAAAATATCACTATACAAAGTGAAGGAGGCAAGGGTGCAAAAATTACAAATGGCAGTGCTGGCCACATAAGATTAAATTTTATCATATATTTAAAAAAAAAAAATTGCAAAGTAAAGATTACCATGTACTCCAGTATCTTTCAAAGTGCTCATGAAGTTCTCCACACCACGTTTGAGTATTGGGTTATAATATGAGAATAGTGCTAACGGACAAGATAATTGAGGCACCACCTTAAAAAAGATAAAACATGTTGTACAATTTAGAGAGGTTAGCTAGAGATAGCTAAGCTACAGACAATATCAATAGACAATAACAATACAGTGCCTTTCCTCTAAATCCTTAAACTAAAGGTTTATGAAGAACGAAAGGAACCATTCAATAAGTGAGATGTCAGTAAAAATGAATTATGTTTCCGTAGTTGAGATGCATCAAAAAAGCACAAAGAATAATGAAATAACCTCACTCCATCACTATGTTAAATTAGTGTCACTTAACTCTCTTTTGTTTATGATTGAACAAACGTAATAGCGACTTACTTCATTCAACATTGCAATGATCTTATCAAAATTGGTCCCTCTGCCTAAAGAACGTGTGGCAGCAGCCTATGAACGAAAGAAGAAAAGTGAATTGGCATTAGTCATGAACAATATAGCCTTATATAAGAATTGTAAACCAAGAATACGATTAACCACATGTGAAAACCTGGATAACAGGACCATCAGCCAAAGGGTCAGAATAAGGGACTCCCAATTCAATAATATCTGAGCCGCAAGAGTCGAGCACCTTCAGAGCTTCCGCAGTTGTTGCAAGGTCAGGATCACCAGCTGTGATATATGGAATGAATGCCACCTTTTACACCAAAACCACAGTTACTAATATAACAGAGAAAAGGATGCATCTAATTCAGGACATCAACATTCTTTTTCGAAATGAAATGTTAGGTGTCTGCCTCTTATAAAAGCTTAAGTTGTTAAAGAAGTGTATCATTATAACATTTATCTTTAAAATCTTCAACAATCAATACTGCTAGTACCATGGGATGATCATGAACTCATTCTCAAAAGAATCACGATCAACTGTTTCGCCAGACTGCCATCATGATCTACAGAAATATTTTAGAAAAGTTTGTGTGCATCAAAGTATGCCACTTTAAAAACTTTAACCAAATACATTGAGGTGAATTGCATTTCCTGGTTAGTGTCACACATAGAAATTTCGAAATAAGTAGGAGAGCTATTTACAAGAGTATTTGAACAACACTTTTACTACATCGACTTTTATCCAAACTCTTTTATCTCTTCATTGCAACTGATATGTAAGTGTATATGTGAACCTGGATAATTGGAGAAGATGTTTTAGCATCATTCATTGACGAATTGAGCGAACACAATACTGACAAATAATAAACAGATTGGTCATACAATCAAAGAGGAGATTAAGATGTAATCCATACAATCTAACATCATTAGACTAAACTAAAATGCTTACAGTATTGCAGATAGCCTCTAATATTTTGATATATTCGCTTTCGATAAAGTAAGTCAAAGATAAACAAGTAAATGCCTCATTAAAGAAAAGCCACCAGATTCTTCAACTCAGTACCAGAATAAGGCACAGAACCACTCGAAACCAATTCAACTAACAAAACCCATATAAAGATTCAAAACCCCAGAAATAAATTCCATCCACAAAGAGCTTCTTAAACCCCATAAAAAAATTCACCAAAATGCTAACAACTAAAACACATGCACCCATTAACAAATTTAAGAAAATAGATAAAATATAAATCTACACAACACCTTAGATAATATAATCAATCCTGAAATTCAAAGAAAAGAAAGAAAAAAAAAAACAGAATTCATACTTTTCCTTGTTGTTTCAATCGGGAGAAAGTTTCAGAGAGCCCAACAGTTGGGGCAGCAGCCGTGAGAGTGGCCATTATTGGCTTAACTTTGAATGCTCTGTTGGTTGAAGAGCTATGAGACGAACGACATTTGGGTATGCTGTTACTGCTCTTGTGTTGGAGGAAGCAAGTTGTCTTCAGAGCTGCTGCCATTGATTCTCTTTCTCTCTCTTCGCTGCAATGCTTCTTTTCTTCAAAAGAGGTGGAAATGGAAAAGGTTTTTCTGGGTGGGCCAATATTATATTACAATAAGTCCACGTCATTTAGGTCACATTTTGTAATAAATTAGAATTTCCATTTTTGTTTAAATTTCCAATCAGTTATCCACTCTTGCATTATTTAATAATTGGCAATTTTTGTTTAATAACACCTCTATCTCACAAAAATAGTTTATTGTTTATTTTTTTTGTATAAATTTAAAAATACATGTAATAATTGTATTTGAATGTGTGGTTTATTTAATGTTATTTTTCCAAAGATGATAAATATTTTCTTTTTAACAGCTCCAAAGATGTTAAAGATAAATTGTTAATTTCAAAAAATATTAGGTAAGGCCATATAAAAGGGAAAAATCATTTAAAATATTTGTAAAAAAGAAAGTTGACTATTATTTCGGGATAAATATAAAAGGAAATATGAATTATCCTTGTGCAGAGGTAATATGATTTTAAGAGTAGTGTTTGTACGTGTGAACCAAGTGTATGTATCAATTGGGTGCTTGCGAGTCGGGTTGGATTTGGTTCGGTCCGGATCCATGCTCAGGTTTTTTTTTAATATATATATGTCATAACTTTTATGTTATATGAGTATAACTTTTATGTTATACTAATATAATTTTTATATACATATATAATAACCTTTAAATAAAATTACTTAGACTTTTTTTCAATATAAAAAACTTAAGTAAAAGTTATGTAACTTTTATGTTATATAAGTATAACATTTATGTTATATAAGTATAACATTTATATTATATTAGTATAACATTTACATACATATATCACAACCTTTAAGTGATAGTAGTCAGATTTTTTTCACTAATAAAAAATTTATATAGAATGACTTAACCTTTATGTAGTTAAAGAATAACATATAAATTATATTATTACAACATGAAAGTTAAATTTATCATAACATAAAGGTTTAAAAGGTATTTAGGTCTAAAATATACCTTAAAAGGTCAAACTTGCAGAAACATAAAGGTTATGCAAACATAACTAAAAAGTTAGGTTCGCCAAACTAAAAGATTAGGCGAACATAACTGCGAAACTAGAGTTTGGGCTAAGGTTTGGGCACGTGGGTGTACGTGTGGGCACGTGAGGTGCGTGTGGATCGCATGAAATACACTCTCGGGTTGGGTCAACCTAGTTGCATGGATTTAGGATCTGTGCATCTGATGTACATAAATTATTGTATCATTTTAATTATCAAACTTAAAAAGGAATAATTGCGCAAAATCTCCTTGTGGTTTGGAAAATCAGCGTGAAATCCCCCTATGTTTTAAAAATTGTGTGAAACCCCCTTGTGGTTTTCTAAATATGACCCGAAATCCCCAACTCCGTTATTGTTAACGAAAATGCTATGCATGCGCATTGCATTCGTTTTTTGTATTTTTTTTTTAACTTTTTTTCACTTTCAATTGCAAACACTTCCTTCAAGCTTATTTTCTAAACTAACAGTGTACCCGCGCGTTGTGCGTATTGTTATATAATAAAATCATTTTAATATAATGACAGTGCACCCATGTATTGCACAAATTGTTATATTTGTAGTTAAATTATAATTTTAATTATTATACTAAAAGATTGTGTATATATTTTGAACTATGATCTTTTATGAAAAGGAAATCATGTTTTAATCATTTGTAAATATTGTAATTAATTAATATATTCTTTTTGACAATGTATATAATTAATAATTTTTTTATCATGAAAACGAATACATTTAATAAGCATGTGAAACAAAAATAATGTCGTTTATTATATCTATTTTACTTTATATACTTGATCTCATATAGCATTTATAAAATCATATAACATTTTATATACTTTATCTCATATGTTATTTGTTGTTATACACTTATATTGAAGATTTTATCAGATTTTTAGATATTTTTTCCATATTTTTTTTACGTCTTTTTTGTTTGTGTATTATGTTCCTAGTTTAATAAACAATATTGTCATTCATTTCATTACCTAGAAAAGCCCAATAAAAGAGAAAAACTTCTTATTTTTTAAATCCTACAATCAACACCAAATCTTATTAGGCCCATTCTTATTTAGATTAAATTATCTCTTTATCTCCAACACATGTATTGACACACACACACACACATATATATATATATAGAATAAACAATGAAAACAAAACTCTAACCCACCATCCGCTGTCTCCGTCTTTCCTTGCTCTTCTTCATCTCTCTTTTTCGCGGTCCTTTGTCTCATTCCACCACATCCCTTCTCCCACAACCCTTCTCATCTTCTCCTTCATTTCTTCCTCTCCAACTATTCCTTTTTGCATATTAATAATACACACTATTTATTACAATTTGTGGTTTTTTTTTAGTTGATATGTAGATGATGGAGTGAGAGTCGCCAACTTGGATTGTGAGGGATGTGCTGCGAAGCTATAACACCCCAGATTATTATTATTATTATTATTATTATTATTATTATTATTATTGTTATTATTATTTTATTTTATTTTATTTTTGTTAAGATGTAAAGTATTAGAGATCTAATTAATAGTTATTTGTACATATTTGAGTTGCAAGTATGTGTATAAGTGAGGAGGCCACCTCCCTTGGAATCGGACACCTCAAGGTCTACTCACTTTCTCTCTTCACCAACACTCGACAACACATCTAAGCTACTCCACTCTCCACTCATTTGACCAAAGGTAACAATAATGAGGTGAGGAAAACAAGAAAATTGAAAACAAAGAAACAAGTCTCTCTTTCCCTTCCTCTCTCTCACGTACTCTCTCTTTTCTCTCTCTGCATCTCTCTTGATTCATCTCTCAAAGGAAACGTCGGCCACCACCTCGCCAGAGTATTTTGCCGCCACCATTCTATTCTGGCAAATAACCGATGTAACTTGTAGCTCTCGTCGAGTTTCTTGCAGGTACGAGCTCGACTCGGTCGTCCGACGCCGCCGCCGTGTACAAACGACATAAGATGCAACCCTTTCTTCCCCGTTTTCCCCATTTTCACCTTCGGAAGCCCTCGTCTCCAATGCCGCCATGTTTTTGCTATGTTGGGGTGAGTGTGCAGCGACGGGAGAGCAAGGAACGACAGCGGGTGCTAGAAGTACCGAAGACTGCGCGCAGGCAGCACTCAACACGCCATTTGAGGCACTTACGAAGATGGGAACGAAAATCTATTTTTATGGCATATACTAGAGTGTATGGGGAAGGTCTCCACCAAGTTTGGTGGCCATCCGAAGTCAGAGGACCGAAGAGGAATTCTGCGAAATCGAAGCTGTGTTTTTACGTCCGAACTGGAGAAAGTCGCGGAGCAAAAGGTCTTAACGAAAGATTTTCAGGAAACTGTTTGTCTGGGGTATTATTCAATGTGTTGAGAACATTCCTACCAAGTTTCACCTTAAGGCAAGTCCATTTGAGGGTCATACGATATGTCGGGGCAAAGCGCGGCAGAGCTGTGGCACAACGGTGAATTTCAGCCTATTGTGTGGGCGCCGTGTGCAGCGCCGTGGGCGCCTGTGGATGTGTCGGGAAGCCATGCCGTATTCTAATGTCGAGTTAAGTCTCCAATGACGTGTTGTCACCAGCTACGGTGAGACGACGATAAAATAAAAATGACAGTTTCCTTTCCATTTGGTAAGGGTTTTCTTTCTAGTATGCAAGAGGTTTATTTATGCAAGATTGGTTACTTTGCAATATTATTTACTTTGCAAGATTTGTTCCTTTGCAAGATTAATATTTTTTACAAGCTAATTTACCTTCGTTGCAAGTTTAGTATTCGTTGCAAGCTTAGTTATTTATTTTGCAAGATCGCAAGTTTAATGTTCCTTGCAAGTTTAATTATTTAATTTGCAAGTTTGCAAGCTTAACTCCTCTTTGCAACTTTGCAACTTTGTTAGTTTAATTTCGCAAGCTTAGTTTCTTCTTCACAAAGTTTAATTCTTCCTCGCAAGACCAATTCTTCTTTACAATTGCAAGTTTAATTTCGCAAGCTTAATGTCTTCTTTGCAAGTTTAATCTTCCTTGCAAGTTTAATATTTTTCTTTGCGAGTTTGAATTAGTGTGCAAGGGGTTTTCCTTGCCACCAAAGTCGAGCCTTCTAAATGCTATATTTAGAACTCTCGTATTTCTCTTTCTTGATAAACTATTATCTATTGTTAAACGCTCATTTTTTCAAATGATACGAGCTATCTTTCCTTACATTCAAAAGTCTTTTCTTCGGACATCTTTCCATCGACCCTTGTATAAGAATACTTTCAATTCGAGACCTAAGTGAAGTTATAAATAAACTCCTTTAGTTGCTGAGACGAGGATTATGCATCATGTAGGAAGTTCAGGCGAAGGACGCGGTTAATCATGCTTAGGACCTAGAAGTTCTCCGAGACGTTAATCACCAGAGGTGGGGGTAACTTCCACGCGTCTTTTTACGATTTAAAGTGCAAATCTGAGTCTTTGAAATATAGGTTTTCGGGCAACGCGGTATATGTGGGGTAAATTCTTGCTTTCTCATTTATGTGACTAAGTGCTTTAACGTGGAGTTATTAGCTGATATGAGACGTATATGATTATTTTATAAACGTTGTATTATATGCCTTACTACGTTACAAAGATGATTGTGCAATATTTGCAAATGAAAGAACTTGTTTATGTGAATGAAATGTGTACCAAGACGGCTAAGAACCGTACCAAAATGGCTAAGAACCGCACCAAGACGACTAAGAACCATACCAATGCGGCTAAGAACCGTACCGAGTGGCTAAGAACCACAAACAAAATATTTTCTACGGCGGCTTAGAACCGTATTTTCAAAGGCAGCTCGTACCCGCACCTATGTGATAATGATTTATATGTATTTGATATCCCAATGTTTTGACTGCTCACGAAACCCACCCCACTGAGTGTCTTTTTGCACTCACCTCTTTTATGTTAAAAATGTTTTCAGCTTGAGGAATCTTTAAGCGTGTTGCGCGAGCGATGGATGCTGGTAGCCGATGTTCTAAAGATTGCAAAAGAATTTTATTTACAGTGTTTTGTTTTATGGATTTTAAGAAAAATGTAATTCTTAATTATTATGCTTAATTTTGTTTATATTTATAGTTCTTAAAACGGTGAATTTGTACGTAACGCCTTAGTCAAAATTTCCTTTAATAAAAAGAAACGGGACGTTACAGAAGCATTGAAAAACTCTCTATTCAGGCTCAAGTATATGAGTTCAAGTTACCAAAATGAAACAAAAATAATTTTTGTTTAATGTTGCAGCTTCCATCTCTAATTTTTCTTCTTATTTTGACATTTTGAGGCCCCACGAATTTTCTTCTTATTTTCAGCTTAATGCTCATCTCCATTATTTCTTTTCTTACTCAATTGCTCAATTGTTCAATGTGTATTTTAATCAACCACTTAGAACTTATATAGTACAATGGCTTGGAGAGAATGCCTCATTTAAATGGCTTGAAGAGGAAATCTGACTCAAAATTATTTAAAAAATCAAAATGAATTTAAAAATAAAAGAAATTATTTACACAGTCAACATTATGATGTGATATTAAAAAGTGGCAATCCTGAAAATATTTCCAACTGTCCTACTATTAGTATAGTACTAGCAGCGTACCTTCGCGTTGTGTGACTTGCCATATAATATGTGGTTTATATCATATATTTGATAATACAATGTAGCTAATTATAAGCATTTTGAAGATATAATAACTGTAGTTATTCCAAATTTGAACTACTATTTAAAAATTTATAGCTAATTCAATTTATTTTTATATTTTTAAATAAATTTTAAAATAGTATTAAACAAACTTCGAATTTCTTAACAATTTTTTATTGCATCCAAACAAAAAAATTATAAGATTACTTAAATCTTTCTATTGATTTCGACAAAATTAGAAAAAAAAAAGACTCATTAGCACTATCATTATTATTAAACATTTTTGAAGATCTTATTTGTTGATATTTATATTTTTTAAAAGTCAATGTTTCAATATGAAAATTAATTTAAAATTCAATTCATGGTTAATCTGTGCGTTGCACGAATTAAAATATTTATAGTTGATTTTAAAAATTATCATGTTAATGGATTAAAAACTTTATATTTAATAAATTAGAAAAAATCCATCATAAATATAAAACAAAGAATATCTATAATAATAACTAATATTTTAGTAACTACAAAAAATTGAAGACTTCTTTATATACAATATGAATTGATACATAAATAAAATTACAAATATAATTAATACATGAATATACACCCAAAAAAACAACAATGAAATACAAATAATGAAATGAATTAAATTATTTTATTAATAAATAATTTGACCATAATTTTTTTATTATATTATTAATGATTTATTTTTTCTTAGATTTAACTTTTGGTTTTGGTTTTATTATTTTTTTACATTGTAATAAAATTTTACAACTTTAAAATATTTTAGGATTTTTTAAATAAATTTTAGCTTCAAAAAATACTTTTAGATTTTCAAAATAACTCTCAATTTTTTTTAAAATAAACTTCTCAAGCAATTTGTAGATTAGTTATATCTTTATTTTTATTAAGACTAATTTTTTAAAATTACCCAAAATTGTTATTACTATTTAAATTTTATTGCTGATTTTATAATTTTTTCGACTATAAATATAATATGTTGATTAAATTTTTTTAGAAAAACTACCCTTTATTATTTGTTGTTGTGTGGTGAAACGTCTTTTTTTAGATTTTATGTATTGATATTTTATTTGCATATTGAAATAATTTTTAGAAATACCTTTATTAATTTAATATTCTTATATAAACATTGTGATCTTATTATTATAACTTTTAATTTCCGGATTTATTATTTTATTTGAGGTTTTATTAGATTTTTAAACATCTTTTATTTATGTTTTTATTTGTGTAGTTTTAAAATTAATTTCAAATTAAAACTATCTTCCAAATTTATTTTCTTATATTTAAAATGATTTTGAAATTACTATTTTTATATTTTATAAATTTCAAATATTTTTCGATTTATTATTATTCATTTTATTGTTAAAGTATTGTTTGTTTGTTTTTTTTTTTTTTGAACCAAATTGTTAAAGTATTGTTAGACCTCATTTGTTGACGTTTAGATATTTCAAGATAACTTTTATGGTTTTTAAATAAAATTTCTTATTTTATTATAATTTTATATTTATTATATGATTTTTTTAGTTATATTTATCAACAATTTAATTGGTAAGCAAATATAAGCTATATAAAATGACATATGGATCAACATTATGCAAAATTTAAGGTCATATATGATAAAAGAACTTCAATAATTTTGTAATTTTTATATTTAAACCTTTGTATTTAATTATATGAAATGACTCTATATATAGCTACAAAGAATTATTCAAAGTGTTATTATCTTTTTTTTTAAATTAATTTTTTAATAGCTATTATAAGGCCCATTTATTTTAATTGACCCAATAAATTTCTTCACTACCCATTAAATAAGTATACACAATTACCCTAATCTTCATTGCTCCTGCAGATCTCCATTATTCCTAAACAGTGGCGGCTCCATCTTCATTCTCTCATTCTTTTCTCCCCTCATCTTCTACTCCTTTTTCTTTCTTTCATTTTTTTATTGAGATCTGATTTATTTTTTCTTCAGATTTGATTTCTGTCCTCTCTCTTTCTTCATTCTTTCATCTGCAACTGTATAGCTCAGCATGGAAGATCTGATTTTTTTATATTTCTTTTTATTGTAATATGATAGCTCACCAATACCGCCGAAGTTTAAACTCTTTTGAAAAGATTTCATAAACTACGAATCGTGAATCTTTATCATCATTTAATTAGCAAAGAGTAGCTTCATTTTCGTGCATTTCGTGCTCCCATTTTTTCTTTCTTTATTTCTTCATTTTCATTCTTTAGTTGATATGTAGATGATGGAGTGAGAGTCACCAACTTGGATTGTGAGGGATGTGCTGCGAAACATTGAAAAAACTCTCTACTCAAACTCAAGTATATGAGTTCAAGTTATCAAAATGAAACAAAAATAATTTTTGTTTAGTTTTGCAACTTCCATCTCTAATTTTTCTTCTTATTTTGACATTTTGAGGCCCCACGAATTTTCTTTTTATTTTCAGCTTAATGTTCATCTCCATTATTTCTTTTCTTGCTCAATTGTTCAATGTGTATCCTATTCAACCACTTAGAACTTATATAATATAATGGCTAGAAGAGGAAGCCTTATTCAAATAATGGCTTGAAGAGGAAGTCTGACTCAAAATTATTTAGAAAATCAAAATGAAATTAAAAAGAAAAGAAATTATTTATACAGTCAACATCATGATGTGACATTTTTTAGCGAGAAAGTGGTAATGCAGTAAATTTTTCCAACTGTCTTGCTATTAGTATAGTATAGATAGATTAACACATTTCTTATTTTCTTTTGTTTTTTTTTTCAATTACAATGTTAATTTTTTATTTAGTTATTTATTTTATTGTTATTAATGCTAATAGTTGGTATGTATATTTCTTTTTTACTTTTGTTTTCTTCCGTTCATTGTTTTCAATGTTAATTTTTATTTAGTTATTTATTTTATTGTTATTAATGACAATGGTTGCTACATATGTTTCTTTATTTGTTTTTGATTTTTTTCAGTTTAATTTCTTACAATGTTAATATTTTATATAGTTTTATATTTTATTGTTATTAATGTTGACTATTGATGAGGAGGATGTGGAAATATTCGATAGTATGTTGTTTTTACCTCAAATTAACCCCAAAGTGTTATTAACTAGACCGTAAATATAATAATATTTTTTTTCAAAAAAAAAATTCGATGTCCATACAAAAAAAAAAATCCATTGAATTTTTTGGAGAAATCTAGATGATTAATGACGTGAACAATGAGAAATTTTTTTGTTATTGAGGTACATTTTGTTGTCTCTTACAAATTGATATGTTCCAAGTTTCCATGTATAATTTTTGTTATTTTTTGTTTGTTTTGATAAATTGGTATGTTAATTGTTTCATGATATGATTAATTTTGTTTGTTATACCTAACAATTAATCTTAAGTATTGAGTCTTTTTTATTTTTAATTACTTTATATTTTCCTTAATATCGAGTAAGATTTTTTTTAATATATCTTCATCAATAATTGAATTAATAAAAATAAAAAATATAAAAAATTAACATTGTAAAAAAATAAACTGAAAAAAATAAAAATAAAGAAAGAAATGTATATATATATATATCAACCGTTGTCATTAATAACAATAAAATAAATAACTAAATAAAAAATTAACTTGGTAAAAAATGAACTTAAAAAATTTAAAGTGAAGAAAGAAAAATCATTAATAACAATAATATAAATAACGAAATAAAAATCAATATTGAAAAAAATTTAATTAATAAATAAAAGTAAAAAAAAACATACGTACCAACCGTTAATATTAATAACAAAAAAAAACTAAATAAAAAATTAACATAATAAAAAAAATTAATTGAAAAAAAAACAAAATCAGATAAAAATTATGTATTAATATAGAAAATAAGTTTGAAATAAGTGTTTGCAATTGCAAGAAACTCCCACAAGAGAACTAGTCTTTTAATATAATCAAAAAAATGGGTAAATATATCATTGTATAGCATAAAGGTGAAAAAAAACTCAAAAAAACGCATGATGAGCGCGTGCATGACAATTCCGTTAACATTAATGGAGTTATGGATTTCGGGCTATATTTAGAAAACCACAAGGGGGTTTCACACCGATTTTTCAAACCATAAGGGGATTTTGCGCAATTATCCCAACTTAAAAATATGAAATATTGGTGTAACCTTTATGTATATATATCATAACCTTTAAGTAAAATTACTTAGATTTTTTTCAGTATAAATAACATAATTAAAAGTTATATAACATTTATGTTATATTAGTATAACTTTTATGTACATATATCATAACTTTTAAGTAAAACTACTTACACTTTTTTTTAGTATAAATAACATAAAAATTATGTAACTTTTATGTTATACGAGTGTAACTTTTATGTTATATTAATATAACCTTTATTTACTGATTTCTTAACTTTTAAGTGATATTACTTAAACTTTTTTCATTACAAATAACACAAAAAGTTATGTGAACATAATTAAAAGATTAAGTTCGTTAAACTAAAAGGTTAAACGAACATAACTGCGAATCTAGAGTTTGGGCGTGGATTTAAGGCGTGTGAGCTCGCGTGTGGGTGTGTGTAATGCACGTGGGGTGGCTGAAATGCACCCTCGAGTCGGATCGATCCAGTTGCATGACTTTAAGATTCGTGCACCTGGTGCACAATTATTTCTAGTGGGGGTTTTTCATTAATAGTTAAAAATATATATATTGTTAATTAGTTATATACTTGTATGCTTAGTGCTTATCTTGATATAAATCATTTGGATTTAAACATATATTCAAAATAATATTTGGTCGACTTTAAAATTAAAACCGCCCATTGCAATCAAATTCCAAACAAGTGTCTCCTTTCGATGAATGACAAAAAAAAGTCAACCAATCGATTCGACTCCGAAGAACTGCTTTTGCTAAAACTCGAGCACGTTGAATCGATCATCAAAAGAAGAATTAGGCCAAAAATTAGAATACATTCCGGGAAAATCAAACTTCCATCGAAACCGTCCATTGCAATCAGGCCCAATTAACATTTATCTCTTGGGTGATTCTATTATTTCTTATCACAACCGTTTCATATTTAAAATTCCAATAACACCCTTAAATTCATTTTACACCCTCAATTTTAGGGCTTGTTTCAACACAGTCAAGCCGCCATCTTCCATCTTTTCTTTTTTCCTTTTCACAATCATCATCATCATAATTTGTTTAATTTATAAAGCCTCCATTCATTTTTCTATTAAAAACTCTCAAATTTTTTTTCATAATAGATATATACATGAAAACTGATAAATGACGGAATTGCTCAACAAAAACACCATGTGAATGATTGAGTATTTTTAATGTTTGATTTATGAATTGTTATTTGAAAATTTCTCATGGATTTATTGAGAATTTATTATATTTTTATAATTGTTCTTTTTATATTTCTTTTATTGTCTAAGAGATTACTAATTGTTTGATTAATATATTTTTCTTTCGTACCATTGATTTACAAGTTTTTTATTCGAAAAAACAGAAAATAAATCAAACACCATTATTGATCTTATAAGGTAATTATTTTTTTAATATATTTGTCAAGCATCTATGTTATTTTTTACTTTTCATATATATCAGTAAAACATTTATGTTATTTTTTACGTTTCACGTATTATCACATACTATAAGGTAATTATCTTTTTTTTTTTTTTTTAAGTAAAAAATTTTAGATTTCAAATACTTACAATTTATGAATTAGGAAGATGTTGGTTGTGAAAAGAAAAAAAATAAGGTGAAAGATGATGATGATACAAAAAAAGATGCAAATAGGATTGTAGAAATGAATTTTAAGGATAAAATAGATATTTTAAATGTAAAATGATTGTAATAAGAAATTTCATGACCGTGAATAAAATTACCTTTATCTCTTATATTAGTTAAATATGAGGCCAGCCCGTATATATGGGTCAGACCCAATGAGAAAGCCCAATAACTGGACAGAATTTAGCCCTCTTCTCTCTATTTTCTTCTACCCGGAGTATCCATCGGAGAATATATCACCGGAGAAGAATGCTCGGAATTTCCTACGGCGAACTGTTCCTAATTGTAGGAGCTACGGCTGCTCTTATCGGTTCTCTCTCTCTCTCTCCCTCTCTCTCTCAACGAATTTACATGTCTCTACATATATAATACTACGTGTGATCGCCGATTGTTAATCAGTCTCCAGTAAAAAAATCATTCTATCAATTATTCTCTATAGATTCCGACGCTTGATTGTTTTATCCGTGATTTAGCATATAGGTTTGCTATTTATTATGCGAAAATCACTTCTTTTTATTCTGATAATGGAATTTAAATAAAAATTAGGGCCAAAGGATCTCCCAGTCATAGGTAGAGCAGCGGGGAGGTTAGCTGGGCGCGCGATTGGATATGTTCAATTGGCACGGGGACAATTCGAAAGTGTTATGCAACAATCCCAAGCTCGACAGGTTTTCCTTTGCATGTGTTTGGTTTATTTATTTTCTTAACACGCATTTGCCCTAATTTTATTGTTTGTATTATTGTTTAATCATTTTCAGCCGAAATTTGTGTTGTATTGTGCAACTAATTTGAGAAATGGTGTTAATGCTGGTGTTCATCAATTGCATGCCATTTTGTTGGATTTAGTTTGGTCATTAATTTAAGGTGATGTTGATGATATGCCGATTTCATGTTTTACTGGAGTGTTATTTGCAGATTTAGTGTTTCTAGATATGATACATGGTTGTTTTAAGTGGGAATAGTAAATATACTCTCCAACTCTTTTTCTAAACATCACAAGGGTGCAATGTTTTCCGCTTTGTTTGAGACATCATAATGCTTTTCCCGAATTTCATTTTTGATTTGAAATTTTTGAAGTGATCTCACAGGTGCATAAAGAACTGCAAGATACAATGGCTCAATTAGATGCTATACGCCATGAAATTCGATCAATCTCCTTCATGAATCCTGGTCCCTTGACAACAAGGCTAGTTGATAATATTGCTACCCAACCACCTGTGACTAATGGTATCTATTTTGTTTAACCTTTTTGTGTGGTACTCAAGTTGTCCTCTTTTTCTTGACATTTAGTTTCACTTCCAATTATAGTAGAAAAGGAATCTTCAAAACCACCTCCTCTAGACAGCACTGTTAAAGTTGAGAGCATAGAGACCACTAGAATGGCCAAGGTAACTTTGTACCTGTAATATTTCTAATGCAAGATTTCTTCTCCTGTTTGATGAATTTTTCGTATTACCCTAAGGATCACAGTTCGACAAATGTGTCGTGGTCTGATCTACATGGCCAAGCAAGTGCATATGCAAGATTGGCTGAATCCACACCATTGGCTCCGAATTCCATTCATGAAGCTCTTAATGAGCTAAAGGATGATTCTGGCCAGTTCATTGTTCTGCCTATTTCAGCTGAAAGTGCGAAATTGTTGCCTAGTAAAAAAGGTGAGCATATCTAAGATTCTTTTCTGATATTTTCATTATAATACTTCAATCTAGTTTTGGCTATGCTGCACCAATCTTCTTTTTTAATTTTCTAGTCAACAATATCTATCATATAATGCACACAAATCAAGGTCTTTGTGAAGCTTGTAATCTTTTACGTATTATTAACAATTATTCGCATTCACAATTTAACAAGAACTTGCTAATAAGTTTGCTTTCAGGTGATGTAAGGGGATCCGACATATTGTTGGAGGCAGTACTTGAAGAAGACGTGGCACACAGTGCGAAGGGTTTTTTCTCTCAGGCTCAAAACCAAATCAAAAGTGAATGAATAGGTAGCATTTTCTCTTTTTTCTGCAGTTTGTTTTATCATCTTGAGGCAGCCTTGATGTTTTTTTCTAAATGAATCAATGCCACTCCTGTTAGCCAATATGCTGGACATTATATCACTTAGTTGAGAAAGGGCTATAATCTTCCTGCTTTGTGCCTGAATTAGAACTATATCATGCAAAAGTGAAAATTGTTGAGCATCAACCTTACACTTTTACTTGCATGGCTTAAGAACTGACGAGGGCAAAGCAATTAGACTAGAAGAAGAGTTTATGGTGTTAAACATGAGCGTCTTTATTGTATTGTATTCAGAATTAGATTTTCTCATCATTTTCTTGCTGCTCCTTTCTCTTTCTTTCCATTAATCTCAGGAGTATGACGGTTTTTGGATAGGCTTCTGCTTTGGATGTTCCTCCTCCTTTTCTTCTTCATCATCTTCTTTTGGTCACTAGCTGGAAGTTTCCAGGAAGTGAAGCTCCATCATATCTTAATGGAAAATTTTGTCATACTTGGAACCACAGCCATAATATCCATTATCAATACGACTATTTATATATCCAACAGTAGTATGTATCGTGGATGGCTTCCATCAGAGGCTTTCATTCAGAGTGCATGGAAGCAACAAGCTTCGAATCCTTCATCCACAGTAGCCTAACTTCTTAGCCCTTTTTTTTGCTTTTTTTTTTTTTCTTTTTTGGCACTTGCTCTTTATTTGACTACAAGCAGTTTTTAAAAGGCCCTAGCATCTAATGGGACTTTGGCGAGTCAGTTGGGGCCAAGTCGTGGCTAATTTGGAAAAAGCTGGGGCGGCAATTGTGCTTTCGTAAGTGGACTAGGCGTGGCCTTTTAGAACACTGAATGTTTCAAGATTAGCTATATAGCTTCTAAATATTTCCTTGTCATGCATGTGCTATGAATATTGGATATAGTTAGTGCCCATTTCAGTTACATATCTAAGTATTGGGAAACCTCACTCTTCTTTATTATGGAACCAATTCTGCTTTACTTGGTATCACTGCATAAAGCATAGCACATAAACTTGTATGAAATTTATATCAATATACTAAAGGTGCATTCCATTATAGATACCGAAGGAAACACTGACATGTTACGTTTCTCCATAAAGAATTCTGTCGTCATGTGATATTACACGAGAATCTGCATCATTAGATTTGTTGATTCTCATTCTTGGTGGAATCGCATTCCACTTCTTTTGTCTTGCTCTTATTCTTTTGTTATAAATATGATTATCTTTTCCTTATTTTGGACACTCTTATTAATACTGACATCACACTGTTATTTGGAACCTGAACATATTGCCATGTGATAAGTCGGAGGAAGGTGAGGATGACAATTTTTTTTAGACATTTTTCTAAGAGAGATTTTTATGAGGCCATCTTATGGATTTAATTTTTAATTTCGTGAGATAGATTAATCCATAACTGGCAATCTAGATTGACATGTAAAAGAGTTTGAGTTTTAGGTAGTGGCCTAGTGGGCCTTGTTATGATATTTTATGAGATCATTTTATGGATTTAATTTCGCGAGATGAGTTAATACATAGCCTGCAACCTAGAGGTTGACGTGTAAAAATGAATTTGAGTTGTAGGTAGTTGCTTAGTAGGCCTTTGTGTTTCAGAATTATATCTGTGAGACGGTCTGATATAATAAGTTTTTGTGTGTTACTCAAAAGGACTTGGTCTCAAGAAATATATGTTCACACTAAAGAGAGATGCTGCTGTGCAACTTGTGCACGGATCAGTGGATCCGTGCACAACAATCCGGATCAGTTCTGGCCACACACGCATCACAGGACGCGCTCCAAACAGCTGGCGCATGTTAACACGCCATTAATTAAAAAAAAAAATCATTTTACTGTTCATCGTCTTTTCATGCGGATTTGGGGGAAAAACTAAGACAACCATTGTTCATGGTATGCTTTTCTTTTACCATGAAAACAGACTAATACTCTAATTTAATTTCGATCCATTGACATAACGTCGAATATTGATCAAATTTCGACCATAAACACAAATATTGTTTCTGAAAAAATAAAATTCCGCCATTGATGAAGGTTTGAAGATGAGACAGTGGTTGATGAAGGTTTAAAGTTGATATAGTGTTCAAATACCCATTGATTGAAGGTTTTAGTGTTTGAATTGAAGATTGAAGGACGAATCTCAAAAAAATTTGGGAGAACTGCGATATCGATTAACAAAATCGCGAAGGAAAAGTTTCCGCCATTGATACAGTGTTATGTATAAATTATATAGTACTGTTATATAAATTTATGTAGTACTGTTGTGTTATTTTAGTCATACGGTTGTGTTTATTGAGTGGTACTGTTATGTATAAGTTAGTAGTACTGTTATCTATAAATTATATAGAACTGTTATATTAATTTATGTAATACTGTTGTGTTATTTTAGTGATACGATTGTGTTTATTGAGTGGTACTGTTATGTATAAGTTAGTAGTACTGTTATCTATAAATTATATAGAATTGTTATATTAATTTATGTAATACTGTTGTGTTATTTTAGTGATACGGTTGTGTTTATTGAGTGATACTGTTATGTATAAGTTAATAGTATTGTTATGTATAAATTATATAGTACTGTTGTGTTATTTTAGTCATACGGTTGTGTTTATTGAGTGGTACTGTTATGTATAAGTTAGTAGTACTGTTATCTATAAATTATATAGAACTGTTATATTAATTTATGTAATATTGTTGTGTTATTTTAGTGATACGGTTGTGTTTATTGAGTGGTACTGTTATGTATAAGTTAGTAGTACTGTTATATATAAATTATATAGAACTGTTATATTAATTTATGCACTCAACAACAGAGACATGAAATTTGTAAAAAATCAGAAAAAAAAAAACAGAGAATGTCAGATAGAAGAACACGATTACAAATTCGAACTAAGTTTGCGGAGAGAAGAAGACGATTACTGAAATTTGCAATGTGAGAGAGAAGAAGACGCTGAAGAAAATGAGTTTGTACTGAAATTTTGAGAACTTGAGTTTTTCTTCTGAGAGAGAAGAAGACGCTGAAGAAGGAGAGAGATGAGAACTTGAGTTTTTCTTCTGAGAGAGAAGAAGACGCTGAAGAAGGAGAGAGAAGAAGACGCTGAAGACGCGTGAAACTTCTGCCTGTGTGTGAGAGAGAGAAAAAATAAATTGTGGTGGGCTGCATCATATAAGTTTGGACCTGAATTTATATATATGATGGGCCAGCTGGGTTGGATACCAAATTATGGTGCACAGATCTTAGATCCGTGCACCTCGTGCACAAAAGTGTTTGCCCACACTAAATTTAAGATCATCATCATTTTAATGAATATGGTAGTGTAATTGCACAAATAATAGTATTTGCAGCATATTATCCCAAAATAATCTCACTTAAAAGGGGACGTTTAGTTTTATACCCACTTGGCCACTTTGTAAGGAAAAATGAAATACCTTCATATATTTGAAAATAAAATTATCCATTTTGTCTCATAAAAATATCGACATGCTCTTAAATCAATTGAATTCTCTCACGGCCCGGGCATTGAGATAAAGTTATGGACCATTGAGACAAATTATGAACTATCAACACAAATTTGTTTTGATACTTTGGAGTATTGACTCTTGAGACAAATTGATCAAGATGGTCCGAAGCATCTAGGCAAATAGGTCCCGAGTCTCAAAGCTCCAATGACATTGAGACAGGCTTCAAGACAATTGACTGTCGAACGCCAATTCTTTCCACAACACTATAGTTATGTCTATATCATAGTCCTAAACAATGTTGAAAGCAATTGCAATTCAACATTTTGAATGATTACCCTCTTTGAATTTGAAGTGAAATAAATGTTGGATTTTTTTTTTTTTTATAAGCATGCTGCAAATTCTTATCATGAAACAATGATGTCTCCTTTTGATTTTGACAATTGATATTTGATAATGGTCCACTTGTTTGGACTTTGGATTTTGTCTCCAGCTGCAAGATTTTCCACTACTCTTCCATGCTAGAAAATAGGTTTTAAATATGACTTTAGTGTGAGTTAGACAAAGTAACATAAAATTCTTTCGGATAGAAAATCGTCTGGTCTACTGACACAGTGACACATGATTAATATATGAAAGTTTTAAGCCAAATTATTTATAATTTTCTATATGACACTTGATTAAATCATAATTAATTTTAAAAGTGGATTTATGAGGTCTTACAGTCTACAGATACTAATCATGCAATACTCGAACGAGTATATCAGGTGCAGTTTTTTTTTTTGATCGGCAAAAATGTTTTATTCCAAAAGAAAAAAGTTTTTGGATATATATGATATCTTATTATATTTCTATTAGTTATAACTTGTAAACATATTAATAAAGTATAACAATACAACTAATTTATATGTTTTTGAATTTTTAAAATTTTCATAAACCTAAAATCACATAATATAATAATATAATATTTAAAGTAAATTAATAACTAGATGAAATATTTGATACTATTAAATGAAGATAAATCAAATAAAAGTAAATAAATAAATAAACACCACAAAATTAAATCAAAAAGAAAAAAAAAAAAGTTGTGAACAGTTGGTGACAACTTTACCATCTACTGTTCACCTGTGGCTAATTGAGCCAAAAATTGAGGCTCCATTAGAGAGGCTTTTGCCTCAAAAATTGAGTTTGCCACCAAAATAGAGGTGACATTGGAGATGTCCTTAGTGCTCAAATGAAAGAGTCGAGGAAATTGATTTTTTAGTGAAGTTCCCCCAGCCCAAACCCCATTCCAAAAACTAGCCACAACCATGCCCCCTTATTCCCGAGTCCCTCTACCGACCAGACCAAGAACTCCTACTACTTAAAGTAAATATACCGTCATCCCCCAGTCCAGACCCCCATGAATAGAGTCGACATATCAGGTGCAGTATTCATTATTTATAAATTCACAATACGATACAACGTATGTCATTTGTAAAACCGACTTGGATATTGAGTGCTTGGTTGTGTTCAAAAGTCGTTCTTGTTTTCTATAACTTCTGTTTTTTTTTTTAAAGAAATCCATTTATATCTGTACATATAGCCAACTCATTGAATATCTTGAATTTTGTTTTTGTTGGAGTTACTACAATGAATTGTCAATTCATTCATTATAAAATATTATAAGAAATCCTCTCACAAATTAATATTCTCACAAATTTGATTATGTGAGATGGAGTCCAACTATACTCAAAATTTTTCTTTTTGATTTTGATGTTTGTTTTCGTATCATGAATCTTGTTTCAAGCTAATATGTTTGAATCTAATTGGGATTCGAGGTGGTGGTTGAACTAGATCCTTTAAGCTAAATTCATTTTCGTAAGTCAATTTTTATTTTATAAATTATGGATTGTGAGTTGACTTGTTTCATGAAATTAAATCTAAGTTGGTCTTATGATATTTTTGCACATTCTTGATTCTTGCAATATATTATCTCATCTACCTCAATTACAGAAATATAAAAAAGACACTATTACTCTTAAAAAATGTCATGTGAGCATCAATAATTGAATTATAATATTCTTATTGGAATGTGAGGATGGCTATAAAACTAACATGACAAAGAGAGTGTAATTATTATATTTCAAAAATTTATATGAAATGGTTATATGAATATATTTTGTGTGACAGAGCAAAAAAAAAAAAAATTCACTAAATAAGTATTTAGAAAATAGTTTAAAAGTAAAATGCAACCATCCCTTTTGTTTTTTTAACCTTTTCAAATATAACACATATTAAATCCGAGATAAACTTGGTGAAAACACCAACCAAAAAAAAGAAAAGAAAAATAAAAATTTATTCCTAAAAAAATATAAGGTTAGAAACTTCCTGAAAGGGCAGAGAAGTAAATTTAACGGAAAAAATGGGTCATTTCAAAATTGGAACCATTTTTAAGGGGAGAAAAGAAAAGGACCCCCGCTTTTCCGCTCTCCTTTTCTCTTTCGCTCTCACTGCTCACTACAGTACAAGCTGCTTCTTTCTCTCTCTAAAAACACACGCACACGGTAGCGCGCGCCTACATATACACATAAACTCGAACAATTGGTCCGAAATCATCAGCAGTGGATGCAATCGTTGAATTCCAGCTCAAACTCAATCAACGATCCAAGTTCAGACTCATCCATGGCGAACAATCCAGGTGAAGCCCCGTCCGACGACTTCCTCGAGCAGATTTTAGGGTTTCCGAGCTATGCCACCGGAGACGACGCTAATTTGGAGGGAAACGAGTCCGCACCGGCGGCGATGATGCTGCAGCTCGGCTCTAGTGACGGCTCGTCTCACTTGGGCCCCATGGGAGTCGGTCTCGGCGTCGGCATCGGCGGAGCGTACGGAGTTGGGAGTGGAGGAGGTGGGTTTCCGTTGGGGTTGAGCTTAGAGCAGGGGAAGGGAGGGTTTGGCGATGCCTCGGGGAGTGGGAACAGGTTCCTGCGAGACGATCACTACGATTCCCGCGGTTCCTCTGTTGTCAAAACGGTAAGGATTTAAGAATAATATGTGTGTTTTATCAATTACGGTTCATTTGGATTTTAATTGGTATTTCTGCTTGGGGAAATCGGCAACATTTTGAGGTTAAATGTATTCTTATTATGATGGTTTTTCTATGGATATCATTAGACCAATAGAAATCCCTTTTAAATTTGCAGGGTTTTCATGCTCAGCAGATGACAAATACAGTTCCTGTAGCTCCCCATCCTCCTGCTATTCGCCCAAGGGTGCGAGCTAGGCGAGGCCAAGCAACGGATCCACACAGTATAGCAGAGAGGGTATGCATGACTGGTTTTAGACAATTGCTTTTAGAGTTGATTAGTCATAATTTTTTTTTTTTGGTTATAATCAAAACCTATTAGGATATCGTTAGTTTTAATAAGTTAATTACAGTGGTAAACACCATAAATTATATGCTTATAAATTGATGAGTACTTAGATAGATCACCAGTAGCTCCTAAAGTTTCACTATAGTAAATATCATTTCGTAGGGTCTTGAGGAAAGTCTTGTTTCATTGGGCTCATCTTAGGTAAATGAGGGATTTTAATGTAGCGTTTTCTTATTACAGCTGCGGAGAGAAAGAATAGCTGAAAGAATAAGAGCATTGCAAGAGCTAGTTCCCAGTGTCAACAAGGTCAGCTTTCCCTTATCTTGATAGCACATTAAAACTTGTGTATTTGGAGCAACTTGCCAAATATATTCCACTATTGCTCTATTGTATTATCCATTTTTGCAATGAAGCATTCGAGTTTATTTTATTGTATAATGTACTTTCAAGAAGATTTTGCTCATTCCTGAATGGAATATCTTCTTCAGACTGATAGAGCAGCTATGCTTGATGAAATTGTGGATTATGTGAAGTTCTTGAGACTCCAAGTTAAGGTAGACAAGTATACCTCTTTTTTGGTTTTACTCAGATTCAAGTATGCTGTGTGTGTTTAGTGTAGATGTTTCTTATGCATTGATATAGTTAGATTCGGCCTTTACAACTGCCTTTGGCACTACTCCGTATTATGTATCTTGCATGGCTGCAAAAATGATTTAGCTTTTTACCATCTAAAGGTTGTCAGGCTCACTTTAATCACAATATTGAAATTACTTGTCCAATTCTTACCTTTTTTTTTTTTGGCTCTGATGGCTTCATATTACGGTTGATTATCAGGGGTGGGCTGAATTTAACATCATTAATTTTTCTTCTGTTGGGAAGTCATGATTATACCAATGTTACTATATATTATATAAACCCTCTTAATGAACAAGGGACTGAGGGATAATTTCTTGTTATCTTTCTTTAAGCATCACAGTACTTTTTCCTGATTTCCATTTAATATGTATGGCTTCCTTTTACTGAATAGGTGTGTCATCACTTCAAATTTCTTTACATAATTTAGTTGCACTTTTTTCCATGTGTAATTTTATTAATCTTCCAGGTGTTGAGCATGAGTAGATTGGGGGGAGCTGGTGCAGTGGCCCCACTTGTCACAGACATCCCAATATCATCTATAGAGGTAATAACTTATAACCAAAAATAATATTTATTTACTACAAGCGTATTTCTGTGCTTTCTCTTATACCATCTTTATGGCTTACTCTAAAAGGAAGAAGGCAGTGACAGTGGAAGAGCTCAGCCAGCCTGGGAGAAGTGGTCAAATGATGGTACAGAAAGACAGGTTGCAAAACTTATGGAAGAAAATGTAGGGGCTGCTATGCAACTCCTTCAATCTAAGGCACTCTGCCTTATGCCCATATCTCTTGCCTCGGCTATCTACCACTCGCAAACTCCAGAAACTGTCACACTCGTGAAACCCGAGTCTAACCCCCCATCATAATCCTTCAAACTGCCACATCCATTAATCGTCCAACTCAAGCCAAGCTCCCTAATTCCACCCCATTTCGATTGGTTTCTCACGCTCTGTCCCCACCATTTTTAGCTCTAATCAAAGACCAGGTTGACTGTGTTCAAGATAAAGGAGGCTTACGCTTATGTCCTTGGTTCAATTGGAGGTGAGAATGTCAAACTTCCCTTTGATATGCCCTGTTTTTTTTCTATCAATGGTGGGATATTTGGACAAATTGTTGGTGATGAAAGCATTTACAATTTGGGGGGGGGGGGGGGGGGTGTTTCTGATTTTGTTAGTGGATTTGGGGCCCTTTACCAATGTATAGATATCGCAATCGTAGTTTTACTTCCCAGTGCAAGTGGAGACGGATGATAGAATAGATAATGTTTGTTTTATCCCGAAAAGTAGGAAGCTTAGTCCAACAGAAATCAGTTGTGTACCATTGGTCTTGTGGACATGGTGGGTTGATTTCAACAGGCTATATCTGACTTCTCTATCTATATTTCTGTATCAAATATCGATTGTGTTGCCTAATAGCTAATACGGACCGCTGTGGTCTTTTAGATGGTACACCTAATGAACGGCATAAGGTGATTTATCTACGATAGATTTGAATCTAATTTGTGTGTTTCTAGATAGTGGATAAACCATGTAATTCTTGCATGTTGCATCTTCGTGTTGAAACGAAGCCAGTTGACTCGGTACTATGTGCTTAAAGATCGAAAGGTACTATGTGCTTAAAGATCGAAAGATTACGAATTGTGATGGTCATTGCCTGGATATTTCATATGGGCACCTCCTCCTTAAACACCTGATCATGTCACTAAAAACACAGACGCCTCATGAGCAATACACATCAAATACTCGTTTCCTGTACAATAAGCTCTTGTAAACGTTTGAGGTGCAGTCAAGCCATCAACAATTAGTGTTTTGATTAAGTTATTTAAACGATCTTATAAAATATTTATCGTAATTTAAAAATCGGTTTAGTATTTAGAAAAATAAGATGTTAGAATTTAAATATTATAATGTAAATGAGTTGGGCAGAATAAAATCTTATTTTAAAAATAAAATTGGATTTCCTTGCTCAAGTGCTTATAAGCTTAATTGAATACTCTATATGGTGGGCAACTTTACCACAAATGCAATAAATGACACGAACACAAATTTTTTTTTAAAAAGAAAAAGGTTTAGTGTTTGAGTCTACTGTATTTGTATTTTATTGTGTTGACCCGCTGGCAAAAAGGAAGTTTGTGTTATAATCGTGTCAACCTATTAATTTTGATTAAAATCAATAGAACATATAATTAATGTTTTAATGACATAACACACTAAGTTAGTGACATGATTTATTGTAAATTTAAAATTTTAAAATCCATTTCTATGTTATGAAGTTCTTACTGTTAAACTCTTTATAATTAATTATATGGCACAAACGTGTATTAGCATGTAGTATAGTGAATCTGGTTTTTGAGTAATATATTTTTTGTCATGTCATGATTTATCAACACAAATAATTCTTCAAGGTTATAGTGTATTATCATGTTGTGTCGTCATTACATTGACATGAAAGATGATATAGTTTACACGATTTGTCATTTGTGTGACTGAGCTACATACCAAGTGTGATGGATCAGAAACTTCTGAAGTTCGGTATTGTTTTACTCAAAAGCGACGCAAAGTGACTACAAATTGACCCACTTATGCAACTAAAGCGACGTAAGTCCCTTTCAGATGTGTAATATGTGATACATTTTGAAAAATCATTCATTAATATTTTTTTCATTTGATCAAACCTTGTTATCACACATCCCATAACCTAATCCCTTTTCCTGCAAAAGGCTTTCTAAAGCAGTAAGATCGAAAAAAAAGTGCATCAAGATCAAGCAAAAGCAGATATAACCATCCATTCCTCAACACTGCAGCTGTAAACCTCAAGATTCCAAACTCTCAGTTGGGATATAAATGAAGATTATCATGCAAGTGAGGGAAATTGAAGCTTAACTCAAAAATATTTGCAAGGAAAGGCAAGGTTTCCAATGCCTTGGCCATGACATTGATGCGAAAATGAATAACTCAGCACACTAGTACGTATCATGGCTGACAAGAAGAGCCAAAGAAGACAAAATCAAAATCGCAATGAGATTCGGGTAATCAACATCTTACACCCTATGGATGCTCTCAGCTTCCAATATTTTTTTCATCATTATTAGGAACAACAAGGTAAAATTCAACTTGTTCAGCAGGCATCAAGATCCCGACATGGAGGAGGCTTAGGCTCGCCTAACAACGTAGTGTTCCCTCCTTCTGGTCCAGAATTGATGCGTTGTGGATTTTGTGTACCACGCTGAAAAATAAATAAATAAATTTATATGATTAAAATATAGCAACGGCATGATTAACTTTAGCAATAAAGCACTCATAGTTGTCTTACCGGTGGCTTCTCCCCTCGTTTGAAGGCCTCCACAATCTCAACAACTCGCTTTGGAGTAACATCTTCCTGTAACAATCAAAACGATACTTAATGATTAACATCTGAATCTTTTACTCGTACAGTGTAACAACACTGAATGAAATGGTACTCACATAATAATTATAGGTATATCCTTCAGAGCCATTGGAGTAGTCAGCAACTGTTATCATTGGAGCATTCACGCAACATCCCTAAGGAAAATTATCATCCCCATTAGAGAAGAAACAAAGTGTCAGTTTCTACATGATATAGTTAGTAGGGTTATCGGTTGATATTGAGACTTCTAACTCGCTCGTGCTCCAGCACTAGTTATCAGTTCTGATGATCTTAGTGTTGACTTAAATTTATAGATGATGAAGAGGGACTCCCAATGCCCACAAAAGAACGAAGTGTTAACAAACTTTTGCGAATTTAAACTGCATATTAGTCTATCATGGTGAGTGAAACACTCAACAAACACTTGTTGTGAGGGTTATACAGATAAAATTATGGGAAAATATTTTATATTATTGTCAAATGCAACTCTGATAGTAGAGCAGTCATATCTCTCATTCCATATGGGGAAGAAATACTTCCATTAGTGGTCAATGGGCAGACCAGAAAAAGCAGAACAAGCATGACATGGCAATGATAGAAAAGATTCCCATGAAATGACTCACCATACATTCCATTTCTCCGACAGAAAACAGGCCATCCTTAGTTACTTCTGCAATTAGTGAATTCAAATTACAATCAAAACAAGCTCAAGAAGATTCCACTTTTCAAAGTCACAATGGAGTTCCAAATAAAAGAACAGGAAAAAAGTTATGCAGGACTTTACCATTGCGCTTTACCCCCAAGTGTTTCAATAATGCTTCTTCAATATCTCTAGAACCGCGTATCATGCAAGGAGTAGTGCCACACACCAAAAGGTGGTACCTACCAACCTTAAAGTACCAACAAGTAACTCAACTAATGAGAATTTACACAACACAGCTGCCACATCTTAAATATTATCATTAATTTGATGCAGGGTTAAGTTACCTTAGTTCGGTTGAACATTGAATAGAAGGTTGCAACTTCAAATACACGAATGGGAGCTACTCCAATGACCTTAGCGACCTTTAATGATGACAGGAAAATTAGAACAGGTTCATTCATATAAATGGATAATCTGGTCTAATCATACTTATCAGGTATCTCAATACCATATTGAAGCATCAGGAAAGACACCATATCTTACAAATCATTAGATCAGTAATTAGAGCTTTCATGGGAAACATTAGTTTAGCATCTCACACTACTTTGTTAGAATGGGGTGACAAATTGACATCATAACCATAACTGACAAGAAGACAGAAACTAACAATGATGAAAGTGAGAGTCACCAGAGTAATAGGTTAAAAGTAGTGTAAAACCAAAAGCACTTCTTTTCATAATCTTTGATCGGTTTCTTTAGCAAAGATGATTTACCATCTAGATATGTGTGCGTGTGTGTTGTTATTGCTGTTGGGGTTTATCCTTTCTAGGTTCATTTACTAATCAAATGAACTTTCCAATTCTTTAGTTTTACCTTGCAAGCAGAATTGCTTACAATCTCCAAAAGGAAAACTTGTGGAAAATTGAAATTCTGCTACCCTGAATAGTGAAAGAGCTCACCTTTTTTTTTTTTTTCCCCGACAATATCCTACCAAGTAAATCTATACATTTTACTGCATTTCTCTATCTCATAGCTGGAAAAGAGATTCTGATCATAATTTTTTTTTTTCTTTTCAATCTCAACATCATAATGAAACAACTTTACCACTAAATATAATCTAGTTCTTGTGTCTTGCATATTCTAAATTCATGCCACTAACACAAATTAAATTAAATCAAATCATATCAACCAAATGCCAGAAAAGTGTTTGAACTTTGAACATGGCATCAATCTTATTCAAGATTTCACACACACACACACACACAAAATGTATAAATAATATTCTATTCAGACTTTGATGCATTAATAAGTCTATTAGCACAAGTATATTGTAATAACTCATACTAACATACATGATTCATTGCTGAAACCGGAAGCCAACCTCCATGTTGCTGTTGTGCAAGATCAAGCAAAGGAATGACAGCAGATTGCTTATAGTTGGAAGGATAGTGGGACATTATCTCATTAGCCTGTGCAAAATGAACACCTGATATAGTTACCATCCAATATTTCAGATGATTTAATAGGGACAGCGTTTATAGAGACATCATTAATAATGAGAAAACAGAAAGAACAATTATGAATTATGAGCTGTGCTTAAAATATTGCAAGGTAGAAATCTCATCATATCCTTCATTAAAAAGAATTTCCTAGAATAATCAGAGCGATGATCAATCACATATGCTACTGGTAGGCATTTTCACCATTGCAGTGCCACTATTTCGGCTAATTTATAAGAGGAACTCCCAATAGAAGATAAAAGAATTCTAAATCAAAACATATTAGCTTACAACAAGGATCACAGCATAAACACAATGGTTATTAACATGTATCATTACTCCAGCCGAGTTAATCACATTCTTGATTACTGTAAACCACCAAGCCAAACGCCATTTCTCCCTTATACTAGCTAAAGACAGTTAAGGGTTCTACGATTACTGAAGCACCTAATTATACGCATTCCAATTTGAAATTTAAAAGGGGAAAAATCAGAACTTTTTAATAATCTGAAACAATGAGTAACTAACCTTTTCCTTGTTCGCTTCCGTGAATTCCCATGGAAGGTCTGGATTGTTATCCGGACTATCAATGTGCTGATTACCAGAAACTCATGCATCAAATTTCTCCAAAAAAAAAAAAAAGGTATGCTAATCTAATTCGCAGAGGCAAAATCTGATCCAGTAAAAATAATCACAACTCACATAGTTCAGCGCGGTCGAGAACGATCTGGTCACCTGAAAAAAAAACCATTTCGAATGAAAAAAAATGGGGCAAACAAGGGGGAAAAATCGATAAAATCGAGAAGCACAAAACCTGGGGAAGCTGACAGAAAGCTTGACGGATCTCAGAAAGGCGTTGAGCGGCGAGACGGCGCAGCATCCTGTTTCAATCTGAAGGATTCCGAGCTGTATCAACTGGAGAAGATGCAGAGATTATTAGGAAATAGATAGAAATCGAGGTTTCAACTTAGTTCTTCTAAAATTAACGGGGTGCGTAGTGCGCCAACTTCGTTTAAGGAACGTGTTTTACACAAGACCACAATTTGGTTCGGCCCACTTAATTTATGGGCCGTTTACATTTATTTGATGGATCCGTTGACGGGTCCGATCCATTTCAGGTCCAAATATGTGACGTTAATATTTTTTTATTTTTTAATGTTTCTTTAATGGTAATAAATATTTTGATGTTAATAGGTGGTGGAACACAAATTAATTTATAATTATTTTAATTAGTTGTCAATAATATTAGTTAAATTTTATTTCTAGGACACGTATATCTTTATACAAAAAACCCTTTTAATTATTTATGTCTTAGACTATGATTTTGGTCACAACCCTTTTCCATATAAAGAAAAAACGATTTTGTGCTAAAAAAAACATTGTTTTATGCTATATATACATATATATATATAATAATGATAAGAAGTCCATCGTTGGGTTTCTTATGGAGCCAATCTGGCTTATGTGGCAACACACGTATGTTTTAAGTTCCGCGATATTCTACTTAGCGTGATATTCTTTTCTATGTAATTTTTTTTTTGTTTTTTACGCGCTTTTTTTGTTTTGTTTTTTACGTACATAATTTCTTTTTCTTTTTTTTATATAATTTAATTTTGTCTATCATTCTTTCTTATCTTATTTCATTTTTAAATAAACTTGTTTTCTTATTCATCTCAATTTTTTTTCTTATTCTATATCATTCTTTCTTAATTTATCCCATTTTTAGATAAAAAAATTTATTCATGTCAATTTTTTTTTTATTCTATATCATTCCTTAATTTTTTTTTTTCAAATTCATCTCATTTTGTCTTAGTAAATTTTCTTATTCTATATCATTCTTTGAATATATATTTTTTCAAATTAGTAAATTGTCAAATTTTTTTCTTCTCTTTTAGTTGCCATTAATATCAATAGTACTTTGGAAATATTTTTCTTTAATTGTACCTAAGATTAGAAATTGTGTAAAAGTTTCATATACTTATAGATTTTGATTTTGATGAGTAATCTCAACCATCTATTTTTTGAAATTGTAGATAAATTTAGAACTTGTCTAAAAATTGTTTAAAGGTTCTTATAAGAATTTTTATTGAGTAATCTCAACCATCTATTTTTTAATTCTATATAATATTCACAATGTATAAGAAGGTGACCAGTAGATTTTGATGAGTAATCTCAACCATCTATTTTTTGAAATTGTAGATAAGTCTAGAACTTGTCTAAAAATTGTTTAAAAATGGAGTAATCTCAACCATCTATTCTTTAATTTTAATATTCACAATGTATAAGAAGGTGACCAGAATATTTATAAATGATTCGAATCCAAACATTCTTATCGGTTGTTCTTGCATAAATATAAATAAACCTATCAAAATCTATAAGTATATGAAACTTTTACACAATTTCTAATCTTAGCTAAAATTAAAGAAAAATATTTCCAAAGTACTATTGATATTAATGGCAACTAAAAGATAAGAAAAAAAATTTGACAATTTACTGATTTGAAAAAATATATATTCAAAGAATGATATAGAATAAGAAAATTTACTAAGACAAAATGAGATGAATTTGAAAAAAAAATTAATGAATGATATAGAATAAGAAAAAAATTGACATGAATAAAATTTTTTATCTAAAAATGGGATAAACTAAGAAAGAATGATATAGAATAAGAAAAAAATTGAGATGAATAAGAAAAAAAGGTTTATTTATCTACAATTTCAAAAAATAGATGGTTGAGATTACTCATCAAAATCAAAATCTATAAGTATATGAAACTTTTACACAATTTCTAATCTTAGGTACAATTAAAGAAAAATATTTCCAAAGTACTATTGATATTAATGGCAATTAAAAGAGAAGAAATTTTTTTGACAATTTACTAATTTGAAAAAATATATATTCAAAGAATGATATAGAATAAGAAAATTTACTAAGACAAAATGAGATGAATTTGAAAAAAAAATTAAGGAATGATATAGAATAATAAAAAAAATTGACATCAATAAAAAAATTTATCTAAAAAGGGGATAAACTAAGAAAGAATGATATAGAATAAGAAAAAAAATTGAGATGAATAAGAAAAAAAGTTTATTTAAAAATGAAATAAAATAAGAAAAAATGATAGGTAAAATTAAATTATATAAAAAAAAGAAAAAGAAAAAGAAAAAGAAATTACGTACGTAAAAAACAAAACAAAAAAAGCGCGTAAAAAAAGAAAAAAAAGAAAAAAAAATTACATAGAAAAGAATATCACGCTAAGTAGAATATCGCGGAACTTAAAACATACGTGTGTTGCCACATAAGCCTCTATAAGAAACCCAACAGTAGGCTCCTTATCATTACTATATATATATATATATATATATATATATATATATATATATATATATATATATCTTCAATTAACTAACGTACTAATTACTAAATTAAAGCTCTACTATAACATGGAATGAAAAAGACAAGATGAGTCAAAAGATTTGTGATATTTCAATTTGGCTCGGAGCATTTTTTTTTCGGTGAAATGTTTACATTTTTTGGTCAATTTCAACGCAAACTCAAATGTTTTTCAATATTTCTTCGTGGATTTTCTGCTTAAATGCTATGTTTTGAGCCATTTAATGCTCCTTGTGTGATTTATGATGAATTTAAATAGTTTGGATGAGTAACTCAAACTTTTTTTTTTTATCAATCTTTGAATTTTGAGTAATTCATAATTTTTGTCAAAACTAGATTATGTATATGATGATGTAGATGCCTATTAAATTATATGTAAATGATATCGTTTTTAAATTAATCATGGTTTACTCATTTTAACCTAAACAATCAATATTATCACACTATTAATATGTATTATAGAATATATGTCATTCGAACTCATGTCGATATATCCTACCTATAATACATAATATATCAATATTATGATATATATATATGTATATATATTGTACATATATAAAAATATAAGTGTATTGTGGTGGATCCAATATTTATTGAAAAATCAGAAGGTGAAAGTCTTCTAAAATAACAAAACACCTTAGAAACATAAACAAACACCTAAAAATGTAAACAAAGGAATAGCACTTTTATCAGTGAAGTGCATCTTCCATACAAAAAAATATAAAAGAAAGGTGCCGATTCAAACTAACAAAAAGATAGCACAACAAACCACGCTTTCTTCACTCTTCATCGTCAAGCGATCCAGAATTTAAAAAATGAGGATACGAAAAAATAAACAAATTGTTAATAGAAAAAAATTTCTACATAAACATGGTTTGATATTTAAAGTTCAATGACAAAATATGCAAATACATAAGATATAAATAAAGATTCAAATATAATTACAAACTACAGTTTGATCTATCGAGTCTTCAATTTTTAGAAGCGATCTATCACATAATTATTAAGTATTTGTAAGAAGAACATATCATTCTCGTGAAAGTGGCTAAAAGGTCATTTAATAATTGATCGTCCATGCTAATTTGCTAAAATTATATAAAAATAAATATCTTCAATTCTATAACAAATACAACTACAATGATAATTCAAAACAATTTCAAAAAGAACTCACAATATATTTATCACAAATTTAATAAAATTCACACATGAAAAAACACAAATTCTAATTTATGAACAAACAACATCAAATCAACTAATTAATAAGTTAAACTAAACAATAGATGTGAATTAGTTAAAGGCAAAATCTTGGGTGAGACCATCTCACGGAATGGGATCCGTGAGATGAGTCGGGTCGGGTCGAACATAAGAAATTATGTAATACTTTTGTGTGTTATATAATATTTTTCTATATATATATGAGGTAATATTTTGGTATTATATGATGCATTTTGGATTTGGTTAAACTATAAGAAAATTTATAATATTTTTTCTGTATATCAGTTAATACTTTTCTGTATATCAGATAATACTTTTATATTATAGGATAATGAACCGAATTGGGTCGGGTCGGGTTTCAACAAAAACACATGGATCCTAGGGCGTCCCATGTGCTCTTCTTCCTTGCGTGAATTGTGTAATATGTAATATTTTTGTGTGTATTAGGTAATACTTTTCTAGAATAAATTTCATAACAAGATTCAATTTATAGACTAGTTCTCAACGTTAGACCAAATTTTTAAAGTTTCTTGAAAAGGGGCTCAATTTTGCATTTTTTTCTCAATTTAAGGCTTGAAATCTAGATTGTGTTCTCAATTAAAGACAAAGTTACATTTTTATTTACCTTTTATTTATATTTATAGATTTATTTATATTTCAATTTAGAAAAATTAAACCAAGTTAGTGTAATTTTTTAACGATCTTCATCGGTTTATATTAATTTATATAAAAAAAAAAAATTCAATTCATAAAATATAATTTAATTAAATTGATTAATATTAAAATTGATTTTCTATACTTTTATTCATAAAAATTAAGAAAATAAAGGAATCTTAAATTTATGAATTGCATTAATTAATTATATGTATATATATATATAAATTAATACTAGTCGGATGAAAATCGTTTTAAAATTGCACTAACTTGTCTTAATTTACCAAAAATATAAATATATAATGAAATATAAATAAATTATAAATATAAATATAAAAGAAAAAGAAAATAGAATTTTGTCTTGAATTGAGAATTCAATCTATTTTTCAAGCCTTAAATTGAGAAAAAAATGTTTAATTGAGCCCCTTATTGAGAAATTCTAAAATTTGGGTTTAGAATTGAGAACTAATCTATAGATTGGGTCTTGTTGTGAAATTTATCCTACTTTTCTATATATTAGGTAATATTTTGGTATTATGTACATAATATAATACAAAACTATTACCTCATATATATAAAAATATTACATAATATACACAAAAGTATTACATAATTTTTTATATTTGACCCGACCTGACCCGTCTCATGAAATGGTATCCGTGAGACGGTCTTACACAAGACTCACTGTGACACCCTATACCCCTCTGACGTATATTTAACAATAAAATATTCATCATGTAGACAGGTCATACTGACATTTCATTTATCCATATAAGTATAAGAATATTATTTAAAGACTAATATCGTATAAAATTAAAAACACATAACCAATATCTCAACATAGGTCATATTAAATACAAATCATGATACATGTGTTTCAAAATGCAAAATGAGGAGGAGGAGAAGGTTGCACGAGGCATCAGCCAGCCGACCTGGTATAGCGTGGCGTCTATATATACAAACCACCTCAAAAGAGCTATTGAACCTAAAACAATGTATATATGCGATTTTTATGAGTCGCAACTCAGTGAATATAAACCGTTAATTTAATTAAACAATAAACCAATAACAATCATTAACATTGATCATAAACATATGCAAATGCCACTATGTCCGGTTTATTATTCTGTGAACTGCTCAAGCTTAGATCTGTCCCGGGATTTCCAATATGCCATTGTGTATAGACCCGTAGGTCTCCAATATGATTTAGACCCATAGGTCTCCATTGTGTATATAGACCCGTAGGTCTCCAATATGAATTTGACCCGTAGGTCTCCAATATGATTTAGACCCGTAGGTCTCCATTGTGTATACAGATCCATAGCAAGACAGTCACAGACCTTTTAATTTCGTGCAATTGTAATGCAACACAACAATCATCTGAACATATGCTCACGTATACAAATACCAATATATCATTTGATCCAATGACAATTTCATATAAATACACATTTCTTATATAACACATATAACAAACGTTGCATATAGATCACATCACATTGCGTATAAATCACATATACGGTTTATACTCACCTGGTTATAATAAGTATCCGTTTGTTGCTCTGGTTCCTCTTCCTGTTCTACAGCCCGTGCTCCTATATGATTCAATGTCATTTAGCCTAATCATTCCTTTAACATATATTTCTATTATGCAATGAAATGCAATGCATATATGCTTTATTAACCATGTTCAGTATTTTCCCTATAACTTGAGCTATAAAATTTCGAGTCGAGCAAGGTAAAATTCTGTAGAAACTTAACATATAGCTCTACAACTTTCATGTTTAACATTTTTCAAAATTCAGTTTTCAATCTGCTTAAAATTAAGCCACAATCACATCATACATATATAATACTAAATTCTAGCAACCTTTATTCTTTTGACATTATCTCATTCAATATTTAACCGAGACATCTACGGTCTTCTTCTGCGTTTAGCTAAAAGATAGGGTTATAAATTTCATGTTTTAAGTTTTTCCTAATTCAGCCTATAAAGCTACCAAAATATCCGATGAATTACGAGAATTGGATATATATAATTCACTAATTTCTTTGTACCTTTTTGAGACAATCTTTGAGAATTCACTCCGATCAAATCGAAGAGTATGTTACCACGAGCTCCCTCTCAAAATCTGAAGAAAAACGGTGAAGAAACGAATCCAAAATCACAAACCTTCTCTCTTCTTTCTTTTCTTCTTTCCTCTCTGTTTTTCTTTCTTTCTCTCTCTCTGTTTCTGTTTTCCTTTCTCTGTTGGCTGCTGTACTTTCTCTTTCCTTTTATTTATTTACTTACTCCACCGAATCCACCGCCTCACTTCCTTTCTTTTGCTTTCCATTTTCTTTTTCTTTTCTTTTATTATATATATATATTATAATATTAATTAAATTTTATATTTCTTTTATTCTTTTCTATATTTCTAATTGATTTCTACTATTTATTTTCAAACCAAGTATTATTCTAAATTCTTTACGAATGCCAATATGATATGTTTTAATGCATCATGAAATGTATGCATGAAATGAATGTCAAATGACGTGTATGTTTTGGGTCGAGGATGTTACACTCACTCTCAGTTAAAACTGTAACAAGTTTGTTTGAAGAGTTTGATTATGCAATGTTATGTTTGTTTATTATTTAAGTAATTATAATAATTGTAATTACAAATTTTAATATGGGTGATATTTTTAAAAAATATATAATAATAATAATAATAATAATAATAATAATAATAATAATAATAATAATAATATTTTTTTTTTTTTAAATTGGGGGTACAAATGTACTCCTTGTCCCTAACTGGATCCGCCAGTGCCTGCAACCTTTAACAACCAAACCCCATGCACACCACATCAAGCCACACACCAAACCACCAAACCAAAGTGAAATCTTCAATTTTTTCTATTCAATCTCACGTAGAAATCTGGTGAAACTATTAACAAATAGAGTCAAAACTTCTATTTAGTCAATCTAACCTCTTCAATTTTTTTAATTCAATCTAAAATCTGGTGAAACTATTAACAAATAGAGTTAAAACTTACCCACTTATGGTTACGAATCACTGTTTTGAAACCACGATTTTATTATATTTTTAAGTTCCTTCATAATTTGAGAAACTAATGTTTCTTTACTTAATTTAATATTTTTAATTTTATTTAGATCTAGCATTGAGAAAAACTCATATTTCTTTACTTAATTTAATATTTTTTATTCTTATTTAGATCTAGCATTGAAAATTTTAATTAGCGTCTGTGACTAGATTTTCCTCCACGTTAATCAGTGTCTATAGAAATAAATATATTTTTAAGATTTTTTAGATGTAATGAAAATACTTATCGAGATATCACGTAAATAGATATATCTTAATATATTCTAAATGTATATTATTTGAGAAACATATCACACACACATATATATATATATATATTCTTAATGTATATTATTTTTTAATACGTAGCACATTAATATTTTAAAGTGAGGGTGGATAAATTATTGATATTATACAATTATTCAAATTTATTCGTATTTTATGGATAGGTCGTCGATTTGAATATGAATAAATATAGACAATGATATATAATTAACTCAGTATGTTTATACCAAATATATATTATATATAGCTTCTCGATATTATAAACATAAATAAATAAAGAATTATTCATATCGACAGTTCCACGCATCTATTGATTTCCAAAAATTTCAAATTTTAATTGATTTTAGTTTTAGGGTTAAATTGAAAAATCCAAATTTCTTTTAGTTCCTTGATCCATTTTGAAAATAGGAGGGGCTAAAGTATAAAATTTAGAAATTATATTATTTTATAGAGGATCCTATTCTGACTCAAATTTGCTGAAGAATTTCTCACTCCCAAACCCTAACACTAGCCAATATGTCGCCCTCCTAACTCTGTCGACGACCACCCGTCGTAAGCGACCAATAATCGCTGTGCAACTGCGTACCACTCATGTACGCTTACACACTCAGCACCCACAAACACAAGGTACATCCCTACACATTGCCTCGTTGCTACGCCTCGTCGCCCCTTTCCACCATAACCGACATCACCAACCACGACAACCACACACTCAATAACAAAACACAGCACACACTCGCACACCGCAGCAAAACAAACGCACACTCCCATTTGCACACATGCACACACATCAGCTATGTTCATCACCCTCGTTTGTTGCCCATCCATCATGGCAGGCGACCTCGTATACCCGGCGACACAGACGACTCTCACCCATACACCACTAACCATCACACACACGCACACACCTCGTAGCAGCGCAACTCATACACAAAGGCACACACACAACACAGTCTAACACACAGACTCATACCACACACATGTGGCAAAAAACGAGCAGAGTGGTGGGGGAAGGGTAGGCTGCGTCTTTCATAGCCATCTCATGATAGGGTGACTGTGAAACACAAATCGAAACTTAAATTCACGATGGGCTCGAAGAAGGCTTCAATCAAACATTTTATAAATTGTAAATTTTTCATAGGAAAAATGACCGAGCTATGGTTGACAAAACACTATATTAAGTGTTTTAAAAACTCTTCTTGTTCAGATAGTTTGCCTAAATCTTATTCACAAGTCGACTAGGATAAAGATACAAAGAAGATCAGATAACTCTGTAGTTTATGAAAACTCGAGTCACGTATTCTTGATTCTAAAAATATATTTGTTTTAACGAAAATTGTTAAACACCATAGGTTCTTAAACACATAATTCTAACCAAAAAGCTTATACTTTTGTAAATTTTGGTTTTAAATAAACACAATTTAATTACCATAAAATGTTGTGAAAGTTCCACACGGTCACTTAGGCATGTCATTGTAACATAATGTCGAGATTGTATGAATTGTAAGACTTCCTTTTCATATAGATTCAAGATCATAAAACAATTAGGATATGTTTGGACTGGACTTAAGGTGACTTTTGTAAATCTAGATTTTGACTTGAGAAGAATTTTGTGAGTTTGAATTTTGAGTAGAATTATAGTTAAGATGTCATTTTCACATAGAGAATTATAGAAATAATAGATGTTTCTTATTGGGAGTTGTAGAAAGAGTAAATGTTTTTATTGGGAATTGTAGAAAAAATAGGAAAAGTAAAATAGGTAGTAGGATTTTGATCATCCTTGTCCAAACATGGACTGGACTGAACTCATCCAAAATCTGAATGGGCCAAGTCCAGTCCAAACATACCCTTAAAGATCATAACGTAGCATATCTTGTTGAAGCTGGAGCGGTAGGATAGAAGTGTATGTAAGTAGCTAATTAAATTTCTTATAAAACAAGAGTGATACTTTTACTTCTTTTTATTTTCTAAATAAAATATTTTATACGCTTTTTCTTAAAACTATTGTTCCTATCTACTCCTACGAAATCTATAAATCTGAATCCATAAGGATGCAAATGTCTATTACAAAAAGGAAAACCAATAATTTAATTTGGATTAAACTCTTTTTTGGCTTCTTTCTCCAACAAATCTTCTGAGCTCAATTGATATTTTCTCTATCGAACACGTCTTCACAATTAAGGCAAATTCTAGTTTTAAACTCAATTTTGCTTCAAGCACACAAAAGTACATTTTACGATAAAGAATCATAAAATCAATTAATTAAACACGAACAAACTAAAATTAAAGACAGTTAAGATGATAAAAAATATGTACTTATAACAACACATTAACAACACCAAAGGCATTAAGGAAACTCTCTAATACGTGCTACAAGCAAGTGAAAATCCTTTGTATTCATAATTCACAAACCTCGCAATTAGACCCTGCAAAATTTGAAAAAAAAAGAAAATAATAATAATAATAATAATAATAATAATAATAATAATAATAATAATAAAACAAATTGTCATGGTAAAAGACGTTACTGTTGTAAGAAATTAAACCAAGAAAAATCACTATAAACTTACCTCTAGAAATGTGCTGCTAAATGGAGTTGCAACATATCAATGATAACCCTAATAACTAATACACAATTAAGGAGCTTTATTATTTTTATGCTCAACATCTATACAAGGTCGTAACTACTAACTAGTATAAAGTTTTTCTTGAAGTTAAATTTCTTAATTCCAAGACAAACAAACTTGTACATCCAGTAAAAACCAATTAAAAGATCGGTCTCAACAGATACATCATAGTACAACTTGAATGTATGAGCACAAGTGTTTAAAAATTATGGAAAATTTTATTAACAATACTTTTGTCATCATCTTAGATAATTGATTCCTTGTGACTTCTCTGCTATAAAAATAGGTTTAGCCATTCCTGAAATTAAATTACATTAGGGATCTCTCTTTCGACAATAGATTTTCCAAGAATAAATTTAGAGACGAGTATAAAAGTATCGCTAATAAAATTTTCCACAATAATTTAAACGCTTGCATTGATACCTTTAAGTTGTAATAATGTGATGGAACTGACGAGACCAACCTCGTTTCGTTCTAGACATATCAGAAATGTTAGTCATGGAATAAAGGAATTGGAGTTAGATTTAAACCCCTCAAGAAAATATTTTAAGCTCAGCCATGATTTTATAGATGTTGAAAGCATAAGAATAATGAAGCTACTCGAATGGAAGCTTTACTGCCATTCATCTCAAATGGCCTGCAATTAATATATTTGGATTTTTTGCAATAAAACCAATTGATCATGAAAAGGAAAATCGACCGAGTGATAAAGAATCAAGGATGTGGAAAAATATCTAAAAAGTTCTTTAGAAATGGGAAATATGGAGAAAATATTTTTTATAATCATTTGAAGCAAACGCTAATTCTTGGAGGCTTCCAATAAGAAAGATTTCTATCGCAATTATAAAATTAAAGGATGGGAATAATAAGTTCAAAGTAATGATAGGTAAAAAAAAAAGGTAAAAACTTGTGTGCCCCGGGGCATACTGTGCCCCCGGGACACAAGAGACTTACTCAAAAAAAAAAGATAGAAATTGAAGAGAAAATGTATGAACATGAAAATGAGGCAGTATGCACGTTTTATAATAGGTAAAATCCCCAAATAAGGGCAAAAATTAAAACTCATTGTAAATTTAATATGGTAACTGGAGTAATAATCTCTTCATGGCTTTTATAATCTTTGACTTACAATATGTAAAAAAAACATAAATAATAAAAGTAATATTTAAAACAATACTATAATTTCGATAAGAAAAGAAAAGTGTATTAAATATAAAATGAAACAACACTAAATATGATTTTTTTTTAATTAGGAAACCCCATCAATATGGGATTCCATAAATAGGAATGAGGATTAGAATGATAATTTCTTCAAGATTTCATAACCCGTAACAAGAAATGTGTGACAAAAATAAATAGAAAGCAATTAGTGCATGAACTAATTACATAATAATTGTAGAAGTTTGCATATATATAAAGAGAAAACGCATTAATGAAAATAAAATAACATCCTCTTAAATTTGGTGTGACAACTGGAGCGATAATGATCTCTTCAAGAGTTATTAACCTTAGACGAAGAATAATAATGCAAAAAAAACATTATTGACAAAAGTTATACGTATATCAGTATTATAATTACGGTAAGATTTTGCATATATATTTTAAAGAAAAGTGTCATCATGAGTATAAAATGACACTACACTAAATAAGATTTTCTGTAGAGAAACCCCATCAATACCGAACTCTATAAATAGGAGTGAGGATTGGAAGAATAATTTATTCAAGATTTTCATAATTATGTGTGGCAAAAATAAATAAAAGAATTACATGAACTAATATAATAAAATGTGTAGAATTTTGCAAATATATATTATAAAGAAAAAAAGCGTTGAAAAGACAATAATATCTGATTGAATAGTTATAGTAGAAAATTTCAGAAAAAAGGAAGTGAAGAAAATATCTGAAAATGAAATGTGAGACTCACATCCAGTGAGGATTTTTTAAAGAATTTTGTAATCTTTGACCAAGAATTCATGATCGATGAACATAAATGAAAAGCCAAAGTCACTCAAAAAAAAAAAGAAAAGGTAATACACACTTAATTTTTTATATAAGTTTTCGCATATTACAAAGAAAAATGTTTATTATTAGAATTGTTAATTAAAAGAAAACTCACTCCGCGTTTTTTTATAATGTATTCATAACTTTTCCCTCAAAAAAATAATAATAATAATAATGTATTCATAACTTTTAAAATAGAATTAGTTATTTTATGGCTATATCAATTTGCTACTTGAAGTATTGCATTTTTTTCCAATGGGTAACTAAACTCAAAAAAAATTCTGGATCATTTACGAATTTTCCCATTGACTAACTAAACTTAATTTTTGACATATTTTCCGGCCAAAAACTTGAAAATGCAATCTACCTACATATATCAGTAAAAAATGCATGAGTCATATGTCAAAATGACTATATTCTAAGCCAAATTATAACCCCAAGTTGATTTCATATTCTCGTTCGATCCATTCCCCAATCGAACAAAAATCATTGAACGGTTTTTGTTTGATTCAAGTTCGAATCAAATGAAAATCGTGCAATTGACTTAGGATAATCAATTGCCTTCAAAAGAGATTTGACTCATGCATTTGATTGATGTTCAAAAGTAGATTGTGTTTTCAAGTTTTTTGATATATGACTATTTTTTGCTAGAAAATATGTTAAAAAAACTAAGTTTGAATTGCAATCGTATAATCTTTTGAAAAGAGGGTCAAACTTGAATTAAACTATAATTTTCATATTAATATACTAATTTCTAAGTTTTTTTTTTAATATAATGCTAATTATAATAAAAACTTATATTTATATACACTTAAGATGTGTACAATTTGATCTACCTGCCTTGAATGTATAAGGGCATCCACATTGATGTTTTTAAGTGTGTGTTTTTATATAATTAGTGTGTGTGTTAATTAATGTAGTATGTTTTTAAGTGTGTGTTTTTATATAATTAGTGTGTGTGTTAATAGGGCACACAAACCAATTCATTTTGAGGTGTTATTAATAAAAACATGTGTGGTGTTAATTAATGTGGGGATGTTTTTAAGTGTGTGTTTTTGTGTAAGTATGGGTGTGTTAAGATGTTTGAATAGCATTCTTGTCCCCTTTGTAATTATTTGCTAATGATTGGAAAGAGTGTATTTTAGTGGATAAAAATAATAGAATAAAATGTAGTTGATAATGGGACCCCACATGTAATGATTGCATTTGTGTTAAAAATGTGTAAATTTGTGATAAATTGATGTAGAGATGTGTTTTAAAATTGATAAAATTTAGTGGCATGTGGGCCCCACACTAAAATGGTGTGCTAAAAACACTCAAAATGAATCAATGTGGGTGCCCTAAGGTCAGGTTGCATTAGCACTCAAGTGGGTCTGCTCTTATTTTTACCCGTACAGACTGAAATCGTCGGGAAATACAATAGTTATTCAAATTATAATAGTGAAATAAAGTTGGGGAATTTTATTTATTTTTTTTTTTTTTGCCTACATTCTAATCAACGAATTAAATTGCATTTTTTTAGATTGCTATATTTTTGCTATTAGACTTTTAAACAAAAGGGAAGTAATATTAATCATACATTTTATCCCATAATCTAATGTCATTAACTTTAAACGGGTACTCAAAATCCCCAATATTTGAACTTTCCATAACTCAAATTTATTTGCTTCAAAAATCAGTAAATGCAAACACTCCAAAAATATAAATAGAAACCCCTTCATATATATCTAACATTCATACAACATTACATAAAATTACAGGAAAAGGTAGACACTTAATGAAAAAGTCAAAATGTAGATATATACTGCCCAAATTAAACACCCCTCATCAGATGTTTAGGCACAACGTTGCTCTTGTCTGTGTGATAATCATATATTTCAATTTGGGCATTTGATATTATTCCCCATCGAAGGTATTCTGGATTATAGAATTCCGAAAAATGATGAATTCTTTCACTAGAGCTAAACATGCATTTTTTAGAATGTATCTTGCCAAGTGCACTGCCAACTCCATTGTAAAGCCTTTTATTTTTACGTACACTATCTCACACTTAGATAATTCTTTCCATAATTTTCCCAATAGTAACCATTCCCGAATGCATTTTGTCCCACCTGCAAAAGTTAGTAAAGGGTTTCTATTAGCGATGAAAAACTTATTATATTAACAGGATATATTTTATTTTGTCATTCAAACTAGACAAAAAAAAATTCTCTTTTTACACTTACTAAGATTGATGTTAAAATTTGTTGCATTTATGGCTATAATTTGCTGCTTTTTTTTTTCCTCCTTTTACACTTATTAAGATAGATTTTAAAATTTGTTGCATTTATCACTATAATTTGCTCGAGTTAATAAAATTATAGTCATAAATGCACCTAACAGTCAACGGTTATGATTTGTTGGAGTTGAAAAAAACAATTGTAAAATTCTTATGGTAAAATATAAGAAAAAATTGTTTAACAAAATGCAAAAAAAATCGTATAATTCAGATGGCAAATTATAATTCATCGTAAAAGATAGTTAGAAAGGAAAAAGGAAAAAGAATTACTTACATCAATAAACTCTCTCAATACATGGGCACTTGTTGAGGAAAATGACAGCATCGGATGGATCGAGGAAACTCTGTGGTGCCACAACCAATTGCAATTCCTCTAAATTCCTTAACAAGAATTTCATATCCCTGTACTCCTTCTCCTCGAACCTCACACAAAGCTCTAAAAAACCGTATTTCATCTCATATTTCACTATATTTAATATTCATTGGAATTACCTCAAGAAAGGTGCTGCTGATAGTCAGAACCTTTACATAAACAAAACTATCCACCACATTCTGGAAGCCTCGAGGGTGAGCGATTTCAATAATTACGTCACTCAGATCACAGTAAAAATTAACCTTGGTGATTTTTCAAAAAATGGAATGTACAAAGAGATTAAGCATTATTTATTGCGATCGAATCCACATCAGAACAATTCTTCACCACTAAGGTCTTAATCCCTAGACCGGATGCCCTTAGTGAAAAAACCGAATTGCACTGAATGAGGCACATAACCTTCAAGAACACACAACGAGAAAATATGGCTTCGACTAAAACAGGCAAGGCCCTCACGTTTTGCAACGTGATTTCTCTCAAATAGCGTAAGCCATTTGAGTTTACGGGCAAATGAAGCTCACAATTGACGAGCTTCAATGCCCTTAAACCTCCGAATCAACAAAATCAGGACTGAGATTAAAATTTCTTCTACAAGGGATTAAATCTAACTCCATTTCCTTTATTCCAAGCTTAATATCCCTGTGAACCCAGAACGAAACCAAATCGATCTCAGAAGTTGCATCATAGTACAACTCAAAAGAATTGGCGGAAATGTTTAAATTGTTGTGAAAAAAATTGGTGACGATGTTTTTTATATTCGTCTCTGGATTTATCCCTCGCGAAATTCTTGTCAAACGAGAGGTTCCGACAGAATCTCCAGGAATGTCTGAATCTTTTGAACAAAATTGAGAGCCTACAAATTTCATTGGGAGAGAGAAATGAGAGGATGTTTTCAATGACATCATCAGGCATGGATGAATTGGTTTGGCTTCTCTTATGATAGTGAAGAATGAGACTTGTTTGGTTGGATTGGGAAGCCATTTCTGTTGAGAGAAAACTATATAAGTTTGTCTAAACTGGGACAACTTTTGAAGATGCGTGTGAAAATGAGACAATTTCAAGGGGTTTATATAGGGGTTTTTGAAGAATAATTGGTCCAATGGGAGAGGTTTAACAAAAGGAAAAAAGGCATTGATGACCTGGATTTTCACTATGATCTGGAAAATGAAATCTCAAGCTAATTTAAGTGATCTTGCGAATTGTTTAGTACTGAAATGAAATTCTTACAATTTTCCAATATTAAATATTGGAAAATTGTAAGAATTTCATCGCACTGGATTCATATTTGTGAATAAGGCGCTTTTATTTGAAATGTGGCATGAAATTTCATTTTCAAGAAAGTGAAAGTCAAAACCATTAATACCTATTTTCCTTTGGTGGAATTTCTGACAACGTCGTATAAGTACTTTAATTACAAAAGGAAAAAATGGAAATAAGATGTGAATGACCTGGATTTTCATTACCTTGAAAATGAAGTTCCAGCTACATTTGAGTAAAAGTGCATGTGGTCTTGACAATTATTTAGTGAAATGAAATTATTACAATTTTCCTATATCACCTTATATATATTTTAATTGAATTTATCATCACTTTCCAGTTTGAGTTAGTGTCTTACTATATATATTTTAATTGCATAAATGCATTGGATTTTACAATTCCAGGTCAGGAAAATAGAATTAATTCAAACAATTGTACTTGAATAAAATAATATCATAATAATGTAAATATTAGAGCGTAATCGAAAGATCTACCACATTTTAGTAAGAAAGTTAACAACGTCAGAACGAAATCTAGACTGAGTTGATGACACATTTAATTGAAAATCCAAGTGTAGGTATTAAACTTTTATATTGTAATCCCATTTCCTTTTTGACCTGTACGCTTTAATTTAATTTGCACTTTTATGTCAAGGAATTTACTAACATTTCACTTCTCTGAAATTTTAGTAATCCATGTCTCGAGATTAATATTACGATTCGAACACATTTTCTCCACCACCAATATACACTTACATGCGACTGGATTTTTAATTTAAAGTTGTAATTTGATATGGTATTCATATTTATGCATAGTCGAGGTGTTAAGACAGACTGATAGGGCAACTCGAACCAAAATCCACCATATGGCGTGGCATGGTGGGGCAAGCTGCCAAATCACACCTGCCCATGAATATTTTTATATTTTTTTTAAATTTGTAATTATTTTTAAAAATTAAAACATGCTATATTTAATATATTATACATTTTACTCAAGAATGAAAATATCCCCATATTTGTGCGATATATTTGCGATATATTCGTTTTTCGGAGGGTGCGATATGGATATGGGGGGTAAAAAAAAATTTCTCGAATATCTCGGATATATCAAAATATCCCGATATTTTGCAATATATCCATCTTTCGAAGGGTGTAATATAGATATGAGCAAGGATGAAAATATCCCAATATTCATGCGATATATCTGTTTTTTGGAGGGTGTGATATGGATATGGGGGTAAAAAAAAAAAAATTCGAATATTCCGGATATATCAAAATATCCCGATATTTTGCGATATATCGATCTTTCGAAGGGTGTAATATAGATATGAGGGCAAAACTTTTGTTTTTTCCAATATCTCGAACATGTCGCGGATATATTATTGCAAAATATCGATATCAATATCGGTTAGTTTCAGTATAAAAAATTTTCTCAATTGTATATGCAATACATGTAAGATACAAAAAGTTAAAAGAAAAAAAAAATCAATACAAGTCATGGTATATAGAGCTGAATTTTTTAAAAAATTTTTGTTCAACAGGGGAATTTCGGCAACTTGGAAAACAAAACGAAAACAAAAACGCAGGGGCTTCTATGGAATCTATCCATAAAGTTTAATGTGATTAATATTTTTTCTCAAGAAGTATACAAATTTGAAACCATCGTGTGACTTGGCAAGTAGAAGGCACAACACACGACATTTTGGTGGTCGGATCCTAAATGTGTACGTCAAGTATGTATAAATTGTGACCACATTTGAATTTATTTGGAAGATGTATCAAGGTAGATGTCCTCTCTCATGACTATTTGGAATAAATTTGAAACAGAAAAATATAGACATATGAAGGATAGGATAATTAGTTCAGTTAAAAAAGAGCAGATTAAATCTACAAGAAATGTAATAATGTTATGCAAAATAATTCTGATATCCTAAGTCCTATATCTATCAATAAAAACTTTGGAAATTAAATTAATTCATACCATCGAGACTGGAAAACATCGATCTGTGCAAAAGCTTCTTATTCGTTTTGTATATGTGTGAAAAATGTTTATAAAAAGTTCAATAATTAAGGTGTACTGAAAGATGGAGAAAAAAATTCATGATCACATGAAGCTAACAAATTAACTTGCAAATTCTTTATTAGAAAGATTTGCAATAGAATTAGTTGATAGAAAAGAATGAGTAGGAAGTAACAAAAGAAAGAGGGTCACATGCATTAACACAATACGCAGAAAATAATATAAGATAAAATGTACGAGAATAAAATGAAGTCCTGTATATATTTTAGAGTTAATTACAGTAACACCACCAAACTATGAGCGATTTTGTACATAAATTATTGAATTTTTTTTTTTTTGGCATCAATATATATAAAATATATGAATGTGACATTTAAATCACCAAACTAATTTTTCGGCCATTTTTCACCGGATTTTAACACGTGACTTCCATGTGACATCAGATTTACAGCAACCCTACCAAACTATTAATGATTTTGTGCATAAACCACCGAACTTTTTTTCTTTTGACACTTAAATTGTCATCAAACTCATTTTCCCAACCACTTTTCACCAGATTTTTAACACATGCATTGCGCGTCACATCAAATCATAAATATCATTGGATTTTCACTATATTAACACGTAATGATGGTGAAATGATGTTCGTAAATCCAACAAAAATTAAGAAAAAATATACAATAGTCAAACAACAGATCATATTTTCCTTGAGCATGCCACACCATTTTGTGCAACCAAACTGTAATTTCAAATTGTATAATCGATGAAGTTTTGCATGAGAGGATTAGTATAAATAAATAACTAGGTTCACAAGTTTTGCGACTCAACAACAATGAAAGGTAAAAGTTTGCCTCTTTCCTTCAGTCGTAATCCAAAAGTGAAATTCCCTAAGTATGTCGCAAAAATTCAACAACTAATTGTTTCGACAAAAAAAACTCTTAAAATATATGTCACGTGAAAGTCACGTACCAAAATCCAATTAAAAATTTTTTAAAAATGAGTTTGGTGGTTTAAGTGTCAAACTCATATACATATTTTTATATATTGGTGCTAAAAATAAAAAGTTTAGTGGTTTATGTGCAAAATCGACTATAGTTTGGTGAGGTTGTTGCAATTAACTTGACGACACGTGCAAATCACGTGTCAAAATTCGGTAAAATGTAGCCGGAAAATTAGTTTGGTGATTTAAATGTCAAACTTGTATAGTTTATATATATCGGTGCCACAAAAAAAATCGATGGTTTATGTGCAAAATCGCTCATAGTTTGACAGTATTATTGTAATTAACTCTATATTTTATAATAGACAAAATCTTTGTCAACGCAGAGGTAGAAAAATTCTCCATAAATGGAATATGAAAAATCAGGTGATGATTTGCTCATAATTATCATAATATTTGACCAAGAATATGGAGAAAAAAAATCTTGAATAAAAAGGTAATATGAACATTAATATATAATTCCAATAGAAAAATTGACGCTATAACGAAAGTACATTAATTATTTTATATTTCTTTAAATAAATTTTTTAATTAATTTGATTATATATTTTAAAATTATAGAATTATCGATCTTTTATTTTATTAATTTCGGAGAGTTGTTTTATTTGCCACACAATTCAAGCATGTGCATGTGAAATTTAGCATATGTCAGCATTCTAATTGGAACAAAGTGCAATGTAAATAGTAATGTGACAGCCGTGTCACTATTTCTAGCAAAAATTAAAAAAATTCACACAAAATTAAGGGCAATAGGAATTATTTGTCAACCCCCCCCCCCCCCCTAAAAGTATGTCCTTAGTTACAGTATTGATTTTCTAATTTGCTCAAAAATTCTTTGATGTCTTATTAGTACTGTTAATTCTAGACCAGCTTTGGGGAAATTGATTTATTTGCATTAAACGGAAAATTCACAATTTTTTATTTGTGCATAAATCAATTTTCTCTAATCTCAAAATGCTGAATTTGAAGCATCATATCTATATCATTGATATTCATGTTAACAATTATTGTCGAAAATTGAATTTCCAACTAAAATTGAATTGGAATTGAAAAAAAAAAATCTCATAAAGTTAGTGGTCTAAAATGAGTTGTGCCCAGTTATAGAACCAAAATTCACAATTTATCCATATCATTGTATAAATATGTAAATATACTCTCTATGCAAAAAAGAAAATATTTTATACGCGAAAACATATTTTTATTAACACCAATTTTCATGAGTTTCGAGGTTAGTAGAATTCAAGGCTCAAAAGCTTGAGATCAACCGATGATCATTAAGTTCTAAAATTGCAACATGTCCAGGTTAATAAATCAAGTGATGCATAAGATATGTTACCTTGTTAAGATAAGATGGATGAAAACCACATTCTCTTGTGCATAATCTTTTCTATTATTAGAAGGAACTGTTATAGGATTATCAGATCTAGAATAAATTTTGTACAAGGCCCAAACAAGAAATCAAATACTCTGATCTAAAATTATCACGAAATCGAAAAGTGTGTATATGTTTAGATTTTGCTTTCCACTATAAATATTGTGTAGCGTTTTACTACGTGTACTCCTCTGTGACTACATTGATACACCAAATGGAAAACCAAAAACAAAAAATACAATTCTTTTAAAAAAAAAAACATAAAACTTCTCTAACATTAATTTGTACATGATATGATCCATCATCTCAAAAACAAAACCCATCTTCGATCTCTCCTTGTGCAAAGCTATAATCTCAGAGGCCCAAAATTCCCCCATCAATTCTTGCACATCATGACCTCTTTCACTTCCACCTCATTCTCTCTCTCTCTCTCTCTAAAGGAGACAGCCCAAGCCTTTAGCTTCGGAGCCTTTCATGACCCTCAACCTCTTGCAAGATGTAATAAACATATCCCATGGAACATCTCCAACAAGCATCCAATCCCCATCCTTGTCTTCATATGTTGGTGCATATTCAGATCCATTGTACCCTTCTCTCTCTGAGTACACCCCTGATACACACATACATATTATTAGCAACCATAATTACACATGAGAGAGAGAGAGAGAGACAAGAGAGAGAATGAATGAGATTGCTCTAACCTATGGTGCACTTAAACATGTTCTCCAAGGCCTTGAGTAGATCAAAGTAGTTGCTATAAAACTTGAGATCAATCTTCCTCAAATATGGAGCTCCATCCATGCTCACTTTCACAAACATACCCGACCCGTCCGATTCCGCCTTCTTTTGCTGTATTACATTTTTCCGGTAAGATCGAACTGGGGGCCACCCAACCACTTGTGCTCTGTAATAACATGCCACGTCAGCAACCGCTAACACAAACATATTTTTATATCTACACAAATATATAATCAGAATTTGAACTTACTTTGGAGCCGGGGCTCCGGATTCTTGCTCTTGACCCGTTTCAGAAGACCCACCCATTTCCGAGCTAGATCTCTTGTTGTTCTTCACCTCCGATTCATCTCTCCCAGGCAACCCTAATTTCAGTTCGGTTTCTTTAAGGTTCAAATCACTCTCATAAACCCCTCTTCCTTCCATCTCTATAAACCCTAATTTTCTCTCTTGAGGATTTTCTTCGAAGAATTTTTTTTTTGTATATTGGAGAAATGGAATTGAAAATTGGGAAGCTGTGAATGAGTTGTGAGAAAGAAGGCAAAGTTATATAGATAGAGACATAAGATGGATAGCTTATTCCCCGTGTGCATGGACGGGCCCACGCGTTTGTGCCAGCACGCGCTGGTGAGTGTCCACAAACACGTGCGCGTGTCTTCAACGTGCGTTAAATAGCGCGTGGGGGGCACGGTCAGCGTGGGGACATGGACTCATAAGGGGAGATTCAGATGTCGGGTGAAAGAAGGGCAAATTTGATGCAAAGGGGGAGCAGAGGTGGGACAAAGGCAACTGCCGTTATTCAAGGCTTTGGGCCCACTCCATCAACGGCTCCGATTTGCTTTTTCTGAGGATGAGATCTGGACCGTTTGTTATTAATCATTTTATTTTGCAATATAGAAGAGGAGAAAGTGGGAAAGGCAGGGCATGTGAGGTGGGGCCGGGGTTGTCGACGAATGAGTTGGGCATGGGCATGTGGGCTTGGATGAGTGGGGCCCAATATGAGAAATGGTAGTGTGTTGATGTATGGTAGCATGGACATGTGATTATGGGCATGCCCAACTCATTCTCCTCCTACCTTCACGGATGAGAATATAATCTCATGTTATAAATTTATTATTTATTAAACAACAATAATTTATGAAACTATGGAGATTTGTTTGCTATGAATTTCAAATTGTTCACTTGACTTGTTCAAATATGTGTATACATATATGATATATAATGTATTGAGATGGGTGTTAATACTGTAAAATATATTGAGAAAGGTTGTTAATGTTGTAAATTATTTTATGTATTTTAATTTTATTGAATTGATCAATTCATGACTTATACATCGTAAAATAGAATTAACATTTGAAAATAGGTTTTAAATATAGATATGAGTCAGTTTATATATATAAACATTTGTTTCGTTCAAATTATACATGGTTTAACAATATTTTTTTTATAAATTTTGAATTAATTTACTTTTTTCGTAAAAAAATTAAATTTGATAAGATTTATTGTATGATACAAATTCTAATATATATGTGTGAATCAACTACTTGGATTTGTTTGATTCATATTATATATTGAATTTAAAATTTATAAGATAAAATAGAATGATGAAGATTTTGGGAAAAAATGTCAAAATCATATATAATTTTGAGTAAGTTTTCTGTGGGACCGTTTCAAAGATTTTTATTGCATTGTGTGAGATGGATCAACCCACAATCCAATCATCCACAACTCAAACCCTGCAATTCACATATTATTAATGGATGATGGGCTCTGTCTCACGATAACTATCCGTGTGATCGTCTCACATGAGTTTTTGTGTATAACTTTATATATAATTAATTAAAAGTTACTTTGATTCCGTATAAACTATGTGGCAAGATGTTATAAAATTACATGCTCCTTTTTCAATAACGAACTAATGCATATAATGGGGGCGGGATTTGTTCTCAATACGGATTTCTGACTGCTTTAATTTATTGTTTTTCTACAATAAAATGATATATTTTTTTTATTATACTCAAACTTATATTGATCTATATCTTCTCAAAAAAAATCTATAGAAACAAATATTCATAAATATGCCAATTTTATTTTGTAGGTTAAATTGGATGGATCTTTTGTAAGATCCACAACACACATCCTACAATTCACAAGTTATTTGTGAATTTTTAGATTGTTTTATATGAGTATTTGAGGATTAAATTCCACCTATTTTAATTGTTCGTGTAATCAGACGTTGATCAGTTAGTATACTTGTATTTCTTAAGAACGAAGTTGTTCAAAGAAGTGTTTACTAGCTAAAGGAAAAATAATATTAAATATTAATTGATTTAATAATGATGATGATAAATATTTTATCTTTAATAGAATAAAAATAAACAAACCGTTCCATATCATAATCATAAGATAATTCTATTTAATAACAAAGTGAGAGATAATAAAACGATGGAAAGAAAATTAGAAGTATACAGAGCTTAAAGAAAATTGTAGGAAATCTAGCTAAAAAGGAAAATTGGGTTTTTCAATATTATATTATAACTAATACTTATAACAACACTTAGATATAATAAAATAGATACATGAATACTGAGGAAAAAAAGATGAAACTAATGGAATGATTACAAAATTCAAAGGTTTTTTTTTTTTGGACCAAAAATTCAAAGATTATTAACTATTACGAAAAGTAGCTTGAAAAAGTTGTTACAAAAATAAATAGCATAAACTCAAGTGAAAATGAGACATAGGATTCTGAATGAAAGGAAGAGACATAGAATGTTGTATCAACTACTTTGGGCAACAATATCCATAAAGTCAAAAGGCATAAACTGTGGGCAGTGTGAGTAATTACACTTTTGTTTAATATAATTATGTTATTAGGTGGAGTAAATAACAAACATGTAATTATACTCATGAAATTTGTAATTAATTGGAATTAGTTCATTGAATCGATCCGAGTTAACCACCTTGTCAGACTTATATAATGAAACTTACCTATCATAATTTAAGGTCAATGGTCACATCACTAGCGACCATAATTTTGCTCTAAACCGGAATTTTTTTTTTTTTTTAACTCATCTAATATATATGGTTATATAATTTTATGAGATGGGATCTCATTAATCATAAACCAAACTCATATATATATATATATATTTTAGATCGTGGATTGATGATTGTAAATTGATCCGTCTCACAAAATTAAAAATTTGTGAGACGATTTGATCACAAAAGTCATACTCATTCTTGACTTAATTAATTATTTTATTTCATTATTTGTTTTATCATTGTAAGTGGTATATGTAGTAATTGTGACTTTTTTTCAATATTATATATGTATATGTATAGTTAAAATTTTAAAAGAATTGCAATATGATAGAGAGGAAAGTTGAACTTCTTGTTATGTTACTTATGTATTGTATCTAGCTTTTTTAAATACAGCAAAATAAGTTGTAGATACATCGATCTGTTCGGAATTGTTCCGTGATGAAAATGAATTGAGAATTAGAATAAACAAAAGTAATTTAGTAAGGAAGTAAAAAATAAAAAAAGTGATCTATGATTAAATTATATTTGTAGCAAGCTAGTCATTTTAAATGTTGCGTTAATTAAGTTTTTCCTTTAATAACTAGAGCAAAATAGTATTTTAATTTTATAAGTTAGTTAATGTTATTTCAAACTACAGTTATAAGCATTGAGAATGACTCTGAATTAAATAACACTTTATTTTATTTTATGGGATGAAAATCATTTGTAAAATATTGTATTGAGAAAAAAAAATGAGTATGGCAGGAGGGAGGCTAGAGAAATTTTCTCTTCAACATGTTTTCATCTTATGATGAAAGAAATTGATACATATTACTTAAAAATACAAACATAATTTTTGTACATTTTGATGAAACATACAAAAAAAAAAGTTAATTTTCTCGCCTATAAACGACATAAAAAATTAATAATAATAATCACATAATAAAAATCTTGATATTGGGAATTAAATATATTGTCTAAAATTTGAGTGAAATAAAAAATACAAACATAATGTTTTATTTTGAAAAAAAAAATAAATTCAGGAACTAAATTAAATTAAACCTTTTTCCCATTGCAGGTCATGTGCTTTTCATATCCATATGTTTTGACGGGTCACATTTTAGTAGTACGGCCACAATGAATGCTAAAAGAAACTAATTGTCTTCACCTTTTTCAACTTTTATGATTTATCTTCTATATATATTTTCAATATTCGAAATGAAGATTAATCACAATCTACATGTATAAAGCCTCGATGAATAATTTCAAACCCAAGTTGTATTTAATTTCGTCATGGGAAGATCGTTTTTTACTTTTTTTTTTTTCTAAAATTTGTAGACTTGAATACATGAGTTACTTGAGAGAGAGAGAGAGAGAGAGAGAGAGAGAGAGAGAGAGAGCAGTTGTATTAAATAGACTGTACATGAATTATCCAAGCCCATTTAAATTTTTATCAAATTTGAAAATAATGTTTGAACCAAATTTTATTATTATTAAATGGAGTTTTAATTGATTGCTATCAAATTAAAAATAATTATTTCATAATAACAAAAGTATCTTATATTCATTGCTTAACAAGAAAAGGACTTATATTGAACTTTGATTAATTCAAAGCACTCGAGTTTAGCTTCATGTAGTATATTTTTTTCTTTTCTAGAAGGATATGGATAATAAAAATAATAAATGAAAGAAAGAACATTATCCCATATTTATTTAGTGTTGATTAAATTGATTAATATTGATGTAAATTTTAGTCCACAAATTTCAAAATACCGATTAAATGTGACATCAATTGCTGGAAAATTCAAAACGACCAACAATTATAAACTTTAGTTGATAGATATTGGTGGGAACATACATAGTAAATATGAAAATGAAATAATTAAATATGGTGATAATAAATACATAAAAATCAAATCAAGTAATGACGTGAGAGACACAGCTTATTTTCATGTCAATCAATGTAGCTAGGGTTGGAAGCACCACTAAAAATGGTGAACGTAAATTATAGGAATACCATTAACTTATTTTTCAGGACAAACCAAACATTAATTGCTTAAGCTATTTTTCTCCCAAAATATCACTTTTTTAGTATAGAATTTTAAGCCATACAAATCACGCAATTAATTATTTTCATTATTCAAAAAAAAAAAAAAAAAAAAAGTGTGGAGTACATGAGGCAACGACTATTCTTTATACTAATCCGAATTGAATAAGAAATGTAAGTTGAGTTTAAGTACTCTTCGAACTTCAAAATCTATTGAATTTAAATTCATCGATAATGAAAATAAAATCACCCTTATAACTATCACAATATATAAAAGAACTGATCAACATACAAAAGAACAGCTTCTAATTAATTCATAGTTCATTTGAACCCGTTGATTAAACAATTTTTATCTTTTACCTAAATAATTTATATTTTACACGTATTATGAATCAATATAATGTCCATATTCATATATCATAAATGAAGCTACATGCCAAGTTCTTTTTCTCTGGCTCGTTATCCATTTTCTCAAATAAATCACAAACATGTCACACCCGTGGATATAGTAGACAATTTACTAGCTAGAGTTACATACTTACCTCAAATTCTTGAATTTATTTTGTCTATACAAAAATAGAAGAGATCCTTTGAGAAAATAGAGTGTACATCTCATCTTGTCGATGAAACTAAACCCTGCACGAATTGCAAATTTTTTTCTTATCATGTTAAGTTAATATGGATATATGATATATCAATTGGATTAAGCTTCTTCAAACGATAAGATAATATACAGCACATATTTATTTTAAAACCTATTAAAAAGTTTACATTAATATATATAGTACTAGTTCAAAGAAAATCCATGAAAATTGAAATTACATGTTCATATAGCTAGCTGTAGATGAGTTAGAAATAGTTTTCTTCTCCCTTTATTATTTTTTGGACTCACGTCCTTTTGAATCATCAATGGAGGATTTCAAGCTAGCTCGACTCATTTAGGGTGTCTAACTGACCCTCTCTCTCTCTCTCTATATATATATATATATATATGTGTGTGTGAGTGTTAGAATCATTTTTTGTCTCATAACTATGGTGTTTTTCAATTTTGGTCTCATAATTATCATGATTTTCAATTTGATCCCACAATTTAAGAATTTATCTGTTTCAGGCAAATTAATTTTGTCAAATTAGAATTTTCCAATAACCTACTAGAAGTGACGTGGTGAACACGTGGCAATTTCTTATTAATATACATGTTTATCATCGAATCCAGGGGTCATGTGATTCTCTAACCGATGTAAATTAAACTTATTATGTAACTATTATGACTCAACAGAAGTTATCAAATAACTATGAATAGATCACACGTGAAACTTTATGTAAAACGGAGTTTATATGGATCAATAAAAGTTGGTCAATCCATTCAACACAGTCAATATCGATCTCACATAAGACTATATAAAGCCCCTCTTACATAAGGTCTTATGTGAGATGGTTTCATATAAGTTTTTACGATAGTTATTCACTTTAAAAGTACATAAACTAGGAAGCTGCGTGGAACATACTTTGCCAATCCAGAAACAGTTGTGGCCAAAACCCAATAGAGAGCTTCCCATGGAGTAAACAAGCCACTTGCAAGAATTCTTGAATTCCAAAAAAACAACTCAGAGATGGTGGAAAGTAGCAAGTTCTATACCCCATTGCATGCACCATTAATTTGGACAAACTAAGATGTTTCACAATGGCTACTTGCTAGGACCAAACACTGCTGGCATTTCTTCTAACTGTTGTGAAGGTGAAACCCTACTAAATATTTTCATACAGATATACACTATTACTATTAGGACCACAGACAAAAAGTGTCCCACTTCTTTATAATTATTAGATCTCAACTTTGAACAATTTTTGGGGCTTGTCTTGTCCAAAACATTACACTCCTACACCCTTCAATCCTCATCCATATTGTGGACCTCCATACACAGCTCAATTCAATTATTTGGTTTTCCAATTCTTTCTTTCTTTCACATTTTATTTCACAAAAAAAAAAAAATTTAAAAGAAAGAACGTACCAACAAGAATTTATGTTTTCAATTAATTGTCGGCGAATGATTTTGTTAAAGAAGTTGTTATGTATGTTCGTGCATGTTAAAGTATTAAATTAGTATTTATAAAGTTTGATCTAATAATAATTAATTAATTCTTTCTTTTCAGCTTTTGTTTTATCATTTTATGAGAGAAATGATGCGTTTGGTAGAAAAAAAAAAAATTTAAAGAAAACTTTTGATGTGATTTATTGGACAATATACACACACACACGATACAAGCCAGTGAGGAAAATGTACTGAGAAACATGATCACACTTGCATGGTTATATTTTAAGAGATAGAATTGGAAAAGGAATTTTTCTAAGAGAGCGATTATAATTATTACACAAATCTTGTTTCACCATATTAGAATATGTCAATTCAAATCAATTAATTTTACAAAATGATGTTTTACTTGGTTTACTATATTACAATACAAATTTCACATAATGCATGCTAACATATATGTATATTATACTAATGTACTCAAGAATATGAATCTTGTAAGATCGTCTTACAAATTTAATTCTATGGATCCGATCAATATTTGTACATAACAGAATTTCGTCTTACAAAGATTAATTTGTAAAATCATCATACATGAGTTTTGGTGTATCGTAAGATACAAATCTCACATAATGTTAACATATATGTGACATTATACTAAAGAGTATGAATCTTATAAGATCGCCTCACAAATTTAATTTTATAAAAGAATCAATCAACATTTATAGATAGCAGATCTCTGTCTCATTGAGATTAACTACAAAATCATCACATACGAGTTTTGGTGTATGGTAAATACAACTTTCACATAATGTTAACATATATGTGACATTATACTAAAAAATATGAATATTGTAAGATCGTCTTACACAAAATTAATTTTATAGAACCGATCAACATTAATAGATAGCACATTACCGTCTTCTAAATCTGAAATTGTGAAATCATTACATATGAGTTTTGGTGTATTTGTAAAATATAATAAATTAATAATTGTATAGAGAGGTAGAGTTGGTTGGTTGGTAAGTGATATTGAAAATGGATATGAATGAGATGCATTGCATGGTAGGGATCCTAGGTTGAAGGAATCGATCAAAGCATAGAGCATTTAATAGGGGATGAGTACACACGTGTGAGTTATTAAATGCTGATGGCGATATGTGGGCCTCCCACACGTGCTACTTAGGCTTTGGGTTGGACTTTTTGGTTAAATTTTGGCCCTTTTTTGTTAAGCCTAAAACCATGACTATCTGTCCACTTCTCATGCTCTGGATCTCACAATTAACCTGAGTTAATTACTGAGTTGAGTCGAGTCGTGCATGAAGTATTCACAATTTAATGTTAGAAAATTTTAAATAAATTTAAATTGTTAAGTGGTTTAGTATTTAATTTGTTAAGCTCGTGCATGAATCTACTCGTACATAAGTTTTTGAGTCAACTAATTACAATTAATTTTAAATAAAAATACAATTTCTTTTACTTACAAAGTTGAGTGATTATTATCTAGATCATTCGTATACATTCAACAATCAACAAAAACAGTCTTACACCAATGGTTATTCATTTTCTCTCTCATGGTACAAGTATCACAAATGATTCAAAATATAGAAGAAGTATTGTTGATGCTTTGCAATATATGACATTACTAGAATGATCTTACAAGACACACAAACCATGTCAGAATATGCCTATTCATTGAAGACACACATTGGAAATTAAGCAGTGAAAAGAATTCTGAGTTATTTAGTAGGGACAGTTAAATCATCGATCAGATCGATATGCATGTACATGCTTTACTGATTTGATTGGCCAGTTGACTTAGATCATGACTTGAGATCAACAACTTAGACCACATGTGTCTAATTATCTTGGGAGTAACTTAGTGTTATGGAGTTCAAACAATTTTTTTTTCTTTTCTGATTTGTCATTTTCTTAATCGTAAATATGTTCTTACTGTTATAACAGTTACAACATCAACTGTTATTCAAACATTCCATATATATATTACAAGAAAAATAGCACATATAAAGGCTTGGAACAAAATACTTGAGATACAATTAAGTCTAATTGTGTTTTGTATATACATAGAGTATCTGGACAATACAAAAACATAAATCTGAGAATAGATTTTCAGATAAACTGATAGAATATGAGAAATGATAGGAAGATGGTGAATTGAGCTCATATAACCGCATGTATTTGTTCGATGGGAACACATAGGCTCATATATAACCTCATGTATTTGGAAATATGGAATAAATGTATTTCTCGAGATGAATTACTTATTACAGATAAGATCATTGAAGAGGTGAAAGTCAAATCATGGTTATGATTGTCTGTTTAAAACCCGATTACCTGTAACTATGCTTTGTCCAATTGGTTATTGGAACCAAAATTATGTTGCGGAATCCGGTTTTGAATAGATTATCTTGTATTATTTGTATGGGGATGTTTCAATGGGATTTTCTCTAACAGGATTTTGTACTTCAAAATCCTAATGTATGTTTGTTTTTGTATTTAAATTTGGATCACAAAATCCAAACACAATCATTACTATGTATATTACAATCATCTAATCATTACCAAATACAATTCTTCATATATAACATCACATAAAACCACCATTTCACAGAAAATATTACATAAATCCACATTTTCCAACATTGATTTGACATCTACATTATAATGTTATCCTACTAAATCCTCAAACAAACACACATTTTTACTATTCACATTTACTGCAAAATCCATAATTTTAATGACAGGATTTCCTCAAATCTCTTTCAAACATACCCTAAGGGTTTGAATACCCCGTGTATTCGACGTAATAAAATTTTCTTGGTCATTAAAAAAAAAGGGTCATCTTCTATTCTAATAAATCATATATACCTCTTTTTTATTAAATTAATTAATTTACATATTATGTAGATTATTTAAGTCATTTACAACTAATTAAATATCATTATTTGGTTAACTAAGAAAATAGCATTATTCTTACTTAAAAGAAAATCTGCATTATCTTTTTATTTCGAAGTAAACAAATTACAATATTATTCAATATAAAAAAAAGTTCATAATTTGACTTGGAAAAAAAAAAAAAAAAATTGTGTCGGTTAAAATAGCAAGATTTCATTTATTGCGTACGTGTGCTTGAAAGCCATAAATGAGGCTTTTGATGACATGTCAGGGTTAGGCCCACCTTCCTAACATTAAAACAGTCCATGCTGCAAGCTTGGGCTTCTATGAGAAACAAGGGCCCATTAACTTCTTCTATACCTTATTTTTATGGAAGGTACTAAAGGCAACCCAACATTTCTAAACTCACCCCAACATTTGATTTTTCAATTAATTTAATTCCAATTTTACTCTTAACAATTAAAAATAAATAAAAAATAAAATTTGAAATCCTAGCTTCTCTTTTGCCACTTCATATTTTTCTTCTTTTTTTTTCAACTTTTTTTATTATTTGATGTTGTTTCTTTAAAGTTTTTGAGGAATTAAATTTAAATTGATGATCATCTCATGAATTAGTCAAATATATGGAAATCGTATGAAAATCGAAAGAAAAAACGTAAAAAAATCGATCAAACATGACTATGTTCATTTGGCCCTGGTTGGGTTTGATTGATTTTTTTACGTGTTTTCATTCAATTTTAATACGATTTTCATACATTTGACTAATTCATGAGATGTCCATCATTAATTTACCATTCAATTCCTCGAAAACTTTAGAGAAACATCAAAAAAGTTGAAAAAAAAAATGAAGTGGCAAAAGGTAGGGTAGGATTTCAATTTTTTTTTTTTTAATTTTTAAGGGTAAAATTGGAATTAATTTTTTTTTTTTACTTTTTTAATTGAAAAATCAAAATGTTTGGGTGGGCTTAGAAATCTATGAGGTGTCTTTAATCCTTCCCTATTTTTATTTCCTTTTTTTTTTTTTTTGCTTCTTTATTTATTACTTCAGTTCCCGCATCTATATATTATTTTTTAACTAAAAATGTAATTTGTACACAATAGGTGATTAGTGATGAAGCTTCAGAGGTTGAGTTCATAGTAGTATAATAATTAGATATGTATAGGATATATATATATATATATATATGTAGTTACCTACCTTTTATTTTACAATAAAGATATGTTAAACTTTTAATTTTTAATATTCTTTTTTCAGAAATTTTAAATTATAAATCATTCTTAATTTTTATCACCTTTTGAAATAAGTATATTATACTTGCGTATGGGTCACCTACAGGCATTTTTTAACAAATTTGTGGTGAATGGTCAATCACTAAAATGATAAAACCAAAATGTTGGATATTAATATATTTATATAAAAAAATAAATTAGATATGTGGCCAATTGACGAAAAGTATAATTAAACATCTCAGTTTTCAAGAAAACTCGTACCAATATTCTATAACTGAAATTTGGTACCTAAAATGGTTTTTTTAAATAAAGGTTGAATAAATTTATTGAAAAATCTAAAGATAGCGACTTATGTATAATTAAGGGGAAAAATATACATTAACTCAAGAAAAAAAAAATATTAATAAGAGACAATTGTAACTTAAATACACTTTAACATTAAAAATAAATAATTGATTACATCATAACATTTTTCTGCAATGTATAATATTTTACGAATTAATTCATGAACCTTTTAACGACCTTGCTGACAAGTTTACAAGTCAAATACCATCAAGTTTGAGTTTGTTTGTTAACTTTAACGAATAACAACAAACGATTTCAAACGAATTTTAATCGAATCAAACTTCAAATAATTTACAAACGGTTTGGTTCATTTACATCCTAATTAAATAATATAGAGAAAAGTGGCATTCATTATGGCTAAACAAGAAATGTAAAATCTAGTCATGTTGAGAATTTTTTTATTTTTTTTTGTTGGGATTAATAGTTGGGTTTTATTGGAGAGACGATGAACAATGGTGTTCTATACATGTATGTATCTGTCTTGGATGTGATAAAAATATAAGTTAATTTAAACAAAGCAAGCTCTCAAATCGTGTGATTACCCTAATTCTTTATGTAATATGTATTTAAATTTCGATAGACAATATAAGTAATTGAGTCAACAAAACGTTAAAAAAAAAAATTCTTTTCTCCATAAGAAACATGGATTTTGGGAAGATGGTTAGGTATCCATATGGTGTTTCATATCAAAGATGGATATCATCATAAAATTATATAAACATGAACAATATTTTATATTGCTAGGAAATCGTTTGCATAAAGAAAATGAATAAAAATCAGAAATAAAAAAAGGAAATTATAAATCAAAAATAAATAATATGAGAATAATTTGTATGATATGAAAGAAATGATATGTGTGGTGCGGCCGTCACGAATCCAAATATAAATTCTAGAAAGAATCTTATCATTCTTTAACCCACCGTCCAATGAGTGAATGCTGAGATATGAATGATTGATTTTTCTCATCATACATTTATGATTGCCTTAATTATCCCTCTCTCCATGCATCTCTTCAAACTACTTTTAATTATTCATTTTTATTAGGGAGAGATGAAAAACTACCTCCATCTGATCGTAGACCCCTCAATCGGATGAGATGTAAATTGAGGCATGTGTTCAAGTGGCAGACGATTGTGAAGATTGTAGACGCGATTGAGATGTAAATTGAGGCATGTGTTCAAGTGGCAGACGATTGTGAAGATTGTAGACGCTTCAGTCAGATATGATATAAATTAAGAGATGTGCCCAAGTGGCAAATGACTGTGGAGAGAGTCAACAGGTACAAACCTAATATTTTAGTGGAAATCTGCTACACATGTAGGGTTTGAACCTACACAAACCTCTACAATATTTCAGTGGAAATCCGCCTCAAGCGGGGTTTGAAGAATGTGTCCAAGTGGCAGACGATTGTGAATATCATAGACAATATTTCAGTGAAAATCCAGTGGAAATCTGTTTCACGCGGGGTTTAGACAATATTTCAGTGGAAATCTAGTAGAAATCTTCCTCACGCGGGGTTTGAAGAATGTGTCCAAGTGTTTGAAGAATGTGTCAAAGTGGCAGACGATTGTGAAGATCGTAGACAATATTTCAATGGAAATCTAGTGGAAATCTGCCTCAGTCAGGGTTTGAAGAATGCGTCCAAGTGGAAGACGATTGTGAAGATTGTAGTTGATATTTCAGTGGAAATCTAATGAAAATGAAGATCGTAGACAATATTTCAGTGGAAATCTGCCTCATGTGGGGATTGAAGAATGTGTCCAAATGGCAGACGATTGTGAAGATCGTAGACAATATTTCACTGGAAATCCAGTGAAAATCTGTCTCACGCGGAGTTTGAAGAATGTGTCCAAGTGGCAGACGATAGACGCCTCAGTCAGATAGGATGTGCCCAAGTGGCAAACGACTATGAAAAGAGTCAACATGTACAAACATAATATTTTAGTGGAAATCTACCACACGCGGGGGTTACACAAACCTCCACAATATTTCAGTGGAAATCCAATGGAAATTTGTCTCACACGGGTTTGAACCTACATTGCCGAAGGATTTCTCCCCATATCACCACAGCCTCAATGGAAATTTGTCTCACACGGGGTTTGAATCTACATTGCCGGAGGATTTCCCCCCATAGCACCACAACCCTTACCAACTTGGCTATGTCCCTAGGTCCACTTTTAATTACTCATCTTCTTAATCTTTTTAGTTTGATATGAACAACTCTCTGTTCAATTGCAGGTCATCCAATTTGGTGGGATGTAAATCGAAAGATATATTCAAGTATTAGAAATTTGAGAGAAAAATAAAACAATAAACTACAGAATGTCACCTCCACAATATTTGACCGTACGCCCCCAATCGATCGTGTGAAATATAAATAAAGAAATAAATTCAAGTGGCAAACAGCTATTGAGAAAATGTCTAACAATAGGCTGAACAGATTTGATTCTAAGCGCACGCGAGAGAGAGAGAGAATAGGCTGAAAATGTTCGAAATTGTATTTGATTTTATCACATGAAAAACAATATTATGCTGCACAACAAAGCTCACAGTGGAAATAATCATATTTAATTTCAATTTGTAAACTTTAACATAATCCTTATCTTTTCCCTACTTTTAAATAACATTGAAGGATAAAAACAAAAAAACAAACTTTAACTTTAGCAAAAAAGGAGCTCAGGAAATCAATGTTTTTAAAAGCAGAACATATCACTGAGGCTTGATCAAAAAATTAGTTGTTGAACTTATCATGTTTTCTATACCACTTTAATGTAAAATTTGATCAAATGACCTTAAATTGACTCAAATTAAATAATTTGTGTTATAATTTCAAAAATCAAATGATTAATATCCTTAAGTTATAATTCTAAATTTATAATTTGTTTTCTCATAAAAATTATATCCATAATACAATCATTCTAATTCTAGTGAGAGAGAGAGAGGAATTAGGGAGAGAGTGGAATGGGGTGCAGCGGCGCACATGGAATAGGGTTTGACAAAGGGAAGATGGGGCCAACAGATTCACATGCCCGCTTTTAAGGGCCCCACTCTCTGAATCTTTCCACATGACTTATCCCCTTATTTTTTTGGGTCCCACCATTCCCTTTTCTTTTTTTGCCCTTTAATTTCACATTTCAACCTTTAGTTTTAGGGGAGTGTACATATGTGTGTGTATATATATATTCCGCTAAAATGTATCATTTGGCTGCTTCATTTTTTATTATTATTATTAGGTTTCAGTATTTTTAATTCTAAATATTTGTTTCTTATAATTTTTTAGTAGTAGATTCTTGCATTTCTATATGTACTAAAAATTAAGTATGGTTTATCTTTTATTTAGCCGCAAAAATTTATGAAAGACGGAACTTTATATAATTTTATTTTTAATGTTTCGATTAAAATTTTGGGTTTTTTTTTGGTAAGTAAATCGGAGATCAAGTCAATTATGAAGAAATTTAAGCAGAATTAAATTTTAAAAACAGATTTAAAAACCAGAATTTAATTCTGCAATTACTCGAACACAATAACTCTTGTATGGAAACTTAGTCTTAATATTTTCCAAACCATGGGTAAAATCTCTGTATATATGTCCATTTAGATTTACACACTCTAACGTGTTTGTTGTTTTCCACACACATATTATATATATATATATATATATATATATATATATATATAATGTTTATCTATTCATTATGGATGTGTCTTAAATTGTTCAACTATAATATGTAAAGATTTCATTTCTCTGAATATTTTGATTTGATTTTATTGATTCTATTAAATTTTTGATTCATCAAGAGTAGATATATTATCATGTGTTCACAGTACATAGAATATTAGTCTTTTATATATATATATATATATATATATATATATATATATATATATCATGATGTTTTAAACACTAATTTACCAATTCGTTAGTTGCTCTTTGAAAGCTGGGTGCTAGTGCAACTTAATTCTTCAATATGGTTGAACTAACCATATATAGAAACGATTGAACTTACATCTTGGAGTAGTGTTTGTGTGCAGCAAATGCATGAATTATGATCCATGTAATTAGGATTGGATAGGGGGATCTGGTTCAGCCCAGGTTTTTTTTTTTTACTTTGTGACATAAATTTATATTTACTAAATATAAGATTTATGTTTACCGAGTATAACTTTTATGCATAAATATCATAACATTTAGGGCGGCACTTGTGTGCCCCGGGGGCATGTGCCTCCAACATTATTTTTTATTTTTTTTCTTTTTCTTTTTTCTCTCTCGCTGTTTCTTTCTTCTTCTTATTTTCTCTCTCTTCCTTCTCAATTTCTTCATTAATTGCTACAAAGTGATACCTAAAAGAGTAAACAAAGTGATATCTATAGAGTATACAAGTGATATTTTTTATTGAATGAACAACTAATACATTAAAAGTAAATATGTGTGATATTGTAACGCCTAGGACAAACGGTGCATAATTGGTTAATTAAATAATTAAATTCTTAATTATGTGATTTAATTATGTGTGTTCCAGAAAATTGAAATAATGTATGATTAATTAATCGGATGCATAATTTAATTAAAAGCATATATTATAATTTGTTAATAGGAATCGTAGCCGAAAATTGAATGAAAATACGATAAAGGACGAACCAATAAGGGCCGAAAACAACGGAGTATAAAGTCATAAAAAAAATTGGACACATGGATCATTTTTTGGATCACTTTTGTAAAAGATAGCTTTCTCTCTCTCTCTAGCTTTCCGGCGGGCTGGCCGAAGCGACGCCGCGCCAGCGGTGGCGCCGCCGCCGCAACCGCCTCACCCTTCTCCATTTTCGCTCGATCTTACACCGAAACGTAGCTCTCGCCGAGCCCATCACGGATCCAAGCTCGAATCGCCGAGCCGCCGTCGTCTCCGCCGGAAATCGATCGGCAAAGACGCGGCAACTCTCTCTCTCTCTTCCTCTCTTCTCCTCTCCTTCTCCATTTTCGTTTGATTTACATACCAAATCGAAGCTCTCGTCGAGCCCATCACGAATCCGGGCTCGGATTTCCGATCGACCGCCGCCTCCACCTGCAATGACCGGTCAAAGTTTCGACAAACTCTCTTTCTCTCTCCTCCCTCTTTATCTCTTTCTTCTCTCCCCCGTTTCTCTCTCATCGCCAGACTCTCTCTCTTTCTCTCCCTCCGTCGCCACGGTTGTCGTGTGGTGGTCGGGAGCGGCGCTAGGTAGCGCCGCTGTGAGTTGTGCATGTGTGTGTGCGCATTGTATTTGCACTGTGTGTGTGTTTGAGCATGAATTGGGCGGCGCGTCGCGCTGGACGCGCCGCCGTATGCGTGAGTGGCCGGTGCGAGGTGCGCCGGCGTGTGGGATGATGTTGTCGGGTGTTCGTCGGCGATGCGGTGTCACCGGCGAGTGTTGGTAGGCGACGGGCATGACGACAGTGGCAGGATGGGTTTGGGGGATGGTAGGGGTCTTCCTGCAATTTTTCAATAGTTCAGGGACCCAATTGCAAACCCTAGGATTTTTGTTTATTTACGTTTTGGCCCCTGAGCTTTCCAAAATTTCGTTTTAGTCCTCGAACTTTCAAAAACTATGTTTTCCCCCCAAAAGTTTTAAGGCTTTAGGTTTTTACCCCATAAACTTTCGAAAATTACTTTTTGACCCCCGAAATTTTGAAAATATCAAAGAGACCCCAAAACTCTTCTGTTTTTACAAAAACACCCCTAGTCAAAGTCAACCCTTTACCAGAATTTACGAAAACGCCCCTGCATCTTCCAAAGCTCCGTTTTAACTTGTTTCTCATCCGTTTTAGCTCATTCTTTCGCCTATCAAACCCTTATCGAACCCTCTTCGATCTTATGGCCTCTAAAGCTTTTTTTCGATCTCTTTTCTCCTACGTTTCTTTTCAAGAGAGTTTATATTAATGTAAAGTTTAAACGAACATAAGAAAGACTCTAAGTTAAGTTGTTTGCATGTGTAGGCTCACATTCGGAACCAACGTTTTAGGATCTAGCCTCGTGTCATGTGAAAAAACACCACCGAACAAGGTGGGGGTAACTTCTAAACCCTAATAACTTTACATTTACGTTATATTATTACGAGTAGTAATTTGATGAACGAATACATGAGTATGAGCCTTGGCATGATGAAGCGAACCATGATTACTATGTTATATGAACACATGATAATGATATGATCCTTAGATGTAATGTCTTGTAAATTATATGTTGTGTTAAGTTGTCGTGAATATGTGGGCTCGTTGTATAAATCTGTTGGGTTGGTTTTGGACTGGATCATCCGTAAAAGGCACCGATAATCGTTTAAGGACTAGGTCGTCCGTATAGGTACCGGTGGGAGAAAATCTCGTATTGAAGGAGTAAGACGAGCTGCTCCCGCACCTTTCAGATTGGGTCATCTGTTAGTACACCGATTTACGTGTTGTGTTTTATATGTGTTGTGTTTAACTGTTGTTGGATTCATGTTGGATCATATTGCATGTTAACGAATTAATGAACGTAATTATACTAATTTATTTCCACAGTGTATTCAATGCACTCACCCCCGCGTATATTCACGCTACAGGTAATGATGAGTATGAAGAAGCGTAGAGAGAGTGGTGTCATATCGATTGTGAACCTTTTCCTTCTTTTGTCTGAACTTTCCTTTTTTTTTAAACCAAGTTAAACGTTTGTAAAAGTGAAACTGTTCCACCTTTCTATGTTATGGATCCTGTAGAATTTCCGTTGTTTTGTTTTTAAATGTCTTTATCGGGCATGTTGTCGAGGATCTTGGTTATGTAAAATCTTATCTATAACTGTTTCTGAAGTTCCTGTTTAAACTGTTATTTTAAATCTTTACTCGTTTACTTTATTTGTAAGTTTTAAAAATGCATGTTTCTTTTCCCTCTCTTGTTGCACGCCCGCAAACAAACTCTGATATTTTAAGAATGAAAACGAAGTGTGACAGATATCTTTAGAGTAAATTTTTTTTGAGGTATTACAGATTTGTCCTATAGGCACTACAAACATAAACTAAAGGTATGTGATACCTGAAGAGTATATGTGTGATACCTGAAGAGTATATGTGTGATACCTTTAAAGTAAATGTGATACCTGTCAGGTACACCGCACGCGGCGTGGGCGCGCAACGTGGGCACACGGTTTTTGAGGTATTACAGATTTGTCCTATAGGTATTACAAATATGAACTAAAGGCATGTGATACCTGAAGAGTATATGTGTGATACATTTAGAGTAAATGTGATACCTGTCAGGTGCGCACGCGGCGTGAGCGCGCGATGTGGGCTTGCGGCATGGGTGCACGGTTTTTGAGGTATTACAGATTTGTCCTATAGGTATTACAAACATGACCTAGGTATGTGATACCTGAAGAGTATATGTGTGATACCTTTAGAGCAAATGTGTGATACTTGTTAGGTGCCCGCAGTATGGGGATGCGTGAGCGCGCATGGGGGCACGTAGGCGCACCTTAGAGAGACCCACGCGCTTGGTCGAGTTGGGGGCATACAATTTTTTGTGTAACCTTTAAGTAAAATTACTTAGATTTTTTTTTCAGTATAAAAAACATAATTAAAAGTTATGTATCCTTTATGTTAACCAAATATAACTTTTATATTATATTAGTATAACATTTACATACATATATCATAACATTTAAGTGATATTACTTAGTCTTTTTTCATTATAAAAATTCATTTAGTATGGCTTAACCTTTATGTTATAATAATTTAACATTTATGTTATATTTGTATAACTTTTATGTACAAATATCATAACTTTTATGTATTTAAAGAATAACATAATGTTATATTATTATAACAAAAAGGTTAAATTATTATGCATAAAGGTTATAGTATTACAACATAAAAGTTTTGAAAGATATTATAAGTCAGTCATATACTGCAAAAGGTTATGTTAGCTAAAATGTTAGGCCAATATAACTTGGAAACTAGGGTTTGAGTTAGGGCTTAGGCTAGGGTTTGGACGCGTGGGACGCGTGAAATGCACTCCGAATTGGGTAAACCTGGTTGCACGGATTTAGGATTCGTGCACCTGGTGCATAAAAATATTTGTGTACATCTTGTACGTTTAAATATTTTCATATGATATATATATATACAAGTAATTAATTGTATAATGATAACATTTTATTTATGTAGTAATAACATGTTAAAATGTCCATCACGAACAATTCTTAACATACCAATAATATAGAGAGTGATTCTCCTGTGTCCCTGGGGACACGGATCCTTGGATCGGATCCGTGTCCCCAACTCGCCTCAGCGACCCGCGTAAATTTTAATTTTTTTCCCTCAGTTGTGCGCGTTCTCCTTCGGGGTTTTTTTTTTTTAGGTATTACAGATTTGTTCTATAGGTATTACAAATATGAACTAAAAGATATTATAGATTTTTCATATAGGTATTACAAACATGAACTAAAGGTATTACATAATTACATGTTTTAATGATATGTAAGTTATGAAAAATAGTTTTGAGGTATTACAGATTTGTTCTATAGGTATTACATACATGAACTACATGTATTATATAATTACGTGCTTAATGATATGTAATACTCGAAAGAAATATGTGTGATACTTAAAAGATACTTGTGTAATACCTTAAGGGTATATATGTGATACTTGAAGAGTAAATGTGTGATATCTAAAGAGAAAATGTGTGATTTGAAGAGTATATGTGTGATACTTGAACATAATACATTATATATATGTTATGTGATACCTGAAGAGTATATGTATGATACTTGAACATAATACATTATATATATGTTATGTGATACCTGAAGAGTATATGTGTGATGCATTTAAAGCAAATGTGTGATACCTGTCAGGTGCGCTCGGGGTAGGGGCGTGGGGTGTGATACCTGTCAGGTGCGCTCGGGTAGGGGCGTGGGGGGAAACGGCCCACGCGTCGGGACGGGTTGGAGAGATCCGTGTCCCCGAAACATATAAGTTTTTGCGTAATATATAATGATCTTATCCCTTTAAATTATATAATATGAAATTAATAAATATATTAAATATCAACGATGTACATATATTAACGTATGGTAATAGGATTGTAATACTATCACCATTGCCAACAAAGTATCAATTCGTGTAAACCTCAATTTGGGTTATTTATCCAAAAAATTGAAACTAGTTGTTAACTTAATTTCTTTAAGTAATAAACAATTAGTTATTCAATAATCGACTAATACTTCATCTAATCACAATTAAGTGTGGTTTTAAAAGTCAATTTTTTTACAACTATTGTCTTTTTAAATTTTTATACAATTTTGCTAAAAAAATATCTATATTATCATTTCTTAGTTAATGATTAGGAATTTAATAAGACCCATTTTTTTATTAGATGGATTCTCATTCCAATTTAAGATATTAAATTCATTAACTTGTTAGAGTCTAAGTATGAAAATATTTAAAAATATGTTCGATATTTCCCCAATATTTCTATTTTTCAGGGTGCATATCTCCGATATTTTCATTTTTTCGTATAAAAACGAGAAATTGTCAAAATATCGATAAATATCAGTATTGATTTCGATATCGGTGGCTTCATGATACAAATTATAGGAAAAATTGATTTCGATATCGGTGGTTTCATGATACAAATTATAGGAAAATAGGTGAAATATCTGTAAAATATTGATAAATATCAGTATCGATTTCGATATCAATGGTTTCATGGTACAAATTATTGAAAAATCAATGGAATATCAGAGAAATATCGATAAATATCGAGGAAATATCCGAAAAATGTTGATAAATATATATACCGATATTTCCACACATAACGATATTTTCATGATGTTTCCGTAAAACTAAGATACCGATATTTTCATCGAAACCGAAATTTTCATCGTTACTTAGAGATTTATTCATCCAATTTTTATATTCTATTACTTATAATCACAAAAACTATAAAACCGTAGTTAATTAGGATCAAATGAAGTATTTTTGTTTAACAAATTTTATATTGGTCGGTAGAATCCTTCCAAATTGTCAAATGAATAATCACAAGCAGTTGACTGCTTAGGAATAAAATAAGAATAATTGTGGACATTAAGGTGTGTGAAAGAGACAATGTTGTCTTTTAAGAAAAAGAAGATATAAGTGATCCGATATAGAAGCGATGCATAAAAACGTAGTTCAAGAAAAAGCGAAGCTTTGGAGGCTAGATTGGGTTTCATAAACAATATATTTACTAATCTTGTGAAACTCTCACGTGGACGAATTAATTTCACGATTTATAAGAAAAATGATTTATGAAAACGAATTTAAATCGTGAATAATGAATTTTATTTAATTGATTTTACATTTTTATTTTTAAGAAAAAAAACGATATTTAAATAGTTATTTCATTTCCCATAAAATTATTCTCAATGGCCAATGTTCCATTCATTTTTTTTTTTTGGCTTTCCAGAAACGCAATAGTTAATGTTCTGATGAAATTACCAGTGAGATATTGGATTTTAAATTCAATGAATTGTTTTAATTTTCAAATGATTTGTCCTAATGGTTTTCTTTAATTTCGATTAGTTTTTCTTGGATTAATATATATATATATATATATATATATATATAAAATAGTAATTTTGGCATCGATGTATATAATTAGTCATGTCCCCCGTTAACTTATGTTTGCTCAGTTTACATGACATAAAACTGCACAAACAATTGATGTTACATAAAATTGGTTAATTAATTACATATATTATTATGTATAATCCAATGGTTTATGATGGAACATTGTAGAGTTGGAGTTTACCAAGATTACCAAATATTACGGAATTTATTCCAAAAAAGGAAATTGAAAATTTTGTTTTGTTTGAAATAGATATTAAATAATAATCAATTGATTTTAGTGAGAAATCTATAAATATAATAGGAGAGTTGAGGGACTATTTTTAAGACACGTATGATTTTTGGAGCTTTATAAAGACAATTTATATTACATTTAAAAAAAAAAAAAAGTTAGTAGTATATTAATGATATATATTGACAATGTAATCACTGAATGATGTGTATTGAAGAATAAAATTAGAAATGTTGTGAAGATGCAAGAGAAGATCGAAGAGAGTTTGGAACGTTAGATCTTATGTTCTATAACAAAAGGTGGGTTTGATGGATTTTCTACTATCATTTATACAACAATTTATTTTTTTATTACAAAGAATATAAAATTTTATTTTACCACATTTCAGAAAATTGAACAACCTTAAAAAATTTTATTTTACCACATTTCAGAAAATTGAACAACCTTAAATACAATTTTGATAAAGTAAAAAAAAAAAATCTTTTTGTTCGTTATTTTTTTTAACACTTATGAATTATATCGTGTAATCCTATGATAAAGTTTAAAAAAAAAAATTGTTAGTTATTTTTTGTAACACTTATGAATTATATCGTGTAATCCTATAGAAAAAAACACGTAGATGTACCATAAAAGGTTACACGATATGAAAAAATATCATATCATGTAACCCCTTTATGAATCATGTCGTGTAACCTTATTAAAAATAGATTTATATGATATGATTCATAAAGAATTACACAATATAAGAAAAATAAAATTATGTAACCCCTAAATTGATCATATCATGTAGCGCTATGAAATAAAACACGACAATCAACTTTCACGATATATGTTCTCACAATCATTATTATCAAGGGTAATGTAAGTTTTTTTATTTTTTATTTTTAATTCTGGTATAAATTATATCTTCTGTATGTTGTGGTAAAAAAAAGTTAGTTTTATATGGATTTGTGGTACCTAGGAGTATTTTGCCAACAATAGTTCATTTTATTATTTAAATTTAAAAAAAAAACAAGAGAAATAAAATTTACTGGAATTAAAAGGGCAGAGGGGCAAAGACACCACAAACAATAATCTTCTATTTTAAATTAGTATAGTAGTAATTCTATTTTCTATTTAAAATTACGAATATGTCAAAACCATTTCCAGCAAGATTGGATATACAGCTCATTGATTGATCCACGTGTCACCTTTTCCCTCAAACGACAAATTCCAACCCGACCCCTCTCCCCCTATATCAATATCCCCATTTTGCCCAAACACACTCTTCCCTTCCTCTTTTCTACTTTCTCCATTCACTCTCACTTATCTTCTTCTTCTCCAATCATACCACCACCAACTATTCATCAACCACAATTTGTATAATTGATCAAAAAAGGATCTGAAAACTGAGAATTCGAGTGAAAAATGGTGGAGATTATGCAGAATTTCGACGGCAAAAAGCTTGGTTTCGAGGAGACTGAACTGAGGCTCGGATTACCCGGCGGTGGTGAGAAAATTAATGCTAATTATGGCAAACGAGGGTTTGAAGAAACTGTAGATTTGAAGCTCAATCTCTCTTCTAAGGATATGGCTTTGGATCAGAGTACTGATTTGAAGCAAAAGAATCTGAACAAGCCTGATTCTGCTAAGCCTCCTGCGAAGTAAGTTTTCTGCTCCTTTTCCTCGTCTTACTTCATTAATTTCGTCGAATTCTTCGTTCAATTTTACTGAGGAAATAGTGAAACTGAATTAGGGCACAGGTTGTGGGGTGGCCGCCGGTCCGGTCCTTCCGGAAGAATGTGATGGCGGTACAGAATAAAACCGACTCGGAGGAGAGTGACAAAGGAACAGCCGCCGCCTTTGTGAAAGTGAGCATGGACGGCGCGCCTTACCTGCGAAAGGTTGATTTGAAGATGTACAAAACTTACCAGGAGCTCTCTGATGCCTTGGGCAAAATGTTCAGTTCCTTCACCATAGGTAATTAATTTCCTTAAATTATCCAATTATTTTCCCCTTTTTTATGAAAATCAAGCCTTATTTTCACATGAACTGAAACCAACAATTAGGTGTTAAATATTGTTTAGCTTTAATTGAAGCTTGCTGAAATCAGATCTTGTTCATGTAGTATAAATGTGTGTTAGTGGTTACTGGTTAAGTATAAATTGTGGTGTTTGTTTGAAGGTAAATGTGACGCGCAAGGAATGATGGATTTCTTGAATGAGAGCAACCTCATGGACCTTCTCAATAGCTCTGATTATGTGCCAACTTATGAAGACAAGGATGGAGATTGGATGCTCGTAGGTGACGTCCCTTGGGAGTAAGTCGAGCTTAAAGAATCACCACTCAGTAATCTAGAAAGTATAAGAACTCAAGTTCATCATCTCATACTTATTACAACTATGTTGTTTCTTGTTGTGAATTGAATAGGATGTTCGTTGAATCGTGCAAGCGCCTCCGCATAATGAAAGGGACCGAGGCGAAGGGACTCGGTTAGTACCTTCAACAACCCATTAATTCTATCATAGCACTCTCAATTAACCTCTAAACACTTGGCTATTAAAACAACGCACTAGAGTTCAATTACTTCAAAGTATGAATTACTCGTGCAATTTCATGAAAGTCATAGCTGGCTAAATGTAGTCATTGGCGCACGGTACAAGATAGTTGATTATCATGATGATCTTGAAAACAATTTTGTTGTCTTTTTGCATCATATCAGCGGTGGATACGTTAAGTTATACTTACACTAGGTACTATAGGCAATAACAAGCCATTATTTTTGCACATACATAGCACATTGGCATCTAATGGTACAATTGTACCAAAATGGATTGAAATGGGCCATTGATTTTGACATTTCAGCACCAAGAGCTATGGAGAAATGCAAGAGCAGAGTCTAAGGGCATTGAAGTCAATTCAACCACAACCTGCTCCTTCGATCTTAGTGAGTTGTACCAAACAAAGGACGTATACACGAGATGGATGGAGCAGGATGCTGGATTGTGTTTGTACTATTGTTCTATGATTGGTTTTCTTGTAATATTAATAAGTAAATGTCAAAAAAAAAAAAACAAGAAAAAAAGAATCCTTTGTTACTATTTTACTCTTGTGCCATTGTCAGACTTTCTTTGTTTTCATTTAGTTTGGTTAGAATTTTGTATTAAATGTGCCTCAATAATGTCATGTTCAGATACATTTTGACTTGTATATTAAAGTATTTGTATGTGTGTTGCTCTTCTAAAACTTCTTTATTCTTCTTTTTTTAATTCTCTCAATCATGTTTCATCTTATATATCTGTATTCAATATTACATCATATGTATACACATCATACATTGATGTAATAAAGTAAATGAGACATTATTTTATATTTATAAATTGTTTGGTATTGGTAATATTTCTTTTACAGTTATGCAAAAGAAACTAAGAAAGAAACCATCAATGTTTATGATTGAGTGATGAATGAGGTAGTTGTAAATTATATTGAAGAAAATCAAGTAGCCACGCGGGTTCAAATTTTGAGAAAACTTTACTCCAGTGATTATAAAAACAAAAACAAAAACAAAAATGAAGAATAAAGAAATGGAATTGTATGTATGGGAGGAGCAGCTTCATGTGCAGGATTAATACTTATAGAGCATTTTCTCTCAACTAATTATTTATTCATATGGAATTATTAGAAAAAAGAATGAGAAAATTCCATCAAAGAAACTGATATGTAGTGTCTAAACGAGTCGAGCTCCAATGAACTAGGATTTTTAGCGTGACATGTTCGTTTGTTTATTTTAAAAATTGATTCACAAACATTAATGAGCAGTTCATGAACTTCATTAATTTTTAATAAAGCAAAAGTTAAAAATGTTCATGTAGAAATCAAAAATATATATTCATGAACACTCAATTGAAATCAAATGAATAATATAATAAATTTAAATTTAAATGAGTTATATTAGAACTTAGAAGACATTAAAATTCAAAATAAACATAAATGAATATTGAATAAACAGGTAATAAGTGTTTAACTGATAAATAATAAATGAGTATTAGATAAACGCTAAACGAAGATGTTTGTGAACATAAACTAACAAGTTAATAAAAATCAATTTTAATGTTCATTAACATTAAAAATGTTTTTATATTCGTTTAAGTTCATTAAAACTAATAAATAACGTAAATAAATACTAATCGAGTTCAATCACAAGTAATTTGTCGGAATGTTATTTTCGTTTACAAGCCTAATAGTACGCAAATACATTAGTTTTAAGGTAATTTTCAGCGCCACGCCGTATGAAAGTGTGCGATCCAGTATTGACTATAATCTAATATTTACAATTAAGATAAATAGTAACATGACTTTCTCCGAACTAATTGCTAAAGAGAAAATCATTTTATTTTCATAAAACATGGCAAATTGCAATACATATGCATAAAATTATTGTAATTGTTATACTTGTTTAAATGACTGGACCAAAAAATGCTTTTTTGAATGATAATGAGATCGTTTAAATAACTCGGAGAAATAAAATAAATTAGCATAAACTTTATCTAAAGCAAAGAGAATAAATTTAAATAAATTTCTTAGTAGTAATTGAATAAATAAGTTTATGACCTCATTCAGGAAAATAATATCTTCTTGTTCACCAAAATGTTAATCAGAAGAAACGAATATTAACAAGTTGTTCCTACAATCACTTACTAGGGACTAATCTAATGGTCCACAGTTTCATTACCAGATTGTGTGACTCATATAAATACCATATTTATTTAGACTAACCTTATTAGAACTGAATCCACTCGATCAAGAATGGAAACATCTTCATCACTGCAGTTACAATTTTCAGTAAATCATATGAATCTTTTCATGTAAAGAATAGTATTGGAATATAAACAATAAGAATTAAAATGGATTTTAAAATAGAAAGGACAATCAGATATTATAGCTAATAAACTGTGAATAAAACTTAAAACATAGTTACTTACAGAAGCAACATTTGGCTATTATTGAACTTGTTTTATTCGAAAAACATGGGATTTGTTTGAGCTGAGAATGTATGAATATAGTCGTTTAGTTCTTGGCCCGGTTCAACTTGGAGAGTCGACTGACTTGATTATCAAATCTGCATTTTTCTTTGACTTGAATATAAGCTCTGCATTTGGCCGGTCGTTGTAATCAATCTGCAAAATAAATGATCAAAAATAAATCACTACCTTAGTCGAACATTCAATGCCTTGTCATTCTTAACCTCAATTGAGCAAGATTTACCCGCCATTTAGCAACATCAGGTGGTTTTCCTTCAACAGCAAGCGAAAATCAGTATTAGTCAACTTCTATATAATTTATTGTTTCATTCTATGCAGTAATTATAGGTCAGTGCATGCACCTGTCGATATATGTCTTTTCAAGACCCGTTGCATTGCTTTATCGATGTCCACATCAATGAACCTGGAAAGTGAATGTGAGGTACTTACTGGTAATAAAGGTAATATGATTTTACATCTGTATTCAATCTTAGAAAACTCTTCAACCAGTAAACATATTGTAGCAAACAAGACTCGTGACTCATCCTTAAACTAAATAGATAGTCCCACTTTTGAATCTGTATTTAAGCAAGCAGTTACTACAACATAATATGGAACTATAAACCGGAATCTTAGCTCATCAATCAAAGAGAAAGGATCAATCAACAACCAATATCGGTAACTTGCCTCTAAGGGCCCAACACATTTCACACACATAAAATAAAGACAATTTTGGACAATGCCAAAAGTAAGCAAATACTGACAAACTATAGAGAAAAGTTGATTTTGCATAACAACATATATCTCAAGGATCAGCTGCTGATTTTGCTCGGTAAAATAAAAATGGAATAATTGTGCTAAAACAAATCATGTTTGCCTACTTTCATAGAATACAGACAAAGAAAAGTAATCAGAAGAGTGAGTTACCATTTCTCATCAAATATAGATGAGATATCCCTCCAGACGTCCTCATCCAAAAGCAAGTAGTTACCTTCAACTATGACTACTTTATGCCTGTAACAAGGAAAAAGACTAAGTGTAACAATAAATAATATGCTGCAAACAGCAGCCTCATAGTTAGGTTCTATTCAATAATCACTAAATCCAGAAGCACTGCATGTTCCTCCTGAAGTTCTACTTAAAAATCAATGATGAAATATTAGTATACTAGTAGGAGCATTGTATAACCAACAAGCTTATTATCCGGTGAAAACACTACATTAACATTTCCAATGCAGCCAATACCTCGTTGCAAATTTCTTTTGTTAAAGAGATAATGATGTTGCTATTCTACCTAAACCAAATAAGGTCAATAGTTCAACATTGACCAGCAAGAGAACAACAGTACACTTAATGTCAAGCAAGCTGGTATTGTAGGAAAGAACACGTAGATGACTAACGCAAAAGTCAGCTCTTCAGCAGAGGACATCTTTCTACCATTAGTCTATATCTTCTGTGAGTTCACATTTAACTTTTCTTTTCTTTCCTTTTTTCCCTCTCTAAATCACCCACCTCACATATGAACACTTGGATTCCCATATGCACCGATCATTAGTTTTCGAATGCATATATATTCAAGGCAGTGTACTGGAAGTCGATAATTATTATATGCGTGATTATAAACTCAAAACACTGAACAACAGTTTCTTTGCAATATTCTACATGGGTAATTTTCTGTATGTATCATGGGGGTCATATTTAAGTCATATATAAACTGATTGGCACTGAATTACTGAAACAACATTTCTGTGAACCTTTCAATACACATTTGAACCATCATGTACTGAATGTTTGTACTTACTGAAGACTCACGAAGATATCATCTTCAACAGGATCACCCACACCATGGTCAAAGGATGGTGCATACACTGACCCCTGAAGGAGAATACAAATAAAACACAAAAACTTATGAACACATTCGTTAGTATCAATAATAAACATGTAAGATTAGAACATGAAGATGACTTCAGCAATATGCTGACATTCAAGGCAGTGTCTCAAACAAGAGCATTTTACTCTTATTTAATTATCTAACTCAGCAGTAAAGTAAATGCAGAAGCCTAACTTTAAATAATTCCATGTCACAGGTAAACATTCTATGCAAGATAATCAATGATCACCTTGTTTTTCAGATTTGTGAGACATCTCAAGAGTCGTTCAGGGTCAAATGTCCAAGGAGCTGAACCAGAAAGATAATTATTTTTCATGCATACAAGTGTCAAAAAAAGTTAATAAAGAAAAGTACTCACATCCTCTCCTTCCATGAGCTTCCTCTGGATCCTAATAAGCGAAGGACATAAGTCAAATTGCAGAATCGCCAATGAATAGTAATAACAGCAATCACGATTTTTTCAAGTATGTGAGCCCAGATATTTAAACATATATATACATATAGACATAGTGCACAGCTAAAGAAAATAATAAATAAATTAGATTGGTAACTTAGAAGAAGAAGAAGAAAACGACATATATATGCATATACACACAGCACACCGAACGAAATAATAAATAAACTAGATTGGTAACTAAGATGAAGAAGCCCTACAGGACATTTCTTAATTGCATTTAGCATGAGGACTTTATTGAGATACACGTCATAGGGCATCAACATTTTAAATCCATATATGTGGCAATTAAAAGTTCAATGCTCCTTACTCAACTGTACACCAAGAATTAATCACAAATAATGGCATTGTCCTATTTTCACTTCTATAGTTCTATCTGGGCAAAGTTTATCATGAATAGGATATAGTAAAAGCCTGATATCTTCAAATCGTAAACTGATAATATTAATACTAAACAAAGGAATTGGTATCACACAGAATACAACAATTAAGTTACTGGCCCAGAGATTTTAAATCTCCTACAAGCTACAAGAGTGTATTCTGTAAACTCAAATAATAACATATCTTCCTAATTATACTCTATTGTCACCTATATGCCTAATACATAACTGCGACTAACTAGTTATTTTCGTAACATATGAATCATATACTAATAGGAAACCTAGGAGCATATAAATGTAAATTACGGAAGGCAGATATGTTGACTGCATATGATATAAGTTTCCATGTTGATCGATTGTATTTTAAGTTCTCCACTTTTACACCATATAAGGGGCAGTTAAGCCAAATCATAGAAGAATTATCCAAGAAAGTAAACCAAACAAAGTTAGGTTAAGATACATAAGATTTAGTAAGATACAACCTTCATTGCATCCAGCTGGCTGCGATAAAGGTGGAATCCATCCATGGGAAGCACAATTGCAACTTCTGGAGACTCTACTTGAGCATCAAAGCAAGAAGACCGTTGAACCCATAACTCATTGACACGACTAGCTACCTGATATGCAACAGTGCTCTTTCCAGCACCAGGAGGCCCACACAGACCAATAATATGCCTATAAGTGAGTTTGTATCATTCTCGTTTGATGATCACATATAAGAAGAAGTTTCTAGGTACTACAACTCTAGCATAATTGTTACATACAATCAGGTGGGTAACTAATCATCAAGATACTTGAGCAGTTATGGATGCCTGCAGGTCAAAGAGGACATCATCTATGGACTGAAGGGGCAATGGTTAGGAGAAGAAATTGTTAGTTCTCATTGTGTCATAGTTGTACGTAGTTGCGTAAAGACGCAACCATGCTTCTGATGCCTAAGCCTTGAGGCATGTCTGAGAAGCGCGCCTCTTGTACATGAGGCTCCAAATTACTTAAAATTTTGAAAATTCTAACAAAATGAAATAAAAAATATTATTAGGCAACTGAAAGCTCATATAGCAAATAAATATTAATTTTCCAACACACAAGTTATTGCACACCCTAAAGTAGTTGTATTTTCAAGTTAATCATTCAAATCTAATCACAAATACTAGCAGCAGCAGAGGTCAGCAGCCTGGTGGGGCTAAGTAGTGGGGAAAGGTGCCGAAGGCTGTGTGTAGGGGCGGGCCCATATTACCATGCCCGCCTCTCCACAGAAAAGGCGAATAGCCCTGCTCCCTCTGTGCCTCATGCCCCACCTCTAATAACTATGCATTGTGTTTGATATAGTTAATGTAAATCCCCATCATACCAACGGAGTATATTTCTCACAGCCAAGGAACATTATTATACATATTTTAATACTAAAGAATTTATAATCGAAGCTCTATCTCATATATACCCATGACCTAAAAGAAAGTAATACCCTTTTGCTAATTCAATAGAAGAGGTTTAGTACCGGTGATTTCTTCCTGACATGATGTCGCAATCTATAAGAATACAAATGCGAACAACTTCATAAAAATAGATGCAGAAAGAGATGTTTTTCTAGTAACTAGGCGTGAGGTAACATTTTGAGATTTTTAAAAAAAATGATTATTCATATTATACACTTCTGATGCAATATCTCAATGCCAAAACAAGGATAACAGATAGAAGATTGCATTAAAAATCTTGCACATAAAACATCCAAATATTTTCAGTTTAGCGAGCAGAACTTTTCAGAATAAGAATTCAGAACTCACTTAAAATTGGGATTTGATTCAGCTGCAGCAATAGGAACAACGCGTTCTGCCAAGATATCGTATATATCACTCATGCACCTGATAGAACATAGTTAGTTCAAAAGGAACACACACACACACACCCCAACAACAACAACATAAACAAGAAAACAAAATGCACAGGCAAAAGGTTATAACAGCTTATTCTGTAAAGAATCGAATAAACACCTATGAAAAGAAACATTCATTGGAAGGAATAACTGAAAAGCTTCCTTATTTTTCAGAAAAATCTCTATAAACACAGTTGAATGTGCTGCTTTTTAAAAACAGTTACCACATACATGCCATTCCCAAGGCCAGAGAGACAACTTAAATTCATTTACATATCCTCATGGAAACATCTTAATTCCATCAAGGAAAAAGAAGATTCAATATCAAATCCATGGATTAGAGATGAGTGCCAAAGTTTAGAATTTCATAGGCAATGCCCATATGCAGAAATTCAATATAGGTTTCCCAAATGTGTCAAAAGAACCTTTAAAGATATAAAACCATATCTCTAAATGCAAATGAATGTGTTCGAGGACAAATAAAAGGTTTATAAACAAAATTAATCATTAAAATCACACAAATTTCACTATGAAAACTTGTCTAATATGAGTTTAGTACTTATTATAAAGACAGCATACCCTGCCTCTATGATGGGAACTTCCTTTAACTGACAATTTAAAACCTGACAAAAAGATTTCCATAGCAATATCAACAAAAAGAAAACCTCAAGAAAATAAATCGAAACCTTATGCTACATAAAATAAATGAACAAAAATGTGGAAAACTGTCCCAAAAAAAAAAAAAGAAGCTAACCTGCGTATGATTTTGCTTCCAAGTTAAAATTTCACTATGACCCAGCAAAGGCCTCGATGCTCTTGTTATTGGAAACAGATGAACTTGATTCCATTTCGGAAACCATGTATTTTTCGGTAGCAATGCCTCTGAATTCAAGTATTACTACAATATGTCAATAATTGCAATATTGAAAGGTAAAAATTGCAATAACATAAATTCGAAGCTTAATATCATGTTCGAGTGTACACCACTCCTTACAGCGCATGAAAATTGCATGCAAATACTAAAATTAATATGAGATTAGGGAAAAATCTCCCAGAAATCTAATCTCCGATTAAAACACAAATAATAATCAACGCCAGAAAAAAAAAACAAAAAAAAGGGTGGGTGATGGCACCTGAGAGTGAGGGAGATTGGTTGAGAGCTTTACAAGTAGTGGAAATCGAGGAAACCTCCATCACCAACCTCTAAATTCGGTGTCGATTAAAGGTCAGATTAAGCAAAATGGTTCGAGAGTGTGAAATCAGCTTTCGCTTTGGGCAGATATAATTTTGTAGATAAATGTACACGTATACATATTTTAACGGGAAACTAATGAATAGATACTGAATAGACAAACTAGAAACGATTGAAATTTTTTATTTTCAAACTTTTTTTAACAATATTTTCATACAAATCTCATCATTTTAACTTCAAAATATGTATAAAATAATAATTTTTTATGGATGGACATAGTTTCTTCATCAACAATTTTGAAAAAAAAAAAAAAAAAATTGTGAAATAGTGTGAGTTCACAGCAAAGACGAGGAATTATTTTTTTGGGGATTTTTTATTTTTCTTTATTATAAAGGGTATAATTGTAATGTGGTGGGGTGTGTTTAGAAAACTTTAAGTAAAAATAGATTTATTTTAGAGTGTGTTTAGAAAATAGGATGTGTTAAGTAAGTGGTGGGATGTGCATAGCCGGACCCTGATGTATATCATTGGGGGAATATATCTATCCCTATAATATAAGCATGTTAGTATGTGACATATCAATGTATCAAAATTAGGGACTTGCTTACTTGTATTATCATAATTCAAGTGATATGTTATACATTTTGAGAAATAAAAAAGTACCAATCGTTATTTTTTTTCAATAAATATTATATGTAACACATTTCATGGTCTTATCGGCATACCCTCACGAGTATGATAGAATTAGTTCCCCGAATGAAAAAAAATCTCAATTTTATGTTTTAGTTTTCAAGATTTATTTGGTTAAAAAATTGTGGGCTAAAAGATTTTATGTGTAATTGTAAATATATTTATATATATATATATATATATCACGTCACATGCCATGTCGGATGCCATGTAATTCCCAAAGAAAACAAATTTGAAGGTCAAATTACAAAATAAATCACCACATTTTCAAAAGTTGCATTTTTATTCTAACTGTTTTGTATAATTAGCAAAAAAGTCACAACCTATATTCATTGATGCAATTCAAATCTACAAATCTATTCTTTGGTAATCTAAGTTCATTTGTTCAAATAAATCTATATGTGGGATATCACATAAGCCACACAATCTTAAAAAATAATTTATCTACCTCATGATGTTGTTTCAAATTAAGGATAAATTATATTTATTGGAAGATTGTCTATTAAATGTATTTGATGTAGATAATATTTTTGAATTTTTTTTAATTTAAAATAGCAATTGCTAGAAATTATTTATATATTTGAAATTTGATTAATTTAAAATTTTTGACAAAAATAAAAAGAAAAAGAAAAAATAATGGGTTGATTAAAATTATTGTTCAAAATTATTAATTAATGAAATTTAATAATTTCTTGCAAATATATGTCTTAAATTAATTATGGAATTTGTATTTAGAAATTTTAACTTTTATTTTTGTATCATTTATTTGAAAAGAAATTTCAAGATCTATTCTAAACTTTGACAATAAAAATCCAACTAAAAAATAGTGGAAATGTTGAATATTACAATAAATATAGCAATAATTTTTTTTCAAACTAATACATAAAAAATTAATTATATCTTTTACAAAGGCAAATACATTCCAACACTTAAATAATATATTGTCACATTATGTTATATTTAATGCTAAATTAGGTGATATGTATTGCATAAAACCAAAATTTATTTTTCCTATAGAAATAATATTTAAAATTTTCAAATTTTATTAAGTTTAATTTAATTTTTAAAATCTTGTGTTTCAGACTTTCGTCCAACAATTTTCATGTTATGATAATATTATAAATATCTCATATTATGATAACTATATTATCTAAAATATTGTATTATAGTTTGCTGAATAATACCAATATACACACACATACACCGATGATAGTTTATAAAATATTTTTGTATTTGATTATAATTGAATGTCAATATTGAAAGCAAATTGAAAAAATGATGAATATTCAAAGTTAAAAATATTTATAATTTATAGTAAATGATATTCAAAATGATCTCAATATATAACCTTATATTCTCAATATTCATCATTATGATCATTATGATAATATTTTAACATAAACAATTGATAGAAAAAATGACAATATTTAATCAAAAATAAATATAAAATATCTCAATATCGATTTAAAAACCAACGTGATTTGCACAAAATTTCCAGGAGAGCTATGGTTGGTTAATCATTGCAGTGACACACAAGTTAATGGATAACAATATTAAGTAATTTGGATGGGATATTGTCATACCAAATCATCTATCCGTAAGAATATAAAGTAGTACATGTACATCCATCACACGAAAGTGTACATCCATCTGTCTGTAACAAAATAAGCAATTACATTAAAAGCAAGACATTACGATAAATATTATATTATAATGTAGAATAATAGGTATATTTTGCAATATATGGATCATAGTTCATAAATATTTTCGTATTAGATTACAATTAAATGTTTTTTTGTCGATCACTTATAGTAGTTTCGGCTATATGGTAGTAACCTAAAATATTTGAGTACAAAAATGTATTGTATGTAAAAACTATACTTTAAAAATTTACAAATAAAAAATAAACTGACAATAAATAAAATTTTAATTTGTTTGAGAAAAAATTATTAAAAAAAAACTTTTAGTTTACTAATTAAAATATTACCATTCGTGGAGAAATACTAGTTCACTTTGAAGTCAGGATTTACCTCAATCCACTTGAGCGTAAATCAAACACACTCCACTCGCAGCATAATTTGGCTCGTCTATTAGAAGTGGACTTCATCAAAGCCCTTATTACATTTTTTTTTTTAACAGAATAATATAAGTCCAACAAGAAACATTTTACTCCAGTACAAAATCAACTAATCCAAGAAAAGAAATAATGCTAGTCAGGATAATATGAAATCCAGCAATGATGTTACAAATACAGGACACGTTTTATTAATAAGAGGATTTCACAGTAGTAATCCTCTTTTCATGAATGAGAGTATCTCCTAGTGATGCAATAAAAGGGAATACATTTAGTACATAGCAAGGCATCAATCTCTGCTCTACAGATAGTGTATAAACTGAAGATATAATTGAACAATCATGGTAGCATACCATGCCTCTTATAAATTGAACAGATACATACTTCAAGCCTTCTAGCTTGAGTAACAGAGCCGATGGCGTGTTTTCTACGGGCCCACGATCACTGCACAGTGGCGTTTCACAGGCCTTTCACAACTCTTCTCATCCTCGGATGGCTGCAAGGTGAGTGTTATCAAAATATGATCCCGAATTTATGGAAAACAATAAGAGCAACTTCACAGAATTATACTTTGATCAAGAAACTAAAGATGTGTAGCTTCAAATGATTTTTATTTTCATCAGTCTTAGCGACTTGATTACCTGAGGGCTGCAAAAATATGGAAGACGAATTCTCTTGGAGCCATCGGGTAGACGTTTGGAAGGGAAATGATTTCCTACTGCTGAATAGTCACTGTCAACCTGCACAAATTTGATGCAAGTTTGAGATAGTGTGTTGTTTTAACATGAACATATCATTAAATGTATGAGAAAAATCACAGCTAGAAAGGTTATTCATAACAAACATGGATCAGTATCACAGTACCTGAGTCTCAATGGTTTTGATCAGCATGTTTTCACAATCTGATGCATGCACACTTTCTAAATTAGGGCACTGAAGTAGCAGCCTCTCTGGGGTCAAATGAAGTGGCAATGTCAATTTCCATGAAAACAAATTGATAACATTTGAAGACATAACATCATCTAATGCATTCAAAGAAAGTACCTGGATGCAAATTTCTGCAAGAGTTGAGATTCAATTCATTAAGATGAGGGCAATTCAAATATAATGCCTGCATCAAAATTTCTCATGTTCAGATCACAAAACAGGAATACATGTAGAAACAAGAAGAGATGCCTTTGACAAAACTTACATCCAAGCCAGAGCAACCCCACAAGCTTAGTTTCTTCAACCGGCTATGCTTGATAATTAACTTTTGGTATGTTAGGTGCAACTTGCTATTGGGTGTTTTCTGTAATTCAGAGTCATCATCTTCTTCATCAGTGGGCTTTTCAATATCTGGATCACTTATGGTCATTCCACAGTCCATAAGTTCCAATCGAGGCAGTTGAGCGGCAGCAAACTGAATGCCACCTGCAGATATGGAAGATATAGAAAGAGATCAATAAAATGATGGGGAATATCCTGTTTTAACTGTTTGATAACATGAAAACAGGATATGAACATTACTCGAAGTGATGTTGGGGCAAAGAGCTAGTAGAAGTTTTGATAATGTCTCAGGAAAGACGTTGCAGATCATTCCAATGCCACTGTCAGTGATGCTAGACCTAAAATTAAGCAACAAATTTTATCAACTGAGTGATCCACAAAAATATACACTAATGTAAAAAAGTCAAAAGTGCCAGAAGACATTTATTATCTTTCCCATGTTTTGCTCTGATAAAAAGTGCCAGAGTTGGGCCCAGAAACATACCCACTAAGATCAAGCAATTCCAACTTTGAGAAACTTGAAGCAATAGCAGCCACTGATGCATCAGTTATCCCTGATCCAAGAACAAGAGAAAGCATTCGCAGTCCCCTGAACACAGAAGCATATACAAATAAGCTTTTAAGAAATTAGAAATGGAAGCAATGGCACCTCAAAAATAATACCAACCTCAAATTGGCAGCTGAGAGAGCAAGCACAGCATCATGTGAAAGCATAACTGAAGCAACATGGATGTTCTGAAGCTTGGTGCAGCTTCTTCCCAGAGCATCAAGAACAGCGGTAAGATCAGTGCTATCAGTCTCTTGACGAGAAAAGTCCAAAGAAATCTCCTTCAAATTGGGGCAGTTAAAAACCTGTGCATAACATTGCACAGAGAAGGTGGTCTCAATCAAACAGATGATACAAGAGGATGCAGTACAAGTAACTGGTGAACTGAGTGGTAAGTACCATCTTAGAGAGAGAGTGAAGATCGGAAAGCCAAAGACTAAACAGACTAGTAGATGAAAATACAAAAGCCCCCAGGTTGCAGCACCCTTCCATCTTGAGACTGGTAAGGCACCTTTTGTCCGCAACAAAGCGACTCAACTCATCCCTGAATGAGATCACAGGATAGAAACATTTAATTCCAAGACAAAAACAATCTCAAAAATTAAACTGGGAAATATTAGGCCATATGAATCGTAACATTAAGGAACAGTAATATTTAATTAAAATATAAAGCTCCATAATTTATGGTCAAAAAACATAATTGAATCAAATCAAAGCAATTGGATAAAAAGGCACAACATATATTGGTGGAATCCCAGAATCACTACAAACAAATACAATTTATTAACAAATCAGCAAATTTCTACCACAAAATAAGGTAGTTAAGCAAACATGGACAATATATTCAGCTCAAAAACATGTTGAAGCAAACAGCAAATTTATCTCAGAAGAGAAGCAGCTAAATTTGATCCTATTGCAAAGATCTATAGATTATTAGATCTCCCAAAGAGACTGATTTATTGTAACTCATCAACATACCACCACAACCTATAGTTGAGTAAAATGCAAGAAAATGGTGATGATAAACAATAACAGATCTCCCAAATTTACATGACTATATAGTAAATATCCTTAGAAGATACTAGCTAGCAACGTGTAATTCAACAAAAGATAGAGATCTGCAACAAAGAGTTAGAAATGATACCCAGTGATCCGATTGACTGAGGAATCAGATGTCAAAATCTCCACAGACTGCAAATTAGGGCAAGAGAAGGCGATGCAGGCGAGCATTGTTGCATCAACATCACTGCAAAACCAAAAGCAAGAACAAATCTAAGTTAAAATCAGATCAAATCAGACTTTGCCCAAGCATTCAATCATCATCCTCATCACAAGCATTGTATTTTTTAAAGTCTTATCACCAGGTTTCATCAAATCCTGTGCTATTATTCCAAATTCTAACCCCTTTTGAGGTAATTATTCAATTGTTCGTTTTCACTTAGCATTCTGATACAAATTGTCTCATATCAGGATGCATCAAGTTTCCTCACTGCAGATCACTATCAATTAGCAAATTTAATTAAGCAGTGAGTTTTCATTGGTGTGGTTGAGGAGATCGAGTTCGCAGAATCATAGATTTATCACCGGTTGTCAAAACCCTAACCTTTCGATTCTAAGGGAGAGTTTCAAAAGTCCAGGGCATTTCTGCAGCACGGATCCAACAAACCCAATCTGCGCCGTCGCCGGAACTCTAAGCCGGAGCTCCTCCGCCGCACGCCAAATCTTCCTCGTCGTCTCCCTCCACCCCCTGCAAACCCTCGCCGCCGACAACAGCTCAACCGGAGGCAATCTCCTAAAAACCTCCCACAAACAACTCACCGGCAGTTTACTCGACCCATCGAGATCCACCTCGTCGTCCAAATCGTACTGATCCTCCTCCAACTCATCGATCGAGTCGGCGACACTAACATCGTCAAACGAGAGAGCTCTCCGCCGCCTCGGCGGCGGCGTAGGACGCACCACCGACGCAGGCGACGCCGCCACCAGCTTCACGGAGGCGGAAGAGTCCGCGGCGGCGGCAGGCGTAGAAATGGGGGTGGACACGCCATCGTTTTCGGAGGTGAAAGGACACTTATGGCCCTTCTTGGGCAAGCCGCAGCGGCCACAGCTGTAGTTGCCCCTCTTCTTGCCGCGCTTAATCAAGAAGGCGGCGTCGGAGACGGGGGTGGCGGGGTGGGGTTGGTGGCCCTGCATGAGCGTCTGTTTGTTGACTCAAAGCACAGAGGGATAGAGAGAGAGAGAGAGAGAGAGGGGGGAGAGAAATGGCGGAAATGGCGAAGAAATAAAGGGCGGGGAGGCGCGGGAGAAGTGGGGAAATTGGCGCCTGCGTTTTTGAATTATTTTTGTTGGTGGAGAGGAGCCTCTTCTCTCTGGAGGCGCCTTGCTATTTTCGCACGTGCCAACCTTTGACCTAATTCTTTTCTTTTTACTGCGCCATTAAATGCTGTCTTAATTCTTATTTTCTTTTTCAGTTTCTTTTTTACTTTCCTTTTTATTTCTTACTAGAAATTAGAATATTACTTTCCTTACAATTTCACTGCGTTAATAGATCATCCGTAACTAACTATAATTTTTTTCGATTTTGATTTCATAATTATTACGATTTTCAATTTAATCACACGACATAGAAACTGTTCGATTTCAGTTCAATTGAAGAATGTCATGTGTTAAACTTTTATTGATTGAATGCCGAAATCAAAATTCTAATAAAAATTTGACATGTGACAAAAAATTCAAATTTTTTGGGCAAAATTAAAATGAAATTAGACAAATTCTTAAATTATGAGATTAAATTAAAAATCGTGATAATATTTGAAGTAAAATCTAAGAACACCATATTCATGTGACCAAAAATGGTTTTGTACACTTTCATATTTTTACCATTTCTGCTTGGATTTTGCGAGCACGATTAGTTGATCAAAATATCCGAACACGGACAACTCTACCTTCCAACAAAAAAATAAAGGAAAATTTGTGTAAAGAAAATAATAATAAAGGAAAATTTTGGATCCGAGATTAGAAGAGTTGATTATTGTCAATAAATATACCAATTGTGGTCCCTTTCACAAATACAGCAAGAATCTGTGACAAATTTTGAGAGAAACGTATAGGAACTTTCAATGGTTTTTTTTTTTTTAAATAATAGTAGTGGACAATATTTTTTACAGCTACCATCATTTTCATCTATGATCTAACCAAATAGTAAACTCCACTAATTTTGAATTATACATGAAATTTAATATTTCGATAAATTTCATAACAAAACTCAATTTATAATTTATTTCTCAATTCTAAACTCAATTTTTAAAGTTTATTAATAAGGAACTCAATTTAACCTTTTGTTTTTCTCAATTTAAGGCTTTGAAATTTAGATTGATTTCTCAATTCAAGACAAAATTTCATTTTCTTTTTCTTTTTTCTTTGTAATTATATTTATAAATTTATTTATATTTTAATATGTATTTATATTTTAGATAAATTAAAACAAGTTAATGCATTTCTAGAACGATCTTCATCCGATTTGTATTAATTTATATAAAAAAACAAGAAAGAAAAATATAATTAATTTGATTCATAAAATATAATTTATATTAAATTGATTAATATTAAAAATGGGATTTTGTACTTTTATTCATAAAATTAAGAAAATAAAAATAAAAATAATTTTATGTATATAAATTAATACAAGTCAGATGAAAATCATTTCAAAATTGCACTAACTTGTTATAATTTATTTTAAATATAAATACATATTACAATATTAATAAATATGTGGATATAAATAAAAGAAAAAAAAATGAAATTTTGTCTTGAATTGAGAACTCAATCTAAATTTCAAGTTTTAAATTTAAAAAAAATAATAATAATAAGATTGTTATTGAGAAACTTTAAAAATTGGTTCTAGAATTGAGAATTAATCTAAAAATTGAATTTTATTATGAAATTTATCAATATCTTCTTGGTAAATCACAATGTGCCACTTCATTCGCTTACTTCAAACCAGCATTTTAACTCCAAAAGAAAATTCATATTTTCAAATACTAATTTTAATGAGAGTTTCTTCCACCAAATTCGATATCATTTTCAATAAAATTCTATTATTAAATAATTGTAATCTCATTAAGACTATCGATATAAATGATGTCTATATGTATTGTTTGATCGTTTCGATTGATTCAGTTGGAAATGGAGAAAGTTAATTTCAATTAATGGATGGAAAAATATCCATAAAAAAAAATACTATCATAATTCATTGTGCTCGGAAATTGTAACATATATGTTACTTGATAAACCATCAAAAGAAGCAAAAACAAGTACACTAATAATAACATTGATAATATTATATACATTTTATCATTTTATATATTACTAAAACCTTCATGTAAAAAGTATAATAATTTTTATATAGCACTTTAACTTAAAAATATATATAAAGATTATATTATTATAATACAAAAATTTAAAAGATATTATATGTCTGTAATATAATGTAAATGTTAAACTAATATAACATGAAGATTACGTGAGTATAATATAAGGTTAATAAGAGTTAAGCACATGAAGAAAGTGTGAATGTAGATATATGGACGCGTAGGAGCGCGTGAGGCGCATATTAGGATGCGTGAATCTCACTTTCGGGTCAGGTGACACGGATTGCACAAATCCTCACCCGTGCACTTGATGCACACAAGTTTTTTGTGATATATATATCAAGTAATCAAATTTCTCTAAATTATCTAAGTTTATTTTTCAAGGATTTATTTTTCTTACTTCAAAAAAAATTGAATGAATATTTGAAAATAGGCCAAAAGATTGGGTAACAATGTGAGGTTAAACCGTACCAACAATTTTGGAAAAATATCACAAGGAAGACAGATGATGATGATGGAATTGTTTTTTTCTCAACATACAATATTTTATACACCAATACAAAGAGAGAGTAAATAATGCAATAAAGTTTTGCCGAAAATACAATAGATTGTGGATTTTTGCTCAACTTGAGCTCCATGTGAAGTTGATTTTGGTTATAACCCTATGTATTAATAATTATTATAAATAATCTTATGAAACTGTCATCTAATATTGTGATGACACCTAACCCTATATTTCATATATAAATTTGTAAAAATTGATTTAATTTATATGTGATAAAGCTCCATCTCATTCACATATTAGCGTGAGTTTCAAAATACTTATTCATATTGCGTTTGGATTGAAGAATAAGATATCCACAATAGCAAATTCATTGGTAATGTTTGGATTCAATATTTTCATTTTGAACTGAGGTTTTTAGCAATTTGAGTGAATTTTAAATTACACTCTAATTTGAAAGAATATGAAATATATTCATTTTCAAATCTCGTATTTTTATCACTAAATCCAAACACAACCTAAAATTACTTCAAATTGAGAGTTTGATTTCAAATCCATTTACGTTAAAACAACTACAAATTAATTTGATAACATGAATTTTAAATCCATCATCAATACCTTTAATCTAAACATTAACTTAGACTGTTTGTAAGAGTTTATTTCTTACATTTAAACTCTGTAAGATCTGTTTGATCACTGGTGTGACAATAGAAACACTGCTTAGTTGCCATTTCGCATTTCATTTCATAAACCCATACCAAATAGTATGTGTTAATAAAATAATTAAATAATAAAACATCATCAACATATACACCATACAAGCAATACATTAATAGAATATAATATAAAATAAAACACTATTTTGATGAGGAAAGATTCAATATGCTATTTACTGTTTTCTGAGACTTTGAAGGAACGGGTTCATGATCATCACCATCAAGCATAGTTAGATGGAAGCAACAAAACTTTTATCATTTCAATGTTTATGTAGTTAACATTTTTTGTACAGCAATTTTGTTTCTTTAAATACTCTTCATATTTCTAAAAAAAAAAATTTAAAAAGGGACAAAAATTCAAAGGGTTTTGCAGCCAATCTGAGGTCACAAAAATGATTGATTTTTAGTTAATATAAAACTTTAGTTAAATGTCATCAGAAACAATTATGAAGGAAAACCTTTGGAATCTGTTGTGCTATCTGATGATTCTGATTGTAAAAGGTAATAGCAACACACATCAGGAATTACAACGAACAAAAATCTACTCATTAAGAAATAAAAAGAGGAGAATAATGATATACTATACCCTAAAATTCATCTATGCAAGAAAGGGAACATGTAGAGAAAACCGAAGACCTGTATCTGAAGACGCTTTTATTTACATCTCTTCATCGAACTGTCACACAAACTCATTCCAGCTAGGAAGCTGTCCAAAGAGGGCCAACACTGAGGTCGCCCACATCTTCCTCGGGTGGGTTAAAGACAACTTCAGGCATACCCCTACGAAATCAGACGGACGTGCATCAGGCTAAATGTCGATCAACAATAGTTCATCTGACATACTTGATGAATCATAAATTTAGTAAGTTAGGAAGAAAAAAGAACCGCTCGATTTGGGATTACCAGAAAATTAATAGAAGGGCAGACATTGGAGTTTTCTTATTATGATGGAAACTTAAATGCCAGAAAATCATGTTGCATCAAATTTGATGTTTAAAAGAGTAGTAAACTAAAACAAGAAACTTGGAGAGCCAAAACAGTTTGCAAAGAACAAGAAAACAAATACTTAGCATAGTTTTTCTAACTAATGACAAAAAATGGCATTTCATATTCATCATTTCCCACCTTCAGGTTTCTGACACTGCACTTTTTGTTAATTGATTATCTTGTGCCTTGTTTTTTTTTTTAAGAAATGGAGGACAAATCAGTTAAAAATCCTGAACAAACAGTAGTAGAAAGTACAAGGTAAAATTAAATGAAGATGCATGCTGACATGTTACAAGTTGGCCAAAATACTGCTGCACAATTGAAAGGTACTTCAATCATGAAGGCGAACAACAAACATCGAATGACATTCTGGTCCCTCTGCACACATTGCATGCCAAGTCATCACATTATGTACGAGAACCATGCAAGTATTAAGGGCATGCTTCTGAAATGATTAGATGCCTTACCGCAAAAGTGGTTTCCATTCATGCAGCAATATTTGATCACTTAATCCCGAAAAAAATTAAACACCAGCTGCAGCTTCGATGTTGGAATCTGCTTTTCCCTAAAAGATGAAAAAAGACGAAAAGTAATTAGCAGCTATGTGCCATTATCACCAATTGAATCAAGAGGAATACAATTAATGATATGGTAATACAAAGATGTCTCCGGGATTTCATCTGCTTAAGTGGATCACGATACCATTGAATGAACTGCAACTCAGTATTGTATATAAGATATGATTCGAGAAAAGGAGAAAGTGAAACTTAAATTTGGGGGGAGGGGGGGGGGGGTGTTGAGTAGAGGAATAAGGGAATAACATGAGAGAAGTATTTGCTGAAACCACCATTTCCCCTCTATTTGCCACTGGTGAGCTTTTCATAAACTAGCTACACCATTATCACCTCCAATCCCTGCCTTTGTTCTACTTTCAACCTTTTGTAGCACACTGCACACTCAACTCTACCACCTGCTGCCCCGCATGCCATCAAATTTTTTAGTCACACCCAAATCATTACTTTCAAACACCCCAAATTTCCCCTAGACCTATCTCCAATTGACTACCATATGAGTTGCCAGTTCAGCCATTACCAGTAAATTTTTTTAAAGGTTGAACCTCTTTACAGACGAGTAGGACAAGAAAGGATTCAAACCCTCAACTTCCTCTCTGATAGAGGAGGTCGGGTACTAGTTCACCTAGCATGAGTTGGTTAATGGTAACCATTATGACAATTGAAAAGGACTCCTTTGACATTCATCCAAAAGATAATCAGATTTCAATTTCTAGTATATAATTAGAGTAACAATGTGTAGGTTCTGGGAAAACTGTAGTTATTAATATGTGGTAAGTGAGTGAAATTTATTCATCATCTCTAACAGAGTTTAAAGAAATCTTCTACGGGAATGATTGGTTAGCATTTGGGGCTGGTGTGGGGAGCTCTCTTCGAGAAAGTTGTATTGGGAGAAAGATTAGAGAATCAAAGCATTTGGTTTGTGTTTGTGTATGGTAATAGATAGTTTATTGCAAATAGTAAATCTATTTCTTTTTTGTTGGGATAAAGGGTTCAAATGATAATCTTTTGATTTACGTTGTTATATAGAATATAATATATGAATAATGTATTGTAAATATATTAATGTTGTGTTTCATTTTAGAGGAAGACAAAAACTACTGTAGATGTCAATCAAGTACTTTTGTTAGGTAAATAGGTTGACAATAGGTATGAAAGAAAAGAATATAGAATAATATATATATATATATATATATATATATATATAGAAGATGGCTGGGAGAATAATATGCAGTTATTGGGAGAAGCAATAAAACAAACATAACTTTAGTTTTGAGAGAGAATTGCTAATGGGGGATGCTACCAAACATTGCCCGAGTATTCTGGAGCCTGAATCCTATGTAACTGCGAAAATAGTATTACCTCTGTAGGAGTACTTCGGACCTTCCGTGTAGGTGTTCTCATGGTGACAAGCTCCTCTGCTGCAGTAGGGTGGATACCCACTGTAGCATCAAAGTCTGCTTTAGTCAAGCCAGCTTTCACAGCGACTGCAAACCCCTGGAATCAACATTTAAGGATGACATACTATGGTGAAAACCTCCGAACTTAGTCACTAGTGAAAAAATTAAGCTTTTATAGCCACAACTTAAGTTTCATACTTTTCAGCCATTTTTATCAATTGTATTCTACTAGGATTTGTGGTATGGGCTAGGATGGAACGACCTGTATTTGGATGTACAAATGTAGATGGAACAGCCTAATACCATTACTACAGAATAGAGTTGCTATGGTCTGGATTTGAAGGCACGGGCTAGTGTAGGTGGTAAGGCCACGGCTTTGATAGCACAAGCTGGTATAGGTGGGTACAGCTTGGATTTTGATGGTGCAGGAATTCAGTATAATGGTAGGTTTGTATGAGCCAGAAGAGTAGAGATGTCACAAAAAAATTCCCTTGGCTAAAATAGAATAAGTTTTAAGTTGTGGCTAAAAAGGAACTTTTTCTATCGCAAGTGGCTAAAATTAAAAATTAAAAAATGCCCCCACACTATATGAGACAGACCATCAGGTAAAACAATAAATATTTGGTTAAAAATGAAGACTAAGCAGAGGAGGCAACCTGGACAATTTCTGCAGAGTCTTCACCACACATGTGCAGACCCACAACTTTGTTAGTATTTGCACAAACAATAAGTTTCATGAAAACCCGGTCAGGCAGGCCAGAAATAGTAGCCTTTAGAGGCTTGAAATTTGATGTATAAACATCAATATCACCATATTCCTCAATTGCCTGCAACATTTTTTGTGTTAGGAATTGCAATCAAACGAATTTTACAGCTACACAAATCCACATTCTCACCTGCTCTTCGGTGAGACCAACTTGTCCAATAGGAGGCTGAGAAAAGACTGCAGATGGTACAGCACTGCATAGACAGAGGAACATGTTATCAGGGAAAAGAATCTTTAAGTTTTCCATATGTCTTCCAGAAACATCTGCTTTCTCCATTTTGATTATGCGATTATTTAAATATCTAACCCACCATAGATTTCAAGACTATAGAAAGAGCACCTGTAATCTGGTTTTGTTGGTTCATTTGCAAATAGAGTTTTTGCTAATGCTCCTCCTTCCATTAGGGCGACTGGGGTCAAATTTATTCTATCAGTAACATCTCCGACTGCCCAGATTGATGGAACAGAAGTCTGAGAGTATTCGTCGACCTGAATAAATAATTGAGTATTAATATACAGCTTTAGTATTATTTGTTCAGGAAAAAAAAATGCAAGGTGACTGGGGATCATGGGGAATGGGGTGAAAAAACTTAGAAGACAAAACCTCTATGGCTCCATTTTTCGACAATTTCACTCCAGCAGCTTCTAGGCCTAAATTCTGTTGCAAAATAACATTCACTAACAAATTAAAAAATTGTTATTGCTCCATCATAAAATATAGCTGATTGTGGATAATAACACATCAAAAGTTATTCAGAGCAATCAACAAATAGGTCACGGATCTTTTCCGTGGTTTAAAAAATAGTAAAGCCACTCTTCTGGACCAATTATTCAGAAAAGAAAGTACAAAAACAATGAAATTGAGGAAAGCAACCAAAGCATTGTTAGACGTCAAAGTTCACAAACATAAAATCTTCACCTTCGTATTTGGTCGTCGTCCTGTTGCAAACATGACATGAGTAAAGCCATCAATGGTTCCTTTGTTTGTTTTCAAAGAAAATAATCCATCTGATGACTTGATTATTGCCTGAGGCGTCTCCTCAGTATGAAACTCTATTCCTCTTAATGACATTTGTTCTCCAACAAAGTCCCTGATCTGCAGAACAAAAGAAGAAGTTCTTACATTTACACATGCAATATTTGATGAAGCATCATTTGATACTGATAGGATAGCATTTTCATGGCAACACCTCTTCATCAAAACCTCTCAACAATTTTTTCTGCCGTATGAATATATGAACATCGCTCATCAGACCATTGAAGATGCCAGCAAACTCAACTGCAATGTAACCACCCCCAACTATAGCAATTTTCTTAGGTTTTGAAGGCAAATCGAGGGCAGCGTCAGAATCTATTGCATATTCACTTCCAGGGATATCAGGAATGAAAGGGCGCCCTCCAACAGAAACCAGAATATTCTTTGCTGAGTAGAGCTTTCCGTTAACATCCACTGTATGCGGATCCACAATCTGCAGGTAAAGGTACAAAAGCCCACAGAACAATCAGGAACTTCAAGCACATGGATTAAATATTTGGCAGGTCTACAATATCACCAACCTTGCCACGTCCTTCGATCATCACGACACCAGCATTATTCAGAATGTTCTTGTAAATACCAGTAAGGCGCTGTAACTCAGCATTCTTATTCGCAATCAAGGTGCTCCAATCATGTTTAGGTTCTGTTTCATAGTTCCATCCAAATCCACCACTCTCTTCAAACTCATGAGAAAATTTGGATGCATATACAAGGAGCTTTTTCGGAACACATCCTCGGAGCACACACCTTCACAAGATTAGGCAGAGACTATTACACATTTCAAGAATCTTCCTGAGGTAACACTGTACTATGCCTAATGCACTTCATATGAAATCAAATATTTTCAAAACGTAAAATAAAAAAAAAAAAAAGAGTTAAATGCAATTCATTTCAACTAAAGTGGAAAGAAAAATGATTGGCCCTTGAGAGAGATTCAAATCATGCGTGTGAAACTATAGCAACTCACTGAATATTCATACTCATTGAATTTGACTGAAGAGCAGTAAGATCAGCTTTTAATGTTCATACATAATCAATATATTTGTTTTATCAATAATGATTAGCCATAGAATCGAGCAAGAATGTAAACTAGTTTTTCAGCAATTTAAACAACTATAGTAGTACAAGATTCTGATACTGAATTCATGTATATATCACAGAAAACCCATACAAAGACACTGAATTCATGTATATATCACAGAAAACCCATACAAAGACAGATAAAAGGAAACTACTTTTGGTGAGAGAAACTGTCCCTCAAAGAAGCCAATGACACAGACAAAGTTTTTGTTTATATTTTTTATAAACAAGATCCATCTCAAGTTTTAATGAAGTAAACTAATCTCACATTAAGTCAAAACAATTTAGATAGCCAATGACACAGATAAAACTCTACTAAGATTTTTCCATATTCCAATCTCACATGCATTATGTCTCTCATGTTCCAATAAGTGGGAAATTTTTCATAGCCAATGACTCATAGTTATAAACTCTACCGAGCTCTTTCCATCGGCAATTCTAAGCCCAGAATTGTTAAGATAGAAGCAAAAGACAGTATAACTGCATTAGGAATTGACTTGCATCTTCCATTCTATCAGCCATAGCACCATTCTCTTGAATTAGTATTATAAGGTGATCCTAGCCTCGTCAACAATGATAAAAACACTACGAAGTATAGAAAATACAGTGTTCAACATTTCACTACAATTTTCAAAACTTCAGCAACAAAGCTAAATATCACTGGACGCAGAAGAAACTGAATTAACTACCGCGTGCACACCAATTCTCACAAAGATACGAGTCTAAAAGTGTGTGTGTGTGTGTGTGTGTACACAGAGAGAGAGAGAGAGAGAGATTATGATTGAGAACATACGTGCCGCCATAGCCGCCAGTGGAGTCGGAGGAAATCGTTCCAAAAGGCAGCTCGCAGACGGCAACTTTAGCCCCAAAATTGGCGGCGAAACGAGAGGCTCTGACGCCTCCGCTGCCGGCGCCGATAGTGAAGAGGTCGAAATCGTAGTGGCCGGGCGGCTCGGCACCGTTGGTTGCCTCTGCCCTAACCACGGTGGTAAAGCGGCGGCGGCTCCGATGAGAAGAAGAGAAGGAAACGGAGAAGTATCCAGAACCAGAGGACAGAGATTTAGTGTAGTGCGAGAAAGAAAGCAATTTAATAGGAAATCTATAGTTGCAGAGGGTTTGTAAGGCCGGAAAACTGAGGGAGGAGCCGAGCCTCGGAGTGCTGAGAGAAGACGCCGCCGCCATTGACACGGTGCTTCAGCTCCGTTGGCAAATTATCTTTATTAATATACAGTCACAGACTACAGAGAGTATCTCCAATTTTGCTTTCGCCTTCACCCATTTACATTTTGTATTTTTTTTATTAATTTATATTTATATTTGGTTTTAAATCTATATATTTCTTAGTGTTTATATTAGAATTATTTACCATAAAAAACATAACATTTAGACAAAATGTCATTTTAATTTTTTTTCTCAGTTTGCAAATAATAACTTGACATTTTATATGTAGTTGCAATTTTCATTTCGGTCAATTTTCGAAAAATAATTATCAGCTCCTAACAGCAATTTTGACTAGTTCAATCTTCTTCAATTCCAACATTTTTTAAAGAAGTTTTTCCAACACAACTTTACACTTCAATTGTCCCTCCAAATTATATTTTTCACCCTTGAGTCTCACAAAACAAATCTTATGATAACTACAGATCAATCCACTAAAAATATTTACAATTGTTCAATTTGAAATAAAATGTCAATCTAACTCATACAAAACAACAAGTCATCCAACAATCTCTAACTCATGAAAAAGTTCAAATCTAATTTTGCAATCCTACATTGAATTTTTAAATGAGGGCAAAATTCAACTTAAGATTGGGATAAAAAAAAAAAAGCTAATTGCATTAACACCATCAAACTATCGGTGATTTTGCACATAAACCACCAAACTTTTTTCATGGCATCGATATATATAAACTATACGGGATAGACATATAAACCACTAAACTTTTTTTCCGGCCATTTTTCACCGGATTTCGGCACGTGATATCACACATGACATATTTTAAAGGGGTATTTTTGTCCACACAATCGAGTTGTTGATATTCCCTTATACTTAGAGAATTTCAATAAAGTTGTGTGGATGCCACAAAAAAAAGTTTGATGATTTATGTGCAAAATCACTGATAGTTTGAGAGCGGTACTGCAATTACTTATGGCAAAATTCAAAATTAGGACAGAAATCAAATCAAGGTACAATCAAACTAGTGTAAAATTGGCCAATAGACTATGAACTACAAAACACAATGCATTATTCAAAATAGGGCATAAATTAAGGAATTGTGACACAAATTAATAAGCAGTTGATTATTTAAAGTATTGCAACATTCACTTTATAAAAATGACATTTGTAGAACCTTCTACTTGGACTCACGTATGTGGTGGAGGTCAAATGTAGACTCTCAACACCATATCCGTACAATTTCAATTATGGAGATATATATATATATATATATATATATATATATATATATATGAATTTTGATTCAAAAATTGAAGAAGGATGAGAACCACTAAACATCTAGTAAACGGTGAGAAGACCGGTGTGCGCTAGCCAAAGTTTGGGAGGAAATAAGAAGAAAGAAGAAAAAAAATTATGGTTCATTTTGTAAGATAATCATATCATATATTTTTAAGGAACAATGTCGCTTCATACAAATGTGGAAATAATGTTCCATACAAATGTGGAATTAATTTTGTAATACTGAAGGTGATATAAAATAAAATAAAAAATCATGTAAGTTATCACCTTCAGTTTTTTTTTTTTTTAATAATGAAGGTGATTTTCAATTGTAAGTAATGACCTTCAATATTTTTTGTAATTAGATTTTTTACAATTGAAAATCACCTTCAGTATTACAAAATTCAGATTAAAATAACAATTTGACATCAAATTAAAATGACAATTTGACTAAAAACTGAGATTTTTGCACAATTCAACGTAAATATCAATTACTGGTTTTGTTTTCTTGAGGAATTGCTGATTGTAATTTTAATTTAATATTTCAAGTAAAATTGAATTCTTCAGAAAATATATTTTTATATTATAACTTTAATCTACTTCGTGCATTGAATGAAAATTCTCTTTTGATAGAACACGACCAACGTTGTCCCAAAATTGAATAAAATATAAGTGCGACGTATTACATAGTTTTATGAATATGTACAATGAAATTGTAATAAAAAATAGTTTGATGGATAAAGTATAAAAATTTGAATAGTTTAATGGATTCAGTGCGTTAAGCATAATTATTTTTAAATTATGTAATCATCCCATTATTCAATTCCACTAGGCAAATACTGTTTCTAAAACATCACTCATAATAAAGGACTAAACATATAGCCAAGCATAGCCCTAAATTTGTCTAACATACTCAAATTCGGAATCCTACTATCCTGCACCTGGAATACTTATCTCTATTCAATACATACCAATGAATAAGTTCATAAACTTTTTATTCGTAAATTAATAAAATAATTAAAAATCAACATCTGGAACCCATTTTATCAGTTAATTAATACAAAATGGAACTACTTTTCAGACCATCCATCATCTCTGGCAAAGTACATAGTAAAACACCTACAAGCAAGTCATCAACAATCTTTCATCCGAATGTATTGACTTCAGAAATTCACAGTTCCTATATGACATTAAGTTAGAAAATTTACTTCTGATCTGTTTTAAAGTACATAAACGACAAATTCGATATATATACATCATTGCCTCTCTCTCACAGATCATCGAAGATATCACTACCCCCACCATGAAACAGGGCCTAAACCATCACCATCAAGAGAACCCTGACATATTCAAAACGATGTGTAGTAGTTTAGTTGACACGAGGTTGTAGAGTCACAAAATAATCATCGAAAAATATATATATTATAAAGGGCAAGGATCCTCAAGATAGCTTTAATGGAATTCTAGTAAGAGTAGGGGGGGGGGGGGGAGGGGAAGAATGAAAATAATATTAAGATTATAAATTAGAAAACCACGCAAAAATTGATATATATTCGGCATGCTCTTCTGGCATTGATCATTTTGTAAATGTTCTAAAGATAAATCACGTTTATTTTTTTAAGAAATTAAAGTGTGACTTACAGTGATCACCATAGGAGCAAAGGGCTTTGCGTTTTTTTGATCTGACTCGTTTTCCGGCTCTAAAGGTATGGGTGGATAACTTACACTATGAACTCTGAACTTTATCTGCAATCAAGCAAGAAAGTAATTTGGTTGCATCACACCACAAGTTTCAACAATTGCTGAAGTAATGAATGAAATCATATAAATAGACAACAACCTCAGCTGACCCATCGATTGGGTAATTTTGCCCATCATACACCCAGCTCCACATAACTTCATTTCTGAGGAAAGCAAAGAAAGAAGATTTAGAGAGCACAGATCAAGGGTGTGATTTGAAAAAAAAGGAACTGGGCATTAAGTATAATATTTATAGAAATTTGATGACAAAAAAAAGATGCTTACTTGTGATGTGGGTCAGGCTGACTGTGGTTGGGAGTAAGCAACAATGGGACAGGTACATATATGTCATCAAAAAATCCAAGTGACACTGCCAACGATATGTTCAAGAATTAATGTGAAAGAAAAATCGCCAAAAACTTTGCGGCACAAAAACTATATTAAAACTATAGAGCTAGTTCTTCAAAATAATCTCATGATGCAGTGATCTTCCTAATTAATAACACAGGCATAACTGCCATGAAGACATCTTAATGTATAAGATCAAGGAAGAATCTTTTCCTACTTAAATGATACATGAAGATAGCAGAATTGAGGATAACATATTTTAAGGTACCAAATCCACAGTTGTTAAAGGCTTACCCAAGGCTCAAGGCAAGCAAGGTGCAGCCCTTTGCGCCTTAACTAGCAAAAGACTATCAATTTTGCAAAAGAATGCACCTTTGTTCGCCTTGAGCATCAGGTGAGGTGCCCTAAGGGTGTGCCTTCCTAACATTCTTTGTGTATTTGTATTTTTTTTAATATAAAGTGTGCTTGAATTTGAACCCGTTGATTTAAAAATGAAGACAACTTATGAGAAGCCTTAACAGACCTAATTATTTCGAGGAAAATAAATAAGAGATCAAGTTAAAATCAAAGACTTGGAACATTTTTTTATGCTTTATGCATGTCAAGAGAACACCTGCTCTTTGCACCTAGGGTCCAGGACTCCTTTGCTCCTTTAACAAAAAATACAAAATCTGCAATCATGCAGTATGACCAAGCATAGATATATGCTCTTCCAAATGAAGATGACAACAATTAAAGATGACACATGTTATTAGATGTAGTTTTGAGCTAAAGCATCATTAATAAGTGTGAGTAACAAGCTAAACAATCCAGGAACAAGGTCATGAGAATGAATCTCCACTCAGCATTAAGTTATGACAATGAAACTCCTAAAGCAATATAGTTTTCCAGTTCCTGAATTGTAAAGAAGTCCCTCCCTCATCTACCAACTATGACCTTGGGCCAACTAGAATCAACTCAGATTTGATCCCATTCTTGTAACATAATTTTACAAGTAGGGAAAACTCAAGCAAGATGATCATGGTGGCACTTGAAAATGACAAATAAAACTCATAATAAACCAGAACAAAGCAAATAAAGCAAATGCATGTCGTACAGCGTAAACCATCGGCTGTAGATTCTAGCAGTTGAGCTGATATGACCTCTCCCACGAATGGGCGAAACATCACCAATCTGAATTTCACCTGAAGAAAACACAAAGTCACACAGTCACGATTCAATAGCATATCCACAAATCACAGAAGACATTCTACAAATCCTCTGGACAAGAAAGACTATAGTAAGTTGCTACTAAGATTTAGCTAAATATTTATCTCACAGAATGCAGAATTATTGAGTTAACAGAATAATCAAAACCAATAGATTATGTAGAGCAACGACAAAATCACCTAATACAAAAGAAAATAAATTTTGAGACAGGATTATGTATTCAGTTTACCGTGTAAGTTGAAGCCCCTTCACTAGGAAATATAAACCCACCATCGATGGATCGAATATCATACACGCTTACGCATAACCCTAATTTGTCAATAACCTGAAATAATTGAGATAACGGAAGCGAGTAAGAAATTGAGCGAGAGAGAGAGAGAGAGAAGAAGAGAGAGCGATAAGGACAAACCTTGTCTAAGAAGATCGAGTCGAGCTCTCCTTTAATGGCCTCGTTGAGAGGTCGGTTGAGGAGATGTGGAGGCAACCTTAGATTGTGCTCTATTTCACTCAAGAAAAACATTTCTTATACAAACTTATTTTCCCTTGTCGCCGAAAGATAGACAACTGGGATATCAGTATAAAAAATTTCAGAGGATGAAAATGTATTTGAGGACTTCTTAGAGAAGGAAAGGGCGGAGAAGCCGCCGGAGATTGGGGACGAGCGGCGGCGGAGAAGGAGAGCAGTTGGCGGCGTCAGAATGTCACGCTGTTGATTCTGCTTAGACTGAAACTATTTCACTCCAACCTACAAATAAAATATTTATTTTTATTGCTTTCATACAGAGAATCAACAATTCAACTCAATTTCAACATTTTTATATTTTATTAATGACACCAATTCAATCCAACTTAATATTTTTATTCTCTTTTTAATAATTATATATTATTTTATAAACTTTTTTATTATATTTACAAGATGTAAAAATATTTGATATATTAATTTCGCAATTATAATAAGAAAATATGTCAGTATTGAACTCTATTTATAGAGAGAGAGAAATTATGAATTTTGATAATTTTTTTAATAAAAATTATTTTCAATATCAACACTTTAAATTATATCCAAAAAAAAATCTATCTTCATTAATGAAATAATATCATGTGTCACTTGTGGATCAAAAAATGATGAAGTAGAAAAGTTGTCACATTGATCACTATGTGACCAATGTCATGACACTAAGCGACAATTTCTAATATTTTTATTATTATAGTTGTTTGTCATTTAGTTGTGACATTTGGTAAAATATCACCGATAAAACAAGCTCTAAAACCCGCCACCGGATTTATCAAAGATATGGGTGGGACTTGGGAGGGACTAATTTTAATTTACAAAAATTAAAAAATATCAATTTTACCTAGAGCCGACAATTTGATTTCGACCCGATAGGCTAGTCCGAATAGTTCGTAAATAAGGTTGGACTGAACTTTAATCAATAGTGGTCTCGCTAAATATATTTTTTTCTTTTATGCAACTTGCAAATTCTACACGTGATTCAATTCTCTCTCTCATGTTTTAATTTATTTTTTTATTTTTACCTTATTTATTCTTTTCTTGAACCTTATTTAGTTTTTATTTTAACCTTATTTATTTTTCATTAACTAATTTAAATTAGTGCTGTAAAAATTAGAATCCACTAGTAAGTTATGTGAATTGAATTGAAAAGTTTTTGAATGGACAAAAGAAAGTAAAAAAGATTTTCCAAGGGCATAGTCGAGTTGGTAAGAGTTATGCTGATGTGCGGAGAAATCCTTTTGTGGTGATGTGGGGAGAAATCCTCTGGCAACATAGATTTAAATCTCGTGTGGGTAGATTTCCATTGAAATCTTGTGGAGGTTTGTCTTGGGATTTGTATCGTGTTGGCTCTCTCTCACAATTGTCTGCCACTCGGCCACATCCCTCAATTTTCATGCTCTCTGTCACGGTTGTCTGTGACTCGAACACATCCTTCAATTTACATTTCATTCGACTGAGAGGCCTACGGTCGGAGGTTCTTCATCTCTCCTTAATCTAAAGAAAACAAAAAAGATTAGACTTAGCCACCTAATAATTTAATTATATTAAAGAAATTATATTTAATTAGATAAATAGAATACTATAATTTAAATTGTATGCATTAAATTATCTTATTTGAAATTTTTTCTCCATGAAAATTAGTTTAATAATTTAATTAATTAACAATTTTTTTTTATTTTAAAAAGTAATTAAGGATTTGAGTTAATTTGGCCCGTTTGCCTGATGACCCGAGTAAGGTTGGGCTACACTCCAAATCTAAAGGTCCGATCAAAGGATGGGCCAGCTCGGTTCGGCTTGACTTCAACATTCGGCCCGTGGGTTGGGTTGGACTACTCGAATTGCTAGCTCTAATTTTACCCTTAAAAAATAAATTTTTTGAAACCTAGTCTTTTTTTTCTTCTGCAATTTCTCTCTATTTTTCATCATCTTTACTTCTTTAAGCTTCTTTTTCTGAATTTATTCAGGAATAAACAATCAACATAATGTCAAACATTTCACGAATTAATTAAATGTATGAAAATCGTGCGAAAAAACAAAAAAAAATCGATCAAACTCAACTAGCTATGTTTGATTCTAGTTGGCCGAACATGTAAAAGTAAGTTTGGCCACATGATGTTGAACTATAATATGTTCAGCGTTTAGTGGCCAAACATACTTCTACGTGTTCCGTCATTAAAAGGAGTTAATCAGGTCTGATCGATTATTTACATTTTTTTTTCATATATTTAACTAATTCGTGAAATGTTCGTTATTATGTTGGCATTTCATTACTCAATAAATTCAAAGAAAAAATATCAATGAAATAAGAAATATGAAAAAGAGCGAGAAAATGAAGGGAGGAGAAAGAGGGCAGGATTCAAATTATTATTATTATTTCTATTAGTATTTATATCATGTGGGTCCGGGTCGAGAGTGCAATCCTTATGTTTGGGCCATTACTATATCCAAGCATCTATTTATGTGATGTGTGACTCATGAAATCAAGATCGCAAATTATGCATAGTCTATTGATTAAGGAACCAGGCTCAGATTGGTATCGAACCGGAGTCTACAAGGTTTGTTGCTTTGGGGTGGTTGAGGGATTATGTTTCCCATATAAGCATGCATATTGGGTTTTGCATTATTCAGTGAGTTGAGTGTTCTAGGGTTCATAAGTGTTCTTAGCAAAACCCTAATTTGAGAGCTCTACTTACAAACTGGGCCAAAAAGCCTATTTGGTCCCGTTGTTTTTTACTTTTTCGCTTTTAGTCCCATGATTTGTTACTTTTTCAATTTAGTCCCTTATGTCTTAAAATTGTCCAATTTAAGGCCAATTTTGGCCGGAATACACCAAATTGGCCGGAAATTGTCACGTGTTACTCACGTGACCCCCAAATTTAGGGGAATCCGGCGAGAGTAAATGACGTGGCATAAAACTGCTGAGTTGGTATACCACGTCATATTAATTTACCTTTCTTATATAATGGGCTGCCAACTCATCCAGGCCAAATTTGGGGGAAAATTAATGGGCTGTCAACTTGAAGAACAAATTAAACCACAATAAAAAAACAAAACCATCAGAACCCTAAAACACGAGACCCTTCAACTTATTATCTCACAAAACTATCAGCAAGCACTATTTCTGTCTCCTAGTCCAAGAACCCTAATTACGATTTGGATTTGGAGAACCATCTCAGTATCTCTAGGGCGAGGAGGAAGAGGAGATCCTTCAAAAATGGTCTTTGTGCGGAAGAAAAAGGTTGTCGATTGGGGCCTTCCAAAATACGGTGAGTTTTTTTTCGTCATTTGAAGTATCGGTTTTTTTTTGTTTACGAAGCGATATTCCTATTTTGTATTGATCGGGGTCTGATTTGTTTTGTATTATACATTGTGTAGTTCGACCAGGGGTTTTTGTGAATGGGTGTAGGGTCTGATTTGTGTATTTATTGTGTGTTGTATTGTATATTGTATAGGGTTTTATGTATATATTTGTTTATTCTGTTAGACCAACATGAGTGGGAATCTTTAATTTTTTGTCGTTTTTAAAGTTACAAGTGGCTGGAATAGGATTATTTGGTAGTGGTCCCCTTCTTGTGGCTTTTTTAAACAATATGCTATTGTCTTTTGTTATTTATGCTGTGTTCGATGACTGTTGACTGTTGTTTTGTTTTTTTTCCCTTACTTTACAGATTCCAAAAGCAAGTACATATCTGTTGTACTTCATTTTGGGGGTGCTTTCCGTAATATGCCCAACACTGAGTATTTAGGTGGTGAGAGGACAATATATGACATGGTGAAAGCAGATGAGATGAAGATGTCTGACCTAGATGACTTTAGTGTAAAGATTGGGATTAGGTTCAAAAGGAGATATCATCTGTTGCTTAGGGACGGGGGTTTAAATTACTAATAGATGATGATGACCTTAGGGAATGGGCTGCCAAATTTCTGGACTTGAGGGAGATACAAGTGTATGTTGAAGATATAAATGTTATACCTCAGGAGACTCATACCCAGGATGACTCTGAAAATGATTCTGGATATGAGTCTTATGAGGATCCTGACTTTGTTGTTGGGAATGAGATAGAAGATGATGATCAGATCTTTGAAGAAAATGTAGACATGGGTGGGGAAGAAGAGGGGGATGAAGTGGACCCTAGGAACATAACCGGTAGTTCTGTATTTGTTGAGATACATTTGGGGGAAGCTAGTGGTGGGCAGAGTGCGAGGGAGAACGAGATGGCTGAAGAAGAATCAAGTAAGGAAGAGAATAGTGATCAGGAGGTAGATGTAGTTGAAGTGGATGGTGTTTTTGATGAAACGAGGTTGTCTGAAGAAGAACTAGATGAACCTAACTATCCCGTGTTTAATCCCAGTCCCATGTATAACCCTGAGTTTGAGCTTGGTTAAATATTTTCTAGCAAGAAAGAGTTCAAATTACCTGCTCAATCACATGCCATTAAACATAGGAGAAACATTAAGTTCACAAAAAATGATGCAAGGAGGATCTATGTTAAGTGTATTAAGAGTAAGTGCAAATGGACAATTCATGTGTTGAAAAGGGTTAATGAAGAGACCTGGCAGGTTTAGGGGTATTATGGAAAACATTCTTGTGGACCTTCTTCAAAGGTGAGAAAATTGACTTCAACCTGGATTAGTGAGAGATTTTTTCAGCGATTTCAGAGTGATAAGCGTAGATCTATAACTGGTTTTATGGAGGATGTCTCCTCTAACACTAAGATCACCATATCTAGGCAACAAGCATACAGGGCGAAGGCAAAGGCTTTGCTTAAAATTGAAGGTGATCCAGACCTTCAATACTCTAAGTTGTGGCCATACACTAAGGAACTGAGAAGAACCAATCCTGGTTCAACCATCATATTAGGGACATCTGTAGAGGATGGTGTAGTTAGATTTGACAGATTTTACTGTTGCTTTGATGCATTGAAGAAAGGTTTTGTGAATGGGTGTAGGCCTCTGTTAGGAGTTGATGGGTGTTGGTTGAAAACCAAACATGGGGGGATTCTCTTGACGGCTGTGGGGGTAGATGGAAATAACAACTTATTTCCAGTAGCTTACGCAGTAGTAGAAAAAAAGAACGGGAATATCTGGGAGTGGTTTCTAACTGTGTTAAAGCAGGACTTAAAAATCAGGGGTGAGGACTTCACTTTTATTTCTGACAAACAGAAAGGCTTAATTTCAGCATTTGAGAGTGTTTTCCCTGGTGTGGATCATAGATTTTATGTTAGGCATATGCACAACAATTTGAAGAGTCATGGGTATAGGGGGCTTGCTTATAAGATTGCAATGTGGAAGGCAGCATGTAGCACAACCATGGGTGAATTCAACCTTAGGATGAATGAGTTGAAAAGTTTGAATGAGGGAGCATGGGAATGGTTCCTTGATAAGAGTCCTACCCAGTGGTCAATGGCCTACTTTCCTGAGAAGAGTAAATGTGACATGTTGCTCAACAATGTTTGTGAAACATTTAATTGGTGCATACTACCTGCAAGAGATAAGGCCATCATCACCATGCTATAATGGGTGAGAGAGCATCTTATGAAGAGGATGCAAAAGAACAAAGACAGAGCCAAAGCAAGATGGAGGGGTAGAAGTTGTCCTAGGATAAAAAAGATCTTGGAGAGAAATGAAGAGAAGGTTGCAGATTGTGTTCCAATTAAAGCAAGTGACAGACACTATCAAGTGTCTTGCTTTGATTTAGGGCAGTTCACTGTTGATATGGAGTTGCATATCTGCTCCTGTAGAAGGTGGCAGTTGACCGGCATACCTTGCACTCATGTCATTGCTGCCTTGCTGAACCAAAATTTGGATCCAGTTAACTTTGTACATGAATACTACACAGTTGAGACATACATGAAAGCGTATCTGTGTCCTATTTTGGGAATCTCATATGAGGCTCTTTGGGGTGACACTCTTTTCATCCTTCCATTGCCTCCTGACTTTGGGAAAAAACCATCACGGGGAAGAATACCAACAAAGAGGAAGTCGGAAGAAGGTGAAAAGGTGAACAAAACAAAGAAGAAGAGTAAGGGAAGGAAAGTTCAGTTTATGAAGAGGCAACAAATTATAATAACTTATCACAAGTGTGGTGAAATTGGCCATAATGCCGCAACATGTGAAAACCAGCAGGTATTTATTACATTTGTTTCAGCCAATTTAATTGCAATTTGTATCAAACTTGACTCATCTTACTTATGAGTTGTTAATTTCAGGTTGAATCTGCCCCAATTGATATGGCACAGCAAAATGTGGAAGCTGCAGCAGGAATTGACAGGGGCAAAAAGAAGATGAGTAAATGAGCAGACATTTCAAAACAGGGAAATAAAAGGGGAAGACCAAGGAAACAAACCCAACCGGTACTTTGTTTTTTTTTTATGGGAAAAATTGTGCATTTTAATATTTTGACATTATGCAATTATTTTTCATCATGCTGTAACAATTTTTTTTTTCATCATGATACATCATTAGAGAGAAAATGTCTCAAATGTTACAATTGGTGAAGGTATTGCTTCTGGAGAAATTAATGTAAGTTAAAATTAGCCAATTATTCTTTAGTTCATAGCCTTGTAAATTTTCTGGTTATCTGAAAATTATGATGGATTATATTCAGATTGCTCCTCCAAAGCCAATTCAACAGGAGCTTATTAATAATGAAGATGATGTCCCAGTTGAGGTACCTACACAGGAAACCCAAGCTGCGTCCCAAAGCTGGTACCAACCTCCACCCACTGTTAGAAGTCAAGGCCCTACAATGTACCAACAACTGCAGATGGGTCAAGCTTCCGTCCAACCTAGGATACAGATCAGGGCTCCACCACCAACATAGTGGGGACATTTCTCATATGTGGCACCCTCAACAGTCCAAAAGGAAACCCAAAGAAACATCATTGTTGAAGGTGGCAAGAAATTTATGAATTTGTCAACGGAGCCAACAGAGAAGAATGACAAGGGCAAGAGGAAGGCCAATCCATTTGTGTAGACCCATCTGGATTAGAAACCATTTTGTGCGTTTTGTAATTGGTTCAGTTTAGAAACCAAACTTGTTTGCATCTTTTAGTTTCAGCCGTTGCTTGGATATTGTACATTTTGTGGGCCTATTTTGTGCGTTTTGTAGAAGGTGGCAGTTTAGAAACCAAACGTAGTTGTGCAAAGTTGCATTTTTTAGTTTGATTGCTCATTTATAACAAACTAGCCTTTAATCAATCTGCATTTGTTATTGTCATCATAATTTCCATTTGATTACTTTATTTCTGGACTTGATCAATCTGCAAAGTTGCATTTACAGGGCCATTTACAAAAACCAAAACAAACAACAACAACAAAAAAACAAAAAACAACAAAAAACACAAAAGATCGAATATCATGTCTAGGCCTAGACAGAATTATGATCTCGGCCGAGATGGAGGAATATCCAAAACCATGAAAAAGGTCGAAGAAGACGTCTAGGCCGAGATTGGTAAATGATCTCGGTCGAGATGAGCACCACGAATCATAATAATTGTTGTCTTTCAATCCATCAATGAATCATCTTCATCCCCATATTAGAAGCACCTAACCACCTAGAACACGTGCTCCAAAACCACATCACCAACATAGTAGCCATCAACACCTTCAAAGGGTCTTTCACAACTTTGCTCAATTCATACAAAAGAGATAAATTCTTCTTACGCATATCACCAACTTGAAGTTTAGCAGGCTTCCTAAATCCAGTTCCGTTTGTTGTTATTTGTAGCATTTTGATCTCCTCCTCAAGCCTCTCAATTTCAATTTGCAAAATTCGGTTAATCTCTTCGAGTTTCTGATTAACCATAAGTATATTTTGCTTCTCTTCCCGCAATTCATTCATTCTCCTCAATAAGCCTCTAATAATTACCCTACTACGAGCACAAAGTGGATTGTCAATCCACCCAAAAAATTTGCAATAGCCCTCATTCTGCAAATTCAGATCGGGCATTAGAGCTTAAGAAAGATTTGCCCATTGAAAAGAAACAAAGAAAGATAACATACCAGGTAATTTTGACACCCATAAAATCGCCTACCGACGTTTTCGTCCTTCCACGATGTCACAATTGCTGCAGAAAGCCCACAACGACACCTAATCGAAGGGATGGAGGTTTCGCTATTCTGTGACATGGCCGATTCCAAGGGTATATGGAACACAAAGTTAGCGTTTTGGCGGAGGAGCTTTCTGCAGTTGTGAAGATTGACGGGAAGATTTAGGGTTCTTCAGAAATGGGAAATGGGTTATTTGCTTACTGATAGTATTGTTCAAAAAAGGTATTAAATTTATGTTTGGCCTGGATGACATGGATAATGTTTATATTTTGAATTAAATTAATATGACGCAATATACCAACTCAGCAACTCAGCAGTTTTATGCCACGTCATTTACTCTCGCTGGATTCCCCCAAATTTGGGGGTCACGTGAGTGACACGGGTGCATTCCGGCGAAAATTGGCCTTAAATTGGACAATTTTAAGACATACAGGACTAAATTGAAAAAGTAACAAATCATGGGACTAAAAACGAAAAAGTAAAAAGCAACGGGACCAAATAGGCTTTTTGGCCTACAAACTGATTATTGAAATCTCCTCGATTTTCTCTGTGTTTGATTAGTGGAAATCTTTTCAATCTTGTTCCAAAGTGATGATTGTTTCATTACTTTCTTGATTGATTCTTTTGTGTGCAAGTTTTCTACGTTTCTTGAGGAGAGTTTGTGATCTTGCTGTGAATTGATTGAATATTTCAACAGTTTAATTAATCACTTTCAAATGCATATCCAATCTAAAATCTTATAATTTATTTTATGGTACACGTCACATCACTTGTAATTAGTATTAACTCATTAAATTAACAAACAATAAAAAATAGAAATCTCATGGTATTAACCATGAATCTTGTCAATAAAAACAAGAGAATTACATAAAAAAGAGTAGATGTTTACAGGCAGAGAGAATCAACTTAGTATTGCTGAGAAAGAAATAATTTAAGACTAAAAATTTAAAGAGACAAGCCAGATTCCTCATCCTCTTCAAGAGAGGAAGCATAGATAAAGTAGAGGGCCCAAATCAAACCAAAGACACCAATAATGATCCAGCCCAATAGGTTGTTGCTTAGCCCAAATGGAAGCCCAGTTCCCTCAGTGCTCAATCTGTCGTCCACCAGAGCCAGCGCGGCTGGGCTCGACACAGCCGCCGCCGCACAAGCCGCCGCCATCATCGAAGCCGCCGACCCCAGCTTCGACTCACCCTCTTCAGACTTCCCCTCCATTGAGCATCTCACTTTCCCCATCTTTGAAAATGATGGCAAACCTGCTCATTTTCATTTTTTCCAATTATTTAAAATGTAAATTTATAAACTTGATATACTATAATCTGTATTGAAAAATATATATGATTTAGTGATGATTTCAGCCTCAATTGGAAAATGTATTGAGTCCAATTTATTTATGTAAATGATTTGAAGTTGAATAATTTATATATAATTAAAATTGACCTCCACTCTAGACTTGTGAGACCAAATACCAAATAACAATTAATTTTTTTTAATTCTTCGTGGAAATATCCATTCAAATAAAATTACCAATTATGTAATAATTATTCCTATATTATTTAAGTGTTGTTCTACATATTCATAAACAAAATTGAGAAATATAAAATTTTACTTCTTTTATCCTCAACTAATTAAGAAATTATGAACGAAAATCAAAGTAATTCCAAAAATCATCAAATTCCCAGATTTTAACTAAAAATTTCACAAGTTAAAATGAAAATTAGACTTTTTTGGGAACAATGATTGAAATAATTTTGAAATAAAATTGCCAAAAAGTATTAAAACTTAAACATTCCCAAACAAAATTGAATACCTACAACTGCATTTAAATGAGATGTGAGTGAGTAAAAAAAAAAAAAAAAAAAAAAATCTATAACTCAAGATCCATTGATCCAAATAAAGCAATGGCTATCATCGGCTGAAGCGCAAAATTAAACCATTGATCCAGCTTGATGCTCTTTGGTTGTTGATGAGATAAACAGGGTCGATTTGTTAGTATTATATTTATACTTCTTTTTTTAAAGTTATCAATGAATACGCCACCGTATCGGAGAAAATAAAAAACCATATAAGAGGTGCAATGTGAGAGAATCTCACCGAGAACGGCGGCGGGGCGGACGGCGGAGGGCTTCTGCACTAGGGCGGCGCGTGCAATTAAGGAGGTGGAGGTGCAAGCAGAGATGGTGGCCATTTTTGAGTGAATTGATCGACTCTCTGTGCTAATTCTCGGCTACTGAATTCTTCAGTGTGTGTGTGGGCACAGAGTATCATCTAATATCTCTCTCTATATGAGATAATGAGAGAGAGAAGAACCAGCCACACATCAGGATTGGGTGCATAGCTTCTAATCTGTAACCATCCAACCATATTTCGCCACGTGGCACATCATCTCATAGCTACCACTAGTATTTTCCAATGAGTTCAAAGAGTGGGAACCTGGTCTATGTCACACCCTAAATAATAATCAGAAATGCAGAAATTTTATAAACGTAATATTTTTGGGAGTCTTGCCCTCTCCATCTGGGATATTTATCAATTTAAACTATTACACGAAATTCCTTTAATTTACCACTATTATATTCATTAAAAAATCTCACCTACACAACAAAATCATTATATTTTTTAAGATGACTAAATTATCTAATTCGAAATATGGAAGACTCAAACTGCCCCTTCATTGCCATTCCTAAACATCAATAAATTACGTAGCAACTTTTATAGAACCATCGAAAGTCCATTCTACCAATTACAACTACCTTGTGGTAAAATTACAACAAATTCACACACACACAATCATACACCCATGCAACTCGATTTATTTTTCTGGATAAAATATCGTATCATCTCATAAATACGAGAGAAGAATATATGGATTAGTCTGAAAGCACCATGCAGAGCATGAAGAGCCACATAACACCTCTAGACACAAAACCAGTTACTCCACCGAGTGTAGAATGAAAGAGACTATTTTACTTGCAAAGTTGGCTACACAAAATAGATGGTTAATCCATAGACCTTAAACAAGAGATGACATCTTTTAAAGTGTTAGGCCATCACTGATACAACACCAACATGCCTGTATCAAATGACATCCAAAATTAATTAGGGCCAATATTAAATTGTAAGGTAGAATACATAGTAAGGAATGTCTCAAGAATCTCATAACATATACCATTCACCATATCATCAGTACATTAGCTCTACATGAGTTCTATATACAACATATCTCCGAGAAGAACCATCTCATGGGCTTGCTCGATTTTTCGCCCATTATTGCTAATAACGGACTCATCTTCTTCTAAAATGGTGGCCAGCTAAAAAATATAGCATAAGAACGAATAAAAGAAGATCAAATTTACAAGTAACAATTGCTCAAAAATGAGAAAGAATGGAGTAAGTATATGTGGTTCCTACATTACTCATCATGTGGGATCTAACTACTCATGAAACATTGCATTGTTGCAGGTATGGATGTTCATACTTGACATGTTTCCTCCAAAAGGGCTTGTATTTCTCGATTCCAATATCCAACCATGGTTTAAGGATACCGTCGTAGTGTAGAACTGCACCATTACCTATATCACTCTCCCTCACAGCAGAGTCGTAGCCCAACCCGAGCACATGCCACCTCTTATTTAGAGCTACCGTTTGTTTGTAAAAGGTTACCCAACCAATGGGCAAGCTTCCAGCTTTCCATAGAGGCCTTTGATTGCCCTGAAAGAAGAATGCATACATTAAGATGAGCTTAAATGTTATATATGTACTTGAAATTTACAGTTCATGAAAACAGTAGCAAAAAATTTGTACTGATGATTTAAGGCAACCGTGAATTCTCATTATTGCTTCATTTGTTTTTTCTCAGTAGGTCCTTGAACTTTTATTTGTCTCACAAGGTCTTGGGAGTCGGGATTTTTAGGAAAAAAGTTTTTTAGTTCTCTAACTTTGGCTGGATTTTTAGTCCTTTATCTATTCACTGAACCATTTTTGTCCTATAATTTGAAAAACTTTAAAGACTTTTAGTCTGGTTATCTGCAAAAACGGGTCAAAGTGATATGTTATCGCTTATTTGTCATCCAAACTATATATTATAAATGAATAAGTTTCTATAGCAATTACAAGAAAAAAGTGTATTAATTCAGTAGTAGCAAAAGAGAAGAAGTCTAAGACTCTAACACTGTGTTTGGACTGGACTTGGCCCATCCGAATTTTGAATGGGTTCGGTCCAATCTATGTTTGGACAATAATTATCAAAATCCTACAATCCTACCTTATTTTTCCTACTTTTTCTACAATTTCCAATAAAAACATCTATTTTTTCTACAACTCCCAACAAAAAAACATCTACTTTTTCTACAACAATGTGAAAATGACATCTTAATTATAATTCTACTCAAAATTCATACTCACAAAATCTTTCTCAAGCCCAAATCCAAATTTGCAAAAGTCACCTTAAGCCCAGAACTAACATAGCCTAAATGTTAGAACTCTTAAATACTTAAAATAATTCAAATTCCAAATAGAAACAATGTAGATAGAAAATTGTCAATGCATTAACAACACTGAGTCATTAAAACCTATCATAGCAGGTTACCAAGACTAGAATTAGAAGTTAATAAAAATACAGGACTAAAATATAGAAGTGAATAGATAAAGGACTGAAATTCTAATAAGACAAAGTTCAAGGACTAAAAGACTAATTTTCCCTTATATTTTCATCACTCGAGGCCCCTTTTCTGATGATGATGTTAATCATTTTAGCGGTACCGAAACAAAAATTAGGGACCTAAAGATGTTTTCTGCAAAAAAGTAACGACTGGCACATAAAAAAGCAAGTGCAAGAATAGCAATACAAAAGGTATGAATAAAATTTACTGACCCATTGAAGGTATCTGTGATAGAGCCCAGTAAGATCTCGCAGTCTCCATCCATGAAGGTCAAATATATTCATCCCAAAAGCCCATGTGCATGTGTTAGCATCGAATTTATTTGCCACAACGGGATCTGTGAAATTGACCAGCATATCCATACGATGGAATGAAGGCTCCCCTTCAGTACAAGTCTCCACAGCAGCATTTACTTTCCCTTTCATGTTAACGCTCCAAAGTCTAGTTAAGTCCTTTTTCACTACCACATCATGATCGAGAAGGACAATCTTATTTAAAACAGGAAAAACATCTGGCAAGTAAAACCGAAGGTAGTTCAGCTCAGATGTATATCGTGGATCAACAGAACCTTCCCTCTGCAAAGTTGCATTATATTTGGTGGTTAGCCATCCAAAACTTTCAATGCTCTCCACATGAACTGTAGCTTTGCCAGGAGGGTTTGATATGAACCACATAGAAATTGCAGGGAGGTTGAGCGAATCTGTCACTATATGAAATACTACCTTCCCTGGTTCCTGTCATACAAAGAAAATTTTCAATTTTAGTATTTCTTTAATAAGCATCAGGCAGTTTCAAAAATTAAATTAGGCTGATATCTTAACCTGCTATACTGGCAATATAACTTTAAAAGTTGAACAAAGATGTAATGCAAATATTGAATGGAGCCCTAATAGAATCTCACACAAAAAAAAAGAAGCAATCATTTGATTTTCTTGGTATAAAAAGCAGTAACAGCTTTTTTTAGTTATCCTACCTCAGGTAGTCTGTTGCTGCTTATTATCTACAGTTGTAAGCAGTGCAAGTGGAAATATCATTGTTAAAAAACAAAAGGATAAAAAAAAATCACCAGAAAATGATGACATTGAGGGCAACACTAAAAACAGTGATACCTTCATGTACACATATATCAACACAAACAAGTAACAAATCATGGAAATACGTGCAAACGCCAAAAAACTGGAAATTCGAAAGTGCCAAGTAAATTCTTCAAAGACAAGTTGTCATTCAAGACATTTGAAACGAGAACAGTAATAAAAAAAAAACTTCTCTCCCCCTTTCAACCTACAATACAAACAGGCAGCTTCCGAAATTTGTGAAATTAAATTATATACAGTTGAATACTCATACACAGAGAAAGAAGTTATCCATGCAAAAAAAAGACGGGAAGCAACAGATACATACCCTGGCATTTGACACAGTTGAGTTTACAACAACTGCACAAGCCAATACATTGTCGGAGAAAACTGCAAAGTGATAAAGATGAGGATCGCGTAGTTTATGTTTGTAAGGGACCTCCCTTTTCTCAGGCTCTAGGGCAAAATATTCAGTAGTCAATCTCATAGACAGGCAGTGAAGCCCTTTTGGGATGGTTCTTCCGCCAAGTGCTCTTAGGAAAGTCTCCTGATTTCTCTGTGACCGGACCTGCTCTTCAGCACTATAAGTCATAGCACGAAGTTTCTTTATCATCGCAACACAATCAGGGTAAAGACGGCTTGCTTTTGTCAAAGTGGTATCCATTGATTTCATCTTCTGCAGAGAACTAACAGAGCAGAGGTTTATTAATTTATGAAACTTTAACGAAATATCGTAAAATAGTCTTGTTGTGCAGTGAGCATAGTCTTGTCATGCAGTGAGCACCATAACGTGAATCTGGCATCTATAATTGCTTTATGCCAATGTGTTTAGTTATTATATCAGAACATAACAGTTGTTACGAGCTTGGGCAGCATAGAAAGAGGTACTAGTATATGCCAGATGGAGCTTGATTTAACTAATAATTTACAACCTTCCCAAATAAACTAAGAGAAACATACAATCACCAGTAAGAAACTCAAAAGAAATCAATAAAAAATAAGAAAATTGTTGAACTCATCAGTAAGCTGATTTGACATCCCCAAAGCAATTTGAATTCAACAAACTCACTCAAACACACTGCTACTGAAATTCAATCCTGACACAGGAAAACTAAGGCATAACAAAAGAAGAAGAAAGTGAAATGGCCAAGATAACCCTCTATTTATATCCGAAGTTTCTTTTACTCAAGGTGATTTTGATTCACAGTAAGCATCAAACATCGATCAATGACTTTGTTATTATTTCACTTCTTTAAGAGGGCAAAAGTGGACCTCTCCAGAGAGTCCAGATGCCTATAGTTGATAATCATAAATAAGACATGGAAAAAGTACCAAGAATAATACAAAGTTATCCAACAGAATATAGCAACACGATGAACCATAAAGTTCAGAGAAACAACACTTGTAACGTCGAGGAATCTTAATTTTCAGTTGTAAATTGCTTTAATGTATCTAACCATATTATTTTTTGATTTTTCAGTTCAAAACAGACAGATAACTGTAAAGAATAAAGAATATTAGGAGGCAAACATACCCCTTTGATATACGAGAATCTTTTATGGACTGACCCAAGGCTCGTTCTAACTCTTTAAGTCGAAACTTTAATTCTTTGACAAGATGAGAACTGCTATTTGTTGGTATAAAGTGTAAGTATACTTTTGCCCTAATCATCTGGTCTTTCATCTCTTTTTGCTTCTCATCGAATGTCCTTGGCCTAGTGCGTACAACTCGGTCATATTGTACCTCGTGTATATCTGACTCTTCCTTTGGTGAACCAAAGAAAAAACAATGAGTGGAATAAAAGAAAGCAGACCGAAAGGATGATATGAGTTAAAGAAGAAGACTACAAATGCATGACAGAGAGTGATTTCGATGCATAATCACCCAGCCACACAGGTTAAATAAAGCAAGATGCATTTGAGTGAAATGTTCAAAAATTAAAATTGACAGGAGAAGCAGCTTTGCTGCCATCCTTGAGCTGTGGGCAAACATGTGCATATGATAGATTCACCGCCTTATGTGCTCTTGTACATCAGAGTACCAGAAATTGCAAATATTCAAGGCTCACAAGTACTTAAAAGTATATCCTTGTGCTTATAAAAGATCCAGCACCTCTAGGGAGCTTTCGAGAACACTGTGTCGAAGGAACTCCACGCAGTACCAAACAAGAGAGAACCAGAAGAGATGTGAAACAGTTGCAACACAGTGAAATTATTAACTCGATACCAGTACGTGAACAGTTTCAATCTGAGCAAACAGAATAAACAATAAATTACAAGAGCAGGTTCTACACACCCTAGCAGAACTTCAGGAAACATTTCTCAGATATAAACTAGTGCAGGCATAGATTAGGACTATCCCGTATGTTCACTTCATCAGTCACATGCATCACTAAGTGCTCTCTTCAAACTACTGATAACTAATTATAATTCTAGCAAAGTTTAGCATTTCATGATCACTCACTCAAAGCAAGCAGAGTTTTATAGTTACTGTAACCAGAGCATGTAACTGAATATCTACATTCAACATTAGCATAATATCCAACTATAGAGAAACCCAATGTATGCCTCCTCTGCTCCCTATTACCATTACGAGCGCCAGGAAATGTAGAGGATAATGCAGCATAAACTACCTTTAGATTAGTAAAACAACTGGGAACAAAAGAACTTCAAAAGAATTAGTCATTCATAGTAACACACCTTCACCCTAGACATGGGAGACTTTCTCTCTGTCGGTCTATTTTGGCCACCATCTGTGTTATGTCTGTTTGCTGAACTTCAAATAATAGCAGATGGAAATGTCACAAAAATTTACTGCACAGTAAGTATCAGATAACTTTGATGGAAAGCAAACAAACAATACAAACCATTGGTTTCCAACGAGTCAGCATCACTTTCTGCAACTCTAACTTCACCATGTCTGGTGTACTCGGTAGAACTAATGTTAACCACAGAGTTAGATGTATCATCTTTGTAGACCACCCGAATTGGTTCTCGCAAACTTCCAACTTTTTCCTAAACCGCGAATTATGGGAATTCAGGATTATGACTATCAAAATGACATAATATAGTACATATTTCACAAAAACAAATCAATATATCCAATTACCTGCTCTATTGCACTAAGTGTTTGAGCCTCCGTCCTATGTTTCTGTGCAAGGAAAATCCCAAAAATAGACGTTTCAGTTTAGATCACAATATACAAACACTCCCAAGGCATAATATTAAGTTAATGATCTTAAACTAATTACAAATAAACAAAAACCCAAGAAAAATGCAATATGTTCATTTTGTCACAGTGTGACATATATAAGAAGATTCATCTTCAATGTTCATCGTGCGATCACAAAAATACCAAAACAAAGAAGATTAACTCTACGTACAGGCAACTATTTCACCAATATACATATCAACTTAAAGCACCAAAAAACAAAAAAAGTGATAAAGTTAAACTTCGATGTCAAGCAATCAACTATCGGAAAAGATACCATTGCACCACAAACAGTATCAAATAACAGCTATCCATATCAGTTAAGTAAAAATAAAAATGTCGGTAAGTTATGAAGATGAGAGATCCATACAATGATAGATAAATCTTCAACGAAGCCTCGAGATACTGCACAAAAAACAAAATCCACAAATCAGATTACCTTAAAAAACAAAAATTATCACTCACATACAAATTCAAAGTAAACGAGAAGGAAAAAAAAAAAAAACACTCACCATCGGACTTAATGTGTTTGAGCCTATACGAGAGTAGAAAAATAGGAATCAAAACAGAGACACAGAGAAAACAGAGGATCAAAGTCCTCGAGTATATACGCAATGGCCTCATCAAATTTGCCAACGGAATCGAGTTAATCAACGATCCTCCACATCGGAAAACCACAAAAAATGCAACGAATCGCTGATTTCGGATATCCGAAATCTGGAAACTGGAAAAGGAGGGGAAGATTTAGGAGGGGGAGAGAGTGGTTAGGGTTTTTCGTGAGAGTAATAAGATCTCGAGGAAGTCATTTCCGTGTGAGGTGAGTTTCTTATATCGTGGAAAATGAAAAGAAAAAGAAAAAGGAAAGAAATAAGAAGCGGGGAAGGCGGGGAGAGGAGGTGGTGGCACGTTCATGTCAAGAAGAAGGGTGGAATGTGAATGTGATTTTAGGGATTTATTTTAATTAATTGTATAATGGGTGGGGAATAGGAATATGTATAAATGGGGGTTTTGTGCAGATTTGAGATGCGGGAATTCCTGGGTAATCATGGGAATGGGATTTGGGGGTGGGTCCTACTGCTCACCGTTTTTTTTTCATTTCATAATATTTATCCTCAAATGATCTAGGTTGGAACTCTAATTATCATAATATTCATCTTTATAAATGTAAAAAATGAGGTGTATCATTTGAACTATAATATTTGTGTGATACAAACATTATCAATAAATTTATTAATATAAAAATTTATGTGAGACTGTTTCACGGATAATTTTCGTGACACAGATCATTTTTATCCATAAATTAAATTAATTTTCATTAATTTACCTATGAAAAAAACCCTAATTTCGGTACAATTTGTACATATTTACCTTTATGTGATATTACTCATTCCTTTATGTGACAATATTTATACTTTTCTATCAACATAATCATACATTTACTAATATATAAAAGTACAAGTAACATAACTAAAATATATGACTAATATAACTAAAATGTATGACAAAAATAACTAAAATGTATGAAATATATTAATAGTTGTCTAAAAGTATGTTAAATTACTCCTAAAAATCTTAAAAAGTATAACTAACATGACATAAAAATATGACTTTCATATCATAAATGTATGACTAACATGACATAAAAATACAACACCTTTGAGTGAACTTGGATGTGTTTAGGCACATCCACCCAGGCATGTGGGGGCGCGTGCAGGCGCTTGGGTGTCGAGTTTGGACGAATTTGGGCCGGATCGGGTCGAGTGCATGGATTTATGATCCATGCACCAAGTGCATAAAAATTTTTGTATTGGAAAATTATAATTTCACACATAATATTTTTATTTTCATCATGTAATAGTTTTGTGTGCATTAGTACATAATACTTTAAAATATTATAATTTGATAACTAATATTACATATGTAACACTTTGGTATGAAATAATACATTTATGTGTAACAAGTAATGCTTCTAGTTCCATGATTTCGAATTAATGGTTAATTTGAAAATTAATACTTTTTATTCTCATAATTTAATATTTTTTATATATATTAAGAAATAATTTTGAAAGTATGACATAATATGATGATACATGTAAAAGTATTATGTAATATTTTTGATTCAACAATATTGAATCATGTTGATTAAGGTGGATCGGGTGGGTCCGTCTCACTACATCAGTAAAAATTAAAGAATCTAAGTCGTATTATTTCTAGAGTGAATCTCTTGTGATACCATCTCACGAATTTTTATTGCATTGCATGAGACGAGTCAATCCACAACTCAATCACCCATAACCCAAACCCTACAATTCACTTATTATTTGTGGGTGATGGGACTCCGTCTCACATAAATTTTTGTGTTATTTCTATACTTAATTAGCATCCCTACATCTGTAAAATAAGAGTTGATTTAATTAAGTGATTAGTCAACTTTTCTAAACTTATTGATTAATAAAATTGAATAATTTTTGCAAACCTACGTTTTAGAATAAACTATGATTTTTCTTGGAAAATTTTGATTTTTAATTTGTTATCATATAATTGAAAAGTAATTTGATGATCATTCTAAACTTTAATATTAATAAAAAAATTAGAAAAATATTTTGAGTATTGAATATGTTAGCTATAACAACATATATATTTTTTCAATATAATAAAAAATTATTTATTTCATTAGTAAATGCAATATATATAATTAAATAGTATATTATTTAGACCAAATTATTTTTAAAGCTAAACTAGATGATATGTATAACATCAAACCATGAACAAATATTTGATGTGAATAATAGTTAAATTTTACTATGTTTAATTATTTTTATTCTTGAAAAAATTCAAAAGTAATATTGGTAATTAGTTTTTCTATTTTTCATTAAAACAATGAGAGCTACCTAAGACCTAATATTGCCAGATGAGTTGTTCGGATTTGATAATAAAGAGAAACTGGACCCACAATTGGTAGGTTAAGTGATATTTTTGGTCACGAAATGGATGAACTTAAATTCATATTGTAATTATTTGATCATTATATTTATGAAGATAGGCTCTTAATTATTACTCGATTTGTGTTTGACTTCTACTTGTTGCTTGTTATAATTTTCTGGGAGAATTTATCAATTTATTAATACCAATAATTGACGGATGATCAAGCTAATTTGTGCAAGCAGAGAATACTGATATAAATTTATATGATGGGGCACTTAATTTGTGGTTACATTTTCTAATGTACTAGAAATGCAATGATTTTTTTTTTTCAAAGATACAATTAACTCTTATTTCTAATGTACAAAATAGTGATAGTGTCACACCATTTAAACTATGTGGCAATTGAGTTGTATATGTATATATTACATATAATTTTAAAACTGATTTTTATTTCTTTGTTTTTATTTTGAAAGAAAATGATTTTATTTTTCAATTAAATGACCAAGTGAAAGCGGCAAAAATAAAGTATTTTACTTTAAAATTTTAGCATTTTATATTATAGTTTAAATACTTTCAATACATACGCTCATATGTAATGACAATATATTACTAAATATTTGAATTTTATGATAATAATCAAAGAACATAAAATAAATATAAGTATTTTATGATAATGACATCCCTAATAAATTACGTTCTCTCGCAAAATTCTAACTAAATCAAATACAACTCATGATTTTTGCCTTTTGTTTTGTTTTTTAGGAAAATACAGATGGTTTAATATTCTTGTGCAGTGTTATTAATTTTCTTATTTAATAATATATTATATTTTACTAATGTTAATATAATATAAAACTAATTTCATATTACAGAAGTATTAATGAAGTAAATTACAATTAAAAAAATCCAAAATATAAATCTTTAAACTATAGTTAATCACGTGTCACGTGATGATCACGGGGAACTGCACCAAGTAAATATACATCTTGGAACTAATGTATTGACTTTTATTTTTATTATTTAATTAATTATCTGATTATCTTCAAAATAAAGCAAACAAGGTGGACCACATCTTATATCCCATCTATTTTCTGGGATGCATTTTTGCTATTCATTCTGCGTATGTCGACACACACACACACACACACATATATATATATATATATATATATTTGTGCGTGTGTTTGTGTGTGATGATATAAATAAACTTTTATAAAAAATAGGTGGTAAATATATATTTAGATATATAAGTGTAGATCAGTAGATGGTGTTAGCAATTGATTTTATTTTTGTAAGTATTTATTGTAGAAAATTTACTTATAACGAAATATATAGTATTTGAGAATAAAAGTAGTGATTTGATCAAAATTGTGAAATCCAGTGTTTGCTAGATAATCACTTTTTAAAGCAAAAATAGACTGTATTTTCAAAAGGACTTCAATTTATTCTAACAATTATCCAGAAAGTGGTAGAAGCACTTTGTAGCTTAGAAGATTAAATGGCACTTTTTAAAAGTTAGCAAAATCTTTTAAGATCGATGAATTTGAGAATAGAATTGGACATTCATATTAATAAATTCATTGGTTATCATATTTGAATTTGAAATTCAGCATTTTATTTTAAACAGTTTTTTAACAATACAAGTGAATTTAAATCTATTCTAATTTGGGTAGATTGAAAATCTATTAATTTCAAATCATGAATTCAAATTCACCTCTCCAAAATACAACCCAAGTGTTTTTGTTTATTAAAAATTGAATTTTATCAGTCCAAGCTGTGAAAAATATAATTACTCCGTCAGATCAATATATCTCAGAGTTTAGACCGACAAATTTTTTATAAAACATTGAATTTATATAAGATCGTCTGATATATATAACTTTTTCATTATCAATAATTCAAATCTATCTTCACAATTGAATATTTATTTTATTAATCATGAATCAATCAATCTCATAAACTTAAATTATATTATATGAAAGATATCACCGAGTGTTATTAAAAAAAAAAAAAGTGATTCTAATGTTAAATTATATTATATGAAGATATTAAAAACAAGTGATTCTAATGCGAGTGTAGCCAACAAATAGAAGGTGCCATCGCGGGGTTGGAGCCCACGTGACAGTGTTGGGTTTGTCAAATATATATAGTGTAAATGTGTAATCTTTGCAAACTCAATAGTGAAAAAGATAAAAATTAAAATTGAATAAGACAGAAACTAGACAAAAAGGGTATACATGTTTTTGGGGACCATCAATTCACCAAATCTCATGCCTTCACCTAATGATTGGTAATTTTATTTGATGTGAAATTCCTAAAATCACAAAATTGAACATTTATAGTACTTGATTTGAGTTGATGCACATTGGTGTTGCAAAATTCATTTGAGCATTTAATTTGGATTTTAAGAGTATGAAAACATTGACACTTTTTTTCTTCAAATTCCAACATCAAATATTATTTGTGGTTATGTAACATATTAATGGAGCATATTAGTAAAGTGTTTGGAGCATTTGATAGCCCATTACAAGTTTAATTTGCTTTAATTTGCTTGAGTGTTTCAGAGATCTCCGTGGAATTGTAGCATGAATGAATTAACTTGTTTAAAAAAAATGACAATTTTATTTTTAAAATTTCATGAACAGAAAACAGTTTATGCAATTATCTTCTTAAAAATATCGTGTACATTACTAGTGCATTTATCGATAAATATACATTCTAAAAATTATTATTTTAAATGTAGCTATATATAAGTGATTAAAACTATTGGATGAACTAAAAAAAAATCTATAATGAAATTGTCTTACAAATCTAATTTTATGAGACGAATCAATACACAATTCATAAAATAAAAATTAAATTTTTATTGCAAATAATAAAACTTCGAATTATATCTATAAAACCATTTTATACAAGTTTTTGTATTAAATTTAAATTAGAATAATCTGAAATTTACATTACACATTGTCTTTTCTTTTCCATCTTTTTTATTTTTTTCACGTTATGATCCAAGTGTTCAATTGTCCACGCTTGTATTCCTCAACACATAGCTGGAGAATATTTAACCCAAAATTTATCACATGCCTAACGAGCTCTTTTTATTTCTTGGTTTAAAATAAAGAATTTACAGAGAAAAAAGAAGAAGATAATAATAATAATAATAATAATAATAATAATAATAATAATAATAATAATAATAATAATAAAAAAGAAAAAAGCAGAGAAATAAATAAGCAACACATGGTAGTGGCGGTTTTAAGGGTGACACTAGCACCATCATGTTTTGATTTTTTGATACACATCTTTAATATTCTTTAATCTTTACAAAAACATTTTAAGATCATGGCATGTGGTATAATTATAGTGATCCTTCAAATTATTTTACATATTTTACATTTGAGAATCTATCAAAAAAATTCGAAATTGATACATAAAAATAGATTTGGTTATGATTAATGAACTCCTTTTGATAAAATTTTATTGGTGAAATAATCTGGTTTTAGTGTGTGACTAATTTATTACAAAATACAAAAGTAAAAGACTAAATAGTCCATGTTTTTGTTTCTAAAACTCTTGGCCGACATGGGAGAACACGTGTCAAGTTGTCTTTTTGCCTGTAAAAATTTATTTGCTGGCTTTATTGTTTTCAATCCATACACACCTTTGTTATCATCACTAACTACTCATCTTCTTTGCGTGTATCATAGGTAATTAATAAAATTTCATTTATTTAATTCTGTTGTTTCCTTTTATTCTAAACTTTTTTTTCTTCAAATTAAACCATGAAATATGTGAGATATCCCCAACATATATATTATCACACCCATAGATTAGAAGGCCATAAATCCAAAATAGCAAGAGGTATTTTATTCTAATTAGTATTTATATGTCTATATGTATGGTCTATGGAGTATTTTATTTATAAATAGTATCATAATATATCAAACATTTGAGATATTTAAATATAAAAGTCAGCGTAACTAACTATTCTTGCAATTGATTGTCCACCTGGTTACATAATTTTATAATTCAGTTATACTTAAATTATTATTATGTAATATGTATTATATTGCAAAAGAAACTTTTTTTTTCTGATACAAAACATGTTTTGAAAAACTATTTCAAAATTTAATTTTCATTTAAATGTTCACAGTTTACCTATTTTTCTGTTCAACTGCATTTATAATATTTTACCTATATCAGATCATATTAGTGGTTGGTTCCCTATCAAATCCGATCGATACTAACAAACATTCGTTTTTAATTTTATTTGCACAAGGAGTTTTTCCACTTTCAATTTTTGGAAAATAAATTCCGAGTTAATTTTTTTCATTTTTATCAAAAGTTTGTTTTGTAAAAATCATTTTCAATTTATAATTTATAAATTGTAATCAAGTTTGATTTTTTTCAAATTTACTAATATTCTACATCTTTCTTACGTAATGTACATCAAAAGACAAATATATTTACCTTTGCAGCTGAAATGAAAACAACTAAAATTTGAAAAATATATGAAATTTTAAAGGCAAAATGTTCAAATAAGCCACTAATGTTTACTCTCATTTCATATATCCCATTAAAATATTTTTCAATATAAAAATACCATTAATGTTCACCTATAAGGCGCTAAATATATATAATCCACTTAAGATTTATTTATAATATAATATACCAATAATGTTGTAAATTAAAATATTTACATACTTCAATTTTTTTTAACCTCATATTTTATTTTACATATTTAGAACAAAAAATATATATTTTATGAAAACATAAATATAATAGCTTATTATATATATATATATATATGTGTGTGAGAGAATATATATTATTAATAATAATAATTATTATTATTATTTACATTTTTTTACTTTTGAAGACTAAAACTAGTAATTAAGGATATTATTTTTTAATTTAAATACAACTTAAAATCTCTATATTATATGAAATATTACATGAAAAAGATATCATAGTTGTAAAAGAAAATTATTTCAAATAAACCTAATTGTTTAATAGTTTAGTCTTCAAAGTAAAAAAGTGTATATAATAATAATAATAATAATAATAATATATTCACACACACATATATAAATAAGCTACTATATTTATGTTATCATGAAATAACTTTTTGCTTTAAAATATGTAAAAAAATATGAAGCCAAAAAGAGAAAAAAATTAAAATTTGCAAATATTTTATTTTCATAATATTATTGGCGTATTATATTATAAATAAAATTTAAGTGGATTATAAGTAATTAGATGTAAACATCAGTGATATTTTTACATTTAAAAATGCTTCAATGAAATATATAAACCTGGGTCTAAACATCGTGACTTATTTGAATACTTTCCCAATTTTAAGTTGAGTTTGAAAATGAGGGGGGGGGGGGGGTTGTTTTGTTATAATATGGACATTTAAAGCGTAAGATAGAGAAAATGAGGCTACAATAGAATGGCGCGATGCACCATTGGCCAGGCCATAGGATACACAAAGAAGTGCAATTGTTGATCAAAGTCGCATTTTGACAGTAGCGACTAGGGGTTAGGTAAGAGTTTAATAATGCCAACCTAAATTTGTGCTATCAATTACTCATTATGAAATAGACATCTCACTAAAATTAAAGGAAATATGCCTTTCTAGTGCTCTACCCAACTAGGGTTGTCGCTTACAAACTTTATAAAATAATAATAATAATAATAACAATAACGACAACGACGACAATAAGACAAATTCTTAATTGTGATTGTTGTATCATGTGATGGCCGGGTCGTATCAAATCAACGATTGGGTCAATCGGTTTAATAGAAATATAGATATAGATAGAATTCTAAATTTTATTTAAATTTTAAATAGTATTCCAAATATTATTGTGAAAATATTATTTCGAATAAATCTAATTATTTAATGGTTTTAGGCTTCAAAAGTACAAAAGGTACATAATAATAATAATATATAATAAGCTAAGATATTATATTTTCATGAAATATATATATATATATATATATTTATATATTTGTTCGAAAAAGTTGAAAAAATATGAGGTCAAGAAAAAAGAATTTAATGTGTGACATATATATTTTAATTTTACAACATTAACAATGTTATTATACCTAAATAAATTTTAAATGAGTTATATATATTTAAAGGTAAATATTAATAATTAATGTTTTATACACAATATATATCTTTATTATCATCATCCGATTATTTTCTTTGTAAATTATCATAAAAATACAAATTGTGATAATTAGAATTTTGAACTTGAATTACGCAAGTTTTCTAAAAATTAATTTTTATTGCCCCCTTTCTCCACTTCCCCAAACTTATTAAATAAATAAATAAATAAATATATATATATATATAACTGTGGAGATGATTATGCCTAAATTGCGAGTATATGAGCTTCGCAGTAAAGAGTAAAGATAGTTGAATAGCAGTTGGGCCAAAAAACACAAAGTGGACTTTGTTTAGGAGACTTACTTAGTTCTCAGTATTCTAAAGTGAGCCCAAAAAGCAGAATTGAGGCCCATAGACTCCATACGGGCCCAACTTATCTAGGTTCCTCAATTATTTTTATATTTATTATGTAAACAATAAAATATAGGATTCTTATGAGAGATCTTATAAATTAAATTAACGGGTTAATTCACAACTCATGATAACCCATATCTTATGAATTATATTGTAGCTGGTTTAATGATTTACTATATCTTTTGATTTATAACTTCAGATAAAAATGTGAATAAAAATGTGATTAAAACTACACCTCAAATCTGCCTAAAATATGAATAAAAATGTGATTTATAAAGTGTGAGATTAAAAAAATCATTTTACTATAGAGAGTGTGGAGTGTTACTTATGGTAGATGGCGAGTTGCATCTTTTATTAGGTGTCATAAATATGTCAGTTGCAACTCACACCCATCACATACCTAAAAAATCTTAATTGCAACCAATAATTTTTTACAACCTCAAATATTTGAAAACGAATTCAAGATCAATAATGTACAATTAAGAGATTTCCAGATTAAATATTTCAAAAAGCATTGATTTTGTATAATTTTATTCATTATTCTTGGCAAGAACTTGGGTGAGGCTGTCTCACAGATCCGATCCGACCCACCCGTCTCACAAAATGAGATTTGTGAAATGGTCTTAAACAAGAGTCACTCATTATTCCTGTAACTCCATATATAGTTTTACCATTTCTAATACATTATTAATCAAACTAACTAATATCATCTATTTCATATTTAATGTTTCATCGCATATTTCATTATCATCACATATTAATTAATAATATCATTTAATATACCAATTAATATGAGATCAAATACATAGTTGAAGAACTGCTGCGATGAACATGACACAGATGCAGGCCTGGAAATTGGGTGAAAGATGGAAATGGAAAAACATAATATGAAAAGATTTACATGATGGTTTATAAGTAGGGCCCACCCACGCATGATTCGAGCAATCATATATAGTTTAGTTTCAGAGGTTAAATCATTGCACAACTCCATTTGAATTTTCCTACACACATTAGGCTTGTTCAGGTTGCTTCCAATTCAATTTTTGCCATGCTAAAACCAGTTTTAATTAATTCCAGATATGTCGTTGATGGCTAGGAATAAATGATGACACATATTTCGAATTCCTCATTACTAACTGAAGCCTGAAACACGCAGTTATATATTGAATTCACATAAATTTTGAGTTGATGATTTCTAATCTTTGACATTCAAATTTCATATTATAAATGAAAATGGATCAAAAATTGATATTTTTATCATTTTATGTACTTAATACTAAATTTAAATCCATTTGTCTTTTAACCAATGTATTGTGGTCTCTATTGATTTGTATGGGTTTCAAACGAATATGAGATTTCAACTACTTTATATCAATAATCATGTCAGCACTTAGAAATAGATGATTTTAATCTCTGATCCAATGATTATGGGTCGAATCATGCTCGAATTTAAAACTTGTAAATTTTGTTTTGTGTTTTTTTTTTTTCCAGAAAGTCTCATGGACTAAAGTGTAAATGGGGACATTTAATCATCAATATTGACCAATTCGATGTAACAACTAACATGTGTGTATTGTTTTTGACTGAGCAACAATATAATTAATTCCTCAGCGTGTCACGAGTTAAGACCATTTGAACACTTCATTAATTACAATAATAATAATATTATTAATTGTTTAAGGTTGTTTATAGATTTAAAAAACAAATAATATTTGCTCATATTTTACCAAAATTTGTCCTCATTCACTACTCTAAAATTAAATGATATATAAAAGTGATTATTAGATATTTATCTATAATGAATATATTTAACTATGGGTAGATTGATTTTTTATCAAACTTCTTAATCAAGTGTGTAAGATTCTAAATCGATATTAATTTTGGGACGAAAAAATTATATAATTATGTATATAGAATGATTACATCACCTAACATTTAATAGATATATTTAATGTACAACTCTGAATAAAATTCTAATCTAAAAAATAAGACGTGTAAAATTTGAAAAAAAAAAAACAAATCATTAACTGCTATCAGGATACACAGATAAAATGAGATACTTTAAATTATATTTTTGTATTTAAATGGGAGAAGTATATGATTGTGTGGAGTAATATGGATATATTTCCATACTTTTCCTGTAGCTGCTTGACTATTCCAACCACTCTCCCAACACCCATTTTCTTTCATTTAATTTAAGATTGTTATTTTGACACCTACAAAATATCAACTAATAAATGTTGGAATCACTTGAAATCGATTCAACTGAATTTTTTATGCATGTCTTGGATATAATAAAATAAAATGTGCAGTTTTGTGCTATAAATTTCTTGTTAATGTATAACAACAATGTCATTTTTGTTGGGAATAAAATATTCATTCATTCCTAAAGAAAAATGAAATAAAATGAAGAAATATTAACAACAAACAACAAAACAAGTATTTATGTGGAAATTTTCAAAAACGAAGAAAAATCAGAAAAATCACTATCCATGAAAGGAATATCACTACATGAAAAATTATTACAATCATATAAAATTTTCATCTATCACCCAACACTTCTACACATTACAAGTTTTTGAATGACTCTTCAAAGTCCTTCTCACAACACTTCCAAAAAAGAATACAAGAAATGAAGATAATACAAAAAAGAAATTTAACTAGCCCAGAGACACTATCGAATTGGTAAGGCCTGTGGTGATGTGAGGAAAAGTCCACAAGTTTTTGTCACTCGAACATATCCCTCTATTCACATCTCCACCCACTTGAGAGACTACAACTAACGTAAAAATCAAACACAAAACTAAAGTGTAGTGATTGGTGCATTTATGACAAATACTAGGATTCTTAAATAGTCCTAAAAAGCTTCCATTTATTTACAAACCGATGTGAGACGACAATTTCTTTTATTTTAACATAACTCCAACACTTTTATGTATGTGGTAATAAAATGAAATGAGACTTTTCATGAATTGAATGAGAATTTGATGTGCTTATAGAGATCCACATTCCAACTATTCAAACTTTGATTAGAGAGAGATGCAAATCATATAAGATGTAAACCGAGAGGGATGTGTTTGAGTGACAGATACATGTGGCCTACTCAGTTGGATGATATGTAAATCGAAAGATGTGCTCGAGTGACAGATACATGTGGAAGAGAGCTAACATGATACAAACCTTAGGACATACCTCCACAATATTTCAGTGAAAATCTACCTAATGCAAAATTTGAACTTATGCTGACGGATGATATTTTCTCATATCACCATAAACCTTACCAACTTGGCTATGATTCTTGGACAATTCATACTTGTATGATCATATAAAGGAGAACACAATGTTTAAAAAATCATCTATTATTATTTTTAATCCATTCATTTTAATTTGATGTAATCAAGTCCTAGCCTTTTAAATCAAAATTTTCTACTTTAGTTTCATGAACTTACAAGTCGTTCAAAAAGTTATAAACACATTTAGACTGTTTTGTAGAATTTAAAAAATAAAAACTTCTTTCATTTCAAAATAAAAGGTAATAAACTTATAGATGATAAGTATATGCAAATACTCTTCATAATTTCCATAAAAGAGTTAAGTAGAAAATAAGAATTAGAGAATAAATACTAAAGAAATGAGATATTATTTCTGAAAGAATGAGAATTATTTGGAAATAAATCTATCTTAACCAATACTAGAGTACGTATTAATCGTAGTTGACTGCAGATTTGATTGGTTATATGTAAGAGTTCAGAGAAACATCCACGTAAATAAATAAATAAATAAATAAATAAATATATATATATATATATAATTTTTGGTTATTTGCTTATCAAACAATGTCATAAATGATGACTTTAGATTTCTGTAACATCATAATTAACTAATTATCACACAAGTGTAATTCAATGCATAGTGTAACAAAAGTCTTTCATGAAGAAACCTATAATTTTAATTTCACTGACATATTAATTAAAATCTATTAATTTTATTAAAATACTTAAATTCAACTTAATATCAAGATTGTCATCTCTATCTAGCTAAATATTTTGAATGAATTATATAAATCTATATACTTGTATTTCTGTATAGAATAAATTAAATAAATATTGGAAAACAACGTAACGTTGGTAACTTTATTCCTCAGAAAGTTTTTTTTAATACTTAGGGAATGTTTGGTTTAATGGTTTAGGTGGGTTAGGCTAATTTAACATGATTAAACCCATGTTAGCTTTAAGGGTTAAAAGCCCGGTGGTAATTTGAGTCCGGTGCTAATTTGGTTAAAAGAGAGCATAGTGTGGGTTAAATTAACCACCCAAAATTGGATGGTTTATTTAACCCAATTTTTAACCCAATAGTGTAATTTATCAAGAAGACTTTTATGTCCTTACTATTATAATGTTATCTCATGCTTGCCCTTTGTCTTTTTTTTTTTTTTCTACCATTACATAAATTCAAAAGATAAATTCACATATTTTCAAATATAGAATCAATCTTAATTTTAGTATAAATTAAATATTTATTTAAATGAATTGTGTCTCAAATGGAAAGTTCACTTGAACGCTCGTATTTGTAAGTAAAATTGTTTCAAAAGTGAAAAAAGTTTAAAACAATTGGATTTGATTTGTTATAATTTATATAAATAATTTTTAATCAATTTTAAAATATATTTTGTTTGAAATAAATCAAATTAGGATTATATTTTAAGTTTTAAAATAATGTCCCCATAAATGAACATAATTTCAATTGTGCCACTATATATTGGTATTGACATATATAGAAAAGGAATGTATTTGAAATATATTTATTATTAATTAAAAAAACTTACCAAATTAATTAGTGAAAATAACACGTCATTAAAAATTGAGTTAAATTAGTCATACCCAACCCACAATCAACAAATTTTTAATAATAAATATATAAATGAAAAATGGAAGAATAAAAAAAAATTCTTATCTATAATGATCTATTGAATTACTTTCTAATGAATATTGTTTACTATAAAAATCAAACTAATTACTCGAATTAATGAAAATTATTTTGTCTGTAATTTTTTTTTTAATCATCTATCAAATAGATATCTTAAAACTAATTAATATGATTATTTAATGATATCTCAAAACATATTATTTTGTCAAACTACTAGCAATGTGCTCATGTGTTGAGATAATTTTTTATATAATTATAAAAAGACATAATGTAATGATAACATAATTGATAACATAATTTGTTGATAATTTGTTAATTATAAAAAAAATTAATAACATAATGTAATGATATATCATCTTTAACTTGAAATATATAATGTTTTAAATATTTATATTATTAAGAATCTAATATTTTAATCTCTAATTCATGTGGTTTATAATTATTGTACTTGATAATTTTAGAAAATTTAATTTTTTTTCCAATAATTTAAATAATTATACTGAGGAATTATCTATGTTCTAATTTTGTTCCAAAAGTGAATAGTTTGGATGAGGACACAAATATTTGTTTAAGGGTAGGTGTAAGGGTATAATTGTCAATTGCAATGTTATCAATTTTAACCATTAAACCAAACAAAAGTTTATAACTCAAACTCACTTTTGTATATCCATAATCATTCAAACCAAACACATAATTTAATTCAAACATATACAAAACCCACAAACCAAACACTCAAATAATATCTTTTTTATCTTTTATGAACAGTAAAAGCCCACAATACTTAACCAACCTAAACAAACCCAACTCTCAAACCAAACGTGCCATTTATTCTTTAAAACTCCCAAAATACACGGTTATACACACCTCACCACTTAACACACTCTATTTTCTAAACACATCTAAATATCTATAGGCTTAGCCTAGTGGCAGGTATATCACTCACCTTGAACAAGGTCAATTAAAAAAAAAAAAAAACAGCTAAAATAAATATATTTTTGCTTAAAATTTTCTAAACACACCCCACCACATTACAATTATACACTCTATAATAAAAATAAATAAAAAATCTCCAAAAAAAAATCCAAACTCATGCTACTTTTTTTTTTCTTTTTTTTCCTTTCTTTTTTTGAAATCGTTGATGAAGAAACCATTTTCATCCATAAAAAAATCATTGTTTTATATATTTTTTGAAGTTAAAAGGATGAGATTAATATGAAAACATCATTAAAAAAAATTAAAAAATTGAATTTTTTCGATCATTTCGTTCGATCCTGGTTGGTTGAACATACAGTGTAACATTCTACTACCAGTTGTCAAACACACAATATAACGTTCTACCGATGGTGAACACGAAGTGTAGCATTATACCGATGATCGAACATGTGTTGTAGCGTTGTACCTAAGGTTGAACATCATTAAGAGTGTTGTAGAAGTCTAACACACAATGTAATGTTCGATCTGTGCATATCGCATGACTAGGGATGACAACGGGGTGGGAAATCCCTGAAATGAACCCCGCGGGGACGGGGACGGGGCAAAAATTCTCCCTGATTGGCGGGGCGGGGCGGGGATTGTATTCCCCGCCCCATTCCCCGCGGGCCCCACGAATATTATATTTAATATAATATAATTAATTATTATAAAAAATAAATTTTATTTTAATTTATATATATGTATATATATAAACTATATATTAATATATTTTTAAAATAATATAATTAAATTAATATAAAAAATTAATTATATAGAGATTGAAATGTTGAGTGCATTGATGTATTGAACAATGATGAAAATTAATGAAAATGTATTAAGATAATTTATCTTTGTGATTTAACTAATTTTATTAAATTATGCTTTCATCTTTTATTTGGATTTTGAGTCATTTTTTTTGTTAATATTTGAGTTATATGTAGTTGTATGAATTATTTTTGTATATTAATTAAATTAAAAAAAAAAAAGATGGGGCGGAGAATCCCCGCGGGGCGGGCGCGGGGGGAAAATTTTCCCCGATTCGTTGGCAGGGACGGGGATGGGGATTGCTCCCCCGGCCCCGCCCCGTTGCCATCCCTACATACGACGTGTTTTTGGCAAAAAAAAAAAATGATTAACATCTCTATTTTCGAAATATTTAACTACAGTATATAAAACTATAAAAACACAAGAAATTTTGAATAATACATTCCAAATACATATTTTCATCTATCACTTTGATTATTATTTTCATAATTCAAGATGTGTTAGAGTTTGTTTTTTTTTTTTTTTTTTTTTTAAGTTTTAACTTAGGGTTTGAAAAATATGGAGAAGAAGACGTAGAAGAAGGGAATAATATTTTTTATTTAAAATAAGGACGTTTTGGTTTTTTTTTTTGTTTTTTTTATGTTATTATTTTTTCATTTATTTTATTATAGAGTGTCTTTAGAAGATGGTGGGGTTTATATAGATCCATCCATACATTATTTTACTTCGTTACTTTCTAAAATGCATTCGTATATGTTAATGATCTAACTTGGAAATAAGAAAATACCAACCAATTAAACATCTTTTAAAAATATCAATGGTTGATGTCATTTTACTAAACATAATACACTCGATTTTTACACAAAATTTAAATCGAATATTAACACAAAAACTTGCGTGAGATGGTCACGGATAATTTTCGTGGGACGGATCCTTGTTACCCACAACTTAAACTCATTCTCATTAATTTATATGTAAATTGTGTAGTGTGAATTATAAGTTGACCCATCTCACGTAACATTATTCATGATACGGTCTCATATAATACTTACTCAAATATTAATATAACCATGAAGTATTAATCCATGGTGATCTATATAATAAGATAAAAATAAACCAGACGTGTCCTAATAACAAATACAGAAGGTGTTGTAGAAAAAGAAATGACATGCTTTTCTGTATTTAGAAAATAACAACGAAACTATATTTAAAAAAATAAAAATAGAAATTTCCAAGAAAGAACAACTAAGCATGACTTGTACACCCAAGTACAACTCTCGTTTGTAGCCACAACCTGTCCCATGTTTTTCTGCTGGTATATATAGCCTTGGAACTACCCTACGTTTCTATTGGGTGCGTGCTAACATGCGCAATGGCTAGGTGATAATGTGCACCGAGTAGCTGATTCATGAATGTGTATCTTTGGGCCCACACGCCGATATCCAGTATAAATTATTTATTTTCTTGAGCGAAGCATTTATCTATTAAAAGTAAAAAACTCTAAAAATAGAGCAACAAAGATCTCAGAACAACCGGCTAAATTAATAATGTTTGTATTTACCTATTTTTATATTTTTTTAATAAATTTGAATTTAGCTTTCAATTTTTATCATTTTGTTCATCAAAATGCTCTGTTGAATCAAATTAAATATTGTTTTAAATATTTCGTCATAGACTAAAAAATAAAAAGATGTGCAAAGATACTCTTAACTAAAATACTCATAAATTAAACATAAAATTTTAATATAAATTGTAACTTATGCATTGACTAATCTCACAAAACTCCATCCATAAAAAAACTTATATAATGTTTGTATTTAAAAATGATTATTTAGCGTATTTTCTATAAAAATATTAGGTTAAGATTTAAAAACATATCAATCGAACTATGAAAAAACACTAAACTATATGTGAATAATATAATATTGTATGTAACGAGATAGTTAATAGATATTTTAAAATCCTTTCAATAAAATAAAATAAGAAATTTTAGTATTATCTTCATTTGCACGGACAATATCATAATTCGTAGCGCAATTCAAAGACACACAAAATCATAATAATAATAATAATTATAATTGTATTTATAATTATAATATACTAACTTATCATATTAAAATGTATTTTTATGTATACATAAAATTCACGAATTTTGAATCAAATTTCAATTACAACAATTTTACGGGAAAGAGTAATTAAAGGTCAAGCTAGAGTCAGTAACTCCAATATTTACAAAGGCGTAAAGTACAATTTTCAGTTTCCACCTAACTTTTTGTGTGCATGAAATAATTAAATAATTTGGAAGCAAGGCAAATATTAATACAAAATTTCGAGAAAACCGCGAGACGAAAGTCAAAATAAATTATTGTCCTTTATGAAAAAGTAACACAGTTTTAAATAACATTTAAATTTTCAAAAGTTTCCAAAATATAGGCCTGCTCTATTATCAAATTCACAGAATAACATTTCATTTTGTCAACTATTGTGCATTTGAAATTAATTCAGTACACTATTCTTAATGCTACTCATATAATTACTTATTTTATATATACATCCTATAATTTATATTAGGCTTACTACATCATAATATCAATATTTTAATATCATTATTAGCTTTTCGAATAAAAATCAATTAAAGGACCATTATTTTAATCGGTTAAATTGTTTACAATAAACTGAATAATATATGTCCAATATATATAATTAAGTGCTGAATTAAATAAACTAGATACCCAAACACATATATCCAAAATTAGTATGAAAACAAATTTGTTTGACATATTATTAATGAATTAAATACATGTCCATAAAAAGAGAAAAAATTGAAAAAATAGAACTAAAGACAGGAATTCAAGATCCTCACAAACAATTACCTTTTTTCTTTTTCAAAGGTTTGAATAGAAAAATAATTAATTCGGGTCAAAATTATTATCTGGTACCCGGTTAAACCGGATCGACCAACCCTAGGTTTAAAACCAAGCCGAGCCGAAAATTCCACCAAATATTAATAAATCTGAAAAAAAAAAGTAATATATTTTGCTTCATGCTAATTGTAACAGCGAAGCCCCCCCCCCCCCCCTCTCTCTCTACACTCTCTCTCTCTCCTCTCTTTCTCTTTCTCGATTTCGACTCCCAAATCCCCACTCACAAATAACAGATATACACACAGATCATCACGGAGACGCCATCACTCGAGGCTCTAGCTCACGTTCTCTTTTTCCCCAAATCCTCGCAACCTGAATTCTTCTTCCTCAGATTTGCAGGTCCATTTATCGATAATCCTTCTCGCATCTCCGTTTGCTTCACCTGTATGTTTTATTCTGGCTGTGCTCGGGGGTATTCTATTTCTGATGATAATTTGTGGGTTTTGGTCTATGGGCTTAATGCAGATGAATTAGAGCTACAAAGAATGGACGTAAATCCTGTCCCTCATGCGATGGTGCTAGCATGCACCGCATAAGATACGTGGGGTTCGAGACCGGTAGTTTTATTTCGTTGATTTAGGAGTGAATTGGGTAATACGATGTCGCATCAGGTGGTGAAAGTGAGGCGGGCGGCGGTGGCGCCATGCATGACATGCCCTCTCTGCCACAAGCTCTTCCGCGAGGCCACCACTATTATCGAATGCCTCCACACGTGTGAGCGCTTTGCCCCTCTGTTCTAATCTGGTTTGGTACCGTGATTTTTTTGTAATTGTTGGTTGGTTAGTCGAATTTTGATTTGCTTTTGAGTTTTGAGCGCGTGTTTGTCTCTACGATCTGGGTTTTCGAAACGCGAATTTCTAGGGAGTGATCTAGGTATTTGGATTTGTTCATCGGTATATATACATATTTTTGACTTCGTTTCGTTGAGTTTGTGTGGCCATGGTGAGAGTTGTGATTAATTCGATGGTGGATAGGAATTGGGATCAGTTTCTAGAGGTGTTACATGCGAGTAGAAATGTCACACATACATGATGAATTTCCTGATTTATTGATCTAACTGCTACTTTTGGAATGTCTTTGCTGTAGTTTGGCAGGACTGTGTGTTACTACTACCTGAATTTTGGTTAATTGACTACAATGAAACATATATCCTAGACTCCTAGTTTTTCATATATTTACAGTGTTACTTCTAGAGACATTGGCTTTAACGAAAGCTTACATCGTTAGTGGTAGGAGAATGCTTTCATTTTAGATCCTCAAAACTTCTTGGGATGTTTTAGTTATTGGTGGTGAAGACTTTATTCCTGTTGTGATGTAATATTTAGTGACAAGTTTGTTCAGACGATTAGATTGCTTGACAGAAAGACCGTTTACTTGTAGATATTGTCTTGTACTATTAGTTTCTTTCACAAAATTGTAGTAGTTAGAAATTGTTAGTAAAAGGCATTTTATGGTGGTTATACTGGTGACTTTTCTGTTATTTTGTGTTTCTCTGTTGTCATGTTCAGATATCTGAGGTCAAACTATGACTTATGGTCTTCTCTTGGTCAGAAATTTTGAATATATTTTGAATTCTCCTTCTGTTTCTTCTGCCTATAGTTTGTAGGAAATGCATAGAAAAGAAGCTGTCAGATGAGGAAATGGAATGCTGTCCGATATGCAACATCGATTTGGGATGTGTTCCAATGGAAAAGCTGAGGTCAGAATCTGTGTTATGTTGTGTTCTCCAGTTGGTTTTGTTATCTCTCTTTCTTTTCGGAAACCGCATGATTCGGTGCCGCAGATATACACACAAGTAGATCAGTACTTATGAGTTGTTGAAACTGTTGTTTCTATGTTTATGGGGTTTGCTCTGTCCATGCACCTATGTTTTAAAGTTTTCTTTTTTACGCAGTATGTGCTTCGGTGATCATAAAAGCCCTCCACTGGACATGTTTACACTCACTCCACACTCAACCCAACTCACCTCAAAGAGATTTAGGCTTCATGATAATAAAAAGATAGAGAAACTGCTGAGAATAGTTTAGAAATACTGAGAGCAAATCATGATCCAGACTAGGCCCGACTTTTGCAATGTTTATAAATATAGAGTTGACTGAGATTAAGTGCGTGTGTGAACTTTTTTTGCTTTGGGTGGACAGTGCATAATTTTGGTGTCTCACATATTTAAAAGCTCACATTAGCAAATCAAACTTGTTTTTCTTTTGCATGGGTGCCTACATAGTGCTGATTCATGTACATTTGAACGAAAGAAAACTTCATTTTTTGTTTAATCCGATATTCTGTTTATCAGGCTGGATCATAATTTGCAAGATGTGAGGGCAAAGATATTCCCTTATAAGAGAATGAAGGTGAAAGCCCCTGAAGTTGTGTCTCCTGTTACATTACCTGCGAAGAGAAAGGAAAGGTCTCTTTCATCATTGGTAGTTAGCACCCCCAGAGTATCGACACAGAGTGGAATGACCGGAAGACGATCAAAATCCATTACAAGAAAAGCATCAAGGGGTGCTAGTTTTACAATAGAGAAGCATGTTAAGAAAGAAGATGACTCCACCGTCGACCATGAGAGCTCTAGCTCACCAGATATGCTGAACAAATTTACTCAGAATGTGAGGCAGGTATGTATATAGTTCTGAATCTTATGAACACCAGCACATAATCTCCTACAGACTCCATCACCTGCAGTTGCAAATACCACTCCATGCTTACTGGTATTGTTGTTGCAGAACGCTGCTGCTAGTGAGCCATCCAATCACACTAGTTCTGATAAGGGAAGAGAAAATGGATCTGAGGCATGGGATGGGAAGGTCGATCTTTGGAAACCTTTGAATTGTTTGGTGGAGGCAGCAAATAGGAGCAAGTCTTCAAAGTTTAGCATTCAAGGATCTGTTTCTAAGTCAGAACCTCCACATTCTCATAAGATTGAGGGGGTTCTAAGTAAGACAAAAAGTAAAGAAAACAGGCAGAAAATAAAAGTTCAAGATGAGAAGAACTGCAGTGACCATACACCTCCAGAGTCGGAAAGGCCTAAAAAATTGCGCAGAATTCGCCAAAAGAAGCCACAGAATTTTGGAGAATTCAGGGTTTCCCCCCAGGCCGTGCTTGATGCTGCCAGTGCTAAATTTGAGCGCAAAAATTATCCCATTTGGTTTTCACTGGTCTCTGATGAGCAGTAAGTTTTCTGTACAGGATTAATCTTCTGAATGACCAAATATATATATGCTTGTGTCTACCTGTATCCTTTCTCTGATCTCTTAATGCATTATTCCAGGGAAGGAGATGAACCACCCTTGCCTCAGATAGCTGCAAGTTATTTAAGAATAAAGTAAGTCCTGACTAACTACTTCGATCTTAGCATTTTGATCAAAACTGAATCTTTGAACCTTAATTTGGTCTGAGCATATGCCTTGCCTTGTGAAATTATATGACCTGCTTTAATTTTGGTTGTAATGAAGTCAACACGTCTCTTATGAAGATATGGGGATAGTAATTAGTCAAGGTATTTATCAAACTTGCCTCTTGATTCAAAGAAACTTTAATGTTAGATATAGTCTGATAAAACCACATTAAGAAAAACTTATTAATAGAATTATTGATTGTTCAGTCCTTTTTTATTAGCTAATGAAGGGATAACGGCTTTTAGCAACCCAATCTAGATAAATTTAGGCAGCCGATGAGATGATCTCATATCAGGACACATTTTTTCATAAATGCTTTTGTTTGTGTGTTTTCCTTAAATTGCACTTTTCAAAATTATCCACATCCAAAGAATCCTTTGGAAAAAATAGACCTGTCATATCATTTGTAATTAGTACACTTTCCTCTCATCTACTTGCTATTTTAGAACAATATTTTCAAGAAGTAATTCTTCTGGGATTTGGTTTATATAGGGAAGAGGTGCATCTGTCCCCTAAACTATTCCCCGAGGACTAGTACTTGATGCTTCCTCTTTTTTTTTTTTTTTTTGTTTTTTTGTTGGGGGGGGGGGTTCTGATCAGCCCTTTTTTTTTTTTTTTTTTCTGAAATCAGAGCCTAATAAACCCTTTCTGTTAGCCATGTAATTAATATACTTAGTTTTGTATGATGTGGATAAATGGAACCTGCATTATTCTCTTGGATGTTATCTGTAGTGTGGGTGACCACATTAGAATTAATCATTAAATTAAACTTAAATAGATAATTCAATTGAGACTTATTTATCAAAATTTTCTATGATGATTAATCATCCCTCATATATACAATGCTGTTTGGTTTATATATATAAAAGGTAATGTATTTTTTTTTTAATTACTAAAACGGCAATTTCTACAATAAAAAGAAATTTAATGCAATTCAGTTCAAACAATTTCCAGAATTTTCTTATTTCATTGTCATATTTCTTATACATTCAAGTACACTTTTTTTTTTAAATTTAAATTTAAAATATAATCAACTGTAGTAGCAAAACATGAAGAGAATTGTGTGCGTCCCTTTTGTCCACATCTGATAAGTTGTTCAGTTTTTTGAAGAAAAGGAACTTCTTTGTTTGGTTTGGAGGAAAAAAAAAAAAAGGCTTTGTTGGGCAAAAAAAAAAAAAAGGTACTTGGAAACATTTAATATCCATTTCATGAATCTGCTATTTCTGATGTCATTGTTGCTCTGGGGGTTTCCTGCCTTTTCTCTAACTTTCTGAAGCACAAATTTTTTATGTTACTTGAGTGATTAGACCAATTTGTTGGAGAAAAAAAAACCAAGAGGAAGGTTTTATTGAATGATGGTAGGCTAAGAACGAAGTACAGGAAATTATTTTCCCCAACAGCAACTATAATCCTGTCCCGAAGTACTAATTTTCGATGCCCTCCTATCTCATGGAGGACTTTATTTATAACCAATACAAAAGACTAGAAAAAATAAGCTAATTACATGCTATTTAGATCCTTGAGTTTGGCCACTTTTATTATCAAGTCTGTTTGGATCCCTTGGATTAGGTCTGGGCCTATAAGCAATCCATAATTGCTGCCCATGGGATATGCCTTCTCTATCAGAAAGTGGTTCTTGGTGTCTATGACTTACCCAGGATGTAGCCATCAATTGCACTTGTTCGCATGAAAATTTAGTTTTTGAAGGGATTACCCTTTCTATGTGGGAATTCAGGACTGTTGGTGGTATTGGCAGGTTGAATAGTACCCACAGGATCCACAAAAACAATATTGATGCTAAGTCACAACTTATATCTCTCCATTTGCATAGATGTAATAACTGCAGTTTTGATGGAATTTGATAAGTACCACTTGATGTCCAACTTCCCTTGAGCTCGTGTATCATTCTCCATTGGCTAGTTTTGGGCCATGGTAAGTTTCTGATGCCAGAAAAAGCAAGTGAGTGAACTATATCTATGATAAGCTATCTAGTAAAACAAAATTAGTTGTAAATGAAATAATTATAAACTCTATCTTGCAGCTGGATTTCTTGAGATGCCATATAAGTTAGGTTGACTGCTTAGCTTGAATGAATCTGTCTTAGTGATCTCATGTATACTCTCAGCTGAACTATAGAGTACAAGTTATCTTCCTTGAAGAAAACAATGTAGTCATACTGTTAAATATCTTAGACAGAGGGGTAGCACAGATTTGAGTTCTCTAAGCCTATGATGAAATCCCTGCCATGGCTTTGTATAACTATGTGATTCAGCTTTGTGCATCCTGATTTTTTGATCCTCCCCCCTTTTGGACTCATTGATCCTTTTACTGAGTATACGTGCTATCTGAGCGTAACACCATGGTATGATTCCATCATACTTGCATTAAAAAAAAATCATACTTTGAGGATTTATTAGGTGTAAGTTAATGATTTGGATGACTATAGGTCTTTCGTTCACTTAATATGAAAATTTTTCAATGTGTGAAATGATTTATTTGGTTGGTGACATTAGGACTCGGATAAGGCTTTACCTTTAGAGTAGGACATTGTACAAGATTTGTAGTTGGTAGGTTGTCAACTTGTTTTAAGTTCTTTGATATTCCATTTATTAAATTATATGTTTTGTTGGACAATGGAAAAAGTAGGATACAACAACAGAAATTCTGGAAAGCTCACTCTGAAACCACCCGTGAAGAAAAAATAAATACCCTAGGAAAACTATAAAACGTAAAACTTTTGTAAAAAGTAACGATCTTCAACTCACTTTTGGTGGTTGCTCCTATAAGCAAAAGAAGATTTGAATTGTGGACTCTCATCTGATAGAACTGCTGATGTTTTAAGTACAGTTGCATACTTGAAGGTTCAGCGAGATGCTTTTGAGCAAATGAGTCTGTGGCAATTTAATAATCTTTCTCATGAAATCCATTGCATTGTTGACAGGGATGGCAGTATACCGGTCTCTTTTATACAAAAGTACCTCAAGGTGAAGTTGGATCTTGAAAGTGAAAATGAGGTAATAGCTCTCACCCCTTGGTTTATGGGAAACAACTTTCATTTACCAGTGCATCTCATTTTCTATATATAATTTCACTGTGCACAGCTCATTCAAGGAGCTCGTTCTAAATGGAAATATCGTTTAACTTGCACTAATAATAAAGTTGATTTTGCAGCAATGAGCTAATACAACATCTTGTTTACCAAATCATTTTCCAGGTCGAAATCAAATGCATGGGACAAACATTGATCCCCACTCTTACACTGAACAATCTAGTCGATCTGTGGCTCCAAACAACTACCAACGACAGAGTGTCAGCAACACTTGGTTCATCAGCAAAGGATTTCGTGATGGTTTTAGGCTATGCTCGCAAAGGACCTGATTCTTGAAAGCACCCACAACCATTTTTAGATCGTTTCCAATAATCTCTATGCTATTCGAGTAAGGTTGCTCTTGCAATTTGTGGAACTGAGGCGTCTGTCATGAGCACGTCTTAAGCTGATCGGATTCCTTACACAACGTTCGAGCTTGCATTGAGGAGATAGAAAGCACATTCGTGCAAGTTGCAATGCTCTCATTAGTTTGGAGATGAGTTTTCTGTTTCTGCATTTCTGTAGTCTTGGAAGAGTCAATTCTGTAGTACTACTGTTTGTTTATGGTTGTTTTACACTGGGGGGCTTTTCAACTTTGCACTTGAAAATTTTGTTTTGGGCATTCGTCCAAGTTTGCTCTTGTCATACTCCAAGAGTCGGGGAAAATGTTGAACTTTTATGAAAGCTAACAGATTCCCAGTATTAGGAACACTATTAAAAAAATTGGATATTATTATTAAAATGATGTTGATTTTGTGTTGTGGGGCAGAATGTGAATTCCCAAAAGCTGAGAAAAATCTTTGGCTTTGTTACTTTGGCTCAAGGACTAAAATATCGGTATCGATGGATATATTGGTACCTTGATTTTTTCGATATATCGGCGGATATATCGATATCGGTGGATATATCGGTTTTTGCGCAAAAAATTTAAAAAAATTGAAAAAAATAATTTTGTACTTTATATAATATTATAAGTAACATTAATACATAATTGAACTTAAATTTCAAATAAAAAGATATGTTAACAACAAATTTAGAGATAAACTATTATATAAATGTTGTCTCATATGATAACATGACAAATTATCATACAAAATTAATACATGACCTAATAATAACTTGAACTCCTATGAGGTTCAAATGTAGAAGATGACTGAGTCAAACAATATTGATGCCAACTTAAGACACTAGACCAATTTTCAGCGTAATCATGGAGATAACTTTCGTAGGTTTATTTACTTCTTCCAACTGTAGTTTCATAAATCGGATAATGTGGATTGACCCAATATGGTTGACTATGTTGATGCATGCTTGAACCTCCATGTGACATTTGAGGTAGTGGGTTATAAAATGGATTTTGACTAGACCAATCAAATTGTGAGGTGCTATGTCTGCCGTGAGAATACGATGGTTAATATTGTATACATTGTACTTGAAAATGAAAAATAAATCGGATAATGTGGATTGACCCAATATGGTTGACTATGTTGATGCATGCTTGAACCTCCATGTGACATTTGAGGTAGTGGGTTATAAAATGGATTTTGACTAGACCAATCAAACTGTGAGGTGCTATGTCTGCCGTGAGAATACGATGGTTAATATTGTATACATTGTACTTGAAAATGAAAAAAAAAAAGTGCAAGGAGCCAACAACAAAAAAGAGAAAAAAAAAAAAAAAAAAAAAAGGCAGAAATTGAAAAATTGGACCGATAATATAGTTCTCGATATATCACCGATATATCGAGATAAATTGACAGATTTGTACACAGCCTGCTCGATATTCAAAAATCGCCGATATATCGCCGATATTCCAACGAATTTTGATAACACTAGAATTTCATATCGGTACCTTGATTTTTCCGATATATCGACGATATATTGGCGTATATCGGCGATATTTTAGTCCTTCCAGTTTGGCTTGTACGATATTTTCCACAAATAAACACATTTTTATGCTTTTGGTACTGTTTTCTTCCTACACATAAATTTATATGACAACATACATCACATGAATATAATTTTGTGAGATGAATTTTCACAAGATAAGCTACCCAAATCAAAATTCACAAGATAAATTTTTATTTCGCTGGTGGACATATATCACAGATTCTCACAAATTTCAGGAAACGATGTCATACAAATCTTAATTAAAAATCTTATTCTTCTTCATAATACATGACATATTTGTACTATCAAAATCTTCAAAAATCCAATCCAAAAAACATTGCTATGTTTCCTGGTTTAAAACACCATCAATTTCTTGTTTGGAAAAGAGAAAACATCATACATTCATATACTCATCAAAATAAAAAGGGAGAAAGAGAGATCCTCATATACTCGAATTTCTCAAACCAAAATCCATTGGAACAGTACAATTATTGAAATCCTATGCTAAATCATCTCTGGGCAAAGTATTTATAATTTCTGAAAACAAAAAATGCCTCATTCACCATTATAATTCCTGCAACAAAAAATTTCGCAAAAATACCATACCTATTTCTTCTTTCTTTGTTCAAAACCTAGCTGCAACGACAGAGGACAATCCGCCATCGTAATAAACCCCATCTTCATCTTCATCGAGGAACAAATCCTCCGTAACCCTAAAAGTCGCGTGCAAAACAACCACCGCCGCTCCGATCAAAACAGACACCAACACATTCAGCCACACGCGCGTGAGAACCAACCCCACCACCGTCACGATCCCGAGCCCAATCAGCACCACACGATCATCCACCGTGCGATTGAAGACCACCACTGGCTCGTCGCGGAAGAAATAGAGGAGAATCCAAAACACGAATATCACTAAAAACACTATCATTGAAATCGGATGATACAGTAGGCTGAGGAAGAGAATGAGGAGAACAATCATGGCGTAATTGACGCGGAAGTAGGAAAGGCCGCGCTTGAGGCGAGATGTGAGATCGCCGAAGCTAAGGGGAATGGAGTAGGAGGATGGGTGGGCGAGGAGCTCGCGCCATGGGCGGCGAGTGGCGAAGAGTTCCTGAGTCCGAGATTTGGCGCGGTGGAGGACCCCGCTGCCGCCGACGTACGGCGGAAGGCTGCTGTATCCGGGTGACGACATTAAATTGGAATTTGTTTATTAATTGGAAATGGAGAAAAACCCTAAAACTGACTCCGATTCTATTACCTCATTCGTTGGGTTTTTTTTTTTTTTGCAGGCCATTGTACGTCGTCGTTTCGATCTTGGAAGTCACAGTCCCAGTCCCAGTCCTGGTGGCGACTGGTGGTTGAGTTTTTTCCAAATATTAAATAATTAACACACACATATATAATTGACTGAGATTTTCTTACAAAACTCCCCAATTAAGACAAATAAATAAATAAAAATAAAATAAATGAATTGTAAATGTATGAGTATGTCTTATATGAGACAACAACCTCACAATCTCATGTGAGATTTTATATAAGACAAAGTTTATATGAATTATTAAAAGTGCGTTAATTCATTCAATATGATTAATGACGATTTTACGTAACATTATATAAAACTCCGTTGAATATGAATTTTTGCGTGAATGTATTTACTCAAATGAGGTATAATTGAAATAAATGTTGATTATAAGTTTATAACTAAAAAGAAAACAAATAACTAGAAATAAGATTTGGCCCCTTATTCAGACGAGATGAGAGAATATATTCTTGTAATGTTGAGTCAGGCTTAAAATCATTTAAATAATATCAAAGAAAATATATTATATTTATGTGCAATAAATACATGAACCCATGTGACGAAAATTCTTATTTAAAAGTTAAAACTACAACTACGTAATTGCATTACAAAAAGAGACTTAGTAAATGTTTGCAAGTCTACCCTGCTAATAAATTAATCATTTTAATTCCAGTTATAGAAATGCATAGTACTATATGATTAATTAACTATAATTCGTATCTAAATGAATGCTAAACTTTTTTCGAAACCATCATGATACAAAAATATAAGTCTAGTATCCATTTTGATTATTAATGTTTAGTTAGAAATTTAATGCGACGAATTAATGTCTAGTGTCCGAAATTTGATATTTAAAACCTTATTTATATGTATATACATGTACATTGTACATTAACATATTACATATATGATTAATTTTTTAAAGTAATATCTCGTGTGCACGGCGTAACCGTGCAATCCATCTAAAAATATTTATTCTTTTACAATTTGAAAATTAACGTAAATGTATTAATCATATAAGGTTTTTGTATTATAGAATACAAAGTGGCGAGAGAGCGGATGAGCCCAACAAATTGGTGTGGGGCGAGTCGGGATGCCATGCAATGCACGATGCTATAGGTGTATAAAAATATATATGTATTGTATGTGTGTTATCATTTAAGTACGTTCGTGTATTATAATTATGAATATTATATAGCAAATTTGTATATATTGATGTGGAAAACGCTGTAAATTTTATTAAGGATGGATCTTCCACATCTTCATAGCCTGATTTTTAGGGATATTTTTGTTATGTATTGATAGTGTAAATCTTTCCATTCTACATTACTTCCTGTATCGTATATTTAAAGGGCTCAAGACCCTAATACAGATTTGGAAAAACTCCCTAAACAAACTCTCTATATGGTATCAGTTGTGTGATCCACTATACACGCTTCCAACCAAATTTACTCCCTCGCAAACACTAAGCCATGTCCACAGATGAAGCTTCCGCCTCCACCCAAACTACACCACTGCAGACCACGATCCCGTCGGCTGCATCTCCACCTCCACCAGTCACGATTATATCCACTCCATTCCCTGTCTCACACAAGCTCGGCAGGAATAATTTTCCTCAGTGGCTGTCATTTGTCACTGCTATATTGAACGGACACGATCTTCTTGGATATGTTAATGGCGACACTCCTGCACCTGAGTCCTCTTCACCCGAGTTCAAGCCATGGTTTAGGCAAGATCAACTTGTCTATGCGTTCATCCAAGGATCCCTAACAAATGAGGTCTCTCCATATATGACGTCCTATACGTCGTCTGCGGCTGCGTGGACAGGTCTTCACGCGATCTTCGCCAGCAAATCTCGGGCTCGGGTAATGCAACTAAAAGGAGATCTCCAGCACGCTAAAATGGGCTCGAAACCTGTTGCTGAATTCTTACATAATCTTAAAACCAAGGCAGATGAATTGTCACTCATTGATGCACCTGTCCCGGACGACGACTTTACGCTCTATGTCCTCGGTGGACTTAACCCTAAGTTCAGGGACATTGCGGCCTCGATCCGTGCTCAAACCTCCTATGTGTCCTTCCCTCAACTATTAGATCTCATTGTGGCACAAGAACGTTACATGGATGGGTTAGAGAAAACTCAGACGGATTTGGCTGTTTATGTTAATATGAATCAATCGCGGGCTGCTCGGCCTTCTCGTGGTGGTCGATTTGACCGTGGTCGTGATGGCGCTGCTAGAGGCCGTCATTCTAACAGGTCATCATTCCACTCTCAAAATCAGTCCAGTTTCCCTTCTCATCAGCAGCCACGGGTTATCTGCCAACTGTGCCAAAGCCCGGGTCACTCAGCCCGTACGTGCTGGAAATTTCCAGTTAATGCTAGTGCAAATTTCAGTCGCTCTCCGACTCCTTCACAACCCTCCAATGCTTGGTTATTAGACTCTGGTGCTTCTCATAACATCATCCACGATCTTGGCAACCTCTCTTTGCACTCGGAGTATGATGGAACGGAAGAGGTTCATCTCTCTGATGGATCCTCGTTGCCAATATCCAACACTGGTATCTCACATCTTCACTACTCTTCTCATTCTTTTACGTTGTCTAATGTACTTCATGTTCCATCAACACGTCAGAATCTTGTTTCTGTACACCAGTTTACCAAGACTAATAATGTGTCCATCGAATTCTTTCCTAACTGGTTTTTTGTGAAGGATAGTCGCATGGGGGCGCTTCTGGCCCGAGGGCTATGCAGTAATGGTCTTTACTACCTCCAACCGCCACCATCTGTTTCGGCCAACTTTCATGCTGCAGGGCTTAGGACAGATTATTCCATGTGGCATTCACAGTTGGGTCACCCATCTCAAAAGATTAGCCAGTTGCTGATCTCTCGTTATTATTTACCTTTAATAAAATCCAGTGTGTTGGATAAACATTGTGATTCATGTTTGAGCTGCAAGTCTCATAAGTTGCCATTTGTTAGTAGTATTTTACTTGCTACAAGACCATTATAGTATTTATATGCAGACGTGTGAGGTCCAACTTTATATTCAGTTGATGGTTTTCGGTTTTACTTGTTGATTGTTGATGCTTTCTCTAAATATTGCTGGTTTTTTCCATTGCATAAGAAATCTGAGGTGTCTGGTATTTTTACGAAGTTACATCCGCTGCTTGAACGCCAATTTGGCTTTACTGTGGATAATTTTTATAGTGATAACGGGGGTGAGTTCGTAGCCCTTCACTCTTATTTTGAGAAACTTGGAATACAGTGGTTAACAACAGCTCCCCATACACCGGAGCAAAATGGAGCTGTTGAGCGTCGACATAGACATGTTGTTGAGACCGGCAAGACATTATTGCATCATGCTCGACTGTCCTTGGATTTTTGGACGTATGCTTTTCAAACAACGGTTTACCTTATTAACCGATTGCCCTCGTCGGTTTTGCCACATGTCAGTCCGTTCGAGATGCTTTTCTCCCGTCGACCCAATTACATGAGGTTACGAACGTTTGGCTGCATTTGTTACCCATGACTTCGTCCATATTCAGCCAACAAATTGGAACCCGCGTCTCGCCCGTGTATATTTGTTGGATACTCACCAACACAGAGTGCTTACAGGTGTCTTGACACTATAATAGGCCGTATATACATCTCTCGTTATGTACGGTTTGTGGAAAATGTTGTTGCTGAATTTCCCAAGCGACAAACACCCCCTCCAACTCCACATGATAGCTCGACTGTCCCTTTGGCTGTTCTTGGTGAGGCTTCCTCACAGTCAGCTACAGTCCCTGCCCAACAACATGATTTTGCTCTTGGAACAGATCCTATGCCTTCTACCATCACCTGCGCAAGCACCTACCCCACGACGGAGTTCTAGACCTCGGCAATTATCTTCTCGGTTAGATGGTTTCACTGCTGCCATTCCACCATCTCTTCGTCATCCACCTGTGGCGAATACAACTTCGGCAGAATCAACGCCTCCTACCACTATTCCCACAACTGTGAAACAAGCTCTCCAATATCCATAATGGAGAAAAGCTATGATGGATGAAGTAACTGCCTTATCTTCTCATGGCACGTGGGACTTAGTTCCCCAACCTCCAAATCGTACCATTGTTGGGTGCAAATGGGTGTTTGCAATCAAACAGCGATCAGATGAGACAATAGAACGGTATAAGGCTCGGCTAGTGGTGAAGGGTTTCCATCAACGCCCTGGACTAGACTTTCATGAGACATTCAGCCCGATTGTGAAACCGGTAACCATTCGGACAATACTATAGTTGGGATCTTCGCCAACTCGATGTGAGCAATGCCTTTCTCCATGGCTCTCTCGATCAACCGGTATTTATGCATCAACCGCCTGGCTTCGTTGATCACTCTCACCCGACACATGTTTGTCGTCTCAAGAAGTCGTTGTACGGGCTTCGTCAAGCTCCGAAGGCTTGGTATGAAACGTTGAGCACAACACTTATCGCATTTGGTTTTCGGCAGTCTAAAGCCGATCATAGTTTGTTTTTTCTTCATCGCCCGGGACTTCAACTATTTGTGTTAGTTTATGTCGATGATATAATACTAACTGGATCGGACTCAAACATGGTTCGTTCTCTTATCCGTCATCTCCAAAACCGTTTTGTTCTAAAAGACCTTGGTGCTCTTCACTTTTTCTTAGGGATTGAAGTGTCTAAATGCCGAGAAGGGCTCTTATTGTCTCAACACAAATATACGTCGGACCTCCTGTACCGGTTTCACATGCATGAAGCTAAACCGGTTAGTACACCAATGGCCACTTCAGCGCCCCTTAAGGTGTCTGGCAATGTTGATTCCACGATGTATCGTAGTGCCATAGGGGGGCTCCAATACTTGACTCTCACACGCCCGGATCGCAAGTCAACTTCAGCTTACTACATCTTCCTCGATCATACACCCATATCTTGGCGTTCTCAAAAACTAAGGGGTATGGCACGCTCTTCAACGGAGGCTGAATACCGTGCCCTTGCATCTACGACCTCTGAAGTGTGTTGGATTTTCCAACTTTTTCATGAGCTTGGCTTGTCTATTCCTTCTATACCGCACCTCTTATGTGATAACTTGGGGGCGACACGGCTTGCCTTAAATCCGGTACTCCACTCGAGAATGAAGCATATTGCATTAGATCTCCACTTTGTGAGGGACTTATCCACGAAGGGGGTGGTACAAGTTGCTTATGTAAATACATTGGATCAGTTTGCTAATATGCTTACGAAGCCTTTGGCTAGAAAGAGGTTCCTTCACTTGCGTTCCAAAATTTCTGTGGCCGATGGCACGTCAATTTTGCGGGGGCGTATTAAGGATGGATCTTCCACATCTTCATAGCCTGATTTTTAGGGATATTTTTGTTATGTATTGATAGTGTAAATCTTTCCATTCTACATTACTTCCTGTATCGTATATTTAAAGGGCTCAAGACCCTAATACAGACTTGGAAAAACTCCCTAAACAAACTCTCTATAAATTTTTGGGTTGTAATTAAAAATTGAAGAATTGTAATGGATATGATTTTTCCATTCAATGTCTAAGCAATTATAAAGATTCATTTATTGATATTTTCAATATTGTTTTATCAAGAAAATTGAGTTTGAAAAGTAATTGTTTTAACTCTGGATGTGGAACCCAATGTTCGGGTTTCTTGTGCAGTCAATTTTTTTAAATACAAATTACTAATAATTTGTATTGAAATTCACCTCATAAGAAACATAAAACATTAGTTTTTCATATGAATTTTGATAGACGGAGAGGAGAGAGAGAAGATGAGTTTTTGTGGCACAAAAAAGCTCCAGCATTTCTTCTATTTGACCTCCAAAACAACAAATAAAGATAGCCATAGAGTTGCATTTCTTAACCAAAATGAAGCCTAATTCCATGCAATGAGACCTCCAATGTTGATACTTTGCTGACTTGTCAAGATTGAAGCCACCTTAAACTCTCCCTGTCCATAATACAGTGACAAACACCTTATTACATTGTCATAAAATTAGCAAACTAGCAATAAAAATAGCATTCCAAAGCTCACCTATATGCTCTCTCAATTTCTTCATTTTGAGGAGCCAAAGTTAAAGCCCTTCTAAATGCATCACATGACATGCCATAGTTCTTCACAGTAAACAATAACCAAAAACCATAAGCTCCCATCAAACTCAAGTTTTCTTGATTTTAATTAAAACTTAATAATGAATAAATCCATACCTTGAGTAGCTGCCATGCAGTGCCTTCTCTGTAGTGAGCCTTGGCCCAGTCTGGTTTCAGTCTAACACATTCCTCAGCATCGCGTAAAGCAAATGTAGCTTCACCAATAAGCGCCCAACATATGCTTCGATTTGATAGAGTTTTCTCATCAGATGGATCAAGATAAACAGCCTACAACGAGTATTGTATCAAGATGTGTTTTGATCACAAAAATTAATTTTAAGAACGAAAATGGCACACGTAAAATTTACCTCACTGTACCATCCGACTGCAGAGGAGTAATCGCGTGCGTTCCATGCATCTTTGGCGTTATGCTTCACGACATGTATGCACAATTTCCTTATCATGTTTCTCTGCAAGAAATTTGACTATGTGATACAAGAAAAGGACTTAGGATGCAAATAAATACTCCAATGACCCCTAAAAGGCATTGTGACATAGTTACAAAGATTGTGTGTTATAATTGGAAAGAATCAGTGGTTCAAACCATTGATTCAGCTCGTTCGGAAAAGATGAACTCCATTACGCCATCAATGGTCCAGTCAGGTTCCTTGGGATACATTTGGAGCCTCGGAGTCACTGGAAACAAAACTCTAACAGCTTCATGATTACGCTCCAAAGCAGCATGCTCGATAGGTGTCAAACCATACTGAAAATAGACATTATCAAGACAACGCCAAATGCAAGAAACAAAACTAAAAAGAAGTTGAAAAAGTTGCACCTATACTGTATTCGTTGGTAGTCAAACAGAAAAGGGATCAATTTAAAGCTTGTTTAAATGCTTCAAGATTCAATTCAAATCTGCAGATTAAAGACAAAATAATAATGGCAGAAATTAACTGAGGTAATTTGATCAGGATCAGCTCCAGCTGCGAGCAAAGACTTGATACAGTTGGTTTGACCTGCAACCGCTGCATGTGCCAAAGGACTTAATCCACATAAACTCGTGTTTGGATCAACCCCAGCCTACATGGAAAAAAAGCATTCAAACGAATACTGGTGAGATGGAAAACGTCTCTTATGGTATAGCAAACTAAATTCCAACAAGAAATGCCATGTTGGAGCAAGTAGTAGAATAGTTGATATCTTCCCTTTTCATACTACTTCCATTGTATTTAAGCAGTCCATGTAATAGAATTGGAACCAAAATTGTATTTAACCCTTATCATAAGGTTGTAACCAAGTAACACTAATTAGAACAAACACATGAGATTTTAACAAGAAATTAACATGAGAGGGAAAGGTTGTATACCTTGAGCAGCAGCTCTGTGCATTCATGTGAGTGGGAGATTATTGCACATATTAGAGGGGAGCACCCAAAAAGCCTACAAAACGAATCTGGCTGCAAAACAGAGTTGGAAGATATTATATGGCTATCGCGTTTTTTAATCCATATAACGAAAATCAAGGTCAGCTTATACTTACAAGAGGTTGTATTTTGGTCAAAGCAATAAAATACACAGCTTAATGATTATGTAGCTAAAACAACCATTAATCCTTACATGTAGTTTGAATATGATTTGAATCCTAAATAAATTCAACAATTTTACACACAACCATATTCTAAATACTATAAGTTAATCAACAAAACTAGAGTTATGCCAACTGAATAATAAGCAAAGAGTGATTGTGTTTGAACCTTGGCACCATGATCCAACAGAAACTTCAAGGTTTCGACGCTTCCGAAAGAAGCAGCACATTGCAGAGGCGTTCCACCCACAGAATTAGCTTCTATATCAGCACCTTTTATCAGCAACAATTTCATCAGCTCCTTGTTCCCTGAAACACATCAAATCAACACAACTCAAGAAAGAAAAATCTTCTAAAGAACAAACAAGGGCATAACCAACCTTTATGAGCAGCATAATGCAAAGGGTTAAATCCCTTGGAATCACTCATGGAAATTGCAGCACCACGTTTGATGAGATACTTTGCAGTGTTGACATGCTCCTCTTTCACAGCATTTAACAGAGGAGTTTCCCCTGAAATCAGTGAAGGATACAAATTGATGAACATCTAGAGAGAGAGAGAGAGACCTTTGAGAGCTCTGATATTAACGTTGACTCCAACTTCATCAACTAAGAATCTGCAAATCTGAAGAAAGCCCATTCCAGCGGCGCAATGCAAAACTCTCTGGCCATTACCATCGCCAACTATATCACATCTTCTCCGGAATTCTTCATCATCACCAATACTCTCTTTCAACTCTGCAATCATCATTATCCACTTTTTCTTAAGAACAAAACATAAATGAAATTTAAAAAAGAAAAAAAAATTAAGTGAAAATATACTGACAAAATCCACCCGCGGCAGCCTCAATAATCCCACCACCTGCCATTACACAAAACTGCAAAATTATTTCCTAAAACTCAAACAGCATCAACATGCAAACAAAAAAAAATCTAATATCAAAGCAAACACGTAAAAAAAGCTACAAAATTTTTTTTAAAAAAAAATTAAGAAGAAAAAGAATGATTTTCGTGGAGTAACCAGCTTGTGATGGAGAATCCATGGCGTTCAAAATTCAGCTGTTGAAGATAGAAAACAAACTCAAAACAAAATACAGCTATTTATGATATAAGTGCAGAGAGCAGAAGCCCTGTATTTGTTTTGGTGTTTCAGTACGAGTATATTATTAGTACGATTTTGGCTGGAAAAGAAAGGTGTCTAAGGTTTTGTTTGGAAACAACCAAAATCGCAAACAACAAACTATGTTTGGTTCCATTTATCAATTTCCCATTTTAAGTTTCCATCATTTTTAGTGGAGGGATTATAAAATTGAATGAGATAACATCGACTCATGAATTTTGATCAATGAGACAAACTCTAATTTAAATTTTTTAAATACAAATAATCTGTTTTGATTTAATAATAAGTTATTCCACGACTTATTTTTTTATAAACCGCAATAAAAACTTATAAAACATGAGTATAAAAAAAGTGGTGTTCAACCGGTTTCGCTTCTGAATCGGCGGTTTGGAAAACTATGAAAGGTGAAATCGGATTCGAATAGTTGGTTTCGATTTTGGTTCGAACCGTCGGTTTGATGATTTGTTTTTTCTAATTTTTTTTTTAAATTATATTTATATATAAATATTACAATTCCTTATATATTATAAAATAACTATTTTGTTTGAGTTAATAATTAGATATAAATTAATATTATAACTTATATTTACAAGTTACAACAACACAACATTATACTTTATATATTACATCTTTAAAAATTAGAAATTATAATTTAAATACAACGAAATACAAACCATATACCTAAAAATATTACAACTTATAATACAAAATAAAAATAATAATCAATATAACTTAAAAGGAAAGACTAAATTAATATAAATACATAATATTATTTATATATAATATAATTTTTTTTAAAAAAATAGATAAACTGACGTTCGAATCGTCGATTTTCCGGTTCAAAAATAGGGAAAACCGAACCAGTGAGCCACGATTCACGATTTTGGTTTCAAACTGAAATCAGATCAACAGTTTTCCAAACCATCGATCTTGGTTCGGTTCCGGAATGGACACCACTATATAAAAATACTGCAAATAATTTAGGCAAACATGGTCTATTAGACTATTAGTCTTAGGGATGACAACGGGACGGGGCGGGGCCGGGGGAGCAATCCCCAACCCCGTCCCAACGTTCCCGGGAAATCCCCGTCCCTATCCCCGCCAACGAATCGGGGAAAATTTCCCCCCACGCCCCGCCCCCGCGGGGGATTCCCAGCCCCATTGTTTTTTAAATTTTTTTTAATTTAATTAATATACAAAAATAATCCATACAATTACATATAACTCAAATATTAACAAAAAAATAACTCAAAATCCAAATAAAAGATGAAAGCATAATTTAATAAAATTAGTTAAAACACAAAGATATATTATCTTAATACATTTTCATTAATTTCCATCATTGTCCAATACTTCAATGCACTCAACATTTCAATTTCTATATAATTAATTTTTTATATTAATTTAATTATATTATTTTAAAAATATATTAATATATAGTTTATATATATAATTAAAATAAAATTTATTTTTTATAATAATTAATTATATTATATTAAATTAAATATAAATAAATAAATATATATATATATAATATTCACGGGGTCCCGTGGAGAACAGAGCGGGGAATACAATCTCCGTCCCCGCCCCGCTCCGTCAATTGGGGAGAATTTTCGCCCCGTCCTCGTCCTCGTGGGGTACATTTCGGGGATTCCCCACCCTGGTGCCATCCCTAAGGGCACCCACATCAATATGTTTTTAGCACACCATTTTAGTGTGGGCCCCACATGCCAACACACTAATTAAAAACATCTACTTTTTAAAAACACACCTCTACATCAATTTAACACAAATGCAATCAATTTTATCTCAAACACAATTATTACATGTGGGTCTCATTATCCACTAATTTTTATTATATTAACTTTATTTATATCAATTTCAATTATTTACTTATTGCTTGTATTTTTTTAATCATGTCAAAATTGTATATTGGATTAATTAATTATGACATTAATAATTTTCAATTCACATTAAAATATAATTAATAATAAATAATAATAAATTAATATTTACTCCAAATCTATGTATTTTTTTGGATTGATTATATAAAAAAGACATATATATAGCTAGCAATTAATTAAAAATAAGCAATTGACATTAATGTAAATTCATCATATGGAGATGTTGGAAAGCATTCATGAATTGGTGTCACTCTATTTATTGACATAGGGATTACATGAATTATAAAAAAGTTATGCTCCTAAATTAGTCGTATTTATTATTTATTATATTTTATTTTTCGTAATATTTAAGATTATTTATGTGTTTATTTGAAACTAAAAATTTAACACATATTATTTTATTTTTTGAACTATAAAGTGTAGGCGAACACATGTAATAGGATAATGACTTTTACTGTGATCACCAAATATATCAAATAGCTAAAATGTGGGCAGAAATTTGGATTGGATAGTTAGTTTTTTTTCCTTTTTATTTCTCAATAAAAAGTTAAATAATAATAGTAACTATAATATAATAGCTAACGAATACAAAGCCGTTAGTTTTTTTTTCTTTTTTAGTGAAAAAAAGATAATTTTGTAAAATAAAATTCATAAAACAAATTATTTGAATTTAGTGATTACAAAGCAGTTAGTTTTTTTTTTAAATGACATGTTTGACTGACTCAGCTTTCTACTTCACAACCGGGAAATCCCATACTGTTAGGAAGTATATGAGGGGAAATCACATATTATTAGGAAGCATATGATTTGCTAAAAGGAATATTCTATAAAATATTTTCTATAATTAAATATTACATCCTATTTAAAAAACATATATATCTGTAAATATAGGTATTTTAGTATATATTTTGTGCATCAATATTTAAAAAAAATTATATAGTGATATAAGCATCTTAATCAACATTAAGATTAATCAATAGAAATCGACCTATTATAAAATATTGAATTCATTCCACTAGATAAAATTGATTTAAATAAAAAATAAGAAAAAGAAAAAATAATAATGTTGTTAACAAATCTCATATTGATAGGATGTAAAATATGTTAAAGAGAATACTTATTTCCTTGATGATTTGATTTATGTAGATTTATTAACCTATAATTTAAATATTACATCTCATTTAAATTTTTTTTATCTATAATATGTATAGGTATTTCGATATATATTTCTTACATTAATATTTTTTAAAAATTATATTATGATATATGCATCTTAATTAACATTAGTCTTAGAATATAACAATTATCATCATAATAAAATCGACCTATTATAAAATATTGAATTCACTCGGAATATCTAATTCTAATCAAGTTTAGAAATTTCATTTTTTCTAATTTTCTCAATAAAAAGTTAAAAATAATAATAGTATCTATGATTAGAATTCTGAATTCTAATTTTCTACCAATTTTATTAGTTGCTCATTACATTGTTGACAATTTATATATAATTTCAGTTTATTCAACTTTGGTATGAATTACATATAAATGACGATTTCATAGATTTTCACAGACGAGTTACATAATAAATATCATTATCTATAGAAAAAGTAAAGAAAATAAATATATGGGTTTATGAGGGAAAAGTAAAAATAAAAAAATTAATTAATTGAAGAGGAGAGAGAGAATGCAAAACCACACCACAACATTAATGGATTTTTAGCACACCATTTTAATGTGAGACCCACATGCCAACACACTAATTAAAAACATCTACTTTTTAAAAGCACACATCTACATCAATTCAACACAAATTTACATCAATTTAACACAAATGCAATCATTACATGTGGGTCTCATTATCCACTAATTTTTATTCTATTATTTTTATCCACTAAAATACACACTCTTTCCAATCATTAGCTAATAATTAAAAGGGGGATAAGAATGCTATTCAAACATCTTAACACACCCATACTTACACAAAAACACACACTTAAAAACATCCCCACATTAATTAACACCACACATGTTTTTATTAATAACACCTCAAAATGAATTGGTTTGTGTGCCCTATTAACACACACATTAATTATATAAAAACACACACTTAAAAACATATTACATTAATTAACACACCTTTTGTTTTAATTAAAAATACACTTAAAAACATCAATGTGGATGCCCTAATTAGTCTATTACATATGTGTAGGAAATGGAAAGAAAAGGGTGGCAAACAAGGAATAATGGGAAACTGAAAATTGTAAAGGAGAGCGGTCCCCACTCCCCAGCTGATAGGGTTGTGCCACGTGTCACCTGTTGCAAACTGCATCTTCATGTTTTGCTACCTATATTCTCTGTTTAATTGTCACCTCATTACTAGTTTCTTGCAACCTTAACAATTAAACGCTACTTTTATCAACATAAACTAGTATAGGGCCCGTGTAATACACGAGGTTTAAAAATAAATAAAATTAAACTTAACAAAAATTAGAAAAATTTAAAAATAATTTATATAAGAAAAAATATATTTATTGTTTTGTGCAACACATAGCTTAATTTAACATTAAATCTAATAATGCCAAATTAATATATTACCTAATTTTTTAAATATATATTGCATTTGTAAAGGAATATGATTAATTTTTATTTATTATTTTGAAAAAATATGTAATGTAATTTATATTATATTATTCAACATTTACACCATTATTTTAATTTGATTTTAATTGTTAAAATTTAGAATAATCCAAAATTTTCATTTTTTATTAAATGATGAAAAAATCAAAATCAAAATTTCCCAAAACAAAAAAATTCATAGTCCATTTTAAAACACATATTCGCAAAAATTATTCAATTACATAAATTAATAAGTTTCATATGATTGAATACTTTGAATAATCATTTTTAATCAACCAACTTTTATTTCAGTTTTTTTCTTTTTTATTTATTTATATTTTCTCTATAAATTTTAAACTAACAAATTTCAAATGAGTAAGTCTCTTGTGAGACTGTCTCACAGAATTTTAATACATTATGTGAGACGGGTCAACCCACAACCCAATTATCCATCACCCAAACCCTACAATTCACATGTTATTTGTGGGTGATGGGGCTCCGTCTCACAAAAACTATCCGTGAGACCGTCTCACATGAGTTTTTGTGATTTCAAATATATAAATGATTTTTGTATTTGAAGTCTAGCATGTGCTATTTTAACAATTTTAGTAAAAATTCTTAAATTATTTAGTTATATTTACTATCAACAATAAATTTGATATATTAATTAGTCATATTAATTAGCTTTAAAATTCTATTTATTATAGATTTAATTTATAAAAAAAGAAGAAACTAATGTGAAAAAAAAAAAGTAAAGTTGGACATATGACACACATGATCTTGCTTTTATATATTTAAAGATAAAGATTACAATTTACAAACATAAAAACTAAAACATGTCCTAATTATCAACAAATAAAATCAATTTTCAAATAAAATTAATTTTCACAAATTTATATTTAAATTATAAAATATGGTCATGGATTCTTCGGTCTTACCAGACTAGATTTGTGAGATGATTTTATCTAAGATCTGAGTCTATTATAAATAGAGTACAAGTATCAATAAATTAGCATATTTATCCTTTTTTTTATAACCCACTTTCACCCTTTCAGGTCATATATGATGATCATAATTTTCTGTTACATTTTAATATTTCATTCTATATTTTATTATTTTAGATATATGTTATGTTTTAATAATATCATTTGTATACATAGTGTATGAAAATGATTTTAAAATATCAGTTGAAAACATTTATTAAAATAGAGTATCTCGTTTACATTAGTATTGTATTTGTATAAAACAATAATAATAATGACTTATTTGTCTTTTTTCACTGTTTTCTCAACATTTTATTGGTCCATGTTTTGTCTGTTTAACTGTTTTGAGAGGTTTTGGGGGTCAATTTTTGGGATTATTGTTATTCCTATGGTGCATTAAAAAAATGATTTTTTTTAATTGCTAAAAATTAATGACAAATAAAGATAAACTGGATGCTTATTTATGAATTCACAAAAGCTGACTCCCAATATTTAATAAAGTAGTTTTCTAATACAGGCTTATTAAAAAGAAAAAAAAAGAAGCTTTTACCCTCTTTTAAATCATTAAACTATTATTTCATTGAAACAAATGGGGTCACCCTTAGAATAATTTTATTTTTAATGTATAAATTAAAAAAAATTCAAGGTTTTAATCTTTTTGGAGCTAAAATGGAAAAATGTGGTAGCACCTTTTGTCGCAGAAAATAAGTTTGACAGTTTACCATTTTCATATAAACTGCAAGGCTGCATTTATTATTCCTACTCTCTTCTTCTTTTACCAATTATATTTTTGTTTACTTTTTTTTATTTTTGTTTTGTTTTTTTGTTTTAAATATCAAGAAGTGAAAGCACTAAAGATGATTATGATTTATGGAAGTTATAGTTCCAGCTCTCAAGAAGACTACTACTATATAGAGCCAATGAACTCAAGATTTCATTATTTATTCACTCATCCATGCAGGTTATGCTTATTTATCTATTTACAGTTTAAACACATATATGTATAGGAAAATTGAGGTTTACTATTAATTAACAGAATTTGTTTTATCACTCTTTTTCTTATTCTGTGATTACACAACACAACTTTTGCTAGTCATTTTGCAACAACTACCATAAAAGTAACCATTTTTACATGGTATTTTATTTGATTCCATTACCATGTGAATCAATCTTGTTCAATTCAGTAGCTCTGTGTGTACTGACAATATCATTTTTATAGGTACGATGTTTATTGATTAAAAACTATATTAGTTATTCGTTATTCATTTGTGGATGACTAGCATATTCGAGGAGATTATTGAACGAATGATCTTAGTAGATTGATTAATCTCTTCCACTATTAAATAATTAAATCAATTCACTTATTTTAATGTGCAAATACTAGACGACTAGAGCTTGATTTCTTTAATCATATAATGAAAATCTAATAATAAATTATAATGAAAATATGACATAAGTATTGTAAATAATCAGAAAATATATATAGTCATTCTACGTGTTTCAAGACCAAAATAAGTTTTAGATATATAGTCGAGGTCTCGAAACACATAAAGAAAATTTCATTTTATAAAATATAATATCTATTGTCTACAAACATATAAAAACAACACACACACACACACATATATATATATATATATATATATATATAAATTGCGATCGAGTAAGTGTTCAATCAAATAAAGCCTTTAAAATCCAATTCACAAATCAAAACTGAATATGCACATCAACTAATTGTGTCAAAATTGCACTGGATTGGATAAGTCATAGTAAAATTTACAGTTTTCAAAGAAATGATTAAAATATAATATACCATGGAAAATTTTATGTTATGCCTATAATTAATATAATAGTAAGTGGATAATTAGAAAAACTACGAATAATGGAGCATCTTGCACAGCGCCACTCAACATTGCACAGCTCGATGAATTTGCAAAATTATTTTACAAAAAATATTAAAATTAGAACTAAAAATATGAATCTAGGAAATTATTTTATGTAAAAAAATTAGAACAACAAATATCTAAGATTATTAAATGTTATATAACAAAATCGTGTAATATTATACAAAAGCACTGCCAGTGTATAAGAATAGCATAAAACAAATAAATAAATAAAGTTCTTAAATGACTATCATATGATTTCTTCACAATTTAATATGACAACAAATTAATAACACCTTACCAATCACAGTTATGTTTATTCAATAATATTATTTAAACAACTGAATGAATCTAGCTAAGATTTGTATCATAATTAGCACAATACTAATTATATTAAAAAAATCATTGTAATTTAGTTAACTAAAATATATAATTCGCAACTATATATTTAAAGTCTAGTGATATTTTAACAAATTTTGTTACAATTCCTATATTAATTACTAATGTTTACTATCAACATTTAAATTGGACATTATTAAATAACCATATTAATCAGCTTTAAAATTTTATTTATTATATATATTTAATTTTTTTAAAGAAATTAATAAAAAAATGAATGTTTATCATGTAAACATTAAAGACATATATAGATATATAGATTATAGGACATTTATGTGAAGAGGGCTCCATAATAATTCTTTGATTTTATTTTTTTCTTACAAAGTAGGTGTGTGCTTTGAAAGGTATAATTACACCTACCACCCTCCTCCCCAAAAAAAAAAAAAAACTATTTAAATTAGAATCCGATTAAAAAATGTAACAATTAATCGGAGATCTTGCAAACTAAAAAAAACTAAACTAAACTATAGGTTGCAATTCAAGAAAAAAACAAAAAACAAAATTGCATTGTGAAAAAAACACCATATTAGATATTGCAAATGGAACTTGACCCCAATGGATATGGCTCTCATCACAGTAAAGCAAAATCATCCAAATTACAACATGGTGATATTGTGTTTCACTCTATAAGTATAGATTGGTACAGTATGATATCATCATTATATTATACAATATCTCTTACATATCATGAAAGAATCTATACGTCTTAATATCAAGGATGATAAATCGAACCGCCCCCACACAACCCAATATCGCGACTATTGAAAACAAAGCAGCAATGGCAGCATTGAGGAGCAACAACGGGAGGCGAAGTGTCTTCCGTCTAGGCATTTTTCCAGCTTTCATATAAGCTATAACGGGGAAGACGAAATCTAATGGAGTGAAACCAACAGCTCCACATATAGAAACAAAGTCCCCGAAAAAAGGCATGGCTGATGCTACGAGTGTTATAACACCTATGTATATGGATGTGTAAACGAGACGGTATATATAGTTGTTTCGAGTGGTGGTGTTAGGCTTCCCAGACGGCATTCTTCCTTCAAAATATGCGTATGTTGGCCTGCAGTAAATCTAGACAATAATGATATTAGAAGTGTTGATGAAAATGTTGTATTTTGGAGAATTGAATTGAAAGAAGAGGCGAAATCAAGAATTATAGTCCATAGTAATGAAGAGTATCATATAATGAGAAGCGAAAAGATTAAAAATATGATTAAGAGCTTATAAGCTCCTAAATAGCGTTATTATAAGATCTTATTTCTTTATAAACTCCTTCAAATTTGATAATTTTAAATTTTAAATTACACATCTATCATATCAACATCTTATAAGTTTCGATCATCTTATTTATCCAAACACTTTTACAACTTATTTTTAAAATAAGTTAAAACATTTTATAAGCTCTAAAAACATCTTCACAGATGAAATAACTTATAAACTCAACTTTATCTATGAAGTGAAGCTCTCTAGTTAACTAACTCAAGAACAATAGTTTACTTGCTACTTTTTCAAGAAGAAAAACAGGGTACATAGTTACCTGATAGCATCCTGATATTTGAACAACTGCAAATAGATTGGCCATAACGATAGTCCACTTAGGCGTTGTGAGAGAAGCCACGATGTAAGGCTCGACTTCTGAACCAAACGCCCAATACCCCAAAAACGCTAATTGCCAATAAGTCGAGACGATGATAGAATACGCTGCTGAGACCCCTTTATACATATTCCTTTTGGCCGGCTTCCTCACAGTGCTCTACCAGAATTATTAACACACAAAATAAAAATCACTTTCTGTTCAAATAAAACACAAATTATAGCATCGAGAGACAGTTATTTACTTGTATTTCTGGGAGCATGGCGTCTCCAAAAGAGAAGGCAATTGCACCTAAAGCATTGAATACTCTAAACAATTTCTCGGACGAGCTTCCTTGCAAACTATAGTTGACCGATTTTCTATCCCTCTTCTTCCCTACAATGATCTATGCCGATAACACATTTCCTCAGAGAAAAGGAATAAACGAAATGAGCTTCAAAACCTACCACTATACACAGTTACTCCAATGGTTGTACCGGCAAAACCAACGGTGCTTAAAGTGCACAAGGCATTCACCCATCTCAGTGAATGAATGTCTGGGAACTGAGAGAGAATGAGTTCAAAGGCCCCGAAAAAGATAATGAAATGCTGCAGTGTCAAGCTACCGTCTGGATGATAGTATTTGTATACTGCCTATCAATAAAAAAGAGAACAATTTTTTTAACATATATTCAAATTGTCATTTGATTTAATAGAACGTACTTAGATTAGCAACCTTAAGGCTACTCCCAGCAGCGATTTGAATGGCTATGTTATTTCCGAGAGAGGCCACCTGCTGAAAAAATGCAATAGACCAGTAACCCCATGATCCTTCAACATATCAAATCAACCAACCAACTAATAATTCAATTATTTTTGACATGAAAAGGCAATTAGTTGAAGAAGTAGAAAGAGAGACGTAAAGAAAGAGTGTAAGAAGAGACAACCGTAAATACTATTAGCAAGATTTCGATAAGTGGTGTGCTTTTTCCCATCCCATCTCCACAGGGAAGCAATCAGTAGACTCGAGTACCACGTGACAAGAGTCCCTGCCACTAAAGTCGTCGCTCCTACAATGAATTGGAGTATTATAGATCTGATTCGCAATCAAAATCCCACATGAATTCGTAGCGAGAAGGAGCATAGATGTATGAGTATGGACAAGCATCTTCATTACAAGCTCATTAACTAAACTATGACGTCTCAATTGCAAGACTACATCTAAGTTCAAAAGTGGGAAATACCATATTATTCTGTGAATATGGAGCCTTCAAACAGTGACAATTGTTGTACTAACAAGACCATATTTGGATTGAAATTTAAAGAATCCTATAATCTTATACACTCTTTTTTCTACAATTTCCAACAACATTTACTTCTTATATTTTTCATTCTGTTACTAAAAAAAGAAAAAAGAAAAAAACAATAACATTACTTGCTCTACAATTCTCAATGTAAAATTGACATCTTAACAATAGTCTATGCTACAATATCCCAAAACAAACATAAAATTGTGAAAATCTTACAAAATCCTCAATAAATTCGAAGCAAAACTTGCAAAATTCACCAATTAAGTCCAGAACAAACATTACCTTAATCATTCCTTTTTTTTCTGTAAAATTCCATGTACGATTTGAAGATGAATAGCAAAGGATTAAGGTTGATAGCATAAATTGGAAGCAAATGAATAGTATAATTAGAAAGAGAAGAAAGGAAATAAATCTGACCGAGTGGCCAACCGAGAGAGGCGACGGCGAAAGGGAGCGGCGCATAGGCGGCGGGGGTGGCGATGGTGGTGGCCACGTGGAAAGCGGCGTGTTTCCAAGTGCCTCTACCTTGATGCTCCTCATCAATAATCTCTACTTCTTCTGCTGCAACATTTACACTAGTCGACGCCATTGAAGGAAGCTTGTGAAGAAAAGAAGGATAGGAAGACCAACATAGAAAATATCTTGGATTCTCTTTTGCCGATTACCTTTTATCTATATATATATATATATATATATATATATATATATATATAGAATTGATCAGACACGCACCTGAAGAATGCGCACCGTGCTCCGTGCGCACTTCTTTAAGATTTATTTTTATTTTTATTTTTAATATCTCATATTATATTTTTTCTCACGTTGCCACTCCACATACGAAATTCTCATCTCATACATGATCTATCTCATCATCAACATATACAATTTGCATCCCACATATCAACATAGATCTTCTTCCCAATTATCATAATCAATGTACTTTTTAATATTTTATATTATTATACATATTTATATTATTATACACATAATTTTATAAATCATAATCAATATAATTTTTAATATTTTATATTATTATACACATATTTGTTTCTCACTCTACTACCACTTTTCAATTCTCATCCCGAAGAAAACAATAAAAATATCCAATTAATCAATTAAAGGAAACAATGAATAATATTCAAGTAATCAATTCTCAAAAAATTCTAAATTATAATCAATGAAATTTTTTATATTTTATATTATTATACACATAATTTTCTAAATCATAATCTATGTAATTTTTAATATTTTATATTATTATACATATAATTTTTTTCTCAACCTACCACTTCACATACGAAATTCTCATCTCACACATAGACATAACTCCTCATCAATATCTTCGTATACTTTCTTGTATAAATCATCAAAGGAAAAAATAATTTCAAAAAATAAGAGTTTGTCGTGGTTGTGACATTAGTGAACACATAACTTCTTTTATAAATCATCAAAGAAAAAAATAATTTCAAAAAGTAAGAGTTTGTCGTGGTTGTGGTATTAGTGGACACATACTTTCTTGAATAAATCATCAAAGGAAAAAATAATTTCAAAAGCAAGAGTTTGTCGTGGTTGTAGCATTAATGTACATGACAGGAGAAATTGTACTATCCTTGGGATGGTATAATATTTTCTTATCTTTTTTGAAAGTTTTTTCATTTAAAAAATTATGTTACTAATTTGTTTTAATTTTTTTCACATGTGTACCTCCATTATATTTGAAGACACAAAATACAAGTAAATAAAGAGATTTGGGGATTTTTAGAATTAATTGAAGACTTCTTAAAAATTGAATTGGAGGACATGATTTGTTGATTTTTGAGGATTTCTTGAAAATTGAGTTGGAGGATATGATTTGTTGATTTTCGAGGATTTGTTGAGTTTGATGATATGATTTGTTGTTTTTAACAATTTGTTGAGAATTTATTCTCCTTGTTACTTAATTCATATTTCAATTTTTATTATTCATTTTGAAAATTTTATTCAATTTTTATTATTCATAATTAAATATTTTTCATTATTTTCTTTAATATATTTTTCATTCTTTTCTTTAATTATGAGCTACAATAAGATTGATCTTGAGGATTTATTGAGGATTGATTGAGAATTTATCATATTTGTTAACCAATTCATATTTTGTACAATCAACATCCTCACATATTGTTTAAATTAATTTGGGTGAGAATTGATAAGAAAATATGTGAAGATGTTGATGAGGGGTTATGTGTTCCGTATGTAAAGTGGTAGGATGAGAAAAAATTATGTGAATAATAATATAAAATATTAAAAATTACATTGATTACGAGAATTGGGAAAAAGATCTATGTTGATATGTGAGATGCGATAGATCCATGTGTGAGATGAGAATTTCGTATGTGGGGTGACAGTGTGAGAAAAGTAATAATATGAGATATTAAAAATTAAAAAAAAGAAAAGAAATCTTAAAGAAGTGCACGAATTTCGTATGTGGGGTGGCAGCGTAAGAAAAAAAAAAAGAGATATTAAAAATTAAAAAAAAAAAAAGAAATCTTAAAGAAGTGCGCACGATGCGTATTCTTCAGGTGCGTGCTTGATCAATTCTCTATATATATATATATATCAGTCACACTAAATGATAATTTTATTAAGAATTAAGGACAATTTGATAATTTAATATTTTTAAGGATAATAGGAAAAAAAAATCATTTTATTATCAAAAACCGCTTATTCACATCCTATTTTTTCAAAATAAAAAACCGCATTTTTTCTGGACAATAACCGTTAATCATCTATTTCTATCTTTTTTTTTAGAAAAAGAATCTATCTCTATCTATACATATAAAAACAATTTTTTTGTGAAAAAACTGTTCAGACTATTTCTTAGGAGTTATTTTGAGCAGTTACTTTCCCCAAATTCTATACATTGTTGTAACCCACGATTCAAAATAAGATTTCAGCATAAAAAATTTCAAAAAGTTCTCTCTTGACCTAAATTCATTTCTGTCTGCCATAATCAATGCCAATGACTTCTGTCTTGCTCAAGCTCCTCCCATTCCCACTTTATTATTGAAGATTTAATCTTGATCTTTTTTCTTTTTCTTTTTGAGAGTTGTGATGACTTGAAAAAATTCATCCTTTCATTGATGTATTATTTAGGTCACCTTTGCCGAGATTATGGAGGTTATTGGGTTAATTTATGTTGGTCTAATGAGGATATGAGGAGTTTATATGATATTGATAAGTTTGTTATGTTGGGTAGGATAGTGAAGACCTCCTCCAACGGAGATGAGAATGACTAGAGAGAAAAACTAAGAGCAAAACAGAAACCAAATATCGATGTTATATCTTTTTTTTCTAATTATCTTTTTTTTGATCAGTTTTATTTGTGTTTTACTATTTTTTTTATTTTCTGATATGTTTTCTTTATTTAAATCTTGAATTTTGGTATTATTTTTTTATATCTTTTTTTTCTAATTATCTTTTTTTCTGATTTGATTTCTTTGTATTTTACTATTTTACATTTTTTTTTCTGATATGTTTTCTTTGTTTAAATATTGAATTTCTGATATGTTTCTTTGTCTAATCTTTTTCTATTTTCTATATGTTGTTTTTAATGATTTTACATTTCATATCTTTTCTATTTTTTGATATGTTTTCTTTGTCTAAAACTTGAATTTTGGTATTATTTTTTTATATCTTTTTTTTTTTTTTTTCTGATTATCATATCTCTCTTGAATCTTTTTCTTCATCACACCGATTCTTTATTTTTTTTATATCTATTTTATTCTCTATTTCTTTTGTTGGAGTTTGTCGGGAGTGATATCAGATTTCCAATGTCACATATTTTAACGGATCTCTCAATCACATTGATATTTTTTCTTTATTTTTTAACCTTGAATTTTTATCTGTTTCTTTGTCTAATTTTTTTTCTATTTTCTGATATGTAGTTTTTCTGATATGTTTTCTTGGTCTAAATCTTGAATTTCCGATCTATTTCTTTGTCTAATTTTTTTATTTATTTTCTGATATGTTGTTTTTAATGATTTTACATTTCATATCTTTTCTATTTTTTGATATGTTTTCTTTATCTAAATCTTGAATTTTGGTATTATTTTTTTATATCTTTTTTTTCTGATCTGTTTTCTTTGTATTTTACTATTTTACATTTCATTTTTTTTAATTTTCTGATCTGTTTCTTTATCTAATCTTTTTCTATTTTTTGATATCTTCTGATATGTTGAGATATGTTTTTTGTGATATGTTTTCTTTGTTTAAATCTTGAATTTCTAATCTTTTTCTATTTTCTGATATGTTGTTTTTAATGATTTTACATTTCATATCTTTTCTATTTTCTAATATGTTTTCTTGGTCTAAATCTTGAATTTTGGTATTATTTTTTTATATCTTTTTTATTTTACTATTTTACATTTCATATTTTTTTTATTTTCTGATCTGTTTCTTTGTCTAATCTTTTTTTATTTTCTGATATCTTCTGATATGTTGAGATATGTTTTCTTTGTCTAAATCTTGAATTTCTGATCCAATCTTTTTCTAGTTTTTGATATGTTTTCTTTGCTTAAATCTTGAATTTTGGTATTATTTTTTTATATCTTTCTTTTCTGATTATCTTTTTTTTTATTTGTTTTCTTTGTATTTTACTATTTTACATTTCATATTTTTTTTATTTTTTGATCTGCTTTTTTGTCTAATCTTTTTCTATTTTCTGATATCTTGTGGTCTCATCTCCGCCTATATATAAAGTACTATCAGATTTTCAATGTTACATATTTTGACGGATCTCTAAATCACATTAATTTTTTTTCTCTATTTTTTTGTGGTATGATTGTGGGAATTGTTGCGTCAGATTTCCAATTGTAATAACATCAGTTTCGACGGTCGATCACATTGAATTTTTTTCTCTTTTTTTCTTTTTTTGTTGGAGCGTAATTGGGGGACTACTCATGTTATCGGATTGATACAATTAGTCTATTTAGTTTATTGAAGATATATAAGAGTTATCTGAATTGTGTTGTATTAAAATATCATATTGATATTATTAGTCTATTCAGTTTATCGAAAATACATAAGAGTTATCTAAGTTGAATTGTATTAAATCATCATATTGATATAATTTGTATATTCAGTCTTCGAAGATATATTGGAGTTACCTAAGTTGAGTTTATAGAATATTTAAAATCAATTTATTTGTTAATTGTCATAAAATAACTGCACAATATTCAAGTGATTTGACTTGAGTTTATGAAATATTTATAGACATACATTATATTTTTTGAGCTTTCTTTTTCTAAGTCATTTGGGTTGAGTCATCAGACTAATATGATTTATATTAGATGAAGTTATCAGATTGATATAATTAATTTTTTTGGTTTATCGATATTTGGTTTGTATTATATTATTTAGTCATTTATAATTTTGATTACATATATTGAAGTCATTTGAGTTAAGTTTATAAAATATTTTTTTTATGTATTATATTCTTGAAGTTATCGGATTGATATAATAAGTTTATTTTCTTTAAAGACATTTGGTTTGTATTACATTCTTAAGTCATTTATAATTTTCATTACATATATTGAAGCCTATGCTGAGTTAATGAAATATTTCTTTTTTTGAAGTAATTTGACTTGTGTTTATTGAATACTTAGACGCAATTCATTTTTACAATGATTGATATAATTTATATCTATAAATATATAATAGCAGAAGTCATTCCAAATATGGTAACCAAACATTTTTCATGTTAAATTTTTCTTACTAAAAATAGAAAGCTAATATTTCTTTTAATGTAATTTTTGTTAAATAATGAGAAAAACGCTTCTTTAGAAAAATCTTTGTAACATCCTCGACCAAAACATACACGTCATTGGGCATTCATTTCATGCATCATATGCATTTCGTATTAATTATATGCTCTTATGTAATTGGTGTTGAGAAAACTTTAGTATAATTACTTGAGACTCTAATAATGTTCGAGTCCATATTATAAATTGTTTAACTAATAGTATTAATAATTAATTTAATAGTTTTATATTAATATATATATATATACGTGTAAATGCGTGAAACTAATATCATGCCATAATACTTATATATTTTATAGCACATGTACACGTAAAGGATACATGAAGTATGCATAACATTAAGAATAATATTATAATAATTATAATAATATAAGTCTTACAAAGATTTAATGTGGCGGTGGAAAGTGGCGGTGGAACAAACATATAGGGTATATCAATTCATTTGGGAAAGAATAAAAGAAAAAAAAAGGAAAGAAAAATACTAAAGAAGCTTGCAGAGAGACTGTGGAAAGGGAGGATAACAGAGAGAAAAGAAAAGAAGAACAGAGGAAAAAGAAGAAGAGAAAGAAAAGAAAGAAGAGAGAAGGGTTTGTGAGTTTTGGGTTCGTTTTTTTTCACCGTTTTACTTTAGATTTTGAGGGGGAGCTCGTGGTGATATACTCTTCAATTTGATCGGAGTGAATTCTTAAAGATTATCCAAAAAAGGTACAAAGAAATTAGTGAATTCGATATATCTCAAGTAATCATAATTTGTTGGATGTTTTGGTAACTTTAGAGGTTGAATTGGGAAAAACTTAAAATATAAAACTTATAGCCCTATCTCTTAGCTAAACTCAGAAGAAAACCGTAGATGTCTCGGTTAAATATTGAGTGAGAAAATGTCAAAAGAGTAAAGGTTGCTAGAAGTTGGTATTATATATGAAATAAATGAAATTAAGCATACATGCATTGCATAATAAAAATATATATATTAAGGGGACAATTAGGCTAAATTGCATTGAATCATATAGGAGCACGGGTTGTAAAACGGAAGGAGGAACCAGAGCGACGAACGAATTACTTATCATAGCCAGAGGTGAGTATAAACCGTATATGTGATTTATACACAATGTGATGTGATTTATATGCAACGCTTGTTATATGTGTTAAATAAGAAATATGTATTTATATGAATTTATCATTGGATCAAATGATATATTGGTAAATGTATATGTGATCATATGTTCAGATGATTGTTGTGTTGCATTACAATTGCACGAAATTAAAAAAGGCATGTGATTGTCTTGTTATGGATCTGTATACAAAGTGGAGACCTTCGGGTCAAATTCATATTGGAGACCTACGGGTCTATATACACAGTGGAGACCTTCGGGTCATGATCATATTGGAGACCTACGGGTTTATATACACAGTGGCGTATTGGAAATCCCAGGACAGATCCAAACTTGAGCAGTTCACAGAATAATAAATCAGACATAGTGGCATTTGCACATGTGTGATTATATTGTTGATTAATGTTAATGATTGTTATTTGTTTGTTATTTAATTAAAGTAATGGTTTATATTCACTGAGTTGCGACTCATAAAAATCGCATATATATATATTTTTAGGTTCAATAGCTTTTTGACGTAGGTTTGTATATATAGACGCCACACTATACCAGGTCAGTCAGCTGATGTCTTGTGCAACCTTCTCCTCCTCCTTATTTTGCATTTTGGAATGTGTGTATCACGATTTGTACTTAATATGGCAATGACTTATGTTGAGATATTGTTTGTGTTTTAATTTTATATGATATTAGTCCTTAAATAATGTTTTATACTTATATGGATAAACGATATTGTTTGTGTGTTTTAATTTTATATGATATTAGTCCTTAAATAATGTTTTATACTTATATGGATAAACGAAACGTCAGTATGATCTGTCTACATGATGAATATTTTATTGTTAAATATACGTCATAGGGGTATAGGGTGTTACAATCTTTCCTTTTTTTTATATTATTAATATTATATTTAATGTGTTCTCTAATTTCATTTTTTTCCATTACATTTTAGGTGATATAATTCATCATGTAAAATATTATTAGAACCGTGTATCGCACGACGGGTATAGCTTTTGATTGTTCATTACTTTATTGTTGATATTCTTGAGTGTAGCTTATGCACACACTCTATTTAATCATTTGTAGTTGATATTCTAGAGTGTAGTTTATGCACACATTCTATTTAATCATATGTTTTATTCTATCATAATGTTAGTTCCTATATAAGTACACTGTCTCTCCTCTGAGTTTGCTACATAGATCTTAATCCTGATTTTTGTTTGTGATTTTTGTTGATTTTAAATCTTACTATACATGTTTGTGTTAAAAATGGGATAACAGTATTTCTGTCTTAGCAGTTGAACATTATACTTTGGGAATGGGTAAGCTTATAATAAAAATTCAAAATAAAAGATATTGACAAAGTAATGCAAGTTTTGGTTTTTCTAGGAAAAACAATTACATTTTATGTATTTTGACGCATTCAGTCCTCTTATTTCATTTTAATTTCAGAATATTCTAAAAATTTAAATAATGGAAACTTGGTTTAAGCTTTTTTGTTTTCATAATAACAGTTTAAAAAACGTCCTCAACAATAAAATAACGACTTAATTTTGTGCGAACAAAATTTCATAAATAACACTTGAAAAAGATGGTGCAATGATTTGAAATATGTTTTCTTGCTTATTCTCATGTTGTATTCATAAGTCTTTGACAACTTAGAGAGTGGCAGATGACCTATTTTGTTATACTTCTTGAGACGATCATATTTTCTATTGAGACTACAATTCTTGATTTTTTGTATTTGGTGTCTTTGGATTATGAACAAACAAATGGCCTATTTTGTTATACTTCTTGAGATGATCAGATTTTCTATTGAGACTACAATTCTTGATTTTTTGTATTTGGTGTCTTTGGATTATGAACAAATAATTTAACCTCTGTATCTGCTTTTAATATCACTAGCACTAACATTATCCTTAAAAAACACTTAGTTGTTCTAACATGTCGGTTTATCCTTTGTTTAATTCCTAAAACATGTTTTGCTTAATTGCTTTCAGTTTATTTTGTTGTTGCAAAGAGTTAATGATTGAAAAGGCACACTCATGCATTATTTAGAAAAAATGAAAATATTTGTAAGCAGAAATAAGTTTCACGTCATATAAAAGCTTTATGACCCTCTTCTTGAAAAATTGTTTGTTGTATGTAATCAAAAACTTATAAAAGAATTGAACGTTGGTGATATCATGCCAGATGCATACACCTGGATGAAAGCTCTTGCTGCTTTGAATGATGCGATCGTTGTTGAATCCGAATATTCTATTTTAATTCCGAACTCAACATCACATTTTATGGATGTACTATGAATCCAGGATGACATTCATTGAGGTGATGAATCTAATCTAGGGATGGAGAAACAATCATAATATCATGTTCTAATCAGATTTTTATAATATTACATTTTGTTATATCAGAGTTGTTCTAATCAGATTTTTATAATATTAGATTTTGTTATATTAGAGTTTTTGATATTTTTTTAGACTCGAATTGAGATTGTCATGTAATTTTTTTATATCACATTTTTTTAGCATTCTATTATATCAGATTAATCAAAATTTTTTAGCATTTTATTATATCTAATTAATCAAATTGAGACTTTTGTTACATCAGATTGAGATTGTGGTCAACCTATTATATCAGATTTTATTATATCAAATTGAAATTGATTTCTATTACATTAGATTTATTGAGATCTCTTATATTAGATTTTGTTATATCAGATTGAGATTGTCATATAATTTTTTATACCACTTTCCTTTAGTAATTATTGAGATCTATATCAAATTAAGATTGATTTCTGTTACATTAGATTTATTGAGATCTCTTATATTAGATTTTGTTATATCAGATTAAGATTGTCATATAATTTTTATATCACTTTCCTTTAGCAATTATTGAGATCTATTATATTTGATTTTGTTATATCAGATTGAGATTGTCATATAACTTTTTATATCAGTTTCCTTTAGCAATTTATTATATCATATGATTGATTGAATTCAGATTGTCATCAAATTGATATTGCATATATATTTTTTACATCACTCTATTATATTAGATTTTGTTGTCATCAAATTGAGATTGCATATAAGTTTTTTACATCACTCTATTATATCATATTTTGTTATATCAGATAAATATTATTGTTTTACACCCTGTTATTGATTTTGATAGAAACCTTTTATTTTATATATCTTAAGGCATAGTATTATAATTTAGTGATCAGTCCCACCCATATGACATCACCATATTTTAAGCATTTGAAAAGTCGAGATATAATCGCATCTCTCTCTCATATAATGCTCAGTGGAAATCACATCATGGTAAAGTTGTTAACTAGAGAGTGCAAATGTAAAAAAGATAAGACAATGAAGAAAATAGTAGAGTTCTGAATATGAAAATAAGTTATCACAAAATTCTATGAGGTAAAAATAAATTGGAGAAAGTAGTAGAGCTCTGAAAATGAAAATAAATTATCATATAATTCTATGTGATAAGAGACTATTAATGCAACCTTGATGCAAACAAACTATTGTAGCTGCTCTATACCAAGATGAAAAATGTTTGGGTCAAACTTTCAAAAGGTTCTCAAAAGTCGTATGGTGTAATAAATTTAGGGAAAAATTCAATTTTGGCCCCATAGGAATGCCTCTGGTCCGATTTTGGTCCATCAATAGGCATTTTTGGCCAATTGATCGATTTCCGTTATATATTTAACGACCTGGCATGCGCAAGTCACGTGGCCGTTAGCAGTTGGGCTAGTGGATAAAACTCATTCCTACAAGGTTCAAATTAAATTTTTTCCTCATAAAAATTATAAATATACAAAAATTGTATTTAATTAGTGAAATTTTTAAAAATCTCTCTAATAATTTATAAAATATATTTAAAAAACTAATAATTTAAAATAAAATCATTAAGATGATCATTTGAAATTGTGAAAACAAATTATCAAAAGCATTATATATATGAAAGAATTATAAAATATAAAGAAAACAATAGTTATGAAATATAAATAAACTTTCAATATTATTGCAAAAAAAAAAAAGTTGTGAAAATAAATTTTCAATATTTTTACAATTTATCGAAATAAAATTATACAGTTATAGAAAATAAATTTAGAATATATATATATATATAGTATATATATATATATATACAAAAGTAAGACCAAAGAGCCACATGACAAACCTACAATGTTTTCATATTAAATATGCTAATTAATTGCTACAAATTTAAAGTTGATAAGAAATATTATTATTACTAAATAATAAATAATATATAAATATTAATTATATTCATCTAAATAACATATGTTAGAGTTCAATGATAGATATTATTATAATTCGCAAATCAGCCACCTGTAGTACTTTTAACTATTTTCTGGCATTTATCAGATTGAGATTTTATATAAACTTTTTGTTACTTTTAGTTATAATTTACAGATCAAACACATAACTATGACAATACTTAGTATTTGCTGGCATCACACTCAATCGTACAAGTATGGTAGTACTTAATACTTAATATTTGTTGGCATCACACTCATTCATACAAGTATGGTAGTACTTAGTGCTTGAAGAAAAATACTTAATATTTGTTGGCATCACACTCATTCGTACATGTATGGTAGTACTTAGTGTTTGAAGAAAAATGGAACACTCAAACACATACAAGTATGGTACAGTTGTTTGAGTGGTAGCATCGAATAAATACATGATTCATGCATTAAATCTTTTTACTTAGTAGTTTTTCCCCTCTGTTCATTTATTTATTAAAACAATATATTTTTTCATTTACTTATTTAGTTTTTTTTTTCAAAGAATAATTCTCTATATTCGGTTTTTTTTTTGTTCAAAGTCGTTTGCAATATATTTGATTTCTATTTTACGAATAATCAGTTAATAAAGTAGCATTATTTGACTAAACTTCCTTAGATAAAATCAGTGTATTTTTTATTTATATTTTCTTATATTTCCTTGAAAATTTAAAAATTATTGATTGTGAATATTATTTTGGGGATAAAAATAATTTCTATTTTTTTAATTTCCCCGATATTCAATCACATTATTGATATTTACTAAATATTTTTGATATTTGCTCAAATTAAGGATATATATTGATACATTATTTTTGATATTTTATAAATATTCAGAAAATGTATATATTATCCTCACTAGCCAAACTATTTAGATATTTTAAACATTGGGAAATGAAAAAAAAAATATGTATAAAACTTCTAATTTTCATAAATTTTCAAATTTTTTTTAGCATTTCATATTCTCTTAAATTCAATATATTTATATTTTTATCCACATTGACATTTTGAATTTGTACACAACTTGAATTGAATATTAAAAATGTTAAAATACTGATAAACAATATTGAGGAATTTTAAATGGAAAGAAAAATTCAAAATTTTAATGCATTTTGTTAAATTATATCAAAATGTTACTGATATCGACATTTGATATTGATATATTTATTGATATTCAGTAAATTCAAAATACTGATAATTATATCAATATCGATATTTGTAACTTTGTACCACCATAATTAAAGTGAGTCTTATTTTTTAAATATATATAAACTATAATTTAATTAAAAATATATACGTATACAAACTATATTTATATATATATATATATATATAAGATATCTTTTTATTACATCAAAATTTGATTAAAATGATTTAAGATAACTTTTGGTTAAACATAATTAAAAGAATAAAATATTTGCATTTCTTTGGAGACAACGTATCAAGTTACATTATTTATTTAAAATAACTATATTTCAATTATAAATAATATAATTTTGTATTATAAATGTCATACAACATACCTAAATTATTTTCTTCATCCGAAATTTCTTGATTAACCGTAATTGATTAGAAGATGAATTTACTCAAAATTCAAATATATTTCATTAACTTAAAACTCAAATTCAATTTTTTTGCATCCTTTTTTATATTGTTGTTATATTTCTTTTTAGCAAACTTTTTCAATGTCAAAACAACCTTTAAAGAAGACAATTGATATTTTAGGGGCATATGGACAACTATTGAAAAATATTATAATTTGTATAATTTTGATAATTATATGTTAAGATATTACAATTTATATTCTCATGTCGGGTGGATTTCAATTGAAGAAACACATTTTTTGTTTTTTTATCATGGTCAATTATATGGTGTTGTTTCTAGAGTAATCTGTTGCTCTGATTTGAAGATTTTAATATTTGACAAAAATGCTAAGGAAAGGAGGAACACCACAATAAATGTTGTATATAAAGAAGTGTTTCAAAATTTATAATTTATTTTTATTTTAGTTGATTTTTCTTATAAATCTATAACATTAGTTATAATATAGACTATTTCAATAAGTTCCAACCTTTTATACCAATAATAATATAATTAAAATTTTATAACACATTTTATTAAATTATACCAGTACTGAAAAGTATAAAATTTCTTATATGTTATTAAATTTCATTACCAACACCAATATTTGAATATTAAATATTACTTTATTTCATTCAATTTCTATATTGATATTAATATTAGATATTGATATAAATATATTTGATATATGATATTTTATAAATATTAAAAAATATATATATTACCCTCACTATCATAAACTATTTTTATGTAAATATCGAGAATTTATTGAGATGTTTTAAAGATTAGTAAATATAAAAAATTATATGACAACTTTTAATTTTCATCAATTTTCATAAATATCGATAGACTTCATATTTATTTAAATTCAAAATATTTCAATTCAACTTGTGTTAGGACTTATGATGTTCTCGCGATCCGAAGTCTATTGGAGTTTTACAGGACTTATGATGTTAAAAAAAAATTTAAAAATTTGCTGACACGATAGACCTTGATAATGAAGAGTATCTGATATACAAACATTGGAATTTGGGAAAAACAACTATGGAGAGTGGAGTTCCAGTGAATAAAAGATTCGTTGTTCCATGATCTTTTATTAAGATACAACGCACATATGAGTGTGAGTAAGTCTCTTGTAAAACCGTCTTACAAAATTTTAATACATTACGTGAGACGGGTCAATCCACAACCCAATTACCCACCACCCAAACCCTACAATTCACATGTTATTTGTAGGTGATGGGGCTCCGTCTCACGTAAACTATCCGTGAGACCGTCTCACATGAGTTTTTGTGTATAAGTGTTGAGTAGTATACCCAATCTCGGTCTAAAAGAGTCAAGGTCGGTCTCTATGTTGGTTTATATCTTAAGAAACCAGTGTTCAGTCATGAACATTTGTATGTCGCAGTATTCAAAGTCATCCATTGTAGGGACTCAAGATTTTATTAGAGGATAGGAAGAGTGGACAAAGTAACAGAACGACGAATGTAGTTTACAAAGAAATATTTCAAAATTTGTAAACTACAATGTAAACATTATTATAAATTTATTATCTTATACAATTGATCAATTACTATAGTTTGATAATCCATATATTTTATTTGATTAATTGTGCCTTGAAACATACTATTGACTCTAAATATAAATTAAAATAATTTAAATATACTGATAACATAATATATACTTCTTATATTTAATCTCGTGCATCGCACAGGTGCAATGCTAGTTCTTTTTAATAATCTAATTGGGGTAATCTTATCTTCTTACCGGTTAACCGTTCAATCTAAGGCCATTTCATCTAATTAGAAATTGACATGTTTTTTATTTATTTTAATTTCAATATATAAATAAAAATATGGAGTAAATGCAAAAATCAATCTAAAATATGATTGGTTTTAATTGCAATCTAATTTTTTTATCTGATTGCAACCTGAAGTTCAAGAGTTTCTTAAAGTGAAACATAAACTTTCTTCCGATAACTTTTCCACGAAATGCACGTCATGTGACTTGCATGTGACTTTTAGAATGATAAAAACGATGTTAAGTATGACTGTTTTTCAATTTGTAACCTAAAGTACGATTTTTTTTAATCAATTTGAATCCTAAACTTTTATGAAATGACAAATTTATCCTTATGAAGATCATGTGTCGTGCATTTCGGTGGAAAAGTTGTTGGAAAAAAAAGTTTAGGTTGCATTTTGTAAAACTTCTAAATTTCAAGTTGCAATCGGATGAAAAAGAAGTTTATATTACAAATTGAAAACAATCATATTTTAGGTTAATTTTTTGCATTTAATTCTAAGAATATATGAAGGTTTTTTATTTTCTATGTATATTTTTTAAATTTATGAAAGATATTAAAATGGCCAATGAAAATACATTTAGAATATAAACAACGTTTCAAGAAAAAAAAACGAGAAAACATAGGATACATAGAAATTTACATGTTACACCTGATTTGATCAATTGTTGGTCGGTTGAACTAGGTTCTCATGAATTGAATTGGTCAAAGCATAGTCCAATCTATCGTTTATCTTATTTTAATTTTGTTTTTTCATTTCTTGCTATTTGAACAATGATTGAAATTATTATGTATATACATAACAATTTGGATATTGTAGTGTCACGCTCCGTTTTTGTACATTAAATAAAATATATCAGAGTTGCCTTTGGGCGTGCAGAGGGGAAAAAAAGAAAGGAAAAGAAGCATGCATTTTTAAAACTTATAATAAATGAAATAGACAAGTAACGATTTTAAAATGATATCCAAAATAGAAACAACGAAGTTCGGTTAAAGCGTATAAGTCTTTTACAGTTCCCAAAAATATCGGCACATTGCCGGAAGAAAGCATACAAATTCCTTACATATATCCAAAAACAACTTTAAAACTAACAGCGAAAATAAACAGGATCTATCGTAAGCTACAACAGTTTTACAAAACATAAGCAGTTTTAAAAGCGAAGTTCGACAATCCATATTAAACTAAGACAGAAGAAACCCTGGATACGGCACCCCTCTCGCTGCGCTTTTCTTACCTTTCAGCATTTCCTGTAATGTGAGTACAGATAGGGGTGAGTGCGTTTGAATACACTCGTGGGAGTACTTTCCATTTTCAGAGTTACGAGCATTTATACTACAAGATTATATTAACTGATAAAATATATAAGCGATAAACAGCACATCACGTAACTCACGACACATAGGAAATGCATTGCACATATAATCCTTTGGTGCGGGTGTTCCTCGTCTTACCCGGTAATCCTTCGGCGCGGGTATTCCCCGTCTTACCCGGTATAACATGTTACATAGTATGCATGATCATATAATAACGCAACACATAATCTCAAGGCACGTAAGTTCAAGTAATTCATAGCATACAATTATAGATATATTAACATTGATTAATGTATCAGTAGTTTCATTAGCATATCAAGACATATTAAGTACAGAAATGTAAAAGACGTTAGTTCAGAAGTTACCCCCACCTGATTGGTGGTGTTTGACTTCGTATGATGCAAGCTTTAAATATAAACACGTATGCTCCTAATCACGATAGCCTACAACAAGCAAACGTAATCTATTAGTTTCGTTTTAAGATCGTTACGTTTATTAATTAAAGTACTCTCTCGAAAAGAAACGATGATGAAAAAGAAAGAGATTCAAAAGGCTTGGAACTTGATCATATATCGAAGAAGGTTTGATTACGGTTCTATAGGCGAAAGAATGAGCTTAAACGGATGAGAAACGAGTTAAAACGGAATGTTTTAGGGTTTAAGGGCAAAAACGTAATTTCTGCAGGGTTGACTTTGACCAGAGGCTTTTTTGTAAAACTCAGAGAAGTCTTGGGGTAAAAATAAAATATTCAAAACCTTTGGGGTCAAAGTCAGATTTACAGAAGTTTTGGGGGTGAAAAAGCAAGAGCCAAAAATTTAGGAGACTAAAAAGTAGAATCAAGAAGTTTAGGGGCTAACACGCAAATAAACAAAAATGGGGGCTTTGCAACTAAGCCCCCCACTATATCAAATTCTCAAAAACCAACCCCACCCCCAAAACCCCCCATTCCCGTCACCCCTACTGCCGCCGCCACCATCACCATAGCCGACGACCACCGCGTCGCCGGCGACTCCCAAAATACAAAACCAAACACAACCCCCAGCCCCACCAATATTCACGGCAAGAGGGGGGAGGAGAGGAGAGAGAGAGGAGAGAGAGAAGCAGTAGAGAGAGAGAAAGAGAGAGAGGAGAGAGAAAAAGGTTTCCGGAACTTTGACCGGCGATTGCCGGAGGAGGAGAAGTCCGATCAACGATCTGAGCCCGGTTTCGTGACGGGCTCGGCAAGAGCTTCGATTGCATGTGTGAATCGACCCGATCGGATAAGAAACGAAGAAGATACGAAGAGAGAGAAGATAGAGAGAGAAAGGAAAGTTGCAGAAACTTTGAGCGGCCGTTGCCGGAGATCGGCCGGTCCGATCGACGATCCGAGCCCGGATTCGTGACGGGCTCGGCGAAAACTTCAACCTAGGCTCAAGAATCGCTTCGATCGGTGGCCGGATGATCGGAAACGAAGAGAGAGAAAATCGGGGTTATCTAGAGAGAGAAAGGCCGCATCTTCTCCGGCCGATTGCCGACGAATGCGGCGGCGGATGGTTGATCCGAGCCCGGAATCGGAATGGGCTCGGTGAGAGCTTCGATTTGGCATAGGTTACGATATGTTACGGTTTGATGAAAAATCCGGCGACGGTAGGTCGCCGGCGGCTGTGACGGCGGCGCTCCGGCCGGCCGGCCGCCGGAAATATCCAGGGAAGAGAGAGAGAGGAGAATATCATTTTACCTTAGCTTAATTTTTGTCCAAAGTGTGTAAATTTTCTCAACAGTTGTGTACTATATCCATTATTCATTTTGATCAAATGGGCCTATCTTGGGCCTCGGGCCTCCGATTGGGTCGTTTCTCGCTTCGTTTTTCGATCGCGATCGTTCTCATAACATAAATTCTACATTTTTATTTCAATTATGCTTTCGATTAAAATTCACAGCTCTCCGAATTAATTACGTTTTCGATAAATTAAGTTGTGAAATTATCCGATAATTATAAGCAACATACGATAAATTATTTCGCGTATTAATTTGATTAATCTGAAACGCATAAAAATTAAATCACATAATTAAAGTTGAATTATTTAATCGTTCAATTATGTGTCGTTTTTCCTAGGCGCTACATGTAGAGAGTAGAGACTGAACTCAAAATGTGATCATATTTGCATAATTCATTTCCCTTAAATAAAAGTAAAATTTTACGATTAATGATTCTTAGCATAAAAATATATTCTAATAAGTGAATATATGATTGAAATATCAAAACCAACGTGAACATTGATACTATAGAAATGTTCAAAATGAATGTTTTAACTTTTAAACAAGAATGAGTGAATTTGAGTTTTACATATGACTGTCAAATTGTGTCAAGTTAAATAGAATATATTGTTATAAACACTTATTTATTTTGTTTAACAAACTGGAATTCAAATAAAATTAAAATTATCTCTTGAAGATCACAACATATGGGGAATTAAATTTCGCAATTTATTTTTCTTCTATATTTCTTATTTTAGTTCTCGAAGAACCTCTATTACTGCTAAAATTTAATTGAGAGGGCCAAAAAAAATGTATGGCTTCAATTGCTAATATACCCCATGGTCCACATTACTGATTTCTTGAACTAATTGATAAGTGTTAATAATAATAATTTATTGGCATGTCTCAAATAATTTAGCTACGAAATAAATTGAAATTAGATATTGTCGAGAGAGGGGCAACTTTGTATCATTGAATGTCCTCAACCACATATAATATATATGCCCTCTCAAAACTTTTAACAAGAAAATAACAAAAGATAATTGACAAATAAAACCTTCAAATTAAGATTAAAAAAAAAGACACTTTAATTGACTCACATTTAAATAAAAGAAATCTTACTTAAGAACGGCAGCACAAAATAATAAAATAAAATAAAAACTTCTGCCAAAAAAAAAAACAAAAAAAACAAATTCCCTAAGAAAAACCAGTATGTTTGTTTGTGTGTTTAATTTGTTTATTCAATTTAATAAGTTAGGTGACGGTATTAATTTATTTCTCACAAGATTACAGAAAACATTGTTTCTTTCTCTTTAGCATAAAAATATAAAAAAATTATGTTTTTCATACAAGACAAATTTGCAATATTCATTATTAAATAAAACAAAAAAATAGCAATTACACACTCTCTCTCTCTCACTCTCTCTCTCTCTCTTCATATATACTATTAAATAATGAGGAATTTAGTACGTATGTGTTTTTCATTTCTCTTTTTCCTTTCCTTTTTTTATTTCTCATAATCCATTAATTAACCTAAGTTTGATTAATTTATAAATAACAATCCGATCGTTCTAATTCAGTGTCATATAAATAATGTGTCTGAATTATCGGTTGAAGTTGAATCACTAATATAATATCGATCAAGATCTTACATTAAAAAGGAGCAAGATTATTTTAGTTTTCCGAGAATTCGAACCCACGTTGCAACTACATTCTTTACCATCGAACTATTATCGAGAGACTTCTTATTCTTTTAGTTCATTACATAGGAGTTTTTGTTCTTCATGATCTATAAGAAATAGTTTTTTTTTTCAGGTTTAATAAATGAGAATTTCATATATAATGTAAGATGTAACTGAGTCATCACATGCAGACCGTCTAATTAAGGTAACTCCAAAAATCTTATATATCATAATATATGAAAATATCAACTATTTATATTCATTATTAAAGATAACTAATGCAACCTTGAAAAGTTGGATTTTTGGTATAAAAATAATCCGTTTAACAACTAATATTATTTTTGCGGCTAATTTTTATGTTTTTTATAGTGTTTGCAAGATGGTCCATAATGCATTAGCTAGGAGTTTGGTCAAGTACTTAATTCTATAAAATGGATAAACTTACAATTTATGACCCACAAAAATATATATTTAGTAGATCGGAATTTAATTTCTCATATATAAATTATTGAATGGAAGTAGGGTAGAGTCATTGAAAGTAAGGCTTAATTGTGAAACAGGCAAAGTTGACGTGATGTCGAGGACCTAATATTGTCTACTATTGTAATTAAGCCATGTCCCACCTGCTTCCATACAGATTAGTTCCCTATTACGTTTAATAATTAAATTTGGTTCATATCAAATATTTTATGACAATTCCTAAATTAAAAGTTAATTTCGTTATTTTCTCTTGGTTAATTAAAGTTATTAGCCTAAACATTTCTTACTATTTATTCGTGTGTTTGTGTTAAAAGTCTAATTCCAATTGCAAGCTTAACTACCAAATCCTTTTTAGGAGGATAAGTGTAAGCTAAGAAACATGCATAGATTTATCAAAGCCTAGCTAGCAAAAAGAAGAGAAAAGAGAACAAACAACATGGAAGAATCATCTGTTTTTATGCATTGCCAAGAAAAGAATGTTTATCTGCAAAGGAATATATATAGTGTTAATTTGAATTAACAATTCTAAGGACTTGTTCTCCAAACAAGAACTTGATAAAAAAATGATGAGGTCGATCCTTGAGAGGATTAGTTTTCAGTTCTAATGTTATTCTTCTTGTAATCACTACAATGATTCCAGTAGAATTGCAGCCAGTGATCATTTTCCACACACAACAGATCACAAGGTAATCCATTTGGCAAGCTCAACATCTTCTATTATTCTCTTATATATTTCACTTTTTTCAGAATATATATAGTAATTAGTAATTAAATTATTATATGACAAATTGAAAGACTTTAATAGGGAATTAGTTAAGCCGGATATTATTATTATTATTATTATTATTATTATTATTATTATTATTATTATTTTTATTTATTTATATATATATATATATTATGTTTTTCTGTACTTTGTGGAATTTGCGATATTGCAAGTTGGATCTACACACACAAATATATATATATATATATATATATATTGATGCATGGTAGAAATATTTAGATATATTAATATATTGTTTCATAATAATAAAACTTTTATAACATAATCCTCCATGATAAGTAAAATGTCGAAATGATCAAAATACCCTCAAATGTATCTGTACATATGTGTGTGTTGGGTTAATTTTTTATTTTTTTAACAATGTAAAGTATAAATGACGGTTGTTTATATATATATATATATACGTGTGTGATTTGGATTAAACTAATTGAGCATTTTCATGAGTATTTATAAATTGAAATCAGTAATTATGAAATCATTTACGAAAAAGCGATTTTTTTTTATGAGATTGAAAATGATTTAACCCAAATGTAATACTTTAATACGGAAAAAATGAAATAAAATTTCGTGTGACAATTTCAGATAATGAGAAATTGTACGTATTTGGTGACAATAGAAACAACATGCACAAAGGGTGCAGAAACCTCAAACCATGTTAGCCTCAGATTTGGTGATGCAAAATCCAATGAAGTATTGGTGCACCACCTCAACTCTAAGCATGCAAGACGGGTCGACCCGTTGGAGCCCCAAGTTCTCGACGACGTGCCTCGAAAACCATTTCAAGCTTGCATGTTGGACCAGTTCCGGGTCACGGGTCAATGTGTCGAGTCTCCTATATATTATCTCTATCTTTAATTGGCTGGAGACGATGACTGGAGACCTGGTTTTGCCCAGGTTTGGGTCATTGACTCCCAAAATTCTCATCTGAGCTCAAATAATTTTTATTTTCTAAGATATTTGCCTTGTCAGGTCTGGCATGGATCAGATATTTGTGACTCGGAAATAACCCCATTTGGTCTCAAGTATATGAGGAAAATATTTGCAAAGTGACCCTCCAATTATCTCTTTGTACTACAATAAGTACTTCTTTTAGTTGTGCATCATGTTTATAATAAATAATAGATGTATTTATAATAGTCTTGAAACCTTAAGTTTATTGGTTTTTACTTTTTTCTTATTATCTTATTCCGAAATTTACACTTCAATTGGAAGTAAGTGGATATGTATCATTTTCACTACATGTTAAGTCAAATGGATCAATACTTACGACAACATATTAAGGTATAATAGTATTTTACACCACAAAATCAAATAAAATTAACTTTTCTATTATAATATATAGTTTTGTTATTTTTCTATCATAATTTGGGTGATGTCTAAAATAACCATTGCATTCATATATGTATTGTGCAAGGTTGTTGACTGATATGAAGAGAAATGTTATTTATGTCTAATAAACAATGATACAATTATCATTTTTCTATTTATGATACAATATATATACACACACATTAGTGTAAGGCCTGTGTCATACACGGGGTTTAAAGAAAAAAAAATGAAATTAAAAACATTTAATTATTATTTATATAAGAAAAAAATAATTATGGTTTTTTGGTATACATATAGGTTAATTTAAAACACACACATGTCTCATAGCCTGGCCGGCTGGACCCCTTCTCTCTCTCTCTGTCTCTTAAAGTTGGCCGTGGGTTATTGTTGGTCCTGTCCACTCTATGCATGCATCATGCATGTGGGTTAAACATAACTCATAGAATGAGTGAAGTGAAATAATTTGAAAAATTCAAAAAATATTGACAATTGATATTTTTTTCAAATATGACACATATCACATACTACGTAGTATCAAGGATAAAAATTTCGTGAAATTTCACCAAAATTCCATTGAAATATCTGTATAATTTAGCTTTCAAAATCGAAATTTCACCGAAATTTTCATAAAATCAAGATACCAAAATTTCTATCGAAATCAAAATTTTCATCGTTGCTTAGAATTAGAGCAATGTCCAGATGAATAAAGTGGAATTGATGGTGTTTATTAATTAGGACATGGAAATGACAGATGGGTGTGTCCAAATATGTGGTGCAGTGTAGGATCAAAGTGTATAAATGAGGAGTTGGCAAAGACATTAAACCCTAAAACGAGGAGTATAAATGAAATGAAAGTGGGACTTAATATTGATGATGATGGTGATGGTGATGATGATGTCATGATGAAAAATACATGATAAACAAACATTAAACTTTGTGAATCAACCAAAGCCAATTCATATTGATGGCTCATTTAATATTTTCTAAATGGGGTTTTTTTCTCATTCTTGCGTCACAACTCCTAGCTCAATCATCTCCATCATTTCATTTTCATTTTCATGCATTCAAACCTCTCGACAAATCATAATCAATATTTACACTCGAGAGAGAGAGAGATAAAGTGATCAATCTGCAATGTAAATTTTCCCTATTATTTGTTGGTTCTAAAAATAATAATAATTCAATTTTGGCCTTATATGTAAAATATTTTTAATTTTTTGACAATCAAGTATTCTTTTTAAAATTTTGGTCTTTTATGTTTTAATTTTTTCCGTTTTCAGTTCAATTTAGATCAAAATTTTCAAAATTATTGACGTAAGTGTCACAATTTGACTGCCACGTCAGAATTTCCATTAGTCACGTCAGTGATTTTTAAAATTTCATTCAAAATTAAATTGAAATTGAAAAAAATTAAAATATAGAGGACCAAAATTGAAAACAAATATTTAGTTGTCAAAAATAAAAAAAATCATGCTTTAAACTTAGAAGTTTTGGCTGAATATCAAGTATTTGACTAAAACATTGACCCTATTTTAAAGGTGCCATTACATTATAATTAGCTTTTGAAGACATATAAAATGTCTTATAATAAAATATATTTTGTGACATCTTATTTATAACTACATTAAATTTTGGTATGGTCCATTCTAGTGTGGATTAGTAGTAGTACCTAAACAACAATAGTGTCTTAAAAGAAATATAGAGACAGAAAACGATGTCTTAATAAATAACCTATTAAAAACTTATATTTATTATTTAGAGATTGTTTTAGTTTTGTATTGTATCAACACCATCTATTGACTCAATGGATTAAAACACGACTATAAAAACTTATATGAGACGGTTTTATGAATAGTTATTGTGAAACATATTTTTATTATTTACAAACGAAATTCATTTTCACAAATTCATATGTAAATTGTGAAGTGTGGATTGTGGGTTTGACCCATTTTATGTAATGATATTCGTGAGATGGTAATTTTATAATGTTTTTCTTACTATAGTAATTAAAGACATAAAAGAAAATAAAATTCAGAATATATATAATTTTGTGGTGGACCATTCAAAATATGTATTTTAATTTCTTTCAATTAAACCTAAATGTTTAGAAGATTTGGATTGATGAGGGTCAACTGTGAAGATTCTTAATTTAGAAGTTTGTTGGTAAATTGAATGAGATGTAGCAAAGTGTCGACGCCATATAACGTTATATTTGGTGGCATTTTGCAGGTCTAATTAAATACCCATAAATAAATCAGATGCTGTCTAAATTTCTATGCCTGTATTTAGGGGTGGAAATCGGACGGATCGGATTGGAAATAAGGTGTTTCGGAAAAATTTCAAAAATTTTCGGAATTGAAAAACCAATTCCAATTCCGTTCCAAAAATTTTCGGAATTGTAAAATCCATTCCGATTCCGATTTTTCGGAATTCCAAAATTTTGGAATTTTCGGAAATTTCTAAAATTTTGGGAATTTTCAGAAATTTTGGAAATTCGGAAATTTTGGAAATTTCGAAAATTCTGAAAATCATTTATAGAGCAATAAAATAGATTTCAAACATAAAACAGATTCTAATTCTCATAGTTCACATTGTTTTAGAGATGAGGGATATAGTTTATAATATATTTAATATACACTATAGTATACAGTATAAAATAAAACTATAAAATTTATATGAAATTTTTTGAGTCATATTATAGTATATAGTATATAATATATAGTATATAGTATAAAATAAAACTATAGTTTTATAGTTTCGGATCGGAAATCGGATCGGAATTTTCGAAAATTAAATTTCGGAAATATTTCGGATCGGATTTTGGAATTTCCGAAAATTTTAAAACTAATTCCAATTCCGATCCTAAATTTTTCGGAAAATTCGGAAATCGGAATTTCAGATTAAAAATATTCGTTCCAATTTCGGAAATTTTCGGATCAGATTCGACGGACATCGGAAATTCCGTTCCAATTTCCACCCCTACCTGTATTCAATTAAATTCCTACTCCCATATTTTAACTTACTTTTATATGTATATACTGATATTTATGACGCATACCAATCATAATAACGACTGTCTGTCTTGCTTCAATATATGAAACAAAATCATCCACGCCAGTTTAATTCTTTTATGAATAAACGATTTATTTTACTTTTTTTAATCTTAAATCTCATCGAGACAATACATGCTAACTTATATTATTGAAATAAAGTACAACAATAATTACTATTTCACGAATTCAGACTAATTTTGTGTACTAACAAAAAAAAAAAAAATTGGGTTGATTATTTCTTGTAAAATTTCATTTTTTTTCCACAGAAATTAACTATCCATCTAAGTAGCCAGCCTCTTTCACTATATAGATCTATAGTTTACAATTTAAAACCCCTTGATGTCTATAATGCTCATGAATTATATGTGCTATCAAATATATATCCAGGTTACAAAAGTTAATTTTATGAGAGAAGAGCATATTATAAATAAATAAATTTTGAAAGATAACTTTATGATTTATATTTTTGTGGGATTTTTATTTGTGAGATGAATCAACTCATAACTTATAATTCTTAAAATATAATTTATAACATGAAAATGGTTTGAATTGTTAGTGATATGATTTTCTCTCACAGCTAGAAGTAAATTAAAAAAAAAAAAATTGTCTTTTATATATAAGTTTGTTATATCTGAAAGACTGCGACAATGGTTAATCAATAATTTCTGAAATTTTATCTTTACTTGTCACAAATTAATATTATGTATTAAATTTCATTTAGAAAAATTATTGCGGTATGTATTTGTTACTCGAGTCATTTCGTTGCATTAACATGGGGATGGTGATGTTTATTGAAAGGACATAAATGTCCTTGGAATACGCAAATATATCGAAAGTGTAAGTTTATTTTAACCTAGGTTCAGTTAAGGGGGGACACCTATGGGCTATGACTGCTTACGTCATTTTCTTCATTAATTTTAAGGGTTAATTGCAAAAAATAACCTAAATTATTGATCTTTTTCATTTTCCAATCTAAACTTTTTTTTTGTATCAAATTGCAATATGAACTATTTAAAATTTATTAAATTGTAACTTCCGACCCATTTTTCGACGAAAACGTGAACACATGACCCACATGCTGAAAATATAAAGATATTCTTGTAATCTTGTAATTTAAGGTGACCCTCATATGAAGTCAACATGTGTGTTACGTGTTCATGTTTTTGTCGAAAAATAGTTCAAAAATTGTAATTTGATAAATTTTAATAGTTCAGGTTGCAATTTGATATAAAAAAATAAAAAAAATTAGGTTGGAAAATGAAAAAAAACCAATAGTTTAGATTGTTTTTTCAATTCAACCCTACTTTTAATTACCAAATTGAGACACCTTCGAACCCGCACGATCTAACTATAAACGAACAACTATTTCACTCTCATTAAATTAATGATTAATGAAATTCAATACTACTTATCTCATAAAAACTCAATTAGAGCATAATTCCGTAATGTTAGAATATGATAAATTTGGTCTCAAATTGCAACTTAGAAGGTGATTATTATGGGTGTGTCTCCTGTGTCCCGGGGACACGGATTTAGATCCGTGTCCCCAGCCCATCCCGTGGGCCTCACATTAATTTTTAATTTTTTTTTTCGCTCAAGTTTTTTATTTTCATGTATACAAAAAAGGTATCACATGTATACTTTAAAGTATCACATGTATACCATCAAGGTATCCATGAGATATCTTGAAGGTATCACACCTATTTCAGATGAAGGTGCGTGTGGCGTGGGCGCATGGGCGCGCGCGGCTTGGTGACCAAGGTGCGCGCAGGTATCACATGGATATCTTCAAGGTTTCCACATGTATACCTTCAAGGTATCCATAATGTGGGCGCGTGCGTTTGTGAGGTGCGCGCGCGGCGTGGACACATGGGCGCGCGGTGCTCGCGGTGTGGTGAGATGCGCGTATACATATGGATACATGAAGGTATACATGTGGATACCTTGAAGATATTCCGTGGATACCATCAAGGTATGCATGGGATACCTGTGGGCGCGCACGGCGTGGGTGGATGGGCGCACGGTGTGGGCGTATGAGCGCGCGGTTGGTGAGGTTTTACAGGTTTGTCTTATAGGTATTACAAATATGAACTAAAGATATCTGATACCTGAAGAGTATATGTGAGATACTTTTAGAATAAATATGGAATATGTGACGACTAGGATTTTACCGATGCATAATTTGATAATTAACTATCTAAACCCCTAATTATTTGATTTATTTTACGTGCGTTTCAGAAAATTTAATTATAGGCAAACTTTAATTAAGTTTAACGTTTGAGAGATTTATTTCGTAAAAATACAAAGTCGACAAATAATTCATAAGTGGGACGAGAAGAACGAGAACGAAAAATCGAACAAAACGCAAAAAGAATGGATCAAATCGGAGTTCGTTTGATATCTCAAATTAATTAATATCATAAGAAAGTTTAATATAAAGTTTAAGATTATAATATGTTTAATTAAATAATTAACCTAAGGTATATAATTGAATTATCCTAAGTAAAAGATCATATCCTAAAATTAACCTAAGGTAAAATATGTGATACTCTCCTCCTTCTCTCTTCTTCTCCGGCGGCCGGCCGGCCGGAGCGCCGCCGTCGCCGCCGCCGGCGACCACCGTCGCCGGAATTTTCATCGAACCGAAATGTATCGAAACCTACACCATCTTGAAGCTCTCGACGAGCCCGTTCCAACCCCGGGCTCGGAATTGTCATCCGCCGCCGAAAACGCCGGCAATCGGCCGATGAAGTTTCGGCTCTCTCTCTCTCTAAAAACCCCGTTTTCTCTCTCTTCGTTTCTCGGCCATCCGGCCACCGATCGGGGCGATTCTTGAGCCTAGATTGAAGTTCTCGTCGAGCCCGTCTCGATTCCGGGCTCGGATTGTTGATCGGACTGGCCAATCTCCGGTGGTGGCCGGTCAAAGTTTCTGCAGATTGCTTTCTCTCTCTAACCTCTCTCTTTCTCTCTCTTCGATTTCTTCTCCCTGTCTCTCTTGCTCTGATGTTGCCGGAAAGGGTGGTCGGAGGCGGCGCATGTAGCGCCGCCGTGTGGGTGTATAGCCGGCGCAAGGAGCGCCGGCGATGGGTGAGGATGGAGCCGGCGGCAGTGGCCGCCTGAAAGGTGTATATATATATGCATGCAGTTGGCTGTGATGGAGGGTGGTGTTTGGGGCGGCGATTCCGACGCCGCCGTGACCGGAGGAGGCCGGCGCTCGGTGCGCCGGCGTATGGTGGTGGTTTGGGAGGGTGGCCGGCGACACGGTGTCGCCGGCGGTGGCTTGCCGCGGCGGTGGTGGCGACGGGCAGTGGGTGTTGGGGGGTGGGGTGGATTTTTGGAATTTGATAAACTCCAGGGACCTCTTTGCAATTCTTCAATTTTTGCTTATTCTCATTCTAGTCCCCCAACTTTTAGTTTGTACACTTTAGTCCTCAAAGTTTTGGAAATTATATTTTCACCCCCAAAACTTCTCAAGACTTGGATTTTCACCCCAAGACTTTCTGATATTGCAGTTCGACCCCTCCAGATTCCTGAAACCTCGTTTTGACCCCAAACTTTATCTGTAATTACAGTTTTACCCCTCAAACCCTCCAAACCCTAAAACGCTTCGTTTAGCTTCGTTTCTTATCCGTTTTAATCCGTTCTCGTCTCTAAAGCTTCCTTTTTGAATCCTCTATATTTCTAGACCTAATCGGGTCGAGTTCTGTTCTGTTTTCAATTCGTTGTTTCTTCCGAGCATTTAATTATAAACGCTTAATTAATAAGTATATAACCTAATAATTTACTTTGTGTGTTTGTAGGCCCAAACGCTCCGAACACATCTCGAAACTAAAAGGATAAGAACGTGTTAATCACACCGCCCAGGCTGAGGTGGGGGTAATTTCTGAATTAACGTTTAACTTTACGTTTATTTTGTATAGTCGCATGCTAGGGTTTTCGATATGTTATGATATGATGATGAACGTTGTATGATATGCGATTTGAGATTATGAGCATGAAATGTGATTGACGATATCAGCATGCTATTAATTGTTATACTTGTCCGTTATATGTGCTTTGTCTACGTGCTGTGAATTGAATCATTTGTTGGGATTAAGATATGTGTTCATGTGCACGGTCTTCGGGAAGACAGGTTGGGATTAAGTCCTAACAGGAAAACGGAGGATTGGTGAAGTCCCCCTAACCAAATAATCACCAGGAGGATAAGGTGGTGGGTAAGGCAGGATATTCCTGCGCCCACATCATTTACGTGTTGTGCATTGTAATTGCTGTGATTAACTGCTTATTTGATTTAAAGTTTTATGTTAATTTATGATTTTGCCTCCACGGGGTGTATTTCTATGCACTCACCCCGTCTACGTGTTCGTACAGGTGATGATTTTGTTGGGAGAAGTTGAAGGGAGAGATGTGCCCTGTCTGCTAAAGACTTCTTTCGTTATTTCGATAATTTGTTATATATTTGATAAACTGTTTCGGAACAACGTACGCTTGCGTTTTCTTTTGGTCCAATCACGTTTGTTAAAATCCGCTGTGGTACATCGATAACTTATAAAGTTCGATATATTTATATATCTTCATCGTTTCTCTTTCCTTTCTCTTTCTTCTTTCCTGCACGCCCGCTGGGGATACTCTGATAATTTAAAAATGTTTTTTTCTAAATTTATTAATCTTTTATTTTAAAAAAGAAATGGTTAAGTTTCGGGGCGTGACAGAATACCTATCAGGTGTGCACACATGGGTGCGCACATGGGCGCGCTGGACGCGCGCATGGGTGTGCGTGGGCGCGCGTGAGGTGCGCGTGGGTCCTTGGGGCGGGTTGAGGACACGGATCTGTGTCCCCGAAACACAGAAATTTTTGCCGATTATTATTATTATTATTATTATTATTATTATTATAACTCAATTTCAAACTTACACATGACTAATTTGGAACTTGATCCTTAAAAATGAATATATATAATGAGCCTGAATGAAACGCTTTTAGGTTGGATCCGCTAATATTAATACGAATGTCTTATCTCAAAATTGAGTAAAATTTCAAATACAAACTCATACTACTAACTTCAACATGATTGACAACTATTTCATTTGTCATTTAATCATATTACTCCGAAAACTTCAATAACTTATTTGATTACATAATTGAGGTAGCATAAACAAATCGAGAAGTTGAAATGACAATACACCAAAATGAAGTAGAGCCAAAGGCATGCGAGAACGTTAAAAGCAATGTGGTTAATATCTTTTAATTGTTACATTTTGTTTATATTCATATAGTATAACATCATCTTATACACAACATTATTTACAAGTTAATGCGCATCAATTCATCAAACAAATGTACTTATTGTTGACCAGTTAATTAAGTTTTCCCCTTACATAAATTATCCAACTAATTAAGTCGATGTTCAACAATATTTATATATTTAATTAACATTGTTATGTTTTTCGTAAATAAAAAATATCCTTATATTAATAAATAAAAACATATATTTTTTATGTGAAAGTGAAATTAACAAATATTTTCCCAAAAAAAAAAAAGTTTTAAAAATGGAGGGGCTAATCAAATAACATTTTAACGTCAAAGTGTTGTTTAAATCGAGTTAATTCGAACACATCGTTGTTTAATATTATTTATATTTTTATGCTGAATTTTATATTTACAACGTTGATCTAAAATTAACAATGTTAGTTCATTTGCCATGTTTATAAACACATAAAATATATTAAAAATAATGAAATTAGATCAAAAACAAAAATATAATAAAGGATGATGGATCCTTATGAGACATGGATATGGTTAGTGAATGAGATCACCAAATTTGATAGAGGTGAGCATGGAATTAAGCGAGTAGGTATTAGGTAAATAATTAGTAATAAATGCCCCATAAATATTTATGGGTAATAATTAGAGACATTAAGTTCCTATCTAAAATGGCAATGCGCCGTCTAAAAATAATTCAGCCGCTGCTGACATCGTGCCCACCGTTGTAGTAATGCTTAGGAGAAGAAATTAAACACAATAAAATCAACACTATATATATATTAACTCACTAACTTCTCCATCAATAAACTACCTACCATCCTGTTTAAACTCATGTGTTTAATTGTTTTTTGAAACATAATTTAACAAATTGTTAAGTCTAATGTATATTAAGCAAAGGAAAAAATGTGTTTAGTCAGCTCTATCCATGTCCGGTCAATGCAAGTACGTTGGTCAATACGGACAACTTCTGCAGCCCTGAAGATTACATGATGATAGTGAAAGTATTAGTTGTCAAATTATAAAATTTCAAATATATTACAATGTGAAAATAACAGTATTACTTTTTTAATTATAATTTTTCAAATTAATTATGGACATAAAGTTTTCAAATCAAGTGTATAAACTTGTCAAAAATACACATATATATCACTTGACTTGGTGTTGGTGTTGATCGAATCAAACCAACATAGCCCACATCCGTAGGATGATCTCATACAAGAATTTATGTATATCTATCTATTGCTTAAAAGAACAAAATTTAAATTCAAGTTGCGATGCTCAATCATTGGTTGAACACTTGAACCCACTTCTTAATTGGGTCAAGTGACCAGCCTCCTAAGACCATCTCCAACGCATAGAGAAAACGCAAACGCGAACTCAATTTTTGAGTTTTTAATTCTCCAACCCAGCCTCAAACTCAAACGCAATTCTCCTCCTGTGAACAGTAGGTGGCAAATTGGGTCAAGTGACCAGCCTCCTAAGATTGGGTTAAACCCTGAAAGGTCTGGCCGTCTAGGCTGATGATAATAATGAGGCTTTTAAAGGGTATGAAAATATAATTTTTGGCTTCACATTATGACATTAGACGCGTACCATAACACCTCCTCTTCTTATTAAATAATAATAATAACAACAATAACAACAACAGATAAATAAATAAATTAATTAATCAAATCCCTCCCTGTATTAATAAAAAAAAAAGAGAAGATATGTAGAAATTAATCTTGATGAATATGTTTTTATATTAAAATTTGGAAATAAAATAAAATAAGAATATAACTTCTCAACCAAGCAGTTTGAATAGTTTTTTGACATAGGGGCTGGAAAATGTAAAATAATAATTTAAATTATTATAAACAAAAAAAAAAACCTTCTGGAAACTAATTAAACAAATAAGGGCGGTTAATCTTGATGAACCAGGCCTGTGTCAAGTTGTGTAATTTGACGTAACGCTTTGCTGGTATATAGTTATTATTATTTCACCGATTAAATTTTAGGCCACCATTGAATATCATCAGTTCAATCGTATAATTAATTTGCTGTAGACATGTGAAGTTAATTAATCAGTAAGTATTACACAATAAATAAATAAATAGATAAACAAACATATAATAATATAGATATGAGTCAGAACTACATGTGTTAATACATTCATCGCCTATTCTAAATATATATAGGTCAGACAACTTATGATTTGATTTATTGAACCTAATTCTACCTATTTGATGAATGATTCGAATTAAAAAAAAAATTAATAAGTTTATTGTTTTAATAGGCTAAACTTGAGTCTTGAATAAGGCTTTTCAAGTCTGGTATGGTCATCTATTTAGGGCTTAAATATATGATGTAGTTTCATTTAAGAAAAAATTGCAATTTTTGTCATATAATATAGATATTAATTGTCCATCATTTTATCATCAATTTTATGTATTTCAATTTTGAATTTTGATTTTTTTTTTTAATTTTCATCCAACTTTATTCGAATTTTTGCTTCCATGTGGACGCTAGAATTGAAAAAATACATGTTAACAATTTAGCCATTCACATTGATGGAAATTAACATTCCAAAATTGGACCAAAATTGAAAAGAAGCAACAACAGAGGATCAAAATTTGATTACATAAAATTAATGGTAAAAAAATTGACAATGCCTGAGTCGTCGGACAAAAATTGAGATTTTCCTAAAAAATATCTTTTATGCATAAAATAATTTATATTTGTACTCTTTTATTAATATATTACTTCATCTAATATTCTAATCTCAAATATATGTCTTTTAGTTTTAGAGTTCTTGTTAAGAATCTATATATATATATAATAACAATTACCCCCTCAAAATAGAAATATCAAAAAAATTCCCGCCCATTTCACTTCCTAATTTTAGAAATTTTATTAAATATTAAATATTTAATTTTTTTGTGATATCAATTGAATTTATGGTAATTTCCAAAAATATTGATTTTGTATAATGAATATATATGGTATACAATCAAATATTATATATATGGGCGAAATATATATATATATATATTTATATATAATATGACTAAAATTTATTACCCATGTTAAAAATAATCTCATCTAATCCGAAAATATAATATGTATTAAGAATAATTAAACTCTCAATTTGGTATCTAAATCATTAAATTAATTTTGTTTATTTGATGAAATTGATTTCAAATCTTAGCATGTCAATTAGAAAATAATTTCAATTTTGTTCATATCATTATGAATTTGACACCTTTTTTTAATTAGAAGAAAAATTGTTACCACAAATGAGTGATAAAAAATATAATTAAAAAATAATGATAAAGGAAATGATTTTTGAAGTTGATCACATCATTATTTCCTAAATGTTCGTCAAATATCAAGCATGCAATGATTTTTTTTCTCTATATAGATGATAGATCTCTTCTAATACATCAATAACATGTGATTTAATTTTCATTTCTTTTATTGTGGATTTTGTATCCATCATTAATTAAATATTAGTAATCTATAAAACTATTATGTGTACTTAATCTTTGCACGTCAATTAAATGAATAATTATCTATCTATTTGAATTTCCGCGGTTGTATTGAATGAATTTTGAATAAATTACATGTATTATTGCAATATGTACACTTTCGTATGAAAATTTTAGTAATTGTCTAAATATATTTCATATAAATAAAAGATATTTTGATATATATTATTTTTAAATAAAATTTCGAATTTTGATATGTATATAAATTTACACATATTTATAGAATAATATTTTTCTATAATATACCATATGTAATATCCTATTTCATATACCAATCTATTGTTCATATACTTGGAGTATAATTTATTTTAAGAATATTACCATCTTACACAATCGGCCAGAATATCACCAAAATAATAAACACTAATATGATATATATATATAATGATAAAATCTATATATAAAATTTAAGATGACCTTTATATTATGATTTATGCAATTTTATAGCTCTAATTAGAATTTTATAACAAAATCAACAAATATATTCTAAATAAAATACAATGAAACACTTATTAAATATTTTCCATCAATTTATTATAAGTTTGTTCTTTCAATAATCGCTCAAATTTATGATAATATTATGACTATGAACATCATACTCAATTTTCCAAGAGTAAGTCTCTTGTGAGACTGTCTCACGGAATTTTAATACATTGTGTGAGACGGGTCAACCCACAACCCAATTACCCACCCTCCAAACCCTACAATTCACATGTTACTTGTGGGTGATGGGGTTCCGTCTCACGGAAACTATCCGTGAGACCATCTCACATGAGTTTTTGTGATTTTCCAAGTGAGAAATATCAGAAAGTTAAACTATGTCAAAATGGTGACAAATGAAAAATTCATTGGTGATTGGAGTTTTATTCGTAGAGAATGTAATTGGAGACTAAATGTTATTTGACAATCTTCTATGGTGGCGTGTGATGAACATTTTTTTAAAAAGAATATTTAAAAAAATGTTTGTTATATCTAAAAAATAATCAAAATAATCAAGGTAATATTTCTCTTTAACAATAAGAATTTAATTTTATATTGTTTTTTGATTTTTTTTTCTTTTTTGCATCACATCATATTTTCACTTGATTTTATGTTCTCTGATCGTTGAATTGTTATCAAATGTTACTGAAAGATTTCATTCTATTCAAAGTTTTATTCTATTCAAAGTTAGAGAAAGATTTGTCCATGTAATTCAATGAGGGATTCAATACAAACTTTTGTCTGTCAATATTTATTTTGTCTCTGGTGACATTCTAATTTGAAAAGAACACGCACGATAAATCCTTTATCTATTTTAAATCATTTATAATAAAATAATTATAATAAATTTACAAGAGAAGTATAATTTTATGTTCCTACAGAGCTTTAGAGTAAACTTTGTTAAAGAATTTCAACATAAAAATATTTTAAAACATAAAAGTTGATAGTAATTTATCAAACACATAAATTTCTACTTGCATGATATGTGTATATAAACGTAGAAGTGATCATTTTATTAATCCACGAGCATTTGAGCTATAAAAGTACCATGTTTTAAAATATAATTATTTATTTTTTAATATTTGTCAAATTATAGGTTATAAAGGTTTCATGTTTTTTTTTTCCAAAAATTCAATATATATATATATATATTTTTTTTTTTTAATTTTAAAATCATTTATTATTATATTCAAGAAAAGCACAAACGTCGGGATTTATTTTAAAAATTAAATTATTATTAATAGTTTTCCCAATCTAATATTCATATTTTATAATTTATAAATTGAGGAGACCTTTTAAAATCAGAATTCCTTTTTTAAAATTTCATAATTATAGGGAGTTTTTCAAATTTAATCTTATTGCTTATCATATTTATAAATTTAGTAAATCATTTTTTTTTTGTGTAATATTTTATCACATTTTTTTCTTTTATTTTTATATAAATCATAAAAATGAATAGTGGTGAAATCAAAACGTCATGGACACACACATATTTATATTATTATTTCCTACGTTTTACATAAATAACCAATTTCTATATTTTTGTTTTAAAACCTACTGTAAAAGAAAATTAACAATTTTAAGACATTTAAAAAGATGCGATATAGAATTCTTCAATAGTATGATAAATTTAGAAATTCAGTACAATATAATAATTTTTTTCCATTATGAATATTTTATTGAGCATATATTTGCATAATTTTTTCCACATTAATTATGACAAATACAATTAGTAAAATAGCCATAATGTATGATGAGTATATGAAATATTTAAAATTAATAAATTCTATGGTATTATATTAAATTGAAATAACTCTAATGCACTATATTATTTTTCTTGGTTAACATATTTATATCAAAAAATTACAACACTTGAATTTTATATACCCAATCATCACACATGTATCAAATGAGATTGAAATATTTTTAAGAACCTGATTTTTTCTTAAAAATTAACATTTCACATCAAATTCGAAATTTAAATTTTATGGTCATGAATCATTAGGTGACATATTAAATTGGAATTAGTCTAAAAAATTTATTATTTTATGTTCAACATTTTCATATCAAAATATTAAAATAATAATATTTATATACCCGTGCATCGCGCAGGACCTATACTAGTTCAAGAATATAAAAATAACTTAGTATACTTTTAAATAACTAAGGAAATTAAAATCCAAAAAATTGAAAGAGAATCAAATCAATTTGGATTTCAATCAAATAGCTCAAGTTTAGCAAAAAACCCTGCACATGTTAATTACTGGAATTATGACTGTTTTATGAGATATAGATAGGGTCGCATAAAGGTCCAAAAATATATAAAACTGAAATAATATTAATTAGTCCACTAAAGGACACTTATTTCAGGTTTGGCCTATAAAAAACGTTTATGATCATAGATAAGAAGTTAAATTAACTAAGATTCAATCTTCATTAATCAATCCCAAATCGTGCAATGAAAAACCTAGTTTGACCTAATACGACAAGTACGCATCATTAATGTATTCAAATCCATTTTATGTCCATAAAATTTCACAATAAATAACATTGAGCAAGATATAAGTGCAGAGTCTTAATTGCCACAGTTAACCCTAATTTATCACACATATTTATTTTCCTGGGCATTACAATATTTATAAGATACTACTATATGTTTTTGAAAGGACACATGTCTCCCATGTAATGAGCTGACCTCTCAATCAATATTACTTTACTCTTCTATGAAAAATATTTATAACTCTTATTCAACTTTACAATTGTAATTCATCTAGAACTCCTTGCAAATTAATTTAGAAATAAATGAAAACAAGATCTGAGGGTGTATTAATTACTTGAAGAAACTTTACAGTTGAAGCCCTAAAAGATGACATAAATTCAAATTTAGTCGTGTTAAAAATGAGTTGTCCAAATCTGGTTATGTTAATTAATGGAAAATTTTCAATTTCAGTTAAAATAATTATTGAATTTCAGTTTTTTAATCATCGGAATTTGTAAAAGAGTTGATCTTATATGAAACCGTCTCACTAATCTAGTAACGTGAGACAAGTCAATCCACAATCCACACTTCAATTCAAATATAAATTTGTGAAAATGAGTTTCATTTGTGGATCATAAGGATCTGTCTCACGATAAAAAATTTCGTGTTTATTAAAATTTGGTATTTTTGTGTTTATTAATATTTGGTGCTTCACTGGAATTAAAATTGAATTTAACCCTTAAAAGATATCAGCTATTAGTTTATAGATAAAGTTAAGAAAAATTTGAAATTTCTTATAAAAATGATATATCTATTAATTAGTGTTAGACATATTAAAAGTGTGAGGTTTTTTTCCAAAAAATTGGCCACTGAATGCCAAGTCATGAGCTTTAATTAGCACAGACAGAGTACAATAGTGTCATTGAATTTAAAATAGCAAGAACTTCCAAATTTGAATTTTTTTGAAGTAGGTTAATTCATAAATGAAGGAAAAAAATATTTATAAGATTTACTAACTCTCTTAAATCCTAGGATGCAATATTTCCGTATGATAACATTTACATAGCATGCAAAAATAATGGATATTACCTGTTCCAACTCCCACTTAAATGGTGTATCCTCGTGTAACGAATTTACCTTCTTTAAAGCTACTCAATTATATATCTATATTGCTGCTTAAAATATTATAATATGCATATCCATACACATTAATTAAAAGAAATATTTTTACATAAATTTCTATTAAATACACTTTGTGTACCCTGGAAATGACACATACATATATGTTCGACAGAAAATATATGGTTGCATTTTTATTCTATCGTCTTTATGAACAGTACTGTTAATACGTGCATGCGTTGAAAATTACCAGAATATATAGTGTTATGTTATTTATCAACCACGTACAATAGAAAACAAACTAATAAATGAATAATAGATAAATTAAATGTAATTACAAGCTCAACGTACTGTACGTAGCATGCACGTTTATATTGCTTTCACATTTAGTAAAAATTAATTTAATAAATAAAACTAAAAGTGCTCGGTATATAAAAAATAACAACTTATAGAATATATTGATGTAAAATATTTCATAGCTAAAATCCAAAAAGAAAATAACTAAATTATTTTATGTTTTACCCATGGATTAAATTAATATTTTGAAATTTTAATTTTGTACTCGGTCAATGTGGGTCAACGTGAATCCAATGTCAATTGATATGACAAATAATACATCAAAAATATTATATGATACACGCATGATGAGAATAAAAATATTACTTGTCAAATTACAATTTCTCTAATTAATCATGAGTTTGAAGTCGTAGGACCAAACATATCATCTAATACACATAAAAAAGTATTACATGATTCAAACAAAATTATTATATGATATATACAAAAATATTACATGATCAATGACTTGACTGATTACACGTGCCACACGACCCACTGCACGAGCTACATGACTTGCCCCCACATATACATTACAAGATTTGGGTTATTGACATTTTAAAATTGATGTTTTCTTATGTGTTGGCTAAGAAAAATTTCCTTATCCTATTCAATTGTCATATGCCGTATATTCATTACAAGATTTGGGTTATAATTAATTTGCAAAAACTTTAGCACTATGGTTTACTTTAACATACATGTCTCTACGTTTAAAGGTGAATTATCATAAGGAAACTATATATTGTTCTCTTTCGACACTTAATGAGATGTTTAATTATCTAATTATTAACTAAAAAAATTAACTAATTATCTCCTATTTTCATGGTCGGTTTAATAAATTGTGAACAATTTTTATTTTTTTTAAGGAAAATTGTGAACAATTTAAGATATAGTATATTATGTAATCCTCCACAGGCTTAAGCCTACTTTCATGACTTAGGTGTTTAGGATTGAAGACTAATAAAACTTCGGAAATGAAACCAAAGTTTGGAAATTTTCAAAAAAGTCAAACAAAGTTCTTCGGAATCGGTTTGATTGGGTTGGTGATTCAACTCATATAAGGACTTACGTTTCTATTACAAAGAATAAAAAATATATTTGTCTACCACACTATAGAAAATTGAACAAATTTATCTAAGGAAGTTACTGTTCACATCACTTCCCACGATCATTACAGTTTATGTCACATCGAGGGGCATTTGATTGTTTTTTCTAAAATTGTGGTAAAAAAATATATTCATTAGCTAGATATTATGGTAAAAAAAATTAATATTATGTGGATTTGTTTGTTAGTAAAATATAAAAGTTTGTACGTATAACTTGAAAAAACATACCGTACTAAGTGAAATAAGTTCCTATGAAAAAGACTAAATCATACAAGTTGGGTAGGTCAAAGTACACATATATATATATATCGACCAATAAATATGGTCCCGATCATGAAATTAAAAATAATCAAGAGAAAAACCGAAAAGAAATGGTGGTTCACCAGGATTATAACACGTGGTCTGTACAAGTAGTCAAGTATGCAGCTTTCTTAATATACTTGTACTTAAACACGTGGGCAAATACTTTGTTGTTTCTATAATTGTATTACCTTAATATCGTTTTGTAGAAAATGTTCTGACCAATATATTGAAGTGTGTCCATATATAAATTTCAGTCCATGCTCACTCTTAAGGAAAATGGTAATTTTTGACTTCTAAGTGAGACTATATCCATTTTTAATCATCTTTATCTATTTCAATTTGATTTTCTAACCATCATTTTTATCAATATAATTTACGGATGTTGCTCAAAATTTCAATTTCTACCTATATGGACACGTGAACTGTTGATGTGGATTTTCCCAATTGCGGAGACAAAAAATTGATATACCAAATAAAATCAGAGCAAAATTTTCTGTTATACCATATGCCATAAGAATAATATGTTTACATTATGAGAGTATCATTGCCAATTTATTTTATATAATAGGAGGATGTGTAGGTACCTCAACGATTAATTTAGCCATTAGGGATAAGAATTATTATAAGTTATTTCCTAATATTCCATGCCATCTAAGAAGTGGTATATAGTAATAAAATAATTAATTTGAGGTCTAACGTTGTTTTCCAATTATTAATAGTACAGAAACATTATTTTCCTAAATTAACTAAACCATGCAGGATAATTATAACCCGGCCATAACTTATTTTTCTTATAATTTATACACAAAAACTTATATAAGACGGAGCCCCAACACCCACAAACAACATGTGAATTGTAGGGTTTGGATAGTGGGTAATTGGGTTGTGGATTGACCCATCTTACTCAATACATTAAAATTCCATGAGATGGTCTCACATAAGACTTACTCTAATTTATATTGTATTAATGTTATTAATGTTACTCTAATGTTTTTTTTTTTTAAGTCATCTTTCATCAAAATTTATAGTTGTTTGGAGATGTTATATTAAAATTTAAATTTTTTTATATTACTTAATATTGTACTAAAGTAAAATATTTAAAGCATAAATGTATACAAAATAATTAATTCATATTCTTGAGATAATTGATTTTCAATGTTTAAAATTTATTATAACAACATAATTTTCAACAACACAAAATCATGATTTGAGATATGAAATCAAACATGTGCTACGAAGAAGACATACAGCCACAACCAAAGGAATCCGCGAGACACAATGTTGTTATCTAATGTATGAAATCATTAAAATGCTATGAACAAAGTATTCAGATCGGGTAAGATTGGTGCTCTTACAGTACACCAGATTTACACTTTCCGAAATATAAAATTTATTCTGGAAATGTAATAGAAAATCCATTGATTTTTATTTTTATTTTTTATAATCTGTTTTGGGTCTATATTTGACTAATTTTGGAATAACAACTTGATCCCTCTAAATTGTTATGAATATCACTATTAAGATGATACGTTCTCCGTTTCATAATAAGTGTCGTACGATGTTTTGGAGTGTTTGCCATAGATTAAGAAAAATAAAATTAGACAACCACACTCTTAACTAAAAAAAATTATGATTCAAAATTGGAAATAGAATCAAATTAATTCCATACAATGTATCATATTAAATCCTTAAATTTTAGTTAAAGAATATAAATAGAGACAATTTGGGAATAAAATTGTATAAAAGTTTAAAACAACACTTAATTTGAAATAAAATTTAAACTCCAAAACGTAGTTATTATGAAATGGAGGGATCACCTCATAACAGGAAGCATAACTGATATCGCTCTTCAGGATTTGATTTGAACTCAACCATTTTATTTATCACTCAAGTATATATGTGGAAGGCAAAAATAAATAAATAAAAAAGATTCCTAGCTACAAGAGTCCAACATTTCGCAAAGATGCTCCTTAATTAATCCTAAATTCAACTGCAATCGTGAAGTTGATATTGACACTAATTGAGTTGAAATACTGTAGTTGGTGGTTGAGTTCAACTCCATCTAGCTTTCTCTCTAGGTTGATGCTAAATTTGAGAAACTCCAATTTGACTTCATCAACCATGAATAATTTTGAGTTTGATAAAAATATTTTACGGTTCCGATTCACGTATAACAGGGTCATTTTTCGATTCGAATATGGTAGCGTTATAATTTGGATTTGAAAAGGGTCATTCTTGGCTTAATATTCGTGTATTTTGACTAATTTTTGGAGACACTAGTATTTTCGAAATTTTCACCTTTTATTTTTAACTGAAAATATGTCAAAAATTAATTTCGATTAACAATTTAAAAAATTCGTGAAAATAGTATGGACACCCATCAAAAATAATTTACAATTCATTTAAATATTGACTCTAAAATTTACACAAATTACTTTAGGGTTTTACTGTATATATTCTCTAGTATGACTAGGTATTGATCATTTCTAAGTACTTGTTATGTCATTAAAGGCGTTTTTAGTACTGCATATTATTTTGCTACAATTTTCAAATATAAAAATTATTATCCATCTTTTAACAGTTTGCATTGAAAATGGATTAAAAAAATGAAAAAGAAATAAAAAGGAGAGTACAACATGTTTTGACCCTACAATAACCTTGGTGCGAAGATAGCAATTAGAAAAGTTGGCGCAATCTTTTACACCACTAAAACATAAAAACATCAAATTCAAATATTTAAAACGGAGTGTTGAAAATGTCGTTAATTGTATTTGGCATTAATTTAGAGGCACAGTGATCACACACAGAATTTATTTCGTTCCGTTGGTTCACTTCACACGCTATCTAACATTATTTTCCCTCTATAAAGAAACAACAAGATGATGGCCAGGACGACAACTTTTATACATTTTCCCTAAATAATAAGAATAATTAAATAAAGAAACAGAGACATGGTATATTACTTAAAAACAACTCTTCATTTTCAATAACTACTTCTAATTTATTACTCAACATGTTGCATGCCCTGTTGGGGTACAATTAATTAATTGTGTTTTGATCGGAGAGAGCCAAACTCCATGGTTTAATCTCTCGTCTTTTTATATTAAATTTAGAATTAATTTCAATTTTAATCCGTATATAGAAATATTTTTCATTTTTTAACAATTAAGTATCTGTATTTTAATTTTGCACTTCTATATTTTAATTTTTTCCAATTTCAATCTTTTTTTGTCAATTTTAAAATTGTTGGCCGAAATTAGGTAGCCACGTCAGATTTTTCGTTGGCCACGTTAACAATTTTGAAAATTCCGATAAAAATGAACTCAAATTGAAAAAAATTAAAATATAGAGGATCAAAATAAAAAGATACTTGGTTGTCAAAAAATGAAAAGTGTTTTACATACATGACCAAAATTGAAATCATTCCTTAAATTTATTGTCTTTAACATTATCACCAAATCATATTTTCAAGATTTTGAAATCATTTAGAATTTGTTAAAAAAAAATGATTTATTTTGTTTTAATTTAAAATTAAAAAAATACATACATACTAAAGTGTTTGTTTTAATAAGTTCTTGTTCGGACTCTTTGATTTCCTTTTTAATTTGGTACGATTCTACATATTAATATATAGTTATCGATGTCAAGCACTGTGTTGAACAATGAAAACAAAAATCAAATGATAATTATGATTAACCAACAAATATATTTTTTGATTAGATATTATGTAAATTTATATAATTGTCGATTCTTAATATAATATGCATGTTGTTACTATCATCTATAGACTATAAACTAAGTAGAACATGATGAAGGAATGAAGATCTTTGATGAACACTTTCCTCAAATTGGTTAGCCGATATCCATTATAACAGCTCTAATTAGATCTATTGGTTGTGGAATAAAGTTATAAACTTATGAATTTTATGATCTAACCTGTTTAAATGCTCATACATTATGGCATTTTGAGGGAATTTTTGGAATTCAAGATTTAATAATATAATGTACGTCGACTGAAAGAGAGGACCATGATCAGCAAGAATCTTCTATCGCAAATTATATTATATTATACTAGCAGTATACCCGCGCGTTGCGCGTATTATTATATAACAAAATCATTTTAATATAGTGGCAGTACACCCGTGTATTACACGAATTTTTGTATTTTTAGTTAAATTATAATTTTAATTATTATACTAAAAGATTGTGTATATATTTTGAACTATGATCTTTTATGAAAAGGAAATCAAGTTTTAATTATTTGTAAACATTGTAATTAATTAATATATTCTTTTTGACAATGTATATAATTAATAATTTTTTTAACATGAAAATGAATACATTTAATAAGCATGTGAAACAAAAATAATGTCGTTTATTATATCTATTATACTTTATATAATTTATCTCATATAGCATTTATAAAATCATATAACATTTTATATACTTTATCTCATATTTTATTTGTTGTTATACACTTATATTGAAGATTTTATCAGATTTTTAGATATTCTCCTTCATTTCTTCCTCTCCAACTAATTCTCCTCTTCTCCTTCATTTCTTCCTCTCCAACTATTCCTTTTTACATATTAATAATACACACTATTTATTACAATTTGTGGTTTTTTTTAGTTGATATGTAGATGATGGAGTGAGAGTCGCCAACTTGGATTGTGAGGGATGTGCTGCGAAGCATTGAAAAACTCTCTATTCAGCCTCAAGTATATGAGTTCAAGTTACCAAAATGAAACAAAATTTATTTTTGTTTAATGTTGCAACTTGCATCTCTAATTTTTCTTCTTATTTTGACATTTTGAGGCCCCACAAATTTTCTTCTTATTTTCAGCTTAATGCTCATCTCCATTATTTATTTTCTTGCTCAATTGCTCAATTGTTCAATGTGTATTCTAATCAACCACTTAAAACTTATATAGTACAATGGCTTGGAGAGAAAGCCTCATTCAAATGACTTGAAGAGGAAACTTGAATCAAAATTATTTAGAAAATCAAAATGAAATTAAAAAAAAAAGAAATTATTTACACAATCAGTATTATGATGTGACATTTTTGAGCGGGAAAGTGGCAATCCTGAAATTATTTCTAACTTTCCTGCTATTAGTATAGTATTAGCAGTGTACCCGCGCGTTACGCGTCTTGCAATATAATTCAATTACTTTAATATAGTACAATTTTAATCATAATTACATAATATATGAGCATCATATATATATTTATATATATACACACTGTTGAATACCACTATTTATAATAGTACAATATAAAGCCGTATATGTCTGATTTTATATTTCAATCATTATTGTTTGGAATTTTACGTATATGTCTATTGATCATGGAATAGTTGTTTCACCGATTGTTTTATAAAACCGTACAATATTTAGAATGTCAAATTACTAATTATGAGACCAAATTCCTTCGCACTATACTTAATTAGCTCTTTTTTATTTTTTCAATTGTTGGGCTTGTTGTGAATTTTCAAAAGTTAATTGTGCTCTTACAGAAGAATCATCCAAAAGCTCTTAGGAAACCCAATAAATACTTGACTTTTATTCTCAATTATTTGAATTGGTAGGGTTTTTTTTCATTTTTCCAGGGTAATCAAAATGAAAATTCATGAATATACAGATAATTGAGGTATGTACCTTGATTGATATAACTCAAATTTTTATATGGATGAATCCATCCCAACCATAAACTCCTAACAATTGATATTGGGAAGGTACAAAAACTTCATCATATATCAGAGAAGAAAAAAATAAGAGGAAAAAAAGGAGAACTAAAATTTATAACGATGAAAATTTAGAAGACCATCTCACATATGTGAAAGTATTTTTGTTGAAACAACCACACACATCTTTACTTATATAATCAAATGGCTTGTAGGGAAAACCTGATTCAAGAGTCTTGGAGAGAAAAACAATCCAATAGCTTGTAGGAGAAACCTAATTTAAGATCCTTGGAGAAAAAGACAATCTAATGGCTTTTAGGGTAAGCTTGATTTAAGAGACTTGGAGAGAAAGATAGATTAAAAATTATTGAGTCATGAAACATTAAAAGAAAAAAAAATATTTACACAGTCAGCATTGTGATGTGACATTTTTGAGCGGGAAAATGGCATTTCAGTAAATTTTTCCAACTTACCTGCTATTAGTATAGTACTAGCAGTCCACCCGCGCGATGCGCGGTTTATTATTTATTGTGTTAATATTTAACAATTTGTAATAATATAATGAAGTTGTATAAACTAGCAGATTATTTATAACATCTTTTATTATTTTAATTTAAAACATGTACCATATACAAATGATTTTTCATATTATTCATGTGTGTTGCACGAATTATCATATAACTTTAATAATTGTAATTGTTAATTTTATTTTTTAACATTTTTATTTTATTTGTTGATTTATATTTCCGTCAAATTGAAATTATTATATACAATAATATTTCCTTCAATCATAATAATTAATCTTTCCTTTTATATTTTTTATAATTTATATATTTCACTCTCATACTTGAATCATCATATATATATAGTTTTCTTACGTCATTTCTTCATGTCTCTCTCACAAAATTATTTGTTCAATTTGTGTTTAGTGTACAAAGACAATTTGGTGGGATCTCTTTACATGAAGATATGATATAATAAGATTTGAAAGAACTTTTTGTACCTTTGAATGTTTAGCAAATCTTGTATTCTTTCATTTTTTTTAGCTTTATATAGATTTGAGAAATCATAATAATTACGATTTTTTATTGTTCTTTTTTTCTTTAGACAATAAGATCTAGAAGAATTTTTATATCTTTGAATGTTTAGCAAATCTTGTATTCTTTTTTTTTTTTTTAGTTTTATATAGATTTGAGAAATAATTATATTTACTGTTTTTTCTTGTTTTTTTTTTCTTCATTCTTTGTATATCTTGTTTTTTGTTTTTCATTCTTTGTATATCTTATTTTTTATTTTTCATTCTCTATGCATCTATCTGTTGTTGAGAAATCACCATTTTTTTTTTTCCATTTTTTAGTTTTACATATATTTGAAAAATCAATGTAACTCTCATTTTCATCTCTTAACTTTATATAGATTATAATTTTACATAAATTTGAGAAATCATTGTAACTCTCTCTTCATCTCTTAATTTTATATAGATTATAGAATAGCTTCTTGAGCAAGATTAATATTATTTATTTATTTATTAAAGAATAGCTTATCAAGTAAGATATATTTTTTTTTTTATTAAATAATAGCTTATCAAGTAAGATTTACAATTTTATTATTTTTTTATTTTTATTGACATGACATTTTTAGGCCGGAAAGTGACAATCTTGTAATTTTTGTCAACTTTCCTGCTTTAATATAAGTATAGATAGATAGATTATATTATATTATATTATATATAATAAATTTGGTCCGCAATTGCACAACTACTATGAAATCAGAATCTTTTATTACAAATTATAATATATATAAAATTAATTTGGTCCACAATTGCGCAGCTACTATAAAATCAAAATTTATTAATGCAAATTATAATATAATATATACATAATTAATTTGGTCCGCAGTAACACAACTACTATGAAATCAGTATCTTTTATTATAATATATAAACACACATATAACATTTCATCTTTAAAATAAATACGTTGCTGCCAATACATCCAGGTATTGGATAATGCAATGTAATTTGTAATAAAAGAAGATGTAGGGACAAAAATTTGTAGATGGTAAATTTAGTATACTCTCTGTTTGGCAAAAACTTGTAGGGTTTTTTTTTTAAATACTTTTGAATTACATTTTTTTATTTTTAGAGTTATTTTTTTTAGTTTTCTTTTAAAATAAAGTTGTCAATTTTTTTTCCTTCATTTTTTTTGTGTTTGAAAAAGGCTTATAAGTAGCAGTTTCTATCTATTAAACACACATACGTTTTTTTTACATATATATTACATTTAATTAATTTCATTAAGTGTATGTTCACAAGACCAATTGGTGACACAACTTAGTCTTCTTTAATTAATTTCTGTTCATACTTTAATTGTATCTGCATTAAGAATGTGTTAATAATGTTTGACCAAATTGATTTGAATGATAGTATTTTCAGTATAGTCTAAGCTGATTAAACAAAACTAAAATAGGATTGTTCTCTAGGTCACAACAAGGTAGCCTTCTTTTATACTAGAGTTAATTGTTATTGAATAATTTTACTGAGTTGAGAAAGAAAAAAATCAGTAATTAATAGGCACAATATAATGATTAATGATTCAACCTCCAAAAATAATAGGATTGCATCGATCACACAGTGATCTCTCTCTCTCTCTCTCTCTCTCTCCGAGTGTGTGTTGGAGAAGACATCAGCATGACATGTCTTGTTTGATACATATTTATCTCACCTTAAAAACCCCGATGCCCCACTCTCGTAAGCTGAAAGCTCCAGTATGGGAGAAGACATCAGCATGACACATAATTTGTTGGGTACATATTTAAAGTTGTCATCATCTCTTCCTCTATTTATACAACCTCCATGAACCCCTCATAACACACACAGATATAGTAATACTAAAAGCATGTCTCCTCCTACCACCACAAGATGGTGCCCCACACCAGAACAGCTGATGATACTGGAGGAACTGTACAGAAGAGGGCTCAGGACCCCCAACGCCTCCCAGATACAGCGAATCACCGCCCACCTCGCCTTCTACGGTAAGATCCAGGGCAAAAACGTCTTTTACTGGTTCCAGAATCACAAGGCCCGCGACAGGCAGAAACTCCGCAAGAAACTCGCCAAGCAACTGCACCAACAGCACCAACACCTACTGCACCATCACCACCTCTACCATACCCTCCATTTCCAGCCCCCTTCTCCACCCTTCCATCAACTCTCCAGTTACTTCTCCACTACTCATAACCTTATTCCTCAGGTAACTAACTATATACTTTTTTTTTTTTTTCCAAATTTTAAATATCCTTGTAAATATCTCATCCACCCAAGATGAGACGAGACTAATTTATAACAAAAGAAAAACATAATCATTTGCATGCTCATTTGAAGGGGACCATATATGGTACCTAGTAGTACTAATCTGGAAAGCAAACAAGAAAAATGAAAAGAAATAGTAACTTTCTTCATTTCAAAAGAAAAATAAAAAAAATCAGGCCAGGTTCTGTAGTATATGTATATAAAAAACAATCCCCACCATTTCTGTAACTAGTCAGTACAATATGTAAGCTTTTTACATGTATCAAAAGAGTTAATTTCAACTGATTCATGACCCCTCCTTGACTTTGTTTTATTAATCTTTTTTTATTGAAATTAAAGGGGAGCAGCAGTAGTGGAGTTAGTGAGGCATGGAGGGGAGATGAAAGGTCGATGAAATCATACGGTCACGATTCAATGGTGGTTATGGAGGTGGGTCCCAGCAGAAGGAAGCCTCTTGAAACCCTAGAACTCTTCCCACTGAGATCTGATTCAAGCAACACCACCAGTACTGCAAATAATGAAGAAGAAGAAGAAGATCATAATCAAGAAAGCAAGCACCACCAGTTATTTGGATGAGACAGTGCTGATAAAATAAATGCATGCATAGTGATAGGGTGTGTCTCCCCTCGTCTGGTTTCTCTCTCTAGACTAGACCATGTGTTGTAGTAGTGGTTTGTGGAGGTAGGCTAGATAAGACATAAGGTCCTTATATCTTAGTTTTCTGTGCTAATTTGTGTTTTTCTGTTATGTGTCTGTAGAGCTACGAAATATGCTCAACTGTCCAATAGTTTCAGCAAAGAGTTCCTCCTCTTTACTGCTGGCTACTACAGTCAATCTTCTGTTTCCCAGTTCTGCTTGTACTTTTTACCACTCTCTATTTCCCCAATCAGAATCTTTTCTTTTTCTACTTTCCTCTTTTTTTTTCTACCTTTTTCTTTATATCCTCCTATTTTAATCATTCGGATGTTTCATCTTGAATTTCATGTGTTTATTGTAGGTTACTTCAATCAGTGATACCATTAACATAAAATCTCAATTTTTAGTCATCATGTAACTTAGGTCTTGCCTATTTCTTTTTATCTTCATCTTACTTATTTCAGTTTTTTGGTCCAATTATGATTGTAGTGTCAATTTCTGCTTGTGTACTAGACGTCTGAATTGAAAACCCATATCAACAATTCCGATGTCCATTTTGGCGAAAATCAAATTCAGACCAAAATTGGATGAAAACTGGAAAGGGTGATAATTAGAGGATCAAAATTAAAATACGTAAAATTGATGGTAAAAAAATGGACATGAATATGTCAGCTGGTGGACAAAAAATATAATTATCTCTATTTTTAATACATGTGGTGAGTGGTGATTATTTTGAAATATAAAAAAAACATATATTGGAATAGAGGATGTGGTTTGATTTTGTACACTATATATTTGAAGTTACTTACAATATATCTATTATTAATTTACACACAGTCAAACATAATGTATGTTTCAAATGGTAAACTGCAAACAAATAAAAATGTGGAGTTTAATTTGATGATGAGTAAAATGTAAAAAAACCTTTTGTATGACTGGTGTGGTCATTTTCACACAAGTTTTATTTTTGGATCCAATAAATTAATATAAGTGATAAAGCTGGCATGGACAGTGAGATATAATATATGTGTCCTTTTCTGCATAGACCTGGAGAAAATCAGTATAGAGGAAAGGGAAAATCAATGTGAAGCTAGCTCTGCATGCATGCATCACACTCACCATGCAATTAAAACACAAGCAAATTAAACTGAGATGTCAGTAATGAAAAAATAAAACAAGAATATAATACTATATATTGTCAAGATTTTGGAACATTTTCCGAAAACCAGAGTCTACTTGAATGGCTACTGATTAGATTCTTGGGTTTTGCTTTTGACAAATTGGATTGGACTCCACACAACAGAGGTTATAGGGTTAAGTCATATATTGTGGGATCACTCAATCTTTGACTTTCATGCATGTTATAACATCAATCTTTCTTATCCATGCACTTAATTAATTCCCAATTTTAGTGGGCGTTTTCCCAAAAAAGAAAGTATTTATTTTAAAGAAGTGATTAACAGTAGTTAGTGATAGTAAAGAAAATTGCAAAAATAGTGAACGCTGACAAATAATTTTAAAAACTAAAAAAAAAAAAAACCTTGCAATATATAGCAGAGCTTTTTTTTAAAGAAAATTTAAGGTTTTCTCATGAAATGATTTTGCATGCATTCAAAGCACGAGTGATTTTTAGTTTTTTTTTTTTTTTTTTCTGTTTTATCGATCTTAGTTCTAGCTAGTTCAAATGATTCTTGGATTTATAATTTTCATTATTTATGTTTGGATGTCTTAATAATTACTAATTCTATGCCAATGATTGATTTGAAATAATTAAAATCGAATAAATTGGACGGTGTGAATGAAGCTCTTTAGGTGGTGATGATTTAAAACATTTGTACTACTGTCATGCTTTGCTGCAACTAAATTTTACAACTGTACTTATGTACTTATGTTCGTTTCTTGACCATCCAATCAGGATTTTGGATAGACTAATCTGAAATTCTCCTCTTCTTCCAGCTTTGAAAATTGAATTTTATAATATTATCTCAACCCTATACCATAACTACTATACCTTTATCAACTTTTTTTCACAATCACATGCATCAAATCATTCCCATCACAATAAAATTATATTACACCTATCAATCAAATTATAAACTGAGATCATTTACTTTTTCAAGATTTCATAGTTATATAATTTTCCCAACCCACCTAAAGCCTCACGTGCTTTGCTGCTTATCATACAGTTCATATATTTTTTTCCATTTGGTTTTTCATGTGTGTATCAATGTATTTAATACATAATGTGTTAATGAGTCATGTCATTTGATATACATGGTGTGTGCTGATTATTTTGAAATAGAAAATCAAAGATTGGATGAAATAGAGAAGATTTTGTGTGTGCTTATGAGATGCTAATTCCATAGTAACCTGTGTTTACCAAAAGAAAAAAAAAATAGATATTGTTATAGAGTTGATGAATTTGAATTTTGAAACAACTGAATATATCCTTCGCTTTTTATGTTTAGTCAAAGAATTGTTGTTTTTTTTCAGTAAAGTCAAAGAAGTAATTAAATGTGTACTCTTCAATCACTGACAAAATTCCTTGATCTTGCTCCAGAATTAATTATTTTGAGCTTCATATTCTCAAATCAATTTATCATTGTGGCCACGCAAAAGTACCACTCTAGCTAGTTCATCTAATTAACAAACTTATTATTTATTGAGCACACCAGATTTTTATATGCATAGCGTACAGTAATTAATAATCATAAAATATGGTGCTGAAGTATGAAATGAATAGAAGATTCCTACTAAGTTTTAAGAACCATCAAGAAAAATTAAGAGGTTAACTAAATTTAAATTTAATAATTTTTTAGCTTTCTTATATTATTTTTTATTAAAATTGTAATGCTTTAGGCCCATTGGTTGGGGCCAACAGTGAAACGATTATATAGTGTGTTCTGCTAGCAATTATTTCACATACGTTATTGTCTCCTAAAAATAGTTAACCTACATTGTTGTGTCTTATTATTATTATTTTTTTAAGAAAGTTGCTTGGTTCAAAAAAGAAAGTTACTATAAGTTGTTAACTATGGTCAAGTTTATGGAATATTAAAATATGTGGACAGTAACAGAAAAGAAAATGGAAATAAGGTTTGCACTCATGGGTCGGGTCCAACCCAACCCATCATGAATTGGGTTAGTCTTGGGCTTGTTGGACTCTACCCAAATACGATTATCTATTTAGTCGTAGATGGGCCAGAAAGTCAGGCCCATTAGTTAGGTATGTTTCGATTGAGAAATTTCTTTTTCAATCAAGCCCAATAGAGTCCATACATTAATATTGCTGCACGACTCGATTGAAAAAAAAAAAAAATCAAACCTGTTTTAATTTTAACGTACACCATGACCAATTAATTTCCAAATAAAAAGCAAGTACAATTTTTTCCCAAAAAAGACAGGATTTTTGCATGAAGTAATTAACTAAAAATTTGACCAGAAACACTGCCTTTGTCTTATAAATACAACCCAAATTAAATCATCAAAATTTCATTCATGGAAAACAAAAGAACAAAGGGTCGTCAAAAAATAGCAATAGAAAAAATCGAAAAAGAAAATGATTGTTTCGCAACGTTCTCAAAACGACGAATGGGATTATTCAAAAAAGCCAGTGAGCTGTGCACCTTGTGCAACGTGGATATGGGCGTTTTCGTCTTTTCACCCACAGGCAAGCCCTTCTCCTTCTTCCACCCATCAATGGAGTCTATCATAACCCGGTTTCACGACCCGGATCACCGACCCGACGACCCGTCTCGTCTTCTCGAGGCTTACACCAGAACTAGGATTCTTCAGCTCAACGGAATGATCGAGACGGTTCATGAGCAGTTGGAGGCTGAAAAGGAGAGAGAGAAGCAGTTTGATGATCTGGAGCTTCGAAGATGGCGGGATGAGCCTATTGGAGAGATGGAGAGGGTGCAGGTGGACCAGCTCACAGGATTGCTCCACTATCTGCAATCTCACATAACCACCCATCTTCGCAAGAGAGATAATTTTTGAAATATAAGATGAAGCTCATATTAGGATAAAGGATCTCGTTTCAATTGGAAGAAGCTTATGAAACTTAAATTAAGTAAATTGGTTTTTTAATAGTTTTCTGAACGTGTCATTATTTGGTGTATGTAATACTGGTATTAACCATACATACCCCGGTTTTTATAGTATTATTAACGTTTAGATAATTGTTTTTAAGTTCAATTTGGTGGTATGATTTTGTACTACTTTATGTGTAACTTTTTTGTTTTGCTATTGATGAATTGGTACATTTTTTATATATCAATTAATTTTTATAATTATATCCCTACTATAATTAAGGGTTTAGTTTTAATGAAAAAGTTATGAACTAAAACTATTTCACGAATTGTACTCAATCTAAACTTTTTTCACACTGTTCTATGTTATTTGTAACCTTAGCACAAGGCTCTATTGGATCTATATTTTAATCTTGTAATTAACGAGTTGTAGTATAAGCTTTTTTTTTAGATTGGTTTATCACATTTTTAACAAAAACTAAAGTCGTATAAGTATTATTTGTTGGATCTATATTACATTGATGATTCGACCTTTTAACTATACGGTTTTATATTCAAAATACACATATCTGATATACTTAACGAATTATTTTACATATGAACATAAACAACTAGTTCACCAACACAACCAATTAAATTGCTATTGTTTAATTTAATCATGTAGAAGTTTATTGTGGACATGTTTAATGGAACAAACAATGCTTTGTTGAACCAGAGAGCTCAAACTAAAAAGTAAAATTAAGGGCCCAAAATGTAATTTTGCTAAACATTTGGGGTAAAGTGCAACATGACTTTTTATTTTTCCAACTTGGGTAAAATTGCATGCCCAAACAACCCGAAACCTGAAACCCGACCCGGCCCGCACAGGGCCTTCTTTTAATCTTGTCTCCGTTCCCTCGCCAAATTGAGCCATGTCACGTCGATCCAACGGCTCACACTCGTCGTCTTCTTCTTCCTCTTTCACCCAAGTCCAAGTGTTGTACTACACACACACACCCTCTCTCTCACACACGACGCGATATAACCGTCTGGTTAACTTTTTTCCCCTTTCCTATATCTGTTGCTAGGGTTTCCACTCCATTCGCGATCGTTCTCTAAATTCCTTTCTGCGTTCTGCCGATTTCGTCTTGTCTCGTCCAACAAATTCAGGTGCGTTTTGATCTCATCTCGCGAAGCGTATTCACTCTGTGTTTGATTTATGATTTTTTTTATGCTCATTGATTTGATTTTCTTCTTCGGTGGGTTTTTAATCCGGTTTATGTTTCGCCGTGTTATGTAATCTGGGGATATTTGTTTGATTAGGCGTGTTTGAATTAGGTTGAGAGAATATTGTGCGTGGGAATTGGTTTCTACGAGAGACGTTTTTTGTTGTCTATGTTTGTGCCTTCTTAAGTCTTTGAGTTCGGGCGGCTATTTTCTGTATCTTTTTGTTTTCGGTTGGAATTGAGGGTTTTTCACTTTTAAAATATGTGATGTATTCTTCTTATTCTAGGGTTTTGAATTGAGGTGGAGTTATTTCTGGAATTTGGGGGTGTGTTGTTCGAGGTAATGTTACTGTTGAATGGCGATTGAGAAGAATAGCTTTAAAGTAGCTCGTTTTGACCTGGAGTTTCAATCCCCTCACAGTAGGGATACACCTATGTCCAGTGATGATGATGAAGATTTCCAGCGGAATCCATCTACCTCTGCTGTTGAATCTGATGATGATGATGATGAATTTGATGACTGTGATTCAGGAGCGGGTTCTGATGACTTCGATTTATTGGAGTTAGGCGAAACAGGTGAGGAGTTTTGCCAGGTTGGAGATCAGACATGCAGTATTCCCTATGAATTGTATGATCTTCCAGGGTTAAAAGATGTGCTTTCCATGGATGTATGGAATGAAGTTCTAACTGAAGACGAAAGATTTGCTCTTTCCAAATATTTACCTGATTTGGACCAAGAGAATTTTGTATGCACACTGAAAGAGCTTTTTTCTGGTGATAACTTACATTTTGGGAGCCCTATCGATAAGTTGTTTGACATGTTGAAGGGTGGGTTGTGTGAGCCAAGGGTGGCACTTTATAGGAAGGGTTTGAATTTTTTCCAGAGAAGACAGCATTATCATAATTTGCAGAAACATCACGATTCTATAGTTAACAATCTCTGTCAGATAAGGGATGCGTGGCTGAATTGCAAGGGGTATAGTATTGAGGAGAAGCTCCGTGTGTTGAACATCATGAGGAGTCAGAAGAGTTTGATGAATGAGAACATGGAAGAGTTTGGAAGCGAGTCATCCGACAGAGAGGAGTCAGGTGATGGTTTGTGGGACAAAAAGCTGAAGGATCCGAAGTATGGTCAGAAGACAGGTCGGTATTTGGGGCACAACATGGGTCCGGTCTCAGATATTTCTTCTCGTGGCCGTAAAACCAAAACCACTGTTGAGTCTGCAAAGTTTGGGAAACGGAATCCCAGAGGAACTTTGAAGTTGGCTGGATCTAAATCAACTTCAGTTAAAGAGTTATCAGAGCCCTTTCCTTCAACTCACCCTGGAGTTGAAATGATGTCAGGGCGCTATGGCCTGGGACTTACTGTTTCTCAGTTTAATAGAGACTCAGGATACGATAAAAATGAACAGAATTTAGAGGATGATGATGAGGCAGAAACAATGGTTGAAGTGGCTGTGCATAGAGATCGGAGTTTCCGTCGGGTTGGGGCAAATGATAAGCCTGCTGCTTCCAAATGGAAGAAGCATGAAGACCCAAGAGCTGAGAAGGACTTAGATAGTCTAATGAACATTCCTATATCAGGTAGGAACAATTTACACGCTCTTGGAAGGAATAAAGCTATTAATAAGTTGTCTGATATCAAGGTGTTAACCGCTAAGCCTCCTAATGCACGAAACATATATGATGGTGGGAAAAAGATGAAGTACTCAGAGAATCTTCAGCTATTCTCTGCTGACAGTCAGATGAAAGTTGGTAGGGGTCAGAAGTCAAATCCATCCTTGAAAGGAAGTCAAAGAGAGCTTTTAGATGCAAATGATCCAGCATGGCTTAGTAAACATGGCGGGCTGTTCCCTGCTGATATATCAAGTAAACGTAATGATTTCAATGCCAAAAATAAAAAGGGGAAGATGATTAGGCAGGCCATTGATCTCAATGCAAATGATAAATTACTGCAAACAGAGTATGGAGCCAGGCCTTTTCCTGATAAAATTCAGGCAAGTTCTTTGAATGGAAGAAGAGATGGTGCGGGAAACAGAGGTATCAGGGCATTTTCTAGAGATGAAGACACAGAATCAGATTCATCGGAACATATGGATGAGGATGACGATGACAATCCTTTGATGAGAAGCAAGTGGGCTTTTCCTGGTGGTGTGCCAGATCTGAAATATGGCCATGATATGAAGAGGGCTGAGTTTTTAGAGAGAGATAAGAAAGACAGTTACTTGACCATTGACGGATCGTCACACTCCATCCGAAGGATGGAGGATTATAGCCCGAATCTTGATATTATGGGATCAGAACACAAGGGTAAGATGCATGATGTTGGGTACCTTAATATTTTGCCCACTAAAGATAAGGATAAAAACTATTTTCCAGGAGTAATTGGTGATGATGATCGGCAGCAATTCTACCATATGGGTAGAAATGGCCATGTAGAAGGGAACCATGGTGGCAGTTCCCATATGCCATCAGTTAAATCCTCCCTTACCCTAGGAAGAAGGCGGAAAGGTGAAGTTCCCCTTGATCTTGGTCTCCTTCAGTCTGATCATATGCATGATAATAACGACTTGTTTTGGACACGACCATTGGCAGGAGCTAATGGAATTCCTTTCAAGTTGGGGAAGAAAGGCCAGATGGTTGACCTGTTTTCTGGCCCTCATCCTGAAATGCCCGATGCATCATTGATGGGTTGCAACTCTCTTTCGAAAAAGCGGAAAGCAAAGGAGGACTCGGCCCACATGGAACTGCCAGATAATAAGCATTTCCTTCATGTTGAGTCTGAGCTGCAGTTAGATGATGTGACTTCTTCAAGGAAAAGTCGAAAAAACATGTTGGAGGATGCTTCTGATGATATAGAGAATGGAGTTTCTCAGCCACTTGTTATGGAAATGGAATTGGAAGATGTTGAGGCAGAAACTAAACGACAGAAAAAGTCATTTCCTTTAATTACACCTACTCTTCACAGTGGCTTCTCATTCTCCATTATTCATCTTCTTTCAGCTGTTCGTATGGCAATGATTACTCTGCTTCCAGAGGATTCCTCAGAGGCTGTAAAAGATCTGGATAAGAATGATGCTGAACCAGAGGTCAAGGAGGAAAAAAACAGCCAGCAGGAAGATACCAATGTTAATTCAAACATGGGAGTCAACAATTTGGTGCCTTCTGCTCAAACAAATGTCCCTTCCCTCACTGTTCAGGAAGTTGTCAGCCGTGTTAGATCGAATCCAGGTGATCCCTGTATTCTTGAAACACAGGAACCTCTTCAGGATTTGGTTAGAGGTGTTCTAAAAATATTTTCATCGAGAACTGCACCTCTTGGAGCAAAAGGGTGGAAATCACTTGTTGTCTATCAAAAGTCTTCAAAAAGTTGGTCATGGATTGGTCCTGTGTCTCATAATTCGTCTGACTTTGATGCTGTTGAAGAGGTGACCACTCCAGATGCTTGGGGCCTTCCTCATAAAATGCTCGTCAAGTTAGTGGACTCCTTTGCTAATTGGCTGAAAAATAGTCAGGAAACACTTCAGCAATTAGGAAGTCTTCCCGCCCCGCCTTTGACACTGATGCAAATCAATCTTGATGAGAAAGAAAGGTTCAAGGACCTGAGAGCTCAGAAGAGTTTGAATACAATCAGCCCAAGCTCTGAAGAAGTAAAAGCATATTTCCAGAAGGAAGAAGTCCTTAGATATCTAATACCAGACAGGGCTTTTTCGTACACAGCTGTTGATGGTAAAAAATCAATTGTTGCACCTTTGAGGAGGTGTGGGGGCAAGCCAACATCAAAGGCTCGAGATCATTTTATGTTGAAACGCGATAGACCACCTCATGTTACAATCCTTTGTCTTGTGAGAGATGCAGCAGCTAGATTGCCTGGAAGTATTGGAACAAGAGCAGATGTATGTACTTTAATCAGAGACTCACAGTATATTGTGGAAGATGTCTCTGATGCACAGGTCAATCAAGTGGTTAGCGGAGCATTGGATCGTCTGCATTATGAGCGTGATCCTTGTGTGCAATTTGATGGGGAGAGGAAATTGTGGGTTTATTTACATAGAGAAAGAGAAGAAGAAGATTTTGAGGATGATGGGACTTCATCCACCAAGAAATGGAGAAGACAAAAGAAAGAAGCTACCGAACCATCTGAACCTGAGGATGTTACTGTTGCTTATCCTGGATCTGTGGGGCAATCAGGGTTTGATTTAGTTTCTGATCTCAATGTTGAGACATTAAATGCAGATGATGATAAAAGATCAGAGCCTGATTATCACAACGGTAATGATCATATGGAGGATAATGCTGAAACAAGTCATGGTTCTGATAGTATGCATCCTGGTCCTACTCCGGCGATATGGAATGGCCTTGGTATGAAATCTACAGAAGAAAATAGGTTGCTCTGCCAAGAGAATTCAACCAACGAAGATTTTGATGAGGACGCGTTTGGTGGGGAGCCACCTGCATGATCGCTAAACATGAGCTCTCCATCATTAGCAATAAGGTAACTTTGTGTAATTTAGAATGCTTAGTGCATTGTCTAGATTGTTTGCTATCGTTTGATTTCTTCAACAAATATTGATAATAATTCTCTTATTCAGCATGTCAACATCATTCTCCGTGTGATAATATTCATGGTAGGCTGAATGGGCTCTCACTTGTAGTATCTTTTAGAGGGAACACAAAGTACCTGTTGTTTGCACTTCTATGATAAAAATCTCTAGGGCATTGTTCAGTGACTGATACCTTCTTGTAAATTGTTCAAAGATGTACTGATCTTTTCTTCCCCCACCCCACCCCTGGCTGTATCCACTTATTAGTAGCATGCTGGTGATGGTTGTCTTGAAATCCATTTGTCCTAATCATACCAAGTGATGGTCAGAGATGAACATGCTCTCAAGCTTATCAATGAAAATGGAAACCCTAAGGTGCTAATTATCTGTGAAAAAACACTTCAGAGAGTGTCCCCATTGCTTTTAATTGAGCTTGAATGGTTTATAAAACCATAGTTAATATTAGAGTGTTTCTGTTTGTTTTGAAAAAAAATTCACCTGTTATGGAGTTTGGCAAATTCAGTGGATCTTTGAACAAGTATTGCATATCTTGCAGCCTGCAGGTGAGGAGGTCAACATAAATCCATGGTGAGGGCATGTTTGCCATTTTTTTGGGGGGGGGTAGTTCACACAAGCTGGGCATGTGAATTTAGTACTTAATTCAATAATACTGAAAATGTTTAATTCAACGAAATTGTTCGGCCAGGTGCATAGTATCAAATTTAGTACATATTTGGTGCATAGTTTCCTTTTATTTTTCTTTAACAAATTTGTCTCTGCTGGTGATCTGTGTATTATATTTGTCCACAAACTTAATCCGGTATTTTAATCCAAATTGCAAATATCTCTAATGAAATTTTGATACGTTTGGTATTAATTGGAGTCCATTAATACTTTCTGGAATATGTAAACAATGAAATTTTACTTTTTCATATATTACTAAACTAATATAAGTCCTGTGCGATGCACGGACATATAAATTTCATTATTTATATATTTTAATATGAATTTCATTATTTATATATTTTAATATGAAAATGTTGAACACGAAAAATAATAAAAAAATTATTTATATATTTTAATATGAAAATGTTGAACACGAAAAATAATAAAAAAATTTGGAGAATTTCAATCTGATTTATTACTTGAGTGACTCACGACCATAAAATCTAAATATTTTGAGTGTGATGTGAAAATTTTAATTTACAAAAAAAAATAAGTTCTCATAATATTTTAATCTTATTTGGTATATCCGTGTTCGTGTGATGTATGGACAAATAAATTTGAAGTGTTAGTAATTTTTTGATGTAAAAATGTTGTTCATGAAAAATAATATAATTTTTTAAAGTTATTTCAATTTAATCTACTACCCATATAATTTACAAATTTATATATTTTTTATTTTCATCATACGTTGTCGTTACTTATTGGCCTGAAACAAACTTATGCAAATTTATGTTCAATAACTTATTCATAATGAGTATAAAATGATGTTATTATTGTGCATTATAATTAAGTTTTGATAAAATTTCAACCTCATTGGTATTTGTGTGATGTAGTGAATAAATTTCATGTGTTAGTAATTTTTTGATATAAAAACGATGATCATGAAAAATCATATAGCTCTTCAAAATTATTTCAATTTAATCTACTACTCATATAATTCATCTAAATATTTATTATTTTCATCATATGTTGTTTGACTATTTTATTAATTGTTTTTGTCACAATTGGCTTGAAAAATACTTGTGTAAATATATGTTCAATAACTTATTTATAATGAGCTTAAAATATTGATATTATTGTATATTAATCCAAAATAAAATTTCTAATTTCAACATACCATCAAAAATTCTGTATAATTAAATTTTTTAGATGTCTTAAAATCATAATTTATCTATTAAAAAAATCATATTGGATGGTAAACATTTCAAACTCTAATAAATGTAAAACCATGAAACTATATTACAACATGAATTAAAGATATTTTATCATTGTTCTATGAACTTCATGCTACCATAATAATGAAATTTCAGATTTGTATTTACTTTTTAATCAAGGAGGAAACATTATTTATTCTTACAACAACAAAAAAATGATAAATTTTTTCACTAAATTTTTTGTCGATATATAAAATGATTTAGATTAAGGTACAATTTTTATTCGCAACTTTTCATGACATAATATTATTACCTTATATACACAAATCATACTAACTTTATAATATATCAAATAGGATCATATTTTTTTCCTCAATTTTCGTATATATACAAAATGATTTTCATAGCATGAATATACATAAATTATGAAAAACTAAATATTTACAATTTATAAATTTATAAAATAATAAATATTTGTATTTCTGCTTTAAAAATTATAAATGAGATTAGTTGGTTTTTATATAGATGACAATGAAATTTCACAATAAAAAATTCAAAGTATTTAAAATATATATGTAAAAATGTTTCATCTACCTATTATCACTCTTATAAATAGCATCGACTATCTATTCTTCAATATTTATAATGAAGATATATTTATATTATTCAAGCGAAATAGAAAATATTTTTTATTAATTTTTATAAGTATAAGTATAAATGATATATTTTTATATCATTTTTTTATAAATGATATTGTTTATACTTAATTTGTAGATTTTAATAAAAAGTATATAAATTCATAAATTTTATACTTTCTAAATGTTACTATGTACAACAATATATCATATGTATATTTCTTTATTATATTCAAGATACATTACAAATCTTTATGATTTTTAATAAGAATTAATATAGCATAATAAAATAAAATTATGTAAACATTATGTTATATTATTACATTGTTACATAGAAGATATATAAAATTAGAGTATTGTATACGATATACTTTTCAAACAAAATTGTGTGATTTTTATTATAATTTTACAATACATATTTTGAATATAGTAAATAGAAATAGTTAATTTACATTGTGTTGTATATGTTGATTAGCTTGATTAATAACTCACTTCTTGGTCTTCAACCCCCTTAGTCACTATGAACGTCCTCGATCAATGCAATGTTATATAGTTATTGAGGTGGTATATGCGTGTGTGGGTACAACATTAGAGATAAAAAAAAATTACTTTGATGATCTATAGTTCTTGAAATCCGTCATTATGTTATTTTAATTTATTCAACAAACATATCTTTAATCTTGATTATATCAATAATTAAAAAATTATTAGATGAGATCATATTAACATTCATATATCATATATAGATAATAATTTTCAAGATTTTGTCAATATTATAAATGATAATATATAAATCATGTTTAATACAATAATATTAATAATTTATAATTTATAAATTATAAAATAATATGTATTTCTATTTTTGAGAGGTAGAAATGAGCGGGAAAATTTTAGCATTTATATTTTGAGGGGTAATTGTTATTATATATATAGATATAGATTATCCAACTCAAGTTTGGTATGTAATTTGTATAAGTTTTGGACATGTCTCGTTTCTATCTATAAGATGAGGGAAAATGAAAAATATTTACTCAATAAAAAAACATGTTTTCTACTTAAATATGAGATCAAATGACATAAATATCTTTAAAATAGAGAAGTCAATTTTTTTTCCAAAAAAAATCTATGATAGATCATGACGTTTACGAATCTTAGATCATGATGGTAAGTCTTAGATCATGATGGTGGTTCTTATACTGTTGTGATATGTTCCAGGCTTCCAGCCTCATGGATCAGCGAGATTCGTCATTTTAACAAAGTAACACCCAAAACACACAAATCTCAAAGGTTAACAATATTGGGTGTTATATATCTTCTTTCTAGAAAGAATTAAAATGAAAATATCGACAATGTAAACTAAATTTAACCAACTTCAATCCAAGTTCAAAAAATTATAAACTACATTGTACTACACTTCAAAGTAATCTTATCTTATCTATTTTGAGCAACAATAGAAAGATAAAATTCCTATCAAATCAATTCTATTCGAGAAGTGAGGAAGATATGAAAGAGATGAAAATATTTTTGAATTTACATGGCATAGGTGATAGCGGTGATGACTATTGAGTGGAATCATTAAAATAGACGAGGACATTTAAAGTATTTTGAAAAGTTTTAGGTAGAAATTTTGTTTTTTTAAAGTGGGTAAAAAACATATTTTGTTATTCATAGTTGGTACAAAGACATATTTCCACATTTGTGTGATGTAAACAATAAAACAAATACTAAGAACGATATTTGTAATATAAAAATTTTATTCGACTTTTTGCGAACAGATCAAAATCAAGATATTTTTCGTAGAAGTCACTTAATATTAAAGGGAGAGTAAGTTGAATTTTCTGAATTTGTCGTAGTTATGTTACCTTAATTCCTTGAGTCGAATTATCTATAACCTGAGGAGCTATAAATACAATTCTATACAATAAGAATCCCATAAGAATTTGATTATTTGATGTAGCAAAACAACTACCCCTCTCGTTACAATACACTTCTAAGACCAAGAGCAAGTGATGTACAACTAGTACTAGTGAAGAATTTCAGAGAAGTGAAATTCTATTGCCTAAATTCCAAATAATATAAAACTCATTCTCATACTAGGTGATAATCCGTACCTTCTATACAAAAGAAGATCTTGATGTTTCTTCAATTGATGGCTGTAAAGGGAACTCGGGAAACATGCTTTACCATGTCTCCTCCATTAGGTGACTTAACCAGTTCCACAATGGATGGGGTCCTCAGTTCCTCAATGCTTGGAATGTTTATTGCTCTCTTTCTTGGTGTTGAGCACGATGGTTGGTCCACCTAGACAAGTATAACAAACAGAAAACCATGAATTATAATCTCAAAGAGAAGATGATTTGATTGAATAATGATATGTTGATTTTGCTGACCATATAATCTTGTAGGAGGCATTGTGCTGCCTTTTCTGTGATTTCCACAGTCTTGTGGTGGTGCCCACTGTTCAATTCCCTCATGTCTCCACAACATGGACCAATTATGGATTCAATATTCCCACAGGCTTCACGGTCAAGTTGTAATGAACCTGAAAATGGAGTGTATATACAATGTTTGGAAACCATATATTTCTTGTCACAAAACTGAAATATGCATGAAATAATGATTATCTTACGGTCAATGAATGACAGTATATTCTTGCTTCCAGTATCTGCATCTTCCAGAGCTGAATTCACAGCACAAGAGTGTCGGCCCTTCAAAACTTCAATCGTGTTTATTCCTCCCCTAAAGTAAGAAGAAGATAAATATATTAAACTTACATGAATGAAGCAAATCACTAGCTTGAGTTGAAAGTTTAGGAAATCCAGACTTTAATGACTAACCTAACAATTTCATCGACCGAAGCAACATTTTCCTTTTCTAGACTAAGCAGGGACTCTTGGGCATTGTTCCACTGTTGAGCACCTAATTTTGCTTTTTCCATACTGCATCATATTATTGCCAAGTTGAGAATCAGAGAAGAAGGTTCAAAAGTAATCCAGCATTATCTAGGAAAACAGAGAGTTGTTGTAATAAGAGTAAATATGATATACTGACCATCTTTTAAGAGCATCTACCATATCTTCTTTCCCACTTTCTACTGAAGCTGTATCCTCAAGATAATGAGATTCAACTCTCCCTGAGTAATTTGTCCATTCTGCTTTGATACAAGAAGTGGTGTTTTGCATAATTGACATCTCTTGCTGTAATTTGTTGGTTCTACTTGCTTCACTCTCTCGTAGTCCATCAATTGCACTTTGAACCTAAGCAAGAATAAGGCAAAAAATAAGTAAACGTCTCAAATAAGATCATAGGGTCGTGGCATGCATGGCTATTATTGATTGAATAAGTTTTCTCAAAACCGCATGCTGGTTCAAGTTGATGGTCATGATGGCAATGCTAGCTTACAATTGAAATTAAAATAATTTTCTGATATATATTAGCATTGGGTATACGGAGTTGAGGCAAGTACGTACCAGATTCTTCTTTCTAGCATTAGAACCTGCAAGCAGTTCTGCCACTTTAGCTAGTAGTTGTTTTTCTTCAAGCGCAGCACACTCCTATAATGAAATGGGACTTCAACTCAGGCAAAGTTTGCAAGCTCATTTAACATATATACTGCTAAACACACATGCAGAATTTAGTTACCTCAAACTTATTTTCAAGCTCAGTTAACTTCTGATCATTAATTGTCTGTGCTTCTTCTACAATTTGGCCCAACTTTAAAGCATGCCCATCTAAAGTCTCGAAGAAGTTTTCTGTAATTTGAGAAATTGACCTTGTGGTTTCGACAGCTCTGCTATGAGCCTAGGGATGGATTGTGTCAAACTTCAATAAATTGCCTTTTCAAACGAAGAACATAAAAGAAGGAATGGATGTGCATTCAAAAATATCCTATTAATTATATCAAATGCCAACCTCACATTGCTGTTGTGCATATGCAGTTAATTTACACTTCTGACTATGCAGACTGTCTTGAAGATCATGAAGTAAAGTATTAGCCTCAGTCGTAATTCCTCTGAAAAGCTGCAGTAGATGAGAACTAACCTCATAAGCAAGCTAAAAGTATGGTTATATGATTCTCCAAAGCAATATCACTGAATTCAAACCTCTTCTAAGGATGAAGAATGCTTCGAAACTTCAGAATTCAGGTGACCAAGTGTTGATTGAGACTTATCATCAAGTTCTCCAGCTAAATCCACCAAAGCCTTGATTCCAGAACCATACATGGTTTTTAATTTCTCTAGATGATCTTGAAGTTCTTCAGTAGCCTACAAAGTGCAACAAATGAGAAAATTCATAGACACACTTCTTAGAATCATTTCAGGTATCTACAGTATAATACCTCGGTCTTTGTAGATACAAATGAATGCATATCTTCTTCCATCTCTTTTAGATGTTGTTCTTGCTGTGTGGTAGCAGATGCTATTGCTTTATGTAAGGTTTGAAGCTGCTGAGTCAATTGAGTTTGGAGCTTTTGTATAAGAACTCTGTTGGCCTCTTCAATTTTATCCTTGCGTTCTGCAACATGAACAGTACTTGAGATCAGTTTAGGTTGCTTATTTAGAGAAATAACTACTAGCGGTTTTTCAAATAAAGATACAGACCAATCTTCATGAAAAGATTAGAGACATCTGATGCAGCATTCTCCAGTTCTGCTCGAAGCCCAAGTGCGCGTTCAATGAGTGCTTTTTCTGGCAGAGAACAATCGCATGAAATTTCATAAAGTTGTGCTTGTTATTCATTATAAAGGATATAAAACCATTCCTTTCATTTTTATAATTTTTTACTAGTTGGAAATAGTTGAAACCTTTGGAGTAAAAGTCACGGGGCCACGGCATGCAAGATTTTTAGGACAGGAAATATTATACTAGGTTTGCTTCTCATATTTTGGCATCAAATAGGCATTCTTACATACTTAACTTAGTCAACAAATGGAAGTTCCAAAGGTGGAAACATAATCAATATAGATGAACAAAGAAACTACGACTTGAGCTTTGGTAGCTATAATACTGTAAAAAATCACGCCAATATCGTTTTGCAAAAGGAGAGAGGAAAAAAACAATGACCAGAATAGGAGATAATTTATGCAAATAAAATTAATCAGAAGCATAACACTTACCAGACTTGAGAAGATTGGATATCAGGTATTCCTTTTCCTTTATTGTTGCATTTGCCTGCCTGTATCTTCCTTCAAGATCAAGCAACTCATTTTCAGTTTCCTGTAGCCTTTTCTGAATTATAGACAACAGAACATGGTTATTCCATGATAGAAAAATGACAAGGGGAATTGAAGTAATGGTTTCTAATTGGCAGGTGTGTATATCGATATCAAACCTCAGTCTTCCCAAGTTTGTCACTCTGTTCTACAGTCAACTGCTGCTGACAATTATATAACTCCTGAAGCTCCAACACTTGCTGCATGACCAACAAAAGCACAAACCTATCATGGATCTTATTTCTTTATAGCAACAAAAGGTGTCAGAAATTTTTTCAGCAATCTACCTTATCCCTGGACTCTAAATCAAATTCCATACGCTCTATCTTTTCTGACATGGCCTGCAACACGTGGCATTCCCAAAATCAGAAGCAATTTCTCTTAACCACGTAAATAATTATATAGCATCAATACACTAAATACCGCTATATACCTTTTTCTCTGCCTCATCCTGGAGATAACGATCTTTTGGTATGTAGATTCCATTCTTCTCTCTTGTAGCATATACCTCTAAACAACGTTAAGTAGTTGTCAGGCAAAAAATACTCATAAAACAATATGAATATTGCACGCAGAGAGGGAGGAACAACTAACAACCTTGCTTTAGTCGATCAATTTCAAAATACAAATCCTTAATTAATGCGGATTTCATGGTCTTCTGGTTGATCTGTAAATAAGCAACAAAAAAGTACATTATTATCTGCCACCCTATGAAAATGACATCAAAGCACAGATTGAAAATTTTAAAAACTACTAACCTCTGGTTTGTTTTTTATATTTTTGGCACGATGAGCATAATCTAGAGTGCTGAGCGTTTCTTCCAAGCAATGGATGGAAGGTGACACCGTGGCAATTATACATGTCTTTGTTTTCCCTCCAAGAGAATCTCTCAGCAATCTTGTTAACTTGCTATCTCTGTAATATTTCAGGAGACATCTTAGCTTTACATGATGATCTTTATGACACACCATTCTATCACACATAATGAAATTGAGCAAGTCATTTACCTGTAGGGTATATGACCAGAATGTTCAACCAATGTATTTATGACTCGGCCAAGTGTTAGCAAGCTTTTGTTGATCTCACCTGCTTCCCTAGCTCTGCCCTGCAAAAAAGTACATGAAAAAAGTTGTCAAAACATTTAGATCCCTGGTGAAGAGGAATGTCAAAAGATAATGCATGCCAAAATCCATCATTTTCAATCTGACTCTCATGCAAGAATATGCTAGTTATCAACTTCTTTAAATAGGCAAAATGTCTCAATGGTTATGAATTGGCCGTGAGGTTTCGCCTAATATTCATGAAAAATAATTTCATGTTCTGTACCTCTTTAGCACCAGAACGTGAAATATTCTCAGAGCCAGCCAGGTCAACTAAGTTCAGCTTCCCACATTTGATCATCTCCTCTCCTTCTGGAGTGCACTCCTTGATGTGAATAGTGATAGAAAATATAGAGTGAGAACGGCTACTCTGTTTGTTGAGAAGGGTCTCTGCTGTTCTCCTTCTGGCGGAACCTTTCTCTAGGATCTTATATATTTCATCTGCAGTGGTCACAATTTCCTCTTCCAATCCCCTAACTAAGACTCCTCCTTTCCCATCCTCCATGAGTGCAATAGGTTTCTTCGACTTGTCTTCTGAAAATTTGGAACATTCTTCTGGTGCCAAAAGATCTGTTATTTCCTCATTGTATAGTTCTAAGAATGTGACCTTCATGCTATACTCAGCATTTTGAGCCTCTAAGATATCAAAAATTTGTCTAACAGCTCTTGGAATAACACCAGCATCATTTGGGAATTCTCCATTCTAAAGAGGCAGAAGAGTCAAACTTTCAAATTTAGAAGCACTGGAACATCAAATTAGCAAATTCCACCAAAAAGAATAATTCAAACCTTTTTTCTTGCTCCACCCTCCATAGTGTAAGTCTTCCCAGTTCCTGTTTGCCCATAGGCAAAGATGGTGCAATTGTAGCCTTCTAGAACCTCAAACACTATGGGGCATACTGCTTGATCATATAAATCCTTTTGCTGGGACGATGGACCAAAGACCTAAACACAAATACCAATATTAATTTTCTATCTTACACGTGATACATTACAGAAGAAGATAAAAGATAATGGAATTTTGAGAATTCAGAAACTTCAATCAAAAAACAAAAAAATAAACAATTTGTGCATGCTTATTGTTATTATAACAAATTCCCAACAATCACAGCTTTTTACAATGAACAACCAGAATAATATAATTTATGAAACAGAATTCCATAGCTGTGGTATATGCAGAAGTTGTAAAACACTTTCACTTCAATACTCAGGTCAAGATATAACAAACCTTGTCAAAATTGAAAGTCCTATCAATTTGCTTATTCGCAATATTTTGGATAGCACAAACTTCTCTTCTGTTGTCATTGCAAGAAATCACCATAGGTGTACGTAATTTAACCTCATCCTCACTCAATGGCCTGTTAAGAAACAACAACAGAATCCAGTAAACCAAAAAAATAATATTGAGAGAAGGAAAAAAAGAGAAAATAAAAAACTAAGTAAAATTAGTTACCTGCATCGCACAATGACCTGTACATTAACACCTCTATCCTTATCGTGCTTTCCGTTGAAACTCCCTTCCCCCAATCGCAGATCTCTCACCGCCTTATCGCTGGACCGCGGCGTCTGCGATGGCGATTTAGGCACCATTACACCACCTCCTCCTCTTTTATGCGGAGCCTCCATTCCAATACAATTGTTCACTTCCTCTGAATCTCAAACTACAAAATTAACAAAATACAAAAAAAAAAAAAAAAAAAAAATCACCAAATCAGTGAGAGATAAATATAGAAAAGTACTGCCGATCGAATTTCAAAAAATGACAACGCAGCTCAAAAATCAAAACTTGTGGTTTAAACAAAACCAGTACACAACCATACCACTCTCTGTACTTGTATGATACGCACACATATAGATATAAACGCATGTATATGTATGTATACACGGATTAACACTTACATCGGAAACAAACTGCCGGAAATCTGGAATTGCAGTGAAAAAGTGTGAGTTGAAATGGCTGTAATTTAGAAACAGTATAGTAAACAGAGAATGTGTGAATATTGAGATTTCTGGTTGAAGAAAACAGCAAGAGATGGAAGAATAGTAGAAAACTAAGCTGAGAAAATATGACCGTTACGGAGCGTTAGCGTTTGAATTTAGTGAGAAGAAAATGAGGGGGACGGACGGGGGCGAATTCTGCTTAATTTTGACCGTTATTCAATTTGTAATTTTAGAGTTCATTATTTTGAAATTTTAATTTGATTATTGAAAGATTAGTATTTTTCATTTCAATTATTATGGGGCATTGTACTGTGATTTAATTTTAGAGTAGCTTTCTTGATTGAACTTGAGTGCATTTAATTGAGACACACATGGATTACGTGATTCATTAATTTTGAATTCACATATTTCAGTTTGAGTTTTAAAATTTAATTACTCAAGTAGAATCAATTAGATAAAACGTAAAATTTATAATATGTTCAAAAAAACCGTAAATTTAAAATTTACAAATGAATCGAGTCAAATTAAAATTAAATAAATTTTTCACATGAAAAAAGAAAATGTGGATGTATATGTACTCTATACTGAGTATACTTGTTTTTTTATTGATTTGTGATTCTATAAATGTCTCATTCTTAAATTAACCATACATTTTAAATTAACATTAACCTCATCTAGCAATAAAGAATGAACTCCACAAATTTTGCTTGAATAAAAAGTGGCATTAACTTTAAAAAAAAAAAAAACTTTTAATTGTTTTATCATCTTAAATTTCTAAATCGAGAGCCTCAATAAATAGATAAAACAGAGATACAGTATTGCATCTCAAAAATGAAAATTTCAAATTTAAAGGCTGCAAGTACAGATGGGCTGTATAATGAGCCCTCTTAGGCATGTTTAAGTTGCACAAGGCCCATGTTAAAAAGCCCATAGGTCATATTTCAACCTATTTTGAGAACCAACACTGTTATAACTTATAAGTTACATACTTCTATTATAAATTTATAATTGCAACTAATTGTTAATTACTTAATTATAATTTTTACGCACAATTTTTCATTTCCCTTTAAAAAGAAAAAAAAAGCATTACATTAACAACAACCATCAAAGAATTGCAATGACAATTTTGCCTTCAAAATAAAAGGAAAATACACTCGAAAAATCCTTGGTTTTTATGCAGAATTAATATGAACTAAATACATGATTATAAACTATCATAATGATAAAACTTAAATTTGACTAAAATTACAATCACAACTAAAAAACGTGTAATAACGTTAGCGTTGACTCTTCCATAGATTGGACAACTGTTGACTTTAAATAAAAAAAAGCCTAAAATTTAGGTAGAATATTGGCTTCTGGCTTGATTTGTATAGGAGAAAAGTGCATAAATGAAAATGACAATATAGTGCTTGAGATTCATCATTATAATTAGATTCTAGAAAATGGCAGCAAACTGCAAAACAATGCTATCAAACTGATGTTGAGATGATCCCACCCACCTAAGTCAAGATTTGATGTTTCTTGTGTGTGGAATTATAATTTCTTGTAAACTAATTATGTCTAAATGTAATAAGATACTTGTACGTAATTATAAAAATAATTTTGATTCCATTTAAGGTAAGGTTGGTTGACTATATAAATTATAATTCACCATCATTTTCTATTGTGCCAATGTTATAATTTACTGTGTAAGTTTTTCAGGAGAGACTCATACGTAACTAATCAAATAAGATTATATATTAAAACAACAGAATTAAGAAACACAAATTCACACTATTCAATAATAGTTCAACCAAATTCTTTTTTTCAGATTGCATCTCTTTAATTATTTCTCAAAGAGTATGAAATAAACAATTTAAACTGGAATTAAAATGGGCATCACGGCGACTCTGAGTTGATAAATCAAATAATTATATATTTAATCCCAAAACGTTGAATCAAAACCAACATAAAGGTAGAATTCAATTAAAATACTGAATAAATAATAACTATCATCCTCTGATTATTCTTAATTTACAATTTACAAAATAATTAAATTCAATAGTTAGTATGAAAATGCAAAATGCAATTTTTTTTTTTTTTGGGTACAGTAAAAGTGGTGATAGGGTTGATGGATGGTCCAGGAGATGAGAGTCAAGATTTGGGCCAAGAGAAAATATATCTTCGAAGTCAAAGAAGAAAGTCAGATTGTTTTTCTCTTTCGGCCTTCGGACCCATTAAGGTCATATCATTAAAGGCCCACTTTCACCTTGTTCTTTTTCTTCCTAATCACTAAACATACTATTATTTCCTAACAGTTTATTAATTATGTGCTTAATTATTTGGTGATCATCATTTATATTTTAATGTTTCTTGTATATCATTAATCTCAATTTCGGACTTTTAGCTTGTGTGTATCATCTTATCTGAATATAGTATAGTATGCATAAACCAGCACAATAGTGCAAAACACATTATTATTTAATTTTTTCCTATTTGATTCCTTATGAGGCCTTCAGATTTGGCAAGACTCGTTGCCCTTTGGATGTGACACTTAATCTTAAGAGATGTAACTAAGTTGTTGTACCAATTTTATAAAACATTGTCGAACTCTAATTTTTGATCTTACTCTAATTTTCATGTACAAGAAGTCAAGACTCCCACTAAGAATAAAACAACATATTGTTTGGAACATGAGGTATCAAGGACTTTGAAATAGTGTACCAAAATGCCCAAATTAAAAATAATAATAATAATAAATCATTTCTTGAGCGCCCCTTTTTTCGTAAATTTTTCTCACACAAAATTGTAAAATAGTTCACATATGTGTCTATATTATTTTATATATACTTATATAAGAGTAAAATATAATGTAAAATATTTTATTTTAAAAAATAATAATAGAGAAGAGAAAGTGGCAGCTAGCTGGGATGTATGCAATGATGGAATCAGAAATTTTGTTAAGAGGTGCAACTGACAATAGTATAAAAATTAGATAATAAGTATAAATTCCTCTTTATGAGTAATTAAATTCCTTTTTATTGATAAAAAAAAAAAAAGATAATATGTATAAATTATATATGTATTCACGTACCTTTTCATTTTATGATGAAAACACTTAAAACTTTGGATTTTTAATTTTCTTTTTCAAAAATTTTAAAAATATAGATTATCTCTGCTGGTATTTCAACTTTAGAAACAATGAAATTATACACGTGATGACCTACAAATGCATTTTTACAATTTATAATTAAGGTCAGATGGATCAAATGTTTGATACTAAAAAAAAAAAAAGATAGATCACCACAAATATAATTTACTCATTTAAGTTGTATAGAAAACTCAGACCAACATTTTATTATTTTGCATTTGATATCTGTACAATAATTTTAAAAAAAATAAAGATTAAATATCAATTTATTATAAAATCTCATATAAGTTTTTATATTTCTGACGATTAATTAAGCATAGAGATAGAGTGAGTGAATTAATCGGGCCTAAGTCTGTAGTGGTGAAACTGTATGTTGGGCCCTTTGACTAAATCATTAGAAATTCGATCCCATGTTCCATATGGACTCACCCTCACTCGTCTGTTTTAATTCCAGCTTAATTAATAAAATCATAATTTTGCAGTTTATTACGCATTGGATACTTCCAACTTTAGTTTGCTTTTTATATATGCAAAATATAAATTTCGTTTTTAAACAATTTGCAAATTATTCAAATGTGAATACAAAATATGTTCATGCCCACGAACTTCTAATAGGGCTACATGTTACAACTTTTAAAGGAACGCAAATATTTTGAGTTTCGCAAACTAATTTACATTATGGAGACTGGAGAGGATGGTATTCCTCAATAATATAAAATTTAAAAACAATCATAGCTTATATATACACATTGATTTGGGCATTCGTACAATTGATCACCTTATAGTTTTTATATATTCATTATTACAAGATCGTAGTTTTTAGCTTTCAAGTGGTAATTCATGTCTTTCAAATCCTTACCAGTTACCACGATTAGATCTTGTATTCAATTTCACTAGAATATATTTAAAAAAAAAAAAAGTATATACAAGTTTCAAAACCAAAAATACTATTGCTTGGACATGTGTACTAAATATTTGGGAGATACATAAAATTGATCTCATAATTATAGGATTGTAGCAGAATCAGTCTAGTTCATTTCAATATGTCATATGCTCTGTAACAATTTCCAACAACCGGGGGATTTGGAACTATATTCACAACAAAATTAAAAAATAGGTGCTACATTGTCGATTTTAAATGAATGATACCAATAGATTTTGTCATGCTCATATATTTATAGAACCAAAACTTTTTGTATTTTCCCCCATATATCATTCCCTAATAACTTGTAAGGTACAACGCAACTGATCATAACCTTAATCAGTTGTTCATCGTATTTACTATATTATCTCCAACCACTTATGTTCAACACTTTATATTATTTAAATACGAGGTAAAAAAAAAAATCAAAAAATCCTGAATTGTACACAAAAGATGACACCAATTGCCATGATGAAGCAGCATCGTTTCAATTCTTCATCACTTAAAATTCTCATCAACCAACGAACAAACGAAACGTCATGTGGAGGAACCATCTCGTCCCTGTCACGACGTGACAATTCATGTCTTTTATATATATACATCGAACCAATATATGTATATATTGGATTGTGATGAAGAAACGAACACAAACCTTCTTAGGTTTGTAAGAAAAATCCAAAGGAGTACTATGCTATACAGTGGAAATAGCGTTTATTTTTTAAAATATCATTATAGACCAACCCAGGAACGAAACGTCTGAGCTAAAACAAAATAAAAAAAATTTAAAAAAATCCCTTGTCAGTTAGTTTCGTAGAAACTAAAATAAAATTAAAAAAAAACTCAAACACAAATGTTTTTTGCACCAGGTGCACGGATTCTAGATCCGTGCAACTGGGTCGACCTGATCCAGGATGCATTTCATGTGCCTCACGCGCCCATTTGCCCTATCTCAAACCCTAGTTTCCCAATTATATTGGTCTAACCTGTTAGCTTGTCAAACCTAACCTTTTAGTTATGTTCGCATAACCTTTTGTAGTGTATGATAGATTTATAATTAATATCTTTCAAAACTTTTATATTGTAATAAATAATAATATAACATTTATGCATAATAATTTAACATTTTCGTTATAATAATATAACCTTATGTTATTCTTTAAGTACATAAAGGTTATGATATTTGTACATAAAGGTTATTCTAATATAACATAAATATTAAATTATTATAACATAAAGGTTAAATATGAATTTTTATAGTGAAAAAAGTCTAAGTAATATCACTTAAAAATTATGATATATGTATGTAAAGGTTATACTAATATAACATAAAGGTTATACTCGATTAACATAAATGTTACATATCTTTTAATTATGTATTTTATACTGAAAAAAGTCTAAGTAATTTTACTTAAAAGTTATGATATTTGTACATAAAGATTATATTCAGTAAACATAAAGGTTATGTTATAAATTATTAAAAAAAAAAAAAGGGTTCGAATCTGGGCCAGACCCGACCCGACTCAGTTGCATAAATCATAATTGATGTCTTTGGTGCACACAAACACTTCTGAAAATCAAAAGGGTAATAATTTGAACAACTAGTAACATTTAGAGACACGGTGGGTCGTGCATGAAATTTTGGAAGTGTGACATGGAGGATTGTAATTGAGGCAATATATACATGTCTTTCAATATATTCATCATCATATATGAGATTCAGCCAATTAGATTTTTCCCATGTGCTTCGTTTTATACGACACAAAATACTGAATGTATTTGAATTTAAATACATATTTATTTTTGGTTCCTACTTCCTTCCCAAATAAGGCTAAGACACTTATTCATATCAAATTCTTTTTTGAATCTTGACACTGTTCTGAATCTGATCACATACATAATGTTTGGGTTTTCGTTGGATCGGAATTCAACAATATTCCAATTAAGATCGATAGTTTCTAATGAAGTTGTACGTACGTTTAATTAAGAACATAAATATCCATGCATGTGTTAGAATAGTTAACATATATATTTCCATTCCTAATAGTCCCTGTCCCAAACCGCTAGTTTAACGGTTTGGATTTCATTGAAACTGAAATGAATCGATGAACCACGGTTCACAATTTTGCACGATTCGAAAAAATCATTCGAAAGTGAAACCAAAATCAGGTCGATAATTTTCCGAATCAAATGAGTATGTCTACTAATAGATTTGTCATGTATCACAATCTAAAACACTGTTTATATGAATTATCATGTGCTAAGTATATTAACATCAGTAATTTATCTTTTTATTCAATGGTTAATTTATCTTTTTATTTATCTCTTTCCTTTTCACTAGCTATGTTATTTAAAAATTGGTTTATTATATCAGACGGTCTGAGATATGATCTTTTTTCAATTTGAAATTTATATATATATATATATATATATTTTTTATTGCACCATAAAGTTTACAATTTTTTCAAACTGCAACCTAACTAGGGTCTTGCCATTTCCAAGTTAATTTTCTGATAAAAATCGAATTTTCAATCTATTTTTGCTTAAATTAACCTTAAATCAAATGGAACCCATAAAATTGATTTAAATTTTTTATTTAGTTTGAAATATAGTGTCTGGGTGCATGCTATTAAAGAAATTGAAACATCAAATTCGATTTTGACCAAAAAAAAAATTAAACTTTATGGTGTGTTCGGAAAAGGAAAATATTACTTAGAATTCAAATTGAAGAAATTAAAAAAGAAATGACATAGGTCAAGTTGGTTTTTGATATAACACTTAAAAAATTTAATATGATTTGTTTGAATATCTAATTATAATAATGGCATTGGAGCCGAGTTTAGAAATATCCATAACTTACGCGGATCGATCCAACTTTTATGATTGAACCACATCTTTGGTTTGGTTTTGTTCTTTGAAATTTTGGTTTTTGAGACTTATTTTACGAACATCTTTTTGTTATTTTTTCTAGATTAGGCTTTGGTTGGTTAATTAAGATTAAATTTGGCACTATATTTGGTGCCCATTAAATTTGCTTCTGTTACTTATTGTTCATAGTGGTTAGTCACAGAGTTGACTCGTTAATTTATTAGTGAACAATTGGGATTTAAAGTTTATTGATAAAATGTAGGGCTATGCAATTAGTATAGCTCCTTGTAAGTTCCGTACGATTTGTTTGATGTAACGGTTGGAGTATAAGAATTAATGGAACTTTTTCTTTCACTGATAAAAAAAAGTATAGCTCCATACCAATAGTCTTTTAACTCAAATGACATCACTCACTTATTTTATTATTATTATTATTTATTTTTTTGTGAATTTAAAATGTTATGATAAAATTGTAATTTTAAAAAAAATTGCTTAGATATATATATATATATATATATATATATATTTTTTTTTTTTTTTTTTTTTTAAATGCAAAAGTGTGAGAAAAAGAGTACATCCGTAATGGTGTGTAAATCGCATGAAAGCATAATCATGATATTGACACCTCTTCAACTACACATATAACTATTGTACTAATTAATGTCGATCAAACTTTTATGAGAAAATCACATCATTTATACCTAAACTAAAATATTAATATCCAAGTTAAACAGTCTTATGCTACTCTAATGATTTTACCCAACCTTAATCTACCCTAAACCTATGACAAATGATTGAAATTTGAATTAGGTTGTATGCCTCCCACATGGGACTTCATAAAATATACATTTTTATTTAATTTTCAATCTCTTTTACAACATAAATAAGTGGTGGGGACATTTTTATATTATCGTCAAATTGCAAGTTGGGATAGGAATAATCGATGTATTACAAGGCAGATTACCTTCATAGAGATTTTAGGACCACATTCAAAAATTAAAGTACTTTTTTTCAATAGTCACACTGTTGACTAATATAATTTTTATATAAGAGAGAGATGCACACACTAGATGAAATAGTACATTCGAATATGTCCCCTATATTTTCCATTTAAAAATTGATTATAATTATATACATTAACTCTTCTCTACATATTGTATTCTTGGTCTGAAAATTTTGAGTCATTGCTTTCTTTCTGTCTCAATAAATTTCATTATCAAAGGATTCTGTAATTAAATTAGTGGTCAAATATATCAAGCCCACAACATGTTTTATAGAAACTCAACTTGTAAAGATTTTAAAATCTCGAAGATAGTAACTTTCGATTAAAGTTTTCTTGAAAACGAATGTAGCACCATAAATGTATAGTATTGAATAATAATTGCAATCAATGTTCTAAAGTTCGCTAGGCGCCAGTGCCCGGCTGGCGCCTAGCGCCTAGGACGCCTAGGCGGCCCTACTAAAATAAATCAATTTAATAATAAAATTTAAAAAAAATACACAGCTTAATAATTGAAACAACATAATAATCTATTAAATCATTTTAAAGTTTAACACAACAATCAAAATTGAAACATAACATCCAAACTTCAAACTTTTATAGTCTCAAACTCTCATACATCATCAAAATAAGTGAATAACAATGCATAATATAACTATATAATTATCTAAAAATTAACTAGAGAATTAAATGATTCTTGTTGAGTATTGTCCTTACAAATATAAGTTTTAAGAAGATTAATTACAAAATAAGATTTAAGAATTGAAGAATTGAAAAAAAGAAGATTCAGAAAAGAAAAAAAAACACTTACTAGTTACCAGGAACAACAAGATGGCAAATGATCGGCGACCGATGACTAGTGCTCCGGCAACAGTTGTGGTGGTAGGTTGATGGAAGTTAGTCAATTTCACTTGCTAAAGAAGAATGAGAAGAATGGACTCAGGAGAGCAAAAAACGTGATTTAAAAGAAATTTTGAATTAGGGCTTTCTTTTCAACATTAAACTATGTCGTTTTGAGATTTGGGAAAAATGAAAAAAAAAATCGTTTAATGCGGTTGTGTGGCGCCTAGGCGGTGAAAACGTGTCGATTATGCACCCGGGCGATTTTCTCAGCGAATTAACCGATTTCTCTTCGGGCTTGGGGCGCGTAGTGTCTGGGCGGTGCCCAGGCGGCCGCCTAGGGCGTATTTTAGAACACTGATTGCAATAGAGGATCCAAACTAGTACAAACACTACATCAAATTCACGTGAGATTTTCTGTTTTAATTGATGTTTCTGATTGTATTTTAAAATAATAATCACTATCATGTATACTAAAGAATATACCTAAATAATATGTAATGTATAAGATCAACGATAGTGAAATACTTCATGAAACACTAGTTGAAATAAGGGTCCGTGGAATAAAATTCTTGAGGAAACAAAAAAGATGTGTGAATCCTATTTATAAAGGTTTGGTTATTGGTATTAAATAAAGAATACATTAGATCTCATTTCAATTAAATAGTTGAAGTGATCATTGGTTTTGGGTTGATTTTGATTATGTGGGTTGACAAAGGTTTGCAAGAAAACATATAACCTCTCGTTCATAAGTCAAATGAGTTGAAGAAGGAATCAATTAATTAAGGTCAAAGTAAATAGTACAAATATTACATGAAATGTGTTTATGTTACTCTTTAAGTTCATACTTAAATTATTTCTAATATCTCGAGTCAATATTTTTTTATGAAAAAGTGTCACCTTTGTTATACATATCTAGTTTAAGGTGTTATACATATCTAGTTTACTAAATCAGATATATTCGATCTGATGATCCAATCCATTGGAATATAAAATTTCTAACTTTTAACTGTCTCTTAAGTAGTTTTCAAAAGGTAAAACAATATTTCTTACCTTTATTAGTATCAATCACATTGAAAATCTTCTCAATTGAAGTAATGGAGTCGTATCAATTGAGTTGCCAATTAAATGAGTTAGACGTTGAGGGAATAAAAAGGCACATGCATAGTCAACTTAGTGTCCCAATCCACGTGTCATTTTCCTAATCTTCTTAGTATCTTTTATTCTCACATTAACATTATAAAACCAAATATTATTCAAAAAAAAAAAAACCTATATCAAAATCAAAACATGCATGAAAAAAAAAAGTCATTGTCGAGCTTGATAATGAACTCACCTTCCATGGTAGTGCAGGTTGGCCAAAGTAACCTCAGGGCTGAGAAGATATCATCTACACTGCCAAGTCAACGAGATGACGTCATCGTCCACGTCATCTTTTCCAGCTTGTTCATACCCTTTAAGAAGACTTGCATCTCCTCATTCCTTTTTATCAAAACCAAGCAACCAACCCCTCTTCCTCTCTTTCTCCTCTCTCCCTTTCTCTCTCCTAAACATGTTTGGACACAACAAGAGTACCGAACTCCCATACGACTGCACCTCGGAATTCCATGGCCAGTTCTCATCACTACCAGACACAGCCCACCAAACCTCATTCACATCTCCATTGTTCATTCCACCTCTGGCCATTCCCAGTGACCAGCTCGACTCGGTCTCGGCATTGAGGTCCGAGATCGGATACACTAGCAGCGGGTGCAGCAGCTACGGTGGGTCCCCAACCTCAATCACCAGCTACGCGGCCTACAGTCCTTCCGTGATCCCTCGGAGCCACTCTCTACACACAAACATGGAAGTCTATTCCCCCATGAACTCGTCGCCACCTGGCTACTTCGAATGCGAATCCAGCTCCGTCAGAAAGGTCCTCAGCGCTGGCGATTTACAGGTGATCATAACCCCACTTCTCCTCCATGCACCATGCATACATATATATATATACAGTTCTGATCAGTTTTTCACCTGTATCAATTTTTCATTCTTCTTATCAAATACAATGCTAATCAAAATATGAATGGTACAAACAGAGGAATCAACGATCGAGTAGTAATCTCGTAAACGAGAACAGTATACTGGAGAGCATGAACAGAGCGAATCCATACAGTCCAGAAGAGAAGAAGGAGAGAATCGAGAGGTACAGAAGCAAGAGGAATCTCAGGAATTTCAACAAGAAGATCAAGGTAAAGGGCATTTTCGTCATTCCAACGACATGCACACACTAAAAGTGTACTACAAAAAAACTCACTTCATACTTTTTTGTTTTCTTCACACAGTATGAGTGCAGAAAAACATTAGCAGATAGCCGTCCACGAATAAGGGGGAGATTCGCGAGGAACGATGAAATAGAGAAGACGGCTCAGAGCCAATGGGATCAGACGACGGTTGAGGAATACGAGGAGGAGGACGAAGATAACTGGATCAATTTTCTTGATGCTTTTTCAGCTAACCTAATGTCTTAATCTTACAAGAGTTTTCACAATTTTTACGTGTTTAGGACCTCTTGTTCAATGGCTGGATAATTGCCTTATTTAATCAAGCATTTAAGAATTATTATTGTTAGTTATGAAACTATATATAATATTACCAATGTTCAATACGATCATAATTCCATCATCCATACACATTTACATAGTGTGAGCTTTATTTTAATTGCTCTTGTGAATAAAATTATGGATGCATGAAGAAATAGTTTTACTGTTATTATTGCAATGTTCTTTAAGCTAAGGCCAAAAAGTCCTAATCCTAGGCCACTCATGACACTTTTTTGTGTACGTTTAGATTCTTCCATAACAAATGTATCTATTGTTAGAAAATCTTCTTCTTTCATTTCTCATTTCTCTAAAATAAAAAATTAAAATTATGCAAAAATATCGATATGGTACCACTAAACACAAGATTTTATCGAATATAATTGGAAAAAACATGGGGACTACATTCCCTGGAATGACTAAAACATAAGCAAAGAGAGGTCAAGGATTAGGAAATGGTGATTTAGAAGCAAGTAGTGGCTACATATCAGAGGCCAATCTGGACAGTGGATTCAGCAGAATTAAGCACTATATCAATCTCTACAGTAATCACTATTTAAAAGAAATGTGAGTGATTGTGATGAGCAAATTATGGCTCTGGAAATATTGCTCTGATGCAAAAAATTAGTGGTGATATTGCATTGAAAAGAAGGTCTAAAGCCTATGCTAGGCAACAGAAATGAGTGAAAATGAAAATTAATGGAAAATATGATTGAGGGCCATCTAGTGTGATTAGATGGTTCAGAGTTAGCACCTGAGATGAAATTTCCAAATTGCCCTCTTTCTATTTTAAATTTGTAGGTATTTAAGTGTGATGATCAATCCCGCATTGTTGTAAGAAAAGAGAACCTTTTTGTTTTTTTAAGATAATAGTTCTACTAATTTCATCTAACTAACTTGGGGAGAGATGAATCTACAATAATTCCCGTAAATTCAGATGTATTCACAACTTATTCACATTTGATATAAACGTTCGGGTATTTTTTCCTAAAAGGATTAGAACTACGATCATCTATGTCATTTATTGCATATTTTACCATTGGTAAATTATAGGTAGCTAATTATAAATGTCATTATAATTTTTTCACACAAATTAAGAAAAATGTTTAAAAAACCAATATATCTCTATTTAAATGTAATTAATGTGAGATTTTTTTTTCTTTTTCCATTTAACAGCCTTCTTTAACATATTTAATTTAGTAGTGTAAATGAGGGTATTTTTAATAGATTATATATAAAAATGTCTTGAAATTCTATAATAACACTTATTTTATGACAATATTTTTTGACTAAGACAAAAATTTATTTTGAGCCGAGGGAGTAAACATTTTAACAACCTTATATCATTAAATGACACTATGATACATGTGTGAAAATTAACAAGCCCACCTGAATTTACAATATTTAAATAGATGGCATTGAAAACCCCACTTATTTAGCAACCAAGTGGAGTTGTGATGGTAGTGCCCATATTTCACTTTACGGCCATACTCATATAAACTTTATCGCGTAAATAAAATAAATGGTAAATACTGCATTCGATTAAAAAAAATTAAATAATAATAATAGCATAAACAATACTGGAAAGAACAGAGGCATTGCCCCCACAAAGATGGAAAAACAATCTCTCATCATAGCAATCTGTATTAAATATTGCATAGCTACTAAATGCATCATACACTTTCCAACTAAGTACTAAACAAGAAAGAGCATGTTTGGGTTTAGGAGCCATAATACATATTTTAAATTGCAAAAGCAAGAGATTGCACAATCAATTTACACTAATCATTTGGTCTCTCATGTTACTGAATCATTGATTTCAGTATACTATAATGCAAAAATGGGCTCAGCTTAGGACTAGCAATCTGACTCAGAATCTGAATCTCTTGTTTATTTAAGTAAAGCCTAATCCCAACAACATAGCCCCTACGAGTGGGGAGGCCAGCCTGTTGGTTCTTGTCGGCCTATCCACTACGTCGATAAATCATCATCTCAACAAAATCATACCTACTAATCTTATACTTAAAATCTAATATAAAAGTTAAAGCAGGTAAAGAGAGCTCACATCTGGAAACATTGGATGCTGGATATCTCAGACACGACATTGCTTCAATGAACCCTGATAAAGAGACCTGTGAAGAAGGTGATCGAATAATTAGATAATAATTTGAAGGAAAAACAGAACTGAAAGAGAAAACAAAGAAGCATTTTTTGTACAAGTTCAAGCAAAATGACATTAAGTTGGATCCAACTGAAAGTATTTTTATGATGAGTCCCTATTATGTTGGAAAAGGTAATGTCTAAGGCAAAAAAGGAAGAGACAGCAGCCACTCTTCACCATTTTTAACAGAAAAAGTAACAATATAATTTCCCCTGGAGAAATGCCATAGCACATGCAAAGCACTATAGCTTTATCATTTTCAAAACCTACAAGATCATCATACAAATTGAATTGCATAGAATAGTGTTCAGCTCATAACAATCTGATGGGACATAGCATGTACTTTACGCTCCCTTTGGTCATTTGAAGAGCCATAAACAATGGGTTGAACTAACACACTACTATTTAACTGAACTAAAATGATTTGATGAATCAATTGACAAGTTGTGCCTTGATTGTATATAGTAGTATGTAAAAGTAGTATCTATTATGCAATGAGATTGTTGGAAGAGAAATACACAGGCACTGTTAAGTACATGACTTGCATCAGCAAAAAATGATTCAATGGTAAAAGTTGCAAAATTCAAGATTTACATTTCTTCAATGTAGAGAGTATAATCTCTGGAAATAATAGTATCTTATTTACAATGATTCAATACCAAAGCTGTTTCTGTTGGACCCTTGCAAAGCAGAATCATACCTACATCTCAATTGTGGCGCAGATACAGGCAGACATTGAAATCCAAGAGAGGACATTGCAATTACATACGGCCTTTTACTTTCGAGACTTCCTGAAAGGCCTGGGTTTCAGGAAACGCTTGAATGGAAAGAGGAAAGGTTTATGTGGATTTCGTTTCGTTTTCTCTCTTCCTGCAAGATATGGACAACATAAAGTTATCAAGATCATTAAAGTTTCTATTACATTTTTTCTAAAGTATTGAGTTTACTATTACCCTGATGGATTTTAGATACTAGAATATCACATAACCAGAATAAAGGCTTCAAATTTGTCATGCCAGAACATGAACGGTTCCATGAAAACTGGCTTTAAATCGAAACTAGTAAAAGATAACAGAACTTGTACCTGTTTGAGATTTACCAAGGTTTTGGGATGTGACTGAATCAGTTTGCATCTGCTCTCCCATCACATCAACATTTATTGGCTCACTAATATCTGTTGTCACATTTAATAGTCCCTCAATGGGCAAGGCATCACCTAACTTAACAGAACTATCAGATATTTTACTATATTGTCCTCCTTCGACAAACACATCTTGAGAAGCGACGTCAGATGAAATAGATTTACTCAGACAAACATGACTACTAGTGATAAGGGTATTGATTTTGGTAACATGACCTTCAACACTGTCGGTTAAAGCATCTCCACCTTTTACAGGGGAAGGGGTATCTTGTAATAGGATTTCAGATGTAACAAGATTTGATTCCAACCCATTAGAGCACTTCAGTTTTTCATCTGAAATTTGTACGGCATCTTCAGAGTTGGTGGATTTGCCATTATAAGTGGGAAAAGACGGCAGTGCAGAATTTTCAAAATCAGAGATCTGATGTTCAATCTTTGCATTATCAACACAAGCTTGATGTGCTGTTAGAGGTGGAACAGCAAGAACCGCTTTAGGAACATAATTTAATAGAACTTCAGAATCTTTAGTGCCAGAGGCTAGATGTACATTTGTGGCACAAGATGATGATGTTTGACCTTCAGGCAGGACTGTAACTCTTCCTTGATTGTGAGGCATACAGCTTTGCTCTTCACGCAAAGGGTTAAGATCACCCTCATCTTCAGGGTTTTCGACTGCAGCATCCTCCTCAGTCTCCATTGCAGCAAGTGCTGGGTTATAGGTATCTGGTGGCTCCAAAGCTGCCTCAGTCACTCTAATCAGATCTTTGATCTGCAAACCATGCACAGGCAAGCCGTTCATATTTGAGGTAAAGTTGATGGTTTTCACATTTTCTTTAACAGTCTTGGAAATGGCGAAAGACTTCTCCATGTCATCCAATAATAAATCTCCCTCACCACTAGAAATAGGATCCCATTTAAGCCAATCATCAAATGCGGATTTTGCTGGATTGACTTGTCTACCAGATGGTATTTCTTCAACCTTAACAGCCTCCTTGTAAAATTGTTTTTTCCTTAATGCATTAGCAAGGAGAGATCTGACCAGAAAAACAAATAGACCAGAAAAGTTATATCTACCAGAAATATGAACAAGGTCGACAGATAAAACAAGTCTTCAGCAAGTTCACATACCTACAATTTTTGGAGATAGCTGCTTTAGCACGTTCTCTAGGGAGACCAAGCAGAGAGAACAAATTTGCAACATCTTCAGGCCCTCTGAGTTCAGTTGCAGAAGGGGCAGCACTACATAAAATTAGATTTTTCCCTCGGGTCCAATCAACAAGTAGCTGGAAGCTTATACAATTAGAATGATTTACAAAGCAGAAAGAGAACCTTACAATAATTGACAAGACTGGGAGAGAAACAGTTAGCTCATGAAAATAACAGTGGTTGAACTAGCAACTCTCTACATGGCCACGGAATTCAAAACTTAGGAATTGAGGATATTCACATAAAACACCACATTAAGACCAACGTTAAACAAACAAGGCAATAGAACCTTAAAAGTAATATCCTTGATGCAATAATTGACTAGTCTAGCAATCTGCATTCTATTCAATACAAAATACAATAGCATGTGACCTTAAGGAGAGATTCGGATTTTTAATCATAGCAGTTAAACCAGCATAACTAAGCTTATGCAAATCCTAAATGCTCACCTTGCAATTGGATATCATTTGTCGTCTTGATTGAACATCAGCAATAAGACCAGAGTATGTGATCTCAAAGAAAACCCCACGCTGCACATCAAGTACAGAAGTATTAACTAAAACCATCAATAAAATGAGGGGAAAAGATTCCCAAAGTGAAGAATTCAGGAATAGTTGAACAATCACCATAGCAAAGTAACTTCTCATAATTATTCTGCCTATTTACACTATTTTTATCCGACAACTATTTCTCAGAGAGTTACATAAAACACATGCACCAAAACACACAGAGAAAAGAAATGGTTTCATTCTATGTGACAAATTTTGTACTTCTCTTCACCAAAGTTTGAGAAAGTCTGTTATATGATACCAGGTTGTCATTATTTTGAAATCAAAATCATCAATCACTTCCCATTGGTTACTTCCAAATCATGATTCTCAGCTAATAAGTTGTAATAAGACGAAATAATTGGATCTTTATAATGTTTCGGTTGCTCAAGAACATATCTTTAGACTGATGGAAGTTTATACTCTTATAAAGACATTTTAGGTCATTCATGCTCACCATTAGTAGGAAGTATTACTTTTTCTTGCAAAAAAAGCAAATAACAAGGATACACTGTTTTCATAATATCTATTACTAACCCTAGAAAGACAACATGCTAATTGCATTGCCTGGCACCAGAGGCTAGTTCTTTCATAGTACCTCTATACTGTGAGCCTGAGTAAAAACGATTCAACTATTCCAGTCCAATAGAATGAGTGCATCACATCTAAAACACACGATGGCAATCAAGGACAGGCACTGAATTGACTACTCGCTCTTGTTATATATTAAAATGTCAAAGAGATAAGCTCTTACTGTTTCATCTTTTGTAAGTAAACTTTTCAGTTTTTTTATCTGGTTCTTGAATGACATATTTCTTTTTCTTAATTTGGGACTACTTTAAAATTGTTTCAATGCTATATATCTTGCATTTGTTTAACCACTTTAACCAAGTAGTTGCATGTACAAGGGACAGAAAAGGAGGCAATAAACTTGCTCTTAAGTAATTTGGCTTTATTGATCAAACCTCTGTTAAATCATAACATGTTGTAATCAAACCCTAAAAAAAATGAGATTGCAACATCGCATCAAAGTGCTAACATAAATAAACTAACTGCAATTCCCCAAAACATGGAATAACTACAATAAGAATGGAAGTATGGAACAGAGAACGAACCTTGATCGCAGCTTTAACCATTGGCTGCTTCAACCTAAATGGCAACTTCTCTGAGAAATCAATGGCGATTATATTCACCTACATGTTCAACACCAAAGAAAACGACATCAATAAAACATCAACAATCTCAAATCTTAGCCAGAAGAAACAAACCTCTGATGTTTGACAAGCCTGATCGAAGGCGTTTTGGTTCATTGGCCTAACAGCAACAATATCATAGCTCTTGAGAACAGGATTGCCCGAATTAAGAGCCAAAGCTTGCGAAGGAATATCGGCGATGACAGTGAGGCGGGTGTACTGGCGGAAAGGGGACGAAACGGCAACGTTTAGAAGCTCGCGATGTAACTTGACGGAGGCGAAGAAGGAAGAGGAGGAGGGGGTGAGTTTGGTGAGAGGGAAGAGAGTGGTGGAGCAGCGGTCGGATTCGGACATGACGCCTTTGAGGGTGCGATTGAATGCAATTCCGGTGTAGCCGAGTTCCATGGCTTTGAGGGCGAGCTTCAGGCGGCGGCCTCTTAGGGAGGACTTGTCGGTGGCGTGGCGGTCGGATTCGTGGTAGGGTATGTTCAGGTCGAAGAAACCCATTGAGAATACAGAAGACTGTAGTGGCGGCGACGGCGGCGGCGCGGTTTAGAGACTGGGAGGAGCAGCGTGGCGAGGGCGGCGCGTATAGCTAATAAGGTTCTATTTTCGCAGCCAAAAAACAGATCGGAGGGGTTTTAGGGTCTAACCAAGTTACCCAACTAAACAAGTGGGCTCGGCTAAGGTGACCATTCAATCGGACCAAAGTCAAACTCACACTCACATGCATATACAAACCACACTAATCGACTCGAATCATTCGGTTCAATTCAATGGACATGTTCAAAAAACATTTATGAACATAATCGAATAAGTTCTTATTCGTTAAGATTAACAAACAAATACTAACCGAATTCAATTAGGAGTAGTTTGTTGAATGCTCTGTTCGTTTACAATTAGGATTCATTTTCTTGTTTGGCACGTAACCAAAATGCAGTCCGTGGATTTTCCAAGTGTACGGGAATGTCGAGCAACCGATTTTTACTTGCAAGTTCACTTTCAAAAATTATGTTGAGAGAAACTTGAAATCAAGGTGAATATTTTTGTTTTAAAATGAAAAGATTTTTTTTCCCTTGAATTATTTGAACTGGTTAAACTTGATTTTATTAAATTAATTTAAGAGATTGATTTGTGACTTACTTTAATATAATAATATGATAAGATTGCTAAATTACGAATTTAAATGCTTAATTATTGGGAAAAGATCTTCTTAGAAGGAAAAAAATTACGAAATTATTTTGAATGATTTTATTAGTTTGTAAATTAGAGAAAAATTAATTAATCATATATATATATATATATTCTTTTTTTTTCCCGTAATTTTCTTCATCCTTCAGCTCCGCTTTCTTCTTCTCCTTCACCCTTCTTCTCTTCTTTTTTTTTTTTTTTCCATCTTCCATTCTCTGTTATTTTTTCTCTTCTTCTTCTTCTCTTCTTTTCTTCTTCGATTATCATCCTATTAATGTAAAGGAGATGTTGAATTTCATTGTTGAACAACTAAAATATGATTTATTTATTTTTCACATGAATATTAAGTTCTTTAAGAATGTATTTGTGTGTTGATTGTATATGAAAATTCATTTGTTTTTACCTTGAAAGCATGGTGAAGATTGAGTTCAATAATATTTAATGCAGAATATTTGAAGAAGATGATGACTTGCTGAAAATTTGAGGAAGAAGAAGATGAAACTCACTAATTTGAGATTTTGAGAGTTTAAAACTGATACCTTTTGAATATATGATTAATACCTTTAATTTATCAATAATACCTTAAATTCAATAACTCTTAAAAATAAATTTTCAGATTCTAAACTTATTATACACTGAAACTTTTGAGTATATATATGAGTAATACCTTTAATTATATGATTAATACATTTACATGAAACAAGTAATACCTTAGGTAATATCTTTCATTAACAAAGTAACTAATACCTTAACGACATGATTGGTATGATGGAATGAAATTATGTGGAAATGAAATGAACTCAAGAATGGAATGGTGATGGGAAATGAATGGTATAAAAATACTGATTCCTGTGATTGGTATGACAAAGGAATATGAATGAATGAAATAATTATTATAATTATATTTTATGATTAATAATTATAAATAAAATGTATAATATTAAATCAATCTTTATTTGATCAAATTACCTTCCACAATAATTTTATTTAATATTCATATTCAATATATCACTCAAATTTAAAATATTTGGCATATTTAAATTTAAAAATAATTCTTTTTACAATAAATTAATCATTGTAATAATATTAAAATATATTATATTTATATATTTTATTTTTTAATCTTATTATTAGGTTACTTTTTTGTATTATTTACATATTCTTAAAGTAGTTAAATAATAATATATTTTTCATATTTTTTTATTAATTATTCTATATGATTTTATATTATTAAAATCTTAATATCTTATTTTATATTTCTAAAATAATATTTTAGTTATAATTTATTTATATTTTTTTAAATAATTTATTATCTATACTAATATTCATTTATCTTACAAATATATATAGATAAATCAATATCAGAACTAAAATTATTTGTATTATTAAAATTATATTCATATTATTTTATTATGTTTTTAAGATTTTATATTTATTAATTATTTTTATACTATTTATGTATTTAAATTTTTTTTCCTATTTTTTATATTTTTATTTTATATTTATTTTAAATTATTAGTTATTATTTTATAATTTTTTATAAATAATTTAATATTATTTACGAAATTTTATATAATAATTAGACTTTAGAAAGTTAATTTATAAAAATATAAAATAAATATGATAATTGTCAAAATTAATAAAAAAATGTTCATTTTCTTCACGATGGGAATACGTAATATCATGGGGGTAGGAAGGAATGGTCATTCCCTCATCCATGGTAATACCAATTCCTGCAGGAATCACCATTCCCACCTATAAAACATATCAATCAAAGAAATAGGAATGAAGGTAAGAACGATGATTCCATTCCCACCTCATTCCATCATACCAATCATGTCATAAGTATTATACTTTATGAGTATGTAATTAATACCTTATGAATAAACAAAGTAATACCTTTTAAATATACAAGTAATATCTTTAGACCTTTGTAATAAACAAGTAATACATCTACATATAACAAATAATATCTTTAGATAAATAAGTAATATTATTCACTAAAAACAAAGTAATACCCTTAGATAAAACACTTAATGCCTTAAAACAAAACAAAAATATATTATGAGCATACAACTAATACATTTCACTGAACAAAGTAAAATGCAAATAATACCTTATAAATATGCAACTAATATCTTATGAGTATATAACTTATACATTGATTGGAAGGATTTTTGCAGATTTGATAGTGTGTGGACGCACACCGGTTATGGTGTGGAGGCACGTGGACGCACTTGGAGGTGATCCATGTGCCGATGTACACAAGTTTTTGTGCCAAATAAAATAATGCATAACCACAATAGTAACGAGCGTGTGAGATACGTGTCTAAAATTGATTGGAAAATAAACAGTCTCGAATTGTAAAGAGTGTGTAAGACACGTGATTAAAATTGATTGCATCATCTTTGTGGTATTGATCTATGTATATGCATCGTATTCATCAAGAATAACACCTAAAATATTATGACATAATTAAAAAGAAAATCTATAGATTATATAAATAAAAAACGTACATAAATATGATAATTAAGATATTATTCAATATAATAAATTTAAAAAGATAAAATATAAATATTTAGTACGTGCCTTTAACACTTTTCATATTCCTCACAACTTGAACTTGAATTAATGGAATTATAAAATAAAAAAATTAGTTAGTGTCAAAATTTATTAAAAAAATGAATATCATAAATCAAATTAAGTTGCAATAGTTTTTTGAAATTAAGATGTTAATCATTAGAAAAGACTTTAACTCTTGTTGGCATGATGATCCAGATAAAAAACAAATCACTAAATAGTGTGTAAGAAAGAAGAAAAAATATCAGGTACAAGGATGAAAATATCCCGATACACGTGCGATATATCCGTGATATATTCGTATTTTGAAGGTTGCGATATGGATATGGGGGTAAAAAAAAATTTCCGGGATATCCCGGATATATCGCAAATATCTATATCCGTCCATCTTAGTGTAAAATTGGAAAAATATCGGGAAATATTGGGATATATCCAAAATATCGTAAAAGTTTTAAATCGATCTAACTTTAAATTATGGAAGATTTTAAATTGTCCTAACAAGCCTTAGTTTGTAACACTTACATTTTTTATATAAAATTATTGTTTTTAAGGAAAATGCATTTCCCCCTTACATTTCCTTTTTCTTTGTTCTCTTTTACTCTTACACTTCAATTTATATATTTTTTTTTATCAAATACACTTTCAATCTTTTTTTGTTAACGAAGGAGTAAAACAAAAATAAAAGTGTGTGAGGAAAAAAATTGAAAATAAAGTCTCATTTGTTTTTAATGGAAGACACAAAAGTTAACAAAAATAAAAGTGTACAAGAAAAAAAAAATGTAAGCGGTAAAAGTAAAAAAAAAATTTTAATAATAAGGCTTAAAGGAGGGAAAATGTAAAAAAATTTAGTACATGAACAAAAAAATATTTTTTCCGTTTCTAAAGTTTGGTTCATAAAGACATTTTCTTATTATATTTAGTTATTTTTAGTCATTTACTCTTATAACATGAAATAGAATACAATTATCTTCAAAAAATGTATGCTTATTTTAGGTATCCTTAATTATGAAAACCATATCTTATGTATGTTCTTTTGAAATGACTTTATTATCTCACTTTTACTTTTTCATAGTAATAAATAAAATACTCCATACTAATATTTTATTTAGTTTCAATGAGCTTTGACACAATAGGTATGGACACCAACTAAAATGTTATGTCTCAAGAATCATATACCGATGACACATACAGGGAATTCACCGTTTGATTGGAGTACTCAAAACATATTTAATTATTCACTCCCTCAAATGTCCTATGAAAGCATAGAGTAACGTACCAATAACATGTGCATAATTATATTCATAATTACTCAAATATAATGAGTTGGTACCAATATTGTTTGGACAAAGATAACATTGCACCTGTTATTTTTTAACCTCATAGATCATCTAGTGATTTGGTTGTATCAATCAGTTTTGAATAAATCTCAATTTTCATAATGCTTTTGTATGTTTATTATTTATATGTATGTTGTAAACATGTCATTTTGTTGAAATTTCAAATTAAATATATGCATCTGTGGATGCTATAATAGTCCGTAAAATCTTATGTAAAATTTCTAATTTTTTAATAAAGTTTCCATAATTTTTTTAAATTTTTTGCGATATCGATATATCCGTAAAATCAAGGTTGCTATACGGATATTTTCATCCTTGAGTCTAAGAATAATCAAGACACACTTCATCCTTAAAAATACACAAAAATTCTTGTGAGACGGTCTCATGGATAGTTTCCGTGAGACGAAGTCTCATCACCCACAAACAACATGTAAATTGCAGGATTGGATGGTGGTTAATTGGGTTGTGGGTTGACCCGTCTCATACAATGCATTCAAATTTTGTGAGATGACCTCATAAAAGACCTACTCTTAAAAATAACTTCCTAACTAAATACTCAAATGAAGTTTTATAAACCAAATTTTTCGAGAAGGTTAACTGCAAAATATCTTTTAAATATCAGTGGAATATATGAATGTAAAAGAATCAAATATTTGTCAAATGAAGTTTTATATACCAATTTTTTTTAGAGGGGTTAACTGCAAAATATTAGTGGAATATGTAAATGTAAAAGAATCAAATATTTTTTATTAGATTAGATATTCGTATTTTGAATTTGAAAATTTTGAACAATCTAAATAAGAATTATTTTTAAAATTCAAATATTATTCTAATATAAACAATAATATGATCATATTCAATTCGAGTATTTATCAATATTCAAATAATATAATACATATAATAAATTATTATATAATATTTATGTATTTTATAAATAAATTATGCATATAATATAAGCCTTTTTTTATTTTCTATTCTTCCCAAGATATAATCATATAATATATGCGGTAAATAAGTGTTTGATTTATTTTTATAATTTGGTATTATTATTTTAAATAAGCTAATATATGAGAAAAAAATGTGGAAAAATAGAATGAAACGTCGTGGTCAAAGGTATAAATTTTCAAATTTGAATATTTGAATACCACGTACGTTCAATATTATTTGAATAATAAAAATATGCATACAAAAACATTTATTATTTGGATAATAAAAGAATAAAATACAAATATAATATCAAGATATTCGACTCAATTCGATTTATTTACGGCTCTAGAAGAATATATGAAAAATGTGAGAATAATAATAACCGATGTGTGGGCTAATGGTTCTATTTTGATAAATATTAAACAAGTAATGAAATCTAATACTATAGGATATATGAGTTACACAATATTGTCAAAAATATTTAATTGTCAAAATATATAAATTTTCTTTATAGAAAAAAGGGACATTTTATAAGAGTCGCAGATGTCTGTATCATGTTTTATATTTTACATTTAATTTTATTAATTACTGTCAAATATCAACAGAGACTTTTTGCATATCCTCGTAACCCCAATTCGATCCACATGAATTCTAAACTATATAATATTTCCATCACCTCCATCACCTACAAATTCTATATACCTCATCCACTGCACAAGAATCAAAGTCCCGACATGGATAACCCACTCGAAAACCTTGAGTACACCATAGATAATGTCTACGACGAAGTCACCCTCCAACCCATCATGCATTTCATCACAGGCTCCACTCCCCGCAGCTGCTTCAACCACCTAGCCCGTTGCCTAGACGAATTGCAACCCGCTACTGTTCCGAAATTCTGCAACCTAGTCTGCTTGTGCGCCACTACCCAAAGGAAAACTATTGCTGATTTCCCCTAAAGGAAAACTATTGTTGATTTCCTTGCTCAAGGTGCTAATGCTGAACTCATGAACTTCTGTAGGAAAAACTTTTGGCTCAACAACCAGCTTAATATCACCATGTTAGAATCTGATTGGCCACCTGATATCCATGCAACTGGTGTAACCAATAACCCAATCATTGTCAACTTCGGAGACAGACTCAAAGCGGATTCCATTTGACTTGCTGATTTAGAACATGCTTCTCTTTCTGAAACTTAAAAGAAGATCTTCACTGAAAAGGTTGATCGAATCTTAGAGGATGATGCTAACCACTTCGCAATTCCCATCTCTAGGCTCATTGGTGCTAGATTCAAAGGTCACACTACTACTAGCATCATTCAGCAGATCAATGTCTATCATGTTGCCCAGTCGCTGCTCAAGTTGTTGTTCCTCCACCAATCAGCTATGCCCACTGGTGAGTTCAACGTAGAGATGAGAGACTAGGTCTTGGAATTAGTCTCCCTTTTAGTTCTGATGATATTTTTCTTTTGAGTAAAACAATTTCGATATATCTTTTGATTTCCATCATGCATATCCAACACGACCATGGTGATCGACACCCAGACGACGGTAATCAACACTTTTGTAATCTGTACTGTGTCGATAGTCGTGTTTCTTGGATAAGGTAAAAAAAAACTATATAGTATTTTCTTCACCACGACCTATGATAGCATTTGGTTGACGATGCAAAACAGGATCTCATAACCCGAATTCAATTGGTGAGGTGGATGACCATTAGCCCAACTGCATGGGAGACGATACTAGAGAATGATTAACAGGTTGAGGAGGTAGAAGAGGTGAGGTGGTCCATGTGCTTTTTTTCCATATTTTTTTTATCTGGACATAAAAAACGTAAGAGGAAGGGCTAACAATTTTTTTGCACCGGGCCCTACTATTACAGGACCGGCTCTGAAGGTGGAATACCAGCAGCTCCAACTGCATGGGGAGAGGATGATCAGCCTTCGCCACGACTTATGATAATATTTGGTTGACGATGTAAATCAAGATCTTATCAGAGATATTCGAAAACATCAAACTGAAATAAAAAAAATTAAAATATAAAAAAAACTGAAAAAGACAACAATTATGAATAAAAACAATTTCAAATATTAAGAGAAACAGGAAAAAGACAAGGATAAATATATTTTTCTTAAATATTTATAAAATATCTAAAGATATCATCTTAATATATATCATTAATTCAAAGTACAAAATGCAACCAAATATCGGAAACATATTGGTATTTTTATGTACCATTATTCTTGAAGAATATAAATATTGAAATATTAAAGAAAATATCGACAAATATTAAACCACCAAAATATATATTCTAAAAGGTTAAATTTTATATTCTAAAAACTCAGAAATTTTATTTGTACAATAAAATATACAAAAAATCAAATCTATCCTCGAGAAAAAATCAAGTTTATCATCTAATCCAATGTGTATTTAAAATGATCAAAACTATAAATTTGATTAAATATTGAAAAAGTCAAGAAAATACTGATAATATTGTAATCGAATGTGTATTTAAAATTATCAAAATTATAAATTTGATCAAATATCGAAAAAATCAAGAAAATACTGATAATATTGTAATCCAATGTGTATTTGAATTATCAAGTTATAAATGTGATCAAATATCGGAAAAATCAAGAAAATACTGATAATATTGTAATCAAATGTGTATTTAAATTATAAAAGTATAAATTTGATCAAATATAAAAACAAATAATAAAACACTGATAATATTGTAATCCAATGTATATTTAAATTATCAAAAGTATAAATTTGATCAAATATAAAAAAAATCAATATAACACTAATAATATTCTAATCCAATGTGTATTTAAATTATCAAAAGTATAAATTTGATTAAATAAAAAAAAATCAATAAAACACCGATAATATTGTAATCCAATGTGTATTTAAAATTATCAAAAGTATAAATTTGATCAAATATCGAAAAAATTAAGAAAATATTGACATTGTTATTTTTCTGGTCTTCAAAAATATACTTATCCATCAACATTGAAAATTTAGAGAATATATCGATAAATTTTAAACCACCACAATATATATTTTAAAAGGTCAAATTTTAGATTCTAAGAACTCAAAACTATGAAAAAAAATCAAAATTATTTTTGGCAAATATGTATCTTTTGGTAGCCGCATTTGGCAACCTCATATGCACCCCGATCGTCAAGGGCTTCATTGGATCTAAAAAATCCAGTTTCTCCAACAATTTCTAATTAGATTTTCTTAGGACATATATATATATATATATTATACAAATTATATATATATATATATTATACAAATTGGACCGTCAGTGAGATTTCCCTGCCACCCTATTTTTAGAGTCAATCAGGTTTAACAATTTCAAAGACCTTAGGTCAGGACTATATTATAATACCCACATAAAGACAATGGTTATAAATCATTGTTGTACGTGTATTTATAACACCACATACAACAACAATGTAAATCATTTAATCACAATAGATAATATCATTTGTGAAAATGCATCTTTCTTGTAGTACCATTAGCGGTGTGTCACACGTCGAGAATTAATAATTTCATTATACAATAATCACAATATTCATGAATATTGTGATTGTTGTATAATGAGAATATTGTGATTATTGTATAATGAAATTACTCATTCTTGATATACATCGATATTAAATATATCAATATATATTCATGATAGATAGAATAATATTTTTCCTTAAGAAATTTGTATCTCTAATGGTATGTTTCTCAATTGATGATGCAAAAAGACTAATAATTAATCAATCAATCTAAAATTTCAACCATTTGATATATATTTGAGTCTCATATTTTGTGTTGTTTTATCTCCTATAATTTATTGTTCAAAATGTGTGGAGTTTTTGTTCCGAATTGAAGAAAGTTGTACATGATTGTTATAGTTTATATCTTATCCGCATATTAATGAAATATAATTTCCTTTTAGGAAAAATATTCACGAACTTTGTCAAATTGAATAAAATCAATAAATATCAGGTTTTTAAAAGAAATCCTAAAAAAATAGGATATGGATCCTCTGTTGGGGCAAAAAAACCCAGCACTTCATGCTGGATACATACGCCGTCATTTTTGTAGATTTTTCATTTTTTTTTATAACCGTTTTTAATTTGAAAATCAATATAACGTGTTTTGAAATGTGGCACATGCATGATACATGGATATATGATACAGATGATTTGATTTGTCCCAGCACCTCTGGATTTTTGGCCCCAGCAGGGATCCATTTTCGTAATTCTTCATTAAAAAAATAATAATGTGCATAATATTCGACCAAAATAAATTAGGGGATCCATTTTCGTAATTCTTCATTAAAAAAATAATAATGTGCATAATATTCGACCAAAATAAAATAGAAATTTCATCATGATTTTCTGAATCCTATTGGTCCCGCCCATTTTGTTTCTACCGCCACGTTCGAATTCAGCAAAAAGCAGATTTCAAAACATTTCCCTAATCTCGAATTCTAAAGCCACGTCAGCGATCCTCGCGCTCACAAAGGAATCATCACCGTCCAACTAAAAACAAATCAACGCTTCAAAACGCATTTCAGTATCATGCGGATCCACCCCCTCCCCCCTCCCCTTATATATAAACCCTTATCTTGTCACTCACAATCTTCATCCCTTCAATTTAGCTCCATTTCAAAGAACAATTCCCAATTCTCACCAGCAGTTTAGAAAGAAGAGAGAGAAATGTCTGGTAGAGGTAAAGGAGGAAAAGGTCTCGGAAAGGGCGGAGCAAAGCGGCACCGTAAAGTCCTCCGCGATAACATTCAGGGGATCACGAAGCCGGCGATTCGCCGCCTGGCCAGAAGAGGCGGCGTGAAGCGTATTTCCGGTCTGATCTACGAGGAAACGCGTGGTGTTCTGAAGATCTTTTTGGAGAATGTTATAAGAGATGCTGTTACGTACACTGAGCACGCTAGGAGGAAGACTGTGACCGCCATGGATGTGGTATATGCTCTGAAGAGGCAGGGGAGAACTTTGTATGGTTTCGGTGGTTAGTTTGGGATTTATTTCTCTTCTTTTACCTTTTGCTTTGTTTGGGTAATCAGAAGTCTTGCTGTCAAGAATACTGGATGGAGTATAAATGCTGTGATTTGATCTCTGATGAAATTAATATATTTCTAGATGCAAATTTGTTTCTGATTTCCAATATATCAAGTTACTGAGAACAAATTTAATTGAGTAATAATCTCTAGTAGTTTTTAACAAAGTATTATAAAAATTACATGATAAGAAAGCAAGAATACAACACAAGACAAAACTAACCATCTCATCTACCCAATTTCTTTCAATCCCTAGTGACGATTTCATGGAGATATGGATTTTTAGGTGTATGATCTACAACAGCTTTCGCAGAGATTTCTGTTTCAAAACGGCAGCAATCATCTATGATGAAACCTTTATTGGTATCTCTGAGCCCCTTTGAATTCAGGGTATCCCCATTTACTTGAAGAAGATGAAAACCAACGAGAATCTGAAAAATGCATAGAAACATTATAAGCATACTTTACCACATCTAGAATATGGATACCTAGCTAAATTCAATTGAAAGTGAAACTTGAAAACATGGAATTACATTAATTAGTGTAGTCATCATGGTTCTTTGTTTTGATGCGCATGAAAATGTCTGCCCTTATCTTTCCATTAGGACCAAAAGCCGTGGAATCAACAGACTATACAAATGGTGACACTATGATGTTTTCCTCTTCCATCTTCATTTGGACATAGTAGAATCCTCCTAAATTTACAAACCAAACATGCTTCATTAATTAGGACAAGGACATACTTAGAATATCGACGAAAGGGGGGAGAGAGATCACACCACTTGTAACCTCCAGCAGTGAAGTACACATACCTTGCAGTTTGGAGAAGTCTGAAATCGTGAAATCATGATTACATGGATTCGTGACTTTTAGAAGAGACACGTGCTCGATGACTCGTTGGCTTTTGATGACAAAAACTTCAGCTCCCAAGTTCCCAACACACAGTCGCCGTCAACAAGGTATCCTTCAAACTTTTCTTGGAGATCATTTTGGAAAATCCCCATTTCGGATTCATAGCATGAGAGCGCCTAACTTTTCCTGTTCATGTTTCAATTACAACAGATTATGATATGTACTAGTTTCAATGACAAGATCATCAACTTGTTGTAGTTGACAGTAATTACCTCGAAAACAAGTATAATTGTCTGAGATTTGATTAAACAAAAAGATGGTGAACATGGCATTAACCTCCCAATCCACAGGGAGAGAACTAGTGCAAGCCATAGACAAGTATACAGAAATATGGTCACCAACCTTTTCACCCTCGTCTCCATTAGGAAAGATTATAAGTCTCCTATAAATATCCAAATTTCATTTTATTCACATGAGAGAGATATATATACACACAGAGTACCATTTGTGATCTCCTGCAACAAATTCCCTTGATTCATATTCATCAATCCCATTCTCTTGAAGTAGGGTAAAAGAGTCGAATTTGATGAGCAAATGCGCTGACAAAACCTCTCTAGTTTCAATATTAAAATCTGTCAACGATTTTTAATAGAATCAAATCTAAACATTACTTTATAAGAAAGAGTTAAATGCAATAAAACAAAGGATAATTGGCTAAAAAGAAAAGAAACAATGTAGATGGATGATTGTATATTAGTAGAGAGAATGTAGATCACAAACCCTCCTCGTCCGTTAATAGCAGAACCATTTTTCTTGAAAGGCAGGACTTTTCTCAACCTTTTTTTTTTCCGGTTTAGTAGCAAGTCTGCAGAATAATAATTAGTGTGGTATACGCAGAACCGGACCGGTTCTGTTCTTGGGACCCAATGGCCGACTCTTACCCGGTCAACGACTCGGCCGGTCGAACCGTACCAAATTTTTAATGAAATTTGGTTAAACATGGATTAACTAAGCATAGTATAACAGCACTTTGCTTTTCTATTTTCCTGTATTTTTCTATTTTTTTAAATTTTCCTTTATTATTAAATTATATTTTCTTTATAAGTTTTCCGTTATATATAGTTCTTTCTTAAAATTTCCTTTATTATTGAACTATTTTCCCTTTATAAGTTTTCCTTCATATATGGTTCTTAATAATGTTGTTTATGATTAATTTAAAAAATGTTGTTGATTAATAATTTGAATTTTATTTTTATTTTTATTATAGATAAGTTCTCAATTTATGTTGTTTATTATTAGAGAATCATAATTTCAAATTTTAATTAACCTTAACGCCAATATGTATTGTGTATTTAGTTTATATATGTTATCCATTTTTTTATAAAATAATTCATTGTTTTTTAATTTAAATTTTAATATTATTGCTAGTAGTCTCTCATGTATGAGTACCCCTGTACACGTGTTAGAAAAGAAAAAGAAAATCAAGGATATGATTAATTAATTCTACATCAAGCTGCATTTAACCTTTAAATAATTATTTAAACATGCTTTTTTTTTTTTTTTTTACAATAATATAAATATTTAGAATATAGTAAATGCTTTAAATTTTTGTGTTTTACTTTGGATCTGTACAAGTGAAATTAAAGGTCTATTTTGAAAATTCGATTTAGGCCAAAATACTGGTAGGTAACTAGGTATGATCCTATTAACGCAACATTTTATATGTTGAAACAAAATACAAATTTATATATTTACAATTTCAAATAATTAAATTAGATACAAATTTCCATGATCTTTGTACACCGTAATATTTCACAATATAATTATATTTAATATGAATAATCTTTTCTAACCATATATGCCAGTGAAAATTTTGTATAAGAATTACATGAAATATATTATTTTATACAACATAAATTACTTCACACAAATTAATTCAAATTTGTTTTTCTGATTATTGTTTGTTGCTGATTTTGGTGAGATGAAGTTATTTAAATGATCTGCAAAGAGATAGCAAATAATATATTAATATTCATATGAACAATTGGGATTTAAATCTTGAGAAGTGAACAGATTTACTACAAAATTACTGGATTCATAATGTTCAAAAACCACCGATAACATAAGACAAAACTCATAAATTAAATGTATCCACCAAACAAAACCAACAATATTTGAGGGAGATAGAGATTTCGATTTCCAGAAAGCAGCAATCATCAACAAGGAATCCTTTACTGACGTCACGCATATCGCTGATTGCGATAAATTTAGGATAGCCCAGTGAAGTTTCAGAAGATGAAAACCAAGAAGAAGCTGAAAAATATAAGAAACATTATAAGGAAATTAATAGCAAACTAAAATCAATATTGGAAATACAAAATTACATTTATGAGTGCACTTGCATCTCCATTTGGACATACAAACCAAAGTTGTTTAAGAAGGATAAGGACATACATATAAAAGCAAACAAGAGATAATACCACATATAATGATAAACACATGGTTCTTTGGCTTTCAAAAGAATGACTCGTTGGCTTTAATTTGATGTCATCGACAAGGTATCCCTATGATCAATTTCGGAAATCCCCAGGTCGGATTCATAGCATGAAAGCGTCTAACTTTTTCTGTTTCAGTTTCTTACAATAGATGATTAAGAACGACAAGAACAACTTGTTTTACATGCATAAATTAAATTACCTCGAAAACAAGTATAGTTGTCTAAGATTTGATTAAACAAAAAGATGGTGAACATGACATTAACTTCCCAATCCACAGGCAGTGAACTTGTCCCAGCCATAGACAAGTATATTAATGGGACCCAATGGCCGACTCATACCCGGCCCACTCATACTAAATTTTTAACTATTTTTTAGGAAAATATTTATTAATTTAAGATATAATTATGGGAAATCATTTTTAACGACATATTATAACGTGTGATTTTAGTCATATCCTTATACGTACATGACAACACTACCCTTCAAGATATAGTACACTCACGGCACTTTAAACGATTCAAATGTTATATAGCTCAACAAAAGAATTATATGTAAATAGATATATGTAAGTTTGACAACATACATACGACATATTATATGTTACAAATAATTTTACCAGATACAAATGTCCACGATCTTTGTATATAGTAATATTTCATGAAATAATTATACACTATATCATTAATCTTTCCTACCCCTATATGTCAGTTAAAATTTTGTATAGGTAGGAATTACATGTAATATTTCATTGGGTTAGTTTCATGATTTTTATCTTTTTTTTTTAAATTGCAATTTTAACATGACTTTTGGCTATTAAGTAAATTTAACGTGATTTTTAATGTATGCATTTGTAACTAATGTTTCAAACATCTTTTAACTAGATCTATAAATTTGTGTTTCTAAATCAACTAATGTATGTTTATTATTATATGTAGCAGCATCAATTGATGTCATATTTAATTTTCTAATAAACATGTTGGGAAAATTTGTGATTATTACAACAATTACCACTATATTATTTTACATGACATAAATTGCTTCACAAATTGATCTGTTTCTAGATGGAAATTTGTTTTTCTGATTATTGTTTGTTGTTGATTTCGATCGAATGAAGTTATTGAAATCTATCTGCATTTGAGATAAAATCTTCAACACTGAATAGATTTAATACGAAAATAATAGATTTATCATGTTCAGAAAGCACATATAGCACGAGACAAAACTCATAAAATATCCCCACAACAGAGAACACATCTCTGAATTTTACACATTTCTTGAGAAATAAACATATCCTTCAATAGCTACGCAATATTTCTGGGAGATGGGGTTTAAGGTGCATCTTTAACAATAGCTGACACAGAGATTTTGGTTTCCAAGATGCAGCAGTCATTGATTAGGAATCCTTTATTGACATCACGCATAACACTGATCGCTATGAATTCAGGATATCCCCATTGACTTGAAGAAGATGAAAACCAATGAGAATCTGAAAAATGAAACATATATTATAAGGAAATGAAATGAAATAACCAAACTAAAATAAATATTGGAAATACAAAATTACATTTTCCAGTCCAGTTCTTGTCATGGTTTTTGTTTTTGATAAGCAACAGAATGTCTGCCCTTATCTTTGTATGAGGATCCAAAGTCTTGGAATCAACACATTCCATAAACATGGATACACTACGGTCTTTTGCTTTTCCATTTCCATTTGGCCATAGTATAACCCTCCTAAATATACAAACCAAATTAAGTAATTCATTACATACATATAAAATAAAAGCAAACAAATAGATCATACCACTTGTAACTACGACAACTGAATTCTTCACAAGTCCACCTATCTTTCAATTTGGAGAATTTTGAAATCACAAAATTATGATTACATGGATTCTTGACAACCAAAAGAGACACCCTCTCAATGACCCGTTGGCCTTTGATGACGAAAACCTCAGCTCCAAACACACAGTTGTCATCAACAACGTATCCGTTTAATGGGTCCTTCAAACTTTTCTTGGAGATCAATTTCGGAAATCCCCATTTGGGATTCATAGCATGAAAACGCCTAACTTTTCCTGATCATGTTTCAATTACAACGGATTAAGATATCAACTGGTTTCAATAACGAGAACAACTATATATAGAAAACTTGATATGGTTGACAGATATTAAATTACCTCGAAAGCAAGTATAGTTGTCAGAGATTTGATTAAACAAAAATATGGTGAACATGGCATTAACTTCCCAATTCACAGGCAGAGAACTTGTCCCAGACATAGACAAGTGTACAGAAATATAGTCACCATTCTTTACTCTCTTGTCTCCATCAAGATAAATTATGAGTCTCCTATATACCCATATTCAAAATTCATTTTCATCAAATCATGACATGATATATATATATATATATATATATATATATATATATATATATATATATATATATATATATATATATATATGCTTGGAAAGTAGGGAAAAGGAGTCGATTTTGATGAGCAAATGCGCAGGCGAAGCCTCTCTTGTTTCAATACTAAAATCTGTCAATCAATGTTCACAAAAAAAAGTATCAAAACCACAACGGTTATAAGAAAAACTAAAATAATGTTTTCCAACAAAGAATCCAAAATCCTAGGGTTAGGGTTAATGTATTTGAGCAGAGAGAGAATGTTGATCACAAACCCTCCTCATCAGTATTTAATGGAAGTAGAGCCATTATTCTGGGATGCCACAAAGTCTACACACAAATTTTAGTATTCAATGCACAACTGTGAACTTTTTTAAATGTGTCCATAGTCATAACGGTTTTATAGATGTGTATTCTAGTTAGAGTTGTTCAAGGTTAAGATATCGGAAAAAAGAAACAAATTCAAGATCAAGTCAAATCCAATTTGGATGAGATCAAATTCGATTTCGATCGGATTTTATTCCTAAATTCAGGTCTTCTCGATATACTTTCCTATGATTCGAAATACATTTTATTAGAGTAATATACTGATATTTCTCTCACTAAATCGGAGTGCTAATCTTGTGTTCTATTTGTTTTCTAGCTCTATTTTACTTGATTTATATGTTTTCTTTATTCGTTTTCTAGCACTATTTTACTTGATTTATTTGGTGTTTGACTCGGCTCGTTTCATATGGATTTTGATGTCAACAATTATTTATACTTTGATACTGAATTAATTACACATTTTAATGAAACTTAAAAATATCTAATACTAAGATTATTAAAAATTTCACGGAACTTATAAATTTAGATAATTCCTATATTTAAAATATTTCAAGGTTGTAAACCAGGAAGAAAATAATTTAATTATTCTATTCATAAATGAAGCTAAATTTTTGAAAAGCCATTAAAGCATTACAACATTACAAAATATAGAGGATTATTGCTTATATTCCCTAGTGTTTAGTGAGTATTATTGCTTATATTCCCTAGTGTTTAGTGAGTATTATTGCTTATATTCCCTAGTGTTTAGTGTTTGAAGATGAAGAAAATTGTTAACATCTCCTATCTGTTCGATGGTACTATTTTCAGTTGAAGAATCATTATGTTTAGAAAACGATGGCTGAAACCGTTGATATTTGTACGACTTAATTTTATTTTTGGGGAAAAAATCAGCACTTTATAATTCTAATTAATGCCGCTATAGAGGTTTTGTCATAAATTAAAGAACACAAAAATTGAACAAGTATACATGTTACTAATCAAGAATTACTTTAGAATTCAAAATTGAAATAAAAAATTAATTCCATAAAAAGGAATTAGTTTCCATGGATCAATAATTACTCTAATCAAGAAATTTAATATCCAAAATAGGAAAGAAAATCAATAAATTTCATAAAGAAGAATTAACTTTCATGGATTAACAAATACTCTCTTCGATTCAAAATAAGTGTTATTTTAAAGCTTTTGCCATAAATTAAGAAATATAAAAATTGGATAAAAATGCACTTAGATAATATCAATCTGTCCACACTCATTCTTAAATATTTAAGATGAGATAAATAATAAAAAAAAAAAAGGAATAAAGGACATCTTAGAAGAAAAGTTGCAAAATAATTATACTTAAATAAAAACAAAAAAAACACCACACCTATATATTTTAAATAGGAGTGAGTAATTTTACATATTGATGGATTCAACAAAGTATTTATAACATAAAGTCATGTTCAGAAAGCACAATAAACAAAAGACAAAAGTCATAAAATATCTCTCTTCCAAAGTTCCAAACACATCTTTCATTTTTCCAAATATCTATCAATCACAGTCCAAGTGATGCGGTAGATGTGATAAAAAAATATCAATACAATCCCTTGATTTTGAGAATATAAAAAAAATGATAATTTGAGAGGAAGTTGTTTTTTCCTATCTCATAAATCAATCAACCGTTAGAAATAATAAAACAAACTTCTATTTAAACTAATATAAACCTAATAAAGAAAACTCCTATTAATCAAACTCATATAAACTTAAAATCTTAAAAAATAAAATAAACATAAAAATATTAAAAAAAATAAAATATATCCAAGTTTCTAGTAAATATATCTGATCTCACTTAAAAGATCTTTTACAATGGCTACCACAGAGATTTCTGTTTCGAGAATGCAGCAGTCATTTACGACTAAAGCTTTAGTGGAATTTGAGTAGATGAGAACCAATGGGAATCTGCAAAAATGTAATAAACATTATAAGCAAAAATCACCACATGATCTAAAATCAAATACTATTATAAATAACATTACATGTACGACTGTGGCTCTTGACATGGTTCTTGTTTTTTATTCGCAACACAAAGCCTGCCTTTATCTTTCCATGAGGCCCAAAAGACTTGGAATCAACACACTCCAAAAAACATGGACACACTTGGACCTCTTACACGTTCATTTCCATTTGGATACACTAAAATCCTCCTAAATATTACAAATCAATTGACATGTTTAATTAGGACATAAGAGATATTGATGACATATTGCATACCACTCCAGCACTGAATCTTTCAATTTGGAGAAGTCTGAAATCACAAAATTATGATTGCATGGATTTTTGACTCGGAAAAGAGAGAGACCTTGAATGACTCGTTGGCTTTTGATGACAAATACTTCAGCTCCCAACACACACATGTCGTCAACAAGGAAGCCCTTTGATGGGTCCTTGAACCTTTTCTTCCAGATTCATAGCATGAAAGCGTCTAACCTTTTCTGTTCGAGTTTCGATCACAATAGATTATTAAGAAGATATAATATATCAATTAAATGACTAGAACAACTTGTTTGACATGACATAAATCAAATTACCTCGAAAACAAATATAGTTGTCAGAGATTTGATTAAACAAAAAGATAGTGAACATGGCATTAACCTCCCATGCAACAAATTCCCGTGATTCAAATTCATCAATTCCATGCTCTTTTAGTATGGAAAAAGAGTCGATTTTGATGACAAAATGTGCAGGTGAAGCCTCTCTTGTTTCAGGACTAAACATCAATTAATGTTTTCAAAATAGAATCAAAAACCACAACATAAATTAGTATGCAAGAAAACAAAACATTAAATTGAACAACAGATTTGAGGAGAGAGAATGTTAATCACAAACCTTCCTCATCCGTGGAAAGCTGAATTAGCTTAACCATCTTTCAGCAGAGAGAATGTTGAACAGAATAAGTATTCAATGTATACAAATGAGTTATGTAATTAAATCATGTGTTTAATTAATTATTGAATAGTGTACCCATAGACTTGGCCTAATGGCAAGGTCTTAGGTTGGAGTCCCCATCCCTATACCTATTGTAACTCAAAAAAGAAAAAATAATCATTGAATAGAATATTTAAATCTATAACAGAAAATTGAAAAAGATTATAGGAGATTACGTATAATTATCTTCTAGAGGAATTTACTGCGAGTCATACACACCAAATCTTTAATAATTATTAAATAGTGAAAAAGTCTTTAATAATTATTAAATAGTGAAAAAGAAAAACTATACCCTACGCCTATTAAAGATTTGAAATGAGATAGCCTAACATATTTTTCGATTTTATAGTTCAGGTAGGGAAAATATTAAAATCAGATTACAAATTTAATAGTTAGAATTTTGTGGTGATAAATTTGGAATATGATGATTACCAAAAATCCAGTAAATTAGTTAATGAAGTATATATTATTATTAATGATACTGGTATTTTTTGAAAATTATACAATCCACTCAACTTAATAATAATCGACTTATGGAATAAAGAATTAAGAATTTTCATTTATCAATAATGGAAAAAGATATAGAAAAGAAACAAAATTTCAAAATTTTCTTCGAATTACAACAATTCAAATAATCACAACGGCATGATAGATTTAAATCTATCTTCCCTCAAGAAAAGATTTAAATCTATCTACCTTAACATAAGATACAAAAAAAAAAAAACAGAATCTCGAATTTTTTTTCTTTAAATTACAACAGAAAGATATCATTGATATGTTTAGATTACACACAAAAAAAAGATGTACCTGTGTAACATAATTTATTATTTTCAGAATCAATATTTGAATTATGTTTTTCTATTTATTGACAAAAAACACGAATACATGGGACGAAACAATACACTAGAATACAAAACAAAATATTAAAACATTCTTGCATGCACTCCCTTACTCATTTCGGACAATTTCATTTAGTTTATGAAATTTTGTTACGATTTGAACCCCCAACTCCTCCCTTAAAAAAGAAAAAAAAAAAAACAATATAAACTGTTCAATGAGTTTTGTCAGATCCTTTCTTCTCATTTTTGAAGATTTATTCTCAACTTTTGCAAAAGGAAACACAAAGAAATTTGCATTCTTCTAATTCGCCGCTTTTATGTCGAAATCGCCATCACTACCCATGTTTCCCTCCTCCGTGAACTACAAGAAAATTACCAGCTGTTTATACACTTTTCAATTCAGTCATTCTTCAAATTATTGCAAGATTTTTCTACACTTTTCAATTCAGTCACTCTTTAAATCATTGCAAGATTTTTCTTAAAAAAAATTGATGCATTTTGGAAATGTTGAAATAAATTATATTTTTAAGAAAGGAAATATTGGATGAGATAAGAGGATAATATGTTTCTTCAGTTTGATGTATTTTGAAAATGTTGAATTAGATTATATCTATAAAATAGGAAATATGAGATGAGATTAGAGAAAACGACTCTGAAGAACTTTTTTTTTAATGACATATTTAATTACTCTTATAAAATTAACGTGCGAATCATGTGCGAGTCACGTTAATATCCACTGTCATGTCTTTAATAGTACTATATATGATGCCAACAATTTGATGCTTTCTCTGTCGAAATCGCCGACGGCCAGCACTATCCGCGCTACCCTCCTCCGTGAACTCCAGGTTATTACCAACCATTTATACACTCTTCAATTCGGCCATTCCTCAAACTAATGCAAGTTTTTTCGGTATGTTTGGATTGGGATGTGTCCATCTGGATTTGAGATGAGTCAAATCCCAATCTTTGTTTGTTTTGGAATGTTGGAGGATTTGCAAATGAGCAAATGACCAAATCCTTATATATATCCTACTTTTTCACAACTCTCAATAAAAACATCTACTTTTTCTACAATTCCCCAAACAAACATCTAATTTTTCTATAATTCTCAATGTGATAAGGATATCTTAACTATAATCCTACCATATCTAATCCTAAAACAAACACAAGATTATCAAAATCCATCTTTTTGCAAAATCCACTCAAATCCCAAATCCTGCAAAATCCACCTCTGTCCCATTCCAAACATACTAAAAATTTGATTGTGTTTTGAAAATGTTGAATTAAATATATCTGTAAAATAGGAAATATGGGATGAGATTGGAGAAAATGACTCGACTTTTTTATGACATATTTACTCTTGTGAAAATAATGTGCGAATCATGTCAATTTCCACTGCCATGTTTGTTGGTAGTACTACGTATGGTTATCAACTTGCTGCTTTTTCTGTTGAAATCGCCAATTGTTATGGAACCATGATGGCTGAAGAGTATCTTAGCACTTACTCACTGTTTATCCCAATTGTAAGAACAAACCCCACTTGGAATCATGAGTACATTCACAAAACAAAAAATTAAAATAAAATAAAGGTTATACTTTGTGGCACTACTCGCGCTTCCATCCTCCGTGAACTCCATGCAATTAGCAACTATTTATATATAGATCTTCAAATCGATCATTCTTCAAACTAATGCTTTATATATGTAAAATATGAAATATGAGATGAGATTGGAGAAAAAACTCGGAAAGGGACTTTTCTAATGATATATTTACTCTTATAAATGTAACGTGCACGTTTCGTGCAAGTCACGTGCGAGTCACGTCAATTTCAATTACCATATCTTTTGGTAGTACTACGTATGATGCCAACAATTCGCCACTTTCACTATTAAAATCGGTCAACACTACCCCGTGCTACCCTCCTTCATGAACTCTAGGTGATTAATTACCAACTATTTCCTATTTTTTGTTCTTATAAATTATATAAATGTTGTATATACACGCTACATATGTTTTGGAAATGTTGAATTAAATTATATCTGTAAAATAGAAAATATGAGATTAAATTGGAGAAAACGACTCTGAACGGGATAAGATGCTTCTTCGGTTGGATGAGGAATGCCTTGACATATATCGTATGAAAGTTGAAAGAATCAAAAAAAAAAAATCAACATGATGTATGGCTATTTTTCAATTTACAATTTTTTTTTTTCTCATTACAACCTGAAGTTAGGAGTTTTTCAAAATGCTTCCTAATTTTTTTGACAACTTTTTCGACGAAATGCAAATCATCACATGACTTTTATAAGTGAGTTAAAAGAAAAAAAAACAATCAGAATTTTTTTTTTTTTTTAATTTACAATCTAAAATTTTCTAATAACATATTTACTTTAAGAAAATAACGTAAAAGTTCCGTGCGAGTCACGTGCAAATCATATGTGAAATTCGCCGGAAAAGTGGTCAAAAAAAAATATAAATTGCATTTTGAAAAACTTTTAAACTTCAGATTGTCTTTCATTCAACATTTTATATAATGTTGGTTGCTTTAGTATCTATCACAAATTCACAATGGAAGATTTTGGGTGATAATTATTAGAGCAAGCATATTTTCAGGGATCAGTGAAGAATAATAATTAATTAAATAAATTTAAAAGAGAACATCTTTCATGTTGAAGGAAATATTGATTAATCGATAAACATAAGATGTAAATGATGATAAGTTTCCCAACCATGTAAAAAAAGAAGAATCTTTTAATTTTTTAATATGGGTGCAACACTACATTTTAATAGCCGCAACTTTTAACTGAGCCAAGACCCATATTACTGGGATGTGGGTTGGGATGGTAAATTATTCTCTAAATATATGTTTAATTAACTAAATTATTACAAATTTACAACCACAGACCCAACTTCTCCTTGATTTTTATTCATGTGTACGGTTATATCATTGTTTTACAAATGAATGAAAAATGTTACGTGTATCAAATGATTCAAATCAATCGAATTTAATATTTATGAAACTATATACATAGAGAATTTTAACGGTGAGAACAAACGTTGATTATTTTTTTATAATTAGGGATTACTTATGATGAGTACATACGCCATAATAAATCTAAAATAAGCCCTGACCAAATCTGTGATTAACCCTTTAACTGAAAATTAATAAAGATAAGATTGACAATTATACTAAAAGAATAGATTAGCCATTAGATTTTATTTGAATATCATTTACAAAAGAAATTATACAATACCAAGTATCTGAGTATCCAATAGATATCAGATAATCCTGTAACCAGATCCCTTTTCTCATATACTTGTTCATTCGTAGCTGGTACTTGCTTGCTTCTCATTTTTACAAGCTTCATGATCCACAAAGAGAGAAAAAGAATGAAACAATTTAATTACAAAAAAGAAAAAAAGAAAAAATAATTTGTCGTGTCTTTCATTGATACGTAACTTCATCACTATATGATGGCCTGAGATCAACGCAACCAACTCCACCAAATTTAATGGCCGGGTCCTCTAGGGCTAGGCCCCGATGCAAGCCGTTGAAGCCAACAAGACATCGTCTCTCTTGCGTTATTGTATATTGTCGGAAATGCAACGAGGTTGTTTGATTCAGAAAAATGATCTTCCGATAATATTCTTGATGCTTCAACTTGAACTTGGCTCATACATAGAACACATATTACGAACACAATCAAAAGAACGTTTGTTCTTCTACAATTCATTTTCACGAGCTTATAAAAGACTACGAGCTAACTTGGAACTTGGGTGATGAATTATGGATGAAACTAGAGGAATTGGTTGTGATGAAAATTGATGATGAAGAAAAGTGTGCTCAAATGCATCTATTTATAGTGAAATATCTTTGCCATTGGTATAGTGGCATTTGCAATTTTTCTTTGTTGTCGTGTTGACCAAGGACATGTGTTGGTTTGGAAAAGGTCAAAACATGTTCGAATTCAAAGTGTGAACTAAAAGTCCAGATATAACCCTTGACTCGCCGGCATCTATGGCTAAAGTGATCTTCGGTCTTTGAGTTTGAAAAGGGTGGTTTCGTAAAATGATGTGGAATTTGGACTTTGAAGTTGGATTTTTTGACCTACTCATTTTCTTCATCTCATTACCTGGAAAGCTACCATTTGAATTACCACAATTGACCTTCACCTCGCAATTACATGCTTCTATCATCTATCCTTTTATTTTTTATTTATTAGGGTCTTATAGAAAATGCACAAAAAATTATATTAATGATTTTTACAATAATTTAAATGAAGTTCTTAACACCCTTATATACATATATATATATATATATCTATATCTCAGGAGTTGTTGAATTCTGTTGGTTTGATTTAGGTCATTGCAATTCATTATTTATTCAAAATTCAAACAAAGTGGGTATATTCTATTGCTATATTGGAAATATAGATTAAAAAAATTAAAAAATTCAAACTATCTGTATATGCATGACTGTTTTTGCTACCTTCATTGTACATAGATTTTCTTGATCACGATTTAACACAACATATATAAATGTACTTCTATATTAGAGTATAGATAATAAATAGATCATCATATTTAATTAACTCAAACCTGCAATGAAACTATTGAATTTAGTATATCAAACAGATCAAAATATATTCGATATGGGTGGCTAGTATTAGACTTGTCTCGTATATTTAATATTTACTTTTAGAAGAATTTATAAATTTGATTAAGTTCAATTACTTATGGGGTAATCACTAAAGATATATTTTTATCAGCCAAACTTTTTAAATTGATCTCAATATCTACTTCCTTACAAATAATATTGCAAATTTGAAGTGATGTTTTTATGAGATAGAATGAGTCTCAAATTTCAGCACACCATTTCAGACCCATTCAATGGCCACCTGTAATTCTGTAAATATATATATGAGTTATAACTTATAACCAACAATTTGTACATTAACTTATTTGAATGTCATTATTCAGACTAACTATACTTATGTTATAAAATGTTGGGAAAAAAAGTTTTTTAGTCCTCTATGTTTGGTTCATTAAATTTTTAGTTCTCTATCTTTCACATTTGGATTTTTAGTCCACTATATTTAAAGAATATCATTTTTTAATCCTCTATGTTTAAAGAATATCATTTTTTAGTCATTTTACCTGCAATAGTAGGTAACTTTATTTTTAATTACAATTTAATTTTAACACCAATTTTTTTTTATTCAACTAACATGTCTAAATTAATATTAATAATTAATAATTCTATTTTTCATTTCAAGACGAGTGAGTTAGAGTTTTGTGATTATGAGAAATAAATCATTTTAGCATCAAAATAAATATTAAGCAATTAAAATTTTTATTTTTCATAAATTATATACATTTTGTGCTGGATAGAATAACACAAAACTAAAAAAATAACATTAATCATATTCTGCTAGTTCTCAAATTACATCAATTTATCTGTTGGAGAATTGAACTAATCAAATTACATCAATTTATCTGTTGGAGAATTGAACTAACAGCAACCCCATTGATCATTTGGTGTAATTTGAAAGTTAGCAGAATATGATTAATATCATTTTTTTACTTTCGTGTTATCTATTTTCGGCACAAAATGTATAATTTGTGAAAAATACATTTGTTAATTGCTTAATATCAATTTTAATGATAAAATATTTTATTTCTCAAACTCACAACTCTAACTCACTCGTATCGGGATGAAAAAAATAATTTTTAATTATTAATATTAATTTAGACATGTTAGATGAATGGAAAAAATTGGTGTTAAGATTAAGTACAATTAAGAAGAAAAAAAAAAGTTACCTGCTATTGTAGGTAAAATGACTAAAAAATGATATTTTATAAATATAGAGGACCAAAAATCAAAAGGTGAAAGATAGAGGACTAAAAATCTAATGAGTCAAACATAGAGGATTAAAAAACTTATACTTTGTAAACATAAAAGACTAAAAATTAAAAGATGAAAAATAGAGGATTAAAAATCTAATGAATCAAATATAAAGAACTAAAAAACATTTTTTCCCTAAAATGTTTGGTAATCAATTTGGCAAGAGGGAGTTTGAAATATGATTTATATTGATTTGCGAATTGCGATGACCTCAAAAGTTTGGAGTTGGTATGAGACTTTATCATAGTTTTGTTAATTAAATAGGGGTTTAGATGAATTAATATTAATGTAAATATGATGCAGTTTGTTACAAATTAAATTAGGGTCGGGTTTAGAACACTAGTTCAATAAAATTCATATATTTTTTTTCTTTTTCAAATTAAAAAAAGATCAACAGATTTCACTTCTATCTTCTGTGGTGACTCAAACTCAGGATATATATCTAAGTAACAAATATCTTTTACTATTAGTTTATCATACTTCGTCAATATAAATAAAATTCATATTTGATACGAGATATATTATATTTTGTAACTGGATTAGAAAATTTGTAGAAGAAAAAAACAGTAATAGTTTGTGGGATAGTTTGTGGGCGATGGTGCGGTGGAATAGTTTTTTGTGAGATGGGGCACCATCGCCCACAAATAACATGTGACCGTAAAATTTCGTGAGACACAAAAGACTTACTCATAAATAAGATAGTGCCGAAAAGTTAGTCACGATCACATATAAAATAAAATAAATAGAATATGAGCTAGATTTGATGAATTTCATTTAATCTAAAAAAAATATCATAAATAAATTAAAAGTAACGAATGGAACAAAAAAATAATTATACGTCCTGCTAATATGAAAAATAGTTATAAAAAATATGCTTGTATATATTATGAAAAATATTCATCAATGTACATTACGTTTGTACTAGTTAATTCCGAAACGAAAAAAGAAAAGTATATCTCTAAAATCCCATAAAACCAACATATATATGAACTCAAAGTTACAAAATCAGTTGATGACATCCACCTTGATGACGCAAGAAAAGAAGCGCTGGAAAACGGACTTACATGATTTTGTCTTTATCTTATTTTTAATTTGGTCAAATCCACGCTTGATGGTCAATGCGTAGTCCTTTTTACTTGTGAAATTGTAACTTCTTAGATATAATTGTCGACGTGCCACTCTGGCTTCGCCGGTGCTCCACTCATCGTCGCCGTCAGCCATGATAATCGACTTGATGAACTCCGCGTCGGATTCCGGCCACTTATAGAGGTTGGAATAAGTGGCTCTTACGTTACAACTCATACTTTAATTCGATCAATATGAATAATGAATTGTAAAAGATGGATAATCATATCTCATGTGCATATATATATAGAGATTGATGACTACATTGTCTAATAGGATTAGGAAGAGGCATGCATATCAGTAATTGGTTTCCTTTTAGAATTCTATTTGGATACTTAGAATTTGATCACTTAGATTTCTTCTGTTTTAGATGTAGGATTACAGAGTTGCACAAATTCCGCGCAAATAAAAGATTTGATTTATTGAATACGAATTTATATTGAAGGAGATTGAATTATTACATAAATAATACGTGGTATTTTAAGCAGACTTCGGCTGATTACATAGGCCCAAATCCTTCTCTCTCTCTCAAACAGGAAAAAGCCCAAGCCCAAGTCCACTTTACAAATTTATTGTGCTCAAACTAAATTTAGGATAAACTTAAATTCAATAACAAATAGTCAAATTCACGAGGATTAAACACTTGTGTATACTGTGTTTCAAAATCAGATGCATTTGCAGTGCAATAACTCCCACCCTCTCTCGTATTTACTTTCTCCATCATTAACATATTAAATCATAATTTTTTTTTTTTTGTGAAACACAGACTTTTGATGCGTGTATATATATATATATATATATATATATATATATATATATATATATATTATTTGTTTAAGGTTTGAGTATTTTTATTGAAGTTTGGTATTGGAAGAGTCATGGAATTTTTAAAACATAAATATTTCAAAAAATTATACATAATAATTACAAATATGAAAATATTATTTAAAAATATAAAATTTTAAGAAAATAAGATTAACCCTTTTATTTTTTTATAAATTTTACTAAAATTTTGTTTGTATTCTTATAAAATAAATTAGAATTTGGAAAATTAGTATATTTAAACACCATGAAAGTCTATCAAATAGGGGAAAAAAAATGGAATCTCCCCGATATAAAATGATTAATAAAGTGCAAAATTGTTAATTTAAGCTAAATCAACAATAGTCGGAAACAAAGTCAAAATCTCATACTATAGCCAAGACCAAAACGAATAGTTTATCAGTTGGGTTTGGTGAGTTATAAGTTATAACACTTGAACTCGAAGGCTTTTTGCAAGAGGTATAACAATATAAATCTATTTATTAAAAAAAAATACGATTTTATTTTCTCCTAAAACACCGGGTCCGGGATTCACAACATTAAAATAATTGGGCTGACAGCATCAAATCATTTACTTTTTTTTTTCTTTTTTTAATTAAAAAAATATTGATCCCAAGATACTACAAACCAAAACGGCATAAAAATACTACAAACCACGACGAGTTAAATTCATTACTATTTAATTTGGTTGAATTAATTGAGTTTAAAATTTGCATTTAAATGTATTAATTTATAAATAAACTCGATCAAGTCTGAACAAATTTAAACCGAATTGAATATAAGTAATTCTTTTTAGATAATTATTGAGGTCCGCACAATTTTTCCCCTTTACACAATGAATTTGATTCTACATCGAGTTTACACATGCAAAAAAAGAAAAATTATCCGTAAGGCAGTCTTAAGAATCTTATTTCATGGGACGGATCGAATCGAGTCCGATTATAAAAAAAATATATAATATTTTTGTGTTTAGATTAATTAATATATGTTTATTACATGTAGTAGTATCAATTTAATTTTTTTTTTCATAATTTTTGAAAAATGGGGATAACTGAAATGCATTATAAATACATAAAATATTGAAAATCATGTTAAATTTGCTAATAGTCGAACGTTGTTACAATTTTGAGAAAATTTATAATTTTTATGTCAGTTACCCCTAATAAAAATCCTTTATTTGACTTGAATCGATTTTAACTATAAACTCTATGAAGTAATTAGATTGAATTTAGTGCTACTTGGCAAAAAGGGAAAGGAAGAAGCTAGGTTAATAAAAGGGCAAAATGAGCGGAGCAAAAGCATTGAAAAAAGAATATGCTTTTTTTGTACAAAACGTCACCGTTGCGACTTGCCTTTTCTTACTCTCAAGGCAAGCACCTAGAAATTTCCTTGCGCACTACATAGTTCTATATTTAATTCACTGCTTGAATAATCTTTACAGGGCAGTTGATTCCCTGCCCTCTGCTCTAGTTTTTAACGATGCGCTCACCAATCAGACTTCGACACGTGTATTCGAAACTGTTATTGCCTCAAAACTCCACGTAGTGAGTTTCCATTGGTTCAACTTATGTAGAATATGATATATATATACCGGAAAAGGACTCTGATCGGGTGAAAACCCTGGGAAAGGGAAAGATATGCTATCCCCGCACCCGAAATTGTGAGGCCCACGATTTTGTTGTTTGAAGTACCTCTCTTGTCCTTTGTGGTGTTGAACTCGTGATTTTGGTACAAAATCTTATTTTTGGACCTTATATAAGATAGATGTGTGTTTTCAAATATGTTTGGAGTCTTTATAGAAATTTATTTTGAGAAAAAAATTAACTTGATGTACTGAAATAAAGCAGAGCAAACAAAGCTATAGTAAGAAAATTTTAATATACAAATCACTCCATGCTCTTTTAACTACATTATTGTAATATCATATTAAGATAGAAAAATCTCTCTCTCTCTTTTTCTTTTTTCAAAGATCAATCTGTATAATTTATAGTTTAGTTAAAATGTATAATTGATACATCTCTGATTATTTCATAAATTAATATATTCATGTTTAAAATATTGCAGCTTCATTGACATTCTTTTTCATAGATTAAGAGGATATCAATAGATTAATCTATGAAATTTAAATCCTTTATACCACTTTTCATTTTCAATAAGTTTAAATTTAACAAACGCATTCTCTTTCATAGATTTAGAGGATATCAACAGATTAATCTATGAAATTTAAATCCTTTATACCACTTTTCATTTTCAATAAGTTTAAATTTAAAAAACATATATCGGGAATCTATTGTTGCAGACTTGAAAGATATCAATGCGGGATAAATTTATCATTGAAAAATATGAAATTATCAAAATAAGATTTTCAAATTCAATGTAGTACCATTTTATGTGGAATGAATGACAGTCAAATGATTCTTTCTCAAATGTTAACATTCTCCCCACATAAGCTGATGTGACTGTCAAATGAGATGATGTGTTATTTTATTAGGTACATGATCGTCTTCATTCGGGTGTCCTTATCTTCTTCAAATATCTGATCATTGATTTATTGTATTCGATCATCCGGGTGTCCTTGTCTTCTTCAAATATCTGATAATTGATTTATTGTATTCCTTAGTTATAGTGGTAAACATGTCATCTACACTTAAATTTTGGGTTCAAGTTATATGTGGGGTGGAAGTTGAATCATTTGATCCTCTTAAATTGAATGAAGGAAAAGAAAACCATAGTCCTATTAGGACGGACAAAAAATAAAAAATAAAAAAAAATTCTTCCAATAAAGCTGGGTGTGATAAAATGTTTGATTAAAGATAAAATTTAACAGTTGAATAATGTTTTTATATATTTTCAATATAATATATCTGAATTACAATCAGATATATTTAATCTAACAATGTTAGATTTGAAATTTTGATTTGATACTTTCAAAATTTTCAACTGCATTTGAAAATCTTAATTTGATAGCTCCAAATTATGACGAATTGATAAAATTTATCTTAAATCTTTTAGTGTTGAATTGATAAAATTTTTCTTTCAAATTCTGCATTGATTGTTAGACCTATATTTGAGAATTTGGACCAATAAAATCTCAACAATATTTATTATATATCTTTGAAGGATAAAAATAAAATTGTATGTAAAATATCATAATCTTTTAAATATAAAGTTAATTTATTAACAAATAATTGAGGAAATTATTAAATTTATATTTAGGTAAACTCTTTTACTAATAAACATAGGAGAAAAATTTAATTCTCGACTTGATAAAATTGTCTTATTTTTTCATAAAAACTCATGTAAGACGGTCTTACGGATAGTTTTCGTGAGACGGAGCCCCATCACTCAAAAAAAACATATAAATTGTAGGGTTTGGATGATGGATAATTGGGTTGTGGGTTGACCCGTCTTACATAATGCATTAAAATTTCGTGAGACGGTGTCACAAGAGACTTACTCTATTTTTTTTCAAGACGTGGTATTTTCTGAAATAATGGTATGTTTTGTAAAAGGAAACATATTGACCCATGTGAGAGGAGGGCAGTTATGTCATTTTAATACGCGTGCAATTGAATTTTATGAGAGTGGCGATAAAATTAAAAGTAAAAAAAAATTAAAAAAAATTAAAAGAATAGCGGATGTTTGGGAGAGAAGGTACGTCGAAGGTAGGGCAGGCATTTGAACGCATTGCTGTTTGTACCTTGTCATATAACAAGCTGCACAGATCTCTGCTTTTCTCGATTCTCTCTCTCTCACTGAGGAAAACGCTCTCCAATAAATCCCAAACACAACCAAACACTTTCACAGGTTCTAGAGACGGTGAGATTTCAAACTCTCCGCTACATATCTTTCACTCATCCATTGCGGTTGAATCTCGATTTCCCTTCCGTTCCTTATGCGTAGATAGGTACTGTATTCAACCAATCCTGACGAGTTTTAGCTGTGTTGGTGGTGAGTGGGTGTTAATCGTTGTAATTCAGGAATTTTCTTTTGATTTTTAAGGTTTAATCTGAAGATTTAACACAGATCGTCCAGTTAAAGGTTTCAATTTGTGTAAAAAGGTTTTGGATTAATCGTTTTGTCGAATTTTGGTTAATTGATGCATTGATTTAATTCTTTTCAGGTTATATTTTGTCGGATTTGGTGGCTTAGTGATTTAAACTGTTTTGGTTTCATGGGAAAAGGAGGGCAAAATCATGGTAAGAATGCAAATTTGGGTACTGGCAAAGAGCCGAAAGGGGATTCTTTGACTCCGTGGTCATTAGATGTGAGAGAGTGTGAGGAGAAGTATGGGGTGACGAAGGAGCGTGGATTGCTGGGTGATGAGGTTGAAAAGAGGACACAGATTTATGGGCTCAACGAGTTGGAGAAACATGAGGGGCCTTCGATTTTTAGGTTGATTTTGGATCAGTTTAATGATACATTAGTCAGAATTTTGCTGGTTGCAGCCGTGATTTCCTTTGTGTTGGCATGGATTGATGGGGATGAAGGTGGGGAGATGGAGATCACTGCGTTCGTGGAGCCTCTGGTAATATTTTTGATATTGATAGTGAATGCCATTGTTGGGGTTTGGCAGGAGAACAATGCGGAGAAAGCACTGGATGCATTGAAGGAAATCCAGTCGGAGCATGCTACTGTAATTCGAGATGGTAAAAAGATTTCTAATTTGCCTGCAAAGGAGCTTGTTCCGGGAGACATTGTGGAATTGAGAGTTGGAGATAAGATTCCTGCAGATATGAGGGTTTTAAGCTTGATCAGTTCTACCCTCCGAGTTGAGCAGGGATCATTGACTGGTGAGAGTGAGGCTGTTAGTAAGACCACGAAGGCTGTTGCTGAAGATGTCGATATTCAGGGGAAGAAATGTATGGTGTTTGCTGGAACAACTGTGGTGAACGGTAATTGTATCTGTTTGGTGACTCAGACTGGGATGAATACAGAGATAGGGAAGGTGCATGCTCAGATTCATGAGGCATCTCAGAGTGAAGATGATACACCTTTGAAAAAGAAGTTAAATGAATTTGGAGAGGTTTTAACTGCTATCATTGGAGTGATATGCACTCTGGTTTGGTTGATTAATGTGAAATATTTCCTTACATGGGATTATGTTGATGGGTGGCCAACGAACTTTAAGTTCTCCTTTGAGAAGTGCACTTATTACTTTGAGATTGCTGTGGCTTTGGCAGTTGCTGCTATTCCCGAAGGATTGCCTGCAGTGATTACAACTTGCTTGGCACTAGGCACACGCAAGATGGCTGCTAAGAACGCACTTGTTCGCAAGTTGCCAAGTGTTGAAACCCTTGGTTGCACAACTGTGATTTGCTCTGATAAGACTGGTACTCTGACTACCAATCAGATGGCAGTGGCTAAGCTAGTGGCGATGGGTTCCAAGGCAAATGTTCTTCGATCATTTGATGTGCAAGGAACATCCTTTGATCCTAGAGATGGGAAAATACAGAACTGGCCAGTGGGCCAATTGGATTCTAATCTCCAAATGATTGCAAAGATTGCTGCCATCTGTAATGATGCTGATGTAGAAAAAGCTGGCCAGGATAAATCTGGACATTACATGGCGAATGGAATGCCGACTGAGGCAGCACTTAAGGTATTAATTAATCTAAATTGGGACTTGAGATGTTTTATACTTTAAATGACATTATACTTATTTCTTCTGATAAATAAGTGTATCTGGGTTGATTTTGTGTGAGATATGTGCGGTATTTTAACTTTGTGGCATGTTGTTAAATGATTTAATGCTAATGTCTTTCTTAGCTAGGTTACTGGAAGTTATAGTAACTTAGCATGTTCTTCTCTGCTTGATGTATTTTCCATTTTACATAAATTTCTGATTTTATTAGCGATGTAATTTTTTTTGCACTTTTGTTACTAATGGAGAAGTTAACCTAAAGATTCTTGTCTTGATGAAGGAAATAGTTTGACTTAATTGTTCTTTCAGGTTCTGGTTGAGAAAATGGGCCTTCCAAGTGGATTGAATCCTGGACTCTCATCAGGATATGATGGTGTTTTAAGTAAGTTTTTCTTCTATGTTACTGTACGTTTTTTTTTTTTCAGTCGGTGGAGCGTCTTTACTAATCTGAAACTTTCAATTGATCATCCAAGGGTGCTCCTACACATGGAATAAACTTGAACAACGGATTGCTACCCTTGAGTTTGATCGTGATAGAAAATCCATGGGAGTCATTGTGAACACAGGAACTGGAAAAAAGTCACTGCTTGTAAAGGTAGATTTTGTTTTCCATTTGCTGGTCTATTGCTCAAATGTAGGTTCTAACATTGTGTAAGAGACTATGGAGAATGATTTAGGTTAGATATTAACTGTTCAGGGAACCTCCTCTGGTGTTTTATTGTGATTACAAATAAATCAGAGCCTTCTGTTTTCTAGTTATCATGTCAACTATGTCCGAAGAACATCTACATGGTGGATATCACAATTGGGTCACAGATTAAAGAACTTTGGGTTCTATAACTAATTTTTGTCATCTTTCTTCCTATGCAGGGTGCAGTGGAGACGCTATTGGATAGGAGCTCCTTTGTGCAATTGCTTGATGGCTCTATTGTAGGATTAGATCGAAATCTAAAGGAAGTCATATTGAAAAGCCTGCGTGACATGTCAAGTAGTGCATTGCGCGTTCTGGGTTTTGCATACAAAGTTGACCTCCCGGACTTTGCTACATATAATGGTGATGAAGACCATCCAGCTCATCAGCTCTTATTGAACCCAGCCAACTATTCGTCAATTGAGAGCGAATTGGTTTTTGTTGGCTTGGCTGGTTTAAGGGTGAGTTGGCTTTTCTATTCTTAGCAACCCCCCCTCCCCCCACCCCCCCAATCCAATGTTGATTGTTGATGTGAGAGTATGAATAGTATGGTTTAATCTTATGACTTTCTTTTAATGTACTTGTTCAAGGATCCTCCAAGGAAAGAAGTCCCTCAAGCAATTGATGATTGCAGAACAGCTGGAATCCGAGTTATGGTAATTACTGGAGATAACAAAGATACAGCTGAAGCTATTTGCCGTGAGATAGGTGTTTTTGGTTGCCATGAAGATATCAGTAAAAGGAGCTTAACAGGAAAACAGTTCATGGAGCTCTCTAATAGTGGCAAAGAAGCACATTTAAGTCAAAGTGGAGGACTTCTTTTCTCTAGGGCTGAACCAAGGCATAAACAAGAAATAGTGAGGTTGCTCAAGGATTCTGGTGAAGTGGTGGCAATGACTGGGGATGGAGTGAATGATGCACCTGCCTTGAAATTGGCAGATATTGGGATTGCAATGGGCATTGCTGGGACAGAGGTGTGCATACTTTCAAGTGTCAAAATTAAATCCTTACTCTGCCATGCAATTAATCATAAATATGTTTGTAATCTGCATTTGCACCTTGTGTGACAATGACCTCTTCCATGCTGCATTTGTAGTTTTTATCTTAAAACTGTCATTATGTAATTCCAAACAACATCAGGTTTGGTTTTCCGGAATAAAGTTGTCAAACTTTTTTTAATCGCTGATTCTCTCTCCTTAATAGGTTGCGAAGGAAGCTTCCGACATGGTTTTAGCTGATGATAATTTCAGCACAATTGTTTCTGCTGTTGGCGAAGGCAGATCCATTTACAATAACATGAAGGCTTTCATCAGGTTTTCATGCTTAGTCTTATTTTCCATTTTCATTCCCTCGTTATACTAAAAAATATAGATCCTAACATTTTCTGGTTGGGTTTGTTATACTTGTCGACTGCATGTTTGAACCTCTTATCATCAAGATTATGGCTATTAGGTAGGGGTTACAGTATGTGGTGCACTGGTGAAGTTAAAGCTGAATGAATAGAAAGTAGTTTAAGAATTTTTTGCGTTTTGTGCTTGTTCTTTACGAAAGTAGTTTAAGGATTTCTTGGGTTACCTGTTGTGACAATTGCTGCCAACTGTAGCTCTGGTGGCTGATAAGTTCGCATAAGATGTTAATTGATGTGCTATATAGTTATGGGAGTCTGAGTATTACTGTTCTTAAAAAGAAAATGGGGGACAAGGGCCTTCTATTTTACTATCTTGCAACTTATATTCAAGTTTTGTGTGTGGAGGGACTTTATGGTTGCATCCTATGTAGATTATCTGAAATCTAATTGAATCATGTGAAATCTAGAATCTTATTATTCCTTGAGCTACACCACTTAAAAATGATTTGCGAGCTTACAGTGAAGCTTTAATGACTACAATCAGCATCAATGCAAGGAAAGCATGCTGGGTTGATGTTGAAGCTAGTGCCCTGTTGTTTGATGGACTATTCTCTAAGTTAACTGCCTTGTTAAATTGGAAAGAAATAGCTGTTTTTTTAGAAGTCTCTAGATGTCTTTTTCCACTAATCAAGTGAAGTAGTCAGTTCTCAGTTTAGTGAAATATTTTGTAGTCCCTCTTCTGTTGCATCTATTGACTGTAGAAGATTTTTTATAATAAATTAAATTAGTTAAAGAGAGTTCGAGGTTGACATTGACTCTGTAACTAGTGCAACATTACAGTAAGATGGGAGCAAAATTAGTGAAGTTAAAAACACTTGCAGCATTTGTTGACTGTAAACATACCTGTGTTTGGGCTAATCCTTGTAATTGCTGCTCCTTTAGTTTTTGCCTAATCCAAATTCAGCAAAATGAAGGGAGAAGAGCTGTTTTACTTTTCAGCATATGCTAATGCTTATACAGTTATACTGAGGTGTGGTATTCTAGCTTAGTAACTGCTTTGAACTGAATTTAACTAGTAATTCCTTTGTTTCAGATACATGATCTCCTCAAACATTGGTGAGGTTGCGTCAATATTTCTAACCGCCGCCCTAGGCATTCCAGAGGGCCTGATACCAGTGCAGCTTCTGTGGGTTAACTTGGTGACTGATGGACCACCAGCTACTGCTTTGGGATTTAATCCACCTGACAAAGATATAATGAAGAAACCACCTAGAAGGAGCGATGACTCATTGATCAGTCCCTGGATTCTGTTCCGATACTTGGTATGCGCATTATCTTCATTACATTGAAACTCTTTCTTCTCTCATCTCTCGTCTCACTGCTATATTCGGTTACACTTTCATGTTGATGCAGGTGATTGGATCTTATGTTGGTTTAGCAACGGTGGGAGTATTCATTATCTGGTATACTCAATCATCATTCCTTGGCATTGATCTCTCAGGAGATGGCCACAGCCTCGTAACATACTCTCAGCTTGCCAACTGGGGTCAATGTCCAACCTGGCAGAATTTTACAGCTTCACCTTTCACGGCTGGGGCTCAAGAGATCAGTTTCGACAATCCATGTGACTACTTCTCTACTGGAAAAATAAAGGCTATGACTCTTTCACTCTCTGTACTTGTTGCTATTGAGATGTTCAATTCACTCAATGCTCTATCCGAAGATGGCAGCCTCTTATCAATGCCTCCATGGGTCAACCCATGGCTCCTTCTGGCAATGTCGGTGTCGTTTGGCTTGCACTTCCTGATCTTATACGTGCCTTTCCTTGCTCAAATATTTGGCATCGTGCCTCTAAGCCTAAACGAATGGTTGTTGGTTTTGTCTGTGGCTTTTCCGGTGATATTAATAGACGAGGTTCTCAAGTTTGTTGGCAGATGTACCAGTGGCATCCGAACATCAAGCAGAAGATCTTCCAAGCAAAAGGCTGAGTGAAGATACATCACGGTTTTAAGTGGAGAATTAAGCATGGGTTATATATACAGAAGGCCTGATGAGCTGAAACCGGTGTTGAAATGGTCATAAATACCCACTTTGCTCACCCTTAAATAAAACCGCAGGTATTTGCTCATATTTAATTGACATTGGTTAGACATTGTAATAGTTTAAGATATATTAGAGGATGTTAACTAGTTTCCTTTAACCCAATGGCTGCCTCATAATTACAGGCACAACTCATTACATTTTTAGCTGAAAAAACCAAAAATACTCGGCAGAAACTCTACTTTCATCATTGGTTCTATTGAAACATTGTCACTGAAATGCGTTTGTTGCATTCGGTTTTGGTTTTTGTGATTTATGTTTCGTTGTGAGAAATTTTAGGTTTTTTTTTTCATTGTTTGACCACAAGTTTCATTGAGTTTGTGATTAATTGTGGATGGACCCTTTGTATTGTGGTGATCTTTCTGTTCACTCTTGTTATACTTATATTTATTTCCGTGATTCATTTTAGCTTATCATGAATATAAAACAGGTATAATTTCAAAGTAATGGAAGTTTTTTTTTACATTCAAACTTGTGCTGGCAATTTTTTTTTTTTTTTTTAACAATTATATAATTTTTTTTTTTAAAAGTAAAACAATTATGGACACTTTTTTTGGTACCGACTTATTTATAATTACTTATCAATGAATTTTTATAACCATTTAAAAAATATATTCTTTTTATGAAACGTAGTTTGTATATCAAACAAGCAAAACGGCACTTTAAAGTCGAGAACTATCATCATAATGTTAAAATTATACCCAAATATACAATGGAAGGTATTTCAATTTCCTTGTGTTGAGAACCGGAAGTCAGATATGAAAGAATGATAAGATTCTACTGTGAAATGATGGCTCAGCAATTATTTAGAAACACAAAAACAAAGCAAACGTAAAATATATTGAATAATCACATGATCGTAAGGAAATAAATGGCTTCATTACAAATATGTAATAAGCAACAAGCTATGTATGAAAAACATGAAATCATCTTCCCTCGGATTTGATGAGCTGTGAGAAGACTTTAGTCATTGAAACATCTGAAACATCATCCACACTATGGCCACCAGAATTGCTACTATAACCATCTCCCAATCCAGCCACTTGCGGAGACAGTTGATTGATAAGGTTGCTGCTATTCTCATCGGGCTCGTTGTCCACCTCAGCCTCTTGAAGTTGAAGAGCATACTCAAGATTCCACAGCACATCCCCCATGGATGGTCTATCTACACCAAACTCAGCCAAGCATTTCTCTGCTGTCTCACCGTACTTCCTGAGTGAATCTGGCTTTATCTTCCCTCGTAGCTTAGAGTCAATGATCTGATGAAGTTGCCCCTTCTTCTGCCACTTCATGGCCCACTCAGCCAAGTTAACCATTTCTCTAGGCAGAGAGGGATCAATCACAGGCCTAGCACAAAGAACCTCAAACAGAACAACCCCAAACGAATAAACATCTGATTTCTCCGTTAGCTGTTGCCTTCTGAAGTACTCAGGGTCTAGGTATCCGAAGCTCCCTTTAACAGCAGTGCTAACGTGCGTTTGGTCAATCTCAGGCCCGGTTTTGGAAAGCCCGAAATCAGCAACCTTAGCCATGAGATTCTCGTCTAGCAATATGTTTGCTGATTTCACGTCTCGATGAATGACTGCTTTGGCATAGCCAGTGTGGAGATAGTGAAGCCCTCTTGCTGCTCCTATGCATATCTCAACCCTTCTCTTCCATTCCAAACATGGATTACTTGAGCCGTATAGATGGCTCTTAAGGGTCCCGTTTTCCATGTACTCGTAGACAAGAATCATCTCGTTCTTCTCATCACAGTATCCAATCAAGGAAACCAAATGGCGATGCCTGAATCTAGACAGCATCTCTATCTCAGTTCTGAACTCGGCCACGCCTTGTTGGGACCGGGGATTGGCTCGCTTAACAGCTAGCTTTGTGCCATCATTTACAACGCCCTTGTATACTTTTCCAAAGCCGCCTATTCCAATCACCAAACTCTCGTCAAAATCACTCGTTGCTTCTTGAAGCGCTGCAAAAGGGATCCTATAGCTCATGTTGGAATCACCACTAACACTTGTCTTGCTTGAGTATTTACTAGAGGCCCCGTCATGAACTGATATAGGCACCCATGTCTTTGATTGGCGGATATGTTCTTGCTTCCTTCTTCGTATCAAAAACAATAACCCCATCACTATCACAGCCACTATCACCCCAACACTAACCCCCACAATAATCCCCACCTTCTTGGACCCAGAAAATGCAGGATAAGTAGACCTCCCAGATAAGCTATCCTTATTGCTGATCTTCATAATCTCCAATCCATTGAGAAGGGCATCAGGGTAAGAGCTTCTAGAAGATGGTCCTATACTTACACTCAATTTGCTTCTATCCGTTAATGGGGTCACAAAGTCCATGAAATAAGCAGTGGCTAAACGCCCGAAAGTCTTTGCACTCAGCTCAAGATCCGGGACCACAAGAAACGAGCCAATGTAAACATTGAACACAAGCTGATTAGCAGCTGTGCTCACTATATCACAAAAGTGCAATCTGATCAAATACTGAAAGCCTCGATCCACTCTAAACTGCCACGTCACGTTGAAGTTGCTATTAGGGTCACCACCCGAGTTCATCTTCGTGCAAGTTCCATACACAGTTTGAGGGGCCGTGTCAGAATTTGCACCACCTTGAGGGTACCTAACAGCTGCCACGTTCGACTCATTAGCAGCAAGGTTTGGCTGCAATAGAAAGGTGCTATCGGGCACCCATGTTCGTCCCAAAGTATCGTTCACTAAAGAGACCAAGGGCCCCCCCATATTCACCCTAGCAACAGTCTCTAGAGCTAGAGTTAATAGCCCACTAAAAGGCCCCAATGGGTTGAACATAGATGCATCATTTGTGATGAGATTATCAGGGACTGAGACCACTTCAAGGGCATTGACATAAGCAAAGGAATTAGTGGAAGGGGAAAAGGTGATCACAAGGTTTCCAGTGGTTATATTCACTGAATATTCCTTAACTGTTGCATTTTGGGGGCTGAAATCAGTGACAAGTATGGTTTTCTGTGAGAAAACAGAGAAACTAGCAGACTTCATGTCGTAATTCTTGTAAAGAAACGGGTAAAAATGGAGTCGAATCCAGTGCCTGCCACTCTGCTTAATCGGAAATGTGTACTTAGATGGTCCAGTGAAGATTCTAGCAGTTCTAAACAGGTGAGAATCCTCAAAGGCTGCTATGGAATTCAGATTGCTATCAGCTAAAATTTCTTGTGGGGTTGAGAGGAATCTTGAAGCTGATTTATCAGACATGTAAGTAATATTGCCCACATTAACATCACTAGATGATCCACAATTTATATATATTTCATCAATTGGATCAAACCCTTCACAACATGTGAGATTCAATATAAACAAAATCAAGATTGAAACTTTCAAAACCCCACAACCCTTCATGATCAATAACATAAACATGCCACCTTTGAGCTTAAGAAACAATATGGCAACAGAAAATTATGTATATTTGAACAAAGAAAACTGGGAAAGAAAGGGAAAACAATAAACATGCACCTTACAGATCAAACTAGCTCCAAGGAGAGAGAAAAAAGAAAACATTAGCATAAAGCAAGAAAAGCTATATAGCCATCCCAGATATAAATTGTGTTGTCACATATGATATATGTCATAAATTGATAGGAAAACCAGTCAAAATTTGAGATATAATTGGATAAATATTTATGTGACACTGTTTATTACATGATGATATTATGGGATTAGATTGGAGAGGGTTGACATTGGGAAGATGAAATAAAAATATGGTGGGAAAATGGAGGAGAATGGTTGGTTTCATAATGGGATCATAAAAGTGGAGTATCACACAACATTTCATTTCAAGAATTTTAGCCAACTAAAAGGAGTATCAGTTACGGAATGCAAATAATAATTAATGTTTTATTAATTAGCTATATATATGTATTTATAATCTTGCATGTGAATATATAGATATGTACAATCAATGTCTCAAACCTTCTAGATTCTAAACTTGGAATTGAGTCAAATAGATGATTAAATAAAGGGGATATTATTATTATTATTATTATTATTATTATTATTATTATTATTATTATTATTATTATTATTATTATTATTATTATTATTATTATTATTATTTATTTTATTTTATTTTATTTTTATTTTTTGCAAAACGTCACACATGGTAGCATGTATAGTTGAGCACAATCGTGTCTGTAGTTATGTGAAATCATGTACAATTATACTCCTAACCATGAGTGGTATTTTTGAATAAAATTAAATATTGAAATAATTTTTTTTCTCATATATTATTTTAAGATAATTAACATTTTTGTTAAGTTCCAAAATGAGTATGTATCTAATTTCGTATGGATGTTTTATAAACTTGAAATTCGAATAAGATCATGCTGAAATACGAGGTATGTGAATTTTTGCTTTGCTAGAACATTTGGTTGGATTTCTAAATCAAATCAATGTCTAGATAAAAAGCTAATAAATCTTTTTCAAATTGTTGTCAATAATTTTTTAAGTGTTTATGACATGCAGCAATAAACTAGATGTGATTTTGAATAAATTATTTTACCTTTAGCATCTTATCAGAAAAAGAAAAAATAGCTTCAACAAATTCAGACTAATAGATTGAATAACTTCTAAAAATTGCAATAGTTGCATGAAATTGGATAAGTTCAATTATAGACAGGATTGTTAATTTCTTTTTTGTCATAATTTACAAATTTGTATAGAAAGTGGTTAGTTGGGAGAACTGTCACCGTGTAGTGTTTAAGCAATCTTAGATATATTTGACAATTTAGCATTGATAGAGAAAGGTGAGAGAGAAAAAGAAGTATTCATCACTCATAAATATTTTTTTATATATCTTTATATATGTTAGAATAAGACCCTAATCAAAATCCATTTTCATGGACTAGTGTTAATTTTCTATTGGATTTAGGTTCAATCATTATCTCATCAATTTTTTTTTTTTTATATGTAAATTATGTAATTGAATTTTTATTTATTAAATTATATACAGATATTTTTAACACTCTAACTGCTTTACTTATAATATAAAAGGCTCATACATTGGACATAGTTGGATAACAACATAAGTAATTGTAAATTATATTGAATGCTATTTGAGTTTAAAAAGTTGAATTGTTATCCTCAAATTAATAAAATATAAAACTAAAATTGGGTTATAAGGAAATAGTTCATTTGCAATGTTATCGATTCATGTAGTGTGCACAATAATATTAGAAAAAAATTGAAATTCACAATAATAAATATATAGGTGATTTTGGATTGCGCACTTATAATTAATTATTATTAACGTGTTGATCTGAAAAATGTAATTTATTAGGTCTAAAAAAAGAAGAAAATTGTAGGTAATTGGAGTGAGCATATTGGGTAATAAATGATTAATATACTGCTAATTTAGCATGATCATAACTGGGCCAAATTCATGCTTAAACAACAGGCCATCAATTTATGATTTTATTCTCTTCTTTATATTATAGAAAGTAGCTTTACTAACACGAAATTTCTAAAATTAGTTTTTTTTCAATAAAGCTTAAAACTAATCATATGAAAACTTATTTTCTATTAAGAATACTCATATATATATATGTATGTAATTACAATCATTATATTTAGTTAGGTTTTTCTTATTGTTTGGTATAACTTATAAGGTTTTGAGGTCTTAAAAGGATGAAATTGAGTTAGGCACATTACTTTACAAAATATGACTTTTGAAAGGCAGAAGCAAAAAGTTTCTCCTAAATACGAGATTTTCTTGTAATGAAACAAAATTGTTGATAATTTTAAGAGATTGGAGAAAATATAAAGTGGAGAAAATTATAAATGAAGAAATTTATAAAATTGTTTTAATATAGATTAAGTAAGTAATTCCATTAATATATAATATTCAAGGCCCAAGGCGAAGATGCCCCAAGTATTCTATTAGGACTAATAAATATATGTATAAAGCCCACCTTCATTTCGTCTGACTTAACCCATTAGTATTTCATTTAGTTGGGAGAAAATTTATAATGTCATCATAGAGATTGTGTAGTTGTTTCTGTTAATAAAAATAATTGAAAATTCACCTTTTACTTTCATGAAAATCGAATCCATCAAACTAAATTAAACCTAAATTAAATCTCGAAAATCCATTTAAATGAGTACAGTTCACGATATAAGTTACTTTGTGATTTTGTTTCATACCTCGTTTCATAACAATATTTTCATCTTTCAGAAAAAAAAAATCTAACTCTTACCTCATTTTTTTATTAACAGAAACAACTACACAATCTCTATGAAAGTAAAAGGTGAATTTTCATTTCTTGTACCTCAATTTAATTTGTTTTGTTATTTTCGAAGCACACACATCTATTTTCCACCAAAAAATAATGTATAAGAAACGATCTTACTTTTCATACACCTAAGAAAAAAAGAGAAAAATATGAGTCGGAAGCTATAATTAAGTAATTTAAATATGCTTATCATATTATTTTAACTACAATAAATATTTTGAGTATTGGGTATTGTTCATATTTTTATGTCGTTTTTTAATCTATACATGTAAAAAAAATGAAGGACTCATTTGAAAATTATGCTCAAATCAATAAAGAAAATTAAATCACTATAATCAGTTCTATACACCACTGAGTAGGGTTGGAATAAGTTAGGCTTCTGATGGTAGGGCAAGACCTGAATTTTAAATATTAGGTCTAAATCTATAAAATGTTTTATTTGTAGTCCGAATCTGACCTGTTTTGTGGATAAGTTTGACATATTGTATATGAAATGTTTTATTTTTAGCCCGAGTCTGACTTGTTTTGTGAATAAGTTTGACCTAGTCAAAGACCTACAAAATTATCTAGCATGATTTTTTTTTTCAAAAAATAAACTTGTATTTAAACTTAGAAAATTACACCAAATATATAAATATAATATAAAACATAAAATATAAATTAAGCTACAAATATATACAAACTATATAAGATATAAAATATATCATATATTCTCATATATATATATACACACACTATAAATAGGTTGGTCTATTAGGTCTTTTTTAATACTCGAAACTAGCCTATATTTATAAATAGGCTACATAAAAATGATTTATTTACTAAATAGGTTGGACAGAGTTAGATCTATATAATAGATTGAGCCAAAAATCCCTACCGAGTAGGCTAGACTATTCTCACCCCTGACGACTAGTTGAGTATTCATAAATCATGATATGATATATAAAATTGAAATACGACAATCAATATAAGATGCAACAAACTTAATTCAACAAAGGAACAAGATTTCCCAATTTTGTTAGTAGAGAGGAAAATTATTGGAAAAGGTACGCAATTTTTAACCTTAGTAAGATGACGTAGAATAGAGTTGGCACGTTGTGTTGACATCCTTAAAAATCTATATTCAAAACAATGCAATCTGTGTGCCAGCTAAAATATTTGAAATTTTGAATATATACATACAAACAAGGTACCTTAAAATCAACAAATTTTGCAATTAAATCTACACCTCTCAAACATAACGCCAGTTAGTAATTTGATCATATATAAAATCATTACAACTTGCAAATAACCTCAATTTCTAATTGCCCATGAAATGGTCAACACATGTTGCAAACTTATGCATTTATATCTATTTATTTTTATTTTTAATAATCAAGTTACATGTTAAGTTTGAATGCGAACTCATCAATTAATTTTCAACATGATTTGCATTCACCTCTTTTATGATACAACTATGTTCATAAGACTATATTAGTTGTATTATGTTATGTCTAAATATTGATTATTAAAAGTTTTGAAGCGATTTATTTGCAAAGTTTTGAAGCGATTTTATTGTAGATTTCCAAACATGTAATCTTTGATGTTTTATAGTAGATAAATTTATTTCAATTTTACTAAAAAGTATAATGAAATACTAATATGTTGTATGCTAGTTATTGATAAATTTATTACAGTTTTGATATTTGTTTGTATTGGTAAAGATGACTTTCATATCATAATTATAAAAAAAAAAAAGAATTCAAATTCAGTATAAATTTGGAAAGATAATTCAAATACAAAGCAAATGAGTGGTAAAGTTGATTGTTAGTAGATGAGAATAAAATATTAATGAGTAATGACATAACAATTATTTATTGGTAAAAGTAAGCTCTAGACAAATGAAATCCCAATTAAATATTGATACTAGTGAACTAGTTTTTCGGATTTAATTTTGTATTAAGTCCCACCACTTTAAAAACAAATGAGATTTAAAGATTTAAAAAAATAAATTAAGGAGAGAATAAAGAGGGCCAAATGAAGAGGATAATTAAATGCTCTATATGTGAGCCCACGCCGTTATAAAATGTTGGTTATGTCTAGTAGTGTAAAACCGTGTATCATATGAATATTTTAATACTAATTAACAAATTTGAAAATTATTATTTATAAATTGTATATATTTAACTTTATTATTTTGTAGCCATGTAATAATTTTTTAAATTAGCATTCAATTCAATTGTAACAATCTAATTTCTATTAAAATATTTTGCCTACCAACAACTTTTGTTTCATACGTTACATTTTAGGTAGCAATTATCATTATTAGCTTTTTGTTTTTCAATTATCATTATTATTTTAAATCATTAATTCTTAACTTAATTAGTATGTAAATTAAATTTAGTTATACAAAACATTTCAATTATCATTTAATGCAATTACAACAATTAACTTCTATTTAAATATTAAATATTTTGTCTAAAGTTTCGTAAGTTACAATTTTGTTAGCAATTATTATTAATTTTTTGTTTTTCAATTATCATTATCTCTTTAAATGTTTAATTTAATTATAATAAATTAAAAATATTAAGTTAATCAATTGAAATTAAAATAAAATATTTGAATGGGAAATAGGATTAACCAGAAGGCGACACATGTCCTTTTGATTATTCCTTTAGTATAGATTAAAGATTTGTTTGTGAATATGACCAAAGTTTTCTGTCTAATTTAATACTTCCCCCTCCTACTAACTTAAGATCTGGGTATATTTATTTTCTCATATGTTTTACTATTAAAAAAATATAATTTAAACACAAAAATCCTCATCGGAAATAGGCTTCAACCCTCAAGATTCATGCCTCACAGCAACTTCCCACTATTATCATATCCACAATACAATTTAAATTTGAATGGTAAGAGCGCATAAAATGGAACAACATAATTATATTGGTACGAAATCATGTTTACAATCTGAGTTTGAATAATGTGCAATTGACAAATTTTTTTTGGTACAAGAGATCAGAATGATACAATCTTAATTTTGATGGTACAAGTTAATATAAATAATAAATAAAATAAATATAAAAATGCTCAAATTAGGTAAATAAATTGAATGCTAAGTTATGAGTTTTATAACTAAAATTTTTTTTTTTTTTTCAATCGTAAATGTCTAAAAAAGAAAGAAAGTATCCCTTTATAATTTTATTGTCCGGTTGACTGACCCATTCTTCATCAAAAGTCAACTCCTCCAAGTCATTATTCCTTGTAATAAAATTTGACTTGTTCTCCTTAATTTTTGGTTCATTACAAATCAAAGTCTGCATGTGCGCCAATGCAAATGAGCCCACTAGACAAATAATACACACAAAAGTCCAACTCACTAATTTCATAGCATGCTACATCGTGTAAATTATATATTACTATAAGGCTTATATATAATAATCTTTTAAATTAATTCTAATCCATTGGATATATATCCCACTTCACAAAATACATATATAAAGACTCTCCAGTCAATTATCTTTAAGCTTTCATTTTTTAGTTCTTTTCAAGATCAAACTCTCTTGATTTCACATGGGGAGACATATTATCTTCCTTATTGCATCTCTTTTCATAATATCTGCATCAGCTGATGGTAATACACAATCAATTTATCATACAATGCATTCTTTTCAAGTACCACGATCATGTCTGATTCCTTTGTGCTTTTTCTTGAACAGTTTTTGTGAGCATTGATTGTGGATCGTCCAATGCATACATCGATGAGAACTTGGTGGCTTGGAGCGGAGACGATGAATACATACAGAACGGGGAATCCTATTCGGTCCAAACCAACTCGGTATCTGCAGTGATGGATACTCTCAGAGTGTTCACTAATCGAACCAAGAACTGCTATTCTGTCGAGGCTACTATGGGAAGTCCCATTCTTATTCGTGCTAGCTTCTATTATGGAAACTACGACAATAAGTCGTCTCCTCCCTCTTTTGATCTTCTATATGATGGCAACTTATGGGTCACTGTCCAAACCTCAAACACTGGCTATGACTACTTTGAGATCACTTATGTTGCCAAGACTGATTCTGTAAGCGTTTGCGTTGCTCAAACAAAGGAGGGCCAGTTCCCTTTTATATCGGCTCTTGAATTCCGTGTCTTGCTTCCCACTATGTATGATAAGGTTGATCCAAATTATCCTCTGCATTTGCTCAGAAGGACTGCTTATGGTGCTAATGGAACTGTGAGGTGTTTTTTAGCTTAAACTGTTGTCTTTTAGGTGTCGTCTTATGGAAACTGTTGTCTTTTAGGTGTTGTCTTCCTAAAAGTGTTGTCTTAAAAACTGTTGTATTTTAGGTGTTGTCTTTTAATAAAAACCGTTGCCTAATAAGTGAAGATGAACAACAGGTATGCGGATGATTCGTACGACAGAATATGGACACCAGCAGCAGGTGGGACTGGATTAACGACCGTTGCAAATGAAGCTTTGATCTTTGGAAGAAGCGCGAGGGACGAGCCACCACCTGCAGTTCTAATGAATGCAATTACTGCAGTGAGGCCTAATGCGAGCATCCAATTGAATACAGGGTTTCCTCCAATCGAAATCCATGTTTACTTCAACATGTATTTCTCTGAGGTTACTCAACTGGAGGCATCCCAGAAGAGATCCTTTGAGATTCATCTGAACAACGTGTCGCTCTTGGATTTTCCCATTATACCCCCTTATGAAAACTGCACCGAAATCTATGGCAGCAACTTTACAGTTTCTTCCAATACCACCTTAGTTCTCGTGCCTTCCAATGACTCGACTCTGCCACCTCTCATCAATGCCATGGAAGTGTTTCTCATTGGAGATCCTATGTCAAATGGAACCAACACTAATGATGGTAAGAACCTATGAGTTTTATATAGGAGTATAATATAGGAGTATTATATTATTGATGGCGAATTTTTTTTTTTTCTTCATGTATTCAGTGGAAGGATTAGCTTCTTTGACGAAGGCTTTTGCTGCTCTAGAAGATTGGAATGGCGATCCGTGTCTTCCTTCGCCTTATTCGTGGGATTGGATCAATTGCAGCAGTGATGCTACACCGCGTGTCACAGCACTGTAATTTCCTGTTACTTTAGCATCGTGGTAACTATTTTTTTTACATATTTCTGAAAAAAAAAAAACTGTGCTTGATCTTCACAGGTATCTTAGTAGCTTCGAGCTTTCTGGGGAAATTCCTGATTTTAGTTCCATGGATGCTCTTCGGACAATGTAAGCCTTAGTACTCAACTACATAAATAAACTCAAACAGTGTTTTTTTATTACATTTTCTCATTTATAATTTCTTGATTTGCAGAGATTTCCATAATAATAGCTTGACTGGGCCTATTCCTGAATTCCTAGCAACATTTCCAAATTTGAGACAATTGTGAGCATATAAACATGCTAATTAAATAGTCTCTATTTGCTTAACTTGTTGAAATAATGCAAATAATTAATTTCATTTCAATCCCACAGAAATCTTGCAAGCAACCAGTTGAGTGGGTCCATACCCAATTCCCTGTCGAGGAAAAACGGCCTGAATTTAGAGTAAATTTACTGGATCCATTTATTCCGAAAACGATCTCAAATTGTCAACTCTAATAACCGCGTTATTTTCCAGGGTGGCAGGAAATCCAGACCTCTGCAAGTCGGGTGACACGTGTACAATTACAACTCCCAGTAGTGATCCAGGTGTGATTTCTCGTCGCAGTGGTAAGAAGAAAAAGAGCAAACTGCCTTTAATTCTGGGCATCACAATTCCAATCTTCGTCTTCGTGTGGGCAATGATCGGAGCTTTCATCGCATTGAACCACAGAAAAAAGACAGCTGCAGTGGCTGCATTGAGCTCAGGTATTGATCAAGATTTGTAATTTGAGAAATTGTAAGAAAAAAGAGAAAGATGTTTATGGGTTTTAATGTTGGTGGTGCACGGTGTAGGACAAGGAGGAGCAAATAGGGCACAGGGATCTCCAGTGGACCCTCAAATGATGGATAAAATGGATGATCAAAGCAATGTGGAGATGAGTGATCAAACATATAATAATTATGGAAATCCACACACTTCTTGAGTTGATGATGATGATCTTGAGATCCTCTAAGTAATTGTATAATTTGTATTGTAAGCTTGATTAATTAAGTTTGTTTTTTTGGCTAATCATGTTATTTATTTTGTCCAGTTTCTTTATATAATAATTACAATTTTGATCCATCTTTTATATTGGATTTCATTTTATTGATGTAGGTTATGTACACGATAATAATATTGTACACATTACAAAGAGCCAATTAATCATCTTACATTAGTATTAATCTTATATATATGAAGGAACATTAGGAATATAATTAAGGTACTATTTAAATAGAGATGGAATTCAATGAAGTGTAATATAAAATTCATAAGATCGAAGTATCGTGCAGGGATTTAAAATTTGAAATTTATGGAATGAATTAAAATTCAAGATACCTATGTGGTAGTAAGTGTACCCATTGACTTGACTTAATTAGCTAATCAGAAGTCGTCTCTAAAAAAGTATGAAATAATAATAATATTAGGAGTCAACTCTTTGGAATCCAAAAGTCAAAGTCAACATACAATTGCAAAAACAAAAATAGTCTCGTAGAACCTTAATAATCACTAATTCATCTGTCTTGATGTCCTCAACTCAAGTTCCACTTGCAATAGTGTATGTATATAATAAATATATTTGAAATGGTAATTTTGTTTCAATTTTAAAACTGACTTACAAGTTAGAACAAATACACCGTGTTCATCTAGTCTTTGATGGAATTATATTAAGCAAGTATATTATTATATATATCGAGTTAAATGGTTTCAATAAAATAATTTTGAAAACTTGTTGAGAATTTATTTACCAAAAACAGTGTAATTGAAACAGGTATTGATATATATTTAATTTAATAGGACAAAGGTTTCCTTGTGAATAAATATTTGACAAACTATTCGTAGATTTCTGCGTTGTTTCATCTTCCAATATTCCTTTCTTCCATCTAATCGGCGTCTCCGCCACAGAAAATCAAATGTAAAATTTAGAGAATGAAAGAGACATGGAAATTAAAATAAAAATTAAATTATATATGCATACATAGAATGAAGAGTCCGCCAAAATTAAACAAAATCCAACTCATGACAAACTCAAAAAAACTCCAAACGCCAATTTGTCATAATTGGAGAATTGCAATTTCTTCTTCTTTTTTTTTTTTTTTTTTTTAATTTACTTGATAATGTCTGATACAAAACTATGATGTTGCCCAAAATTTAGCCTTCTTTTATACCATGTATGATTCAAAAATATGAAAGATGGTATCTGTATTTTAAACTAACTCTATGTGTGGTGGTTGTAATTTTTAATTAAATTAATATTGATATAATACATACACGCATAGTGTAGTTTTTCTTGTTATGTGATTGTGCGGAATAACAAATTGAAAAGAATATTGTTTCCTTATTCTGCATAAGGTATTCAGTATTGTATATACAACGTTAATTAATTGCAGTAATTTGATAATGTAAATTGTTGAACTTTGATAGAACTGTCTTGTTTACTTGCTACTGGTTATTAGTGAGACCAGATATTAAAATGTGTGAATAATTTTAATTTTTATCTAGAGAAACATTACTACAAATTAATGAGAGTAATTAAAACCAAAGTCTACTTCACTAATCACATATTTGTGTTTTTAATGTTCTTTTTTTTTTTTTAAAGGGTGAAAATATATATTAATCTTCTTGATTAAATTAAGTTTGTTAGACATATTTACCCATCAGGAAATTTAAGAAAGTGAAAGTAAAATTAGACAACCCAATACTTCTCATTTGTGGATGTAAGCATGATAAACAGTTGCTTTCTTGGAGCCCTTTTTGTGTTGCCTAAATTGAATTGTAATAATGTTAATGTGAGTCCAAAGACACAACCTTTCTCAACCATATATATTCTATTTTATTTTGATGTTTCGTTTAATATTTCAAAATATTCACCACACGTTAAGTGTAACAATAACATCATTAAATTATACATGACATAAATTAAAAACAGTAGAGTGTAAGATGAAATACTAAATTGAAATAGAGGATTCAGTTGAATTTAAATATTTTTTTTGATGGGCTGGACATAAAATCTAAGAATGAGGGAGCTGTCAAGACTAGAGTTAACAGTATCGCAATGATTATCAACTTAAACAATTGAGTCTTCTAATTAGAAGTCTTGAGCATTAATGTTTCTAGTGTGGATTCTTGGGTACTATTTAAACAATAA